>OY796656.1:46495937-47770937 GCA_963680705.1 Rhagium mordax
GGATGGATGACTAAAGAAAATTTTGTGCTAGTAGTGGAGCATTTTATAAAATATTCCGGAGCTATAAAGAAGAATCCCTGTCTGCTGCTGTTGGACAATCACGAAAGTCACGTGAACCTTGATGTCGTCTCTTTGGCAAAATCAAATGGGGTTCATCTGCTAACCTTCCCGCCTCATTGCAGCCATCGATTGCAACCTTTAGAGGCATATTACAACGGTGCAGCTTCTGCCTGGATGACCTCTAATCCTGGTAAGACTTTGACCATTTATCACCTACCGAAGTTGATCAAGACTGCTTTCGATAAGGCAATGTCAAGACAAAACATCCTGTCAGGATTTCAGAAAGCAGGAATTCATCCATTTGATGCTGACATATTTCCGGAGGCAGATTTTCTGACGTCATCCGTTACAGATAGAGAAAATCCTGCAACAGAAAATCAAACACTTGTTGAGACATAGTCTGAAGAAGCAAATAATGATACTCAAGCAAGTGTCGGTCAAGAACATGAAAGAATGTCGTCAAAGGAACTCCACACGCCAGGAGATCAACCGAATATTACGTCGCAGCATGATGCAGTATCAACAACAGCCGTGGCTAAACAGAGGACAAGAGTTGTTATAATAAGTGACATAAAACTGACTCCAGAAATGATAAGACCTTTTCCAAAGGCACCACCAAGAAAACTGACTAACAGAGGGCGCAAGCAAGACAAGACTAGAATATTAACTGAGACTCCCGAAAAAGAAGAGCTGGAAAGACTGGAAAATGAGAGATTGATGAAGACTCGGAAAAGTGCAAAAAGAAAAGTGTTAACTGATATAGACGAAAGCGAGACTGCGAAACAGCAGAAGCAACCATTGAAGACAAAGACTTTAACTAAAAGGAGAAGATCTGAGAGTGAGGATAGCGATATTAGCTGCTCAAATGTGAGCTCTGGTGAATCCAATTACGTCCCTGAAGAGGTAGATAAAGATTTTGACCACTCTGTCAATGAACTGACAACTGGAGACTACATTGTAGTCAAATTTTCAACTGACAGCAATCGAAAAGTGTCGCGTGATATTCACTATGTAGGACTAGTCGAAGGAATACACAGCAATGAAAAATGTTCGGTCAACTTTCTGAGAAGAAGAGGTAATACACTCACTTTCTTTTTCCCGGAAAATGAAGATACATTGGATGACATCGATTTTGAAAATATTTTGCTGTGATTACCACCCCCAATTTCGGTTGAAGGTACTAGCCGGTCTGTGCAGCATAAAGCATTCGGAGTTGATTTAAGTCTTATTAAGAATTTGCGTTAATATATGTTATTATTATTATCATTCGTTGAGATTACCATTACTATTATTTACTTTTGACTGATGGTCGAGATGGTAGAGTACCTGCCTCTCACCCAAAAGTCCCGGGTTCGAATCCCGGTCGTGGGAATGGAAAATACTGTGAGAGGGATTTTTCCATTATACACGGATATTGGATGTGTGTCCCTTGTCTTTAAATGTGTAGCCCCCTCCCGCACAAGGCTCAGCCTTCTGGGATAAAGGGGGTCGTAATTACATGTGGTGTATTTATTTATTATTTATTTATTATTTACTTTATATTGTTTATCTTAGAGGTCTAAATCTGCATGGAAAACACGTAGGTCTGTTTAATTTTTTATAAGTTTAATATGTTCATTCAAATATCATTTTTATTTATAAAATCTTTATGTTCATTTATCGTAGGCTTTAAGCCCTATTTACTCTCTATTATTTGTTTTCCTATTTCTGATGCTATTATCATTAAAGACAATTTTTCACATAAATGACTACATGCTCAAACATCCTCCACTACCTACCCAAACCTCCCCACATGCGGGACATTTGGGTCAAATATACTTGGCAGAAACTTTTTCAAATAACTTTTTCAAACTAATAGTCCTCTATTCCTAATTATTCACAGATGTTCCATAATATATGCTCTACGCGATGCCGTTTTATTGACCTATGAATTCGGTTACAAAAATCAAATAAAAAATCGATATTGAAAATTGACCCAAACCTCCCGACCCTCCCCTACTAATTTTATTTACATGCTAGATTCTTAAATATGTAGTGCTACCTGTAAGTTTAGCTTTGTAATGAATAGGCAATAAATTAAATGTAATACCAATAAATATGACTTTTATTTCTTAATGCCTAAATATATTTTAAGTAAATTGTTTTTATTACAAATCCAGTCTGACAAGAATCAACAAGTCTCTAACTGTAAACATTTCAAAAGCCAAATGTTTCTCCCACTTTTCCATCGAAATCATATATACTGATGGAATTAGGTAAGTCTAAAGTTAGTTGACAAGAACGTTTACAAAATGTGGATGGCATATACTGAAGCCAGCCAGATGATAGTCAGAGTGAAGTTGTTGACTTAAAAAGTGCAGTCATTAAACTACAACGTACATTGCACAGTCTGGCATTTGACGCAGATCACGAAGCGGTGTATGGTATAGAACGATTTTATTCTATATCAGAATGCAGAACTCTTGCTGAAACTTATAATCGTGGATACAACACTTCGCACGTTGGCAGCAACACTGTCATAAGTCCGAAAATAATGGATATTCTGATTTCTTGTAGACCAGGTACGAAATTAGATGAAGTTTGTTCAGTAAAACTGTCGTAAGGTTAATTTAAGTCTAATAAGGTAGATGGCGTGATATGTCTCTGTAAACTTCCAAGATTCTTTACCAGATTGCACTGCAACACAGTCATAAATGAGTTATGACTATGTTGCTGCCAGAGAAAAGTACATCAAAAATAATTTTGTTCAGAAGCACTGTCATAAATGTGAATTTTGTCTGTTTATAGGTTTATTTACATGTGAATTTCCGTAATATTTTTATCTTATTGGAGTGTTTAGTGTATTTTTTAATAATTAAGATACATTGTTAGATATGGGTTCTCGTGGAAAATATATGGTTCAACTTGCTGTTGCAGAAAAATGCAATTTAGAGTCGCCATTGCCTCCATTGGATAAATCACCACAGGTAAAATTCATTTTTCAAGTGTGTACGTGCATATCTCAACTACTATTGTGTTTTAGTGAATATGACGAAATTATGTAAGTACCTATTTCATTTGATTTTATGATACTTTCAGGTTATGGCAATATCCGAATATGAAAATTCACTTGCTACTACTTATGCTTTGCTTCAGCATTCTGTGTTACCTTTGGACGAATCACCTGAGGTAAGGTAAAATTTATTTATTTATGTTGTTTTTTTACAATTTTCTGTTCTGTTTGGAGATATTCTCGTGAGTTTGATGTCTTTGATGATGATTTACACTCATGACATTTTTAGGTTAAGGCAATATCCGAGAATGAAAATCCACTTGCAGCTGCTTTGCTTGAGGACTGCTTGTTCGATGGTGTTTTTGACCAAGAAAATAATAGGGTGAGTTTATAAATTTTTTTAAAATATTATGGAATGTTTTCATTTCATTTTCGCATTTCTACTATCTTGATTTTTTTATTTGTTACAGATCCAAGGCCCTTACAACAATTACGAGGCTATTGCAGTGGAGGTACAACATCCAGTAGGAGAAAATTATTTGTCATCGGCTCATCAAGATCCCGAGAATTTCGATTTTGTGGTATTGAAAAATATTTCATCTTATGATAATGAAGAGGTTGAACAAGTGACTGACCCTACTTGGGAGCCACATGAAATGGACAAAAGTAACAGCTCAGAGAATGAATCAGAAAATACGGAAATAGAATGTTACAATTTGGACGAGAACAATGAAGAGAAGTCAAATACTATTGATGAAGTTGCCATTGTCAATGAAGCACAAGAAGAAATAGAGAATGAAGCCGAAGATAAGGAAAATAAGAAGAAAAGGCAGTGTAATCCAGGAGACTGGAAGAAAAACGTAAGAAGAAAAAAGCGAAATAGCGGTGAGGCATACATAAGCTCTAGAAATAGGAACGTTTCTGTACGGAGTATTTTGCCACCTTGCAAAGAAAACTGTGTTTTCAAGTGCACCCAAAAAATCAGTGAAGAATTGAGAAGAACCCTATTTACTAGATACTGGAAACTTGGTGATCTATACAAGCAGAGGCATTACATCTTAAAGCATATGTCTCAAATTCAGCACACCCAAACGCTTCAAAAAACCCAAAGAAAGAACAACAACGCATTTCACTTTGAAATTGCTAATACCAGAATCAGAGTATGTAAGTTATTTTTTATGAGGACTTTGGGAATATCGGACCGGGTAGTTCGAACAGTTATTGCTAAGACATCAGATGGAATTCTAGAAGAGGATCTAAGAGGAAAACATGGAAATCAAAGTAGGGTTTCAGACAAGATTAAACAGGATATTGTGCATCATATCAATTCTATACCCCGAATCGAATCTCATTATTTACGTGCCCAAACTAGTAGGGAATATATAGATGGTGGAAAGACGTTGGCCGATATACACAGAGATTACAAAGCAAGTTGTTTGAAGGATGGTAAAGAGTTTGGAAATTATACACTATTTTCTAGAATATTCAGAACCCAATTCAACATTTCATTCTTCACGCCAAAGAAGGATCAATGTGGAATTTGTGAACAATTTAAGAATCAAATTGACAAAAGTGACCAGTTACAAGAAAACTATGATAGACATTTGAGAGAAAAGGAGATATCAAGGTTGGAAAAATCCAAAGATAAAGAAAGTGCGAAGAAGAAGGAATGTTTTACCGCCTGTTTCGATTTGCAAGCTGTTCTTCAAACGCCTTGTGGTGAAATTACCTCATTTTACTACAAGTCCAAACTAAGCACATACAATTTCACCATATTCGAATTGGGATCTCTAAACGGATTTTGCTTTGTTTGGCATGAAGGCGAGGGCAACAGAGGAGCTAATGAGATTGGTACCTGCCTTTACAATTTTCTCAAGGATGAATGTGCTAATGGTGTTCCAGTTATACTCTATTCGGACAACTGTTGTGGTCAAAATAAAAATAAATTTATAGCATCAGTACTCCTTCATTCAGTCAAAGAATTAAAAATTCCATCGATAACTTTGAAGTTTTTGGTAGTTGGGCATACCCAGAATGAGGGGGATAACATGCACTCATTAATTGAGAAGCAGAAAAAGCGAGTCTTGAAATCTGGTCCAATTTATACCCCTGCGCAATGGATACCAATCATTTCAAACGCTAAAAAAACAGGAATGCCTTATAAAATAAAGGAAATGAATTATTCCGATTTTTATGACTTGAAAGAGTTACAAGGCAATATGGGAAATAATTTTACGATGAATGAAGATGGTGAAAAAGTTATATGGCATGATATTGCCATGTTGAAATTTGAGAAGGAGGATCCTTTTAGAATAAGTTATAAAAACTCCTATAGTGACATTTTCTTTAAAAAAATAATAATTAGAAAAAATGCACGATCTGCAACTGTTTCCGTGAATAATGACATCAGGCTCAAACAACTTTACAATGAAACATTAAAAATATCTCGAAATAAGTTAGACGCTCTTAGTGATTTGTGTAATAAACACCATATTATTGTAAAATATCACGAGTTCTATAAGTCTCTGGGGTGTAGCATAAACCCATTGGCCAATGTAGCTGTAGTACAACCCAAGAAAACTCAAGGGCAGAAGTCAAGTCAAGCCAAAAAGTAATAAAAATTTATTTATAGCGCAATTGCATGTTTAGTTGTAATCAATAAAACGTTTATTTTTTAATTATATTTGTTTATTATTTATCTTGACTACTTTTGCAACCAATATTATAAAGTTCCGTTGAAGTTTGATCAATTGAATCAGACTACTTTGTACAGCAACACAGGCATATTTTCAAAATCGACGTTAAAATTTTCGACAACACTGGCATATCCTCAAAATTGGGGTAAAAATGTTCAGCAACAGAGACACATCTACAAACTGTGGGTTCATAAAACAATTATCAAAATAACCAACTATGTTACCAAAAATAACTCTATTCTACTGTAAATATAGTGAAAAACCGAGCGGCATATCTACTAAGAGAAATTGAGGAGTGGCTAGTGAAGTTTCATGGTTTTCTACTTTGGTCGTTTTCTTAAAAAATCATATTCGTGATTTATGACAGTGTTGCTGCCAACGTGCGACTTGTGAAAGATATTTAACTAGTAAAATTAATATCGATGAACTAGTACGCAGATTACAGACACTGCATTTAACTCGCTTTATTTTCGATCTCGAAGACTTTAGTTTCTTTCATCACATCTACAAAAATATTTAGCTAGAATAGTCAATGACGAAAACTATGATAGTGAAGGGGAGGAGGGCGTGGAGGGACGTAGATGCAGTTCTGAGATCAGTTCTAGAGGGGCAACAAGATGGTAAACTGAAACCCAGTCAATAGCATTTATATTTTATAGTTATTTGTTCTTTAGTTGTATTAAAACCCATTAACGGCTAGCGTTACCTTATGGTAACACTGTCGCTCAGTGATACTTAGCCCGCCATCTAGTAAGTTTCCATTTAAACCACTTCACAGATTGTGTTATTCTGTTCTATAATGATATAGGAATTTGTTTTCATTTACCGTTTTAGTCATGGGGGTCTAACTAATATCCGACTATAAGATACAAGCAGCTCATTGGCTGCCAGGCTGGTTAAAAGGCTATTTTCAATTTCCCGGGTAAAGGTTTGGTGTTTTTTGTGTTAAACTAAAGTAGAGTGGTAATGGCGGAGCTGGGTCTCCCCCCACCCTTTTTTTTTGGTGGTGGGGGGTAACTAGGGTAATTAGAGTAATGTAGGTAATTAGACTGATGTAATTGCAATAGAGGTAATTAGAGTATTGTCGGTAATTAGCCTGATGTAGTTGCAATAGAGGTAAGTAGAGTAATGTGCAGTAATTAGACTGATGTAATTGCAATAGAGGTAATTGGAGTGGTGCAATGCAATTGTAGTTGTAATTAGTGTATGTACCAATATGTGTATGAGTACTCCAAGTAGTGGTGGTGGGGTAGCTCAGCTAGACTGCTATAAAGAAGATGTAGTCGCAACACAAAATCATTTCTATCGTGTTCTATCGTGAACCATCTACAGCTAACAAATCAGCCTAGTGCAGTCAGTGACTTCAGTTATTTCAAGTGAGCAATATCTTATATTACTCTTTATAATTCTTTCATTATATTCATTTTAAATATGGCAATTTCCGAAGTTGACTTATTAGCACTTAATGAGCTAATAAATCAAGATATGCAGGTTTTAGAGCAAAGATCCATTTCAGCGTTAATTTTAAATAAACCTTATATCATAAAAAAAATATCTTTGGTTAATACAAGATTTGGAAAATCAATCATAGTAACTTTGTTTGAGGAAAGTTCAATTACGACTTTTAAATCATTTTTACCGAAACGGTTTGTGGAAATTATATGTGAGAACACTATCGATAAAATAAATTCGTCAAATGGTAAAGTTACATTGACATATTTAGGACAAAGTTCTCCAGCTTATCCTGGAGCAAAATCTAGTCCATTAATAAGTTTCGGTGTTTAATTCTCAAACAAAAATAATCGTAAAGTATTTAAGTTAGCTAAGTTTAAGTATTAAGTAGAAATGGAATATTGTGGAAGAATGCTAGGAGTATTATAGAATAGTATCACTTGTTAGCCTATAAAGATTCTGATATATCTAAATTGACATTTGTACAACATATTTTTACTTCGTGTACACCAATAGCTCAAACGTAAGTCCATTTAGTGCTGTTTTTTATATATTTTTTTACATTTCATTTTTTATTTGTAGGTACGCAGCAAAGATGTGGATGCAATATTCAACCCAAACATGGACCCCTGCAGAAGACATTAAATCTGCCATTGAGAGATTGTCTTGTAAACTAGATGACTTAATAAGGGATGCATTGGTTTCATTAAATTATGATATGAATATCTGCTTCGACGCTGAAGAAGTTCGACGGGTTAAAGAAGCTTCTAAAGCGTATAGCATTGGTGTAAATCTATGTGGTAGATATTCCCGTGGCTTCTTAAATTTGGATGAGTTTTGTGAGCATATGGACAGAGTGGAACTAAAACATTTTCTATACGAGATAATGGAGTACCTACCTAAGAATATTATTGAAAAATATCAACTCGACCAGTCTGATGTAGAAGATAACAATGTAGATACATAAATAATATTCATCTTCTATTGTCATATTTATTACACCAAATATTGTATGTATCTGTAGTAAACAATATTCTGTATTTTATATTATATTATAAAACTGAATAAATAAAATACACATTAAAAGATTACATTCATTTTATTTCATATTTCTTATTACACAACAAAAAATACATTAGTATAATTAGAACAGTTTTTATTTTAATTTTATATTTAATTCTACAATTACATTCTGAGAAAATAAACAGTTGCAAGTACATCATGATTATTGTTGATAAAATTATCCAGATATCTTGATAGAAATAGGTTGCACTACTTAATTCCACAATAATAAATATTTTCTTTTTTTACTTGACATCGAGAAAGCCATTCTGAACCGAGCCATCTAATGCGTTATAACTTAAATATGTATCATGAAGTATAAGTGCATACACTCGAGTTTGTTCCGGAAATTTCGCTTTTCGTGTTTCAAATTCTATTTTTATGTCGACAGTAGATGATTTCACTGCAACAGGTTGGTGTGAACAATCAATGACAAACAAAGGATTCTTCCTGAATTCCCCAAGATCCATCATGGGTTCGCTCATATCTTTATCATAGTAACTACGTTGGAAGTTCTCATAAGCATAATATGCTGCAGAATCGAGCTTCTTATCGAAATCTAAATTCCAACGTTCATATGGATATACTTCAGAGTTTAGAAATAGTCGAATATTATTTATGTCTGCGTGTTTGAACTGTGTAACATCCTTTGTTCTATCATTGGCCTGATCAGTGCCTTGAAAGCCAAGAAGGATGAAAAGTGGGCTTTCAAGACGGGTGGAGAGTTTAAGAGCCCATATGTCATAGGTAGTATCGCGTAGACAGGGAAGCTCATAAAAATCCCACGCACGGTAGACCATCTTAACTTTGGTATTATTACCACTTTTATTAATTCGATTCAATAATTTTAACTTTTGTCGATCTTCAGGTACAATGTGCCTTATCTTCCACTCAATTTTGCTGATTTCCAACTCTGCATCAACCTCACCGATATAGGAGTCTTTAAATGAGCGTGCAATTATCATAATTAATTCTTGCTTCACATTCAGAATGCCTTTGGTATAATCTTCTGCAAAACCCATAAGGAACTTAAGGGGTAGTTTGCCACTGAACACGTGACTGGCGGTATCTAAAATATCTTGTCTCGTTTGAGTGAGACCCCAACCTGTTGTTATTAATGAGCGTGCATGCGTTTGCCCATACGACACCATAGTTTTCATTGTGGTAGTAATACCAGGTCTTCTAACTACTGCTACTTGTTCACCACCCATTTCCAGTCGTATCTCTTCAAAGAGAAATGTTAGTGCATTATTGGATAAATAACAACGCTTTGTGGTGTCGCTAGGAGTAAATTTTCCCTCTATGTATATATAACTTTCTGAAATGTCGAGTATAACATCTTGAAAATTGATGGGAATACGTATTTCATCAGAGTTTCTGTAATATGGGGATCCATATGGTTTATATGTATGCTCATGTAGGCTAACTAGGGAATGATCTAACACAGGTTCATCAAACACCTCAAGTTTGTCACTAGTTGCAGTAGCCACCATTATTATGACCAATTTTTTCGCAGTTTTAATCCAATAGATTTTAAAAAGGCTTGATCCTCAACTGACAATCTATGTCTTAACTGTTTAAGGTATAGACTTTGAATGAATTGCTTTCCACATCTCCCTTTCTTTTTATCTATACTGTTGTTCGCTACAGTATCATACTGATGGTGATGTACTTGCTGTCGCTGTTTATATCGAAAACCCATTTGGTTGGTGATATCCGACTTTCTTCAATTCTAGCCTTACAATAATTTTCTCACCTCGAAAATCGATCAAATCACCGTTGTCGTCCAGTATGCGTAGTGTGATGTTGTCTATTAACTGACACCCTTTAGTAATAAATAGGATTATAGGAAACAACTACTGGACGGGCAAAGGCCCCGACTCCCATTGAATTATACCTATAAATCCCAAATTGGTAGCCAAATTTGTTATCTGTCTTTTCTCCACCAGACACAGACCGGTTTCGAACTCTTTATGTTCTCATCAGTGTGCCACAGGTAGCTGAAAAGACAAATAACAAAGCAAGCTGGCAAGCTGGCAAGCCGCTATCGGTCACTAGACATCTTCGATGTCTTGACTGGTAGTAGCAACTGACCACCAGAGGGATGTACTTATCTCTCACAGTTACTATGTGCTGGGTCTGCCATAGACCTGTTTGGTTTGCCTTTGTTATTTGTCTTTTCAGCTACCTGTGGCACACTGATGAGAACATAAAGAGTTCGAAACCGGTCTGTGTCTGGTGGAGAAAAGACAGATAACAAATTTGGCTACCAATTTGGGATTTATAGGTATAATTCAATGGGAGTCGGGGCCTTTGCCCGTCCAGTAGTTGTTTCCTATAATCCTATTTATTAAGCATGTTTTAGTCCATCAGGGCTAGAGGTCGCCGCTCTTGGTGCTTGCTTGGCAAGCCGCTATCGGTCACTAGACATCTTCGATGTCTTGACTGGTAGTAGCAACTGACCACCAGAGGGATGTACTTATCTCTCACAGTTACTATGTGCTGGGTCTGCCATAGACCAGTTTGGTTTGCCTTTGTTATTTGTCTTTTCAGCTACCTGTGGCACACTGATGAGAACATAAAGAGTTCGAAACCGGTCTGTGTCTGGTGGAGAAAAGACAGATAACAAATTTGGCTACCAATTTGGGATTTATAGGTATAATTCAATGGGAGTCGGGGCCTTTGCCCGTCCAGTAGTTGTTTCCTATAATCCTATTTATTAAGCATGTTTTAGTCCATCAGGGCTAGAGGTCGCCGCTCTTGGTGCTTGCTTGGCAAGCCGCTATCGGTCACTAGACATCTTCGATGTCTTGACTGGTAGTAGCAACTGACCACCAGAGGGATGTACTTATCTCTCACAGTTACTATTGACACCCTTTAGGTCTAACAGGTAAATATATGATATTTTTGGGTTCTCTAGTAAGTTTGTAGCCAGGCTCAACGTCTATGTCAAATTCAAAGAGAGTGTGTGACTCTTCTGCATTCAGATAAGCTCCAGAAATAATATTGCAATCTATGCGTATCATCCTTACTTTCATAATATCAACAGGCTGTGTTGATTCGTAATTTTTATTTGGTTGTAAATATATTTGTCCAAATCCCAACAGACTTCCTATTGAATTTGGTTGTCTAAAATCTACTTCATACTTTGACAAAATCTCGCACTTTAAGGTATTGTTGTTTGCCCTTAAAGTGAATATTTGCGTGTAATCCTTTCCATCAATATTCATAGCTTTCAACATTGCAGCATAGATTTCATCAATTTCATAAGCCCCCAGAGGTATGTGAACAGTAGTGAATGTATCTTTAGCACTAACCCTATATTGGAAGATGTTATTTGTTTCATCCACATTGTATATGGAGTTGTAAGAGTAGAATCCAATTAAACCTAACCCATGACGACTGCTCCTATCCAGTTCAATGGGTGGATCAAAGTTGACACTTAGCTCACTTAAGCGGCTCGTTAGTGTGAACGTGTACGACATGACTGATATAATTAAATTGTGTTACCCAATTTATTGTGGATTACAGCAATAATGGTATAATTTCCTCTTCTTAGAAGTTGATGGTAATATATTTACATTGTTATTGGATGCCACATTTACATCGTTTACCTTACAATAGCAGCAAAACATTTTTCTAGGTGTTGGACCATCATTTACGTCAACATTGCTTTCATAATCATTAAGGTAATGTTCTGTACAATATTGATATTTTAATATATCGACATCGTTCTGAAGATGTGTAGGTAGCTTATCCCATACTAATGCAATTTCATGTGAAGCCAACCCAATCATCACCTCTTTGGGCATATCTGCTAGTTGTTGTTTGCTCATCTTCAACAGACTACGCAAACGGGAGAATGCAATTAGTGAGTGACCCATTCGCTTGATACCTTCTCGATCTATTGCTGGGGTCATAGATTTCAGTTCCATGGCGTTTTATATTTGTTTCGTAGAGAGAAACTTTAAACACAAATGTCCACACAACACTGTGTTAAAATTCTGTACACGTTTGTAGTTATAGAATATTTGGTTGGCCCTCCTTGAATCGTTATTGAAATATGTAACTAATTCTATAGGTGGGGGTAAGTCGCCAAAACTATCAAAATAATTTACTAAACTACCTCGTTTTTTATATGCCACCCAATGTGTCCCAGGACCATATATACTATCCAAATTGATTATTGCGGATTCATTGTAATGTGGCCCATGTCTTGGTAGTGAGTCACGCATAAATACACCTCGAAAGTATGCTACCTTCATTTTATTAGCATAATATTTAAGATCAATGTCGGTAAGAGGTCTCCGAGGTAGGGAGTCTATTAGTTTTTTGAATTCTGTTTTAGATAAAGACCCATCCCCTTTCGGTATGGCTTCATATACATCCCCTTACCACTTTTCATAGCTATTGCTTCCATACTTCTGTTGTGCCGATTTGCTTCAGCTAATTCTTCTCTACCCTTTTTCACATCATTTACAGCTTTAGCAATACCAGCAGCCGTACCCGCCAAACTACCCAATGCAGATAATCCAGCAAAAATGGGTATTAGAGGTAAAATACCGCCAACTTTTGGTATTGGTATAATTCGAGGTGTTCGAATATTGCGTTTTCCACCGGCCTGTTTTATATATCGACGTGCAGCTTTTAGAGCAATTTCAACCACCTTCTTTTGGTCTTTTACTTTTTTGCCTCCAGCACTTCGCAGTGTGTCACGCACTTTTCGTACTATCCCAGATCCAAACGCTGTCTTTTTAACATTCTTCTTACCCTTCTTTGTTTTCTTGATGATTCGTTTCCTAATTGGATTACGAGATATTGTTAAATTACATCCCATACCAAGACGTTGTTTTCCTTTCATTATAGTTGTAACTAACCAAGCAGCGGCCTTTTCTCCACGTCCTGCGTCTTTGGATTTCACCCGTTTCCACGCAGCCTGTTCAAGCTGATAGTCTGCTTTATGGCGGGCTGCTAGGTTACTGCTGTTTTTGTCGTATGCAATATCGTGTTGCTTGCACGCTTTATCGAGCTGATTTATGCCAGGATCACCTCGTGCCAGCCGTTTATTTAAATCTGTGCCTGGACCACAAAATTGATAACCTGGCAAATGCAACTCGACGGGGAGCTTATTAATCAGGGAATTAACTAATCCTCTACCGCGCTTCGTACGTTTTTCACGTGTGTATCGTATGGTGGAAACCATTTAAATAAGAGTTGCAAGTCACACATCTATTTATATACCAATTAGCCGCTATACAATGCACATTGTGAAGCAGAAACAAACTCTTTCCATAGATAATTTGGATGAAAAAGTTGGGCGTGGGTTAAGTGCACATAATCGTCATGGACCACTACTACCTTCAACTGTACGTGCCCTCATAATAGGACCGTCGAATTGTGGGAAAACAAATGTCTTAATATCTTTGATCACCCATCGCTTAGGTTTACGCTTTTTAAATATTTACCTATACTCAAAGTCTATAAATCAACCCAAGTATGAGTATCTACGTAAGGTACTAGCGCCGATTAAGGGGTTAGGATTTTATACATTTAGTAACGGAACGCAAATAGTGGAACCATCCGAGGCAAAGCCGGAGTCTTTATTTATATTTGATGATGTGATATGTGAGAAGCAAGATGTTATAAGAGCATATTTTAGTATGGGCCGCCATAGAAATGTGGATTGTTTTTATCTTGGTCAGACATATTCTCGAATACCGAAGCAGCTAATAAGAGACAATAGTAATTTAATTATTGTCTTTAAACAGGACGACGTGAACCTTCACCACATATTTTCCGATCATGTGTCACCCGATGTAACGTTTACAGTATTTCAAAATATGTGTGCAGAGTGCTGGAATGACAAATATGGGTTTCTAGTGATTGATAAGGATAGAGAAGTACAAGGTGGGCGATATAGAAAAGGGTTTGATAGCTTCATATATCCATAATGCATTTTAATGAAAACTTCAATTGAACCACATACTTCGTTAGGGTTACTTCGTTTACGTATGCGCTAAGATGAAGGTTACCAAAGATAATAAAAAATATAATAATCTTGCACATCCCAGTAGTGAAATAGCCCTCAAGCGACAGTTGATTGAGGCTACAGATGCGGTACGTAAGAAGTTTAACTCTATTAAGAACAAAGATATGGAGATGCATGTAACACTTGAAAAGATCTATCAACCAATAACTGAACCTTTAAATGCTATATCTTCGGCAGCGGAGAACAAACCACACGCCCAACAACCACCATCATCATCATCGAGGGTGTCTACTCAGAGGGCAGTGCCATGGGAGAGTGCTTCTGAAGGAGTATCTGATAAGTATTTAGGCGATGATGATGATCCACCGTTTACCACCATCATGGAAACTCCACCATCGTCTATAAGAACAACCCCCGTATCTGAAACTTCTCTAGCTAGAAAACTAGAAAAAGGATATGACGTAGTAAAAAGACATATACAAAATTTAGAATCTGGTGATTCCAGGTATGATACTTTATATGGAGTGCGTGTAGATCCCAAGACAGACAAACTGCTTATGGGTAATGCGGAAATACGTTTTTCCCATGGAAATATTACACTGTGGTATGGCAATAAGAAACTTGGCGTGTATCTAGGTAGTCCTAAATTGTACGATCTAATATTTCTAAAACGCCCACCAATTTTAGATGATAAAAGAGAAGGTGTTCTCGATGATGAGTGGAGCAAGATATATGGAGAAATACTAAGAAAAACAAAAGCGCCTTACAAAAAATTCAATGTAGCGAGTGGCTATAACACCACTAAACGTACAAAATTTCACAAAATTATCAAACCATTAACATCCTCTACAATTGAGACACGATCATCAACAAGTGGTTATGGATTAAGACGTGTACCTACCCACAAATTGTATAGAAATAATGATAAAGAATTTATTTACTGGAATAAACCCAACGAACTTGTGGATCGTCTACGCCTTTTATGGAGTTCAAAAATGGCGGGAAATAACAACCACGACAATGAAATAATAGAAATAATATCAGAACTTAGGGAAGAAAAAATTGTGTATTAAAGAGGAAATAAAACATCATTATACACAATAAGTATTATATAGTCTGCAATTTATAAACCGCATCAGATGCAGTCAGAAATGTCTACTGTAAACAACACTATTGACAAATTTGGACGCAGTAAAAGAGCTAGTGTGAATAAGTTAAAAGCCCTGCGTGGATTACCTGGTGTTGGTTTTAAACTAACCAGAGATAATCACTATGATATTCAAAACAAGCGTTTAAAAAATCTAGGGGAACCTGTCGATGATCAAGATGGTGCAACATGTAATTACGTTAACAAGCGTCTACAAACAAATGATGAAAATGCTGCCAAAGCTATTTTTAATACAGCCGATATAATTACTGGGGAAATGAAAAAATATGTTGATGTGGGACTTATAAAAAGTGGAGAAGAAAATCGCACTATTTTTAATAAACAAAATAATGAGATGATGCAGAAAATGAAAATAGAAATGAGGAAATATGTTGACAAAGCAATTTCTGAAGTTAAACGTTCGGCCATAAACAATCACAATACTTTAATCACTAGAATCTCTAAATTAGAGCATATTGCCACCGAACTCCAACCAAAGAAGGTGCAATCCGGAGCCCTAGCATTTCCACCAGAACTAATGCCTGAAGTTGATATGTAACTGAAGACAATTTTATAATGGAGGTTAGCAGCGAAAAATTACAAGTTGTTAACGAGTTACATAGATGTGCTAGACGAAATTTTCGTAGAAGAAGGACTATAATTAAAGGATATGGCGATTTATGGCAAATAGATTTGGCAGAAATGCAACCATTTGCATCTGACAATAAAGGTTACCGCTACATTCTCGTGGCGATTGATTGTTATTCCAAATATGTGTGGTGTAGACCCGTTAAAAATAAAACTGGTAGCCAAGTTAGCTGGGCTATGAAAAGCATCTTTCAAGATTCTGGTTACACCCCTCTCAACTTGCAGAGTGACAATGGTACAGAATTTTACAATAAAATCTTTGCCACATTAATGAAGGAACATAATATCAATCATTATTCCACGTATAGCACGAAAAAAGCAGCAATAGTAGAACGAGTAATAAGAACCCTAAAAAACTGGTTATATAAGGAGTTCTCAGTTAGAGGAAAATACAAATGGTTTGACATTCTATCCAACATAACAAAAATGTACAATAATAAGGTGCATAGTACAACTGGTATGAAGCCTGCGGATGTCACATCTACTACACGTTTAACTGCATACAATCGTATTAAAATTTTTGTAAAACCTAAATTTCATATTGGGGACATAGTGAGAATTAGTAAATTCAAAGGTATATTTGAAAAAGGGTATACGGCAAATTTTTCAACAGAACTTTTTAAAGTCGTAAAAATAAATGTAACGAACCCCACAACTTACCTGCTTGAAGATATGACGGGTCGACTAATAAAGGGTGGTTTTTATGAAATGGAGTTGCAGAAAAGTAAACATCCTGATGTATATTTAGTAGAGAAAGTTTTAAGAAAGAAAGGAAACAAACTGTTCGTTAAATGGCTGGGATTGCCCTTAGAACAGAGTTCATGGATTGATGAAACTGCTATAGTTTAATATCATCAGTCGATTTAATAAATTTTAGATTTAGTGTATTACACCCATAACTATTAGCTGGGGTAAAATTTATTTTCTCATGAAACAAACTAGTATTGTATTGAAATAGCCCATACATATTTATTCTTTATCTTAGCTGTAATAATTATTTTGCTATATTTTATATTGAAATGTTTAGCCCTAATAGTTAATGTAGATGCTAACACTTGAAAGATAATAAACATACACATAAATGTTTTAATTCCTTTTTATTTTCCTACAATCTATATTATAAGAATGATACAAATATACATATAACATAAAACATAAAATTAATTAAATATAATTAAAAATTATAATTAAACATTAAACAAACATAAAAAATAATATAAAAAGTACAAACTAGAAAATCTAATATTATTATATGGGTACTGTTCTTTTTCCAGTATTATTGCACACAAAACAACCTTCGATGGCACCGACTGTCACTGTGTCATCGCCACAAGCTTTGCACTTTATGGTAGGTACGTCCCACCACTCAACCGTGTTGTGCAGACTTGCGTGTTGGTGAACAGCCCCCTCTACGACCATGCGAGAATACGATACGTAGCACCTAGTGCACATAAAATATTTTCCCTGGTCAATGCTGCATACCACAACGAAGGCCGCTGTAGCACACACCTTGTCCATTGTACCAGCCACCATATCTTTTATCTGGAAAGCCATCTCGTGCTGGTCTTCCTCGATGAGGTCCGCAACATCGACTTCTATACCATCGTCCACCATTTCGTCGACTCCATCGTCCACTATACCATTTTCGCCGCCTTCGATGACTTCCTGGATATCGATGTTGGCACCATTGGCATCAACATCAGCAGGTGCTCCAATCTCCACAGCCTCAGCAGGTATCCCCATCTCCGCAGCCTCATGATTAAACAGCATCCAATTATTGGAATCTTCTTGCGCCAACCGTCTTAGAATAGATATAATAGATGGATTTGCCATTTCGATACGTGGTATATAGATAGAAATAGTAAATGCAACTAAGTTTGGTTTAATATTACTCCCATATATATAGTAGTGTGGGGAGGGAGTCACTCTAAAATAATAGAGGGGGTATTCATATCCAATCATAGGATACGTGTTATTATGAATTTTAATTAGTGAAGTTTGACGCCTTAACCACTCGGCCAACCTGACTTATTCATTGATTCAGTAAAACACTATACATTAAATGTTTACCCCCTCTCCCTCATCAATAATAGAGGTGCCTGTAAAGTAATGTTTGTAGGAGGCGCCACTGCTGGGGGTGGAGATTAGTTTGCTTTATATAACACACAGCAACGCTCTTGTTTGTCAGATTTAAAATTATTAACATCATGGACACTTCTCAAGTAAATTGCGTCTCCTCCAGCACCGACTCAAGATCAACGTCATCGACCTGGTCAATGCCTAGTGAATACGGCCCAGACAGCAGTGATTGGTGGGAACGGTCACCTCCATCGTATTCGATAGACGAAGAGGACCAGGAAGACGAAGAGGACCAGGAAGACCAAGCTACCCCAGATAGCATTGACGACAGACCAATATCACCTTCATCTTATTGGATAGGTGAGAATCTAGGCGAGGACCAGGGAGACCAAGATAACCCCCCGGACAGCAGCACTGATAGGGCAACATCACCATCAGCATGGTCTATGGAAACGGTGTTCTACGATCCAGACGGCCAGCCATCACCTGACCAGAGCCACTGGTCAGATTATCAGCTCTTGATAGAGTGCGATAATGTCCGCGAGGGAACAGATTAGGCATCCATATAAATTAAACATTGTAAATAATTTAATAAATAGTTTTAGTAAATAAATTAATTGTAAGTCATTTAATACATTTATTTACTTAATAAACTCTTAAGAATATTACATGATTTTAATACATAGATTTAGTTGATGCAATGTCAATAATTTAATAAATAGTTTTAGTTAATAAATTAATTGTAAGTCATTTTAATACATTTATTTACTTAATAAACTCTTAAGAATATTACATGATTTTAATATATAGATTTAGTTGATGCAATGTCAATAATTTAATAAATAGTTTTAGTTAATAAATTAATTGTAAGTCATTTTAATACATTTATTTACTTAATAAACTCTTAAGAATATTACATGATTTTAATACATAGATTTAGTTGATGCATTGTCAATAATTTAATAAATAGTTTTAGTTAATAAATTAATAAATAAGTCATGTTAATATCTTAAGATATAAACTAGTTCAGAATGTCTTTACATCTATGTCATAACATGAAAAATGGCTGAGTTATTTCAAAAAAGGACATTTTCGCGTGATGACCCTGTACACGCTGTCGTCCGTTGTTGTTTTTGCTCAGCTTCGTCTGTATGGGCCTTTTTTATAAACAAGTGTGAGACATTACAAGTTAATACTATAATGTATTGACCTGTGAAGTAGCCTTTGGTTAAGTTAAGTTAGACGTAAACTAGAGGGCGTTACTAAGTCCGTTTAAGATATGTCAAAAGCGCAATGAAAAGGTATTATAACGGGAGCAATAAAACTAAATTATCAAGGACATTTTTGTGTATTTTAATACATAGATTTAGTTGATGCATTGTCAATAATTTAATAAATAGTTTTAGTTAATAAATTAATAAATAAGTCATGTTAATAAATAATTTATTTAATAAATTTTAAGAATGTCACATAATTTTTTGTATCGGGGGCTTCGCCCCCTCTTAGGTATAAAGGGGCTTTCACCCCCTGTAAAGTATAGAGGGGGCTGCGCCCACTATAAAGGCGGCTTCGCCGCCTATAAAGGGGGCTGCGCCCCCTATGACGGCGGCTTCGCCGCCTATAAAGGGGGCTGCGCCCACTATAACGGCGGCTTCGCCGCCTATAGGGGGCTCCGCCCCCCCGCCCCCCCCGCCCCGCCCCGTATTAAAATTTTTGTAAAACCTAAATTTCATATTGGGGACATAGTGAGAATTAGTAAATTCAAAGGTATATTTGAAAAAGGGTATACGGCAAATTTTTCAACAGAACTTTTTAAAGTCGTAAAAATAAATGTAACGAACCCCACAACTTACCTGCTTGAAGATATGACGGGTCGACTAATAAAGGGTGGTTTTTATGAAATGGAGTTGCAGAAAAGTAAACATCCTGATGTATATTTAGTAGAGAAAGTTTTAAGAAAGAAAGGAAACAAACTGTTCGTTAAATGGCTGGGATTGCCCTTAGAACAGAGTTCATGGATTGATGAAACTGCTATAGTTTAATATCATCAGTCGATTTAATAAATTTTAGATTTAGTGTATTACACCCATAACTATTAGCTGGGGTAAAATTTATTTTCTCATGAAACAAACTAGTATTGTATTGAAATAGCCCATACATATTTATTCTTTATCTTAGCTGTAATAATTATTTTGCTATATTTTATATTGAAATGTTTAGCCCTAATAGTTAATGTAGATGCTAACACTTGAAAGATAATAAACATACACATAAATGTTTTAATTCCTTTTTATTTTCCTACAATCTATATTATAAGAATGATACAAATATACATATAACATAAAACATAAAATTAATTAAATATAATTAAAAATTATAATTAAACATTAAACAAACATAAAAAATAATATAAAAAGTACAAACTAGAAAATCTAATATTATTATATGGGTACTGTTCTTTTTCCACTATTATTGCACACAAAACAACCTTCGATGGCACCGACTGTCACTGTGTCATCGCCACAAGCTTTGCACTTTATGGTAGGTACGTCCCACCACTCAACCGTGTTGTGCAGACTTGCGTGTTGGTGAACAGCCCCCTCTACGACCATGCGAGAATACGATACGTAGCACCTAGTGCACATAAAATATTTTCCCTGGTCAATGCTGCATACCACAACGAAGGCCGCTGTAGCACACACCTTGTCCATTGTACCAGCCACCATATCTTTTATCTGGAAAGCCATCTCGTGCTGGTCTTCCTCGATGAGGTCCGCAACATCGACTTCTATACCATCGTCCACCATTTCGTCGACTCCATCGTCCACTATACCATTTTCGCCGCCTTCGATGACTTCCTGGATATCGATGTTGGCACCATTGGCATCAACATCAGCAGGTGCTCCAATCTCCACAGCCTCAGCAGGTATCCCCATCTCCGCAGCCTCATGATTAAACAGCATCCAATTATTGGAATCTTCTTGCGCCAACCGTCTTAGAATAGATATAATAGATGGATTTGCCATTTCGATACGTGGTATATAGATAGAAATAGTAAATGCAACTAAGTTTGGTTTAATATTACTCCCATATATATAGTAGTGTGGGGAGGGAGTCACTCTAAAATAATAGAGGGGGTATTCATATCCAATCATAGGATACGTGTTATTATGAATTTTAATTAGTGAAGTTTGACGCCTTAACCACTCGGCCAACCTGACTTATTCATTGATTCAGTAAAACACTATACATTAAATGTTTACCCCCTCTCCCTCATCAATAATAGAGGTGCCTGTAAAGTAATGTTTGTAGGAGGCGCCACTGCTGGGGGTGGAGATTAGTTTGCTTTATATAACACACAGCAACGCTCTTGTTTGTCAGATTTAAAATTATTAACATCATGGACACTTCTCAAGTAAATTGCGTCTCCTCCAGCACCGACTCAAGATCAACGTCATCGACCTGGTCAATGCCTAGTGAATACGGCCCAGACAGCAGTGATTGGTGGGAACGGTCACCTCCATCGTATTCGATAGACGAAGAGGACCAGGAAGACGAAGAGGACCAGGAAGACCAAGCTACCCCAGATAGCATTGACGACAGACCAATATCACCTTCATCTTATTGGATAGGTGAGAATCTAGGCGAGGACCAGGGAGACCAAGATAACCCCCCGGACAGCAGCACTGATAGGGCAACATCACCATCAGCATGGTCTATGGAAACGGTGTTCTACGATCCAGACGGCCAGCCATCACCTGACCAGAGCCACTGGTCAGATTATCAGCTCTTGATAGAGTGCGATAATGTCCGCGAGGGAACAGATTAGGCATCCATATAAATTAAACATTGTAAATAATTTAATAAATAGTTTTAGTAAATAAATTAATTGTAAGTCATTTAATACATTTATTTACTTAATAAACTCTTAAGAATATTACATGATTTTAATACATAGATTTAGTTGATGCAATGTCAATAATTTAATAAATAGTTTTAGTTAATAAATTAATTGTAAGTCATTTTAATACATTTATTTACTTAATAAACTCTTAAGAATATTACATGATTTTAATATATAGATTTAGTTGATGCAATGTCAATAATTTAATAAATAGTTTTAGTTAATAAATTAATTGTAAGTCATTTTAATACATTTATTTACTTAATAAACTCTTAAGAATATTACATGATTTTAATACATAGATTTAGTTGATGCATTGTCAATAATTTAATAAATAGTTTTAGTTAATAAATTAATAAATAAGTCATGTTAATATCTTAAGAATATTACATGATTTTAATACATAGATTTAGTTGATGCATTGTCAATAATTTAATAAATAGTTTTAGTTAATAAATTAATAAATAAGTCATGTTAATAAATACTTTATTTAATAAATTTTAAGAATGTCACATAATTTTTTGTATCGGGGGCTTCGCCCCCTCTTAGGTATAAAGGGGCTTTCACCCCCTGTAAAGTATAGAGGGGGCTGCGCCCACTATAAAGGCGGCTTCGCCGCCTATAAAGGGGGCTGCGCCCCCTATGACGGCGGCTTCACCGCCTATAAAGGGGGCTGCGCCCCCTATAACGGCGGCTTCGCCGCCTATAGGGGGCTCCGCCCCCCGCCCCCCCCGCCCCGCCCCGCCCCGCGAAGCGAGGGCGGGGCAAGGGGGGCGGGGGGCCGCCGGGGGGCTTCGCTTCGCGAAGCCCCCCGGCGGCCCCCGCTGTGGGGCTTCGCCCCCCAGCGCTTTGCATTATACTACAATATGTAACCCAACGTTACCTAACCTAACCTAACCTAACCTAACCTAACCTAACCTAACCTAACCTAACCTAGTCTAACCTAACCTAACCTAACCTAGTCTAACCTAACCTAGTCTAACCTAACCTAACCTAACAATATATGTTTACATAATTATGGTAAATAATTTTTATAATTATACATATTCTTATATAATAATTTACGAATATACTAATAATTTTTTTATCATTTTTCAATATTTTTTTATTATTAATATATTTTAAACCTAATTAACAATAATATTATCTAACTAACAATATATTCTTACATAATAATACACAGTAATTTATTTTTTATCATTTTTTGTCTTTTATTTGTATCATTTTTTTGTAATTATTTCTGTCATTTATTTTTTTGACAAACTTTTTATTTTTTTTTAATATTTTTTTATTAATAATATATTTTAAACCTAATTAACAATCTTATCTGACTAACAATATTCTTAAATAACTTAAAAATCTAACTTAATTAATTTGCCTTTATTTGTATGATCTTTTAATTATTTTTGTCATTTATTTTTTTTGACAAATTTTTATTTTTTTTGGGGGCATTTATTTTTTTAATTATTTTTGTCATTTATTTTTTTTGACAAACATTTTAAATTTTTTTTGGCATTTATTTTTTTAATGTTTTTTTATTAATACTATATTTTAAACCTAATTAACAATAATCTTATCTAACTAACAATATTCTTAACTAACTTAAAATCTAACTTAAAATAACTTTCCGCCGCGTGTGCGCAAGTGCTCAGCCACCCATTTGATCCGAAATAAACCTCATCTGCTTTGCAGTTTTGTCGAGAGCCTCCCTTTGTCTCTTTACGTCGGCCTCTAATTTTGCGGCTCTTTCCCGCATATCAGCAGCACGACGCAAGATTTTCGGATGATCCCGACAAAGCCTCAAATTTAAATCATGTGTTCTCTTAAGTTGACCGTATATTTTAAAAAATTGTTTAACAGATGTTTTGGTGTCAACTTGCGAGAACACCTCCGATTCAGAATCAGAGTCCGCTTGTGCTGGGAGCGGATTCTCATTAACAATCGGAGCTACCTCTGGCGGCGGTGGCAACACCGCATTAGAGCAACCCGGTTGTTCTAATGCGTCATTGCGTGGTGGTGGCAACACCGCATTAGAACAGCTTGGCTGTTGTAATGCGCTATTGCCAGGTAGAGGTACAGCCACAAACGACGCAGACGGTTTTACCTGCCCTTTACCTGCCGAAACCTTATTTTTTTTTGGTGAAGCAGGTAGCGGACTTAGAGGGGCAGGTACAACTGTCTACGTGAAATCCATTATCTCGTCCCATAAAGTCGCGTCACAGTCTATGGATTGTGTTTCTGTACGTCTACCTTTACCTTTTGATGGCGCCGACGACGACTTTGTGTTTTTATTGTTGTTTACATTACCAGTGCTAACACTAGGCAAAAAGTCGTCATCGGAGTCATGTGCCACCAGAGACATAGATGATTTGCGCGGATGAGATGCGCGTACATCCTGACACCCTGAAGTAGATGGTGTGACTTTAAATTTTTTGTTTAAAGCCAAACCATGTAATTTCGGGGTATGAACGGCTTTACCTGCATTACCCCTGGATACGGTGACATTGACGGTATTGCCGAGGTCACCATCTTCAAGGTGCAAAACAGGTAAATCTGCGCCAGGATGTATATTGCCGTGCATCTGCTGATGGTGCCCATGATACGCTAGCTGACTACCGCCTTCGTTAGAACACGAAGCGCCCCCAACGTCAGCAGCAATACCATCTTTAACAATAATGTTGTTTAAAACATTAACCCTGCCAGAGGATGGATTTTGTATTGCTGACTTCACAGCACCGCCATTAATGGCGGAACCTGACGCTGTAGATGCGTCAGGTGATGGTTTAAACGTAGCCAAATACGTCATTAAAGTCAAGGGCGGTAAAGTTGGTGGCGGTGTCGACGAGCGCCTTTTACACCCACCAGCAGATGATACATTTTTAACGGTTCTTACCATTTTGTTCACAAAAACTGAGCAATGAAATTCACGAGAGCACACTTGCACACACTAGCACAGGCGAAGACGGAAAGAATCTTGTAAGCGTCCTCAAACCCAAGCCAAGCTAACTTCCCCCTCCAACGGTAGGGAGTGGGTGACCACTCTCGTCTCTCATTGGTTGGACGACATCACGTGATTTATGCAAGCCAAGCTTTCACCCCACTGTTGATTTTCTTTGTCTCAACAGAATCCCGCTACAAAGTGACGTCAAACTTTTCTAAATGTCATGCGCACATCGAATAACTGACGCAACAACTTTCTATTTGAAATGACATCACATTCCTGACTGCAGCATAAAACGACATTTTAGTTTTAGCAACGTCACCTACTCTTACATTGTAAAACTGTATCATTACACACACCTCTTCAAGTCACTACCTACATTATTTATAATTTACGATTTAACCTAATCGATATTTAACTTATTTTGGGAGAAAGGTTTACTAATAACAACACTGTGATTTTTATTTAGATATTTTTATTCTATTATTTGAAAGTACTTAAAATTATCACAATAATTTTGTATTATAATGTTACAATTAAATATTGGTGAAATTTTGTAGTTTGAATTTTCCAGTTTAGTTCATGTATTCGAATTTTCGACCTTTACGTTAGAAGATGAAATAAAAATTTTAAATTAATTATTGGCTTAAATCAGCTATTGCTGCAAGTAAAGCGTCCAAGTTTTCATTTTTTTTCTCCATATTATTTATGGCAACTATCAGTCGTTCTATATTTTGTTCTTGTTCGCTCTGAAAAAATGATATGTCACGGTGCCCCCACGGTAATGTTTTAGTAGTATTAGGAATAACAAAACGTTTGTCATCGTGTTGGGACAAGGCCACTTTGTTCTTTATTTCTGTGTAAATGTCATGCAAGCAACTCCGAAACGTATTCATTTTTCTAAATATTAAACCTCCCCGCTCAACGATTTTCTTATAGTCATCTATTGACAGCTGCTTTCTAATAACAGATTTCTTCACACCTTTAGCTTTTTTGAGTTCATTATCCACCGATTGTATATAATAAGCTTTCGCACCCGTACCATAAAAACTAATAATGGGATCAGAGGGGAACTCGTCTTTCATTTTACCTAACACCGACAAGCCCTTATGAATATTAAATTTATTTATTTCTTCGTAGTTAGATGTATCGAATTTGTCTGGATTCTGTATTATGAAATTATAGAAGTTATCTGTAAATGTTTTTATAATCAACGAATCCGTATCTGTATACAGCAAAGAAGCATTATCGCCGAAATGTTTTTTGATAACGTCGTAGAAAAAGTTGTATAATACTGTCTTAGACAACTCCAAGATACAAAAACCAACGTAAATTGGTTTGTTGTAGACTACCTTTAGTTTACCCATATGGATGGCTACAAAATCATCAGTAAATATTGAGCATGATTTAAAGTTAGGGCGTGTTATTAATGCATTTGCACCCATACTCCGCCTAACGCTCTCCCAGTGGGTAACTAATTTTATATCCATTCTATTATCAACATTTTCCATTGTCTTACCGAATACTGCGTTATTTAATAATTTATACTGATCTTTTTCAAATTTATTCTTAGCCTTATTTCTCATATCAGTGTTTAGGTCAATATATTTTTTAAGCCAAGGTGATTGTTTGAATTTAAGTATTCTATGTGTTTTTATAACCATTAACCCGTTATCTAGCGCTTGTTTCAAATTTATATAATGCACAATATATCTCCTCTTATCGTTTAAATTTGGTATCAGTTTTGTCAATTTCGATTTTGATTTTGGTGGAATAATATTTTCTACTAAAAAGGGTAGGTCTGAGTGTAAGTCGTGTAAATCTTGTGGATAATGTATGTCTACTTCGAGAACATACCCATGGGTGCTTTCATCTGAAATGCTCGTAATATCTAAATTCATGATTTCTTCTTCGGACAGCCACACGAATCCACCTGTCGGCAATTGTTGCGACATACTATGCCCATATAGGTTCGTGGCATCTAGATATGTGATGAATGAAGAAGGTTCTTTGGGGTCGTAGTTAGGGAGAAATTTGTTATTCGCAATATGTTTCCTTTCCGTACACTGGCTTACTCCACCACGTATTCCCTTTTTAAAAAAATGGATCATATCAATGTCCGTTAATAATTCCAACTCCACTTTGGTTAGTTTTAACATAGCGTCCCACGAGAGACCCGGACAAGTGTAATACTGAGCAGGATCAAGTTTATATTTTTCCAAACAAATTTTACGAAAATTTTCAAATACGTCACACAAAAGGAGTACGTCTGATTTTAAATAAAGATCTGAGTAATCGCCCAAATTCTGGCAATCAAACAAGTTCCACACATCGTTAGCCCTCTGATAATCTTTATCTGTTATATGTTCTTCATTTAGGTTATCGTAAAATTCATCTTTCGAGGGTAACTCTACATTATTTAGTTTCTCTAAACTATCCATAAAACTATATGGAAATACACCCTTTTGCCTCATTAAATTAAATTTTTCCTTATCTGTATAGAAACTTCCCGTAACAAACAATTGGTTATCAGTTAAGTTGCCCCCTAAATTTTGCAACGATGTTGATAAGAACTTAAAACTATCGATGAATCGTAGTTGTATAAATTTCCGTTTTTTCTCCCCTTTCTTATTGACGTAATCATGCATATAAAGGTGTTTCGTGAAAGATATATATTTTTCTTTATTTTGTGCTATAACATCAACTCTGTCCTTATGTGCACAGAGCTGTTTTATAAATAGGTGACTGTCGTAGCCACTCATATTGTGAAATATGATAGGTACAAAATTTGGTAATTTGTAATTTAAGTTACATACAGAGTGTGCGGCACCAAATCTTACTTTACCAGTTATATGACAATGATCTCTAACTTTTACATCCTCTACTTTAAATGGTTTCTCACATATACCGCATACGGTCGCATTCAGGAAGTCTTGTCTTTCTTGTGCTGTGAGTTTAGCCATTGGGACTATATCTTTCATATATCTGTTATAGATTTCCCTTACATCGGCTTCAATACGCGATACAAAAACTTTGGCTACATCAGATCCTCGATAGAGTTCAAATTTTGATAAAGAATTGTCAAAAGAACATTTTATGAAATATGCGAAGGAGTAAGGTTCGTGTATAAAAGTTTTATTTGTATAAGAACGTTCGGGGTTCGGTTCACAAGTATGAATAGGTTTCAGAATTGATTCAAAGTCTGCATACACTACAAATGGTACTTGCATTTGTCTTTCAAAGTTTTCAAATTTTAATATATTTTCAGGTACTTGTTTACCATATTTATCAATCCGAAATTGTGTCGATGGTGTTGTTGTATAAACATGATTACAGTCATTTCTCTGATGCTGGAATAACTGACGCTCATTATTAAAATATAGTAAGCAACCATCACAAAAGTACTTTTTATGATCATGAGCTGAAATTTGAGCGGAAACTAGCTTAGACAAGTTTTTTATCCAACAATAGTGATTATTAGCGCAATCTTTCTTACAGTGATGATTTACACCACATTCACCGGAAAGTAGTAACAAATTTACATGCATAAATAGTTTTTTTTCAGAATAACGTAAAGGCCCAACAACTTCATACTTTATTCTATTATTCTCAAATTTTTCTTCTAACCCGTACACGTTAATTGAAATATTATTCATCTCCTCAAATTTTGAAATATCCCGCAATTTTACTGGAAAATTCATACCTGATAAATTTAAAACTCTTGAAAAATGTGGATATGATGAGGTCTCAGATGTGCAGCCATTTGCAGGATACAACGCTGAAGTTACAGCCCAAGCAAAACAATACTGATCCTGGTTTTTTACATTTACCACTGCCTTCTTGTTTTCTATGGATTTTGGCAACTTGACATATGATGAACCACCCAGAGGACTATATTTATTCACATTGATTTCAACAAAAGCAATTCGTTCGAGGGCCCATCCTAAAATTAAATTATAATTAGTCATTTTCTTTCCACCTTAATGTATGTTTAAATACCTGAATCACGTTCCAGGAACTCCGTAGTTTGTGTAATCATAGCATCCACAAAGGTGTCCAAAGTATTGTTCAAATCCATAGCTTGATCCAAGATTTTGTTGGAAGTGTTAAATGATTTCATTTCAGATAGTTCCTGTGTCTGTAATACGTACGTAGCAAACGTTTCCATATTTACTTTTACTGTATTATGAATACGTAACACTTCCTCGAAGAGATTTAATATTTTTGGTCTAATTTCATTGAAAAACATTACATAGTCTTGGTGATTATTTTCGCTATATACTCGATAGGTTACAATCCTGTATTTGAAAGCGCTCTGCACAATTTCTACACCTTCTATAAACGGAACACATGAATTTGTCCTATGTTGCAATGTCCTTCTATGGGAATTCATTTGGGTTGTGCTTAGAGTCACATTACAGCAATTACAAGTTTCCATATTTGTAGATGTTGAAGGATTACATTCCAGTTTAGGATATTTTGCTTGCGGACCACTATCATGTATCTTCTTACAAGATTGCCTCTGATGTCTTCGCAAATTATCACCACGTGTAAAACTTACACCACAAGAAGTACAAATATACATTTTATGTCTTTACTCTGGGAGACTAGCACCACAAATGGCTGTGTGCTCCTCATCCTCATTTATATACACGGAGTGAAGCTGCCCCACCACCTCTACTTGAAATACTCATACACATATCAGTACATACACTAATTACAACTACAGTTGCATTGCACCACTCCAATTACCTCTATTGCAATTACATCAGTCTAATTACTGCACATTACTCTACTTACCTCTATTGCAACTACATCAGGCTAATTACCGACAATACTCTAATTACCTCTATTGCAATTACATCAGTCTAATTACCTACATTACTCTAATTACCCTAGTTACCCCCACCACAAAAAAAGGGTGGGGGGAGACCCAGCTCCGCCATTACCACTCTACTAACTAAATTTCTCAACCTGGGTCCTGGCAGAATGACATTTGTCTTGTTGTTTTGTTACAAAGTGGTTAGCTTGGCTTGGCTTACGACGGTAAGTAAAAAGAAATTATTTAGATACTTACCTAAATCATTTATTTATTCAAAAAATATCGTGTTACAAATACATTAATTTTAGCGTCAATGATCTGATATTTAATGTAAAACAATTATTATATCGCCACATTGTCATGTAATTGATTGAAACCTATAATTAATGTATAATTTTAGATCACAACGAATTAGAATGACTTAAGTTAATAATGTTTAACTTGCTGCGAAAATTGACCTAGGAAATTCACAAGATGACTGGCAATGGATGAATGGCGATGAGGCTGAGAAAAACCAGTGTCTACAATACTATAATACCTTTGTGTAGTGAAGCAACGAAGCAACTAGGCAACCTTATGCTGCTGGTTACATTCTGATGAAAATGAGTTTTGCTGATTGTACTACCCTTGTATATGATGTGTACTACTTTTGTTCATCGGTGCTCAAAAATATTTATATACTCAGTTCGGGGTATTCGACCACCAAAACAGACTGAATTGTGTTGTGTTTTAAAGTTAATTGGTACATGGTGATTGTATGCAGCAATCTTAGTATTAGTTGTAGTTTTTCCGAATACCCGTTTACACAGAGTATATTGTATGCGTAATGTTAGAAAAAGTGATAAATCATAAATTAATCAATTATAACTTTAATTCATCAGTAAGTATAATTGTTTTCATTGTAAAATTATTTGTATTTTCGTATAATATAAATGTTTGTTTAATAGAAATTTTGTTTTATTCTTGCGAGTTTCTTATCTCCTGTTAAATTTACTCAATAGATAATTTCCCGGAGTACAATTACATACAAAATTGTCTCCGTGGGATTTATTTATTGAGTCAATTTAGCGGGTAAAAAACTGGAAATTTATTGTAGTAAATAAACGTTTAAAGAGCCCGCCTAAAGTTTAGTTCTTGCCAGGGTCACCCGCGCCGTATTGTCGCATGCTTGTCACAGATGATTCCAAGTAGAAGTACGGTTTTAAGATTTCTTCCTTTATATATTCTGTGGTTTTAGTAGAAAAGTGTTAGTGTGTTGAGAAACACGTTTTTAAACCGATGTACCAAAATCTGCAGTAAAATCATGGACTTTCGTCTGGAGTAAGTATAAATTTTACTAATATTTGCTGTTCATAATAAATATAATACATATAATAGTATACATAAAGATGGTTTTAGATAATAGCATCGATATTTTACAAGTTAGGTTATGTCATATATTTCATTTTCCCGCATAAAATGTTGCGTTACCATGGTAACGCTAGCTGTGTGAGGGTGCAAAAATCACTTATTCAAGGCCGCCGCTACTATATGTGCGATGTGTGCACCGCACACGGGCGGCCGAAATTAGGGGCGGCCAAAGCATGCCATCTAACAAAAAAATTAACAAAAATAAAAAAAATAGTAATAATTCTATAAGCCACAATATTTCTAATTGAATAGATAATAAAGTCTCTTTCATCTTTCTATTCTAAGACACTCAAAAAAGGCGGCTTTGTTTGATGTCCATAAAAACCTCAAACGGGCCGGGCCGGGTGTTTTTATAAGTCTTAGAAAGATCGACTTTAACTTTGTCAATAGCACGTGTCAGCGGTGCGCCTTGCCTTTGATATCCAAATATGAAAGAAAGGCCCGCGAAGGAGTGAGGTATATTATAGTTTGGTATTATTATTATTGTTTTATTTGTAGAGTAGCTTTTTTGTCGCTTTGCAATTATGTTTTTGCAGGGCCATATTAGCCATTAGGCACAGTTAGGCACGTGCCTAACGGCGCCCAACTCAAAGGGCGCCGTTTATGTTCGTACCGATGCCGCTTTTTGTTTCGTACGCGATGCTGAAGTGATGTTATCGCCATCGGTTATTATTTTTATTTTTTATACAATGGAATGGAACGGAAGGTAGTAAAGCGAGTAGTAAAGCCATCTAATTTATTTAAGAAATAAGACAAATATCAAAGTATGTGGAGGGCTTTGAAATTCTGCATTATTACTCAGCTTTACTTTCTGAACAACTTTTCTTAATAACATTTTGTCGTATGTCCCACAGAAATAGCACTTCACTAGTGTGAAAAATAACTTTTTTGTAAATTTCCAAGGTATACTTGATATTTAGAAACTAAATTATGGCACAAATTAGTTTATATCCAAGCAGGGCTGAACTCCACAAGATGAAAATTCAACTAAAAAATTTTGACACTTTTTCGCCTATTTGTGCGTCGATCCGGGGACACAATGTATATACTATCTATATTTTGTAAATGTACAGCTCGTTGAAAGTATGCAGGAGGAAGATACACTCGGTATAGTTTATTCTAGTTAAATATTTCAGGTATCGTTAATAAAAATATCGTGACAGAGATCGGGTAGGTACTAGAAAAAAAGGAACATTGCTTTTAAATAATTTATAAACTACTAGAAAGTGTCGGTCCCAAATTATAAAATATGTTTACCGCCCGTAGTAACGAAATGACATCATCAAAGGAGAGCAATAAAATTAAGAGGGCGCCGTCTTCAAAAATGCCGCTAGATGGAGGTTATGTAGTTAAAGTTTCTGGTAGCTTTTATGAAAAATACAATTTTTTTTTTTATTTACTTGCAATCGATGAATAGACAACCGTTCTGAGATGATCGTAATATGAAAAGAATTTTTTTAACATTTAAGATTAGCTTGTAATTTAATAATTTGTTAAAAACATAAAAACCCATTTAATTCTTTTCTAGCAATTTTAGGTCATTATGCGCCACATCACGATCTTCTTTAAAGTATTTTACACACATTAATATTGTTTTGACAGCAATTTTTTTCATATTTTGGGAAATTCCTGGCAAGAAAGTATGCGGTGACCGAAATGTTGATGACAATACTATACATTTAATGTTTTACAGCAAACACACGTTAGACTCCGTACTGACGGGTTTAGCCACTCTCTAAGAGAGGGCTACGCATTAGCGATCGAATTAATTGAATTATTGCCACTCGGAGGTTTAGGTTGTTATTGTGTTATTAATATTTATAAATTATCATTAACTTTGGAAGTTAAAAAAATAATTTCAAGTTTTTAACCACAATTACTAACATTCACTAGGTAAAAGCCGGGTAGTAATATCCTTGAGACAAAGAACGTGATGGTGCAATGGATAAGACGTCTGCTTCACAGCGCAGGGGTCGGAAGTTCGATTCACGATGGTAATTTCTTTTTTTTTTTTTCGGTGGTCACGGGAAAAAATATCGAAAATTGATATTTTCCGTTTAATAGAACAAATTTTATATCTGGAAATTTTCAGGTCATTGGTATTCTCAATTTCGAATGTAATACCAAAAATCTCGAATTATTGTATCTAATAAAGACCTTTAATATTATTATTATTCTTATTATTATTATTATTATAAACTACATACAGTATTTAAATAATAATAATTGCTAAATAAACTCTTGACCAATTGAATCCAAGTGAACTTTTAGGATGTATCTGTAGTGAAATAATTTGAGAAGGATAATAGATATGATTGTATGCGATTTTATAATTTATTCGTGAAAACGCGGGTTTGGTCCGATTTTTTTAATTTGAATCATGTCAACAGTGTGAAAGAAAAGTATGTTTTTTAATAAAATATAGTCATAAACTAAGTACAGAGAATATATATTTTATATATATAATATATTGATGCGTATTTTCAGTCACTGATTTATGGCGAAAAATCAATTTCAGAAATTTTTAATTTCTCTCTTATGTTATTATGTTTTTTATCTAAAAACCTCTGTTATTGTTCTCTTTTTTTTGCCGTTAAGCCTAATTATGTTGTTCGTTGTATGTGATTATATTACCTATGAAGGGCGCTCTTATAATAAGTACATTGTTTGTACTTTAATTTCATGGTGACCACTGGCGTACCCAAAATCGGTATACGTTTGAAAATATACAATGTGTTCCATTTAAAATGAGCCAGTTGGTATCGACTTCCAGTATAGCCGATAATACCAAATGATTGTAATTATTTTTGCTGGATTGGCCACACTGACTGTAGTAATTCCTAAAATTTTCAAAATTTTTTGTTACATACTTTTTCATATATTGTTTCAGACCCCGGTGAGACACCGTGTATAAGGAAGGAGGATGGAATATATATATAATATATATTTATAATTTTGAGGTTTTCAAAAGATTAACGGCCTTTATCTCATAAAACTTTATTTAAGTTACACTAGCTATATACGCTTCTGGTCTTACTTTTTTTTTATATACGCTTTTATAGCATCCAAAATAAATGGTGGGTCATTTACAAAAAGTAGTAAAGGGGTCCCACAAAAAATACTAGAAAATTCAAACCTATCTGTCAAAATCTCGACACTTAGGCAGTCTTCTGATATCCATCCTGCATCATTGTCACTTGTACAATGAGTAAAAGCTAGCTCACTAAAAATAAAAAAGTTTAAGGATGGTGCTGCGTAGTGTGGCACCCTATTTAATTTACGAAAAAAGTAATAAATACACACCTATCTTTTACTGTCTCATCAGTACCAGGAATTTCTAAATTATGGATATCAATATCTACTGCCCTAAAAAAAAAAAAAATTATAAAGAACACACGAGAATAAATAGGATATTCGTAATCAAGACGTACTATTAGAAAATCGACCATTCGATCATCTTTGGAATAAAGAGATAATATGCAAACCGGGAAATATCGCTGGGGATTCGGCAACACGTTCATCGAATATACTGTTTTGTATCTGGATACAAGTTGCCATAACGATGTTCCGTATCTAAACTGAAAAATAGTTCGCAGATTTTAACTTATATATGTCGATAATTTTTTTCACCCCTTTAGCAACGAGATAGACGTCAGTCGCAATAGAATTTTTTTTTATATTGACAGAACTATTAAAAAAAAAATTAATTCTCGTGTCGCGATGAGGTCGAAAATCCTGGTCGAGGGCTCTCCTACTATAAAATTAGTCGCAAATTTTTTTCCCTTTTTTCACGATTTTCTCAAAAATGATTACAAATTTTCTTTGCAGATAAATATTTTCACCTAGCCTTTAATTCTAATAAAGCTTAATGCTACTAATAGTAAGCTTCAAATTTAAAACACCCTGTACCTACATAATAAACATTTTAGACTATTTTAGAGTATACCATTCAGGTAATTCAGAAAAATAATACACATAAACATGAAAGCAATTATGTAATACTTACCGCCGTTTCAGCCACAATTTTTTAGTGCAATTTGATATTTTATTGCGTTTGCGAGATCTAGAGTAAGTTCGCGCCATAATTTATAAAATAAAAAATGTATCTATCTCTAAAATAAATTTCAACTAAAATCTCTCACTTGTTTAAAAACCTATTAAATAAACAAGTACCTAACTCAAAAATAAAATAAAATATTTTCCTCAAAACAGCTTTCAAAATATAGGAATTAGGTACAGTCTAGTAAGGAATCTAGCATTCAAAAAGACGCTTCTAAAATGCCGAACCCTGCACTCGCGAGGTATATGATTTAAAAAATATGGATATTATCCAGAATTTTATGCCGAATCCGATTCCAGAGGGCGCGATGTCGGCCAAGATTGCGAAATTGCAAAAAAAGTTATATTTCCAAAAAAAAATTGGAACTTAAATATTGCATTATCTGTCGTTTACATTGCATTTACGAGCTTATTTATAAAGATTTTTTAATAATTTTTATATCAATCGAAAGCCTAATGTTTGTAGTTTCATACAAGTTGAATAGAGAGACATTATTTTCATTATAAACAGCACTATAAATTGTTTAAACAATATGTGCTCGGAAAGTGTAGTGTAATTTTCGGCATTGAGGTACTTTTGTTATTATTGCAGATAGATATGTAGTTATGTGAGACGAAATACGTAGAATAGACCAACGAACATTTTTTATTAAAATAATTTTTTAATTCGCTGGATAATTTAGGAGATATGATTTTTTTAAAATGAAGCGCATTGTCTGGTCTACCGCGCGCGCGGTCTTGTTTCTGTAGGCAGGCCATTTACACATGATTTCGATTTTCGAGGCACTCGAGATGATCAAAGAATTTCGCACACGAGTTGCAAACAATATTTTTTCTACAACGACTTTAATTTGATTAAACTAAAACCGTAAAACGATATCTTCTATTATAATATTTAATGCAAATTAATTTAAAAAAAATATAATAGCAGATATGTCTCCGAACTATGGAAACTAATATGTTTGACAACAAACATTTTTCACTGACGTTTTCGATATTGTGAGTGTTGAATATTGTGGGTTTTTTAAAGTAAAATAATACCTAAGATAAAGATAAAGTCTCGAAAGTCATTCTTAGACTGTTTTTAAAATAATTGCAATGTGCAAGTAATAAAAAAAAATCACCACAACACGTCATTTTATACTATTTATCAGACTAGCCATGAAAGAAACAATTAAAAGACGTAACTTTGACAGGGGAATGAGTTTTTTTGGACGTACATTTAATTACTGCTGCAAAATTTCATTTGGATAGCTCAAGAATTGTGGAAATGGCGGGGGTTTACCATGATCCGTGGTCACCCGGTATAGTTCCAAATACAGTGGTTTTCTGGGGCAAACTGTTGAGGTTTGCCTTTGATACTACACTTTTATCTTGACATATTTTGGCAATTTTCTTATTTCTATTTATTTTTTTAGAATTTGGCGGGATTCCCAGAAATAAGTTTAATGACTATTAATTATCATTATTATCATATCTATAGCTACTTACCTATAATACTCCAATTTTAGTTATATCATAACATGTACAAAGAATTTACAATACAACCATCATTTTATCAAGACGAAAATTATTTTAATATCATTGTAGTTTTTTTAAATTAAATACCGATAGGATAGAGCACTAATTTGTTCTGTTTGTGAGCATTATTTATGATCTGTACGAACTTTCATACAAGATGTTACAAAAATGTTGCTTACCTTACAAAAAAAAAATTGTAAAATAATGTACGTAATAATACGAGTAAATACTTCTTTCTACAACTGTCAAAAAAAGGTTATGTTTGCGCATTAACGTCAGTGTCTAAAATGAGACATTTTTTCATTGACATTATTTTTTTTGCGTTACCATGACCCCGTGCGCAAAATATTTTGCACATCACATGCCGATTATAAATTTAATTATTGCCTGTTTTTTATAATTTTTAATGTATACACAAGAATTAAGCAAACATCTAGTTCAAAAAGATTTATTATTTTATGAAATAAATTAACTGAAAGTAGAAATTTTTAAATTATTTTAAAAACAGTCTATGACTTTCGAGACTTTCCATTATTATCTTACGTATTATTTTACTTTAAAAAACCCACAATATTCAACACTCACAATATCGAAAACGTCAGTGAAAAATGTTTGTTGTCAAACATATTAGTTTCCATAGTTCTGAGACATATCTGCTATTATATTTTTTTTAAATTAATTTGCATTAAATATTATAATACAAAATATCGTTTTACGGTTTTAGTTGAAATCATGTGTAAATGGCCTGCCTACAGAAACAAGACCGCGCGCGCGTTAGACCAGACAATGCGCTTCATTTAAAAAAAATCATATCTCCTAAATTATTCAGCGAATTAAAAAATTATTTTAATAAAAAACGTTCGTTGGTCTATTCTACGTATTTCGTCTCACATAACTACATATCTATCAGCAATAATAACAAAAGTACCTCAATGCCGAAAATTACACTACACTTCCCGAGCACATATTGTTTAAACAATTTATAGTGTTGTTTATAATAAAAATAATGTCTCTCTATTCAACTTATATGAAACTACAAACATTAGGCTTTCGATTGATATAAAAATTATTAAAAAATCTTTATACATAAGCTCGTAAATGCAATGTAAACGACAGATAATGCAATATTTAAGTTCCAATTTTTTTTTGGAAATATTACTTTTTTTGCAATTTCGCAATTTTGGCCGACATCGCGCCCTCTGGAATCGGATTCGGCATAAAATTCTGGATAATATCCATATTTTTAAAATCATATACCTCGCGAGTGTATACCCCATGATCGAATTCGGAGCTTTAGATTCTTGACTAGTTGCAATAATAAAAGACACCTGCTGCGTGCTCGATGGACGATGACCTTCAACTATTTGCTGCTGAGAAGTTTATTCGAGTCTGAAGTTTTCACCAAATATACTCATATGTATGACCCTCTAGTGTGCAGCAGGGATACTAACGTTTTATACCACAACCCAAATTCATTCTCTATTCTACGGCGGCGCGCTCTTAAACAATTTGGAAAGTCCAAAATCCGACGGATATCTAGCATCAGTCAATGCATAAGGGCAATAATCGTAACTTAACAGCAATTTCTTTGGAAAAACCCTAGACTAGGCCGCTAGGGTACAAGTAAATCGGTACCACATGTTTAAACAAAAACAGTTTTTGTCTAACCATGGCAAGTACCTAGCTATTTTTTTCGCCGTGCTGACCCCGCGCCGTCGGCATTCGGTTCTCTTAAAAGTTCTGAGAATTCTGTTTTTTGTAGATTATTTTGAGGAAGGGAAATGATGTTATTTCATTACTTAGGGCAGCTAAGGCAGTTTTCGGTCGCTTTCGAATTGATACATTAAAAGGAAAATCGTTTTAATTTTTTATTTTGGTTTTAGTTATTTACCGGCAACCGGTTTAAACCCACGTTCGTTTTATTTTATTAAAGTTGCGCTTTTCAAAGGGTCTTGAGTGTTGAGTGACTGTTTTAAAAAATGTCCGAAAGGAAAAGGAAACGGCTTTCTGGTTTCCAATATAGACAAAAAAAAGTGGCAAAAATTGAGGAGAGAAAAAAACTTAGCGGTGCACTGGAGTCATTTTTATTCAAAAACATAGAAGAAGAGAAATATGTGCCTGATATAAATGTAGGTCCTTCAACTTCAAAAGAAGAAGAACGAATACATTCACATTCTCCAAACAATTCTTCTGCAGATCGTGATTCCAGATCTGACGACAGGGACAGTGATGTCAGCGATAGTAGGGGTGCCGTCGGTGCCGATGCTGCAACCACAGACAAAAATGTAGAAAATATTGAAAGTTCCAGTTTATACTTGGTTTCGAATGATCCTGCAAAATGGCCAGCAAAAATGAATCCAAGTGAAGTTCAATATGTTATCGAGAATTTTCCACCGCAAATCAAAAACATTGACTTCCCCAGAGATAAAAATTTTTAGAAACCTATTATTATCGCACTTTATCTAATCGAGACAAAATACACCGCCCGTGGTTACATTACTCAATATCATTAAATAGTGTTTTTTGTGCACCGTGTAAACTATTTTGTTGTGATGAAAGCAGTGGACATTCACTAAACGGAACCAATGGGGTAAGCGACTGGCAACATTTAGCCTCCATTTTAAAAAGACATGAATCGAGTGCTACTCATATAAAAAATTCTCAGAAAGTGTTTGAGTTATCCACAGCATTAAAAAAAGGGTTAACAGTTGATTCCGCTCATCAAAGACTGTATGAAATGGAGAAAAAACATTGGAGAGCAGTTCTTGAGAGATTAATATCTATCGTTAAATTCTTATCTAAACAATGTTTAGCGTTTAGAGGATCATCCAATAAATTATTTGAACCTAATAATGGAAATTATTTGCAGTTAGTTCAAATAATGTCTAAATTTGACACTGTGTTATCGGAACATCTTCGTCGCGTGGAATTTAAGAGTAAAGATACACCACATTATTTAGGATGGGAACATCAAAATGAATTGATTGCTTTGCTTGCAGACTCCGTTAAAGACATTATCTTAAACCAAATTCGAGAATCGAAATATTTTTCTATTATTTTAGATTGTACCCCAGATATAACGCACACAGAACAAATAACAATTGTGGTAAGATGTGTTTCTACCTTAGCGCCAGTTCGTATATTTGAATATTTCTTGGGATTTTCTCCTGTCATTGACGTGACAGGAAAGGGCCTCTTTGAATTTATAGAAAATAAACTGAAAGAATTAAATTTAGATATGAATAGTTTGCGTGGACGGGCTATGATAATGGAGCCAACATGCGTGGCAAACACATTGGACTGCAAAGAAAAATCTTAGAGAAATATCCTCGGGCGTTTTTTATTCCCTGTTCTGCGCATAGTTTGAATCTGGTTGTGAACGATGCAGTAAAAATAAGCTTCGAGTCGGTTGAATTTTTTAACACTGTGCAGGAGCTATACGTATTTTTCTCTTCCTCAAGTATTAGATGGAATGTTTTATTAAAGCACCTTCCAAAGTTGACATTAAAGGCATTGTCGGAAACGCGTTGGGAGAGTCGCATTGATGCTATCGCACCATTAAAAAACCAGATAGGTGAAATATACGATGCTTTGGAAGAATTAGTAGATGATAACAAAAGGGATATGAACACTAGAACCTTAGCAAAATCACTTAAAAATAAAATTTTAAAATTCAAATTCATGTGTTCTGTTATAATATGGCATGATATTTTAAGTAAAATAAATGTGGTTAGCAATATCCTTCAGAGTCCAAAATTTGACATAAAATCTTCACTTGACGCACTTAATAATTTAAAAAATTATTTTTTAACTAAACGTTCTGATGAACATTTTCAAATTTTTTTATCCGAATCCAGAGAGATCGCTGCGAAAGCTGGCATTGAAGAAGCATTCCCCAACTTACCTGACCAAAGGATTAGAAGAAGAAAAAGGCTTTTTGAATATGAGGGAACTGACGAACCTATAATAGTTCCCGAAATTTCTTTTAAAGTAAATTTTTACTTTAAAATTTTAGATGCCGCCATAGCGGCTATTGAAGAACGGTTCCAATTACTTCAACAGCACACGGACATTTTTACGGTAATATATGGTATAACCAAAATTAAAGACGATAATGAACTCAAAATCAATTGTGAGAAAATATATCACGCCCTTACAGACACAAACAGTTCAGAGAGTGACATTAGTACAACCGATTTATATGAAGAAATTAAAGCCATTCAACCTTTCTTTGCAACAGAAAAAAGTCCTAGTGAAATTCTTGAATATATTTACGAAAATAACCTTTTATCAACATTCCCAAACCTAACTGTAATCATACGTATATTCTTAACTCTGCCAGTTACCGTAGCTACAGGTGAGCGATCGTTCTCAAAACTTAAAATTATTAAAAACTACTTACGATCTTCGATGACGCAAGATAGACTTTCTGCTTTAGCCATGTTATCCATCGAACATGAAGTGTGTGAGACATTGGATATTAAAGACATAGTCAAAAAGTTTTCCGAAACAAAAGCCCGAAAAGTTTTCTTTTAATCTGTAACTAGTTTTTATTTTATCCAATTAATATTTATTAACTTTTATATTTTAATTTGGAGACATCCCTTATATGCTGGTTATTAAACCGTCTTTTGTATTGGTCTAACTAAAGGATAATAAATTATTATTATTATTATTATTATTATTATTTGTTCAAATATTTAGGTATGTACTATATACCTATTATACTAATAATGAATATGTGAAAGTGAAAGTTTACAACTGTTTGCTCCAAGAGTCAGTCCCAAGTCACTATTAGGATAATATAACAGTATTTAAATACATATTCTTTCAGTTTTTTAATATTAAATTAATTTAACGTTTAACAGCTATTACCGCTTACGACGGCTATGTGTACAAAGTCAACACATCATTCAAAATTTACCCCTCCAGAATACGGTCAAAGGCACGAGACTCAGCCTAAAACTAAAACCTACAACATTTTAATCAAAAAATTAAAAAACACTAAATTTCTGCTAACCACATGAAGTGCCGCCGTACGGATTTGGCTATGTTTTTAGGCTCGGTAAATATTGCAGTTCAGTAAGATTCAGTACGAAACATGGAATTTTTTCCAAGGATTTAAAAAATTTCAACAAAACAATTGCAAGTCAAATGAAAATGGGAAAAAACAAAGCAATCTTGAAAATATTTAATATCAAGTTTAATACAAATTTTGAAGTATTTGTAAAACACAATGACCTTGAAAATCAGTTCTTGCCCCGTGTACACGGTGAGGGGGCGGCTAAATATAGACTGCACACCTTAGCGGCGGCCCTGTACTTATTCATACTTTTGTGTTTCAGACAAGGTTTTACTTTAGAAGAGGCATTGAACATGGTCTATAATGATGATACTGAACCTACAAATATTTACATTGAACCTCCAGATTCAAATGTCCTCACAGATGAAGATTCTGGAGACGAAGACGACGGGGCATTAGCAGACAACTTGAACAGGCAGCAGTTGATGGCAAGGGCCGAAATTGTATTGGCTAATGACGAAAGGTTAGGGGATAGTGAAAATATTATAGTTGCAACAGAGGACAATATTTTAGAAAGAGATGTTGAATTTTCAAGACCTGGGAAAGAACTTATCACTTGGGTAGAAGGTGATATCATTCAGAATGAAAGGCTCTTTCCGGAGCGTGATTTCTCAGTCTATAAAAACATGTCTTTCGTCGAAATATTTGAGAAATTCATCAATGAAGATGTTATAAGTTTCCTTGTTGAAGAATCGACTAATTATGCTGTTTTTAAATGAAGCGGACCCCAAAATATCTGCTGATGAAATGAAATGTTTTATAGCAATTCTGTTTTTTAACTGGGTATTGTAATTTACCAGGACGGAATTTCTACTGGGATTGTCAAGATGATATGAATAATCATATGATCAGTAATTCTATGAGAAGGGACAGATTCAGGCAAATTTTGAAATATCTTCATTGTGCTGACAACAACAAACCTGACAATTCCGACAAGCTATGGAAATTACGACCTTTTATGGACAAACTTCGGAATAATTTTATGCGAAACTGGGTACCTGAAAAAAACTTAAATTTTGATGAGTCAATGATCAAGTATTTTGGGCGGCACTCGTGTAAACAATTTATTCGAGGGAAACCTATAAGATTCGGGTACAAGATGTGGTGCCTGAATGAACCTACTGGATACCTGGCGAATTTTGATTTGTACCAGGGAAAAAATCCGAAAGGTAATATAAATCATGAAAAGCAATTTGGAAAGTGTATAGCACCACTTCTTGGTATGATCAATGAATTTCCTGAGGCCGTTAAAAAACTTCCATTTCGATTTTATATTGACAATTTATTCACTGGGTTTAATGTTTCATAATATTTGAAGAATCAGGGATATCATGCTACGGGAACAATAAGAGAAAATCGGATACCCAGATCTTGCCCACTACTTCCAAAAAATTGTTTTATGAAAACAAAAAACCGTGGTGAATATGAATACTCTCTCGATAAAGAAGACGGCATAATTATAGTGAAATGGGCTGACAATAGTGTTGTCTCTGCAGCATCCACTTGTCACGGCATTACACCCATTTCTCAGGTCAAGAGATTTTCTCAAGCCGAAAAAAAAATTATTCAGGTGAATAGACCATCCATAATAACAGAATATAATAGGTTTATGGGAGGAACCGACCTTTTAGATGAGAATTTATCTAGGTATAGAATTGGCATCAGACGAAAAAAATGGTGGTGGCCAATATTTACATGGCTGCTGGATGCAGCTATGACAAATGCATGGACAACAGTAAGACTATCAAATCCTTTATCTCGCATACCACATTTAGTTTTCAGAAGAGAAATTGTGCAAACTTATCTATTGCGATACGGTATTCCACCAAAAGGAATCGGTAGGAAAAGAACATCTGCATCTAGCATAACTCTCCATAGGATATCAGATGATATCAGATATAATGGTCGAAATCACTTTCTAGTTCCAAATCCGGACAAGAAAAGAAGATGCGCAGGAGAAGGCTGCTCATCTAGTGTTCGCAGTATCTGTAGCAAATGTAACGTGGGATTATGCTTAGAATGCATATTTCATAATAAATAAATATGATAAATAATAAATTTCCAATTTTGTGTTCTTTATTTGGCTAGCGTTACCATATGGTAACGCTTGTTTTTTATAAATAAAAATATTACTATGAAAATTTTACTTTTTTTGCAAAAATAATAATTATTCAACACACACAATCGCTACAGTCACTTGAAATCAACAAAAAAAATTTCACCGTTAATGGGTTAATTAAAAAAACAACTATCTGGCAAAAATTATTAAAACCAGTATGATACATATATAACAGAAATAATTAATCAATTTCAACATACGGAGCAAATAATCCGATTCAATAACGTACACCGTGACGTAACCATCTGTGACGTCAGAGATGAGGACTTTGAGGTGCCAGAATCGGCCAAAACCCTCTACTACCAACTATTAGATACAATAGTGATTCATAAATCATAATAAAACGTAAAAAAAATATCATAGGAAATTTTTAAAAGTAGGAAAACTTTGAGCAAAGTTTAGTCAAAACTTAAAAATGGCTCTTGGATCGTTTTCCAGTAACATCATCCTTATATTTTCACAAGTGAAATTATTGATCTGCTAGCCAGACAGTCGCGACGCTTGAATTTTTTATTATAATTTAATAATATTAATCATATTCACCTACCTATATAGAATGTACAACAGTCAGTTGACTGTGCTTACAACAGTTAGTTTGTACGTACTTATTATATCTATTACTATTATCTATACTTATTGTTATTTATTTGGACCCCCCTTTAATAAAATCCTGCCACTGACGATTTCGATGTTGTTTCAGCGCACATAGGCTTTGTAATGAAATGAGCCTCATTAGACTGACTGTTTCAATTGGAAATAGAAAGACTATGCTTATCTGTTGTTTTTGCCATAAATTATATTTATTTATTATTAGAACGCTACAGAATTAAATAAAACTTCCAAATGGCACATTGATATATCATAATCCTAATTAATACTATACACTAATTACACACAGAAAAAAAAAATAAAAGTTTATTAGAATGCAGGACTTAAGTGACTTTAATGCTATATAAACTGGTGCCAAACAAGCTATATTCAGCAAAATTCTCATTAAAGTTTACTGCATCGCAAAATGCACTATGGGCTACCATAGTTTGTCCTGTGAGGTCTCACAAAAAAGAATCATCTATGACGGGTACTACAGGGTGCAACGTGGAAATTAAGTGCACCTAAGAGAGGAGGACAATCAATTACCATTAATTAGTTTGTATAGGAAGTAAAGTAGGGTAAGCTAATTTGCTAGCTGAATCCATAGTAAGATAGACCCATTTTATAAACGTAGAATTTAGTGAATCTACTTTGAATTGATTCTAAACAATTGATATGACAAGTCGACTCGTCTAACGAAGACTGTAGTAACTCAAATTTTTCCCTTTTTGAGTTACATTCACTAAAATGTTTATTCGGATGATATTTTCCCACGAACAAAGTTGTATCTTATAATATAAATTTCTGCAACCAATATTACATTGCTGCATTTAATAGTATCTTCGAATTGTAAGTACATTTCCGTAGAAAACTATCGTATCTTGAGTTACCACAGTGTTCGTCGTCATTGAGGGCGAAAGCGCCAGTCGTACCTCAAGTTACGATAGTTCTCGTCGTTATTTTGAGGTTAGTTTTGAATGTGAATAAAAATGTAAGTGAAAGTAAAATGTGCTCCAGAATAGAGTTAATTTTAAAATTAGCCAAAGACTCTTATAATAATGTTAAAGGTGATGAACTCCCTGGATGCTCCACAGGTTAGTATAAATACTATAAAATCGGGAATATGAACTTATATTAAATATATTTTTAAAAAACAAAGATAGTGAGAATAGGGACAATTTAGAAAATAACATAGAACCAATAGTTAGTCGTAATTCTAAGGCGCTAGCAAACATTAAAAAAGGTACCTCCATCACAAATAATAGTTCCACGATTGCGCTAATTAAAAATATCGGGAAAAATAAACATGAACCAAATAACGGTGTTGAAGAAGAAAGTAATCATGAGATTGAGATTGAAGATCCATTTGAATGCAACTCCGACAAAGATCCAGATTATGTACCAACAGAAGAGGAAGACATCAATGAAACATCAGCTGAAGATATTGGAAATGTTAAAGTTCAATCAGACACCTCTAAGAATAAAAGAAAGGGAAACAATAAAAAGAAGATAAGAAACGAGCTAGGAACGTTGATGAGTGGATAGATGTAAATTCAAAAACTCTCTTAAATCTCGGACTTGAACATAAAAATCGTAAAGGAAAAGAAATTAAAGGAAGACAGCTAGCTGAACCGTGCAAAGATACGTGCAGGCTTAAACGCATCACCAAAATGAATAAGGATGATAGAGAGTTAATTTTCAAAGAATTTTGGCAATTGAAAGATCACACCAGACAATGGGATTTTATTGCTCGTCATGTGAGGCAAATAGACAAGAAACAAGTTACAGTTACTGCGGGATCCCAGTCTCGAAGAAATCACTCTCGGGAATATTATTTCCACATTCGCAGTGTGGAAAAACGAATATGCAAAGTTATGTTTTTGAGAAATCTTGGCATCTCTGAAACTTGGGTAACTACTGCATTAGGAAAATTAAAAGAGGGTGGTTCATTAGAAGAAGATAAGCGTGGAAAACATAGTACACGACCACACAAATTAAATCTAGAAATTAGAGAGACTGTGAGAAATCACATAAAATTATTTCCCTTGGTACCCTCACACTATATACGAAAAAATTCTACGAAAATGTATCTCGAAGAGGGATTGAGTATTCAAAAGATGTATAGATTGTACATAGAATATTGCAAAGAAAATAACATCACTAGACTCGCCAGTATAGAGATATTTTTAATGAGAAATTTAATATCGGTTTTTTCAAACTGAAAAAAGACCAATGTGAGGTTTGTTCTGTTTTTAACATGGCTCCAGAATCTGAAAAAGAAAAATTGCGTGAAAAGTATGAGAGTCATGTAAAAAATAAAACAACGGCTAGAGAGTTGAAATGTTCTGATAAGGATCTTGCAGTGAATGATAAAAGTGTGTGCGTAGCCTGCTTTGACCTGCAAAAGGTTTTAGCTACCCCACAATCGAATGTAAGTGATTTTTATTATAAGAGCAAGTACTCTACTTACAATTTTACCATTTACGACCTAGGAGACAATGAGGATTTCTGCTACGTGTGGCATGAGCAGACAGCCAAAAGGGGCCCGAATGAAATTGCCAGTTGCCTTTGGAAGTTTTTAGAACTGCAAACCAACAAAGGTGTAAAAAACCTAATATTCTACTCGGACAACTGTGGCGGACAAAATAGAAACCGGTTTGTATTCTCAATGTTTGCTTTTGCTGCTGTTCATTTCCAGGTTGACATATCGCACAGATTTCTAGAAAAAGGCCATACACAGAATGAGGGCGATAGTATGCATGCAGTAATTGAGAATGCAAAGAAACGTCAGTCTGTTTTGTATGTGCCTGAACAGTGGGTCACCTTAATTAGAATGGCTAAAACTACTGGAAAAGTATACGACGTTACAGAGATGTCCCAAGATGATTTTTTTGATTTCAAAATTTTTGCCGACACTCAAAATTGGAAAGTTGACAATGAGAAAAATTCAATAAAAGTTAGCCAAATAAGAGAAATTAGATTTTCGTATGAAAAACCGAATACCATACTCTTTAAGTATGAATTTAGTTCAGATTTTAAAAGTAGTGATATAAAAAATTGCCGAAAATCTAGAGGGCGACCCTCCAGTAATAAGTTTCCACCAAAATTGTACAACAGTGCGTTACCAATAGAAGACAAGAAATTAAAAGGATTATTGTGGCTTTGTAATACCGGTAAAATACCTATTATGTAACATGGTTTTTATAAAAGTCTCCACTCAAAGACTTCTGTGACTCCTGAAGTTGACGTCGAAGATGATATCGAAGATGACGTCGAAGATATGCAATAATATCAAAATGAAATAACAGTATCTAATATGTTGAGAAAGAAATGTATTCATTAAAATAAAGTTCTTTAAATATTATTGTAACTAATATTTTCAAAATCTCCACGAATACTGTAGTAACTCATTCAAAAACAAAGAAAAAAAAATTTACATTTCTGATATACTTTTGAAATTATGCCTTTAAATGCAAAACTTTGGCACATAAATAATGTTTTCTTTACAATACTTGGAGTATTTTGCAACTGATGCATAATATTCTTTTAGCATTATCTCAAAAGTGCTAATAATGAGTTACTACAGTCTTCGTTGGAAGGTCGAAGTGATATAAGGCCATAATAGCATGAAGGTCACTTATGTACTAACTATGTCTCTTGATTAAACCTAGCAGTATTAAAACTTTGTAAGTTATATTGGTATTTATGAGTAACTATTGATTATAGGATTGTGACATTTATAAATATGCATCGTTTTACATTTACTAGTATTTACATGTAGTTTTTAAGGCACCAGTTTAAAAAGTTATCAAGATCGGTTTGTACTTTAAGTCAGTCATCTAGAGATTTAATTACTGAAAAGAATTTGAGATCATCTGCATATAAGAACTTTACATGTAAAAAAGACGTCAATTACATCATTAATAAAAAACCGGAAAAATACCGGGCCAATATGAGACTATTGAGTAACACCAGACTTAACACTTATATCGTTAGGCACTTTATAACTGATTTTAATACACTGATGTCGATCTTGTAGGTATGACTTGATCCATTCTAAATAAGCACCAACTATACCCATACATTATTTCAGCTTATACAAAAGGAGTTCATGAGAAACACTGTCGAAGGCTTTTGACAGGTCGGTATAGATAACGTCAATTTGTTCACCTTGTTCAACATTATACACTAGATAATCGTGATAAATCGCCAAATTAGTTGCTGTAGATCGTCTCTTGTAAAACCCGTGCTGCTCATAGATTATTAATTGGCTAAATGTGATAAATTGCTCATCAGTTAGTATAGACTCTATTACTTTTGGAATACAGGAAATAATCGCTATCCCTCTATAGTTTTCGATTTTGGCTTTGTTACCGGATTTGAATATTGGTGTAATAGTGGAAGTTTTCCAAACAGAAGGAAAAATACCTTTATCCGAAGACATCTGGAATAGAAATCTAATGACATAAAAGAACAAGCTGCAGTTTTAAAATTAACAAAAGCAGATTGGGAATCATCCGATTGGAAACAAGAGGTTGCTGAGTGTGTTAAAAATCCGGTATCCTGGAATTTTCAATTTAATTCTACTAAGAGATTTATAATTTCAAGAATTACAAGTGGTAATGTAGTAGTCCGAGAAGAGTTACAATTCAATTACAGATCTAATGTGGGAACAGCAAAATCGATTTTTAAGAATTACAAACAAACAAAAAGAAAGCGGCAAGTGTCGACAAACATGTTCAAAATTGGATGCAGGACAACCAATAATTTTTTTACAAAAAAGCTGTTGAATCCACCAGGAACAATGAACAGTGCAATCATGATGATTCATTAAACGATTCTTGCACTCGTATGGATGATGATGACGATCTTAGAGTTTAGAAATGCCATTTTTATTATTTTCAAGTTTCATGTTCTTAACTTTAGAAAAATAAATGCATTTATTTAATATAAATAATTTTTTTATTTCATTTGATAACCAAGATCCAAACCCTCCTATCTACATCATTTTAAGAATCAAAACCGTCTATCTCCTTCCTCATAAAAAGCAAAACCCACCATCTCCATCAGCAACTAGCACAACCCACCATCTCCAAAATATATACAATTTTTTTTTTATCACTTGTTTAACATCGGCCTATTTCCGCTATCAGGGCCAATCACCGAAGAGACGAGCAGCCCCCAACCAGGAAATATTGCCGAACCTCTTATCTTACTAAAGTGTAGGGATTTTTTACTTGCCTAATATTTAATAGACAAGGGACCGACTGCTTTACATACCATCCAGAGGATGGTATATCCTCAATACAACTCTCGCCTACAGTTGCATAGGTTCTGCGATATAGCTGATATACAAGCCGCTAGAAGTGGGGAAATGATTCGATACGAGTGTGTCCAGTCAGACCTCCGCTCGCTGCCCAAAAATATATAAATAGAACAAGAATTTGGGTAGAGGAATATTTGTTTTGATTTGATTATCTCATAATACTTCAGATAATCATATTCAGATACTTTTTAAAATAAGAAGACTATAGTATCTTGCCTGGAAGTTTTTTACATCTCCTGAGAAATGACATAACATGGTGATGGACGAATTTTAGACGACTCATATATGCAATCAATAAATACCCAGTAACATAAGTAACAGGGGGGGTATTAACCCATTTTCTTTATTGACTTGCATATAACACAATAAATATCTTTGACGAAGTCTGTAAATAGTCTGTTGCATAGACAAGTAAATGTTGTTGTTAGACTGTGACTCAATATTTCAGACACTTAAAAATTTGTAACTACATCGTTTTATATGTTATTGAAACAATCGTTACATGTTTGCTATTTTATTGGGACAGAATATTAACAATAAATCTTATATTCCTAGCCAAACCAGCTGTCCTTATTAAAACAACAGAAATAATATTAAATATGCGTTGAATAACATTTGGTTTTTTTTTTTTGAACGAGTTCAGGCATATTTATATTATTGCAGTTTACTATACAGGGTGAGTCAGGTTGTATGGTATAAAATTAATATGTGAATAGAGCATGAAAAAATAGTATTGACGTGTCTCAGGATTTTGCTATATAACCCTTAATTTTTTTTATACATGGTGTATAGAGGTTGCCGTTTCTTCCAGAGAAAACTCATAAAGATGGCGAATAAAGAAAACAAACATATTTGGTATTCATTCATATTTTTATCTAGCATATAATATACTCGTAGTATTGCATATATAATTCTTCAGGTTGAACTGGATTCCTAAATAAATATTAACCAGTAGAGTATATTATATTTCCATTTAGGCATTTTAACACTCTGTATCTCAAGAAATAAAATCCTGTTATTTTGAACTGTTCCATTGGTGGCTCCTGAAGTCCTACCCTTTAAAAATTGGACATACTGTATACTTGCAATTGAAAATACCTGTTTGGTCTAAAAATGCAGAGATATATGTTCTATTAAGAAATAAACAGTTTATAGAGTTTATAATAGCTATTTGTTCAACTAGGGAGAAAAACATATTATTATCTTCCGGGTTCGAGGCCCAGCATCGGCAGATGGCAATGTCGGTGGGTATGGATGTTTGTCTGCGTTTTTTTTTCTAATGTGTAGCCCCCTTCCGGACAGCCTTTGGCCATGATTTACGGGTTGACTAATTTATGTGGTGTTTTATGTTTTTATATTTAGGATGAAAATTGCTACCCGAGCGAAGCGAGGGCAGCAATCATCCAAGGTAGGAAATGATATATTTACTCCAGAGCTAAACATATGATTTTTTTGACACCTTCACATACTTATAATAAGGTTTTACCTCTTATATTTTGCCGAAATCAAATATATTTAAAAATAAAATCCATAAGGCTAGTAAGTGTTTCCAGTTTCCATGGTAGTGTTTGTAATAGTCAAACAATCATTAGTGACTTATAATTATTGCAACGCTAATTGTAAATTATATTGACTCCCATCTCTAATGGCAACGACTATACCGGGTGACCAAGAAATGACGCTCGCCCTTATATCTTCTTTGTTTTACAAGATATAAATTTCAAATTTGGACACGTCAAATAACGGTTAAATATGCATTATTTCAACCATTTTATTACTTTCTGTCGCTTCCGGTTTCACCGGAAATGATAATAACTTTCGTTTTTTAAATGGAACACCCTGTATATTTTTACATTTTTGGATTCAGGAGGTCATTTTGAATACAGTTAAGGCATATTGAGATAAAAATATTATTGACAGACATTTTTATGAGCAAATTTAATTTTTGATCTAGGCGGCCGTGATCCCAAAAAAATGTTTTGTTTTGCTTCAATAATTAATCAAAAAATACAATTATGATATTATGTCGTATGACATTTGTGTTATAAGATCTTAAACATTTCGGAAATCGTTTTTCCAGAATAACTAATTTTTTTTAAATGGCACCATGGTGACTCTCTGTGTTATTTTAATAAAGCATTTCATTACCGATAATTTGGTACCAAACACTTTATTATTTGTTCATATTATAATACATAAAAATTACATTCAATAAGATATAAATAAAAATAAACTTATAATATTTAACACTGAATCTCCATCATAGGTGCCTTTGAAATGTAACTAAAGAAACAAATGAATAGTTTCATAGCTCAAATGTCAAATGATATTTTTAAATCTATGAGAATCAGGTATTACTATGCTGCGTATTAAAAAATTATGGTTTATTCACAAAGTGACAAAGTGGTTTTCTTGATCTACTCTCTCTTGTCTCAGCTCCCGTTCTACTCTAAGAAAGTAGTGTCTGCCAGGATGATTTCTTATTGGATAGTGTTTTGCATATAAATCACGGGCTGCCAGACTATTTCTGCGACATTCCACGTATAACAACAGCATATCCACTTTGTCACTTTGTGAATAAACCATAATTTTTTAATACACAGTAAAATAATACCTGATTCTCATAGATTTAAATATCATTTGAGCTGTCAAACTATACATTTGTTTCTTTCCTTACATTTCGAAGGCACCTATTTGATAGAAATTCAATGTTAAATATTATGAGTTTATTTTCATTTATATGTTGTTGAATGTAATTTTTATGTATTATGATATGAACAAATAATGAAGTGTTTGGTACCAAATTAACGGTAATGAAATGCTTTATTAAAATAACATAGTAAGTCACCATGGTGCCATTTAAAAAAAATTAGTTATTCTGGAAAAACGATTTCCGAAATGTTTAAGCTCTTATAACACAAATGTCATACGACATAATATCATAATTGTATTTTTTGATTAATTATTGAAGCAAAACAAAACATTTTTTTGGGGTCACAGCCGCCTAGATCAAAAATTAAATTTGCTCATAAAAATGTCTGTCAATAATATTTTTATCTCAATATGCCTTAACTGTACTCAAAATGACCTCCTGAATCCAAAAATGTAAAAATATACAGGGTGTTCCATTTAAAAAACGAAAGTTAGTATCATTTCCGGTGAAACCGGAAGCTACAGAAAGTGATAAAATGGTTGAAATAATGCATATTTAACCGTTATTTGACGTGCCCAAATTTGAAATTTATATCTTGTAAAACAAAGAAGATATAAGCGCGAGCGTCATTTCGTGGTCACCCGGTATATTGTCTCCCACTGTTATTGGAAATCAACGGAAGGGAGACAAACATCTATTTTCACTAATGGCAAATACACTAACCAATGACAGAAAATTACATTTTCTGAAGTACGTGTCAAAAAAATATTTTGCATTTCTGATGCTCAATTTTTTTTTTGTTATAATAGAAACTGACAGTTCGGGAGAGATTAAAAACTTTCGTCGCATTAGGTAGATGCCACAATATGAGAGAAAATGCTGCATATGCGAGTGTTAACCCACATTTATTTAGGTCAAAAACACAATAAAAATATAGTTAGGTGTTATCACAACATATTTGACATTTATTAATGCAAAAAATACATAGAAATCAACTAACATTTCGATACAATTTTTTTATTGAAATTAATTACTATGGAATGTAACAAAGTAGGGAAAAAATTCAATAAATAGTATAAAACAAAACATAATAGCAACCACCAAATAAATATAGCTAATAAAAATAAGTAATACCGGAAATAATACTTTTAAATAATAATTTGTAAGTACACATCCTATAACAAAAATAACAATATGTCGTTTAAATTGGTAAAAATGAGAGTGATATTTTTTACAGAATGGTGATGATTATAACAATAACGTGTAACATTACATTGCTTGTATATGGAGCAATACAAATGAAATCGAGACTCTAAAAATACTGTTAAACAAATAAAAAACATATGCTTATATACCAAATTTATAGCTACATTAGCATAAAAGGCAAGTATATTTTAACATAACGTTTTCTTTTCTACAAGTTAAATCAGTAAAATACGGTTGTCATAAAATATTTCTTCATGTAATATAATAGTCAAGTAATTCAATATGTAAGAACCCAATAGTACAGGCTCTTTACTAAATCGTTTAGGCAACTGGGACATGGCTAGAGTTTTTTATTCGGTCAATTCGCAAAATGAAGCAAATAAAAAAACTCTGGCCAAGCACTGCTTTTGTCTGAAGTATAATGATTTTCCTACAAAATGTACACATAAGAATGATATCAGGCTAAATCATAGAGCCAAAGTAATTTAGCCAAAACTATCAATTTGAATACATAAGAAATTATTTTGTGAAATTTTGTTGTATCTACAATATTTGCAAAATAATTTAAAAATATACTTATATAAATTTTATATTTGATATATTATTTCTGCCCTTCAGCTTTTTGTGGAGTTTTCCCACTTCCATAACCTTGAAACATAATAATAGCAGTTTTAAATCAAGAGCGTAACCTGTCGCTGATCACCTTGGCCTAGACTAAAACACCGACTATAATTTAGTATCCATAAAAAAATCCTTCAATCTAGATTTACAGTAAAACTGTAATTTATCTATAACTAAAAGGTAGAATTATTGAATTATTAACCAGTCAATTACTGTTCAGATGTTTAGACATGCAATTTTCAAACCCAATGATCAAGTCTGTAATTTGTCTAATTTTTTTTCACATGTTTCAAGTGTGTGCATACATTTTCGATTTCACTTCAAAAGTTGAAAGCATGTCGTGACAATTCTGAGGTTAAGGTGATTTATCTAACTTCAGAATGGCATACCGTTTCGACATAGGCAATGAAAATTTTATATAACTTATCAATTTGATAAGTTTTGTAATTTAAAAGGCGCATTTATTTATTCTATCTATTTAGAAGTACCATATTTGTAATTAATTTTGTTTTCTGAATTTGATTTAAAAAGTATATGGTAAAAATAAATGATAGCAAATAATCAAATAGAAAAAAGAGGAAGGAATAATAGCTAAAAAGAAAAAAATAATAAAAAATATTTTATACTGAAACTATAAAGGCAACTTTTCTTAATCCTATATCAAAAAGATTTTATAGTAATTCATTCCATGTGTTTTGTTGTGCCAGCTTCTTGGGCATAAAAACAAAAAACAAGATTTCTACATTTTACAATTTTCTTAATAAAAGTATTGGTGTATAATCTAGTGTAACCGTAATAGCTTGAATAAGTTCATCTTCAATAATAGATGTTAAAGACATAAACGTCACAGCAAACTGTAGTTTTGGAACTATGCAACCCAAAACATACAGTTATGAACTGAAGAATTAGAAATACTTGCATTCAAATGAATCTTATTTTATACTTAATATTATTTTAGGCTTAAAAAATTAGTTAACTCTTTAGGATAAGGCAAGGTTAAGGCATGGCACGTGTCATCTTCTTCAAACGTAAATAATTTGTACGACGCATATTTATTTCACAGAACTTTAAAGTTCATATACAGGGTGTCCCAAAGTTCCCTCCCCAGGTCTTTTTCTCCTAAACCAGGTTTGATGAAAAAAAAACCACCACAGCCATTTTAAAGGTAGGTGGTCAAACTTGATTTTTGTGTGGTTTTTGTTTATCAAGTCTAGCGGCGCTCTGCGTCGCGACGTCATATATATTTTTTATTCCAGAAACGCACATATTTCTAAACGGCATTCAAAAGAAAATTGAATTTCAATAAAAAAACTCAAATACAGTTTTATTCTATTTACAACCGTTAGGAAGTTATAACTAAAAAAATAAACAACATCAAAGAGGAACAAATAACAACTGAACAGCTGAAATGTTAAATGATAGAAGTTGGATTTTAATATACTATATTATTATTCACACTTATCAATGATTTTTATTGACCTGAGATGGAGACAGTATCCAGACCTAGAAATTTTTTGGGCACCCAAGTCGCTTTGGCCACTTTTACGTAAAATGCCCGACAGGCATTTTACAGACACTTCTGGGCATTTATAATTGCAATTCAATTGTCTTAATTCGAATTTCTCGCTAAAAATGAGAGCATGACCTTACTAAATTTTACTCGATTGCTAACATTGTTATTTCGTTGGGTGAAAGAATTATAAAGAAGCGCAACGTCATAATATTGGTGACATCAAGCAATAGATGACCATTGCATCAGTTCAGAGACTGTTAGTGTGACTAAAATAATCACACTTGTATGAATAACAGTGCGGTTTGAAAATATATAATAACAAAAAGGATCAGATCTCATCCAGAAGCGCTATATTGGTTTATCCATCATTAATGAAAATGTCCGGCATAAACTCTAAGTGGAAATGTTTATATTTGAAACACATAATTTCTTCTTTTCAGGCTAGAAGCAATTGCATGGATTCGTTTATACAAATCGAACTAACATCAGTTTGAATTAAGATGAAGATATGTTACATAGAAATATGACAAGGTGAGGATTACAAGACAGGGTAAATAAGAAATATGTACAAAGAAGACAAAACGTTCACGTACGACTTAAAAAAGAAGAGAAAATGACTCTATGCAAAGACATTTATTCAATATTTTTTGTACTTAACAAAAACATGGCCGCAACTCCTCTATTGAACAGAATCTAAGACGTACCTGTTTTTGCTATGCTATGTATGCATTCCTATACAATTTTTACAAGAAGTTTAAAATAACACATTTATTAATTCAGTGCAACCAATAAAACAAATTCAATTGCGCTAATACATGTGAATGATTCAATAGTCAATAAAATTTCAGCTAAGCGTAATACAAGTGAAGCACACAAAAGTCCAGGAAAAAAATGCCAATGTGCAAAGCTAGTTCTAAATATTGATGATTTAAACTAAACTTCAATTTGAAATGTTATTTACAAAATGGATGGAATTAGTTAGTTTATTATTAATTTTATATAAATAGAACGAATATAGAAGTGATGAATTGTGTACCAATTAAAAATCATAATTGGACAAACCCATTCTTTGGGTATTGCACCTATGCACCTATGGTGTAATTACATGATTATACATTATTATACCCCTAGGAATGTTTGTGGTTATGTGTTATTAAAAACTTTGACAAATATGACAACCTGTACTACTTGTGCTGACATCATTTTAAACTTATTATGAATATCGTATATTACTAATAATTCTAAATAACTCTATTTACCGAAATGTTCTGCTCTGTTCTGTCCTTTTGTACATATTTAATTTGTCCCATTTATTCGTCTCATGCCTCCGCCCTGATTATATAAATTTGGGTAAGGTATTAAATTTATTTAACCATTAAAAACATGGGAAAGAATAACCACCAAAAGTAAAAAAATTGTATGGCCCAAACAATAGAAAAACTTGGATGTTAATAAAAAATTTACCAAACTTTATAACCCCAAAAGTTATTTTAAAAAAAACAAATACTATTAAGAAATATTGTCTTGAGGCAAGTTACCGTTTCCACATAACAAATTTCATCCGCTAATAAATTCCTGTTAGACGAGAATATAACATAACCTGCTTTGCGGGACATTATATAAACGTTACTACATAAAAAAAAGTTAACTTATAATCAATCATAGGTACATTATGAAGATGTCAAGTTATTACATTATAATCTGATATGTGATATTTTAGATTTTTCATTTTTCAGTACATATATTATTATACACACACATGAATTAGATAAGATTAACCAATTAATTAAACATGAAAAAAATTTCATACAAAATTAGTGAAATAAGTACTTAACAGCACCAAAGAAACATAATTTTTATTTAGGGGAAAAATAAAAAATGGAAATACTATTACCACGAATGTATACAGACACATAAATAAACCTACAAGTAAGTACCTCAAAACGATTGGGACATTGCACCGCTATTATGACCCGGAGCTAAAAATTATTTTGAAATGTTTTGTTTCAAAAATAAAAAAATTTCAAAAAAAGTTTTATGTGAAAGTAAACAATCATGTTGTTTTAATTACTTTTTATGAACCACTTTTACCACCATAACACTCCATAACACATGAAAATATAGAAAATACTAGTTTCAATTTTTATAAAACATATCTCTGCCTACTAATAGTTTTTAGTAAAAATATGTTATCAGGTGTTAAATATAAATAAGATATACATATTATGAAAATAAATTCTGAACTATTCCTACAAATTAAAAATATTTAAAATAACATATATTATGAAATAGGAAATCTTTCTAATTGTTCAACAGATAAAATCTTTGGGTTTGAAACAGCATTATAAAAAACATAAAATTTTTCAAACCAAAATATATTTGTAATTGTATTTATTTATTTATTTATCTATCTATTTATTTTGTTAGTTCCTAGAAACTTTATTTGATACTATTTATATTACCTATAAGGAATCAATGAAAGAGACATTTAAAATGTGAACATGCATTTTTGTTCTTTGACTAATACATTGAAAGAATTATCAGTATCAATAAGATATTAAAATTTGTTAATTTGTTATATCTACACAATGCACATACCAATAATTTGGTGCATAAATATATCACTTTGTCTTTTATTAAATTCACTGTGATATTAAACGTAATTTTTTTGTTTCTATAAAAACTACTTAATTTTGACATAGGTACAATACAGGATATGCCAATATTCTTTGAGGCTATCGTAGGTTCTTGGGATGACAATAATTTAGATATAAGACAGAACTGAGATTATATACATTTGGTTAAACAAATCTTTTTGAACAACTCTTAAACTTTCATATAAGTATTCGTTCAACTTTGATACTAAATATTTAGGTAATATACAAGTCCTAAAAAACTGCTCCAAATCATAAAGTTAAAATAAAGTTAAGTATTTCTTATTTGGTTTAGAGAAAACAATGAAATTAATGATTCTACAAAAACAAAAAAGTTGTACAAATTTTGTTTTTTTTATTAATTTATTTTACTTAATTTTCTTATGTTTCTTAGAAAAAAAAACAAGTATAAAGTTTATGAATATTAATTTGGATATCAAATAAAAGTAATGTGCTATAGAAAAAAATCAAATTGACAAACCATTAAAAAATGTCATTTAAGCTTCTGCATTAAATTTTGTATTATCAAAAAAAGAATAACTTTTAGCCTATTAGCAATTTTGTGATATTCTTATTAAATTTGAAGTATGAGAATTACCATTATACAAAATCTGGTAAGAGTGATATGATTGCTTCAAACAATTTTAGAGAGAGATACGGCTTCTTTACATTCTCTTCTCTCTAGTAAAATTTCTGTAACTGTAACATTTTTTCACAACTTATTTTTTTTACTGGTCATCACTAAGAACTGGCAGTTGTTGTACATTTCAGGTTTGTATTTTGTAAAACTGCATAAATCCGGAAACAATCACGGATATCTTCGATCACCAGGAAGACCGAAAACAGTCGCATATAGTGCTGTTCGCCAAACAGCATTTTTGAAAAGGCAAAGGGAAAGGCAATCACTGTTAGATAATCCTTCAGGAAGTGCAGAAAAATTCGCGAATTTCAGGTAACGAGTTATCAGAAAACCCTGAATGTGGTTCCGACAATTTGAAAAATAATAAACAGTCTAAAGACGAGAACGAGAACACAAAGAATAAATTCATTCAAGTAAATATAAAACCTACATTACAGTCGAAGACTAGTCAATGCAGAATATTATCACCATTACAGTCCCCAAGAAATGTAGACAGATTAAACGGGATGCAAAAAAGGTGCAACAATTTTATTACTCCTTTGATAGTTATCGTGTATATCTTGCGGGCGAACTTAAATAATAAGGATATGCTGACGTCATTCCGGAGTGCTCGTCGTACAGGGCTTTTTATTATTCAAATGCAAATATCTCCCTCAATTTTATTTCAATCGACTTGAAATTTTTGTGTGGTAGTTTATACATGAAACAGATTATGATAATTAAAGAAAATTAGAAAAATAAATTCTTACTAAATGAGCCTATTATTGATAATGGATGTCATCTCCTTTTAATATTATTATTTCTTTCATAACTAAAATACGATGCAATTTAATGTACAGAAAATTGTAGTCGATTCTTGTTTCACAATTTCACATTGTAAGAGAAAAATTAATGTGATAACTTTTTTTTCATTCAGAAATTCGCACCCATAAAATTTACGTGCACGTCTGTGATTTTAATGAAGTCAATTAGAATACCACAAAGTTTGAAATGAAAAAAAAACATACATTTTTATTCTAACCAACTTTTGATGCTTTCTAGCTACAAAACGAATCGAATCTGGGATAAAGGTAACTAAACCCCAAGAACCTATGAGAGCTTCACAGAATATTGGAACACCCGTATTAAAGATAATTAAATAACCAAACGATTTAATAATATAATATAATAAGTAAATATATAAATGCTACTTTTCATATTATAACAATTGACAATTTTATAGCTAATATTAGAGATATTTAAGAAAATTATATCTATGCAAAAATAATTTTTTTAAATACTGTAATATTTAACAATGCTTTTTGTAATATACTGTGTTATAATTTTTATATTATTTTTTTTATTCATTGATTTTCGTATAATATGTTTTATGGTGTTATTTGTGATTTGCTTTGCCCTAAATTATATACTTGCATCTTTTGATATACGAATACAGTATAATAAATAATTGATATTTGATTTAATAGTAAATGATAGATGTGTTGAAGGAATTTCCTAAAAAAGTAATAAAAACATTTGTTATAAACAAATTTATCTTTAGAAAATCGTATATCATAATTAAATAAATTATTTTTAATAAATATACGGTTTATGTACAAAATAAAGACGAAAAAGTCACTGTGATGTTTGTTGTAGCTATAGTTCAAATCACAAATGTTTTCATTTACGTCTTCAAATTATGTACTTATCAGACATGTGATTTTTCTATCAGCTTGTACTAGAGCATTGTACATGTGAATAACAGACATTACATCTGCTCGGGCTACGACAGATGTTCTAAGTATAACGATGCGTTTTACAAATGAATAATACAACCGCTTGTTGTAGTCAACCAACGTTCTGCTAGTTCAGTAGCGTGCAGAGGACGCATTTATCAAATTTATTATTGATTTAGTTTTACTGTTTGTAAAGAAAGTAACTTCAAAATGCCTGGATTGCATTTTCAAATATTCGAATATTGTTGTTTTATCAAAATTTCTGCTTGCTTCCTCTACTATAAATTCTTACTCAATGCGTTATTAATGAAGTTTTAATTGCCTTAATTTAATAAAATAAGATACTTTTTGTTGGTTGGAAATGCAACCTATAAATGCAGTCTATTTTTAATAATCTAACAATAATTCGGAAAGTCAAAGATGGTCACGTCAACGAAAACATTTGTGTCTTCAACTATATATTGATAAATATTTCGAAACACTGGATCAAAATTCAGTATCCTTGCCATGACATGAACCTGAACTTATGTTCCACTGCACTCTCGTCACTTTATGAAAAAGAAACAACCTACCAAATATAATTTTCATTAATTCATTATTAATTTATATCAATGGTTCTTGCATCAAAAAGCCAATTTTTTCTTCAATCACTCATTTTTCATCATAATTTCCATTACCAATACCAATCACAATACCAAGAGATAAGCTAATCGGTACTTACGTAAACATTGGCACCCCAACCCAGAAATTTTACTGAACCTCCCTGTTTTTGTGGGGTAGAGATCTTGCTTACTTTGCATGTCAATGGCAGATCCATAACACTAATTCATGACTCTAATAACAACCTGGTAAGTCAAAAAAGTAGAAAATCGATAGAAGCCAAAGTTAAACTTTGCCTTAGTGTCTGTAGCACCTCGCAAATAATTCCTTTTACCATTATAACATAGAGCTTATTTTTTGTTTAAAAATTTGTGCATATTAACAATAGTGAGGTGGGAAATTAGATAGCTATGGATTCAAAATCATGTTTGATTAGTGACTTTACGATGATACAAAATGATTTATTACACCAAAAATATAACTAATTAAAGGCAAATGCTTTTTATTCGAAAGGTTAATTAATTAGGTTTTTTTCTGATATCTGCATAAGACAGCTACTCTACTTATCAAAAACAATTGTTTTCAGATGGTCAAGAAAAACACATTAAAGGGAAAGATTAGATACTAATCTCACTATTTAAATAAATTATGGTCAATAAATTCAAACAAAATACTCTTATTTTTAATCCGTATTTTGTTATTAGTTGCCATCAATCGTAGAAACATTTTTGTAGGTATTAGGAAAATTTCTTCAATGATTCTGTCATTCAATATGGAATCAATGCTTAATTTCCAATTAAATGATACAATTATGAATCAAATTTACTTAAAATGTAAAAAAGGGATCTGAAGCTAACTTTTCTCTACACATGAAACATTATTATATTATTACAAATAATAATGAAAACTAAATAAATATGATGCAGATTTTAAGGTAATAAGAAGAATGCTATTGTGAGGTGCTAATAGCAGCACAAACTGTTACTACATATTTTACAAACCCAAAAATTCCTTATCATTCCCAAAATAAAATTAGCCATTAACTTTATTAGCATCAAAAGTGAAAAAAAATCAAGTATATTTTTTAGTTAAAATTTTAAAAACTATTATTTTTTGTCCACTTTTTTCAGAAATAAGATAAGATAATAAGATTTGTCCATTCATTAAAATTTTCAAACAATTTTTCATTTATATAAACTTTTGAATTATTTACAACATTTTATACTAAATTTGTCTTTCCAGTTTTTGTATCTGTAACGATTTTAAATCACAAATAGAAACATAATGATAGGCATAAGCAATGATTAGTTTTTGGTATTATGTACAAACATTGTACATACTTCAAAAATTCAAATTCAAAAATTCAAATGATATTTTCAGTTTAGATATTACGATTATAAATCATTTTCGATAAATATTAATAATTTGCAAACTCTACGGTACTGACTCAGAGAATTTAAAAAAGAACAAATCCTCAAGACACACTTAAGATTTATTCCATTGGAATTTATAGATGGAATAATTAAATTTTTTTATATAGAAAATACAATCTAAACAGTCCCACTTCACAAGTAGTAGCAAACATCATATAAACTCATTTGAAATTATTTTAACTTGACTATATCCTCACTTTATATATGTACATGTGTCCCTTGATGCAACTTTTATAAATTTTTCTAAAACATCGAGAATTTTCTAATATCAATTCTTAAAATATTAATCATGTAATAACTATGAGTATTATCTGACTTGGATACCTTGCATTACTTTTTTATTCGGCGAATTAGTTTTCGAAACGACGCCGTCCATTTTGTACGAGTGAGTTTAGCACAATCTGCTTCATCTAAAATGGCATTTGGACAAAATTTTTCTTTGGGTGTTGTAGCATTACTTTTATAATCCCCACAGATATCAGATGAAAAGCCAGAGTCACTTCCATAACCTATAACAAGAAGTTACAAATCAATTTGTAAAAAGTACGATAGTTTTCTTGATTAACGAATGGGCGATTTGTTCCAAAAATGCTGGTTCTATATACAAGGTGTGCGATTTAAGACCGGAACACCTCATTATTTCGGAACGAGTTGACCGATTTTGCATATAAAAAAGGTAAAGTATTCATTCGACTTAGAGCCATGTCAGATATTTAGGAACGAAGTTTTATCGCTGTAACTTCTACAGGTAGATGTCTAGATTTCAACAATTTTTTTTTTATTAAGTAGATACTTAATTGTTGAAATCCAGATATCTACCTGTAGAAGTTAGAGCGATAAAACTTCTTTCCTAGATATATGACATGGCTCTAAGTCGAATGAATACTTTGCCTTTTTTGTAAGCATAATAAACTTTTATACAGCGTCAGTCAAAAAGTGAAAAATTTGAAAATTCGCTACGGTTTGACAAACACCCTATATAAGGTATTGAGCTCATACTTTGTATAAAGATATTTGAGGCACATCTAAATCGAATGCGCTATCCATTTTTTCGAAAAAAAATTGCCTAATGGTCGATCTCTAAATTTCGACCCATTTAGCGGGGCTTAGCAGGTCTTGAAAAAATGAAAATTTAGAATTTTTCCATGTGGTCAAATAGAGCTCATCGAGCACTAGCCCCAAATAAAAAAAAATATTAAAATCGGTCAACGCGTTCCGAAATAATGTTCCGGTGTAACAAATGTAGATATCACCCGGTAGGTATGGTTTCTTTTTGTTAAAGTTAAAAGTTTCGTAAATAGAATACGTGACTGATTGTGGAATTGTAAAAGGGGCATTTCTTTTAAAACAGACTTGTAAAAATTTAGTACGTGTCAGGCCCAAATGATGAAATATGTTTACCACCCGCAGTTAAGATATACCATCATAGAAGAGCCATAACGTTTATTTGCAGAGGTCCAGGGATATCCAACAATTGTTAAGTTCAAAACATTTCTTTGGAAAAACCTACGGGTACAACTAAATCGGTACCACATGTTTGAAATACGTTGAAGAGCCACGGAGGATATAGTACAGGCAAGTCGGTTAAACAAGCGTAATTTAGTTAATGGCTTTATTAGGGTATTTCATGGAAGACGCGTAACCCATCAATCACAAGTAGTGAATCAATCGAATACGCGAGTAAAGGTCATCAACCGTCAACAGGAATCATATCTCGGTGTCTATCTCTTATCTACAGACTATTTTGAATAACATAAGTAAGGTAGTTAATTCAAAAGATATTCCATTATATGTAATGTGCGTAATATTAAGATAGGTAGGAATCTATATACACCTGAGCTAGGTTTTGTCCCGAAATGGAATTACAGGAATGATTAGTGAAATTGGGTTTCCCTAGCTCGTAGTTGCGAATGCAGGTGCTATATAGAAATAGTTTAATATGAATTGTATTTGTATCATAGTTAGGATAATTAAGTAAGATTCTAATACCATGGTAAATTATTAACATAGTAAAGGAATGTGCCATAAGAATAATTTTCCATCGTAACGGGCAGATAGCGCTACAGGTCGGGTTGAACTTAAGTACCATCGGGGACGAGTGCAATTGGGTAAATCGCCTAATGACTTACCCACCCCCTCAAGTGTAACCGCCCTTCAGGCAAATCGACAACCTGATGTGCTAAAACCTTTAAGCTTTGAAAAGACACTTTTTGTCTAGCTTCCGACCGAAAACATCATCTCTAGTTTCGCGAATAAGAAATAAAGAAGTAAAGATAGTGTAGTGATTGTTCTGTGTTTTCTGATTTTGTTTGTTTGTTAATATATGTAGAGTCAGTCATTTATTTTTGTTTTGTTTTGTTGATTGAATTAGTGGACGTTTGTCTATTTTCCACTATTCGAGGATTCCAGAACGTTTGTCTATTTTCTGGAAATCTTAGTGATAATAGTTTAACCGTGGTTTGAGGGATATTTTTGAACCCATGTAAATGTTATCCACGCGTTAAGCTAGATATTCACTTTTGCCACTGCCAACACTAGCATTTTAAGTTATTATAGTATGAATTTGCATATTGTTTTGTTTTAATAGTTCATTTTGTACTGGGACTTATTCCCCGTATTTTCCATTTATTGTTTTGTTTTTTACCTTTTTTCGTTTCAATTGTAAATAAATAGTATTTTAAGTGTTTTGAGATTCTTTCGTTTTATTGACAATATAGTTGGCAATTTCATTGATCAGAAAATATGGAATAAACAGGTTGAAGTGCTTACTAACCCACGACACGTTTTGTGAGTGACATCAGTGTCCAATACAGCTGGCTGGTCGATAATGAGTAAAGGAGTAAGACATAGATAAGTTAATGAGGGCTCGTACTATATTCTGTGGGTAGTGATTCTGTCTAGAGACTAATTAATTCGAGTATTGATATATTGAAAGAACCATGTTATAGTAAACTGGTTATCAAAGTATAAAATAAATATCTTTTTATAAATAGTAAAAATAGCTCGGCAAGACTGTTATAAAAAGTGGCGCAGTCAGATTAGGATTTGAAAAAGAATAAAATTTATACAACTAATTAAGATTCAAGTTATTAATTTTGTCCGTATAATTTTTAGAATGTCAAAAAATTCATCTTTTCTCAGAAAAAGAACTAGAATCAGTAAAACTAATGAATAAAGTTAGATATGTGTTAATTGGCTCTAGACAACTCTATCCAGGGAACATGTTATGTAATAGAGAATATTTGAGCGACAGACAATTAGCGAACATCAGTAAATATTTGTAAAGAAGTTGCGAAGTACTAGTTAATTAGAGTCCGTTTTGTTATTTCTTATTTGTTCGGAAATTTTGCTACAATAAGAATTCATAAAATTATTAGTGTTAGTGTAATTCAGAGTTGTTCACGTTGTAGAATCATGTAAATTTTTAGTGTGAATAATGTGGCGTACATTCGAGAGAAAAGGCGGATATTAATGATTATTAGAAAATTTTTGTTTAATAGAAGTTATTGCGAGAGATGTATTAGAAGTGTTAAACAATGATTTACTAGGGATAATTTTAGATAAATTTATGTAAATCAGAGCAAAGAGTGAAATAGAAATTTGTTACCTGCTGTCAACGATTACTTTAGCGAAAGTGTTATAATATATAATAAAGTACCTGAGAAATCAATATAGCAATATAATTGGGGACCTGTTTAAGTATATTGTGTATAAAACCGTAGATTTATTGGGGTACTTGTGAGGTACAAAAGTGATTAAAAGAGAAGATCTAGGTAGATACATTATGTTGAAATGGTTAATAATTATATTACGTACGCGAAATCGTTGTTTTTTTTGGTTAATTTTCCTTTATAAGAGTAAGTTTGTGGTATAAATTCACTAAATTAGTTGGTTTAGCGACGTTTTATTGTGTAATAGTAATTTTGTAATTCTAAATGTGGAAAAAAAAATTGGCATAAAGCGCAAAGTATGCAGAGGAGTCCCAGTTAGATAGATTTTTTTTGTTGTAGTCATGTGAAAGCATTTAACGTTAGTATAAAATTGTTTGACAGAAATATAAAGATAAACCTTTGAAATTGTAAAGAAAACCGGAGTAGCACGATCATGACTATATTTAGGTTTAGAAAAGTTTTGTTTTGTCAAGTAATTTGTAAATTCACGATACTGCTAAAACGATAATGGATAGTAACAAAAATTTTGGATATTTTAATTGGTTCGTACTTAGACAGTTAGTTTTAGCAAAAGTTTTTTTGTTATCTCATTGCAAAGTGACAAGTACTTAGGCAATAAGAAATTAAAATACGATACCTTAGACATTTTAATTTTTTTGTTTTGGAAGATATAAAGTCATTTAGATATAGAAGAAAAAGGTTTTATCGCCTTGTTAAACACCTTGTAGTGGATAAGCGTAATGGTTATACAGAGTATTTTCAGTATGTATTCGATGCAGCTCTTCAAGCAATTTAACTGAATTTCGGGTTTGTCTTTGTTAAATGATATTCATTGTAGAACAAGTAGAGACGTGGATTAAAGTAATTGTTTTTTTTTTAAGAAAGAGATATACATTTTATCATCGTATAGCTTAATGTTTATAGAGACAGGTACCTACCTAATTGTAAGTAAGGAAGTTGCAGCATGGTCATGCGGTAATTAGCTCTAAATTTTTGTAATTCTCTTTGGACGGAGATGCGTATTCGTGCGATGATTTTAAAGAAAAGGGATATTTTTTTTACTAATTTGAGAGACAAACAAAAATTGTGACACACACGTAAAGTAAGGTACAGTCAGGATAAAGTAACACTCGCTGAGTTTTTTTTTTAATTGGTTCACGAATTTTTCATCTTTAAGGAAGGTATGAGAAAAAATTAAATTTCTGGAATAAATTTTTATTAGATAGTCAATCGATGTAGTAATTTAAGCAGAATATCGACTTTATGATTTATTTTTTCCCCGTTTGTGAGAACCTGATTTAGATAGTCACCATTTTCACGTGAAGTACATTTTGTTTTTTTTGTAATTTTGGTCTAATGGGTACATGTTCTTGATCTCAGTTGGTTTTGTGTAAATTGGTGATATCAAATTGTTATTTAACCGTTTAATGGTAATTACGTTATGCAGTAATTAAGACAGATTTTATTTTCTCTCATACACACGTTTATTTGTTGTAACGGTTGCTTTACTCTCATCTGCTTTAGCCACAATATTAGGGTATTTGTTTTCGTGATTTTTGTAAGGAGTCTCGTATACTTTGTTTTTTTAAGTTGATGTAATTGAGTGATCATAGTTTTGTATCGATTAATAGCGTTAGAGAATTAGTCGCGCGGTTTCTGAATTAAAAGTCTTCCTGTGTTTCCCTCAAATGTACTGAAAGGTTAATTTTCCAAAAACTTTGAATTCGCTATGTTCTCATTTTGGGGGAAAGTATTGTATGTAAAACGTAAGTGTTCTGAGAAAAAAGTAAAAAGTTAAGTAATTTAGTGAGTATATACGGTACTTGGAAATAGAACAGGAACTATAAAGAAAGGATTAAGTAACGTTCTATGAATTAAATATTGAAAGTAAATAAAGAGATATATGTTGTTGGTACGGGGCTATGCGAAAAGTCCAGCAAAGAATTTCTTTGTTGTTTAGATTAAGTTTAGGTTATTTGTTGACAAAATAGCGCATTTGTGAAAGTGTTCCAATTAATAAGTTGAGTTTTTGAGAAAAAGTAATTAATGGATAGCGGGAAATATGAATTGAAAGATTGCGTTGTTTTGTCAGACAAATTAGAGGTTCTTTTTGAACAAATATTGTATAAGTTAGTAGGGAATATATTTTCAACGCGTCGGAAATAGTTTAAGGAAGCGTATTTTTTGGTTTTATTAAAGTAAAGCAGAAAGGTTTTTTTTTCCGGTTCAGAATTGGAAATTTCATATATTTCTTATATACGTTTTTCTTTTATCCCATGCTTGAGTATATATCCTTATGGTTGTAAATTGTGTAAATTTTGATGTTGCAGTTTGGGCAATAGGATTCAAATAGGGCGTTTGGAGGTAGTTGGTATTTTATTTGTTCAGTAGATACAATTGAGGTGCAAAGGTATTAGGTACATAGGACTTGCAGAGGTAGTTAGTAGTATTAGGGTTTACCTCCCAAGCCGCGTGAGTAAACCACAAGTTCATTGTTTAGAGATACTATAAAGTAGAAAGTCCTAAGGTATTCTAAGTACATATGAGTGCTACGGTAGTTAGAAATTGTAGGATTTTTCTCCCAAGCCGCGTGAGAAAAATCGTAGGGTCTCCTCCCAAGCCGCGTGAGGAAACCACAAATTGTAAGGGGAACAATAAAATATACCGAGTGTTGTCTAATTGCGGTGGAAGCGAAATCTAGGTGGACTTATGCCAGTCATAGCACGCTAGTAAGTCACGATTGTACGTGAAGAGAAAGTTGGTATTCGTGAAAATAATTCGTTCCGTCAACTATAACAAAAGATATCCAAAGGGATATAGAAGGAAACGAGTACATCTCCGTCATCTCACAGATTGCAATAAGGTCACGCAAAGGAAAATGCCGAAAACTACTGTATCACAGTCACCACCGACGAATGATCAACCAGGTACGCGAAAGGAAAACGTTTCAACCTTTACACCAGAGCAAATGCGACAACTGGAGAATCTGCAACAACAACTTCAACAGCAACAAATACTTTTGGATCAACTATTACCATCTAGACCAAGTGGATCCGAAGAACCCGAGAAACCCACCCAGAATATGGGTTATCTGAGAAAGTTGATCAATGGATCCGATACGATTGACAGTTTTGAGGGAGGACCCCACTACGAGGCATTCATAGAAGCTGTACTTATGGCAGCCGAACAACATCATTGGACTGAAGCAGAAGCCTTTAATCACATGTTAAGGAAATTAAAGGAAGGTGTCAAAGAAGCTTATTATGCATTGCGGAAGTTGGACCGACCCAAAACAGTTCAAGAAATGAAGATCTGGTTAAGGAGAATTTATGGAAGAAAAGTCAATATAGAAGAAGGGAAGCGAGAATTAAGTAGATGTATAAAGCAACCCGATGAGACTCTGGGAGCCTATGTGCAAAGGCTTAAAGTAGTGTCGAACAGAGACAAGTTGATTGTTGATCAATTTCTACAAGGCATCGACTTAAGGCTGGCCAATCGGATTTTGGAGCAGGGAGATTTTTTTTGTGTTGAAGCTGCGTTAGCACTAGCTGAATCATATGAGAACGTAACATCACGACAACTAACGGGAAATTTATACGAAAATCAACGGAACGAAGAAACAAGGGGTACCATAGCCACAATTTTGAAGAGTGTATCAAAGAACCGATTCCCCAGGAAAAACGTATGAGTCACTCATGTGACTGAAGAATCTGAAGATGGAATGGAGAAAACGAAGTTTAGGGCAAGATATCCAAATATGAAATTGATATGCAAAAGATGTGAAGGACAAGGACACCAGGTCAGAGGATGTCGGAATCACCCAAGGAAGATATGTTTTCACTGTGCTAAGGCAACTTCGCAGTCAACTGAGGAGTGCACTAGTGTCCTTCAAGTTAAAGAGCCTCCACGTACAACGAGGAACGTTAAAGGGACTACCAGCGGATGGTGATAATGCACCTCGCCATTAGGATAGATTAAAGTTAAGGTACCAAAGGGTTAATCGATAGTGATGCGGCAGTATCGGTAATTAAGAAGTAAGGCGTGCGGAGGTTAAGTTGGCCGCTGTCGCAAGTTAAGGTACTAGCGACATGCATCGGGACAATCTTAAACCAGTTTGACATTGCAGAGGTAGAGTTTAAGCTGAGAGGGACACGGATCATGCACAGGAATATCATATGAGGAAGTGAACTAAATGTTAGTTCATATGGGATAATCGGCATGAATACCGTAGAGCAGTTTAAGCTAATTCTAGAGACCGATGAAAGGAGATGGACTTACGTGGTTATAGTTTAGCCTTGACAAGTGAAATCTAATCCGAAGACAACAGATTATTACAACGATAATCCAGCAAGAGATGTAGCGTTCATTGTATTTAACAGTGGCTATTTTCAGCGGGAGGATCGGTGTGATCATGGCGAGAATTAGCCGAACTCTGCAGTATTGAAGAAGCTAGGTCGCCAAGCCGCGTCGACCAAGGTAGCTCTTCTAGGTTTATGGTACCACCCGAACACCGACGTTGGAAATAAGTCTACAAATCTTGGGACACCATCCGTTAAAAATAAGTCAGTATCCGCAGTTCGGTGTCGTGTCGATTTTTCTCCCAAGCCGCGTGAGAAAAAGCAGGGGTAGGCCTCCCAAGCCGCGTGAGGAACCCATAGTAGTAACACATGATACTTAGAACTGTGGTTACGAAGAGATGTTACAATAGCCCAAAAGAATTTAGCGACTACACCGGTAACAATAGCAAACCTTCCAACAATCGACCTCGAGAACTTGGCCGAGTCGAGAGGACTGGGGTTGGGAATATAGTTTCTAAAACACCCATACCTAGTACGATTTCGTGAAGACTTGGATATATATTTTTTTTTAACTTTCATGGTTCCAATGTTAGGGTTCTGTAAGCACCGCGGTCTCTACAGACACTATAATTTGTGAACTACTCCTCCACACAATAACAGTTATTTATGCTGCTTAGTGCAGGGTAGATATTACATACCACATTCATCCAATAACAATAGAAGCTTAGTCGCATGAATTCTTAAGACAATTCAATACCTCAGCCCATTTAATGTCATATTACAAAAATCAATTTGGTGTCTGTGTCCAGGATAGATTGATAGGTACACCCTACGGCTCAGGGATGTCAAGTGATCACTTGCATGGTTACGAACGGACACGAATGAGGAATCTGATAAAAGATTATATAGTGATATTTTTGCGAATAGTAACACACCGTTGCGTTGGAGACAACCTTGGAAAAGAGGTGAACAGTCACCTATTGAGACAACGCCATGATGTAGTATCCTGTGCCCCAGGGGAATTAGTGATGTTAGAGTTATTTTTTTTTTAAAGTAATAGAATGTTTTAAGTAGTTACTGTAGTTACATGTAAATAGTTGTGAGTAGAGTAGCAGTAGTATGTAAAACACTACCACCATATGGAGAACACCACCACCAGATCCTCTCCCACCCCCGTCCAGAACATGTGTATTAGTTTTCCAGGATATCCGTCAGGACACCGAATTCTTCATATGAGGCAAGCGATTCCCGCCAAGTAGCAGAACCACATCGAGGCGACGTGTAGGACAAGGAAGTGGAGCTAATCGTAGTCAAGATAGAGGACGAACGTGGAAGGAGTATTTGCCCAGATGACGCGAACAAGACACAGGATTAATTCAGGATAAGAAAGAGTCGTATATGATTGCGGGTAACCACGGGAAACTAATATTTTCTGACATGTTATAGATAACCAGGGTGACCGGAGACATAGAGGACGAAGCCAAGGAACCAAAGAGCCACATGGAGGGAGGTTGGACGACACCGAGCTCACGAGACACCAGGAATGGAGACCCCGAAGGCCACACCGATGGAACCATCTGCCATCCCTGGACATCCCGTGAGGACGACCCCACAACATCAGGACGATTCCGCGAGGTCCAGGACGTGCGAAGCAGTGACGAGCGATGCAGGCGTCAATCCAGAGGGCGGACGACATTATGGTATCGAGGACGAGATGCAACCACCAATCCATCCCCAATCCCCAGGTCTGGAGGAGAATCACGCAGAAACATCCATTCTGTGTGACCATGGAGTAACAACCAATCCAGGAGGAAAGATAACAGCTTACGACTCCAGGAGACGAGCAGGACCACCTAGGATGAAGATCTATGTCAGTGCAGCGACAACGAAAGAACACTTAGTGGTCAGGGTCCATGAGAGACAATTTAGCTTTAAGTCCATTTGTATAGTTTAATGGGATTGAATCAATTATTTTACTTATGTTCGGGAAAATTGCTCCAATTTAAGGAGGGGGCAATGTAACAAATGTAGATATCACCCGGTAGGTATGGTTTCTTTTTGTTAAAGTTAAAAGTTTCGTAAATAGAATACGTGACTGATTGTGGAATTGTAAAAGGGGCATTTCTTTTAAAACAGACTTGTAAAAATTTAGTACGTGTCAGGCCCAAATGATGAAATATGTTTACCACCCGCAGTTAAGATATACCATCATAGAAGAGCCATAACGTTTATTTGCAGAGGTCCAGGGATATCCAACAATTGTTAAGTTCAAAACATTTCTTTGGAAAAACCTACGGGTACAACTAAATCGGTACCACATGTTTGAAATACGTTGAAGAGCCACGGAGGATATAGTACAGGCAAGTCGGTTAAACAAGCGTAATTTAGTTAATGGCTTTATTAGGGTATTTCATGGAAGACGCGTAACCCATCAATCACAAGTAGTGAATCAATCGAATACGCGAGTAAAGGTCATCAACCGTCAACAGGAATCATATCTCGGTGTCTATCTCTTATCTACAGACTATTTTGAATAACATAAGTAAGGTAGTTAATTCAAAAGATATTCCATTATATGTAATGTGCGTAATATTAAGATAGGTAGGAATCTATATACACCTGAGCTAGGTTTTGTCCCGAAATGGAATTACAGGAATGATTAGTGAAATTGGGTTTCCCTAGCTCGTAGTTGCGAATGCAGGTGCTATATAGAAATAGTTTAATATGAATTGTATTTGTATCATAGTTAGGATAATTAAGTAAGATTCTAATACCATGGTAAATTATTAACATAGTAAAGGAATGTGCCATAAGAATAATTTTCCATCGTAACGGGCAGATAGCGCTACAGGTCGGGTTGAACTTAAGTACCGTCGGGGACGAGTGCAATTGGGTAAATCGCCTAATGACTTACCCACCCCCTCAAGTGTAACCGCCCTTCAGGCAAATCGACAACCTGATGTGCTAAAACCTTTAAGCTTTGAAAAGACACTTTTTGTCTAGCTTCCGACCGAAAACATCATCTCTAGTTTCGCGAATAAGAAATAAAGAAGTAAAGATAGTGTAGTGATTGTTCTGTGTTTTCTGATTTTGTTTGTTTGTTAATATATGTAGAGTCAGTCATTTATTTTTGTTTTGTTTTGTTGATTGAATTAGTGGACGTTTGTCTATTTTCCACTATTCGAGGATTCCAGAACGTTTGTCTATTTTCTGGAAATCCTAGTGATAATAGTTTAACCGTGGTTTGAGGGATATTTTTGAACCCATGTAAATGTTATCCACGCGTTAAGCTAGATATTCACTTTTGCCACTGCCAACACTAGCATTTTAAGTTATTATAGTATGAATTTGCATATTGTTTTGTTTTAATAGTTCATTTTGTACTGGGACTTATTCCCCGTATTTTCCATTTATTGTTTTGTTTTTTACCTTTTTTCGTTTCAATTGTAAATAAATAGTATTTTAAGTGTTTTGAGATTCTTTCGTTTTATTGACAATATAGTTGGCAATTTCATTGATCAGAAAATATGGAATAAACAGGTTGAAGTGCTTACTAACCCACGACACGTTTTGTGAGTGACATCAGTGTCCAATACAGCTGGCTGGTCGATAATGAGTAAAGGAGTAAGACATAGATAAGTTAATGAGGGCTCGTACTATATTCTGTGGGTAGTGATTCTGTCTAGAGACTAATTAATTCGAGTATTGATATATTGAAAGAACCATGTTATAGTAAACTGGTTATCAAAGTATAAAATAAATATCTTTTTATAAATAGTAAAAATAGCTCGGCAAGACTGTTATACCGGTCTTAAATCGCACACCCTGTATATAGAACTATAATCTGTCTGACCAACAGATATAAATTTGAACGGAATTTCTCAATTGGGCGTATTTATAGAACCCAAATTACAAAGCAACCGCTAGACTTGACTGACAAAGGCCGACTCGAATTTATACATTTTGCAACAGACCAGTCAGAACGCATAAACACTAAACTTATTTGTTTTTGTGACATTTCTTTATAATTTATGTCATCTGTGTTGTGTGTTAAGTAAGGTACCACGTAATGCAAACGATTAATATTGAATCTTTTTTTGAAAGAAATGAACCACCAACTACAAACAAAATCTTAAACGGAGTAGTTTGAGCTATTAATAAGAGAAATTGGCTTTCGGTGAGTAAACGGACCTTTTATTTCTTCGTGTTGTAATGTAACTGTGTTTGGCATTATAGGAACCGCTCACCGGTTCTGACAGTTCAGTATAGATAATAAAAGTGATACGATAAATTTTTTTACAATTATATTTTATACGTTTACCTTATTACTTATCGTTGTTTTAATATTACAGTAGAACCCCGATTATCCGGATCCCGCTTATGCGGAACTCCGTAATATCCGAAACAAATTAGGTTTTTAGAATTTCCGTTTTATCCGCAATCGCACTTTGTCGCGCTCCGTTTTATCCGGAATTAACAGATTTTAACTGATTTTTATAAACTTATGAACATGTAAAGTCTAAATAAAAATATAAAATATAAAAATAAAGTCTAAATAAAAATTTAAAATATAAAAATATTGTGTTTTTATTTTAACCTACCTACATTTTAAATACTTTCGATTATCCGAAAATTGCGGTTATCCACACTCGTGCCGGTCCACCTTATTCCGGATCATCGAGGTTCTACTGTATTTACAAATTTATGTTATATATGCAACAAACACGTAGGGCTTTTAAAGTCTACTTGTTTCTACCAAATGTATTGAAACGATGAACAAAGCATTCTATTATTATGAGTATATTGATATCTCTCATAACTTTCTTATACGAGTTGTAATAGAACCTTGTGAAAATAAAGAAAAAATAGGTAGAGTAATGTTATTATGAGAAGATGCCCGGGGCGGAGGTAATGTGCGCGAATAATTATATTTCTTGGTTCAACCACCGACCGCCTGCAAACAAAACTCGCTGTATACTGATGCTGAGACTGTGCACAACCCTGAATATGACGCAAGTCGCTCTCATTGGCTTAACATGAAGGGCATGCATAAACTCATTTCTGTGCATTTTAATTGCCTGGCATCTTCTCATAATAACAGCACTCTAGATAGGTATGTGTTGTTTTATTTATTTGGACACTTATACACACAACTTATAGTTAAATTCTCGCCTTCTAGAAAATGATAGGGTATAGTTTTTATTGCTTAAACATTCCATGACTATTCGTAAAAAGAACCGAAAGTAATATTACCATAGATATTAATAAATAAACATGTACATTTCATCGTGTAAAACTGACTATTGCGTACACCGTTCTGGTCAGACAGAGTATAAGTAAATACTTGTTGTTGTCTTAAATTAGAAAAAATTTTAAAAATGTTGCAATTAATTAAGCTTACCTCTAATATTGTTATAATTTACTCGACTTAAAACATCTTGGTCATCTTTATCAGAATCCCTAAGATAATTCGAAGAGGTGTCAGATGCATCATCCATATAAGATATAGATAATTCTGCAAAAGGAACGCTTAAAGATGAGCATTCACTGTGGCTAGCTGCACTGTTCATATGACAAAACCATTCTGATAAACTTTCGCCTTCACCATGAATAGGCGATGGAGGAGGTTTTATCATATTCCGCATTTCTAGAAAAGGAGTTTGCAGGCATCCAAATAATTTACGGCTAAAAAAATGTAACTATTAAATTAAATACAATACATATATTATATCAATAAGATCATACTCATATTTTCGATTGTGTGGTGTTATTTTCCGATACGTCGATTTAGTATAAGCACAAACTGAACATTTCTTTTGCCTACATGTAGCAAGATGTTGCACAGCTTTTTGGAATTGAGATGTTAATGCATCGCTAGAGTGTCCTACTAACTTCAGTTCATCTTCCTGGAAAAACAGAATAATAATTATATACAGTGTGTCCCAAATTAGGAATACTTGTATTTCTATCTCGGTTATTATTTACTACCCTTATTTAACTCTAGAATCTCAACAAAAATTCCTAAATTTGAAATTACGTGTTTTTAAAAACAAAACAAGAATGTTACGTTTGCATAGTACTTTAATCTACTGTAGTAAATTTTCGATGTACAATATTTCAATTTACAGACTAGGACCTATACCAAATGTTCCATTTGGGACCACAATGGGAATGTTGACAAAAAAAAATTTGTGAAAAAAAAATTCTGAAAACCCCATCCTGGAAAGTTCTGAAACTTAATATATTTGAATTTTTTTTTTAATATTTTAATAATCTTTAATACAATCCAAGACGAGGGTTTTTTTTTACTTTTGAAAAAATATTAATTTTTGGAACAGTTACCAGCATTCGAAATTTTTAATGTGAATCTTAGTTTCAAATTTCAAAATTGTAAGTGTAACTTTTCCAAAAATTAATATTTTTTCAAAAGCAAAAAATTTGTTTTAAAATTGTATAGAAGATTATTCCGATATTTAAAAAAAAATTCTATATTAAATTTCAGTACTTTCCAGGATGGCCATGGGTTTTTGAAAATTTTCTTCGCAAATTGTTTTTTAATTTTTTTTTTTTCACCAATATTCCCATTTTGATATCAAATGAAACCTCTCATAATTTGTTATAGGTTCCATGTCTGTAAATTGAAATATCAAACATCGAACCCCTTTTTATCAACAATACATAATAAGTATAAAAATGTTTTATACAGTTCCCAAGGTTTACTAAACAGAAATCAGTTTCATTTGGATATATTGTATTTAAGGTAAGAGTAATGAAACAAAACGACACTATTTAATATTATATGAGCAGCGTTTATAATACAGTATTATGTTTAATAAGTGTCAGAATGTTTGCAGTATTAAAAATAATATAGTGATGTTTGGCGGGGCTAAATAAATACAAGAAAAATTAATAGTGCCATATACCCCAAAAAAGAAACATGATGCAGCTACGGACACGTGTTTAGGAGTTATTGCTCCTCATCAGCGTAGCGTAGCTTAATGGATCCGTGTGGATAGGATCAGAAACAATAACTATGAACGGTTAGAAAGTAGCAGCACACAGTACTCAACTTCTCATCTGATCTGATTGTTTCTGATCCTATCCACACGGATCCATTAAGCTACGCTACGCTGATGAGGAGCAATAACTCCGAAACACGTATCCGTAGCTGCATCATGTTTCTTTTTTGGGGTATATGGCAAACATCACTCTTTTAACGATAGCAATGTCTAAATAATTTACAATATTTATGGCGTTTTTAGTTAATATTTATAATACAAAATATCGCTTATAGGTATATACCGGGGCCAGGTGACCACGAAATACGCTCACCTCTATATCTTCCTGGTTTTACAAGATATGAATTTCAAATTAGGCACGTCAAATAACGGCTAAATATGCATTATTTCGGCCGATTTTCAATTTCTATTGCTTTCGGTTTCACCGGAAATCACACTAACTTTTTTTTTCAAATAGAACACCCTATATATTTTTACATTTTTGGATTCAGGAGGTCATTTACATATTAATGACATATTTTTATGAACAAATTTAATTTTTCATCTTCATATATCTATAGGCAGCCGTGACCCCAAAATTAAGGATATATAATAAGAATTATATTTTATAACCAAATCCATCTAAAATATATTATTCTGAACGAAATATAAAGAATACATTTTTTTCAGTTGAACAATGGTTTTGCAGATATTTTTTTTTTTTTTGGAATTAATTTGCCTAAACCTCAAATACTTTTGAATTCACTTCATTATAATCTTAAATACAGGGGTTTTTAATGGTGTTCATTAAGAATATCTGATTTGATTTTTTGTAAAATAATCTAATAAAAATTTTCAGAAAATTCACCCATGTGCTTGCTTCTATAAACGCATGACTATAATGAAACTCAAAGGACATCTCACACCTCTTAGGAGTTTTCGTACACCGACAGAATTACTTTAAAATTTAATATGCTGTTGGGGCTGTCAAGAGTGAGCATTTTGCTCTATTACACCAACCTAGCTAGACAGGTTGATATAGAAAATTGAGTTCAAAGATTAAATTAACATTTGTGAGATCTCATATTCTAAATTCAATTATTAGCGTTATACTTTCAAGGAAAAACATATCCATTAATATTTTGTATTTATAAAATGTGTATAATATATTATTTATTAGAGATGGGTAAAACCGGGTTTTTATTTTTTGAGGGTTTAAACCCAAATGAAAAAACCCACTCCCATTGTTATGGATTCCAACGAATTGTTCTTGAAAAGTTATTAAATTTGATACCAAATAACCCTAGGTTTTAAGTCTAAAATCTCTTATTTATTGATAAAAATCCTTCTTTGACTTATTTTCATAAACCTAACCTCACATTTTACTATTTATAAACTCAAAATAAATTGTAATTAAACCGAAAAATATTAAATTTTTAGTAGAAATTTATTATGGTAAGAAAGATATTATTTATTATCAAATTTTTGATACCAACCAACCAAATGAATTTTCAAATGTATGAAATAAATGATAAATTATATCATCAAAAACGTCGGCCGTATTTTTCTAAAAAACTCAATGAAAAGTTTATTTCCTACAATACAAAATGGACTGTTTAAGCTAAACATCGCTCTTGCAAATGACATTTTTAAATCGGTTTGGATTGAGAGTCGAAAAATCCCCTTTGAGCCTTGACTTGAGCATTCTGATATTGTTATTGCGTTATCACTGCTGGATAGTCTTCTAATAGTAATAGGTGTTTATGTTTTGCTTATTTTATATCTAGAAATAATGCAATGCTTGATGCCAAATGTAAAATATCGTTTTAAAAATACTTACGGTTAATGATTCCCATAATTCATTTCTAACCTGACCTATTTAAAAAATGTGATAAAATACCTATATATGTCCACGTATGATTTACAAAAACTTCATTTAGTTTTATATATTAATATGTAAAACGGCGGAAGCTTCCTCCAATAGGAATAAAGAATGCAAAAATTGAAATTATGAGTTTGCAGCACACTTAATTCATGCTCGTTCTTTTTGACAACTTAAGTTTTCTCTCAGTTTCAAATAATTATATTCAATTTTTTGTAATATACTCGTTTTTGTGCTTAATCTCAAATATGGGTTTGTGCTTTGCACCTGAGTGTGATCATACCAATAAAACTGGATGTAAAATGTTTAGTTTCACAAAGGATGTCAAATTAAAATAAAGAGGTAAAGCTAAGAATGTGTATGTTAGTTTGATTATCACTTCTTAAATACGGGTATATGTAAATTGTAAAGACAAAATAATGCTTAAATACCTACCTGTGTTTTCCTTTATATTCTATATTTTTTTAAATAGGTTTAATCCTTCAATTGATTTTTATTTTATTATTGACACCAAGATAAGGTTATTCGCGAAAATCACGGAGTGGGCGACATCTATATTTTTAGGCGTAATCTCAATTTGATGAGCCATTCATAGTGAACAACAAACCGCTGTCACTACTGTCACTGTCAGTTCGTGGGTTTCTTAAATTTATCTTGCGATTTTTTAAATTAAAAGTGCGTTTAAAGTATTGTTATTATATTTAACTAGTTTATAAACAATATAGCAATGCAATCAATTAATAAAACCGTTGACACGATACTTTAATAAAAAAAGATTGTAACTGGAATTAACCTCTAAATTTATCGTAAATGCCAAAACACTGTCAAAGGTTAGTTGTTCACCACTTGGTTCATACACACACTAAATTTTCAACACCATCTCGCGGTATGTGATTTTCGCGAATAAAGCTTGCGTCAGCAACACTGACACTAGACACTAACGACAGCTGTAAGAACTCAGAAGATTGCTCAGAAGTATAATGAAGTTAGCAGCAATGTAAACTTTTATTTTTATATTGATTTATTATATTATTAATTATAAAATTTTCGTAATGCTTTACACTTCTGTATATTTTCCGATATTTTGTGCATGATAAATGGTAACTGAAAGTTCTTATATATTTCTTCCACAGGAGAAATAAAATAAAATTCCAGGCTATGTTTCTATCCTAAAAAATGTCGTCTTCTGAACATATGCATTAAGGGTCAATTTTCAGCGAGATTGAACGTAACCCGCCTGTCATGACAGTAGTACGTACGGTTGCATAATTATGTGACGTCACACTAATGCGGTCTATTATTTACATAGTGGCAGTTGGCTTGGTTGGGGGGGGGGGGACGACAATTATAAAAATTAATAAAAACTGAAATAACTATATGTTTTATGATATTTCATTATATTTCTTCATAAATATGTTGTCTTACAAGCATTTTGAAAAATTAACTAACGAAGACTAGTATTACTAGTATTTCTACGAACAGTAATTATCAATTAGTTAGGTATTCTGTGCCGGTTGTCCTCCAAAACACTATGTTTCATTTAGACAAAATTATGATCTAACCGGAACAAAATATAGATAGATAAAATGGCTCATTTGAATTACAAAAAAAAATGCGTTATGTAAAGAACACAAAATTATCTTTAAAATCTACAATTGTAAAAAAATATGTTGGGGGTCATATTTTAAATATGGGCAGAGGGAGAAAAATTATTTTTATTGTAAATTGTAAAATTGTGTAAAATTTAAATAAAAAATTGAATTGTATCAGCATTTTTCATAAATATGCATGCATATTAACATGAAAAATGAATTTATTCATTACGTTTGCACATACTGTATAATAAAAGTGAATAATAAACAATTACTACATGAATAATACCTTACCTAAATCCAGCTCAAACCACAAGATTCAATAGAGATACAAACACAGTGATATGCTAATCACATGAGCACTAAGCATGACGTTTATTTAGTCTCAATGCAAATATGATGACATTTTATTTTCTAGACAAGATTGACAAATATGCATTTTAAAAGAAAAAAAATTTGAAAATAATTGGTAATGGTAATTTATTGTAAAGAGACATACATTCACAGTATCCTTGTAAAAGTATTTCCACAAATACAAAAATTGACCAATCATGACTATTTGAATAAAAAACAATGAATAATTTTATGGAAAATGTTATAAATTCATGATTTTGTCATGTGATTGATTGTATTAAAAAATAATATGCTATTAATATGTTTCAAGAGAAGCACTGCCCATATTCCCATTAATTACTATTAATACATATTAAATTTGGAATATTTTAAAGCGATTGGTTGTAAGTCACACCTCCATGCAGTGTATTTGTATCATAGATACAATCAAATGTAAAGAGTTGTTAGAAACAAATAAGTTTGTTGATACGTTACCATGATGACAGTGAACTCATAGTTGACTGGAAGTGCAATGATTTTATAACTTTTTTCGAAAAAAAACCCTATTAAAGTAATTATTATAAGATCAAAAATGTATTATATTGTTGATTTGAAGAAAAAAAATGCTATCCAGTGATGTATCAATATGGCAACCAATAGAAAAGTTGCTGTGAATGAAACAATTACTAAAAAAATCACAAAAAATAAGAACGTCAGTAAATCTGGCATAAAAAGTTGCAATGAGAAAGTTTTTACAGAATTTAAAAATTCTTATAAATAAAAAAATCATGGCTGAAAAACCAAAAACTGATTTTAATTTTTTTTTTTTTCGATTTAGCAAAGACCACGAAAGATATTTGATATATTATTATGCTTGTGATTAATATTTACAAAATTTAGCAACTTTGCCACATTTAGGGCCGGTTTTTCAATGTTGAGTTAACTCTAACTAAAGGATAATATCCAAGGAGACCATTGTTACAATAATTGTTTCCTTCGATATTATCCTCTAGTTAGAGTTAACTCAACATTGAAAAACTGGGCCTTAATCCGACCCTCTAGAGATCCCGAACATATTCATATATTGACATTGGCAGACAAATTGTGTATGGCGCGTCAGTTTTGTATGTAAATAAGAAATATTTATATAATTTTGTTTACTATTACTGTAAGAATATTCTCATTTTTCTAAACTAAATAATTTAACTCAATTTCAGGGCACCACCTAACAAATCCTGAGTATTTAGATGCATGCAACCCAAAGGTAGAATGCCGTCTCAGTGAACATCAAATGTAAGCTTGCTTCAGTTAACACCTCAGTCATCACCGTGTGATCATATATTTTACACTATAAACAAACACAAATGCTGCCGTCTACCTTTGAGTGTCAATCCAACCCTCGTCTTAATTATCTTCATTTGCCTTTAGGCACTAAACTCAAGAAATACAATGTTAGTACCCGATGGCTAGTGTGCAACAACTTCGTTATACTTTTCATTTTGAATTGTATTATTTTTACAAATCATGTTAATATGTAAGGCAATGATGTGACAGTAGAACTATATTTTGTAACAATGTTGAATATCTACATATATAAAATAAATTTACGTATTTAATGCGGACCTTACACAATCAACAATACTGTCAATACTTAAAAATATTGACAGTATTATTGCATGTGTAACATCAACACTGATGGAATAACAGTTGTAAGTTGTAATGATGCAAGTTCTGGATATTTTGATATTCGAGCATCAGTATTCGCGAATAGAGGGGATACTGTCATTAATGTCATTATTATTGATCGTGTAAGGTGTGCGCCTCAATTGTAAAAATCAGTGCTTACACAGATTTCAAAGCAAAATTAACTTCAAACGCTAGAGTGTAAATATTTGGGAATGTCAACAGAAGAATAATTGCCCGAATATAGCTAAAGTGTGCGGAGAAAAACGAATGCAATTAGAACCAGAGCAAAGGATGTTTGCCGAAAAAGCCATCAATATTATATGTTTGAAACGAATTTGGGCAATCTCCACAGATATTCTGTAAAAATTAATGAGGATAATGTTCAATGCTGTAGTTATTTACAATATTTAGATTAATCTTTTACCTTAGTCCTTTAGCTGTCTACATCTACAAACATACATGATGTCTTCTCATTAGGCCATACAGTTTTGCAGAATAAAATTTAGCATGCCAATATTCAGAATGTGAATAAAAGCAATAAAAAAGCAAATAAAATAAAATAAATGTAAAGAAGAGTCTTTAATGTCACAATACAATTACTTGAATTTGCCTTCATTATTGTAATACTGACAAAATATTTCTCACATAGTCTTTGCATTTAAAGTACTGTTTCTCCATAATGTATATTGCAAGTCAGCAAGGTTCTTTTCCAAAGGGTTTATTTAGTTGAGAAAACTGAGTGATATTGTTTGCTTTCTTAAAAAATTATTATGCAAATAGCAACATAGAACCGTACTTCTACTGGTCTTTCCTGGTCTAAGGCTTATTGTCTTTTGCCAATATTCCATTCTCTACAACTCTACTTCATGACAATATCTTATTTAATTCTTGTCGGGCATTATCTAGATTTTTTGTGAGTAAGGTTTTAAATAAATGTCGATTCAAAGCAAAAGTCTCATCTATTACAGTAAAAAGCTAGGTACTGATACAAAATATTGACAATAATAATGTTCGTATAGAGAATTATTGAATATTGACAGTATTACTGAAGTATTATTACTGACAGTATTAATGATCGTCTAAGGTCCGCTTTAGTACATACATCATTTTTATTTATTGTTTACCTTACCATAAATGCTTAATAATTTTTATATGAGGTTGAGGATATGCAAAATGATGCAAGAATGCACGTGATTTCTTTTGTCTATTAATATATTATTTATATTAACAATACCAACCACGTTGAAAGATACATATGATGTGAACTCACATCTAAAACAGCTAATTTCACTATTTGTGTATAATTATTTAGAATTAAAATATTACACCTTGTATTTGTCTGTTACTAAATTGATTAAACAAGGATAATAATAATACTAATATAACAAGACCGTGGCAAGAACGTCATTAATAATTAAGTATTTAGATCTCAACAAAAATGTTGTTCGTTAAAAACATTAAAATTCAAATCCGCATGTGACCTGATTAAATAGTGGTCAAGATTCTTAAATTGCAACAAATAATCTTAATTAATATTCTTCCCACAATAGAAACAGTTAAATAAAATACTACAAGGAATGCATGCCTTACCTTTTCTAAATAATCTAGATTGTTAGCTGCTCTTCTCCTTTGCACTTGAATTAAGTATCTTCCCATGCCTTTACGCTCGGCTTCCAGTGCTTCTTTTAATTGATCATTCTACAAAATTAAATGTATTAGTTTCAAATTAAGCGGTTATAGTTTTTACAGATTTCAATAGATTATTTTTTTATTAATACAGCGGTACCATATAACATACATAATAAACTTTTATTTATATGTTATGGAAACACTGCGTTGATTCAAAAATATGTAATTGCTAACATTACTTACCTCTCTTTCCAAACATTCTTTTTCATTCTTTATTTTTGTCATATGGTGAACCACTTCTTGCCTAGCCCTCTCTAGTTTTCTTCTGTTATATTCTGATTCTCTGGCTTGCTCTTGAAGCTATAAATAATTACATTATGATTACTTATGGATGAATATAATTTTATATGAAAAGTAAACTTACAATTCTAAGTGCCTTATCTCGTTCTTTCTCTATTATCTCTTTCTGCTCATGACATTTATCTTTTTCGGCTTTTAACTAAAATAAAGTGTATTACATTATTATTTTTATTATTTAAGTAGCATGCATCATAATTACACAAAAGTTTTTAATTTCGATAAAATAATTTGATTTTTAGTTATATACAGGGTTAATTTAAAATACACTGAATATTTTTAATCTGTAACTTCTTATAGCATAATTAATGAATTCACAGTGTTTTAATGTCAAAATTCCATAGTTAATGTCTCAACAAAAAAACCCTAAACTCGTCCCACTGAGGATATACTGACCGGTGAACTTGACATTGACTTGGTTACGAACGCATACCTCTACGCAGTATTCAGTGTTTACCAAGTAAAACCAAAACCGAAATCTAAAACACTAAGAAAAATTCACATTTGACATCATGGATGCACAGGCTGAACTACGCCGGCAATGTGGTAGCTACGAAGACAAAACTGAAATCTAAAACACTAGGAAAAAGTCACACTTGACATCATGGATGCACAGGCTGAACTATGCCAACAACAAGTATGCTAAGAAGAGTGGGGGTACAAGCATTTATGTCGCTACACACATCAGCTGTGTATTTCAAATTCACCCTGTATAGTTATAGTTATGGCTATAAATGGAAACTTTTCAGCACTAATAATATTAGAATATTCCTAAAAATTTTTCTTTAAACCGCAGTGGAGCTATCTAAGTAAGTACCACATTATCATTTAAAAAGTACCACATTATCATTTAAAAACGTGTAACGTTTTTAAACCTTTATCTTCCGTGCGGCAGCTATATAGCCTGAAGGCAGTGGGCGTGGGTTGCTCAAGTTTTTAGTTTTATTTAGTTTATTAATTAATATATTTTTTTATATATATTATGTTGTTATCTGTAGCAGATGTTAGCGACTTTATGTAAGCTAGGAGGAAGGGGGGACGAATTAAAAATGAAAACAATAAAACTGGATGTAAATGGACAATTTAACAAAAAAAAAATGTAAATATATTTAATACACAATAAACGAGCAATTTTATTATAGGTAAAGAATTCGCATAAAAAATATAAGAGCAATAGTATGTGTTGTGGTATTTTCAGTCTTACTAATAACAACGAAATTAAAGAAGAAGAAGAATGGCCTGTGCTAGGTGGTAATTATATGTGCTGTGTTATTATAATTTGACGTATGTGTTCTGTAGTTCTGTTCTTGTTCTGTGATTAGAAAATTATAACTTGGACGCTATGGTGCCAAGGAGTTTTTGTGAGTGCATTAAGCTCATACAATGGATTTATTTTCGTACGTACATTTGGACACACAGGTAGGTAAGCTTGGAATGCACTACATAAGAACACAAATACCTGATATAATTATTGTAGCAGGCAATTTATCTAGCTAAAACACCAACCTCGAAACAGCTGTTTGGAGTTTACAGTTTACACTTTAATAATATATTCTTACTAAAGACAAAATAAATACAGCTATCCAGTAGTTAGCTCTGGAGCTTAATGATAAAATAGAGTAACGTTCGATACACACTACACAGGCTTCCTACTTGTAATAGTCTCGTACTTGTTTCTAGATGTTCCTCGAATGGTTAGGTTCAAAATAAACAAAAGTACTCACAGTTCTGGGTCTTTTTTACCTTTAGGTTAAGTAACAATGACTACTTAATTATCACTGGCATAATATGATCAACGGCTGTACTATGGCCTGAACTAAAAGAAGCAACAAAAAATCCATGTCCAACCGAACCATGGGCTGAATGTAAGCATGACAAGAATGCAGGGCTTCTGCTAATACAAAGCACCTTCAGTCGCTCATCATCTATTACGAGTACTATAAAAATCTGTACGATTATACCTTGTGCCTAGTACTACCACCAACGGCTTAGTCTGTGTCTTGACCTTTATCAGCTCTTTATGATTTACTACGGCTCTACCAGCCAGACAAGAGCAAGTATAAATATTCTTTAAGTTAGAAAGAACGTAGGAAAGAACCTGAAAATTTCAGTTGTCTAAGATTTATAGTCTTGGCATCAGGTAAATGAATTTTACTTAGGAAATATGCAGAACAATATAGCAAATATTATTTTACTAACCTTAGATCTTATTAGGCTCTAATTTCTATAATTCTTTCACTAGATGTTGGAAATAACCTTAACCATTTGCCTTTTCCAAATGTCTGAATTTTTTCGATTTCGTCTTTTTTACTTTTATAAAAAGTCATAGATTTTATGTCAACTTATCTTTCATACATATAAAAATCCCTAACTTATATTTGAATGATTTGAAACAAAGTAATTATTATCAACAGTTTATGTTAACAGATTAAAATCTTAGACAACCTTATTTTTTTTATTCGATTCCTTAAAATAGTAAGTAGCACTCAGGTAGCTTCTGACGTGTTTTAACTTTTGATTTTACTTAACTTGTTATTATTGCATTTCCTAATGTACATTTGTTTATTTTAGATACTCGGCAACATAGTTTTGATGGTATACAGGACTGTTCATTATAACTATTTCTATAAAAATACAATTAAACACCGGGCGGGCACAGGACAATCAGGTAAGTTTGATTAAAGATTATTGTTGAGACACTAATCCCACATTTTGTTGTAGCTATTCAACTGGACTGCATGCCAAAGTTCTATGGCTATGAAGAATTGCTGCAGTTGTGAATAGTGGGGAATCGTTACAATTTGCTAGCCGGAAGTTTACGAAAGTAATTGATTAATCAATCGACTTATTTTTCAATGAGACGTATTACAGGTTGCCTAGGTTTTCAAATTTCGAACCTGTCTGTATATTTTACAGGCAACACTACATATTTATAAACATAAGCAATATCTGGAAACATATAACACAGTGCATGAATATAGGACAAGGAATGCAGATAGGATATATCCCCCATTTTCAAGACTAACTGTCGGGCAAAATTGTCCCATGTATCAGGGTATCAGATTTTATAATAAACTTGATAATGTGCTAGGTCCTCACACATTTCAGTAGCTTTAATTCTTATAAAAAATCAGTGACCAATTATTTGCTGGATAATGCCTTTTATTCAGTAGAAGACTTTATAACATAGATTTGATGTATGTATTTTCGCATGTGTATTTTTATATTTTTTATGTTATTAATTTTAATTGTAAATTTGAGTGGTGAATAAATCTATCTATCTATCTATCTTACAAACGTCGTCGGTTAGTATTTACGAAACTCGAGGGTAATCATTGAATTTGTTTTGGCTATTACTTTTAAACCATTTATTATTATTATTATTATTATTATTATTATTATTATTATTTGCCAAGAGCTTTGCACCGTCATTTATAAAATATTATTTCGTTTTTTTATTAACAGCACATGTTTTAAAATAATTCCTGGATTTGAATAATCATGATAAAAGTATTATAATTATTGCTAATAATTTCGGGTGGTCCAAAAAAAAACGGAATTTTTTATTTCTCTAATAGTTTCGCCAATTTTTAACCGATTTTAATTATTTAAAAACTAAATTATAACTAAAAGATCACGTTATGAGTTAATATAAATATATTTTAATTATTATTAAAATTGTAGATGGCGTTAGTCATCAAACTTGGGCCTTCTTTAAGATGGCTGGAACTTTTTTTGCTAAATAAACAATGAAAAGATTGAGGAAGTATAATAGAATAAACATTTGTGAATATTTTAAGACATCAAACACTAAAATCGACCAGTTATATGCTGCATTTTTCTGTGGTAACTGACGATGTCTAATGAAGTTATTGATATTGCGCCTTCTTACGGTCTTTCTTTAAATTTTTCTTTTAATATACATGTGAACCTAAGAGAGGTACGATTTTTTTTTTATGTTCAATACATAGTGTTTGTCAATTATACAATTTTTATCAAATTATTTTAATAAAAATATTTGCATTTTTTTCCAATCCAATATAGGTCTACGATATTGCCGATAACCGATATATCAGTATCGGTCGCACACTAGTGTAGTGTATTAGAACAAAAACCGATGTACTATCGCGGCCGAAAAAAAGTAATCGATTTTTTATCAAGTAGTATGTTTTTTCGAAAAATTTTCCTTTGTAAAGGGGAGTTTTTACATCAGTTATGTCAATTAAATTATTTTGACAAGAAATCATTGGTGGGGTCGTATTTATTAAAAAAAAAAATAATAAGAAATAAGTTGTTAATATTTTTTAATTATAAGAAAACAATTAATTAGTATGGTTTTGAGAGAAGCAGAAAAAGGCTACATCATCGCCAAACTTGCGGTGGTCTTAACAACGCATGGCAAGTGAAATTAATTGCAGCAAAGGCACGATTCAAAAACTAAAGAAAAAGACAGAATACCTTCCGCTATTATCTGTTTTGTGCAAATATTCTTCATCAAACTTATGACCCCTGGGACGGTAAACTCGCAGTTGACCATTGTAGCAGGACTGAAATATCTTCTTGTCAGAAAAGACCACTCACTCCCAGTAACGATCGTTTTCATGAATTAAAGTATTTTCAAACTGCATTCTTGCCTCTTTATTAACATCTGTTAGTAGGGGCTTTTTAGCACTGGCACAGTTAAATAGACCTTGCTCTCGCAACCGTTTATTACTGTCCTAACAGACGCTGGGAAGTTGGTTTGCTCTTTGGCTTCAATAGAATTAGAAAATGGGTTTAAATTCACATAGTTAACGAGGGTATTGTCGTTTTCTAGAGTACTCTTTCCAGAACCCACTGCCCTGCTTAGATCATGAGTTTCTATCTACTTTTTGTTTAGTTTTTGATCGTGCTTTTGCTGCAATTAATTTCACTTGCTATGCATTGTTAAGACCACCCTTCTCCAAGTTTAGCGATGATATAGCCTTTTTCTTCTTCACTCATGATAAGGCATGATTAAGTAATAAAAAATTTATTTTTGCTTAATATTACAATGACGTTGACACTAATAAAAAAAATATTGAGATTGATGCGACACTGAATAGAACAATAGTTACAACGGGAAAATCAGTCGATTACTTCTTTTCGGCAGCGATAGTACACCAATCTAGATAAAGTTGATATGCTTAGAGCCTACTAGTTGTTGGCAACAACACACACTGTTCAAGACATGCGTGGTCGCCTGAGATATTAGTCGTTACTGTCACTAGCGCATTTCACTGGCGGGATACCCAAGTTCAAATAAAAAAGGGTTTAAACAATATTAATTTTTTTGTGCATGTTTAAAAAAAAATTTGTAGTTTCGTGTTCCTATAGTTGAAAGGTATCACCCACTATGAATATGACCCCCACTCTAAGATTCACACTGTATAGCAAAAAATTTTAATAAAAAAAAATTGCTTTTAACAGTCCGTAACTTTTTAAGGAAGCAAAATGGTATGTAAGGTAAGGTATATTCAGCTAAAATTATTTATTTTTTTTTACTCAAGAAACCTAATATTAAAGTTTGGCCCATTATTTAATGGACGCCATGTATATTAGTTTAAACATTTTTTTAATAAAACATTGGTAGTCTGATAGGTATATTTATTTCTAAAAATTGTAATTTGGAACTAATTTCATATTACCACGATTATTTAAATAAAATAATTCCGAGAATGTTTCAAATAAATCTGTATTCTAAAAATATTATTTGTAAACAACATTTACATTAAAATTCTGTATAGTATGTGCAAAAACAAAACAGTATGCAAATTATGTAGACATGCGGTATAGTACCATTTTAGTTGAAGATTTAGTTTAAAATTTGACTGGTTAACCTTGAAATTCCTCTACGCACATCATATACAGAAAACATAATTTTTCTTTTGATTTACCTTGTCACATTGCTCCTCCAAATAAACAACTCTTTCAAATTGCAGAAAAACTTCATCTTCTTTTTCTCTTAATAAAGATTCATTTGATTCCAGTCGTTTAGTCAACTGATCTCTTTGTTGTATTAAATCATCTCTTTCCATCTAGAAAGAAAAAACATACATATAAACATTTTTTTTTCTACCAAAAGGTAAAGAATAACATTACCTTGACTTCATGGTATTTCTCCTCTAAGTAATAAGCAATATTCCTCGCTTCCTCATACTTTTGAGAAAGATGCAAATATTTATCATAATGTTTTTTGAATAACACGAACCTGCAATAATTTAATATCAACACATATAACATACTATAAAGAGCGAGTGAAAACGAAGATTTAAAATGATAAAAAATTTCAAATCAAGTTACTTAACACAAATAAAACTAATTGGTTTACAGCAATAAAAAGTTTTCATTTTATCGGGTAAAACAAAAGACAACATTCTAAGAAATCACCTCGGAATGCAAGGTACTTCTGAAGATAATTACACCAAGATTTTTTTATTTCACAATCGTTGTCTTATGCTTCTTGTGAATAGATTTAGTAATCACAATTTTAGTTGCAGCAAACAAAACTGTCGGCAAAAACAGTAGCATCTGGAGTTCAGAACATAAATTCATATACAGTCGAACTTGGATATAACGAACACGGGATATAACGAACACGGGATATAACGAACACTCGGTTATAACGAACGAATCGAAAAGTCCCGTCCGAAGTCCCTATTAAGCGCATGTATTTTTGTTCGGCTATAACGAACTCGGATATAATGAACACTCGGTTATAACATACCGAATTTTTGGCCCGGCGGACCTCTAAACTCGGTTATAACGAACTAGCGAGTGGTTTGTTGACTCAATGTCGAACGAACGGCGCGCGACAAATTTGAAAACAAGTCTCTGCAAGTTACCTACAATTAATATTTTGTTTGAGTGGGTGCTGAATTGCGTATTGAATTTGCATTTGAACAATGGCTAATGTTGAAAGCAAATAGAAAATCTATTTCTTTGTCGGATAAGTTAAATATAATTCGCAAGCTGGAAAATGGCTGTGCAAATGTACAAATTTGCCGTGATCACGGGCTCTCTAAGTTGAAGCTGTTTTTTTGTCGATCTTTTATAACGAACGTTCGCATATAACGAACAGTTTTACGGGTCCCTTAGAGGTTCGCTATAGCCGAGTTCGACTGTAATACACTTATAATAGAAATCGGATCCTGAGGTATTTTTCCCTAAAGACTTTTTGATTATTTTAATTTATTTTATATGTTATCAGTTCTCAGCTAGCAGTCAGTGTGAGCACATCTACTGTTAAGTGTCGTGAATTAAACTTTTAAAAAAGTAACAAAAGTGACATGTCATCTGAAAGTGATGGAAATTCCGAAATGGAAGTTACAGAATCAACTGAAAATTGGTCAGAAGTCAGGAAAAAACGAATGAAGAAAAGAAGGACAGGAGAATTAAGCCAGGAAGAAATAAATAACATTATTTTAGGAACTACAAATAGCCAACCCACAACAAATACAGAGATAAACACACCACAAAAAACTGGTCTCAACAAAAACACAAACTCTATTAGAAATTCCAACATACGTTATGCACCAATAATGAGGGACATCCAATTTAGAAAATATCTACACATATTCCACATTACAACAGACAAAAGCTACACTAGAATAAATTTTACCGATTTTTGGGCAAAAATCTATCCTAATGCCAAAGATACAATTATCAGTACAAAAAACGGCCTATTATTAAAAACTGATACTGATAAAAATTCTATCATAACAACACTAGAGAAAATGATCGAGAGAGGAAACATTCTCCAATTCAAGGAATCTGCACCTAATATTTTACAAACTTCTGCAAAGACCAATCTCACAAGTTATTCAGTGGTAATTGCATCCATGGAGCACGAAATAGGAGAGAAAACAATCAGTGACTTTTTAAATAAATCTAATTTTGAACATCGATATTGCAAACGAATCATTTCGAAAGCTACAAATCGTCCTACTACATTAATAAGGATCATCACTGGCTCACAAAATACATCTGAAACTCTGCTGTCCAATGGATTATTTTTCAAATATCGTCACTATCCAGTTTATCCCAGTAAGCCACCAGCTCCAGCTCCTAAACCATGTAGTAAATGCCTCTCCTTTGAGCACCCATCGGAATCATGCCAAGAACAAATCAAATGTTTGAAGTGTAAGGGAAACCATCCAACGACTAGGTGTTCATCACCACTAACACCAAAATGCCATAGCTGCAACGCAGAGGACCACCAAGCCTGGTCATATAAATGTCCAAACAGACCACGAAATCCTATCCAAGGCATTCCCAACATCCCAATTAAAACCCTAAACAAAAAATCTCATGAGGTTTCAAAGGAGAATAAAAACTCGAGAATTCACCAGGCTTTAACTATTCATGATACGATAATTAACAGCTACGTAAATGAACTAAATGACCCTAGGGTTACTAACAGAGAGGAATTACTTGATCAACTCCGTAAAAGATTTGTTAACAACTTCAAGATCGATAGCGTAGCAATATTCTCAGAAAATAGAATTTATATCCTCATGTTCGATTTAGAACACGTTGACTCCCATCAATCACCTACAGAACCCATCAACAACGAAAATAACAGTCAATATGAGCACGTCAACGCTTAATATACTCTACTCAAATATTAACGGATATCTCGCAAAAAAAGAACTGGTATATAACTTTATTGATAACAATGATATAAATCTCGCAATGTTTGTAGAATCCAGAACTAAAGACAGTAATACCGTGGTTTATAAAAACTGGAGCATCATTCAACAAAATGGTGCTCTAATACATAACCATGCTAGAGACGGAAGTCTAGTGAAAGTACATCCAAATTTGAAAATGGGCAAAGCAAATGCTCCCAGAATCAACAATCCTCTTAACGAATGTATTCACTTCACGGTTCCATATATAGATGACAAACTACATATCTTTCTAGTGTATATTCACCCACATTCCAGAATCGAAGAGACTATTTTCACAATGGCCACGCTACACAAATACGCTATTATAATTGGAGATCTTAATGCCACTACTAAACCAAAAAAGAAACAGCTTAATGACTTCCTAAGGAACACAGACTTTATGAAATACGATACCCCTCCCACTTTCCTCATGGAGCATAACAATGACTCCACTCCGGACGTAATATTACATACTTCAAACTTGGCAAGAAATATACTGGAAATAGAAAATATCACAGACCTGTCATCAGATCACCTCGGTCTTAAAATATCAATTGATCGACAAACACCAGTCGTCAACACCAAAATAGAAAGATACAACTTCAACAAAACAAACACTAGGAAAGTCAACAGTGTAATGCTTAGGTACATTGAAAATGTAAACAACCAAGAAATTGACCAGGACAGCATTTCGGATTTCAACGTCGAATTAACTAAGGTCATCTTGGAAAACACGCCAAAACAAGAGGTTCGATATTACACACAAGAATTGCCTCAATTTATTGTAAGTTTGATTAAACAGAAAAGAAAAATCTATAGAGATTATAAGAATAGTGGTAATGTAGAACTTAAACGAGAAATTAATAAACATAATAAAACTACACAACAACTTATCCAACAATATAGAGAACATAAGTGGATTACCACATGTGAAGATATAAACTATAAAAAAGGTAAAAATTACTGGAATGACATAAAAAAACTATCTAAATATAGAAACAAAAACCAGAGTACTGCACCGCTAAAAGACAATGGACGGGGACCTATGATACTCCTGAAGAAAAAGCACAAAAATTCGCTGAGTACTTTGAAGACACATATAAAGAGAGCCAAGAGGACAATTTCGACAACGACCACTACGAAGACATCGAAACGTGGTTTAATACACTCTATGAAGAAGACAATCAAATTACACATAACCCAAATGAATACACAATAGATGAGGAAGAATATTATAACATACTTAAACATGGAAAAAACTCAGCGCCAGGACACGATTACATAAAAAGAGCTCTATTAAAACAACTTGATAACAAAATACACAAATACATAATTAAAATCTACGAATACTGCTTAAAACACAGTTTCTTCCCAAAGGAATGGAAAACAGGAATCATTGTTACTATCCCTAAACCAAATTTAGACCATTCAATAGCCACCAATTACAGACCGATAACTCTACTACCCGTCCTAGGCAAAAACTTGGAGAAAATCATCAAGAACAGATTAGAAAAATCAATAGGACATAAAATTCCTGGATTCCAGTTCGGTTTCAGAGACCACCGTTCAACAGTTCACCCACTTGTTATATTGACAAATAATATAGAAACAATCAGGATAAATGGAGACAAAACTGCGGCAATATTTCTTGACATAAGTAAAGCTTTTGACAGCGTCTGGTTGAAGGGGCTAATTTTTAAACTGGACAGACTGCAATGCCCCAAATATCTAATACATATAATCATTAGCCTCCTTGCGCAAAGAAGGCTAAAAGTGAAAGTGCAGCACAAAACATCAAACGAATTTACTCCCCAACAAGGAATTCCCCAAGGATCGCCACTTTCTCCATTCCTATACAATGTTTACTGCTCTGATATATATCAGGAAGACCCACAACACTTTTCCAAGGACAAATATATTTTGCAATACGCAGATGACACTTCCCTAATAGCCCACGGCAACAATATCAGAACAACAATAGAAAAACTACAAGGATTATTCGACTCAGTGATATTATGGTTCAAAAAATGGCGACTTAGGCCCAACCCTAGAAAATCTCATTTAATCATATTCTTTCATACCCCATCTCCAACATCCCCCACTATTAACATACATAACCACACTCTTTACCCTGAGACCAGTGTTAAGTATTTGGGAATAATCATTGATAATAAAATTAATTTTAATCATCACACAAAAAACGTGAAAAAAAATACGATCTCAAGAGCAAGACATTTTAGTAGCCTTTCTAAGAAAGAAACTGGTATCAACATTAGAACAAAAATACAGATTTACAAAATGATCTGTAGACCCGTGATAGAATACGGAAATGTTCTTTTCCTTAACCTAAAAAACCCAGCGATGAAAATCCTAAAAGTAGCCGAAACCTCGGCCATTAGAACCATCACTAAAATCCATCATCCTAATAACCAATTACATAAGCCCCCCAATGCATTACTATACGAGCTGACCCAAGTGCAACCCATAGAAGAGCGTCTGACCAAACTAGCATCCAACTTCGGAGATATACCACTGAATAAAGATTTAATTTCTCCCTATTGCATAAGAAGGAACCAACAGATAAGGACCCACTACAGACACCCAGAGCAAACACTGTGGGAAAAGATCCAATAGTTAAAGTCAAACTATACAATGTTTCTTTTTTTTTTTTTTTCTCTCATAGCATAATATATATTTTTTTTTTTGTTTTTTTATATGTATATATAGATTATCTTCTATTTAAACTGAAATGTCAAACATTTATAATACATACACAGGCTGAAGGACCTCGGTTGATGGCCTTTTGAGTATAGTATATTATATTATGTATTTATACTTAATAAAGAACATTTATTATTATTATTATTTATATGTTATATAATAAAAAGGAAGTTTTTCAACTCGAAAACATATTCAAATACCTACTGATCCCTAATAAGTACTTTAGATTTTGGATTGTAGAAAGAGGATGAATAGAAAAGTTACCTAACTCTTAGGCTTCACAGCTGAGGCCATTGTACTGCCCTTATGAGAAATAGCACTTCTTAAGCCAACCAAAACTAATGTAGTATGTTCGCTGATAGAATCCCGGTCGTATATAGTGTAAGGAATATCGTCCGGACCTCTATTTCCTTGTCTTTAATGAAATATTGTTTGTAACCTAATCTATAACGTAAGTTTTAATCTTTGTGGTCAAGTTACGATTGACGTGCGGCATTTCTATGAAAACAACAACGCGCCTACGGCGTATTAGTTGAGACGTTCGTGCCGTCACAGCGGGATTCTATCAGCGAACAGACCATAGTAAACCTGAGAATATGCCGCAACTATAGTCGATGGATTTTTTGTTGGACCTTATTTATATGAAGATACTTTGGATGAATTCAACTATTTCATTTTTTTCTCAAAACTAGGAGTTTCAGTCAATATCAACAGAACATATGGATACAAGATGTAACTCACAATTCACAACTCAGGAAATTTTTCAACTATAGATTACCGTAGACAATGGACAGGACCTCGGACAGGACTAATGGCATCTTTAGTAGCTTCCATGTTCACCTGACGAAACTGTTTGCTTTCTCCTTGAGGGTTATTCTATGGCCCGTCTCATATTCAGAAATTAACGTAGCCTAACATAGGGCAATGCATTTGAAATAGGAGATCTGCCGACAGCGGTGCCATTTGTCCGAGCAGTTGTCTCAAGTAGAAAGCATATCCAGATTAGTATCTGTAGCTCCAACGTTTTTCTATTAGAATTCTTTTAGTAATATTACTAATAGTATAATAAAAAATATACCTATAAAGTTAGTTATTCGTAGCTATTATTTTCTATTGTTTGTAGTTTATTTGTGGCGGATAGTTAATATTCATTTATTTCTGAGAATCACGCCAAATTTAAATTAAATGAATATTATTATTTTCTGTAAGACCGACACTGATTTCTGAATATGAGACGGACTTATAACTGAGATGCATAGTTAGTGGCAATTGAATTTGTAGGTTTTAATTACAAAAATGTTTTTAAACTTGTTTGAATCCCCCACCAATACCAATGTAAAATCCGTTCGCAATGCAAAGAGGCATGTGACGTAGAAACACACTAACCGATTTTAATAATTGTATATACTATACTGCGGTTATGTCAAATACCTGCCAACTACTAAGACGTGCATGTGCATCAGTTTGTTTCAACATTAGTTTATCATGACCTGGCCTCTTTGGATTATGAACAAACTGTACGTGTAAGTGCAACAGCAGACAAGGAACTGCAGATATCGCAATTGACATTTGCTCCACAAATATATGTGTCTTCGGCGCGTCTCTCTAGTTTCTTTCCACATTCTGTATATTATATGCAACCGGTTTTTCACATAGTTCATCTGGCGCTTGTATCGCTAACCAAATATACTTTTGCAAATGTACCTATTAGGATAACATACCTGTAAAAATCATTTTCAGTAACAATATCTCTAATGCTATCTTCAGGATCAACTCTATCATATACAGGTACACGTCTCCTATGACTTTTTGGCAAGATAAGCTCAGCCTTATCCAAAAAGTCTTCTTTTGTAGCATTAGATGATAGGGATGAAGTTACGTCAAGAAGATTTTCCGAGTGTCCATGATGAATTTCTTCAGAAACTTGAATATCTGCTGAATTTTGTAAAACTAGTTCGTCGCTTTTACTAGAGGTCAAATCGTTATAAAATTGTTCAGTCACTCTATTAGCTCGGTAAGTATCCAAAAAAGATCTCGGAAAAGTATCACCACGGGAAATTATTAACTCTGTCATATTCGATTACCTACTAGTTATTTATTTACATTCGATTTATTTGTATCACAATTAATATACACGTATACAACATTCATAAGTATAGACATTTTTATATTACGATAAAAATTTACTTATTTAAAACGAACTGAATGTATTTTTTAAATCACTTCTAAATATAGGTGGATCAAGAAATTTACATAAAATGACAATTCACTCATGAACTCATCACCACCATCAACAACAAAAAGGGAAACCACGGAATAATAAACAGCAAGGAACAAACCTACGAGGAACGAAGCAAGGAACCAATCACAACCACGAACACAGCGGAATAAATAGAACAATTGCTCACCATTGTTGCCAACAGATTTTTTGCTGGTTTTTATTTGCTCCGAGTGACAAGACAATTTTCTATTCGATTTTTACGTATTTTCGAATTTTCGTCACTTTCACTTTGACAATCTAAAAAGAATTACATAACACGTGTTTCATTTATTTACGGTATCTTAATCAGCGATTTTTTTTTTTTTTTTTAAACACTTATTTAACGTCGGCCTATTTCCGCTACCAGGGCCTACCACCGACGCCAGGAGGCGAGCAACCCCCAACCTGGAAATTTTGCCGAACCTCTTATCTTACTAAGAGTAGGGATTTTTTACTTGCCTAACATTTAATAGACAAGGGACCGACTGCTTTACATCCTCTCCGAAGGATGGTATATCCTCAATACACCTCTCGCCTACAGTTGTATTGCTTCTGCGATATAGCTGATATACAAGCCACTAGAAGTGGGGAAGCGAGACCGCGTCTTTCCGTGGATAGTCACCCATCCAAGTACTGAACGCGATAGCTGTTGCTTAACTTCATATCGCTATGAAGTGAGTCAAGTCAGTCGACTTAATAATACAAGACTGGGTATCGCCTATATTGTACTTTTACCATTGAGTAAAAAAGTAAAAAATAATAAAGAGTTGCAACTCTCAAGGTTTCGAGATTTTAGTATTGTATTTCTTTACCAATAACTTCATGATTGTCATCAATGTTTAGTGCTACGGAAAGGTATTTGTAATGTGGCTGTGTAGCCCTTAAAATTGAAGACAATCATGAAGCTAAGAAGCTATTGATGAAAAAATACAACACAAATCTCGAAACCTTGACAATTGCGCCAATTTATTACTCAATGCTTATACACAGCACAGCATTTGTTTGGCCTGAACAATATTTTGGATTTCGTGATTTTCGTGCGACGTATTTGTTTACGATACCCCAGTTGCGCAGTGGCGTGCCATTGGAACTTACAAATGAATCCAATGATAAAACGAATAAAGGTAAGTTCAAGCCATTGATAACGGTACCACTGGGCGGAGCTTAATGTAGTAGCAATATGGCGGCTTTAACAGAGTTGGATTAAGCGCGTTCTCAGGATTCGATTTTAGTTGGTCAACTTTCAACTTTCGTAATCAACTAAAGTCGGTGAAGTTTTTGGTTTAAACGTCTTTTTAGACAAGATATTTAATATAGTGGAACTAGTTTTAGGGGGTTATAGGTCCCTTTGAAGGAAAACTGCACTATTAGCAATATAGTACCAATTCCTACAGCTTCTTAATTGGGTGTGTGGATGATATGGTGAAGATGAAAAACAAAATAATAGGCAAATAAGTAAATTTTTCTTTAATTTACATACCCATGTTATACATTGTTTCAAAATACATAAATATACAGTACCTACCCCAAGAGAAATTATAGCCAAATTGGAAACAAAGACGGGATGATCGTACGTAAAGCGTAAGGCGTGTATTAAATAGAGAAAATTATCAGTGAATGTGTAATGCCCACACTACTTCGAAGTGGTACGTACCAATCAGAAGATTTTCTCCAGTGCTATATTGAATAACTGTCACACCAGTGCATCTTCCTGTCGCAGTCCTTTGTGTATTTCGAACGGTTCCGTTCTGAAGTTTAACTACGGACGTGGTGTCAACCATAGACAATTTAATCAGACAAGTTAGCTTCATTGGTACTCCGAGTTCGTTCATAGCTTCGTGCAACTTCGACTTAAGGATGTTATCATAGGAACAGCTAAAGATAGGAATCGGCTCCATGATCTACGCATGCGCCACATGCCAACGTTGCCAAGTGTACAGAACGTGTTACCCGAAACCTAACTTATACTTTCTTTACTCGCAATTTGTCAGTGGTGTGATGGCCTAGCGGAAACGAGCTCGGCTTGGCAAGCAGAAGTTCCGGGTTCAAATCCCACACGTTCTTGTTTTTTTTTTATTAAATGCATCAGGCATGACATGAGGTCTATTGCGAGTTAGAAGCCGGAGGCAGGTTAGATATGTGTGTTATTCCCCTGATAAAGGAATTTTTTTTAATTAGATTAAAGGAATTTTTTTTTATGAAGAGGTCTATTGCGAGTTAGAAGCCGGAGGCGATAGCCCGAGGCGATAGCCGGATGCAGGTTAGATATGTGTGTTATTCCCCTGATAAAGGAATTTTTTTTATTAGATTAAAGGAATTTTTTTTTATTAAATGCATCAGGCAAACTAATATCCTTCTTCGACATTAAAACACTTGGCACACTTGAATGTGGCGCATGCGTAGATCATGGAGCCGATTCCTATCTTTAGCTGCTCCTTGTTATCATCATACGCTGCTTTAAAGTAGATGACAAGTGGCAACGATTATAGACAAGAATCGTTCTTGGACAAGTGGTGCATACCCAGTGTTATGCCCAGGGTTGCCAGATATGGCGATTTGATTGATTTTTGTATTTGGCGATTGGCAACTATTTGGGCTATCTATTTTTTTAGATTTGGCATTTTTGGCTATTTGTAGTATTCTTACTTCGACCTATTGTTATTTGCCATGAATTCTCACTGGCCCTTGAGCATGCATTTTGAGACTTTTGAACAGTTACCGCCGTTACCGGCACCGGTTGATTCATCTCATTTTCTATGTTGTTCTTTGTATTTATCTATGATCTATGGTCTAGTCGACTGCCAAAAAGTTTAAATTATTCGTAAGTCAAGTCATTCGTCGTTGTCGTTATTTGAATCGGTATGTCGTTCACTTAAATCACTTATCTTTAGTCAAAAAACGAAAATGGGTAAATGTTCAAAATACAGGGTGCCCCTAAACTACGTTCGGAAAATTCGGGAGGTGATTGCATACGCGAAAATATGAAGAAATGTTCCTATGGACATGGGTCCGCAAATGGCTCCTAAGGGAGCTACGGCCCCCTGAAGTTGGCGCCCCAAATATGTTTTTTTTTAAATATCTCAGGAACTCTTTGAGCTACTGACATAAAATTTGGCATGCTATCAACCGTTAGTAAGGGTTATGAATCTGCATAATCAACAATAGAAAATATTAACCAGAGGCGTACTAAACTGGAGGGGGCTCCTATATTTTTCCCACCAATTTTTTTGTTTGTCATTTTCTTGCATTTTTGATATCGGAAATGAATTCTCTGAACAATTTTACGTAAGAAAGATCCCCTTGTTGGAGAGTCGTAGGACGCACCGTTTTCGAGAAAAATGGGATTATGTAAAACGGTGTTTAACTTACGTGCAGGTAGATTTTGAAGATAGGTAATTAATTAAAATCTAGTGGGCACCTGTCAAAATCTGATAGACTTCTGTCAATTTTATTATTAATAATTCAAAACAGTAGTTAGTTGTTGATGGTGCTTCTTCTGTTGAATTTGAATGAAAACTCAAAAATGGAGGCGCCAACTTCAGGGGGCCGTAGCTCACTTAGGAGCCATTTGCGGACCCATGTCCATAGGAACATTTCTTCATATTTTCGCGCATGCAATCACCTCCCGAATTTTCCGAACGTAGTTTAGGGACACCCTGTATACAAGTACAAGCCAGGTAAACACTTATAATTATATATAGTTAGTTTTCTTTATTTAAACTGCCAAAAGAATTTATTAGTACTGCTATCAGTTCACAGATGGCACGTCTGATAAAAGCAAATCTATTTTCTTCCTTTCAAAATCGCCAAAAGTGAAAAAAAGTCGCCAGAATTCAAAAAATTTTGCAACCACTATCCGATAAAGAATGTAAAGCAACCTCTCTATGCTAAATTTCAAAGAGCTATCTTTTGTTAGTATAGAGTTATGGCAATTATTCTAAAAAAAAATTTCATCATTAACACTCTGTAGATCTTAAACAAAGCAGAATTCGACCATAGTTTATAGGACAAAATGTCTTTATTTTACGCTGAACTAGCTCCTGACCTGGTAAAGTCCTGCTATTATAAACTGGACCACCCTGTATAGTTCTCAAAACACAAATGAAATTCTAAATATTGCTCAACATAAACTGACAACAAATGACACTACAGTTTGATATTTTTGACGAAAACGTCGTACCAATAAGGCGGACATGAAACCACTTTTGCCACGTGATGCCGTCTCCCTATTATATTCTTTCTCAAATGTTCTCAATGGTTCAAGCACTCGCGATTTAATATTTGCGAAATGCGATTTTAACTGCTTTCCAATAGTCAAGTGGAACTGCGCTCGAGGAGTACTCCCGAAGCACTCCAATTTTAATTTTCGTGTTCCAATAGCCGAGAACATATTTTACTCGAAGTGTTCCTTATCATTCCCCCCTGCCCTCTCGAGCACCAAGTATTTTTTTTCATGCTCTGCCATCTAAAGAGGTTGAAGTTATACGTTTTCGTATACCAGAAGATAAAAGCAGAACAGAAGCAGAACAGCTCGATGGCTAGGTATTGGATTTTATTAAGATTTTTTATGTGAGTGTACACTATATGAAAGTTTGGGTGTTAAGAACCTTGAGTTCGGGGGACTTTGGCAGATTAACAAGTCTTCAATGTACAAAAAGATGTGAAAACACGAAAACTTCCATGGCTGAGATCTCAACCATACATGGAAAACTTCAAAGGCTATTTCCAAACGAAAAATCGCCGCTGAACCACAGTTCTGGCACGAAGTCCATGGTAGAGGGTCTAGCTCTAACTTGGAACTATACATCGTAAATTGCGCGGCACTGCTCCGGTTTCTGGCTCAAGAGAACCGAACGAAAAGCGGCGATTTTGCATTCTGTCGCAAAATAGACATTTTGCGATTGTTTCTATATTGTTCTGAAAAAGGCCGCAATAGAAACAATCGCAAAATGTCATTTTTACGACGGACTTCAAAGTCGCCTCTTTTCGTTCGGTTCTCCTGAGCCAAAAACCGGGGCAGGGGCAGGAGCCGCACGATTTACGATGCAGTTCCAAGTTAGACCCCCTACCTTGGATTTCATGCCAGAACTGCGGTTCAGCGACGATTTTTCGTTTGAAGTTTTCGTGTTTTTGCATCATTTTGTACCTTGAAGACCTGTTATCTGCCAAAGTCCCCCGAACTGAAGGTTCATAACACCCAAACATTCATACCTACCATACACACACATAAGAAATCTTAAGCTTAATACTATAACGTATATCTGACAATCGCTGACTCTGTCTATTAAGCCTGGCACAGACACACATGCTTGACGTTCATTTTGCTTGTACAGTTTTAAGTTGTAATGCAAAACGGAACGCAATGAGGCCCACACACATTCCGTTTAGTACTATCGTTTTATCAACAGTCTTGAAAAGTAAACATGGCCGACGTGCAGAAATTAGCGGTAGCTGCGGCAGCTGTCCTAATAATAAGAAAGAAGAAAAATCAAAGAGTTAGAAAAAAATTGTCCAAACAATGGTTATTGAATCGGGCAGAGTTTAGTCACGTCAATTTTCTTTTTTTTTGCATTTGCATTTTTTTTCTGCTTGTCTGGATACTCCCTGCTTTTAATGTTCCACAGACATTTATTCTGTCTATATAAATCTATAAAGTCGGTGAGAAACTCGTGTGAATAATCCAATATCGGTCATTTTGTACTACAGAAGACTTAATGCAAGACTGAAGTAGATACATACACTCATGCAAGTCGGAACACGCACATAAAAATCAAACCGATGCTGATTGGGAATAAAATTTAAGACTTCAGCGCCCTCATCGGCCAACCGTGAATTAATTCCATGTACATCAACTTACAGTTTGAGCAGTTGTTTACATTAAATTATAAAATTTGTGTTTTTATTTTTGAATATTACATGTAATAATTGCGTTTTAACAGGTAAATACCCACGCGAGAGCGATCTGTAAGAGAATGTCAATGTACATGGAATTGATTCAGATTGTGCCGCCAGGTGGCGTATCGCTTCTGTTGAATAGCGAATTGCGTTCATGCCAAGCAATTGACGGTACGCGATGCGTAAGTCGGCCGACTTGTCCGCACACACACTCCGTCTTGCATTACAACTTAGAACTGCACAAGCAAAATGATCGTCAAGCATGTGTGTCTGTGCCGGGCTTTAGGTACTTTTGAACTTCAAACAGACTTTGCTGTTGTTGGCGATCCAAAAAAATTGTACATACAACAGAAAACGAAAAAACTACTTGATAACAAGTAAATACCATAGTCACTGATAGTGCGTACTCAGATCAACAACTTTGTTGATCTGAGAGTGCGTATATGTCTCTGCTGTATATGCAACCATACCATAAATAAGAACAACAATAAACAACAACAACAAACTTATCTTGCAGCTTGTAGCCCTTGTTGACAAGGACCATGTACAAACAACGAAAGGTATGATATCTAGCGGTCTCAAAATCGTCCGCCGCGGCAGTGACGTCATTAATTGTGAGTTGTGACTTGTGAGAGCATTTTCCAGGCATCAAGACATTATATTTTATAAAGAAATGTTTTTTTTATTTAACAGTTAAGATATCCTCCCTCAATAATGTAATGTTAGTCTAATGTGAATTATTATTTAAAAATGTATGTAACAGGCAGGTCGCGTCTTTTCTGTGTATAATAATTCCGGCCGAACGAGGGAAGGTTACAATTTTTTTTTTTTTTTTGTTTCTGCATCGAAACTTTGGCAACGGCTTTGTAGTGCATTCTGTGAGTCGGACGAACATACAAGTATTTGGGGAGTCAATCAAACTACCGCTCTTCCCCGTTTTCGAGGATGCTGAGAACGATGGTGATGTTTTATCTGCTCCCTGAGTTGACCCTACCCCCCAAACGGCCAAAAAACTACCCCCAAATGAGGGGAATCGCGTATTCTACGTCTTCCACCGGTAAACTTATGTCACCCCCCCGTTTTCGAGGATGCTGAACACGAAAGTGATGTCGGCTCCGCTCCCCGAGTTGACCGCACCCCCCCAAGGGCCAAAAACCACTCCCAAAGAGGGGGAATCGCGTATTCTACGACTTCCACCGACAAAACTTATGTCACTCCCCGTTTTTAAGAATGATGAACACGATGGTGATGTTAGTTCTACTCCCTGAGTTGATCCTACCCCCAAACGGCCAAAAAAACACCCCCAAAGGGGGAGAATCGCGTATTTGACGTCTTCCAACGCCAAAACTGATGTCACCCCCCCGTTTTCGTGAATGCTGAACACGATGGTGATGTTGGTTCTGCTCCCTGAACTGATCCTACCCCCCAAACGGCCTAAAACCACCCCCAAAGAGGGGGAATCGCGTATTCTACGTCTTCCACCGGCGAAACTTATGTCATCCCCAGTTTTTGAGGATGCTGAACATAATGGTGATGTTGGATCTGGTTCCTGAGGCGAGTCAACCCCCAAACGACCAAAAACCACCCCCAAAGAGAGGAAATCGCGTATTCTACGGCTTCCACAGGCAAAATTTATGTCACCCTTCTGAGGATGCTGAACACGATGGTGATTCGGGGGGTTGATTCGCCTCATGCGCCTCGGGGAACAGAACCAACACCACCCTCGTGTTCAGCATCCTCAAAAACGGGGGGGGGGTGGCATTAGTTTTGCCCGTGGAAGACGTAGATTCCATCTTTTTGGGGGTGGTTTTTGGCCGTTTGGGGGGTAGGATCGGCTCTGTGAGCAGAACCAACATCAGCGTCGTGTTCAGCATCCACGAAAACGGGGGGTGACATAAGTTTTGCCGGTGAAAGACGTAGAATACGCGATTCCCCCTCTTTGGGGGTGGTTTTTTGCCATTTAGAGGGTAGGAACAACTCGGGGAGCAGAACTAACATCACCATCGTGTTCAGCATTCTCGAAAACGGGGGATGACATAAGTTTTGCCGGTGGAAGACGTCGAATACGCGATTCTCATAATTTGGGGGTGGTTTTTTGGCCGTTTGGGGGGTAGGGTCAACTCAGATAAAACAACACTATCGTGTTCAACATCCTCGAAAACGGGTGGGGGAAGTAGTTTGGTTGACTCCCCAAATACTTGTATTTTTCAAGGTTTTTTCCGACTCACAGAATGCACTACGTCATAATGTCTGCTACTTGCTGCTCCGTAGAGATCTGTTGACCTCCAAGTTTTCCCTCTGTCACTTTTTCTCTGATAAAAAAATGTTTGATGGAAATGTGCTTAGTTCTGCGGTGATACTCTGGATTTTGAGCTAGTCTCACTGCTGCAGAGTTATCAACTTGGATAATGGGAATATCTTGAGTTTGATAATGATTCCTCTGAAAAGTCTGCTTAGCCGAATTGCCTCTTTGGCTCCCTCGTTTGCTGCGATAATCTCTGCCTCGGTTGTTGAAGTCGCTACAACTGGAAATTGCTCCTTCCGAATACCTCACGACAACTCCAGAGGTTGAGCGACCTGTTGTTGTGCACCCTTTAAAATAGGCATCGCTGTAGATGTCCAAATCACCCTTGTCCACGTTGCTCCGGTAAACTATTCCCAGGTTTAAAGTCCCTGCTATGTACCTGAAGACTCTCTTGACTCGTACGACGTCCTCTTGAGTTGAATTTTCGAGTGTTTTAAAAATAAACCCTACACTATACGCCAGGTCTGGTCTTGTGCCAAGCATCAGATACAACAGAGCTTCATGGCAACAGCCTGTCTATAAGGAAATTTTGGTACTTGGTCAACTTTCCCTGATGTGGAAATTTCTGCACCCTTGAGCATTGGAGTTGAAACTGGTTTGCATTCTGAAAAATTAAAGCGGTCTAAGATTTTCTTTGCATAAGTCTTCTGATGAATTTTAATGAAGTTTTCTTTTTCCCAGAAAATAATCGGCTTTCTTCGAGACAATTTTGAATTCTGATTTCAACTCTCCAATAAAAATATTCATTTCTTGTTGATCTGTTGCAGCTAGGAGACCATCATCCACGTAGATCACAAGAATGAGTTTTTGACCACTCCTCTCTCGGATGTATAGACAAGGATCAGCGTCGCTGGCTTTGAATTCATGTCTTTGCAGAAAAACTCCAATACGTTTATTCCAGCATCTGGCTGCTTGCTTAAGACCGTAGAGACTTCTTTTAAGTTGGCAGACTTTACTGGTTCCGTCCTCATACCCTTGTGGCTGTCTCATAAATAATGTTTCTTCAAACTCTCCATACAGAAAAGCCGTTGATACGTCGAATTGTATCAGATGCATCTTCTCACTTGCTGCGATGCTGAAAATCGAACGAATTGTGACGCTGACTGAATCCCTTGACGACTAGTCTTCCTTTGTATTTGTCGATACTACCGTCAGGATTTTTCTAGAGTCGAAAGACCCACTTGTATGGAATCGCCTTTGCACCCGGTGGAAGATCCGTCATAATCCAGGTTTGGTTTTCATCTAAAGAGGCGATTTCACGATCCATGGCCTTCTTCCGCTCAGCTGAGTTTTCGCTTCTCAAGGCATCTTCAAAAGTCGCAGGATCCTGAGTCACTTGATTTACAAACTCCTCTATATGGCGTAATCTTCAAGACGTTTGGGTTTCTTCAGGGTCGATTGATCTCTTAAAACTCTTCCTGACGTCTGTTGAGAATTTTCTTCTTCATCAATGTCTTCTTCGTTGATGATCTCTTCGACTTTTGACTGTCCTCAGAATTGATCTCCACTTCACCTCAGTGTCGATCACTCGCTCATCCTGACTTCTTCTTTAACCTGATCTTCATACTCGATATCTTTCATAGGTAGCTGGACCTTCCTTCTACATTCATCAATTCTTTCTTGGAATTGAACGTCTCTTGACAGGATAACCTTTGTGGCCGCTGGGAAAGTAAATTCGGTAACGTTCATCTCCATCATATCCAACGAGGACTCCTTTCACTGCTTTCTTGTCCATCTTCCTCTTCTCAGCTGGTATGTGGACGTAGCAGGAAGATCCAACAATGCGCAGATGTTTGATTCTTGGTTTCTTGCCCATCCACAGTTCATAGGGACTGACTCCTTCTTTTGACGACTTTCCTGTCCTATTCAGAATGTAGATGGCTGAAGTCACTAACTCTGCCCATATCGCATCTGGAAATTCAACTTCACTGTTCGAATACTTGAAGGTCCTTGCCATCTCAACTATAGTGCGAATTTCGCGCTACTGCCGCCATTCTGCTTTGGCGTGTATGACGCTGTCAGTCTCTGAGTAATTCCACTTTCTGATAAAATACACTTCACCTCTTCACAGTCGAATTCTCCGTCCGTTGTCACTGAGTAGTTCTTCAATGTTGTGCCCAAGTGTTTTTGCATGTGCTAAAACTGTTTTATCATTACTTTGACATCTGATTTTTGTTTTATCATAAAGCCATAGCGGAACTTCGTGTAACTATCTCTAAATACAACTAGAAATCGCTTTTTGTTGAATGATTCACAAAACGGGCCTACAACATCAGTTGAAAACAGTTCTCCTAGTTTCCTTGCCTTTAGTCTAGTGCCAAAAGGTAATCGATATGCTTTCCCAAAAACACAGGGCTCACAAATGTCTCTTACCAGCTTCACACTGATACCCAACTCTCTCTTGAGCATCTCTCATACGTGTTGCTTGTCTTGATGACCCCATCTGTGCTTCTGCAATGCTGACTCTCGCTTCTTTCTCTGGCATGACTGGTTCTAAGGCTGCCTTGTACAGGGTTCCACTTTTGACACGACTCCCGCACAGCACCACTTTTCCATTGACTTCTAAATAGCACTCAGTTGCCGTTGAGTGGAATCTGCTGTTTTCATTTCTGCCTTGAGCTGCTAGAACAGAAAATACATTTTTCGAAATCTTTGGAACAAACCACACATCGTTTAAAGTCATCTTCAAGGTGTTATCTTCAGTGAAGGACTAAATCTTAATTCCTTTCCCAATGGCCTTAAGAGCTTCTTGTCCAGCGGCCTTAATGACGCAGGGTTTTTGAAACTCTTGGAACTCGACGAACAGATCCGGAGAATTTGTTACGTGCTTCGTGGCTCCGTTGTCTATCCACCATCCTGATGAATTCGTCTCCACCTGTAGTAGAGTATCTTTATGGTACTTAGAGCTATGTTGGTATCCAGGGAGTTGCTCTGAGGACTGTTCTTCTGCGGTCGTCCATCATTAATCCACTTGTAACACGTTTTTACCCAATGCCCTTTCTTCTTACAGTAATTGCATATGTCATTCTCTTTAGACTTTTTCAACTTCTGTTTTTCGCTTTTTACGAGAAAAGCATCTCCTGTGTCGCTCTCTGTGAACTTTCTGAAATTTCTTTCGTACAAGCATAATTGAGTGATTAATTCTTCAAAAGTCTTTTCTTCATTTTGCGACAATAGCATCCAACTGGATCTGAAATTTTCGAAGTCACTCGGTAGAATTTGCAAAGCTTTGTAAACTAAAATTTAGCTCAAACCACAGATTTTTCAATTTCGCGATATGAGTCGAAACATCCTCTCCATTAATCCAACTGAATGCAAAAAACTCGGTACATATTTTGAACAGCTGATCATTGGATGACGCCTCAAAATTCGACTTTAATGCTCCCCATGCTTCATATGAGCTGTATCTTTATCCATTATTTTTTTATCAGTCACTGAACTCGAAATCATGGATTTTGCATAACTGTTTGCCTTTCAAAAAAAATCGCTCTTAGTCTTGTGCTCTTTAATTTCATTTTCCTTAGCACCAGCTTGCAACGGCTCAGGTTTCACAAACCTCCCATCAATGACATCTAGGGCTACCTCGTATGGTAATTCATCAGGTCCCGAATCTTTCTTTTCCAAATCGGCCAATCTTTCTCACCAGCCAGGGGCTTTATGTGTTGCGCCAGCTCCATATCTTCAAAAAATGCTGAGACTGCAAAACTCCACAATAAAACCGCTCTCGACGTAATTAGCGCGACAAAAAAACTTTTTGTTTACTTTCTCGCTCAAGATTGTCTTTTTACTTTACTTTAGTGATTCGCGTATTCTGGGTCCATAATCTATTGAAGTTTTTCTCTTATTAAAAAAACTTTAGTGGATTTTATGAATCACTTTTTATTTTTGACAGCTCATTACATTATATTTGTCAACATCAATTTTTTTTAATAATTATAAAACAAAACTTTTTCTAGAGCCACCTATACTGCCGTACATAAAAGATAAATTCAAATTGAGTTCAACAAACCACTTCAAGAGATTATTTCACTCAGAAATTATTAACCAATGAAACTACTACAATTTTTAAATTTGGACCAATGACAGCAGTATTATATCGATAAAATCCCTGAAACAGTTTTATCGCGATAAAATCATTCTTTATGTCAACTGTCACTTAATACGTTACTTTGACATTTCGTCGTTAAAGATATGTTTTTGTATTTAAATAATTTATTCGTGAAATATTCTCCGCAAATACCATTCGTGCTTGAAAATTTTACCTATAAATTTTTTCTCGAGCGATATTGCCAACAGTAATATTACTCGCGTGTAAATTGGTCACTTTATTAGATAATAAAGTGGCCAATTTACACTCTTAATATTATTAGACAAAATATCGCTCTCGAAAAAAATTTATCGATAAAATTTTAAGCACTTATGATATTACATACGAAAAAACAGCTTTTTGCAGTCTATACAGAACAAAATACAGAAGAACTGCTGATGATAAGTAGCTTGTGTAAATAGTTTTTTGTGATTCATATAATATCTGAATTGGCAGATCGAAATATTAATTCAAGTACTACCTCTATTTGGGTCATAAATTTGCTCCTTTTTTGGAATTTCTTGAAGGGAGCAGCTTCATTTTTTAATGCTCTAACTCGACACCGTTTAAATATCCCAGCAGTTCATGTAATCATTTTTGTCAAAATGTTTCGAGCAAATACGTGCAGAAGTTATATTAAATTTGTACTCCCGGGTGCACACTGCACAAGCGCGTATTACTACATATTTTTCTTAGCCTGATAGTCCACAACACAGTCAAAAACAGCACATCTCATTTTAAAGAATTATTTATAAAAGTAAATATACCACGTGAATAGAAACCTCGATTACACCACCACGAAATTTACACGCGGAGAATGCTGAATGACACTCTAGCGCAAAAGTAAGTTCGGCTATTCTCACTCCTTTAACTCCTTTCACTCCAAGTCTACTATTAGTAGTAGTGTTGCCAACTGTTTGAAACGAAGTTACGCTCTTGTTTGAGTAAAATGGTGCGATTTGGACTTAAATGGCGCGATTTTTCAAAACGCTATAAAAAATATTATTGAATTTTGATGCTATCATTTGTCAAACCCTGCTGCGTTCCGAATTTTCAGTATCGATCCTTTTTAAAATATAAGAATCTTTATTTTCCTCTTCTAAGTGAAAAAGTGCGAAAAAAGCGCTATTTAAATTAGATGCGAAAATAGCGCGACCTTATCCAATATGATGCGAAAATCGCGTAATTACGCGACGATTGGCAACGGCAACACTGATTATCCAATCAAAACATTCGAAACACGTCAAAAGTAGACTTGGAGTGAAAAGATTTAAAGGAGTGAGTAATCCGAACGCAGCTGCAATAATCTTGTTTCGTTGTTTGCATGGTATAAGGAGAATGGTATGCCCGCGCGCAGGTACGCGTGACGTCACTCAGTTTAAAAAGCCGCAGGGGTGACGTCACAATTAACCTCAAAAATATGTATTTTCTAAAATTTTCGAATATAATGTCAATTTTATCAAAATTTCTGCTTAGTTCCTGTACTATTAACTAAAATCTTGTTCAGTGCATTATTAATAATTTTATTTGGCTAATCTAATAAAATAAGATGCTCTCTGTTAGTTGGAATTATAACCTAAAATTAGTAGTCTATTTTTTAAATTTTTTCCAACCTAAACGATCTATCACAATTTATTTTCCTTTTAAAACAGTCAAGAAACAGCCCCAGACATATTAACAGTTGGAACTGCATCAGATCTTAAGTCTCTACTGTTTCTGAGGGAAATATAACAACATCTGGCTGTATTAAAGAAATTTCAAAATCTGTTGATTTTGTTGGGTTGAAATCAATAGAAGAAATACGTATTATAAAGAGACAATAGGCAATGAAAAGGATAAACCGGCGAAATAAAAAATTAACCTGCTATTTTTCAAATTAATTTAATCGTTGATCCATATACTTTCGCGAGTTTTTCAGCGTGAAGAAATGTAAAATACTTGATGCCAGTAACTTTTTGTCTTCGTGTAATAATTGTTACACCTAGCCACAGCACAAGCAGGCATGTTACTATTCGTTAACACTATTAAAAATATTAAAATAAAAATTAAACGTGCGAGATTACAACTGACTTTCGACGTTGTTTAAACTGAGTGACGTAATGCGCAGTAGATACACAAATTGGACGGCAACCTGACATACCATCCTCCTTATACTACGGTTGTTTGTTTGTTTTGTATCATGGGCAAGTGCGATAAAATGAAGGAAGAAGAAGAGGTTAACCTAAAATTAATTTATATCAGCAAACATTTTTTTTTCAGCAATAATTTTTCCTCTCAGAATATAAATTTAGAGCTTAACGATAACAAAATGAGTAAAAACCTCCAGTCACCAACAAAATTAACGGAATTTGCACCTCTGCAATCGGAAGAAAAACCACAAAGCGTTGGCCAACTTATATCAAATTTTTTTAAAATGAATAAAAACACACCGGTAGAACATATTGGTGAAAATTTGGATAATGTGTCTCAGGAATCACTACCGAACTGGGCTGTTGATTCCTCAACAGATCCGTGCATAGGAAAAGAATCAACGTCAAATGTTTATACTGTTGACGTTAATGAGGGCAGAAGTTTGCCGAATGTTCTGAAAAGAATAAGCAACTTGTTGGCTTTAAAAAGTACAGTAAGTTTTTGATTTTGTTGAAAAAATTGTTAACAAAGCAATTGAATTTTATCATTAAAAGGTGAATAGATAAGGTAATGGTATCAGAGGTAAGAATTAAAAGAGGATCTATTTTTTCCAACAATATGACCACTATAAACCAAATTAATTTTTTCCCTCCAAACTTCTTCGTTTAATCATTTTTAAGATGTGGGTGCTTAATTATGTAGACACATGGTATATGTTTTATTCCATCAAATATTTGTACCAAGTAATGTGACAAATTTTCAATATTAAAATAATTAAAAGTAATAAGAAAAGTGTTCCTTGCTGCCTTTTAAAGAGAAACGATATGCAACCTCAACAGCTGTAAAATAAAAAAAAAATCTTATATTTTGATAAATTGACAATCATTTTTTTATTTTGAATGTATAATCTTAAAAGAATTTATTTTGCATTTGTTGCAATTTTTTACTGAATCGGTAAAGATAATGTACTTAATAGAAACAAAAGCAAAAAAAGATAATGTAATAATGCATGATACAATAAATAAGAGATAAGATATCGCGCAGCTCGTGACGTCACTTGGTGAGCTAGGACGCCATTAAACGCCAGGTTGTCAGGAGTGTCAGGCAGAATTGTCAAGTTGTTGCGGATATTTTTTTGTGTAAAAGTTAAAAAATCGTCGAAAATGAGATGTGCTGTGTACATTTGTGATGTTGATAATCAATCAAGAGATTCTATGCACGATATAACGTTTTTTAGTTCCCTGAAATAAAAAAAATGTAGGGTGTATGGAAACGCGGTTTCAGAAAAAATAGTATGTGTATCATCGTAGTAAAAGCATATTTTCGAACTTCGTGTTGCTTGCGCCTCGATAAGCAATCTGCACGGTCGTCCGCCGGGAATATTAAGTTATTCCTACTAGGCACACAATGTACTATTTAGCATTAATTCTCATAGTAAGTAGAAAATGTTTAGAGAAAGTTTATTTACATTTTTTACCTTAATTATCATTTTTATATTTTTTTAACTTCCTACATATTAAAGGTAAAATTTTACGTCAAAGCTGATTTTTCTTAGTATACTTAACTCTCGGCAAGAAACAATTTTTGAGAAATTAATTATAAATAGTTTTCTATTATGCTGCACACTGTGTCTGGCGATCGCACTGTATTTTTACGTAAAAACATTCTTCAAAATTCTTAAATATCAAATATATTGAATGTATATGGTTAATATCCTTTTTTACATTTGACTTGCCATTTTTGTAATTTTGAAAACTTCGAATCACAAGAACCCCAAAATTATTAATTTGTAGGGCCAGACATATTCAACAATTACAAATTTGAAATACATGCCTACGAAAAATATAAATTGGGAGTTATTTTCGTATTATTATACTTAGGTATATTTACGTATAATATAGAAATATCTGCATAAAATAAATTAAATGTAATAATCAGTGTTATCTGTGGGCTCTAATAAATTTCATCTAAAATGTAATAATTTAAATAGCCGTCATTAACTTAGTATTACACTATAAGCAGTGAATCCATATTATGAATAAAAGCCATAAAACTGAGTTCCTAACTAACAAAATTTGATATTAAATTCGAAAACGCGAAATAGATTTTAAAAATTACTCACTGTGTGAGGTCATGCGCAAACCGGATGAAATTTGAACGCTGATATCATATCTTGTGTTGTTGTATCATGGTAATAATGTAATTAACAATACTGCCATTTGTTTTTTCTTAGAATCTTCAGGATTATAGTAGCACAGAATTAAAACAATATTGGATGCCAGATGCAGTAAGTAAAGAATGTTATGAATGTTCAGAGAAATTTACTACATTTCGTAGAAAGCACCATTGCAGGGTGTGTGGGCAAATATTTTGTTCCCAATGTTGTAATCAACAAATTCCTGGAAAAATATTTGGTTGCACAGGTAAAATTTCATCCTTGGTTAATGTATATTGATTAATTATTCTTTTCTTTGTAGGTGACTTACGAGTTTGTACGTACTGCTGTAAAGTTGTACTCTCCTATCTACAGTCCTCCGATTTAGGTGCAGACTTATCAACTGATTTAAAAATTTTACAAGAAAATTTACAAACAAAATTTGGTTCTTCACTTTCTCCAAAACTTATTGAAGATAATATTACACAAACATTAAATAGCAATGTTGCAGAAGTAAATACTTTGAAAAGAAAAATTTCTGTAGGTTACCAAGAGGAAAAATTTGTTTCAGGAAGGTATGTAATGTATTCTACATAATTCAGAATTTTTATTAAAAATGTGATGTTCACATTTTGCCCAATATTTTGTATATATATATAAATTGTTTAAATTCAATAGCAACGTACAATGTGTACAAACTACACTTGATGCCGAATTCTAAAATTAGTAAAATAAACAGTAACAGTAACACATAATTAATCTAATTATATATTACGTAGATTGAATGTATTGATTGTAATAAAGTGCACAGAAATAACCGGCTATAGATTTTCGTCATATGCACATAAAAGGAAATATTCGAAGAGAATAATACAACTACAGAAGTCAGAGTAATTTTTTAAGAACGGTACTTACAATCTGTGTATGATAACCAAATCGCGCATTGCTCTATTAAAGTAACAAATAGTTTCCTTTGCTACCTGCAAAAATTACAAAATATTCACAAAGAAGAAAAATATTTGATACATGGCAAATCTGTTCCAAAAATTGGCCTTACAGACAGATAACAGATAACATGCATAAATTCAGTAATTCCGTGTAATTAATTTTTTGGGAAAAATCTCGAAGGGGTATAGCGATTTTAACTTCAGCAAATATTTTCAGCCTATTTTCAGTTTCTTATGTCAGTTGTTTTTTAAATTATGACGTCATCGACTTTTTTTTTAAATGACAACCTATATTTTTTATTATTGATTTTGGTAGTAGTTTTTATTTCGAGAAAGACGCTTATAAAGTTCAAATAATAGAAATTCATTAAATTGGGAAATTTATCTAGCTGCCGGTGTAAAAACAAAACACATTAGTTGCGGTTGTCAGAATTACACAATTTGTAAATGTCAAAATAAAATATGCCATCAGAAATTCAAGATATCTGGCCGGACCGGATTTTGAACTGGCCGGACATACTGCATCCGGTTATCCGGCCAAAAGCACATCCGTCCCATCCCTAGTTAAAAGAATTGAAAAATATATTTTTTAGCTCAAATGTTACTTATTTAACAACAGAGGAAAAATGTAAAGCTCTTCAGAATTCAACATCACTTAGAAATCTGTTTGAGGAAATTTGTAAACCAACCACTGGAATTCCGTTTGAAACACATAGATACAGGTTAAGAACTTATATAGACTGCTTCCTTGGTTCTGAACTAGTTGACTGGTTAATATTCCAACAAAAAGCAAAAAATAGGTGAGGCCTTAGAGATTCGATGAATCTGTTATGTTATAGCCTAAATGTTCTAACAAATTTCCAAATGCATGCTCTAAAATTTTAATTTTCTACCGCATGTAGCGTCTATGGCTATATGTATATATAATTTACCAATCCGCTGCTCAAGTTTAATACACCACAGTTACCAAACCAGACTTTAAATTTTGTCTAATTTCACTAATGTAGCTTTTGACTCTGGGCAAGTTTGCACACAATCGTCAATCCCACTAACCCCTTCTTCTCCATTTATTTATTTACGTACGGTAAGGTATTTCGGTTCTCATTTTTGATGATCAAAAATAATAAATTAGTAACTATACTCAATCTGTTCAAAACATAGAAGTCGACTCCGCCCCATTAATTTTATGGCAGCGCAGAACGGTGCACGCAATAGTCAGTTTTACACGATGGATAGCTTTAACAAAATTTGTTTATTATACGTGTTACATTGTATATTGCAGCGATGCTACATTTTTATAATGTTTATTCCCATTAAAGTTTCTATTATACATTTGCAATTTTGGACTTTTAAAAATAATACTTATTCTTTATTCTTGAGAAAATTTAAACGACGTTTCTTTATTAATTCCGCACTGCGCAAACTCACGATACTTTGTTTATTTCTTGCCGTATTTGTAGACGTAACGACCAGCCGCTGATTGCTGGTTTGTTTACGTTTGCATTCATTTTTAGGTTAGGTGCTTTTACGAGTAATTTCCACACACTTAAGAGAACGTATGTGGTTATTTCAGGCAAAAAAGTTTAGTTTGTGATTTACTGTAACAGTTTCACATAGGTTACTGTACTGGATAAACTCCAATGACCACAATGTACACTACCTACTCAAAAATAGCCAAATCTGAGTTGTTTACTTTTCGGTTTCCACCACTGTAAGTACATATTTATTACTAATATATATCGTATGATTCTTTCGGTGTTACACTTTTGGTGGTTGGAGTTGGTGTGTTTCTTTGTATTCATGAAGAATATTGTCTCACTCACACCACACCTGCTGCCATTGCAGTGAACTTCACGCATTCCATTTTTGGCTTCGCCGGATTCTCCCTATCGTAGGCCTTGAAGATATTCAGCACGTTTTCCTTATTCTCCACTGAAAAATGTAATGCTTTTCGTTTTTTCGGTGGAAAAATTGCACCCCCTTCAGCCATCTTATTTCGATTTTTCATAACCTGTGCATGACAGTTGACAATGCAGGCCGGCTCCCCATTTATTCGCGTTTTTCGTACTTTTAATGCGTTTCGCGACAATCCATAACATAAGCTGATTGCTGATTGGTCTGTTGCAAAATACGTAAAAGTTTAATGTGTGACGCAAGTTTTTGTGGAGGCGGGCTTTCAATCTAATCTAGAAGTTGCATTGTAATTTGGGTTCTATAAATACGACCAATAGAGAAATTCCATTCAAATTTAGCGGACATTTTTGGGGCGGAGTGTATTTCTATCTTTTAGACAGACAGAGTATAACTTAAGTATTCATTGCGTTCACAATGAAAGTAATAAATTCAATATAATCTGAACAACGTGGTTTTGCCAAAAACACTCAGACACGTTGATTCGCGACACAGCCATCGTCGTTAATCAGTATCTTCAGCCTCCTTCGCACCTTTTGCTGTAGAAATGCTGATGCCGAACGCCCAAACGAAATAGTTTCAGTTATTGACGTTATTGTTACACAGTGAGCACGTAAAGGTTGAAATAAATTGCTTGAAATCGTTACCAAGTAAACACGTCGATTTTTAAATGACTTCTCAATTTTTTTATGTAGGGGAGAGCGGGGAAATAAGAGATGGAGGTTATAAGAGACGTAGTCGAAAAAAAAATGAAGACGTGGTTTGAAAAATCTGAAAAAAAATTATATACATCCCCTATCCTTTACCCATTAACCCAGGTAATTAAAAGTTTCTTCTCAAACGTTTTATTTTTCTGCGACGAAAATACTGAACATATGACCTTCAACATTGGAGGTAAAGGTTGGGCCATTTTATATTTGGCTGTTGGCTCCACTGTTATTGACAGTTGTTTTGTGGTTTACATTTTTTACCAGAATAGTTGAAGGAATAAGGTATTAAATAGTATTTTTTATTTATTAAAAACCACTTTTTTTCTATTTTTATTTGCCGTGTCTCTTTTTACTATGGAAAACGCAATTTTCAGGGTAATAAGACTCAATTTTCAGGGTTTTAAGAGACATGGGCCATAACTCTAGTTTTCTCATGATTTTTGATTACACGAGTAAAAATGCCGAGGAAATATATTAAGAGAGGTTTTAGAGTGAATTATGACATCGAAAATATGAACAAAGCGATTAATGCTGCATGTATAGGTGTCCCAATTCGCCAAGCAGCACGACGATTTTGTGTTCCCGCATCTACACTTGAGAAACATTATAAGCAAGACAAACCCATTGGTGCTAGGCGAAAACAAGAATTTATTTAGCCCCTGAAATAGAAAATACACTGGCCGAATATCTAAGAGTTTGTGCCCTACATGGAGAAGATCTAAAAATATATACCTTCCTGTAGCATTATTGTTATTTTATACTTGGTTTTTGTAATATATTTATGTTGTATTTTGAATTTGTGACATTACCTTTTCACAATAAAAGTTTGCCCATTCATAACTTTTTTATTATTTGTTCAATTTTGCTCAAATTTACAGGGGAATAAGATACAGTACAAAGGTGTACCTTATTACCCGGGTGAATTTCTCGACGCAATATACAGGTTTCACCGGCCGCGTACCTAATTACCCCAGAAGGGGTAATAAGAGAAAAATTAAAAAAAAAATAAATATTTTTTTCCCTTCTTATAAGAACGATTTCAATGGATTTGCTAATATAAACTTAATACCATATACCGATACTGTTACAAAAAAAATGAAGTATCCACTGTTATTTAAAGTACTGATACCAGCACCCTGCGTCTCTTATAACCCCGTTTGTCTCTTATTCCCCCGCTCTCCCCTAAACAAAATTTTTCTTCAAACATTTTTAAAAATATTATTGTAATGTACGGTCGAGTGGCAGGAATAATTAAATTGCACTTGTAACTATTACTATTTTATTTAGGTTTTAAACTTCAACTGAACTGTACAAAGTATTCGAATATCATATATCTAGAAATCAGTATACTCTTTTTTATCACATAAAAAAGGTCTAATAAAATATATATAAAAAAGTACAATATAAAAAAAAGTAGATAATGTAAATACATTACAATTATGACATCGGCAATTTTTTTAAATGGCAACCTCCATTTTCAAAATTGTTAATCGAAAGAGCACATTTTTCTACCTACAGTAAGTTAAATTTTATGGCATGTTGCATGACGAAATTATCGAGAAAAAAAATTTGATTTGATTTGTAATAAAACAAATGTAATAGGTAAAGCAAAAAATTTTTTAATATCCAATCTCAACTCGAAACAATAATTTTGTCGTAATGTAAACAATTTTCAGTTTCCGTGTTTATTTGTTTTGTTTTTGTTTTGCTTTAATAAAAATTGCATTTACTATACCAATATTAAAAAAAAAATTGTTTGACGAAGAGAAAATTTTTAGATTTTGAATTTACGTTCTTCACTTTAGAGCGTTTGACTTTGAAAAATGCAAGAATTTTCGCCTGCCGACACATTTTATGAGTGAGGAAGTTAGTTCATTTACCCGTCCTTTCCAATCCTCTCACTCTCGCTACCCACATGTAGAAGGCACGAGCCGCCACTGAGATATTCTATTCTATCATAATTCTTTCTGGAATCAAATATTAAAATCTGAAAAATTTCTATAGGTCCTTCTGCTAGTGTAAAAAATAAGGAACAAATGTTCCATGGAAACAATCGGTTGTATTTTCAATAGGTGATGATTTAATTAATTTATATCTTGTTTTTGCACTTTTTAATTTCTTGTAGCTGAATTTCTGCAACAATAGGGTACATGCGCGTGTCAGTTTTACACCCAAATTTGTTTTTATCGGAAGCTTTATGTTTGAAAAAGACCAACTACACCATAATTTAAATTATTTAGACACACAATAATTAATAATTAATAAATAAAATTCAAATTATTTGAAGGTTTCCGACCAACTGTCGAGTACCTCCGACGACCCGCGTGACGTCATACTATTTGTTTACTTCTCGCCATCCACAAATTATCAAGAGAGGGACTGCTGCATGGTCCGAATATTTGACATTTGACATGTAGTGAATTTATTCTTGCTTTACTCACATTTCGTCTGCGGTGCGATGGCCCAGAGGCAACGAGCCGGGCTTGGCAAGGAGAAGGTTCAGGGTTCAAATCCCACACTTTCTTATTTTTTTTTTTTCTATTAAATGCATCCGGCATGAGATCTATTGCGAGTTAGAAGCTGGAGGCGATAGCCGGAACCGGAGGCAGGTTAGATATGTGTGTTTTTACCCTGATAGAGGAGAGCAGTTGAGGAAGAAGAAATATCCAGACCGTACAGCTATTATTTTAACGGGGACGGTCGGACCGTGCAGTAATCACTCCCAATTATCAATGCTTCGACTGTGTCTGTAATCTGTACTTCTATTGAAAACGTGCAAGAAAAGTTTATTTCAAGAGTTTCAAGCGTTTTGTGTTTTTTATTAACTGGTTTACGTTTATTAATAGTTTAGAAGTGTTTTATTATTATTACAATGGCTGAGACTGATTTCGTAAAGGCACAAAGTGACAATTTCAGTTGTTTCTAAATAACGTTTTCTATCTATTTGGCATTTAAATAATATATGTGGAACGATTTGATCTCTCAAAAATATCTTCCCACCCATTAATTTATATCGCATATATACTTTTTCATATCTTGTTCCAGCTCAAAAAAAAAACAAAAAAATATGTTTTACTTTCAATACAGAGTAGATAGACCATTAACACAGGTACCTAACCTTTCATTTATTAACAAAAATATTTCTCACTATCATATTATTTATTATTAGGTAAATAATTACATTGAAATGGTCTTCACAAACAAATTAACAAATCCTCTAGTGTTTTCAGACATCTCGCATTTTCATTTCGTCTCATAGCTCGCAACCACAATTTTCTTTCTTCTTTCAGTTTAGCACTTGATCCCACTGGCAATGAAATAAATACTTTTTCCGTTGTTCTAATATAATTCACATTGTGGCACTAAGCAGTATTTAGAGCATTTTAAATCAGGTTTTTCCATAGTAAATCAAAAGTTAAAACGAATTTACGAGTAACAAAGACGGGCAGTAAACAATCACGCTCTTGTCGCTTTGACACCGCTGTTGTCAATGTCAAAAAATAAATAGAGTGACGTCATAACATGGCGGTTGTGACATCAAACCCGTTTTGCTGGAATAGCATTATTCAAATCCGATTTTATGCCATCAACAACATATTTCAAAAAAATTAATAATCAACGGTGTTATTAAGACAAATAGAGAATCCAATTTTATTGATATTAAAATATGTGCATGTTCCCTATTGTTACATAATATATATCCATATTCTAGAAAAGGCCTACAAATGATTTTATATATTTTGGCAGCTGCTGAAAATTGTATTCCTTTATTTTTTAACATTAATGACGTTAATGTTCTAAAATGTTATACGTGAGAAATAGGTTGCTTCTTTACCATTTTAGTTATTGGTTAAAGTTTAGTTTGTTGTTCAAATCCAACCAGATCCAAATATTTGAAACTTGAAAAAGATTTCATTTTATAATTATTTATTTCTATATTGTACAGTGTGTCTCACTTTTCACCACTACACCCCAATATCTAGGCCATTTGTTGATCGATTTAGATCAAATTTGGTATACTTCTTTTCTTTCAGATTGTGATTAAAAAGTTGTTAATAAAAAATGTTTTCAAACTTAAATACGCCTACTATGATCAAGAGAAATAGGCAAAAATTAGGATTTTATATTAGCGATTGAGATAGGGTTTTTGTTTTTACAGATTCTTGTTCAGCATGACCTAAAACGCCTGTATACCAAATTTCGTTAAAAAATATTCATTTCTTCACAAAAAAAAGTAATAAAAATCTAACATTTCAATAATCACCCTACTACTCCAGTTATTTATTGTCGGATATTTACATAACTTGGTAGTCGGGTGATATAATGACGCTAATTAAGCATTAGGACACTTTTTTTTAGAAAATATCAAATAACTCAACTTTTATTATTTTTTATTATTGAAATCTTAGATTTTTATTACTTTTTTTTAAAAAAAGAAGAATTAATATTTTTTAACGAAATTTGGTATACAGGCGTTTTAGGTCATACTGAACAAGAATAATATAAATTCCTAATTTTTGCCAATTTCTTTTGATCATAGTAGGCGTATTTAAGTTTGAAAAAATTTTTTATTAATAAATTTTTAAACACAATCTGAAAGAAAAGAAGTATACCAAATTTGATCTAAATCGATCAACAAATGGCCTAGATATTGGGGTGTAGTGGTGAAAAGTGAGACACACTGTATATCGTGTGTGTAATGAATCATTAGATATATGGCTCGGAAATGACAACACTGGCTACCGCGAGATCCGAGACAGAGCGCTATCCTGTGATCGTACCGTACAAAGCATTTACGGCGCATGGTTGTCGCTCCGCAACTCATCCTATGCATTTATATATCTAACGATTCATTACATACAGTGTATAAGGTAAAGATATACCAAATTTTATCAAAATATAAGTTGAGAAAGTCCTCGAATTATCAGCCAGACCACCTAAGAGATGTTTATTAAAACCCATTTTTACACTATCGTTTGTCCAATATTGCTTAATTATGAACTTAGCCTGCGATTATTTTTTTGAAATATCCAAAAATTCTGTTGAAAACATTTATACTGACCCGAATTTGAATTGAGCCTTTCAAAATATAGACCAATTTTAAAAAGCTGTAACTTTTTTATTTTAATAATAATAATATAATATAAATAAATAAAATAAATAAATAAATAATATAATATTTTAATTTTAAACTCCGTAGCTTTAAATATTAGTTTGAAAATATTTAAATTTGCTTTATACGCATCCCATACAGGGTAATATATTATGTTACCATGTTTTTTCACTTTTTCAGTCTAGTGCATCGTATTTATCGAACATATTCACTTTGTGACACACATTGATTAAGGAATGAATAAGATACGCAACTTCAATGGTAAAGTGCGAGGCCAATTTTGGCGGCGAGATCTCGGTAAGTTGCGGGCATTCCTGTGATTTACGTAGTATGCTTTTGATAAACCTGTGTCGTGTCTGGTTTTATATCATTAATAATCTAGTGGTAATAAAAATTTAATGTCCAGATTAATTTTAGTTTAAAATTATTAACGTAGTATGTTCTCTCTGCCAGCTATTTCTCAACGTTTGTTTGACTTTTAACCGTCACATAATTTTAAACTAAAATCAATCTGAACATTCAATTTTTGTTTTCACTAGATTATAAATTATATAAAACCAGACACGACACAGGTTCATCAAAAGCATACTACGTGAATCACAGGAATGCTCGCAACTTACCGGGAATCTCGCTGCCAAAATTAGCCTCGCACTTTACAAAATATAAAATAGTCAACAATTAAATTAACTTAAACTTTGATATCTAATTTAATACCGTGTCGCTCTTCCTTAGGCTCTTATTACTGCTCACATCGTATCGGCATGCTCGCTATAATGGACTCATTTAGTGATATTTGCTTTTTAATTTATTTTAGCATTTTCCGTAAGTATTTCATCCTTTAAGTATATAGTGAAAAAATTAGATCGCTAGCGTTAATATTAACCCTAATATTTGATTTCAAATTCGTAACATATTTGAAACGGCTATGACATCACACCACCCGACTCCACTGGTTCTATGAGTTATGCGGATATATGGTATTTAGATTTCGCTGTACCAAGGACGAAGCACTTAAAAGATGAACGAAATTACCACTTCCACCTTGTGTGTGGTAACTGCCGCCGGTATGAAACTATAGGAAAGAAGCGAGCGGCCGACCGCTACGAGTAGTGTGACGTCACAGCGCTCTATTTTCATTATTTATTTTGAGGGAGAAGCAGTTGAAAAAAAAAATGTAATAGTTTGCACATTTACTAATTACAAGGTGTACTTTCGAAATATGAATTAAAAAAATTTTCCTAAATGAGCCCATTCTGTTCGCCGGGAAGAGCATCCTACTTTTCCTGAAGGGCAATGGCTAATTCATTGACGTTATTGGCAGCATAAGAGCGGCTTAAGGTTCTTCTTTGCAGAGGTCCCATACATGTTCAACAGGGTTTAGATGCATGCCAAACCATACGTGTGATACTATGCTCTTCAAAGGAATTCTTTACAATACCTGCCCAGTGCGGTTTGGAATGTCGTCAATATATCATTCCAATACACCGTTCAATATTAGCGTTTTCTGTGCGAGGCATTTCAACTTAAGTAAATGTTGAGTAATAGCGTGTGTAGAAGTGTGATAATTTCATTAAAAGCATCAAATCCAATTTTAATAAATTTTTAGATCATCAAGTCAGAAATATCATTTGTAAATAAAAATTTATGCTACTTTCGAGCTCCAAGAGATAGAGCTAAAATTCAAAAAGAGGTATGTTGATAACACCTGTAGGTATTCATTGTACCATAAAGTAATTATACAGGGTGTTTGATAAAGTGAAAAATGCTTACATACAGTGTGAATTTGAAATACACTGAATTATTTTAATCAGTTAAGCTCTATGGTCCGTAAAAATTCTTAAAAACAGTCATTTATAAAATAAATGAAGTACAGCCAAGAAAAAATTTTTTGAATGTTTATTTAAATATTCACGACTAGCACAGCTGATCTGAGTATAGATATAAATGCATGCACCCCCACTCTTCCTAACTACCACGTTGCCGGCGTAGTTCAGCCTGTGCATCCATAATGTTAAGTGTGAATTTTCCCTAGTGTTTTAGATTTCAGTTTTGCCTTCGTAGCTACCATGTTGCTGGCGTAGTTCAGCCTGTGCATCCATGGAATTTTTCCTAGTGTTCCAGTTTTGGTTTTACTCGGTAAAACTTGGTATTTCTATCGTTTTTGAGGCAACACTGCGAATACTCCGTAAAGGTATTTGTTCGTAACAAAGTCAATGTCAAGTGCATCGGTCAGTGTATCCCCAGTGGTACGACGTTAGAGTCATTAATTATGCTATAAGAAATTACAGTTTAAAAAAAATCAGTGTATTTTAAATTCACTCTGTATGGGATGCGTATGATAGAAGCAAATTTAAATATTTTCAAACTGTTGTTTAAAGCTAAAGAGTTTGGAATTAAAACAATTGAAAATATCTGCAATCCATAAATAAATAAAAAAGTTACTACAAAGCTGTAACTTTTTTATTTATTTATGGATTGCAGAAATTTTTCAATTCTTTTAATTTGGTCTATATTTAGGGAGGCTCAGTTCAAATTCGGGTCAGTGTAATTTTGTTGAAATTTTAATTTGAAAATTCATATATTCTCATAAATCATTTGTACTCTGCGGATGTGAAGAATTTATTATAAGATATTTACACTGGCGGCTGGTAGGTTCAGAAACAGGGTGGGTATAAAACAAAAATGTGGCAGAAACAAACAGACTTAAACTTACTAACACTTATCGTAATGAGGTACAGGGTTTTCCACCGAAAATGATCACCGGAGCAAACATATGACATATTTATATGGTTGCAATCAGAAAAACGTATAGAATCCAAAAATATAAAAAAATACAGGGTGTTCCATTTAAAAAAACATAACTTGTATCGGTATATCGTAAATACAATGTTCAATTGTTTTTCTAAAAATGGGATTTTTAAGCCCTTAACATGTCCTACAGCTTTTACTTGAAACTTTTTTTTCTAAAATTACAAATTAAAAAGTTATTGAGGTGATCATTTTCGGTGGAAAACCCTGTACATCTACTCACGTGGTGATATAAAAAAATGTTCGATATTAAATATAAAGATACCTATTGTAGAAAATAAAAATGTCAAAAATAATACTATAGTATAATATTAATTTTACCAAATCTCATACAACTATTCAATTTTTCTGTATCATCTAGACCCAGGACATTGACGTTAGCATATTCACGTCATTCTAGATGCAAGAATAAAAATAGGTCTAAAAAAATCAAATGTGCTAAAAAACATTTCTCAAACCAGGACAGTTGCACCTTAAATCGTCTCTAGAATCCAAAAATGTGAAATATACCTATAGGGTGTTGCATTTAAAATTTCATAGCTGAGGTCATTTCTGGTGGATCTGGAAATTAAAAAATTTGACAAATATCGGAAAAGTTGCATTTTTTCCTGTATATTATGTCCTCCAAATCTCAATCTTATATCTCGGGAAACTCTATCTGTTGTAAAGAAGTCTTCTATTGTGTACAATGCTTGTTTAACTAAAAAATTTTTTAGAACTTGTTTTTATTTGCATAATGGTAGTTCTTTCGGTAGTTCTTTCACTTCTTTCACAGTAGGGATTTTATTGTATATCCGAATAACTTGAGTTAGAGCACTTTTTTCCACTTTTATTTTTGTTGTTTGTGGGGGGCAGAGATGGTGAAATACTGTTTCTCTTGTATCATATATATGTTCTAGTTCTTTACCATTTACAAGGTCATAATTGCTTATAGCAAAACACGCACATTCATATATAAATAATGCTGGAAAGGTCAATATGTTTTGAGATATGAAAGTGAGTCTGCAAGAGTGTCTATACTGTAGGAGAATTACTGTTCTAATGCATGCTTTTTGAAGCTTAAATATTCTAGGCGCCCCTGTAGAGTTTCCCCAAAATGTTATAACATATTTGAGGCGTGAATGAATAAGGGCATGGTATGTATGCACTTAAACATGCTTGTTGATTCACTGTAGATGATATAACCCGTAATGTAATATTCCATGATTTTCTGCTCTGTTAAACTCTATTAGGTGTGTTTTTGCTATATTTAGCTTTAAGTTATGCCCAGTATACCATTCTGATAGAGTTTGTAGAGCATTAGTAACCAATCCTTCTTTCATCTTTTTTTGTTTTTATTGCTAAAGATGTATCGTCTGCAAAAAGTGTCGTTAGATGTAATGATATGTATATCAGGAAGTTCATTGACATATAGTAGGAAAAGTAATGATCCTAAAATTGAACCCTGTGGCACTCCTCTTTCTACTACACACCAGTCTGAATACACTTGTTTACCACCAGAATCTTCTGCTACTACACATTGTTTTCTATTTGTTAAGTAAGGCTTAATAAGATCTCGCGAGTGCCCTCTGAAACCTAACAACTCTATTTTATCATACAATGTTGTGAAGTCAACACTATCGAACGCTTTTGATAAGTCCATAAAGACACCTATAGTACGTTCATTTCCGTTAATTCCTTCCATAATTTCTTCAAAGACTTGAAAAATTGCTCGATCTGTAGATCTGTCTTTAATGTAGGTACCCATTTTGTTTGTTGTTAGATAATATAATAATATAATAAAAATATATAAAATATTAATCTAGCATGTGCAGTGGACAGCCCAGCCGCCACTGGGGATTTATCTTGTTGCATATTTTTTTACTTGTCTAGTAAATTTAAGTTCCTTATTAATTATAAAATTTGTTGATATTGTATTAGTGTCAACAATTTTTTTCAACAATTTTAAATTTTCTGCAATTTAAGCACACGTAATATGTTTTAAAAATCATATCCTTTATTCCTTACTTATTAACACTACTAGCCTATCACTTAGGTGTTTGAAAAATTTTAATAACTCAAGTGGCCAAAATTGTTTGTGAATGTAGTTGGGAATGTATAAGTGAAGTTTTCAGCATAAACTGTGAATTCAGTCCTGTAACACTTAATATGACTTTATTTTTAGAGTTCAGGCTGCAGCAATTTGCCAAGCTCTTTTAGAAGGTGGTTATATTGAAACAGTGTCAGAACCATTATCGTTTATTGATGGATATGCTTTTTATAAGCGAGGTGCTCTTATATCCTCTAATTTGCCTCAGCAAACTAGGAATTTTGATGAACCTTCCCAGGAAGAACCAAGTTGGGTTCAGCAAATTCCTCAAGAATCAAGTATGACAGGTACGTGTAAGAATGTATGAGCCGTAAGTATAATTACATCAATGACAAATCTGACGTGAAAAGTGAAAAGGCATTGTAATTGAAGCAAGAAAGATTATATTATATACATATATTATAACAATAGGGTGATGGCTACATGTATTATAGACATTTATTATTTTTTTAAGTGCTACATATGATTGGATTGTACAGGAAGTTTCCGTCACTGACTTGTGTTTTTACCCCACTACATTCTGGTTTGAAATAAAATATTTTTAACAACTTTTAATTGTAGAAATATAAACTATATAAAATAGAAAAAATGCAAAAACATCATTGTAAAATTTAAAATTATGATTATTTGTTTTTGTTTTTAACTATTATTATTATTATTATTATTTTCGTATATTAGTTTAATTTACGTGTCGTGTGATAAGAATTTAATGGATTGATACTGTTTTCTAACTACATTCGTATTTTAACAAAATTTTGCCATAAAAATATACATATATAGAAATTTGACTTAAGACATTTTTGGTTGACAACACTTACGTAGTAGAATTAGGATAAGTATAATAATTGCAGTGTTCTCTAAACATTTTGTGACGTTCATCTGTTATATACTGGGCATTGGTAATTATTAATTTTATGAAATCCAATAGGAAAATTAAGTTGAGTTAAGTTAAGTTTTGATAGATGACCTTAATCATCTAAAATATAGCGCCATATTTCGAGAATAAATCGCGAATATGAGATTTCTGGTTGTACTTCTCGAGAACCAGGCTATAATGTCGATAAGTATAAAGTAATAACAATTTTAATTTGGTTTTATTCTTACAAATAAGAGGTTTTACATGTTCAAGCCGAGAACTTGGACTGAAATCACATAATGGTTCCAAAAAATAATATGTATCGTAATAATTATATTTTAAATTTGAATAATTTAGATATCGTTTTGGAAGAAAATAAACCAATGTGACTTCATTTAAAAAAAATTTTTTTCAAGCACTAGTTAGTTTTATCCAGTTCCAGCCTTAAATAAAAGGGTTCCACTACGGTCTTTGGTCAATTATGATTTCGGGCCGAGTTCCAGGTTCAAACGTTTCTTAATTACAATGGGCTCATTTAGTGATATTTGCTTTTTAATTTATTTTAGCATTTTCCGTAAGTATTTCATCCTCTAAGTATATAGTGAAAAAATTAGATCGCTAGCGTTAATATTAACCCTAATATTTGATTTCAAATTCGTAACATATTTGAAACGGCTATGACGTCACACCACCCGACTCCACTGGTTCTATGAGTTATGCGGATATATGGTATTTAGATTTCGCTGTACCAAGGACGAAGCACTTAAAAGATGAACGAAATTACCACTTCCGCCGTGTGTGTAGTAACTGCCGCCGATATGAAACTATAGGAAAGAAGCGAGCGGCCGACCGCTACGAGTGGTGTGACGTCACAGCGCTCTATTTTCATTATTTATTTTGAGGGAGAAGCAGTTGAAAAAAAATGTAATATTTTGCACATTTACTAATTACAAGGTGTACTTTCGAAATATGAATTAAAAAAATTTTCCTAAATGAGCCCATTGTGTGTAAAACTTATAGATAAACTTCTGAACAACTTTATTAAAAATTCTAGATTCAGACAATGAACAGACATCACCTATAACATTGCATCAAGGGAATTTGACATCGTCATCGTCCTATACACTAAACTTAAACATAGAAGCAAATACAGTATATCTGTCACGACCACCAGAGTCTGAGTATAAGTCGCAGGAATCTTCAGAACATGATTATCGGGAACATCAAGAAATTACTGTTGTGAGACCATCAGAACAAAGAGAACTTGCACCTGAATCTGGTAAATATAATATAATATATATGATAAAATTAGATTATTTAGATGAATAAAATAATAGCTACAGAAATAATACACAATTGTGTTCAAGGTTGGTTTAATGCACCAGCTTTACGAGATGAAAATGATGAGAAAGTAGCTTATAGCTTATTTAGTGATACGTCTGAACAACATGAACAGAGTTTACTCAAACAGTTATTATCTTTAAAAGGATTATCCCATTCTTGGTCTAATATAATAATACCTCTAATTCATGATATAATTACTGTTATCCGACCAGGTAAGTTTTTTGCAATATATATTAATATAAATCAGTATGAGTTACTCCAGATACTTTAAATCCTTAGGTATCTTAAGTATCTGGAGTACCGATCGATTTTGCCTTTGCCTTATATTGCAATCAATTTTCAAAAATTTTATTTATTTGTTATAAAACTTAACATTTTTTTCAGTGGACAAAAAACTCAAAAAAGGTTTCACATATTTATTATGAAGATGCTGTTATTTTGCGACAATTTTGAAATCGTTTAATAAATAACGGTTATAAATGACATTTATAACCGTTAAGCGACCGTTCTCAGACTGAACTTTCGGCTGGAGATTCTTGACATCGGCTGACAGATTTCGTTCAAGTGATACTACTGTATAATTATAATACTGTGCTATTATTTATTAATTTAGTCTTCCTATCTGACTAACATTCAAATAGCAAACATAATTTAATTTGGTTTCGTTATTGTATCAAAAAACTATGAATGACCACAGACTGCAGCAAGTACTTATGATTTTAACGAATTTTGTTCATAATAAAATATAAAAAACATTGTTATTTTTTCCTTGGTAACACTCCTAATTTATTGCATTTTAGATTGCTAAGAATTAAGCGTGACATTATACAAATATGTCTTCAAGGTTTACACATTTGACAATATTTATAACCTCATTATAAAAAGTAACTGCACTACAACATACACATGTAACTGATACATATTAGCTTTGTTCGTAGAACCGATTTGTGATAGAGATGTGATTTTTAATAGAGCTCTAAAATTTAAAAGTGCTTTGACTTAACACGTGCAACTCTACAACCAAATGCGCTTGCGTCGGACAGTTTCTGATGGTTTCTGACTACTCTACGAACAAGGCTAATATCTCAAAAATAATTACTACCCCAAAAAGTAGAACTCATATAATCGCTATACTAACCAAACATGAACCACAAAGAAGCAAAGCTAATTACATTACTGTCAGTCCTGGAGAAAAGAAAAATGTTGATGAAAATATCTATGATCTTACCGACTATCGTTAGCATTAAATCTACAATTAAAATGTATAATACAATCTGTATCACTTTTGTCATATAAAAACACCTTATTTTTCTACCTATCTTCTTTATCAACAATCCAAAATAGAAAGAACGAACCAATATTAAGTTAATAAAATTATTCAAAAAAATTAATCATAATCTGACAGACAAAAAATAAGAAAATTCACAAATATAAAAAATATAAATTTCTAACAGAATCTTTTCGTATGTGCGTATTATAAATTAGAATTATTAATGTTTCACGTATGTATTTAAAATCTAGATATGTTTATTTGTATTCCCACGTGGCTGAAGAACTTGACTCTGAAATTATTTTTCTTTTAGATAAAAATCATGATGCAGTAGACTTGGACATAAGGCATTATGTACAGTTTAAAATTTTGTCTGGTGGCATACGATCTGATACCTCACTGATTAGAGGGATAGTTTGTAGTAAAAATGTAGCCCATAAAGGAATGCTAACAGATGTTGAAAATCCAAAAATTTTATTATTGCAATGTTCAATTGTTTACCAAAGAACTGAAGGAAGGTTAATGTCTCTAGAACCAGTATTAATGCAGGTAAAACTACATTTAGTTTCCTATGAATTCATTCTTTTAACTTTTTATCAGTTGTATTATTATCAATTCATAAAGTAATATAACTTGTATATCAATTAAAACAAAAGTTAGTACTAAATATACAAAAATATACCGGTTTTGTATTAGGGAAGTTGGACAGCCTAAAACTTATTACAGCCGATTCTGTGATTCACTGAAATTATGTGTTTGTTTTACAGTAGATTTCTAATAGTATAATTATTTTTACAAATTCACCGCTGGAAAAGTTTAATGGCAATGAATATTTTGACTACTCATATTGACCAAACATTTGTTCCTTCAGGAACATGAATATTTGAGAAATGTGGCGGCTCGTATAGTCGCTCTTCAGCCAAATGTAGTGTTAGTTCAAAGAAATGTCTCGAGACTTGCGCAAGATATGTTACGACAACATAAAATAACACTAGTTCATAACGTAAAACAAAGTGTTTTGGAAAGATTGTCTCGATGCACCCAAGCAGATTTGGTATTAGCTGTTGATTCTCATATAGGCCGTCCGAAGTTGGGCACATGCAAACGATTTTACTTACAAAGTTTTAATATAGAAAGAGGTAAGTTATTTTATTATTATATTATAATAAATTACTAGTAAGTGAAACATTGGCACAAATTAGGTCAAATCCTATTACTATTTACAATTAGAATTACATATTTTATTATAATTAATTATAAATATTGTCTAAAAGTTATTTGTGGCATCTTATGGCCGTTTGCACCGTTGAATATAAAGCTTTGCTCAATTAAGATAGTCTTAAATTTAAGTCATTCTTAAATTACACTAATTACACTATACATTGCACCTCCATCCCTTTATATACTTAACATAAGAACGTCTTTGTTGCGAGAATATCGGCAACATGGCAAATATCTGGTGATTTTCAATAACTGAGGTTAACAGTATTGCTGTGACGTCAGGATTTGTTTATGTCATGGTGGTTTGTTGACGTAGTTTTTGTAGGATTTGAAGTTCATTTAAAAAAAGAGTATAATGCTTTATTAAATATATGTAATAGATAATACAATTTCTGTGTTTATTCAATATTTTAGAAGAAAAGATCGTCTAATTTCTGCGAGGAAGAAAAGAGTCTGTTTTATAGCATCATTTGCTATTCTGTGCTTTTAAAGAAAACCTATATCTCACGGCACTAAATGTTTGAAATTTTAGGTTATATTTTCATGACTTTGAAGGTGGTTTAAAAAATAATGATTGATGGAATAAATGTGTTGTTGAAACTATTTAAAAGTGTTTAAAAGTCAAATATGTGTTCATAAGCATAAAGGTAAAAATTCGGTGAAAATAGATGTGATTATGCAATGAAAAAATATGACTTTTAGAGACTATGGTGCCAAATATCTCGAAAAGTGTTGAATGCAAAACTACGTATGTAAATAGAAAAAATTTATCAAAAATCGGACGATCCATATCTAATATAGGAAATTATTATATCATCATTGTTGATTTCGTCGAATTCTACTTTTGCGCTTTAAAACTATTTTTATGATTGTAAACAACAAAATTTCACTCTAACCAAACATAAAATGACAAAACGGTCAAATGTCAGAATATGAAATCCTAACACGTCTGCACATGCGCATAGCCATTCTTAATTATAAGAATTACTTAAGTCGCCAATTTCAAAACCTTAAGTTATGACGGTCTTAAACAGGTTTGAGAAGCTCTTAACCTCGCTCTTAACAGTCCGTGCAAATCACAATTGCATCTTAAGTATCTTAAGCATTACTTAAAGAGAATGGTGCAAACGGCCATTACAGTTTTCTTTTACACTAAACCACTACTTTATTAATTCGCACTAATTACAATAATTAGTCACTTAAACAATACCATCCAGCTCTTATATACTTTAAAGCCACCGGTCAGAATGTTCCAGGTTTCATCCATGTCGTTTCTAGTTCATTCTATAATTCTAGTCATTTTCACACCTCTGACGGCACCTATTGGACCACTATTAAACCCGCTATAGGGACCTACTTAAGAGGCATGCTATATAGATTTCTGTAAATCCTTCACATTAATAAAAAATGCAACTTACATTGATTATGTACTTGAACTGATGTTTTCATTGTCCGTTGTCCAACATTATGTCATCGGTCGTGTTCATCACAGTGAGCGCTCACTGATAATTTTAATTGAACGCCATTTCTCTGACTGATCACAGGTGATCGCTAAGTTATCTGCAGCCTTTTTATGTAGCAAAATAATTTTATGATACATGATCCGTTATCACTTGGTACTCTGGTACATAACCTAAATTATAATAGAATTTTATGTGTGTGCCGTCTTGTAAATTAATAGATAGAAATGGAAAAAAGTGAAAATTACTTGTCAGTACGAAAATATGTTATATAAAGTTGTTGTAACCAATATTCTGTATAAGAGATCAAAGCAGTAAGTTTTTTTTTATCGTGACAAACGTAAATATATTTTTTGTTCGACCGAACAAAAAGTACACCCTTTCTGGAGAATTTTTCCGCCAGAAATTAACGTTTCATGAGAGACCGGCAAAAGCTTTTACTGATTCCTGTTCTCTTTTCCGATTCATGAAGATATTAATGTTCATAATTATTGTGTATTTAACAATACTACAAAATAATTTATCCCACGATATTTATATATGTAATCATTTTCCTTTGCAATAAATAGCGCTATTCATCGTCGTTCATTTCTTCCTAGTTTAAAACTCGCAATTCAAATATACAAAAGTTTCACACCTTTATTCTGACATCTGACACAAGATCTTAAACACACAACTGATCAGTCACGTGATGATAATTATTGATCGCCTAATATATCGCTACTTCGTATGAACGCGACCATTGTTGCCTGCTTGAATCAGTTTTGGAATTAAAGTGATGTGGACCTACCTTCCAAATAGCCAAGCAGTATTTAAACCTCAAGTGTAGTGGTAATAATAATCAAGCCCATTTGATTCTCACTTTGAAGATACCGGGTACCACTAGAATTTTTTCTGAAAAAGAAATTAATCCTAATATATTCAAACATGTGTCTATCGTTTCCGAATGTATAAGTTCTCGTCCGCACCCATGATGCTAGATTTAAATGTAATTGAATTTTAGGAGGATTAAAAACATTGATGTTCTTTGAAGGATTACCATTTTCACACTTAGGAGGCACAGTTTTACTAAGAGGAGCATCAAAAGCCGAATTGGTTCAGTTGAAGAAAGTGACTTCATTTTTGTTATTCACTGCATATAACTGGCGTTTGGAAAAATCTTTTTTAATGGATGAATTTGCTATGCCACCAAACTCGAAATGTGAATTTTTAGAGGATAGTAAAGAAAATTCTCCAGAATTTCCGACACCAAAAGTTAGTGTGGCTAATTTAGATACTAATTCATTGAATAATGAAATTGATTGTGATAAAAGAGCTGAAAAAACCATTGTTAGAAGGAGTAAAGATGACAGAATAGACATAACTAATGAAGGAAAGAAAATAAGAGTACAAACGATTAAAGATTTTACAGATCCTCTACATTCCTATGCTGTAGGAGATGTATCAAATAATGTGGGTCCTGGTGAAAAATTTACCGTAACTGATTTACCATTTTCCAACAGCTTTCGTAAATCCCTAGACGATGCTATTTTATGTATATCACCATACATAGTATTTTCAGTGCCGTATTTGGAAACAGAAATTGGTAAAAAATGTAGATTGAGACAATTTTTCCCTACAGATATATATTTTAGTGAACAATTCAACAACAATAAAAAAAACAAATTTAAAGATGTAGAAGATAGAGATTTGAATAAATATAACTGGGGTAACAAAAAGGTAACTATATTGCACTCCATTATTGCCTATTAATTTTTTTATCTAATAAATATTTATATAAATAACATGGTTTGAACTAGCATGTAATACAGTGAAGTCGATGTTCCAGTCGTATCTGTTGTACACTTAAATAATGGCACACTAATCCATTTATCATATGGGTTATAGAGGTTTCAGAATGATCATTTGTTATGATGTCTTAAATGAGGATTCTGTTCAAATCCATTCCAACAGTACCAAGAGAAGTTGGTGGGTGTCAATATATTACCTCCAATGCATTTTTTTTTTTGTTCGCGGGAAAATCTGTGTAACCATAATTTTTTAAAAATTTTGGCTGAAGAAAATTTCCAAGCTCCATCGAAAAATTGTCTATCAATAATTTATTTATATATAAATATATAGATAACTCCGATTTATATATTTCACCATGTGGAAGTTACACTAAGCACTTAAAGTATATCCAAAAATAACAATGGACAGCTCATAATTTACACCATTTTTGATTAATAAATAACTGTTTGTTTCTTATTTTGATTTACGTAAAATTGCACCGACAAACTATATCCATGCAATTCTACGTCACAAAAGAAGATTTTTCTGATACCATTTAAAAAAAAAATGTACCCTGCAGAAATATAGTACTCCAAAGTTGAGGCTTGGAAACATTAAATCCTTAATGTCTCGGGAACCGTTGAAGATTTTCTTACGAAATTTGTTACTCTTATATTTCATATAATATGTTTCATCTACCACGTGTAGTATGAAAGAAATTAGTTAGCGTTAATGGGTAGTTTGGAGTTATAGGAGTTGATGCTGCCCCCGTATATTTTTTGTCAGTTGCCCAAATGAAGTTCTCAAAATATCACCTGATTGCAAATTGAAAACTGAAACTATTTCGTCACTTTCATTCTTCTCAGAAAGAAAAATGAAAAAATCTATATTTTCCAGAAGAAACAAATAATTATTTTGCAAAAATAGAGACAACAAACATTCAGAAAGAAAAAGATTATAAAATTTTGATATCAGCTTTACTTATGTTTTTTTTTTTTAATTCTTTTGATAGAATGAACTTGAGGCTTCACTCTACAACTCTGCATGTTTTTTGCGTTACTAGAAAATAGAAGTAGCCAAGTCATGAATTTTTCCCAAAAATGGCAAAAGTAATGTGGTCAATACTGAAGGTTCTTATTTTTAGCGATCCTCTTTTTCGAAAATTTCAAATTTTTCCCTTGGTCTCTGTAATAGTTGAACCTTTAAAATATCCATTGGTACATTTTTTATGAGGTCGTCTAATCTTTAATTTACATTTAAATTCTTTGTAATATTTAATCAAATAATGGTTTTTCTTGTGTAGCAGGTCTGATTTTCAAGCTTTTTTACTATTTAAGAACCAGTTATATGTAAATTTTTATTGACTATGCTATTTGTAATTCAAAATATAGTTAAATAAAAAATTCATATATTTTATATGTATTACATGATTAATTGCATTGTTTTAGATTAATCCAATCCATCCATTTTTAACTGCAAAGATAACTTCAAATGTGGATAACATAAATATCCAAAATATGCTTGCTAATTTCAGGGCATGTGGAGGTAGATATGAAAAAAAAGAAAACGTATGCATTATTACTGAAAAAGAAGATAATAAAAAGAACGAGGTGAATCAGGATAATAATAAAGATGTACTTGATCCTATAAATCATCAGAGATTGGCTGTTTTATTTTGTAGTTTTAGTATTGAGTCAAATAACGCACCTGCCTTTTGTGTAAACCCTTGGTAAGTTGATATTAATGTTTTGAATATAAATTGGTTAATAATATATTATACAGACAACTCAGACGTTCTTCAGTTATAGGAAAATGGAGCGCAATTTACGCTTATCCAGTTTCAATGCCAAATATCCAATGTTAACAGATCTACTTTAGTCACACATCAGCAGAATTGTAATTTTCCAAAGTTTTGTAGAATCTAATCTTTATTTGATTAAAATAAAATAACATTTGTTAACTTTAAAAAAATTCAAATTAATCCGAGCTTAAGCAATAGGATAAAGTTCATTTTGTATCGGGTTGTTTCAGTAAAGTTTATTGAAGCTGTATGCGGGCTGTATCAAATAAATTGTGTAAACAATTAGTTTTAAAGACATTTTAACCTTCCTTTCGTCTTGAGCCTTATTGGTACAAATCAGTTTTTTATGATATTTATAATCATGTACGGCTGGCCGACAAATGTCTCAGTAAATGAGAATTGAATTTGTAGCCTTGGCTACCACTTAATCTGAATTTTTTCAGCTGTCCCAAAAAATATTTAAAAAAATTATTCCAATTATTAATTAAGAACTACTACTACTATACGTAATTACTATACTATAATTGGAGAGGATTCCCACATCATCACTAATAATCATAACCCTATGTTAAAACCATTGAGTAAAGAAATAATATAAAGAGGCGCAACTGTCAAGGTTTCGAGATTTTAGTATTGTATTTTTTTGCCAATAGCTTCAGGGTTGTCTACAATTTTCAGTGCTACGGGAAAGTATTTGTAATTCGGCTGTATAGCCCTAAATATTGTAAATAATTCTGTGGTTATTAGCAAAAAAATACAATAGTAAAATCTCGAAACCTTGACAGTTGCGCCTCTTTATTATTATTTACTCAATGGTTAAAACTACAAAAACTAACATTACAATTGAAAATACATTTTCAAAAACTAAAAATTTAAGGTTATGTGAGTTATAATGTACAGGATGAGTCAAATTCGATGCTTACCATTGGGATCTCAGAAACGGTAATAGAGTTGGTTAAATGGGGGCAAAGTTGCGCAATTTTATACCCATTAATATGCCATGATGAAATTAAGAATATCTTATTTGGTTTTTGAGATGTCGGAAAAAAAAACAAAATTTTAAGTTTTCAGTTTTGTCAACTCAAGGGAGTTATACATGTTTGAAATCAGCTCAAAGTGTACTACAAACCTGTCAAGAAATATACAGGGTATTCCATTTGAAAAAAACAACTTTTTTTTCACCACCCTGTATGTATTGGCGATAGGTAATTTTGAATATATTTGAAAAATTCGGAAAATATCTGATAAGGCTACATTTTAAATTTTTAAAATATCCTCACAAATAAGGAAATAGAGGGGGGGGTCGAAATTAGAGTTGACACCTTGTACAGCAATTAAACCTCAACACAAGAGCTCTGTGTTATATTACCAAATACTCTTGATGTTTGTCCATCCATTGCATACAGATTCATCAGTCAGTCAATGAGGACAAAGTCCTCTTGGAACTTTGAATTATAACAGAAGAACTTGTAATAATTGTATTCCAAAAAAAATAGTTAAACAGATATAGGATTATATTTGATATAATGGCAACACTAACGTAGTTTCCTACGACACTAACATTACATTGACACCATCCAGAGACGATTAAAATTGATTAATAAAATCCACTATGAACTTGATTGGCAAAATGCATGTCACGTGCAGTGTTAATGTTTTGGTGTTTGTCAAAACTGCATCAGTGCTACTGATGTATAAGTTTCAATTATTTCAGGGTGGTATATATGGATTTCTATGGACGCAATGACATACCGCTGGGATGTTTTTTGGAAAGATATTGCTTCAGACCTACATATTTTTGTCCTTCCAAATCATGTGATACTCCTATGGTAAAACACGTAAGGAGATTTGTGCATAATTCGGGATGTGTAAGCATATCTTTAAATTATTTTGAAAATGAATTTGCAGAAGAAAGTATAGTCATGTGGACTTGGTGTACAAAATGTCAAAGCGTATCTCCAGTGGTGCCTATGTCTGCTGATACCTGGTCTTATTCTTTTGCTAAGTATTTGGAATTAAAATTTCATGGAGATGTATTCAGTAGAAGAGGACAACACTCTTGTATTCATAGCCTACATCACGATCATTATCAATATTTTGGATACAAAAATTATGTAGCTTCTTTTAAGTAAGTAGGTACTGTGGTATATTTAAGGAGTTTCGATATTAAAAGTGTAAATGCTTAGGCTTCTTTCAGAATTTATTTTCTTATTTAGGAGGATCCTTCACGTTTATATTTATTTATTTTTTTTATTTTTCCACAACACCGTTTCGGCAAAATGAATTATCAAAGTCGAGCATTTTTGCTCATTAGCATAAATTATGATACCCCTAAAATATGAGTCGGTTATGTATGAAATAATGCCTACAGATGGATAACAAATTATTCGCATGTCATTCCAGTGTCCACATTTAAAAGTAAAGAAAGTTCCTTCCATCTTCTATGTGAGCCGAATATTTCCACAATATTTTATTATGAACTTCTGAATGCAAACAGGATATAGTAAATTTGGAGGTTATGAGAGTATGAGACACACAGCACTGCAGATCGAGTTCAGCTGACTTATGAGTAGGACTGCAAACAGGCAACTTCAAAATACCACAAAGGCGCTCTTGCCACGTTTTCACTCACAAGCATTTTTATTTAATAAATTCATCAATTGCCATAAATTAATAAAGATATATTTATATTTTTAACCTCAAAACATGCATATATATTTATATTTATACATAGATTTGAGCTGATCAGTATTTGATAAGCAATGGGAAAGAATATCCTCTGACTTTTCAATAAGGCAAGCCCACTACAAAGCCGACTAAAGTGTGCAACAGTTGGAACGTCGCTGTTGTAAGGATGGGTCTTTTATAGAATTCAGCCCAGGATTTTATTAAGTGCACTACCTATAGATTCTAGACCATCTAAGCTGCCTGTATTTTGCTTCCGATTTTTGTAAACTCTATTTGTGATGAAAATAAGTTGACTCGTAATCGTACTGTATATGCAATTACTGCTAAAGTGTTAAAATAGTTACTTCTAAAAATGCCTTTTTATAGACCCACAGGCCTTTTACATTTCAGGTAACTCTGTAGTTAACCCTTGCTCCCAATTCACTATCAGTGTAGATTACGTGCTATTCCTTTAGATGTGGTGTGCTAGCGCTTCCGCTTGCTGTTTATTTGTTTATTTTTTCTTTAAGAAAGAACCCTTTCATAAGATGTTCTAAGCAAATAGAACAATTTTGTCACTTAGGTAATGCTATTCGAATGGGAGACACTTTTGCATACTAATTTTTGTACCATTATTCATATTATTTATCAAGCTATTTCTTTTTTTGAAATAAGAGACGTAGATATTTTGGTAATAATATGAATAATGGTACTAATTTTTGTACCATTATTCATATTATTTATCAAGCTATTTCTTTTTTTGAAATAAGAGACGTAGATATTTTGGTTTGTACCTGAACACCAAATATATAATATAATGTATATCTATATATTTACAGATACACTTCTATTAGTATTTGGGAAGTTTCATTGCCACCGTTATTAATTGAAATAAACTATGATGTGAATAAATTCCAAAATCAATTAATCGATGAAGTTAGAATAATGGCTCAAAAGGGACACGAAATATTTTCATTAATACAAGACAAGTTATTATGTTCTCCAGTAGATGAATTGGAAAATATTGGTAATTTGAAACAACTTCTCTCGAAGGAACAGTCACAGTTTAAACAAAAAGTGGAAGAAGTTCAATTAAAACTTACTTCGCCAACAATTGAAAGTAAGGATTTTGAGGAAAGAGGTAAATAAATTTAATTAAATTAAAAGTATATATATATTTAGCTCTAGTTGGAATTTGATATCGCACAAGTTAAGATTTATCAATAAAAGTATATAAAACAAAAATAGTAACTTAAGAGAAGTCTTTTGGTGTAATAATATTCAACCATGAGACAAAAGACCATTAGACTTAATTATGTACCATCCGTGCAAAAAATGTTGTTTTCTAGTTTACCAGAGGACGACATACTTTAAATCAATATGTACATGCAAACAAAAAACATGAGACATTTATTAATCTAAAAGATATTTCACCGCTTAAGTAGGTTTATTTCTGATATTTCATGGAAAAAAGAAAGGCTCAATTTTCATATCAAATTTATTTTTCAATCAGCTTATCAATAGTATTTGCGATAATAATTTTTAATTCACAAGGTTTGTCATATTCTTAATTGTTATTATAATTAAGAATATGACAAACCTTGTGAATTATTTTAAAAAAAGGTGAGTAATTTGTATTTTAATGATTTTAACCCAATTTTAAAAAATACAATTTTATAATTTTCTGATTAGTTTGCAGCCTGAAGATGTGACTATTATAAAAGTCACAAAACTAGTTGCATCAAATAAAGTTTTTTGGGAGATATAGACTTTTCTTTCTTTTTATATTCTATATAAAATAATGTATTTAATGGGGTTAAATAATACAAAAAATTTCATTAGAGTCCGCTGCGATCTCATCACACTTTTTTTTATTTACAGTACACAAGGGACTTTATGGGGGCACTGCTATCATTTGAGGTCATAATTTTGACACGTTATTGCACAAAAGTACAAATTGAGTACTGTGTATTGTAATTTCTAAATTTTAATTGAAAAGGACATTATGCTGCCATCTAAGAAATGTTGTGACGTTAGTTCTTTTCATGCCCATCTTAAATAGGTGTGAGAAGTAATCAGAAAAAGAAAATGAATAACAATACAACCCTAATTTTTTCCAACTTACCCAATGTCATACATGTATGGTTAAACTCAAAACGTACCTGGGTAATAATTGTATATCTATTACTATTGAATTATGTAGTGATCTTGTAATCAAAAGCTTCAATAAATTTTATTTAACTATGGCTAATAATCGCACAACACTACCTCATGTGCAAAGTGTATTATACATAACCAACAGCGGTTTCTCAACCAGTGCTGCACAACTGACCAAGAAATGGATCTTTTTCGAATGTTATCTACAATCAGATAGAAATTTGGATTTTTACTGCTTCAATATCTCAATTTTGTGGACTAACTAACCTGTTCTTTTATTTTTTTAGAACTTTACATAGCGTATTGGAAAATTTCAGATGTTCTGATTAAAATAAAAAGATCTATAGTGGAAACAGTTGATAGTTGGAACACAAAACTATCAGAAGCAACTCGTAAGAAAGATAATGATAAAAAGAAAGAAAAACCTACACAAATAGATTTAGATAACCCAAATGCTGAAGAAATAATATCATCTGAAATTCTAGACAAACCAATCAACAATGAGCAAGAAGAGAAAGAGTCGAGTAACCCAATAGCCAAGAAAATAAAAAGCTTAGATAATAGTGATTGTAAGCTGTCTTTTAATTTTTTGATGTAGAGTTTTAACAAAACCGAAAAAAAATTATAATTATACATCTGATTACTTTTTAAGAAAGTTCAAGTAGTGTATTAAAAAGGCAATATTTTAGGTGAATCCCATGTTCCTCCATCTCCTAAGTGTCATCATAGATCACAATCAGATGGAACGGTTATGAATATGAATGAAGAAAATAATGATAACAAAAAAGAGTCTGATAAAATAACAGTGAAAAATATTTTATCACAGTTATTACCATCTACAACAACACTAACTTTGATTTCTGTAAAGTAATGAAAAATAGTTTGCTTATTGTTTATTTAATTAATTACTTTTAGCCTCCATTTAACATTCAGGAACATTATACTCTTCCAACAGGAGTGTCGATACCTATTGTTATATATGAAAACGAACCAAGCTCTATTATTGCGTATACTCTCAATTCTTATGATTATAAAAGATCTGTAGAAGAGTTAATAAATAAGAGAAGTGCAGAACAAACACCTAGCCCCATCAGCAAAAGAAAGAACAATACTGATAAAGAAAAAAATGATGATGATAAATCCCTAAGTTTATTAGGTTTTCTCAGAAACAAAGATTCAAAATCAGATTTAAATAGTCCATCATTTAAAGCTTCTACTATTACAGATACTAGGTAAGTAAGTCTATCTTGTTTTTTGCCATCAAACATTTTCCGAATGAATAATTGTCTTTTTACAGTTATTCTGAGCAAACATCGTCTATACCTGAAAAAGGAGAAGATATAAAAAAAACTAGAAATGCTCATATAGAGTTGCAATTTCAAGATTCGAATTGCAATTTCTTCTGTAGTGTTTACTTGGCAGAAAAATTTGCAGCATTGAGATCATTAATTTTACCGATGGGGGAAGAAGCATACATTAGGTCATTATCAAGATCAATTCAATGGAATGCCAGAGGAGGCAAATCCGGTTCAAATTTTGCAAAAACAGCTGGTAAGTTTACAAATGTTTATCAAATTACAAATTACATACATACATTTTTTTGCGCGTGGATCTGAAGTTTTTTTAACTACATATGCTTTTTTTTATCACAAAATAATTCAAAAATAAATGTCTGAGCAATTCCAAATACATTGAGAGAGCACATCAAATCTACATTGTTTCATTTGCCGAAAATAATTGTGTTAAAATGGTCAAAAGTATTGATGCTTTTTGCTATTCGGAACTAAGCTTATAAACAATGTAAACTCCGGAGATTCCTTTATCGGTGTCAGCATCATGTAGTGGTAGCAGAAACAGCACCATTCAATTCTAGTTGAAACTAATGTTTTAAAATGTTTTAAACGTGTTTTAATTAAAATATTTAAAAAACTGTTTTACACCAAAAAGCGTTTTGTTTTATTTAAAATAGAAAAACATGAAATAAACCATCCCTTAGTTGAAATTTATGAAATAGTAAAACTATGTTATGAAGTAAAAGGATCTCGTTTACAACTGAATTTTGCAGTTCTGTAATTATGCCTTGTTTTTATTTAATTATATTGTAATATAAATTTATTTTACAGATGACAGATTTATTTTAAAAGACATGTCGAAGTCAGAAATTCAATTATTTTTGGAATCTGCATCAAATTATTTTGCATATATGCATAAATGTTATTCCACCAAGCAGCCCACGTTACTAGGAAAAATTGTTGGAATATATCAAATTATATTTCGCAATAACTCAAATATTACCTATCGAAGCCATTTATTAGTAATGGAAAATTTATTTTATAATAAGAAGGTATCCCAGAAATTTGATTTGAAAGGATCAATGAGAAATAGATTAGTTGTACCTGAAAATCAAGAAGGTGAAATAGTCCTATTAGATGAAAATCTACTTAAGAGTAAGTAAATTATTTTGTTTTTTACAAAATCCTGAAAATACCTAAAAGCCTTTGATGTGACGATAGTACAAACGTTGCTTCCACTAACACTGCACCCACGTTTCGCCTATTAAGTTGACATTTTCCTATATATTTAAATTTTAAATTTAAGGAAAAAATATTCTATTAATATGTTTACTTCTATTTTCAGTGACTTGTGATTCTCCTTTGTATATTTTGCCACACTCAAAGGCCGTCTTGACAGCAGCAATACAAAATGATACCGAATTTCTTTCAACGCAGTCAGTAATGGATTATTCTCTTCTTGTGGGATTAGATTCCGAAAATAAAGAATTAGTTTTAGGAATAATAGGTACGTATAAGTTTCCTAAAATTAGTAAAGTTACAGTATATGTATTTTTTTAGATTATATAAGAACTTTCACATGGGATAAGAGATTAGAGACTATAGTAAAAAAAAGTGGTATTCTGGGTGGACAAGGAAAATTACCCACAATAGTATCACCAGAAGAATATCAAAAACGTTTTATTGAAGCAATGCATAGGTATTTTTTGGAAGTACCTGATCACTGGGCTGGTTTGGGAAAAGGATTAGATCTTTAAATAGTTCAGTTAACATATTTTTTCCATGTATTTCTACATTCCTCTAGTTAAATTATTAGAGTAACTATATTTTTAAGTCAACGGTTTTGACTGTTATCTTTTCAGTATTTATTTATGTAAAATAATCGGTATGTGCATTATCGTAATATATAAATTATTTCACAATACTATATTAAATATAATTCGTAATAATTTGACTGATAATAATCACGTTGAATATATAATTAAAAAGATATAAAAAAAACTTTATTTTTCAGTTGACCTATCTGAAGCTAGTATATTTCACACGTACAGGGATGTTATCGAAAGATTCGCCCTCCTTTTTTATTTTTCTACTTAGAAAAAAAATGATAAATAAATACAAAAGTTGTATGAAATTTTCCTGCGATCTCAGCGTACTTATCGAAAATACAATTATACAGGGTGTTTTGGATACAAACCTAACTTGCGTTTTTTTAAATGGAATAATAACGTTTATTTACATTGAAGCACAGTACAGTGTTTCGATTTGAGTATTACAAAGAGGTATTGTAAAAAAACAAAGAAAACCCACAAAAGAAACCTTGCAAGTAGGTTATGTTCTTTACGTTATGTTTTTATGTTTTAAATAATAATCCTAGTGGACAATGCCGTTTGATTTACGTTTCACAAAAAGAAAAATTAGTATAAACAGCCACTAAAGAGGGTAACCGTCTAACACATTGCGTAAAGCCTGCCGATATGCTGGAAATGGTTATGATTTATCTTAATATACATAATAAAATAATTATTAATAAAGTCAATTAAATGTATAAAAACATTGCATTCTTAAACTGAGTTATCTTACACCTGCAACTATTAAATCAAAGTACTGTATTGCTAGTTGCCTGCTATCATTCATTTAATTTGGTGGAACTTTTTTATTATACAAGGTGTTTCTAAATTGACTACCATAAATTTAAGAGCTTGTAGAGAACGTTAAAATAAAACTAAAACCTCTATACAGTTTCGTCGGAAAACGCTTCGTTTTCAAAATACAGGGTGTTATAGTGTCGACTGGCAGATCAGTTATTTAGCTATATCTCTAGACAGAGTGGGCAGAGGATTCTAAATTTTTGTGTGCGAGTGTTACTTAAGACTACCGATGACTGGATAATATTTTAAATCTGATACCACCATTCAGTGGCGTAGAAAAAGGGGTAGCCCAACACTTTTTTGTTAATAAAAAATTTGCTGTTCGATGTTTTGAAAATATCGTCTCATTTTCAAATTCCCTAGTCAAAATGCTATATTAAAGATGCTCTTATTAAATATCTCCAGAGGTGTTCGTTTTCGAGATATTCTCGGTTTTAAGTGTTACCTACTTAATTTGCGAAAAACATATTATTATTAAAAAGGGACAATCATCACAAGGTAGATAAAAACAAAAACAAATGCAACTCAAATCTGCTTTACTGTCAAGAAATGACATTTTAATCTCAAAGGTGCACTTATTAACAAATTCATATTGAAAATTTCCTTTTTTTGTTCAATAGTAATAATAAGGCTACCCCTTTTTCTACGCCACTGAATGGTGGTATCAGATTTAAAATATCCAGTCATCGATAGTCTTAAGTAACACTCGCTCACAAAAATTTAGATTCCTCTGCCTACTCTGTTTAGAGATATAGCTAAATAACTGATCTGCCTGTCGACACTATAATATCTGTGATCATTGCGACCAACAATCTCGAATAAAAAGTTACTACGTTTGTACTGTCATCTATCGAAATCCGATCTGCTTATGTGATAATAGCCTTGTTCGTAGAGTAGTCAGAAACCATCAGAAACTGTCCGACGCATGCGCATTTGGTTGTAGAGTTGCGCGTGTTAAGTCAAAGCACTCTTAAATTTTAGAGCTCTATTAAATATCACATCTCTACAGTCATCAAACTATCACAAATCGGTTCTACGAACAAAGCTAATATAAACTATAGTATTTGACCTTTCTTAAATTAAACATCAAAAATACAAATATATTGAAAACACGGTTACATGAATTAAGATCACTTGAAACCTAAATGAACATGACAATTTAATTCATCATAATCATACAGGTTTTTGAAAAATGATTTTAGGGCGTCACGAACCTACCATAATAATAATAATAATAATAATACTTTATTAACCCATTGGCATACAAAAGTACATAAGGTAAGTCAAAGAAAAGGAAGACTATATAAAAGCATTAATTAATCGAAAGAGCTTTAACAAAATTTAGTAGGTACAATGTGCATATGATTGTCATATAATTTAATGGCTCACAATTTTCTCTAGGAGATCTCAAGTACATCCAAGGGGTTCCTCTTTTTTTTTTTATTGATTTATACAATGTATAAATTCATTTATTGAATAAAAACACTTGTTTATTAGGTATTTCTTTGTTTCTTTCTTGAACTTATCATATGGGATTATAGACTTTAAATTTGCTGGAAGGGCATTAAATAGATGAACACTAATATAGCAAGGTGATTTTCTATATTTAGTTGTTTTATATTGCTTTTCCAGGAGTGCTGATGCCTGCCTTGTATTATAATCATGTATGTCTTTTTGACATTTAAATCTAGCAACGTTGTTTTTAACAAAAGTTAAACATTTTAAAATAAAAATGGAAGGAAATGTTAATATTTCTTTTTCTTTAAATTTATTTCTGCACGTTTCTCTAGGATTAAGGTTATACAATAGTCTGATTATTCTTTTTTTGGTTTACAAAGACTTTTTCCCAACCAGTAGATTGGCCCCAGGAAAAAACATTAAACGAAAGATGACTATATGCGAAAGCATAGTAAAGATTCAAGAGTCCTTTTTCATCTAGGCAGGATTTCATTTGAAGAATTGCATAATATGCTTTATTGAGTTTATCACATACAAAGTCTAGGTGAGAGTCAAAAGAAATATTTGAATTGAGCCAGGTTCCCAATAGCTTGACTTTATCTGAGAGAGTAAGCTGAGTAATATTTAATGTGTTAGATAGAAGCGGTTTCCTATTAAAAAAGTTGATTATTACAGTTTTGTTCTTATTTAGTATGAGCTTATTTCTTTGACACCACGTATCCATTTCTTCATACACTACTTTAATATTTTCTTGGAGTTCCTCAGGGGTCTTACCTGTTACAGTGATTGTTGTGTCATCTGCAAACATTGTAACCATTCCTTTATTTATAAATTTTGGTAGATCATTTACGTATAGTAAAAAGATTAAGGGTCCTAAAAGGAACACCCAAGTTGTACCTCATATTTATTAGATAAAGTTTCTTGAATCTTAACTATAATCTGCCTGTTTGATAAGTAAGACTCAATCCAGGACAACACAGGACCTCTTATGCCTAGGTAGTATAACTTATCTAGAACAAACGATGTATTAATGCTATCGAAAGCTTTACTTAAATCAAACATGATTGATACTACGAGGTTGCCTTTATCTAGTTCGTCATAAATGTAATTTAGAAATTGGTAGCTGGCTGTTTCAACAGACTTTTTTGCTGTGAATCCATGCTGATCAGTAGTAAGTAAGCTATTTTGTTCAACAAATTTTATAATTATGTCATACATGCACCTTTCTAAGATTTTTGAGAATTCAGGTAATAGGCAGATATGTCTGTAATTGTCAGGCTGCAATGGATCTCCCTTCTTAAAAAGTGGAAAAGCTAATGCAACCTTCATTGTATCTGGAAATTTACCACTCTGTAATCACATATTGATACTGTGGTAAGAGGATGAATTATATAGTTACATATGTATTTAATTATTTTAGGAGAAATCATATCTATTCCGCAACAGGTTTTATTTTTCATTTTTGTTATTATTTTGTTAACGTCCTGTTCTGTTATTAAAGGTAAAAAAATAGAATTATTGGAGCTAACTAATAATGTGCATGGGAGTGAAAGATTTTGACCAAAGTGTTCATTTACTGTTTGATTGCAAATGTTAGAGAAATAAGATGCAAACATTTCCTAGAGTTCTTTTGGTTCAGTAATAATTTGACTATCATTTTTTTGTAGTGACAATATATTTAACGGTTTTTCTCTACCCAGGTTTTTATTTATAGTTCTCCAGGTCTCTTTTATTTTATTTGAGGCTTTATTAATTTTATTGCATAATAAATGCAATGTATTCCGCAATGAACTCATTAAACAATTCCTGCCAAAACACTCATACTTTTTAACATTATAATTAGTGGAAAGTAAAAAACAAAATAGTTTTCAATATTTTATTAAATAAATACATACGACAAAAAGTTTAAAATATAATCAGTATTATCTAAATTATCTTAAGTAGCCATAAAATATAGATCTAATTCAAAATTTACTAAGAAGAGTTTTCTTATTTTGGTTTGTAGTTGAAAAATTTTGAAAAAAAAGTGCCTGTATTATTAAGCCTTTTACTTTTATTTTAATAAATACTCAAATATTCCTCAAATATTGGTCCCAAGAATTCAGTTATATGAATGTCTGCACAGATAAGTTATGTAAACACATACTTGACAATTTTTTGTAATTAGGCACACAAATTTATGTAACCTACTTAACGTGTGCAATATCCTTGAAGATTAAATACGTGCACAAAATATGCTACATCAGAAGTCCCTTTTTTTATACGAAGAACTCTATCTTTCTCTCCCTCTCTCTCTGCAACATGACATTGGGAGTGAGTGGTGTCATCAAGATTTTAATTAGAAATGCACATTGCACAGCTATCAGTAAATGAATTTTTACATTTTTCCAAAACTTGATAACATTGTTAAACACCCTTGATCATATTAGTTCCAGTAACTCTTTATTTAATTTATGGAGATAGTTATAAATAAATATTCCATTAAAATATTTCCATTGCCAAATATGTTCTTCACATATGTAGGTGATTTATGGCAAAATGGCTTACTTTTGCAAGTTCGACATCCTGTTAAAATAAATGCCTCAACTTTGAGAACGCCAATGACAGATGTCCGAACTTGTTTTATTTAACTTAAAACATTGGAATATCTTGAGCTATGGAGAATTATAAAAGGATTTAGATCTTCTTTTTTAAATATGAGTGAATACAAAAATTTCTGACAACTAGTCAAGTAGGGTACGACTCGTTTATGGTAATAAAGACTAGTTGGCTAAAATTTTAGATAATACACCCATTAGAACACATTAGATCATATAATTTATCTGCATAAACATTGGTTTGATTTAATAACAGTTTCTGTACAGAAGATCAACAAAATTGTATACGCAAAGATGTTTATGCTACGTGTTTTAAAGTAGTGTCTATATATATATTATTTTCACTTGAGCAGTCAAACCAGTAAAGATTTAGGTCATATACTGGACTTTTATAATAGTGACAGACAATAAAACATAATTAAAAAGATCCATGTAATTTATGAAAATTATAAAAATCGGTGTACTATAAAATATCAACAAATTGATCTGTCCGAAGTTAGCATTGCTATTTACCTTAGCAATGAATGATTTCCTTTCATTAAAATACATTTAGTTAGTATAAATAATCATTAAAGGATTCTCTTTCCAACATGTCTTGAAATTTTTAAAGAAATATAGATATGGTAAAGAAAGATATTAATTTTAAGTATTCTCTTTCCAACGATGTATAAAAAATGTAATATTAATGTAGGTATTGTAGAAAAAATTAATATTTTTTAACAGCAATCCATTAAAAAGATAAAAATGTATAACTGTCATTTGTAAAATTTTTGCAGCAAAGCGTGTTAAACAAACCTCAAATCCTAAGCAAAGAATATTACCATTTGAAAAAACAGACAGATATCAATTACCCACTGACATTGATAGTGTTGGAGCTGTAAATTGAACTCAGTCCATTGCGCTATAAAGTGAGTGATGTGATTTTTCTGTCCTCAAAATTTAAACTGTTTATTTGTTTAATTGTTCTGTTTTTGAAACTTGTAATATATAACTGTATTTAATTAAGATGGAATACTAAAAATATACAAACACTGGTTTGAAACGTTGTGAAGATAACATCGTTGTCTGTATGAATATGACAGTTTTAACCACATGAAAAGTCTCAATTAATAATACGAAAGTACCATCACCATCACAGTGATATTATGGCATTGCGACTATAATTCTTTCAATCAACACTTAGGTATAATTTTTCCAATTAATGAAGAGCTATTCATGATGAAAATAATCTGAACAGAACTCTCATTACTTTGAACAACCTACAATAGTGACTTAACAAAATCTAAATCTGTATAAATGTGAATATAATCTTACAAGCATTGTTCTGGCACTTAACAGATATTACCAACAGCAGAATATAAAACAGGTTTTATTATGTTACTAAATACGTTAGTACTTATATCGTGGCCAGCTGTCATACAAAAACAACTTTACCATTTCTGTACAAATATCTTAAATTAGAAAACAGCATTACAAAGTTGATCAATTCCTAGTTCTGCCAGAATATAAAAGTAATATACAAGTTGACATAATCACCTTATATTTCTCTTCCAAATAAACTTGATTGATTTATACTTATTTTGTTACTAAAAGTCATTGTCAACTAGATCATAATTGCATTGGTCTAGTCGATTGAAAAGCTGTAGTTTTGTTTTTAGCTACACCAACACCAACATTGATGTAGGGTAGATGGTCCATTGTTCTGGCAACAAAGTTAAAATTAAAGAGTACTGTAATAGCCGCTTTACACTTCGCAATTTTCATTGCCGGCAATACAAATTGCCCGCAAGGAATTGCGGATTTGGTCTTGCCAGTTCACTTTACACTTGGCAATTTTTCTTGTTCCAAAACAGGTATACCATCTTAAGAAACTTATAGGTCGTTGATTATTATGATTTGTGTAAGTAAAGATTTGAGATTATGGTTATTATTTACCTTTTCAAGAGATGAATAAAATGTCCACGGCGAATAAAAGGGCTAAAATTGTAGCAGCATCATGTGCATGTGAAATTTCAAGTTTCTATTCCGTTGGCTACACGTAAATACCCTAAAAATATCACTAAATTGCGCCGCAATGCAATTAAAATTAGGTCCAGTTCTAATTTCTGCAATGTAAGGAAAATTGCAACAGCTGATCAAAAGACGTAGTAGTGCGCTAGTGTGCAAACGCGCAACGGTATTTTTATTGCCGGCAATGAAAATTGCTAAGTGTAAAGCGGCTTTAATACATTTGTTTGTTTTGGCAGACCAGTATTACAGAGCAACTGTGATTTAGCTGACAATGCTAAAAATTAAAAATATATTAGTGATGTACGGTCTAAGTCACTAGCTGTTCTCACCCTCTTTTTAGTCTTATATTTTACATTTTACAAAAAAATAATGTGCATGAAATTATACGTCAGGCTTAAAATCAAGTTATATTGTTTTATTTACAGGGTGTATTATTTCATATACATTTTTTTTTTTTTTGAATTTTCAAAAGACTGAGAAGAGCTTTTAAATATACTTGATATTTACTCCAATCCATTCTTGAAATATAGCTTCTTAAAAATTATGAAAAATTACAAAGATGAGATACTGTAACATTGACAATAGGAATTATAATAGTTACAGTAGAAATAATAGTATTATTAATAATAAATATAATATGTCACTGATAATAATACATTTTATACATAAAAACGAGCATAAAAATATGTTCAGGTAATTAATTTTAAGGGTCTGTATCAGATATAAAAGGAAACAATCTTGTATCTAAACTGAACTTAAGATGCAAGTCTCGATTATTCCACACTCCGCACAGGTGAGTTTGACATGATGCAATCAAACTGAAACTACCGCTACTGCAGGTTGCAACAGGTGCAAATTCGTGCGAGATGGCAGCACTTTTAAGGCATAGATATGCACTTTTTTTTTTTTCGATTAAATTAATTTACAGCTCATACCAAGAGTTGAGGAAAATGAATTTAAAGGTTAGAAGCAATGATTAATGTCGGAAAGTTAGTAAATTTGCCCAGAAAAAATATAAAATGCATGCAAAAAAATTTTTTTTTCTTGTGAAGAAAAAAATTACTCCGATATATTAAACGTATTTTAGATCAATCTGATAAAAATTGCATTCAAATCGTATAAGTTTTATACGAGATATTCGAAAACTACGATTTAAGTGGGTATACATATAAGATTCAGAAGTAAATACAAAAAGAAAATATCAACAATAATATTAAAACTACGTCCAATGTGCCCACCTGCATAAATTCAATTTGCTAATTATGTGATTTTGGAGAAAAATGTCTATTTTTAATATATAATAAAATAAATAAATAACACCACATGTAATTACGACCCCCTTTATCCCAGAAGGCTCTAGAAGTGCGGGATTTTTTATATTATCTTAGGTGTTTTCTTTTTGTCATTTAATTCAATTAAATTATCGGGTCTGTATGTATTCATAAAGTTTATATGCTAAATAACCCCAGAGATTAGTTCAGTGGCGTTAAATCTGGGCTTTTAGGTCAAGAAACTGTTTCATTCCTCCCAGTCCACGTATTATAATTTTATTTAAAAAATATTATGTCTGCAAGCACCGTCTTGCTGCCATACTATATGGTTTCTATATTCTAAATCAGAGGTGCTCAAATGGTTGATCACGAGAGCTTTAAAAGTCGATCGCGATGACACAGTAATAATAAAAAATTATGGACTTCCTGCTTTACTCTTTCTTTTAAATCTGGCGTGCGATTTTGAACCTAATTATTGCGAGATGAGAGTTCATATTATTTCGATACCATTGTGAGTAAGCGCGATTATGTGCATTGTATTGTTTTCTACCTAGTAGTAGAATTCAGACTTCAATCCCCTTACTTTTTTTTGACGATCGCTTGCCGCCCAATTTTTTGCGGTAGATTGCTGATAGTACAAGTCTGAGTACTCCTGTTCTAATTTAAAATCATCTATATATTCCTCTATTTCGTTTTGCAAGTGCCTTTGTAAAATATCGGACCAATAATTTTATCTTGTGCAATTCTCCGCATCAGACACTAAAACTCCATCTATCATGTAATTGAATTTCTTGAAATTGCCTGGGATTCTCTGTTGCTCAATAATGTCGTTTTTCTGTTAAAAACGCCTCACGTGGAGTAAAATCATGCATCTGTCCAAACAATTGTTTTTATAATATCAGGGTTTTGTCTCTGGCGTTGAGGAATATTATTATACAGGGTGGTCCAGATTTTAATACATTAATTTTGAGAGGCGATAGAGAATCGCAAAATAAGGGGACTTTTCTTAATAGACAAACCTCGAAAAATTCACCATAACTTAGACTTGAAGTTTCATTAAAAAAAACTTTATTATTTAATATCTAAGGAAAGACAAAGGCCATCTTTTTCAAATTTGGCACACCGCCTTTCTCTGTAAATCTGCATCTACCATTCAAGTCAAAAATAATAACAGAAAGCCATTGGCGCAGATATGGGGGTTACATATCCCCTTTTTAGAAATATGTAGTGTGTAGTGTGCCACTGGATATTTTTGAAAAAATTATTAAACTGCTAAATTGCCTATGGCATTCTGAAGGTAAATGTGGTCTTGTATAATTTTGATAGAACAAGCCGTTTCTTATTTATTTCTCAAGCTTGCCGTCAATTACACAAAAATCGACATCAAATATTTACGGCAATCAACTCCATTTCCAGAAGATGTCAAAAGCCGAAGGATGGCACTTTTTTTAACTTTTTTGTTAATTTTGTATTAAATATTAATAAAACATATTTTTGAATCATGTTTGGAGGGCTATTATCTCCTTTATTATACCTGCACAAAAGTGTTTAACTGCAATTAAATTGGAAACGGCTTGTTCTATCAAAATTTTACAAGAACACATTTTTCTTCAGAATGCCATGGGCACTTTGGCAGTTTAATAATTTTTTCAAAAATATCCAGTGGCACACTACATATTTCTAGAAAGGGATATGTAACCCCCATATCTGTGCCAATGGCTTTCTATTACTATTTTTGACTTGAATGGTAGATGCAGATTTACATACAGTTCAATCCGATTCTCACCTCCTTAGATATTAAATTATAATTTTTTTTTATGAAATTTCAACACCCTGTATCTACGTTATGGTGCATTTTTCGAGGTATGTCTATTAAGAAAAATCCCTTTATTTTGCGATTCTCTGTCGCCTCTCAAAATTAATGTATTAAAATCTGTCACTCGTTTTCTTTTATCTTCTGCTGTTAATGTTTGAACCAATTTTAGCTTCCATACCCCGAATTTGTGTTTTTTTAAGATTAGATAATACATTACAGTATTTTGGTGACAAATTTAACTCCCTGGCGAGATCTCTTGTTGAATTTCTGAGATGAGCTTATTGTCTTCAACAGACACAAATGTTGCTGAATTATTGTTGTTCTCATTAGGGATGCCAGTCCCAACGATAATTTCAATCCCGGGATTTTAGGGACAAAGGTCAACTAATCCCGGGATTAGTCTCAAAAAATGAAATTTTCATTTTTGAGTTTTAATTATTATTTATTATGTTTAAAAATAAAACTGAACGAAAGTCGATAAAATATGAACACAAAACGTAACTCTTAATAATTGAAAGACTAAATATTAATACACAAACAAGGCCAACGCAAGCAGGAAAGCATAGTGAATCATAGACCTTTACACGTCACTGTGTCACTGAAGAGCAGACGAGATATACACTAACATTGTTACAGCGTTGCCGGAACTATTACGTGTCACTCATACTAGAGAAATACATAAATTGTGCATTTTTTCTGTTAATAAATTTTCTTTAAATTTGCACCAAAATCCTGGGATTAGGACTTTTAATCCCGGGATATTTGGGGTTGCTCTTAATATGCGACCCCGGGATTTCGGGATCCTGGCATTGAATCCCTAGGTCTCATATATCAATTATTTCCATGACATACTGAAAGGTTTTGCAGAAAACAGCAATGCTACAGTATCATCTTTATAATTTTTCATAGTTCAAGAAGCTATATTTCAAGAACAAATTGGTATAGATATTAAGTATATGATGTTTTTGAAAAGCTCTTTCAGTCGTAAAAATTAAAGAATGCCAAAAAAAGTCACGTTTTTAGGCGATTAAAAAATAATACACCCTGTAAAGAAAACGATAGTACTCAATTTTAGCTTAAGACGTAAAATTGCATGCACATCTGGAGATTCTTTGTGAAATATATGTAATATTGTTGATTGAAATTAATACTTTAATCAACGGTAATATACAGGGTGAATTTGAAATACACTGAATTATTTTAATCAATTAAGCTTTATGGTCCGTAGAAATTCTAAAAAATAGTCATTTGTAAAATAAATGAGAAAAAAATGTGGGAATATTTATTTAAATAGGTATTTACGACGCTCCTGAGCAGAACAGCTGATCTGAGTAACGACATAAATGCATGCACCCCCACTCTTCGTAGCTACCACGTTGCCGGCGTAGTTTAGCCTGTGCATCCATGGTGTCAAGTGCGAATTTTTCCTAGTGTTTTAGATTTGAGTTTTGTCTTCGTAGCTACCGCGTTGCTGGCGTAGTTCAGCCTGTGCATCCATGGTGTCAAGTGTGAATTTTTTCTAGTGTTTCAGTTTTGGTTTTACTTCATAAAACTTGGTATTTCTATTGTGTTTGACGCAACACTGCGAATAATGCGTGAGGTATTTGTTCATAACAAAGTCAATGTCAAGTTCACCGGTCAGTGTATATCCAGTGGGACGAGTTTAGGGTTTTTTTTGTGGAAACTTTAACTATGGAATTTTGAAATTAAAACACTGCGAGTTCATTAATTATGCTATAACAAATTACAGATTAAAAAAAATCAGTGTATTTTAAATTCACCCTGTATAAGGCTAAAAAGTGAATGAGAACAGCTAGAGATTCAGATTGTACATGATACTTTCTTAAAACAAATTAAAAATTTACATTTAAAGTACTCGTCAAAGACATATTAATATTCGAATATTATTGCCATGTTTTCTATATAGTTATCAGTTATCACATTATTTCAAAGCAATTTTACGTTTGATAAAAGAAATGGCTTATTGTTTAATGTAAATAAAATAAACTGACGATGTCACATAGATTACATTAAATTTTAAATAATATAATTATAATTATTATGATGAATATATGAACCTTCTACGGAAATGTAATACTTGATATTTGTCTAGTTTTTAGCAAACTTTTTATTACTTATGGACTCTATATTATCATGCTATAAATCTGGCTATTAAATAAAAACAATGGCAAATCCTACAAATCTAATATCTAATAGCTATATCACAAAAAATGATTATAATCATAAAGTTTTGGATCACATTGTTTTACATTATTACATTCAAACTGTAAATTTGTAATATGAATAAATTGATATTGTTAGAGGTACAACCAACTTTGTTTAAAAAGAAGCTAATCTCAAATTATGAATTATGCAAATTTTATGTGCCATTTCTTATGACTTAAGATAGACATTATCTATGTGTGTATTGCTGTATAATGGTACCTATCTAGTTATTTGATTTTTTTGGCATAAAATTCAAAAGGAACTAATCTAATTTACAGATTTGTTTGATAAAAATATGTAAAGCATAATATAATAAGTTAAGTAAATAATTAAGTTAATAATTTTGGTTGGCATATTTTTATCCTTGTATAGTAGACAAAGGCACCGTTTTAAAATTAATTATTGACTCGTCGTGTAGTAAAGGTCTTTTTTCCTCTTTCTTTTTACTACTAGCTTTTCTCTTCCCTCTATTTATGACGCCATCATCTTCATCCATCATTCTCATAATTTGTATTTGATCTGAGGAATCGATTGGCGCTACTGATATATCTCGAACGGCACGGAATTTACCACAGTTATTTAAATGCTCATTTTCAAGTCGAAAGAAATTCCATACAAATCTTCTAAATACTTCTAAGGGTGATAAAATAGAAGTCATTATATCATTACTTACATAACCTGATTCCGTTAAATATAAGGATATGGTCCAAGCAAATCGAAGTATAAAATCCTCCACAATTGCGAAATAATAAAAAAACTGAAAAATAACAATTATAATAAAGATCCGAGTTTATATAAAATAATTATTTTATACCGTGGAAGAGTATACGATTTCTTCTCTTAAAAATGTATTTTCTCCTGCAGATTTATCCAAAAGCCCCCAATCCATTTTAATATCCCATGTGTAAGCATATGAAGAGCTAACTATTTGGGATATGATCCACAAAAATACATATGGGTTGTTAGAGAAACCTTCATAATCATCTGCAATTATTATTGACAAAAATATTATTTTATTTTCATTTAAGGGTAAGAGTACACATTAAATATAAAGAACAATTAATATCTATTTACCTTTGTATACCGACTTGAGAGTGGCAAATATAACTACAATAAATGTTGTTGCATATTTCCCTGCATTAACAAGATGGGGAAAAGCTTCCCTGGTGTCATAATAACGTCTTAAACATTGAGCAAAACGTAACCAGGCTGGTATACAATTTACAATGGGCCTTATAACAAAACTATTTTCCATACATTGAGTGGTATCTGTAAATAATTAATCAGTGTTGCTTATACCGTGCTTTCATTTCAAAACACTACATAAGGAAGCGATAGGTCAGGTTTGTGAGTCGCGTCCACAATAGTGGGGAGTGGATTGATTCGATGCATGATGGTAAATGTTTTATTGGAAAGTAATATTTAGGTTTAGCATTTAACCACTTACGGCCATTCTCACCGTAGTTTTAAAGGAAGGTTTAGCGATAAGGCGTGCTTAAATCTGAATTTTTCGTTGCACCGTTGCTTAAGCGTTCTTAAATCGCCTTAAAGGTTCCTTAAATTTAAGCCATGAAAAATGGTGGCTTAAAGCTGGTTTAAATTTAAGAATAGTTCTGAGCATGCGCATTTTTACAAATTACGTGTCATTACTGACATTTATTTGATTTTGATTTCAATTTTCAATCTTTAAATTACCTATTTTATTATAAAATGGAATCTGATGATGAAGATATCTTTGAGGACGATATTGATATATTGGAAATTATCGATTTCGGGTTTCCCAGAAGAATTTATGTGAGAAGAAATTATTTTGCTGAATAGATGAGTTAACTTTCTTTAGGCGGTTTAGATTGCGTAAAGATACTGTTTTATATATTTTGACTTTAATTGAAGCCAATTTGGAGTTCCCCAGTGATATGTATGTGTTAAAATATATTCCCTTCCATAATTTAAGTGTACAGTACGTAAGTAAGATTTTTGTTCGCAGGATACAGAGTTAGTTTTTTTGTTTTCAATTATATCTTTATAGTTACTAATAATATTCAAGAGGAGGATCTTTTCATCGTTTGTAAAATTTGCGGACCCACTCTCTTCCTCGGGTTTTCCATTTTATTCTTATTTTCTAAATACAAAACGTGATGTAGGTACAGACAGAATAAAATAATGGATGACAAATGACATAACAAAGAACGTAACGAAGTTGCCAACAAATTACAAATAACCTAAAAGTAGGTGTATTACAATAAAATCTATACTTAATAAAGCGGACTTAAATATTTTGCGGTGCAATGCAAACAAAGTTAAACCATATTTAAATATTTAAGCAACCTTAACTAGGGGTTGCTTAAACAGTAATCGGTGAGAATGGCCGTTATAGAGATAATTCATTCAAATATCATCATTTACTATTAAATATCAAATTATCTTTTTTTCTAAATGACTTGATCATCTTTTAATAGGAAACTATCAATTTATTACGTAAGCATTGTTTCGATATTAATAATAATAATAATAATAATTTATTTACACCAAAATATAATATTTTATTTTATATAAATATTATATTATAAATATAAATACAATACTCAGTCCCCTAAATTGAAAACGTGGCTGACTGTCATGTATCATATATTTGTCAATTACCACAGTCATAGCCTTCTACAGTTCCAAGCCATGAAGTTTGAGATCTGGCAACGCGACAGGTAGACCACTCTGGTCGTGTTGTTTACCAGCGGTGTTTGTTTAGTAGTTACTTTTTAGATTTTGTACTGTTTGTACTTTAGTACTGTGTTATTAAGAATTATTATTAATAATTCATTAACTTCGCTTATTTGAAGTTTTTAAACTGGACAAAGGTAAGAAAGCATTATATACGGTCATTTAGTGAAAACGTCATCTGACAGATAATGGATGCAAACAATGTTTAAAGTTAGGAAAAGTGATAATTTAATTAAACAAAAATATTTAAGCACTAAAAAGGTATGTATATATGATTAACTTACCAGTATTTTATAACCTGGTATAAATATAACATAATATAATAATGATATATAGACTTATAAAACAAAAATAAAATAGTATTGTACACCTTGCAAATTGTTATTTATAAATGAATACAGTTTATTTGACAAATGTTACAAAATTACACGTTTCTATCAGTGGATGTTATAAATTGTTTGCATCCAATTCTTTGACATTACATATGATCATGACGCGCACTAAATATGCGTTTATTTTTTATATTGTAGATGCCTCGACATTGCTGTATACTATGCAAGTACTTTAAAAACTGAATCCTCAAATAGTACTTATCCTTTCCCAAAGGATCCAGTGCTGCAATAAATTGGCTTAGAGCTATACACACGGAGGACTACTGCATTAGTAAAAATTCAGCTATTTGCAGTTTGCACTTTGAAGGCAGAGAAGTTACAACCATGGAGCTTTATAAAGATAGGTAATACGCACGAGGCTAACTAACATATCTCAAGCGAATGTGGTAATAAATCCCAAAAAAGAAAAGGAAGAGAAATAACATATCCTCGTTTAAATGAGGATGCAGTTCTTCACATATTTTCCAATCAACCGAAGTATCTTTCTACAACTAAGCCAGTGTCTCGACGTAATCCTGAAGAAAGAAGACAAAATGCTAAAGGCAAAATAATGATATTGACCAGTTTCTTGCCGATGACATCATTTCAAGCTTTGAATATTTTGTGCAGGCTGTGCCAAAAAAATGATGCTTCATTAAGTGGAATTACAAGTGTGTGTGAACAATGTCTTGTATTTTTACATTTTAAATATTGACTACGACTGAAGAATCTGATACTGATAGTAGCGAAGTAAAAGTAGTTTCAAGTATTAGCGTAAATCAAAGTTTTAATGTTACCGTTTTTGTAAATAGTCATGAATTGCCATCAAGCAATTTAGAGTGGATTTTACCCTATTAAGTGTATATTCCAGAATTATATATTTGTAAATTATTCATTTTGGCGAAATAAATTTATAGCACAAGTTTTGGGATCTTTATACTTTATTTCCTAAACAAAATCCTTAAATCAGTGCATGAAAGTAAGGGATGGCTGAATTACAAACAGGACTACCATTGACAGGAAATGCGATGTTGCCTTTGTTACTTCATGGCTTGGAACTGTAGATGGCTATGCCACAGTCCATGCTCCCTCGCTGCTCCGAATTATATGAGTTCGACCAAACGCTGCTTTACTATGTAGCGTGCAAATATGAAAACGTGGTAGGAATACTAATATGTTTAAACCTTACCTCCAGCTTCTAGCCAATTTCCATTTGTGAAATAAAAACAAACTAAAAATTGGAAATCTAAAAGTGCATTTACAAAACTATTAAGTTGATCCGCAAGCCAAAAATCAGCAAATCCTACATGGAAGATAGGTGCAGCAAACATTCTCCCCTACAAAAAAAATGTTGTTTTAAGGTAACGTAATAAATAAAATAATTGTTTAAATGTTATTTGTGGCATTTCATAAATTATTTCTTTCCTTTTCTTTGTTTGGGATTTATTACCACATTCCTTGAGATTCCTATCCAAAAAATTCGATTTATCTAAAAAATATTCAAATTAACCAGTTTAAAACTGGGAAATAACCTCTACGCCTTTGACGTAATGTCAGAGGATCAGTTAGAGGGTGTTTTTTGACAACTAATAGGAATTAAATTAATACAAAAATACTGCGTTGACGTTTCGGAAACTATATCCGTTTCCTTTTTCAAAGTTTAGGCTCTAGATTTTTATGTAACGTGTAGAATAACACGGCATAAAATAAAAATTGTTTATATCATTTCCATAGATACTTACCATAGAAATGTTGAAAAATATACTAAATAATATTAATTTTATTGAGTTCTTCTCTCAACATAGGTAACCAAGTTGAACAAAATTCTACCGAACAATTTGATACGCATTTATCTTCATTAAGTAAAATTATTGCAGATTCTTTGATTTTTCTTTTTTGTTGTCTGCTTCTTTGGTCAAAATTTTTGCTGAATCCCATTTTATCCTGTGATCGTTTTCCCAAGCATGTTCACAAATTTTAGATTTTTCAATATCACCTTTTCTAATATGACTTTTGTGCTCGCCCAATCGTACATTAAGTTGTCTAGATGATTCACCCACATAATGTTTATTACACTCGCACGGGATACTGTATATACAATTTTTTGAATTTTGTTCAGGATTTAATGGTTTCGTTTTTGTTAATATGGATCTTAAAGTATTATTTGTTTGAAAAATTGTCCTAACGCCAAATTTTTTACCGACACGACGTAATTTCTCAGATAAACCTTTTATATATGGAATTAATGTCGAATAATGATATTCTGGTTTTGGTTGCACCGGATTGTTAACCCTATTTTCAATGTTCATGAAAGTCTTATCAACAAATTCTTTCGGGTATTCATTATTAATTAAAATTTCCCTGACAAATTGCCTTTCATGTTTGAATATTTCATCATTAGAAGAAATATTCAAACATGAAAGGCAATTTGTCAGGGAAATTTTAATTAATAATGAATACCCGAAAGAATTTGTTGATAAGACTTTCATGAACATTGAAAATAGAGTTAACAATCCGGTGCAACCAAAACCATAATATCATTATTCGACATTAATTCCATATATAAAAGGTTTATCTGAGAAATTACGTCGTGTCGGTAAAAAATTTGGCATTAGGACAATTTTTCAAACAAATAATACTTTAAGATCCATATTAACAAAAACGAAACCATTAAATCCTGAACAAAATTCAAAAAATTGTATATACAGTATCCCGTGCGAGTGTAATAAACATTATGTGGGTGAATCATCTAGCTAGACCACCTAATGTACGATTGGGCGAGCACAAAAGTTATATTAGAAAAGGTGATATTGAAAAATCTAAAATTTGTGAACATGCTTGGGAAAACGATCACAGGATAAAATGGGATTCAGCAAAAATTTTGACCAAAGAAGCAGACAACAAAAAAAGAAAAATCAAAGAATCTGCAATAATTTTACTTAATGAAGATAAATGCGTATCAAATTGTTCGGTAGAATTTTGTTCAACTTGGTTACCTATGTTGAGAGAAGAACTCAATAAAATTAATATTATTTAGTATATTTTTCAACATTTCTATGATAAGTATCTATGGAAATGATATAAACAATTTTTATTTTATGCCGTGTTATTCTACACGTTACATAAAAATCTAAAGCCTAAACTTTGAAAAAGGAAACGGATATAGTTTCCGAAACGTCAGCGCAGTATTTTTGTATTAATTTAATTCCTATTAGTTGTCAAAAAACACCCTCTAACTGATCCTCTGACATTACGTCAAAGGCGTAGAGGTTATTTCCCAGTTTTAAACTGGTTAATTTGAATATTTTTTAGATAAATCGAATTTTTTGGATAGGAATCTCAAGGAATGTGGAATCCCAAACAAAGAAAAGGAAAAAAAATATAATAATAATAAGACACCAACTACCCTATCTAAAGTAGTTGTTGAGCGCCACAGTAAAATATTTGTCAAGGCTTTGTAGTAGTCCTAGTGTTAAGGTAAAAACTCATCCTTATGCACATATCCTGTCAGCCATTATTTTTAGTAGAGCAAGGCCGACATTTTTCTGCTGGCAGGGAAGATTACGTAATCTGTTATACGATTACCAGATGGTAAACTCCAATGGTCTCCATTCTTTACAGGAAGAGACCCAGCAAATTAACTACACTCACTCTCGCACATTATGCAAGATTAATGACTAGATATTGTAAACGTGTACCAAATAGACAAAAGACTGCATTTTATATTTTCTGGCCAACTTATATCGATTTTTGACTATTTACCCGAACGAATTGGTAATAGATAAGATATTGATACTTTCTCATTTAATGTGTGTTTTATTTAATAATAAAATCCCCTAGATCTTATTAGAAAATCTTCTACATAAATTTAATTAATGTATCAAAATTGTCAAGTACTCACAGGACATTCGTCTTAGTATAAGAAATAATTAATGATTAGAAAATATATGTTATGGTTAACATCCTTAACATTTAAAAACTTCTTTTGTAAAAGACATGGCCATAAGTTGCTCTGCTTTACAGAATGTTTACGTTTTATTGCTTTTAAACGTTTTATATTTGTTTCTATGTTGTATTGAATAATTGGTAGAACCATAATTAAATTATAATTATCTGTATATAAAGTTGTCATTAACACAATGAACCTTATTTTTTAAATTTTTAATCTTTATCTCAAAATATTTAAACCCAACTACATTTAAAATATCTCCAAAAATTAATGTTTGCAACACACTGGCAAATCAATTTATAAAATTGTACTCTGACATTCTTTACAACTTTTACTTGAGTACGAATTGCTTACTCTCCATAGCCGTTTTCCATTGGAGCACTGTACAGTTCCGTACATGTACCGATTACATTCCATTCCATTTCGATGCGCATTTACGATGGGACAATAAGTTCACCTGAAGTGTACCTAAAATTTGGACAGACACTTCGTGGACAGTTAGAATACTTTTAGATTGACAAATGATTTATAATCATAACCTCAAAAATTCAAAATATGTTATTCAATCACGACCTGTGTGTGAGTTATTTTTAAATATTTTTTATTACCTATGTCAATTCATGTCTCTAGAGTTGAATAACTTTTATGAAGTTTTTCTAAAATATTTCAATGGTCTGAAAATGATTTATTATTGGTTTTAAATCAAATGTCAAATATCTACACTTAAGTGCACTGCATGTTCTAATCATCTTTCAGCAGTTCTGTATCTAAACTGTTCCGTACATGCACTGTGGTGCTCCCGTGGAAAACGGCTCATATGAATTAAAATTTAATGCAAAATACATGTCGAATTAATTAATGTGTAGGTTAAGCAAATTTAAAAAAAGTTACTGTTGTATAAATGATCAATCTGACATTAATAACACCAAAATGACATTTAAAAAAAACAAATATTAGGAGTACATTGTCACCTTATCCAGAATTATATTGAAACAAAAGAACGGATCTTTGTGGGCAGTGAAAAGTGGCTGCCAGCTATTGTCTCACTTCTCAAGGGACAAGGGCACTTTAGCTGGAATGGTTTACGTAATATTATTATCTGTAAGTATTTATAGATTTTTTTTTAAACATTTTACATACAAAATGAGTGTAATAAATTTTTGTTCCGGCCCAAGTTTTAAGATGCGAGGCTTTTAAGTACCAACACATATATGGCTCGTACAACTCAAATTAAACTTAAAAAATATAAATCATTAGGTAATTTACAATTCATTAGGTAATTTATGTAGCATTTCCTAGATCCGCACCTAAGTGACTTAACACTTGTGTTGTGCGGTAGGTTGAATATACATTTGTATATGATTAAATCTAAATTAGTATAGTAAATAAACATGAAAACAAGTTCACTATAATATCATTCTTATTACTATCTAATTCTAAAAATATAAAATAAAATTAAAATTTAAGCATTTAAAAATGACAAAAATAGTACTTTGAAAGGTAGAGTAAAGTAGAGTAAATTACTCCAACATCTTGATAAATGAAGGATAGTTGTCATTTATATATATTTTACATTGATGGGAAAATCTTTTATAATTTTTTATATTTCTAAAATCTAATGGTAGCAAATTATAAGCTTTAGAGGTTAGACAGTATGCAAATCTACATTTTTATTACTGGCAGGTACATTCAGTAGATTAAGGGTTATACTACGAGTTACAATTTCATGAGAGATAGCACTTTTAAGGTGTTCTTTTTTATGAGTGTATGTGGTCAATGTGTGAAAATTTAATGATCTTATAAATAAATAATAAATAAATAAATAGACTTTATTATTCAACAGTATACACCAATTAATGAACAACACAGCACCCGCATAAAATGTGGGTAATGTTTAGTACTTTTTGAAAAAAAATAATAACAATAATAAAAATTGAGTAGTAATGCCAACTTAAAATAGCAAATTAAGTTTATTTTTAAATCACGCCTCCTACATCGAAATATATCAATGCATTTACAATATTTATTATGCAAGCTTAACATCCTGAATAACGGGGAATTTAATTGAACATTAGTCCTGGGTACAGGACAGTAGAAAGTATCTTCTGATCTGGTATTTACAGATTTTGGAACTCTCAATGCTATTTTACTTAACATTGCACTATTATCAATATAACAATTTATAAGACCATGTAAATGTTGTAAACATATAATATTTCTACGGCTTTCCAAAGTTTTAATATCATAGTAAGAGGTTAATATGTCACGAGCATTTATTAAATACGAACCTGTCTCTCTAAAATATTTACACTTAAGGTATCTACTTTGAACAGTTTCCAAAGAGTAGGAATATTTCTCATACAAAGGGGACCAGATAAGGGGAGCATATTCAATTTTAGGAAGCACAATTGATTGATACAATAAATCCAGAGACAAATTTGAGTTAAATGACCTCGTATTACGTATTATGAAACCCAATAATTTCATAGCAGAATTACTAATATTGTGGATGTGGTCGTTAAACATCAACTTTGAATCAAATGTGACACCTAAATCTTTTATACTGTTCATAGGGCTTATAACATTGCAATTTATGATGTAATCATAGTTTGACACATGTAAATTTTTCGTAAAAGAGACAACAAAATATTTATTAACAATAAGCTCTAGGTCATTGGTTTGACACCAATTATAAACCATATTGAGGTCATATTGCAATTTTAAACTATCAGCCTGAGAATTTATAGATACAAACAATTTAAGATCATCAGCATACATTAAGCACTCCGAATATTTTATAACCGTCGAGATATCATTAAAAAATATTAAAAACAATAATGGTTCCAAATTACTACCTTGCGGTACTCCTGAAGTACTTATATAGCTATATGACCTAAAATTATTAATAATAACGTATTGACTTCTATCACTCAAGTAATTTACTAATAACTCGATAAGATTTGGTGCAAAACCATAACACGACAATTTAGCTATTAAATGTTTATGACTGATCCTATCGAATGCCTTCGCTATATCAGTGTAAATTACATCAACTTGGTTTCTATTGTCAATATTATCAGAAATATTATGTTGCTAATATTTCTTCCGTATAGTAATCTAATTGGGTAGCATCTTTTTTTTGTTGAAAATAACTTTTAATATATAATTTTGAACTGTAGACAAAGTTTTTAATGAATTGCATATAGGACTCCCCAAACTAATATACCATATCTTAAAAGTGATTCAACTAAGGATTTGTATACTAGAACTAGCATATTTTTGCTTTGGGCAGCGAGCGGAGGACTGACTTGACTCACTTCATAGCGATATGAAGTTAAGCAACAGCTATCGCGTTCAGTACTTGGATGGTGACTATCCACGGAAAGACGCGGTCTCGTTTCCCTACTTTTAGCGGCTTGTATATCACCTATATCGCAGAAGCAATACAACTGTAGGCGAGAGGTGTATTGAGGATATACCATCCTTCGGAGAGGATGTAAAGCAGTCGGTCCCTTGTCTATTAAATGTTAGGCAAGTAAAAAATCCCTACTCTTAGTAAGATAAGAGATTCGGCAAAATTTACAGGTTGGGGGTTGCTCGTCTCCTGGCGTCGGTGATAGGCCCTGGTAGCGGAAATAGGCCGACGTTAAATAAAGTTATTAAAAAAAATACACTGATGATCAATTGAAGTGACCCAAGAAAAATTTGCATCAACTTCCAACTCATATATCTTTTGATGCAAGAATCGCAAAGCCATAAATCTTTTTAGGTATTATAGATATACGCCCCAAGAATATGCGACACATTTTGCTTGTCCTTGTCTCGTTTGTTTTTGGAGATACGGTGGTGAAAGTTGAGCCATGTTTTTCTACCAAAGTTTGAGATTGTGCATGGAGTGTCCCAAACCGTTTTCGGATATGACAATATAGTCATTTTGTACCCTCATTCATTGCGTTCATTTTCATTTTTTATTTATTGTGCTAACTTAATTGTTGTTGATTTTATGAGGATTTCTATACAACAGGACATTTTTTGACTTTAAATGCTTACTTTTAGCATTAAATGTCAATAACGAGTTAGTCCACCTCTTGCTCCTATAACAGCTTGATACCGTCTGGGCATACTGACAATGCAATTATCTATAATTTACTGATCCACAAGAGGCCATTCCTCTGAAACCGCAACAGCAAGTTCTTCCAAATTGATAGCTGGTACCATTTGTTTGCGAAGGCGTCTTCCAAGCGAGCAGGAAGGCCATACCATTCTTGTGATATGTTCTTCGAAAAAATTGTTTACTACTCGAGCACGATGTGGTCTTGCATATATAGAAATTCAGGGTCTCTTTGATTCACAAAAGGCAATACAATAGGCCGCAAAATTTGATTGAGGTACCTCCTATCCCGCACATTCATAATATCATATGCGAAAAATATCAATTCAGTTCTCCCCCTGTCAAAAAGTAAAAAAATGTACTGTTGTATAGAAATTCTCATAAAATCAACAACAATTAAGTTAGCACAATCAATCAAAAATGAAAATTAACGCAATGAATGAGGGTACAAAATGACTATATTGTCATATCCGAAAACGGTTTGGGACACTCCATGCACGACCTCAAACTTTGGCAGAAAATATAGCTCAACTTTCATCACCGTATCTCCAAAAATTAACGAGACAATTACAAGCAAAATGTGTCACATATTCTTGAGGCGTTTATCTATAATACATAAAAGGATTTATGGCTCTGTGATTCTTGTATCAAAATATATATGAGTTGGAAGTTGATGCACATTTTTCTTGGGTCACTTCAATTGATCGTCAGTGTATATATATATATATATAGTTTTGCTTAAAAGGTCCTTTAACTGATAAAATTTGTAAATTAATTTTCGAACCCTCTTTGTTAGATATACTTATATGCTCGTTCCATTTTAGATTTTTGTCTATAATAATACCTAAATATTTAGTATGTTCTACTTCTTTTATGTCTGTTCCATGTTCATCAATATAAATTTTTTGAAAATTGGGTCTATTTATATTGGTGATTGAAAATGCTATGTAATTTGTTGTATCTAATTTAGTGATAGTTGATACTCATCTAGCCACATTTTTATAGCGTGTATACCAGTCTTGACTTTTTCTTTAACGATATTCCAGTCATTTCCATTGAATATTGCAACGGTGTCATCAGCATATGAGATATTTTGCTGTCATATGTCAAGAGAGTTGATGTAAATCTTAAATAGCTTTTGAAAAGATTCAACACAGTATCCCATAAACGCTCCAATACTTGGATCAGTTTTCCATGATGTACTGTGTCGAATGCCTTTGCCAAGTCAAGAAATAACGCAATACATTTATCAAGATTGACTGAAATTTCCTTAATCACTTTATACATAGCACCTGATGTACTTATGCCTTCTTGGAAACCATACTGATGTTTGTTCATTCAATATATTATTGTTTTTAAAGAATTATTGTACTAAACATGTTTTCATACATTTTTCAGCAATTTTGCCAAAATTATTTATAAGGATAATTGAACGGTAATTAGAAATTTTATTTATATTACCTGCTTTGTAAATAGGAGTTATTACAGAATTTTTGAATTATTGTTTTGGAAATTGTCCATTAGTAAATATTAAGTTGATTATGTGGGTTCTAACCCACATAATCAACTTAAATCTCTCTAATCTATTAGAGGATATAAAATGTATTTCGCGATTGATTTTAACATGTTTGTTCATTCAATATATTATTGTTTTTAAAGAATTATTGTACTAAACATGTTTTCATACATTTTTCAGCAATTTTGCCAAAATTATTTATAAGGATAATTGAACGGTAATTAGAAATTTTATTTATATTACCTGCTTTGTAAATAGGAGTTATTACAGAATTTTTGAATTATTGTTTTGGAAATTGTCCATTAGTAAATATTAAGTTGATTATGTGGGTTCTAACCCACATAATCAACTTAAATCTCTCTAATCTATTAGAGGATATAAAATGTATTTCGCGATTGATTTTAACAATGATGAGCTAATTCCATCATAGCCCGGTGCACCACCATTTTTAAGGGAATTAATGTAAAGTAGTATTTCATTTTCTGTAACAGGAGTCAAAAAAATGGATTTATTATTAATAGGTATACTGTTTAAGGAGAAGTTATGCGGTATATTTATTTTCTCTATCATATTAGCGCCTATGATACTGTAATAATGATTACAGAAATTTTACCTATCTTTGTTATTATTAAAAACTTCATCATCGTCATTATAATTATCTCTAGAGTGACATTATTTATCTTTGCTTTTCCATTAGTTGCTTCCGTAATTACTTGATACAACTTTTTTATGTTATTTTGATTTAGCATTATAATATGTTGATAATAGTCATGTTTACATTTTTTTATTAGATTATTTATTGAATTTCTGTATGTTATATATTGTTCTTTTAATTCTGTAGAGTAGTTACTATTTAATTGTCGTTTTAATCTATCTCTTCTGATAATAGATGTTATTAGTCCATTGGTAATCCATGGTTTTAATTTTTTTTTATTTCCTTTTTTAATAGTTGTTACAACTATGCTTTCGCTCATTAATTTCTCAAAAGTTTTTGTAAACACGTCTGCTGCTACATCATTTGTTAAAATAACATTTGCCCAATTTTCTTTTTTAATTAATTCTTCAAATTTTTTAGTATTAATTTTACTGTGTGTATGGAACTCATTGTTATCTTTTCCTTGACTGTTTGAATCTTTAAGGAAAGTAGCTATTACAGCATAATGATCAATAATATTACAAGTTGATATGTATGTTTGATTTCTACATTATTTCCTTTGTGGTTTTGTTTAATTAATATATGATCCAAGCAAGTAGCAGTGTCTTTAGTAACCCGAGTAGGCAGCTGAATGTAAGGTAGAAAACCATGTTTAGCCAATATTGATAGGTATTTATTAGTATTTACATCTTCCTCTAAAATGTTAATATTAATATCTCCAACAATTAGTTGATAGTGGGCGTGTTCAGAGTTTAAAACAAGTTAATTAATTCGGAAATTTTTGCCTCGATAAGAAAAAAAAGAGCTTTATGGCAGAGGTTTAGGCGTTCTGGCAGTGAAGAGGATTTTGATCGACATAGGATTTTTTCAAACCTTCTCAGCAAGGATATTTCCCGTGCTAGGAGGGATTATGAAGTTAATATTGCTGACAGCAACGACCCCAAACGCTTCTATAAATATGTACGCTCCAACCTAGACTCTAAAGTTACCACACCTCAGCTAAAACGACATGACCATACCGTTTGCACTCACCATCAGGAAGTTGCAACCATTTTTGCTGATACGTTTTCAGATTGCTATACACTTGAACCCCCGGATACTATTACTGAAGTACGTGCCATGCCAAGGGTATTAGATGACCTCTCTAATATCGACTTTACTGAGGACATGATTCTTAAAAAAATCGACGACCTGAAAAATTCGGTATCCCCAGGTGTGGATAATATATCTGCTGCATTATTAAAATCCTGCTCATCCTATCTCTGTAAACCTCTTCGTATTTTAATGGAAATGTCTTTTGCCGCGGGTGAAATACCAACCGATTGGAAAACTGCAACTGTCAAGCCAATATTTAAGAAAGGTGACAAATTTGATCCGCTAAATTATCGACCAATTAGCCTGACTTCTGTCGTAGTTAAGTTGATGGAATCCATTATATGCGACAACATACGCCCTTTTGCAGAAATTAATCAATTAATCCCAACGGAACAACATGGTTTTACGCCAGGACGATCAGTCGACTCAAATCTACTGTGTTGTGTGGCTGATTGGACAAGAATGCTTGACAATGGGGAGTGCGTGGATATCGTTTACTTAGACTTTAGTAAAGCGTTTGACAAGGTGCCCAGAAATCGTCTACTATATAAATTAGAACATTTCGGTATCCGAGGTAGTCTGTTTTTATGGATTCAAGCATTTCTCTCAGATCGTATATTTAAAGTTAAAGTGGGGCCTTCTGTCAGTGACGAGAGACGTGTTCTTAGTGGAGTTCCCCAGGGTTCCGTTCTTGGGCCTCTGTTATTTGTGTTATATACCTGTGATATTCGACGGCACTTAACTTCTTCCTGTTCGTTTTATGCAGATGATACCAAGATCTATTCAAATCCACTTACCAACCATCTAGGATTGCAACAGGATTTATACTACATACAGGAATGGAGTGATACTTGGTTATTACCTTTAAATATTTCAAAATGTGTAGTACTTCATTTAGGTAAATTGAATCCTCTTTTGTCGTACAACATAAACAACACGACTCTATCCGTTGTAAATTCACATGATGACCTAGGCGTTTTAATCACCCACAACCTATCATGGTCGGATCATATAGCGCGTCAAGTCAAGAAAGCCAATAGTAAGATCCATTTACTTATGAAAGTGTTTGAGAAAGCAGACTACAACACTTTGTCTAAACTGTTCAAAACATATGTTCGACCCATTCTTGAATTTGCTAACTGCGTCTGGTCTCCTAATTTAGTCCGAGACAGTAATCTCCTTGAAAATGTACAACGTAGATTCACCCGCCTTACTTTTGGCTCTCAACGTCCATCCTATGAAGAACGACTACAGTTATTTAATCTGCCTTTGCTCAAGTCACGGCAACTCAGAGGTGACTTAATTAATACATATAAAGCGCTTCACACTGACAATTCACCTATACAGGATCTTTTTATACTAAATACCGATGAACGACTACGTGGACATCCTTTGAAGCTCTCTCGCGAACCATTTAGGACCACGACTCGTAAAAATTTCCTGCCTTTTAGAGTGTTTTATCAGTGGAATTCCCTTCCATCTGATGTTGTTTGTGCGCCTAGTTTGAACTGTTTCAAAGCAAGACTTGATCGTTTGTCATTGTAAACTGAACATTTATATGCGATTCTTTTGTTTGTGCACCTACTTTAAACTGTTCCTAAGTAAGACTTGATCGTTTGTCATTGTAAACTAAACATTTTTGTTATTCTTTTTTTGTACTGTTAATATGAGCACAATAGGATTTTTCCTCTGCTCTTATCATTGTATAATAAATAAAAATAAAAAATAAATAAATAAATAATTATCGATTTCTTCTAAGAAAGATAACAAATTAGATAGATTTGGACGATACAATGCAATGATACGGAACAAAGTTCCATCAAATGCTTAATGTAACTCCACAAATTATTAGTTTTATGTTATTAACTGTAACATTTAAATTCGATTTTGTGAAGATTATTACCCCGGCATTCTTGTAGTCAGCGTTGTTGTAAAACGTAGTATAACTCGGTATGTTAATTTCATTTATTGAATCTATCATGAAACACTCACTTAAAATGATAATATCATAATTTCCCTTGTAAGCTACAATAGCTACTAGTAGTTCATCAATATTTTTTTTACGCTACGAATATTAAGACGGAAGACACTAAAGAAACTGTTTTTGTTATAATTACTGTCAATAGTAGAGATATACTCCCCCTGGTGCTTTCTTCCTATAAGTTCAAGATCATCTAGTAGAATATCTTCGTTTAGAATTACCATTCTGATAGATAGTCTGTTTTCCTTTGCAGTGCTTGCTTGTGAAATTCAAGACTGGGACATAGCATTTCATTGGCGGAGTGTTCCACATTATATTTGGTTTTGTATTTTTCATTTGATCTGATGCAGTTTATACAACATTTATACAACTTTTGGGCACGTATTTTCTTTGTGGTAGAAGCCTTGGCATTTGTACCATCTTGGTATATCTAGGTCTTCAAAAACAGGAAATCTTTCCCATTCAATACATAGTTTTTTGGATCTCATAATTTGTTTAAATGCAGATGCAGAACATTCGCAATAAATTGTACTAAACCCATTTCTTGTTTTCCTAATGTAAGTTGTTTTCACATTCTCCTGTATTCCATTTTGTTCCACAATACTTTTATTTATCTCTTCGGCAGCCATATCTTGAGAGAAATTAGTAATTTTAATTCTGGGCTTTCTCATTTTTGTTAATTGAATTTCATAGTTGTCATTTAATTTCTCCTTAACTGTTTGTACATCTTTTTTCGTCTGACATGTGATGATTACGGATCCATGTTTTATTTCTTTCAGTTGTTTTACCGCTACTTTCAGTTCCGCAGGGTTTACATTTTTGCTTATATCAAATTTCGTTTTATCGCTATTTTGTATTATTTTAGGTTTAACAATAATATTTGGGTAGTTTGTTCTCATTTCATTATCTCTCATATTTGTTTTTACTGTATCTGCATATGATATTTGTTGCATATAATGAGCTGTATTTACTTCTTCTACTTGCTTTAATCTTTCTTGAAGCAATTTAATGATTTCATTTTTATCATTAATTATCTGGTCTTTGTCCTTGTATTTTGAAGACAATCAATAAAATCATAATTTCGGCATTTTGAGCATGTAAATTTTAATATACGTGTGCGTAGAGGTAAACATTTTATTTCTGAAACTGAACATCCCGAGCAATTATTACATATTAATTTTCTACGGGAATCACAAGGCGTGCAAGGATATCTGACTTCTTTTGAAGGTTGGTATATTTTATCACAATTTGAGCATTCCATTTCTTTTTCCATGTTTTGTGCTTTCCATCATATTTTATGTTTTATATTTGTGTAAAACAAAATTCACGGCACGCCAATGAAGAAGAAGCTAATTTTTATTTTTTTAAATTTAATTTGAGTTGTACGAGCCATGGGTAAAAGTTGACGTGAATGAACATGTTTGTCCAAACGATAAAATGTTGTGACACCTGTATATGCGTGGGTGAATGTCATTTTAAGCAGCTTTTTACAATTTAACGCGCTAATGGCTATAATGATCAGTGTAAATAGATGGTTATAGCATAATTCGGTTTGTCATAAATATTTCGTATTTCAATTTATGTGTAAAGTACAGCCACATTCTTATTTTTAACGACTAATAATTGAATTCTAAAAAATACTTAACTTACACATAACTTTAAAAACCAAAATCTAGCATCATGTCTAAAAACCTTAAATGGGTTTAAAATAAATGCCAACATAATCACCACTAATCCGATGGGATTAACATAAGGCGGGATGCTTAAACTTGCGCTGTAGAGAAAACTTAGTAAGCTTAAAGCCCAAACAACACCAAATATTGCAGCTAATTCCATTAGGTGTTGCTCAGATAAATGATTTCTTGGATCAAGTTCAAATATTAAAACATGGTTCACACCAGATGATCGCCAGCCATACACATTGACCCCAATTAAAAATAAAAATTCAACAATAAGGAGTGGTCCTCTGTATAATCGAAATGCAATTTTTAAATTTTCAGTAGTTCCTTCGTGGAATATTGCTGGAAATGAAATTAATTAATGTATTATTCATTACAGATAATAATTACATTACCAGATAAAACAACTGCAATGAGTAGTACAATAAATGAGCCCGAAAACAGTCCAACTTTAAAAGTAATCCAAGGCGATTGTTGTTCACCTAGTGGGGGGACTCGTAGTCTCTTCATGGCTTTTTGTCTGTCACCACCTTCAAGTTGATTTGTTACCATATTTTCTGTGTCATTGATTATTTTATCAATATCTTTATTAGTAAAAAAATGTGATGCTTCAACATGTTCCTCTCGCCATTTTGCTCCCACATCTGTATTAAGTAACTAAAATACATCTTGATTAATGATACATAAAATGAATTATCACTATTTATCTTAACAGGGTATTTGTAAATTCTTGAGGTAATTTACATATTTTAAACGTAGACTCCTATCTATCTATATTCTGTATGTACGGTTGCGGCTGCGGGACCATTTGCCTAACACCAAGGAAGATTTTTCTCTCAATGTATGATCTGAAGATTACTGTTTATGATATGAAAACTAAATTGGCATACAATATCGTTCTATTATTATTATTAATTATTATGACACACTTGTACACATCGTTCAATTGGGATATACGATATACCTATAAATTTTTACTGATTATGTGTATTGAATGACATGTGAACATGTGAATAAATTAGAAAATGATAAAAAGTGATAGGTATTTCTTTTTAGCAATTTGTTAAACATATTAGACTCGCAATATACTTACCTAATGCAACTTTTACTAGATTAATAGTATTCAAGATATAAGCAATAATTCTCGACGCTTTTGAGAGCCTATAAAGTTCAGATGAAACCATAAATATAAGTTATAACTTGTCCAACCCACAATTCATTTACTCTAACTTTTTTACGTTTAAAGATTTTTGAAAAATTCAAAAACTTACTTGTAAGGCATTCAGTAAAGAATCTCAAACACTATATAAGAATTTGGCTGACATTAAATTTAAAAAATCTGGAAATATGTACCGTAAGGCGCTGAGCACTAAGCGGATAGGAAAATCCTATGTATTTATGTACATGTGCATAAGGTTCAGATTATAGAGCGGTTATTTGGCCGCGTGGTCTTTGACCGCCGATCGTGGGCACACTCGATAGTCACCCCACTATTTATATGGCACTATTCTGGGCCATATTGCACATGTACATAAGTGCATAGGATTTTCCTATCCGCTTAGTGCTTAGCGCTTTACGGTATTTTTTTTTTTTTTTATAAAATGCCCCGTATATTTTATAAAATCAGTCATCTCTCATCTCTTCGTTATAATAAACAATAGAACAGAATTGAACAATTAAATGTTTTCAGATTATTAGATGAGAGACTTGTTCCTCACGTTACCCAGCCCACTGAGGTAGAAGATAATTATTTCAAGTTATAAAATGAGAAATAATTTTTGTTTTATGTTGTGAATAGTGAAAAAGATAAACTAAACACATAAAACCTTATATTTTGGATCTCAGAAAAAGCTTAATACATTCCATTTAAAAAAATATATGTTGTATTTCCAAATTTTTAAATATAAGACTCGAACTGAAAACCCTACAAGCAACTTATTGAATTTTTCAAAAATTTCTAAAAATAAGAATGTTAAGAGTAGATGAATTGTGGGTTGGATACCCTGTACCTATATGCTTAGCTTTGGCATAATTAATCTAAGTACACTATTTTGTTTTAAGCATAAGGATATAAATTCATAAATTAAGAAAAACGCAATAAAAGTTTAAAAGTCACAAAATACTGATCAACATATCAGCATTTTCTAATAATATTTTTTGCCAAATTTTTATTAAATTTGTTCTAAGTATGCCTTCTTTATACATATAATTTAAATTTACCTTATCGTGTTTCTTGAGAATTTTCCTAAATCCAGTATGATTAAGAGTCTGATAATTTTGTAATAAAATAAGACTTAAATAAAATTCACTAAATGCCAGTTTCAATTCTTGTAACTTCCTAGTCGGTAAATGCCTTTTACCACCCCCATCTTTTCTTTTTCCCAGTCGTATATGCGTTAAAGAATCTGTTAATTCGCTATTTAAGTTGGCATATTTTCTAGTTGCTTCTGCTAATTTTTCAGCATAAAACGTATTAATTTTCTTTAGTTCTTTGTCACAGTAAAGAAAGAATTGTTCATCAAAGTTTGCAAAATGTCTGGTTACTACTTCCATTTCGACACTTTCTGCTGATGGAGCTTCTTCCACCGCCATATACAACATCGCCTTCATTTCCTATAAAGCAAATATTAACAAATATTAGTTTATTATTATTATTGTAATAAATCCATACTCTAATATTAAACTGCTGAATTTCGCTTTTACAGAAATATTATCATGTTCCAGGCCCATTAGCCAAATATGAAACCAACCTGCTAAAATTTTCAAACTAGTTTTCACAAGATTTTTACTGTCAAAACTACCAAGTTTCTCACAGTAAATTAAAAATAAATCAAATTTCCTTTTATAAAAATTCATACACAAGTTGAATTAAACGTGCAAGTGATGAGATGTGAGCTGTGAGCAATTGAAGACTACTTATAAAAGTTCTGAAGATATAAATTATAATGTATGTACTTATATCAGATATACCATAGACTCCATAGAGAAACATCAACAAACCAAAAGCTCTCTATCAAAACCTACTTTGTGTTTAGTTTTGTACATTTGGGTAAGGTTAATAACGAAGACAGATGTTGTTATGGTTGCCTGCTACATACGGAATTTACGAAATTCCAAAAAACCAGCAAACGAATATCTAAATCGCTTTCCAAAGCGTCCACAGCCACATGAGATAAACTATTACAACAAAAACAAAACTTTCACAGATATCTATTTGAAACAATTTTTTACATGGCCTACTTGTAAATTAAAAGAATTTCTCATTTTTTAGATTTTTAAATACCTAATATTTGAATGATACGTAGGCACTTAATAAGTTTTTAATCAATAATTCAAAATATGTTTTGAGTGTTTTTTGTTTTATTTCACAAAAATTAAGGAGGAAAATAATAAAATTAAATAACCGTGATAACTCCATTATTTCTAAAAATAAAGTGTTTTTGTGATATATCATTTTAAAGAGAATACAAATTGGGTTTTAACTAAGCCATGGCAGACCATAACAGAACCGGAAACCATCCATACCGGTTCAGTTACGGATTTGTATCACTTGATCAGTGGTACAGAGGTACTGAAAGGGGTGGAGTAAATTGGCTAAGGGAGAGCATAGTGGGCAGTGAGCGGAGGTTTGATTTGAGACACTCGTATCAAATACGAAAGTTAAGCAACAGTAGCCGCGATTAGTATTTGAATGGGTGGCCATCGAAAGAAGGACGCGGTCCCGTTTCCCCACTTCTATAGCGACTTGTATATCAGCTATATCGCAGAAGCTATACAACTGTAGGCGATATAGTTGTATTGAGGATGTATACCATCCTTCGAAGGGGAAGCAAAACAGCTGGTCCCTTGTTTATTAAACGTTAGTCAAGTAAAAAGATCCCTATTCTTAGTAAGATAAGAGGTTCGGCAGAATTTCCAGGTTAGGGGTTGCTCGTCTCCTGGCGTCCAGTGATTGGTAGCGGAAATATGCCGACGTTAAATAAGTGATTAAAAAAAAAAAAACTAGGCCATCCAGCTATGACGTATTTGAAAAATGAAAGTCGGTGTTAATATCTCAAAATCTAAAGGAGTTGTCAAAAATAATATTTTGTAATAATTGTAATATTTTGAAAATCTGCATCAAAAAGTGGTTTTAGAAAGTAAAAACCATATTAAAATAATTTCATAAATAAAGGAGTTATAAAGGAAAAATGAAAACGGCAAAAATCAGTTTATTGATTATGAAACAAAAACGAGTTGATTTTATTAAAATATTTTTGCACGTAATAGTAAGCCTTGATACGCTCTACATTTTTGGTGCCATTTAACCACCTTGTATCTCTTACCGTTTCCAAGATACCCATGGTGAACAAGATAAGTGACACACCCTGTATAACACAAATGGATAACAGAGGGCGAATATTAAAGAAAAAAAGGGAAAAAAAGTATTGGAAGAAAATTAAAAAGCTTTCCAAAATCAATACTCTCTGTAAATGAAAATAAATAATAATAATAATAATAATAATAATAATTAATTTATTTGCCCAACAGGTTACACCCAATTATAGGACAACAATTACACAAAAACAAAAAACACTGTATATATGTACACAAGTACACTAGGTGTGTACATACAAATTATATTTAAAAAAAAAAATAGATTGTAATAATAACATTTTGAATAATTGATGAAATAATAATAATTAAAAAAAAATTGTGTTTATAATACAATAAAATACTACAAAGTAATGAAAAAATGATTAATTTAAGTTACTACCAGCTACTCTTAATATATTTCTGTATGAATCACAATTTATATCGCATATGTGGGATATCTTATTATAATTGTCACACATTACATGTATTGGACTATTGATTAATACATTAGTTCTAGAATAGGAACAGTAAAATGTGAAATTGTGTCTTGAATTTGGCGTTGGTATCAGAAAGTACAATTGAGATAATAAACTTGGACAATCTATTGCGTTGTGCATTAACTTATATAAAAATGAAATTGAACTGCATTTCCTTCTTGTTTTAAGGCTTTCGACATCATATCTGGTAAGAAATAATGTATGATCATATCCTCTTTCAGGATATAAATCGTCCTTTCTAAACATCAACAATTTTAAAAATTTCGTTTGTATATTTTCTAAAGCAGATATATGACATAAATAAAATGGGTACCATACCAAAGATCCGTATTCGAGTTTTGAACGTACGTATGAATAATATAAGACTTTTAAAGCATGAATATTGGTAATATTTCTGCAGTTTCTGACAATAAAACCTAGCATTCTAATTGCTTTGACTGAGATATCATTAATATGTTCAGAAAAGTTCAACTTCGAGTTAAACTGAATGCCAAGATCCTTAACTGAATCAGAACGTACTAACATATCTCCATCAATATTGTATAGAAACTGTATACTAGATTGCCTTCTTGTAAACGTTACCACTTTGCATTTTATTAGAACTACACCAGTTTTGAATTTGATTTAAATTGTTTTGCAGTTGTGCACAATCCTCCAAATTGTTAATATTCATAAATATTTTTAAATCATCAGCAAAAAGCAAATTTTCTGAACTTATAATGTAACTAAGATCATTAATAAATAGCAAGAACAAAAGTGGCCCAAGATTGGAACCTTGGGGCACACCTGAAGTTACATTAATTACCCTGGAATCATGTCCATTGTAAGAAAGCCAATTCGCAGTAGGACAAATATAACAATTATTGTAACACAATGATAAAAATAAAAAGCTTCTTCTGGACTCGAATTATTAACATTATTTGGCTGCGAACTTCTGGCCTAACTAGAATCAACCGCTATAAACCTTAGCATTCGTTGGGTAAGTAAATGAAACTGGCGACCAGTCATACAAATTATAATACGGCAGCAGCATTTACAGAGGTGTGTTTAGTTAAAGTGCAATGTAAATTGTGTTAAAAAGATGTTTTTTTGGTCACATGGTACACCAGACAAGTAGGTACCTACTCTGTGTTTCTGATAAGAGTGTGAGAAATATGGCATTGTATCAAAATGAGTAGGTAGGTTTTCCTTGTGATGTAAAATTGTTACATTTTACAACAGAGTCACATTTCATTGCATTATAAAAAAATATAGATAATTAATTATTGTTAATTAACAAATAAACCATTATTTTTATTATCAAACCAGCATTATTTGCCCAACTTTTTCAAAAATTATATTTTTAATTGAGAAATTCTTCCAATTTATTTTTCTCTCACAGAGTCAGGGTTGGAAAAAACCCGGGTTTTATATAAAACACCAGCGGTAATATATACCTGCTCTGTAAAAGGCTCATATCGCATAACTGCGCGGTTGCAACGTTCTGTGAACCTCAACAAGTTACGTAGGTATACAGTGTGTCACACTTAAGAGTGAAACACCCCTATAACTTCTTTCATTTTTATCCGATTTGAGCCAAATTTTACTCAATGATAGATCCCATTAGGATTAACTCGTGGCCAAAAAACCATTCGCCCTCTACTAAAGCAAAGCCACCTGCGATACCAAAATAAACGAAAAAAATAAAAAAAAACATTATGCATTTTTTTTTCGGGAATTTTAATTATCAAAGTTGTTCAAAATTGTCTAAAAACCTTAAATCCAAAATCTCATCAAAATTAAAAAATATTGATATTTTGATTTAAAAAATTTTAAGTCCGAAAATATAATTTTACAATATCAATAATTATCATTCGTATTTAGTTGCAGAGTGTATTTCTTTAGTTTTTTTTTTTTTTTTTAAACAAAATATTACAATACAATAACCCATTAAAATTATATTTTCAGACTTCAAAATTTTTTCAAACAAAATATTAATATTTTTTTATTTTGGACTTAAGGTTTTGAACAATTCTGAACAACTTTCATCAATAAAATTTTTGATAAAAAAATGCCTAATATATGCTATTCACATTTTATTTACATGAGGGGAGGCTATGATATGTTTTTCTTAGGTTGTCTACTATTGACAAAATATTGAAATGTCAGATTTTATTGATCGTCACTGTCATTTATTTTTGGCTGAATTGCCAAATTTTTTATTGATAACATTGCTGTGCCACAGATTAACTATATCAGATGCGAATGCTTCGCGCGGTGCCTTTCATGTCCGCGACACACGTATTAGACAAAGGCCCGTCGGCTACTCGTAACGTTGCATGCTTTTTGCACCACAAGACTTTAATATTTATTTTTGTGGATGCGAGTTAGTTGCACCACTTGAGCGCTCGAGAAAAACAATAAAAATATATTATAAAATATTTTTTATTAAAACAAATATGAAATTGTATGTTTACAAATGGGATAATATTGACATTTAAAATCCGAACGCTCGGACTAACAATATATCGCCGTAAACTCTGCTACACGCTGTCACGATAATGCTCTCGTACTAAATACTTCGCATATATGAGGATGGAAGTAGTGGGGACCGTTGGACAGGTCGCCACGCTTACATTCGCATCTGGTATAGTTAATCTGTGGCTGTGCTTTCTTTAGGGTCTCACTCTGGCAACTATGTAGAACCAATAATTTGAATTTGTGGTTATGTTTTTGACTTTTCAACATAACCTCAATAATTAAAACAGTCATTCATATACCAACAGAATTCAGATTTTCCAAAGCCTCCCCTCATGTAAATAAAATGTGAATAGCTTATATGTTTTTTGATTTTCCACGTTTATTTTGATATCGTAGGTGGCTTTGCATTAGTAAGGGGCAAGGCTTTTGGGCCATAAGTTAATCCTAATGTACTCTATCTTTGAGTGAAATTTGGTTTAAATCAGATAAAAATGAAAAAAGTTATGTGTTTCACTCTTAAGTGCGACACACTGTATATGAACTTGGATATTATCATATATGTAGGTAATAGTTTTTATTTTATTATATTATCTATCAACAAGGCATTTACAATTTTTTTTTATTATTTAATCTTATATTTATTCATCAAGTATTAAATTGAAATTTTTGTTAGTCAGGTTAGTCTGGTGTCTGTTGCAATCGTTACATTAAGGGATTTTGCAAAAATAACAAAACATATGTGTAGTGTAATGGCTTATTTATTTACCCTGCTGGGCTGCTTGCAACTTACCGTCTGCAAACAGTAATATCCAGCTTTGTAATAATTACTTCCTCACCAAAAGTGAGGAAGGTATGTATTCGTGAAAAAATTTTTGAAAATTTTTATTGCATTTCTGGACGATTCTCGACGAATTATTACTATACACAAAATTTCAGACAAAAAAAATTTTCTGTCTTGTGTGTGTGTGTGTGTCTGTGTGTGTGTATCGCGATAGCAGCTACAGTTTTTGAGATAAAGCTTTCAAATTTGGTACACACGTTCTAGAGGTCAAGGAAAAGATTGAGTTCGTTGATGAGCAAAATCGGTCCACTGGAAGGGGGTCTACCGGACCCCAACATTTTTATTTCTAACTTTACAAAAAAAAATTTTCGTGCTGAAAGATTAGAAATAAGATCTAATATACAAATCCATTATAATAATGTGTCCAAATGTTGAAATAAACAAAATACGCCAAAAAAACCAAATACGTCAAAAAAATCAAAATACGTCATAAATTACTTTTATTATAAACTCCACCACACGGTGAGGAAGTTTTGATCCCAGAATTGGCAGCGGTTTTTTTATTACGGATTCTCGGGCGTCAGTTCCTTATTTTAAAGTGCAAGAAACAGCACTTTCTGGCTCACCGGGGTGAGAACGCTAGCGGGTCAGCTATGACAGTGGAGATACGGTTTTTTGTCCAGAGGGTCGAAAGATGATTGTCATGTCAATTGGACTGGACAATTTCTCAAACGGATTAATTAGAAATAAATACCAGAAATAATAACTCGGAAATTTTCGCATAACTCACAAAATTGTTTATTACTCGGAAATTTTGCAGTAAACACTTAATCTACAAGTGGATAATATCCAGGATTTGATTTTCGATAGAAACTAGAATAAATGTTATTTACAATACATTACATATTTACAATATTGATTAAATATATCGAGCTGGCAAACAAGAGTGGAATTAAAAACGGTATTAACTTTCGTGCGGCAGGCGGACCGAGTTTAAATGCGAACGGAGCTAACGCGGGGCAAGCAATCGACAACGGCGAGCAAGCGGCTGCCCTACAGGACACTGGAATATCAGGTCGTGTTCAATCAGCTATAAATATTCTCTTCCTATAGGTAGACTTTTCTGAATAAGAAATACAGAGAACTACTGCCACAAACGTAGAGCTATTTTAATAGGGAAAATGTTTTCCTGTCTACTGAAAGAAACTCAACTTAGAGCATACACTGGAGGCAATAAGGAACCACCCAACCGGGAATCGGGAATGCACCTTTGCCGGCGTATGAGAAGTTCGCGGTTTATTCACTGGTACTAGGCTAACTACCCAACGGGAAGGTCAAACTCAGTAGGTGAATATTTTACAGAACAAAATACAAACGGCGAAATGAATTGTTAGCTCTGGCTTGATTTAGTAGTATTTTACTGCGGTACTGACAAATGATATACCTAATTCCGAATATCTATACTTGACGAAAGACGGAGCTAAACGGAGGTCTAGGTTTTAGTCTGTCGTGAAGTTAGTCACAGAAACGAGCTGTCAAAATTCCTTTAATCTAATAAAAAAATTCCTTTATCAGGGGAATAACACACATATCTAACCTGCCTCCGGCTTCTAACTTGCAATAAACCTCATGTCATGCCTGATGCATTTAATACAAAAAATTACTTTAATCTAATAAAAAAAAATTCCTTTATCAGGGGAATAACACACATATCTAACCTGCCTCCGGCTATCGCCTCCAGCTTCTAACTTGCAATAATAGACCTCGTGCCTGACGCATTTAATAAAAAAAAAAACAAAAGAAGGAATGTGATTTGAACCTGGAACCATCTGCATGCCAGCCCGGTTCGTTTCCGCTAGACCATCGCACCACTGACAAAACGTGAGTAAAGCAGGAATAAGTTCAGCCCGTTTCACCAACTTCACGTCGCTTTCACCAACTTCACGTCGGACTAAAACCTAGGCCTCGGTTTAGACGCTTCTCTTGAAGGAAGGTGGTACGGACGGATAGTAACGGACCACGGTGTTCTTACCGAAATAATTTTCAGAGAAATTAATAATCGAAGAGGCGGTTATTTTACAGACGACTGTGCTGGTTGCGGACAGGTTGACATAGTTTGACTGCTGGATCAGAGAGAGAGTTCTTGGATGCTCCTCACGACTTTTATTCCTTGTTTTCATGACGTATCTCGGATACGCGTTAAGCTACGGTTTTAATTGAAACGTATGGCTCATACTGCAGACGTTACTTAGCAAGTTCGATCGTATTATGTAATTGGCAACAATTACTCGAAGCATCAATAACCGGAAATGGGTTGCTTGCAATTTCTAGACTATCTTGCAAAAATGAACGGATTAAAACAGACTCGGATTAATATTTTAACCAGTTTTAGTAACTAATGATTTAATTTTCGACTCGGTCTTTATTTATAATAATTCACGGATTTTAGTTATACCGGGGATTATCGAAAATGAATCAATTAATTTACTACTTGGTTACCAGCGGCAGTCAAAAATAAAAAAAAAGTCTATCTCTAGATCTATTATGACGTCAGGAGAACAGCTGCTGCTTGAAAGCGCTGACCGGTAGACTACCCATAGGTATAAGTACGTACTTGCCAGTTACTGTATATAAACTACAACAGCAATGTTTTAATTGAAAGGCAAAATGTGGGTTGTCAGTATCAGAGGATGATATAGGTACTCTTGTTCTTCACAGATAGAGTCCGACCGCTATAAGAACAAGCCAGGGGCGTTGCAACGGCTGCGCTAGCTTTGGCGATACCATGCTTCTACAAAGTAAATAGTGACTTCCATTTATCAAACTCAACGCTGCGAATAACAGATTTTAAAAATATTATGATGATATACGCTTATGCTAGAGCGCGGGACTTCGATGGACGACCGCGAAGATATTCTTTGATGACGTAGGTGGCTTGTTCTTATAGCGGCTGGAGTCTACTAATGATTAAAAAGTGTAAAGCGTAATAGAGATGAACGATTCAAACATATTCATGGATCAGTTCCAACCAAATCTAGTTCTAGGAACAGTTCCAATTCCTAGATCGGACCCACGATGGGTAATAGAGTTTACCGGTCAGCGCTTTCAAGCAGCAGCTGTTCTTCTGACGTCATAATAGACCTCGAGATGGAATTTTTTTTTAATTTTTGACTGCGTCATGTGCTTTTGGTAATTGTTGTCTTAGTATTACGTATAATAACACACGAAATACCATGCCAACAATCACCGTAAGCACTTGACGCAGTCAAAAATTTAAAAAAAAATTCATCTTGGGGTCTATTGTGACGTCAGAAGGACAGCTGCTGCTTGGAAGCGCTGAGCGGGTAAACTTTATTATCCGTGGACCTGACTATTCGCACGTTTTTTACTGGTCAGTGATAATAAGAAGGTTACATACATTTATTTCACGATATGAGAGCGCAGAGCGCGGCGGGCATCGTCCATCTCACATGCTCACTTGTTCTCATCTCTGTTAATATTTGGTTCGAAGCGTTAGTTGACGTTGCATATTTATTTTTCTTATTGCTTGTTTTTGAGTAAATGCATATTTGACTTTCCCTAACGTATAAATCCAGCCGGGTTTACATGCGAAATAAATAGCGCGATCTTACTAATGCCAGCGCTCGCGTCCCCACTCTTTAAATTGTTGCACACTCAATCTGTCGCACCCGTGAATATGAAATGTCTAGTTCGCCATAAGTTCGTAAATGTCCGTACTTGGCTGCCGATTACTGTATATCTGACTTTGTGTACTAAGCAACTAGTTAAGTTTTATTTGACTTTTTGCCTTTCGCACCATAGAACTATAGCGACCATATTACCAAAGTCTACAGATATTCTAATATCTGTAGACTTTGATATTACCATATGGCCGAACTCGGGCCTCGGGCCACAAAACACTCAGACTGGATACAGATTCTTAATTCTATGTTGGTAAAATATGTTTCTCGTAATTTTTATAAAATTAATCGTTAATAGGCATTTAAAAACAATTCTGGTAACTTTTTAATCAGAATAGTGTTGGGTAAAGTCAGAACTGGCGAGAGTGGGGGAGGAATTAGTAAAGAATTTTCCAAGTGGGTAGAGCTAATTCGGTACACTGATGTATAGATTTGAATGATATTCTGTCAAATGTCAATTTTGCAAAAAGTTACGCGAAAAATACTCTTTCTGAAATCGCTTAAGAATGTCTACTTTCTCCGTTCTCGGCGCAATTTCAGATCCCAAAATACCCTATTCTAGTATATTTTAGTCCGTTTAAGTGGACTGGATGAAATAAAGTTAATTTTTCTTCCTGTCGATGGTATTTTTATCTAAATTCCTTAATTTATAATGATTGATTGCAATTACAGAAAAAATAGACGCATACCAATCGACCACTATAAAGCGGAGCGAGTTTCATGTTATTCTACCCTCGTCTTTGGATGTATATTTTTCAGAAAAACAGGGTTTATTAAATTTATAGACATAAAGTCGACTGATTTCATTTGTCGATGTAATTCAAATTCAAAGATTTTATACCGTTATTAAATCCTTGTGTGCAATTCAGGAACGCCCTGTTAAGTTTCTTCTGAAATATACGTGCAATCTGGCAACTTTGCCCAATAAACCTAACCTAAAGCTAAAACTGATACTCGTAGTAAACAAAAAATAGTGATATTTTTTAGAATTTCAAGTGGCTTATAGATAATTAAATGAAAGTAGCTTTACTCTTAAAAATATCTTTTCGTAAATGATTGAAACCTTATTTAAAAATGAGACTTTAAGTTTACTAACCTCGTAATTTATGTATTGTTTTCTCCATTCTGGTGTAATATGAGCAGACAGATGTTCAGCAAATTTCATTTCTGCGGCATATAATTCAAATAATTAAATGTTTTGGCCCGTTTACTTTACAAATAACTCGACATAGGTACAAATAAAAGATAATATTTCCGAACAATATTATAAAATGCGAACATCGGTGTCGTCGCCTCGCCTATCGCTTAGTAAGTGTAATAAGCAATAAAGCATAAAGCATCATAATTCACAATCAGACCTAACTACAATACAAAATACAACTTATCTATTTATCGGTTTCAGTTCAATATAATTAGGTGGTATCCAAATAATTAAACTATTATAACCACCGTAAATCGACTAAGTCGGTTTGCTTATGTAAAGTTCTTAATTAATTTGTAGTTGTTAAATATTTTAGTTTTTATTACAGTTTTAAATCTTGTGGTTTACAAATGGATACAATTTTAACACGAGTTTATTTGCTTATACCTATATAGGGTGATTCATTGGTAAGTGTACATAGGTACTTTATACCTTCTAGGTTACTTGGGTCATTTCATATCACCTATGATTAGTGGGTTTAATAATAATCCTTAATTACCAAGATACAGGGTGTTTTATTGATTTTGCCTATTTTTATCTTGGACCATAACCACTGTATAAAAAAGCAAAATTTGGTGTGTATGTTTTACTCAGTTAGCTACCTATTTATCTCAATTTAAGCGGAATCAAAATACACGGCCGGGCAGAAAAAAAAGGCCGAATTGTTAAATCTATATATCTATCTATATATATCTATCTCAAAAAACAACACCGCGTGTATTAAATATGAATAAGAAAGTTTGTATTAACTCGTGTTCAATTATAAAGAAAAAATGCTATTTTGTATGAAGTCGGTTATTTTGCAAAATTTTCTTTTATTGAAGAAAGTGAATAAAAAAATTACTCGCGTAATTTGAAAATGTACTTTATTTGCATTATTTTTTATGCTCTTTCCAAATCTTTAAACAGATTTTTAAAATTTTCGATACAGGCGCCGCGGGTATTGTTTTTGAGATTTAACAATGCGATCCCTTTTTTCTGTCCGGCCCCGGATTTTAATTTCGCTAAATTGAGAAATCGGTATGGCTAATATATTGAATAAATATACACACCAAATGTTGCTTTTTTATACCTAGTGGTTCTAATAAGTTATGGTCCAAGACAAACCTAGGCAAATTCAATAAAACACCCTGTATCTTTGTAATTCATGATTATTGACCACTAATCATAGGTGATATGGAATCGCCCGAGTAGCCTAATATCCAGGTAAAAGTATGTACACTTTTACCATGATTCACCCGACACCCTGTACAGGGTGTTCACGCGAGAATTGAACCCCCCGCCTAGATCCTTCCCCTTTGACACAATTTGAAAAATAAAAATTCTTTCCTATACGATTTTTTCCGCAGTTTTCAAATATGTCCATCATAATTTCCTATATCTTGTCATATACAGAGTGTTGCATATTTTTTTTTCAATTTGTGTGACACCCTGTATCTAATTATCGTAGTTGGCGTAGTTTCTCATTCTGAACACAAATAAAAGAAAAAATCTAACGGACTCAAGTCCGGACTTCGAGCTGGCCATGCTATAGGACCGCGCGTTACCCATTCATTGACCATAGGTATTATTTAAATAATTAACCACCGGTAAAGATATTGTGGGGAATGCTCCGTCTTGTTGCCAGATTACGTTGCCATATCTTCTTGGAAAGCGAATATCTTGCAGTAACTGGTATATTTAATTTCTTATTAATTTAGGGGTTCTTGAGTTTTATTGGTTTTTTTCGAAAAAAATATAAAATTAAGTAATATATTATTTTTTTAACGTTTCGGAGAGGATCCTCTCCATCATCAAAAAAAATTATTTTATTTATTTAACAAACTTATTATTTTAAGTTGACAAAATATATTAGGTTTAGTTTTACACATAAGTAAGTCATAATTAATTAAAAAAAATTTCTATTAATACTTAATATCAATTTTCTATTTTTTACAGATGTAAATTAAAATGTAACACCTAGTTTGTTAAATAAATAAAATATTGTTTTCTGATGTTGGAGAGGATCCTCTCCGAAACGTTAAAAAAATAATATATTACTTAATTTTATATTTTTTTCGAAAAAACTAATAAAACTCAAGAACCCCTAAATTAATAAGAAATTAAATATACCAGTTACTGCAAGATATTCGTTTCCAAGAAGATATGGCAATGTAATCTGGCAACAAGACGAAGCACTCCCCACAATATCATTACCGGTGGTTAATTATTTAAATAATACCTATATGGTCAATGAATGGGTAACCGCGGTCCTATAGCATGGCCAGCTCGAAGTCCGGACTTGAGTCCGCTAGATTTTTTCTTTTATTTGTGTTCAGAATGAGAAACTGCACTAACTACGATAATTAGATACAGGGTGTCACACAAATTGAAAAAAAAAATATGCAACACTCTGTATATGACGAGATATAGGAAATTATGATGGACATATTTGAAAACTACGGAAAAAATCGTATAGGATCGAATTTTTATTTTTCAAATTGTGTCAAAGGGGAAGGATCTAGGCGGGGGGTTCAATTCTCGCGTGAACACCCTGTACACATTGTTATACACCGTTATAACTTTTTCATTTTTCTTCGATTTAAACCAAATTTCTTTCAAAGATGGAGCACATTAGGATCAACTTAAGGCCAAAAAACCATTCGTCCCCTACTAATGCAAATGCGATACCAAAGCAAACGGAGAAAATAAAAAAAGCACAGGCATTTTTTTATCGGAAAATTTTAATACAAATGAAAATTGTTCAGAATTGTCGAACCTTAAGTCCAGAATATAATTAAAATTAAAGAACATCGATCTTTTGCTTGAAAAAATTTTAAAGTCCGAAAATACAATATTTTATAATATCAATTATCGTTCGTTTTTAGCTGCAGAGTATTTCCTTAGTGTTTTTTCATAAAAAATAAAATGTCACAATCCATTCTGGGTTTAAATTTAATTTTAGGAATAATTTGTTTTTGTTTGTTATTCATTATCTAATTTGCGAAAAAACGTTCCTAAAATTAAAATTAAACTCCGAATGGATTGTAATAAAGTATTTTATTTTTTATGAAAAAAAAAAACTGAGGAAATACTATAGGTAAAAACCAATGATAATAGTTATTGATATTACAAAATTATATTTTCCAGCAATATTAGGCGGTTACGTCTCTTTATAATTCTTCACTTGACGTTTTGAATGTTATTCTGCCGTTCCAAACTAATCCAAACATGGATTGACATTTGTGGAAACAAACTAACAGTTGTCAATCTGTTAAATGATAGGTTAAATATTCAGAGATAATAGTATATTATTCTGCAAGTGGTAACATACTAAATCGATGAATGTAGCGCGAGCCGAAGGCGAGAGCTGTAACTCATTAAGTGAGTTATTTAGTAATTGCCACGAGTTGAATACTATACAGAATGCGAAAGTCCTCATCTTGACATAGGACCTAAATTTGCCGCTTAGTTTTGTTTAGTATTGCAGCTCTAATGTGTAAACAGTTCGAGACGTTAGCATACGGCGACCAAGGACGGACATGTACGAGCAGTAAAGCACTTGTTTCTAGGCAGTGGCACTTCACGTCGTATGTATTTTGAGGTTGGCTATGTCAAGATGGGAACTTTCACAATCTGTATGTAGTTTATCTACAATTATAACAAGAAATTCTAACCTTTGCAAGTTCGATTTCATCATTTTTGGCACAATTATATTACTTAACTTATAATTATAAACGTCAAACAAAACTATTCAAATGTCAAATCACTTTCCTCCCCTTAATAATAATGGACTATTCTATTTCACCGTATAGGAAAAGAATTTCTATTGGACAGGCTAGGCATGAAGTTAAAGGAGATTGGTCACACACATCACTGAGTTATGTAATGAAATTCATTACATCACGCAATTATGCTATGAGACAGTTTAACTCACGCACTACACAGCGTGTGTAAAGTTAAACTTTGCGCACTAATACGTAAAGTATCAACAACTGCCTTGACATCTTATTATTTCACTGTACGTACTAGTATGTAAATTGGATTTATATTTTACTTCATATATACATATATTTCTTACTATAACCATTTCCCTTTGTCTGTAAATGTGTAGCCCTCTCCCACACAAGAGTCTTCTAGAGCATTTCAGTATAATGGGGGTCGTAATTTACATGTGGTGGTATTTCTTATATAGTAATCATTTCGGTAGTAGAAAAAATATTGCAAGCAATTCGTGTGTAAAGTGAGCTCACTCGTTGCATAAATAACTATTAGCTTTACCATTAATAATTATTTTGTTTAACTATAGGTAAGTACTATAGGTATATTTTAAAAAAAATTATTATTGGAAGAAGTGATCGAAATAAGTGATCTATTAGGAATGCAGTATACTCCATTAGCGGCATTAGCCAGGTGTAACTTTTGAAATATAATCTCTATTTTTGTTGTGATAAATATTCAATAAAAGTCGCAGTTGTTGCGTTGAGAGTTAGAATTACTATGATCTATGGAAATTTTATGTCATTAATCACTGTAATAATCGAGGTAATAATCAAAGTTTGACTATAGTTATAAAGTTCTTGCCATCAGTTTCGCTAAATGTAACGATTTGATTGGTTAATGTATGATAATATGTATAAAATAATCAATTTAATTCATAGAAAAATCTCAAAACAAAATATTTCGATACAAATTTGAATTTCAACTATTTTTGTGACTCAGCAACTTTTTTTAATAACTCTTTTCGATATATGATTTCTCGAATTTTCGCATTTATTTTTGTGCGCAGCTGACTTGAGTAAAATTATTTAAAAATTGTAAAAATAATCCTTTTATAGAGCAGTACAATTGCCCAAAATTGGAAATCGATCCGAAAATAAATAAGGATGATACATTAATGGTGTGAATGTGAGAAGTGGAACATGTACGTGTTAAAAGTGGTTTTATTTTGTTTTGTTAATCACTTAACAAAATAAAACCTCACATATTTAACACTTACATCAAAAATAACTATATATTGATTGATGCAATTGACGTGTTATATTATATTTTTAGACTATCTTTTTTAAAAATAATAACACCCGGCGCAGGGTCAGTATAGGTGTAAGTATAGTTAATATAAGATTACTGCTAAATCTATACCTATTTAAACGTCAATAAAATAATATTTTTAATTCCTTGAAAACCAAAACATAATTAAATAATGCAGCCGAGCACGGTAGACTTTATAGAGCTTATTGTGTGGCAAACGTGAGTATAGTTTGTTTCCTCAAAAAAAAATGATTTGAGTAAAAAATATAATTTGCCGTCTAAAGGCGGGTACTGACTTGAGCATGAATGCGCGCTAAATTGACCTGGGCCTAGGAGCAATTTACCTATACCTAAAACCGGCACTGCACCATTTTTTAGATGTTTTTAGAGGTCAAGTTTGTTAATGAGTAAAATAAGTCTGAGTGATGATGGGGTATCAATTAAGGAGCCCAATTTTATAAAAAAATGTATTCTTGATAAAATATAAGATTTTAAATGACTGAAGACATATCAAGTCGAGATTAATGGAATAATGTAATACATATATAATAATTAAATTCTGCATGGAAAAAAATTGTTCTTAATTTATTTCTATATAAAATTATTATCGATTTAATACATTCAAAAATTCACGGCCTGTGTGTTGCTATGAGGTGAAGAAATTATCTGATCCCCAAATTAACTGCGTAATATTGTCGCCAAAGCACAAATAAAGGTTTTTTTGGGATACCCTGTACGCATTTTGATAGATATTAAATATTATTAATATTTTTTATAGATTTTTATATGCTTTTCCAGGGATATATGTATTGTATATCCCAGGACTTTTTATTTAAAACTGTTTAAGTAGGTATTTTGTTTTAAACATGTTTTAATTGTTGTATAAAAAACATGTTTTAAACAAAAGAAAACCTTGAAATTGATCTAAAGCCGTTGTTAAAAAATACAGTAGGTACTAACTATTTGACCCCCAGTTATTTACCAAAAAATTAATATTTTCCACTAATCTGCAGGTAAAATATTACCATTCCTTATGAATCACCCCTGTACACTGTACAGGTACCTATACTCGGGCCAAAAAGAGTAGTCAGTAGAGCAAAAACTCACCGGCAATTCTTCAAAGGATTTAGCTGTTATGGAATACAGAAGCGGCAGCTCGTTTTACCATATAATTCAGAGAAATATATCCAGTTTTCTCCGCCTACCAGAGATGAAAACCACAACTAGGTCATTATGTTTAATTGGTATAGTCAACCAAATACAGTAAATGCTTGAACGTGCCGCCCTTATACCCAATAATTTGTTCGGCTATTGGAAAGGTCGTCGAGAGGGCTTAGATAGCGCATTCAGTGGCGTCACATATGCTGCAACGCAAAGGATGTGCATTGTTCAACTGCGTTGCTATACCTAATTCGTGGAGATAATGTTGCCAGATGTAAGCATATTATTTAAAATTTAAGACATGGTAACTCATATTCATGCATAATTAACACAATCCGCTTTCATTTGTTCGAATTATGGAATTTATGAAATTCGTAAATCCGTACGCCCCTGGCTCTACTGACTACTCTTTTTGGCCCGAGTATACATCTTTCCGATTGCTGTTTTACTGAAAAGTTCCTTAATATAAAATTACATTTAAGTCATTGTATTTAAGTATTAAAAAACATACAATTATTAAAATATAACAATTTTTATCTGCGAGTGCAGTGGCGTTACAATAGTGTCGCAGGACTGACAAAATGCCAGGAGGCCCCGGCGCACAAGTGAGCCCCGGCGAGTGCCCCGGTCTCGTGGTAGGATTTTTCGTGTCTCAATTTGAATCACTTAATTAACCTAATATTTTGAGGGCCCCAGTCTAAAAATTTGCCAATAAAGGTACCACATTGTGTTGTTACGCCACTGTGCGAGTGGCAGCGAGGCTCCCTTATCTATAAATTATAATTTGGTTTTTGAACTGCTACATTTTATAGATTTTAAGCTTGGAAAATTTCACTGGAGGCTCCATTATAGTAACGGGAATAGATATACCTACTTTTTTTATAACAGTAATTGTGCGTACAATAAATATTTATCTTCTTTGACTAATGCCTATGTTTATATTTATTTATTATATGAAGGCAAAAACAAATAGGTAATTATTTCATCTGATAATAAAATCAATGAGTCAAAAAAAGTAACATTAAAAAAATTTATTCTGACTCATTTAATAACTTTGTTGGTAATTATAATAAATCTTAAATAAAATACATAAGTTATGAAAGTTTGTCATACAATTTTACAAAAAAATATCTAAACAATTTATACCTATATATTATATATATTATAAACAAATCAAAGTATTTTCTGTTATATATAGGTTACCCCGGATTACGACCAGTTAGGATTTTCTTTTTCTTACCCTCGTAACGTAACATACCTGTATTGGTGTCAATATCTTAAATAAAAATCTTGTGATTTTTCCACATACAGACATAATTTAGGTAAGTATAGGTATGTGAATTTTTTTGACGCTAACAAAAAAATGAAACCGCTATATTGGATCAATCTGTGTGGTCGGCGTGGTTAAAATTTGGACAAAAAATCTAACTTATTAAATTAATAATTAAAGATCCTGACACCCACAGAAAAATATGTGTCACATTTGTTTTAATTAAAAAAAATACAACCTATGGTAGAAGTCGAACCCGCAGCTGCAAGAATGCCCAACCAAGACCCCAGAATTATCATATGTATTTGAGTAATGTTTTCGTGGCATAAATTTTGCATTTTTCAATACATTTATTCTACATTTGGCAGTCGTTTATAACTGTGCATGGAGTCTGAGGAAATGGTAAAAAATATGTGTTATTACCAGTGGCGTAGATAGAAGCAACCCGACTCCTTTATTTCTTTAAAACTTCTACGCCAATGGTCTATTGCAGTAAATTAAAATATTTTTTTAATTATTCACGCAGTTCTCTACGAAGAAAACATCTCTTGCAATTTTTTGATATTTTTAGTAGTCTTCCGGTAAATTCAGTTCATATTTTGTTCCACATTATCTCTGTTCTGCTTTTATACAGTCGTGAGTCAAGTTGTATGGTAAAAAATTAATATGTGAATACAGCATGAAAAAGCAGTATTGACATGTCTCAGGATTTTGCTATATAACCCTTAATTAGGTTTCCAAAACTAATCCAGTGGCGTGCGTTTACACATTTTTTCTGATAAAAATGCCGATAGCTGTGCGCCACTGGATTTTTTCATACAATTTCGGAGTTGAAACAAAATATTTAATTACAAAAATTTTAAAATAACAGCGAATTACTATTTTTTACAAGAAATTTTTAAAATGATGTACACCGGAAGACTATCCAAAACAGAAAAATTGTAAGAGATTTTTTTGTAGAGAATTGTGAATAATTTAAAAATACGTTAATTCGCTGTAATCGGCCATTGGCGTAGAAGTTATAAAGAAATAAAGGGTCCGTGTACATATTTTGTACCATTTTCTGAGACTCCAAACGACCGCTAAATATGGAATGAATTTATTGAAAAATACAAAAATTATGCCACGACCCATATAAAAATTTCAACGCTCTGTATCTCTGAAACTACGTGCCTATGAAAAAAAGTTCATTACGCAAAAACCACTTATTTTAAAAAAATCTGTCGAATCCTCAATTTTCTGCATTTATAATGGTTACACAATTTTAACAACTGGATGTCAAATACCGTCAAATATTAATACTTACGGAGATACAGGGTAATAAAGTTATAAAAATAATTCAGTTGTTATATTTCAGTTATTTTTTCACACATAAATATAAAAATCGGTACATACAATTATTAGATTTTTTGACGTGAGAAAATCCAATTTGCTATCATTTTTGGTGTATCGCCCTACTTAAGGTACATTGCTTGCGTCTAACCCACTTCAGCGCTTAAAGCTGCTGTATATTTTTTACTTAGACGGTAGCGCTTCTTGCATCCGCTTCACACAGCCGCTTTGCTAAAATTTAGCCAAATAAATTTGGGCTTAAAAGCTGGATACATTTTCAGCGAATTCAATTTTGAGGTTATGTTAACTGCATATTATGTCGGAAACGACGTTTGTTGTCTGATAAGTGATAAAATGGAAGACATGCACATCGAAGTTTTCACAGGCTAAAGTGCTGTGTAATCTGATCATCATTAATGTCATTTACGTCACAAACATAAAAAAACTCAAGATTGAGGTTAGTATTATTTTCAGCCATTCAAATACCCGTCTATACTCGATCTGTTCGAAACATAGAGCTCGACTCCGCCCCATTAATTTTATGGCAGCGCAGAACGGTGTACGCAATAGTCAGTTTTACACGATGGAATTAATGAAAGCTGTGATAGCTTCAACAAAATTTGTTTATTATACGTGTTACATTGTATACTGCAGCGATGCTATATTTTTATAATGTTTATTCCAATTAAAGTTTCTATTATACATTTGCAATTTTGGACTTTTAAAAATAATACTTATTGCCGCGAAAATTTAAACGACGTTTTTTTTATTAAGTCCGCACTGCGCAAACTCACGATACTTTGTTTATTTCGCCGTCTAGACGTAACGAAACGACCAGTCGCCGATTGCTGGCTGGTTTGTTTACGTTTGTATTCGTTTTTAGGTTAGGTGCTTTTGCGAGTAATTTCCACATACTTTAAAAGAACGTATGTGGTTATTTCAGGCAAAAAAGTTTAGTTTGTGATTTACTGCAAGGCACATTAAGCTACTACAAACTAGTTACAAAGTATGAATCGCACACGACGCTACTTTATAAAATCAAGTCCTTCTCGATTGTTGCGGCTTTGTTACATTGTGTTTAAATAATTATTCTATTACTGTGATTAAAGCTATTGTTGTCATCGTGTTAAAAAATGTCTAGTGATAGTAGTGCTTCTAGTGATGAGGATATTATCCTTTATTTTAATTAATCGTATAAGAAAGTTATGAGAGATATCAATATAATATATAATATAATATAAGTATGCTTTATTCATCATTTCATAACCTGTGTAAATATGAACATGACAGTTGACAGTGCAGGCCGGATCCGCATTTATTCGCGTTTTTCGTAAGTTTAGCGTTTATGCGTTTTGCGACAATCCATAACATAAGCTGACTGCTGATTGGTCTGTTGCAAAATACGTAAAAGTTTAATGTGTGACGCAAGTTCTTGTAGAGGCGGCCTTTCAGTCAAATCTAGAAGTTGCATTGTAATTTGGGTTCTATAAATACGACCAATAGAGAAATTCCATTCAAATTTAGCGGACATTTTTGGGGCGGAGTGTAATTCTATCTTTTGGACAGACAGAGTATAACCACATAACCATATTTTTGCGCTAGCGCTGAAACAGCTTTCGCTGACAGGCTGGAATGGGTTAGACACGAGCAATATCTTGGTTTAACAGAAACAGATTCCGTCATAACTTTTTTGTACTTCGTTCATTTATAATCTCATTGCAATTTTTTTGTTTTAACCATTATTTATCAATTTTTTTAAAGATACACTCAGTTCCATAAAAAGTGACGCACTCGATTTTTCGGGTAATTTTAAAGTTCTTTAGTTCTTCAACCGGTGAACCGATTTGAACATTTTTTTTCTCAGTTTATAGCAAAATTCATTCTCTATGAGCCGGATTAGAAGCAATGGTGAGTTCTTCCATATTTCATGGAAATTAATGGAGAATTTTAAACCTAAGTTTTTTCACATGTTTTCAAAACACCCTGTGGATTATTCTCGCATTCATGGAAAAATCATTCATTCTGCAATCGATGAACCATTTTTTAATAAACATTTTGTTTTTTTGTTCACTGTTTTATCGCTGGTATTTTCCGAGATATAATCGTTTTTACGTGAACCCTGCTTTTTCGTGTATTGAGAAATGATGCACATGATGAGTGGTCATAATCACTGCAGAATTGTATAGCATATAAACCAATAGAAATTGTCAAGGTTTTTAAATACACTCAGTTCCAAAAAAAGTAACGCATTTGATTTTTGACCTAACTTTTTTTCTTTTTTTTTTAAACCAGTGGACCGATTTTGAATTTTTTTAGGTAATTTTTGTCTTTCAAAAAATAAAGAGGTGGAAATTTATTTCACTGTAGGATCACATTGCTTTTGAAAAAGCAATTGCCGTTGCCATAGCAATTAATTTGTTGTATGCCTCCATACTTGTTGTTGTGTTGTTGTATCATTAATTTAGTGTCATTAAAGAAGTTTTAGAGACTAAAAATGCCTTATAAATCCTGAACAAGTTTATAATTTTGTGTTTAATAAAAATGTTTTTTAAAATTCGTATCAGTTTATAAAACTCGGTAAATTCAGAAAGTTGGTAATACGCAAGGTTTCAGCAAAAAAGCTGTAATTCGGACAATTTTAGAGATAAATCAATGAATAAAAAAACAAAATGTTTATTAAAAAATGGTTCATCGAATGCAGAATGAATAATTTTTCCATGAATGCGAGAATAATCCACAGGGTGTTTTGAAAACCTGTGAAAAAACTTGAGTTTAAAATTGTCCATTAATTTCCATGAAATATGGAAGAACTCACCATTGCTTCCAATCCGGCTCATAGAGAATGAATTTTGCTATAAACTGAGAAAAAAAATGTTCAAATCGGTCCACCGGTTTAAGAACTACAGAACTTTAAAATTACCCGAAAAATCGAGTGCGTCACTTTTTATGGAACTGAGTGTACTTGTTTTATCTTCATAAAATGCACCCCTATCGAGATATATATACATTTAAAAAAATCCTGGGCACCCATAAGTTATTAAACTAATAAATTAAAAGTTATAAGTGCTAATAGTCTAATCAAATTTTCAGTAAACTGAAATTTTAGAAGCATTTCATATTACTTTTGAGCAAATGGTCTTTTCTCACTATTTCGACCCCGCTGAAACCGAAAATGCCGGTTGCCAAGGCGAAATCTCAACCGGAAGTGAGATATCCAAGATGGCCGCCAAAATAATAATAATAATAATAATAATAATAATAATTTATTGGTTCAATAGATCATTTACATGATATAGAACATGTCAATATAATTACATATATATATATAATCTTATTCAAATAAACAAAAACAATAAGAATAAAAAGTTTGTAAAATAGTACAATTATTATTACATCGTCCATTGGTAACACACAACACATAATATGTATATTAACAATAACATCATACTAACATACATATAATAAAATTAAAGCCTATCGTTAAGGTATTCACTTAAAGAATAATAACATTTACTTCTGAGTAAACATTTTATTTCCATTTTAAAAATTTTTTCGTTCATGGATTTATATGATTCAGGTAATTTATTGTATGCTTTAATAGCTAAATACTTTGGGCTTTTTTCATATAATGCTAATCTGTGATAAGGAATTTCCAACAAATTAGTATTTCTTGTGTTATAGATGTGATTTGAATTAAGGGTAGTACCGTTCAGTTGGGATTTAGCATACAATAATAAACTAAGAATAAATAAACAAGGTAGTGTAAGTATTCCCAACTCTTTAAAAATATCCCTACAACTAGTACGCCTTGTTACTCCTACTATAGAACGCACAGCTCTTTTCTGTAATTTAAATACTCTCACCAAATAGCGCCAAAACCCGAAATCGGCGCTATATGAAGCCCCCATACGACTTAGGAACACGTCCAAAATGTCTAACTATATGTTTTTGAGCATGAGAAATTCAAAAACATTGTGTAAAATCATGATACAACTAACTACACAAGATATGATATCAAAGCGTTCAAATTTCGTCCGGTTTGCGCATGACGTCACACAGTGAGTAATTTTAAAAATCTATGTCGCGGTTTCGAATTTAATATCAAATTTTGTTAGTTAGGAACTCTGTTTTATGGCTTTTATTCATAATATGGGTTCACTGCTTATAGTGTAATACTAAGTTAATGACGGCTATTTAATTTGTTACATTTTAGATGAAATTTACTAGAGCCCAGAGGATAACACTGATTATTACATTTGATTTATTTTATGCAGATATTTCTATATTATACGTGAATATAAGTATAATAATACGAAATTAACTCCCAATTTATATTTTCGTAGGCATGTATTTCGATTTGTAATTGTTGAATATGTCTGGCCCTACAAATTAATAATTTTGGGGTTCTTGTTATTCGAAATTTTCGAAATTCCAAAAATGGCAAGTCAAATGTAAAAAAGCATAAATTAACCATATATACAGTCAATATATTTGATATTTAAGAATTTTGAAGAATGTTTTTACGTAAAAATACAGTGCGATCGCCAGACAGTATGCAGCATAATAGAAAACTTAATTATAATTAATTTCTCAAAAATTGTTTCTTGCCGAAATTTAAGTATACTAAGAAAAACCAGTTTTGACGTCAAATGTTACCTTTAATATGTAGGAAGTTAAAAAAATATAAAAACGTTAATTATTAAGGTAAAAAATGTAAATAAACTCTCTCTAAGAATTTTCTAGTTACTAAGAGAATTGATGCTAAATAGTACATTGTGTGCTTATTAGGAAAAACTTAATACATTCCCGGACGACCGTGCAGATTGCTTATCGAGGCGTAAGCAACACGGAGTTCGGAAATATGCTTTTACTACGATGATACACATACTATTTTTTCTGAAACCGCGTTTCCATACACCCTGCAGTTTTTTTTATTTCAGGGAACTAAAAAACTTTATATCGTGCGTAGAATCTCTGGATTGATTATCAGCATTACAATCGTACACAGCACATCTCATTTTCGACGATTTCTTAACTTTTAAACCCAAAAATATCCGCAACAACTTGACAATTCTACCTGACACTCCTGACAGCCGGGCGTTTAATGGTGTCCTAGCTCACCGACTGACGTCACGAGCTGCGCGATATCTTATCTCTTATTTATTGTATCATGGTGTAAAATTACTTTTGTAAAGTTTTTAACAATATGGCGCCGCCAGTAGTCTCATTTTGGTCGTTAGCGCAAAAAATAGTGTGACATATATGTCGTGACATATGTTTTCCAGCATGAGGATTTCAAAAATAAACTCAAAAACTACTTAGGACTAAAATAATTCAAATACAATGAAAAATAAACTTGTGAGTTTTTCCACTACGAAAAACATATCGTACAAAACACTACTGTGTCTCTCCAGAATTTAAACAAGTACGTTTGCAGAGGGTGCACAACTTCTAGCATGGTATTTGCTTTTCTGCAACTGCAGTTTTTAGTATTACACAGTCCCTTAGTGACAAATAATGATTTCAGGTTACGTCTTAGGGATAGGGTCTAAGCTCATGAATCTTGAAACTAGTTCCTCCCCGGCAATGGTCCAGCCGCAATCTTCAAGCAACGGAAGTGATGGTTTTAGCAGATGAGTATTCTCCCAAACACATACCTGCCAATTTAGATATTGTTTAAACAACGTTTTAATGGTCTAATATTGTTCTATTTTTTCGTGTTTGAGGTCTACTCACTTAGTAGTGACATCTCTTAATGTGGAGCTGAAGTGCATCCGATGTAGGTGGGAGGCATGATACAATAAATAAGAAGATAAGATATCGCGCAGCTCGTGACGTCAGTCGGTGAGCTAGGACGCCATTAAACGCCCGGCTGTCAGGAGTGTCAGGTAGAATTGTCAAGTTGTTGCGGATATTTTTGGGTTTAAAAGTTCAAAAACCGTCGAAAATGAGTTGTGCTGTGTACGATTGTGATGTTGATAATCAATCAAGAGATTCTACGCACGATATAACGTTTTTTTAGTTCCCTGAAATAAAAAAAATGCAGGGTGTATGGAAACGCGGTTTCAGAAAAAATAGTATGTGTATCATCGTAGTAAAAGCATATTTTCGAACTCTGTGTTGCTTGCGCCTCGATAAGCAATCTGCACGGTCGTCCGGGAATGTTAAGTTATTCCAGAGGTTATTCCTACTAGGCACACAATGTACTATTTAGCATTAATTCTCTTAGTAACTAGAAAATTTTTAGAGAAAGTTTATTTACATTTTTTACCTTAATTATTAACATTTTTATATTTTTTTAACTTCCTACATATTAAAGGTAAAATTTGACGTCAAAACTGGTTTTTCTTAATATACTTAACATTCGGCATGAAACAATTTTTGAGAAATTAATTATAAATAAGTTTTCTATTATGCTCCTACTGTCTGGCGATCGCATTGTATTTTTACGTAAAAACATTCTTCAATATTCTTAAATATCAAATATATTGAATGTATATATGGTTAATTTATCCTTTTTCACATTTGACTTGCAATTTTTTTAATTTTGAAAACTTCGAATAGCAAGAATCCCAAAATTATTAATTTTAGGGCCACACATATTCAAAAATTACAAATCGAAATACTTGCCTACGAAAAATATAAATTGGGAGTTAATTTCGTATTATTAATACTTATATTCACGTATAATATAGAAATATCTGCATAAAATAAATCAAATGTAATAATCAGTGTTATCTCTGGGTTCTAATAAATTTCATCTAAAATGTAATAATTTAAATAGCCGTCATTAACTTAGTATTACACTATAATCAGTGAACCTATATTATGAATAAAAGCCATAAAACAGAGTTCCTAACTAACAAAATTTGATATTAAATTCGAATGCGCGACATAGATTTAAAAAAAAACTCACTGTGTGACGTCATGCGCAAACCGGACGAAATTTGAACGCTTTGATATCATATCTTGTGTTGTTGTATCATGGGTGGGAGGAACTCGCACCAGAGACATAGAGAGGGGAGAATGATCTTAGAACCTGCGCGAATGGCAAATCACAATGGTCGCCATTTTGAACACCATGGCAGGCAACCTAAATGATATTTGGGGATTTTTGATATGACATTTGGGAATTTTTAATGCAATACCAGGGCAGATGATTTAAAATGACGGAAACATTCTTAAATATTTCTTTATTATAGTAAAATAATATAGGTATATACATATTAAATTGGATGCTAAGATCGATAAAAAAGACAAATGGATATATCGCTTATAATAAAAAATATAAAAAACCATTTATTTTAGGAATAAATTTGTTACGTAAAATATAATTTAATCTTATTAATATTGATTTGAGCATAAGCGCCAAATGCATATCACTTTAAATATTTTCTTGTATTCACATACCTGCAATTGTGTACAGTTTGAATATACTTTACACGTTTCCTCTTTGTGCTGCTGTTAGTACTTGCCGAAGTATCTTGCCTAGACGATGCGTTGAAATTATATTTATTTATCAAACTTCAAACAAAACAATTATTATCTCAAGATTTATTTAAAAAAATATTATTAACAAGTAATATTACCCACGGTGTCGTTTCAGTTTAGCATCTCTTGACTCTTGGCAACTCTATCGTATCATCTGAAGAGGACATATTGAAGACGTAAATGAGGCCATATTCTGAACTGAAGTTACAGATCTAACTAAGCTTGTAGATGGGGTGTCTACTACCTCGGCCTCGGCCTGATACATCTCCAATCTTGGTACAGCATTAAGTTTTAGGCGAATTTGATTATCACTTTTTATAAAATCTGTTGTTTTAAAATTATTAAAGCAAACAAATTTATTCTCTGACCAAGAGTGTTCATCACTCAACTCTCCAACCACCTCTTAAACATGTCACCTCTTGAGAAACTAGAATGTTATACTGTTATAAAAACGGCTGCAAAGAAAATTCATGAAAAACCTTACTGGTGAAATGTAATTCCTTCAGGCTTAAATCGCCTTGCGTTAGAACATCGCCTTACAACACAGGACATAATTAAAAACAAGCATTTTCAGTTGTAAAAGCAATACAATAATGATAAACAAAAACGTCCACCGCGATAACAAAGTCTAAAAAATAACAATAAAAAAGTCCACACCACAGCGTTAAATATTAAATTAGTTTATAGAATAAATAGAAACATATATGCAGTCCGTAGGGTTTATAAATAAATATAATTAAACGCACACCAAAAAATTTAAATAACTGTAACCTCACTTTACTCGACACTTTTTAACTGTTGCACGACAACAAACTTGAACAAACCACGTGATCATGTTCAAAATGTCTGCCCCCGTGGTGTCTTAGCAAAATTGGATGCGCAAAGGTCTAAGAGCGTTCTCCCCTCTCTATTTCTCTGACTCGCACTCGGGCTTTTTTGCAGCGCCAAACAAAACGGCGCGAGCATCATCTGCACAACTGACGCCAGGATCAACCTGTATGAGAAATAAAAGTGTATGAATAGCTTGTTGAAGGGCAATAAACTCAAGAAACGTTAACGCACCTTATACAACTTGACGACGAAAGCCTCAACATTCCTGAGTACGTCCTGACCTAGTGGCCAGCACCCGTCCTCTCAAAAGATCGCAGTTTTTACCACATTATAGATGCAAGTTCGGACGTCGAATCACAACCAGTGACAGCATGAAAAGCCAACAGATTTGCAACTTGCTCCATTGAAAGCGTTTTGTAGATCTCGTGCACTGGGAATGTATGTTTTATCCCTAGCAGTTTCACTTATAATCCACAGTTGGGAACACTTTGCTGTCCACAGTACTGCTGCCAATGTTGTTGTGATGACTAGGGACACTGATTTTGTACTTCTTCTTGCACATCATTTTGGCAAAAAAGTGTTCCCAACTGTGGGTTATGAGTGCAACTGATAGGGATAAAGCATACATTCCAATGCACGCGAGATCTGCAAAACGCTTTCATTGGAGCTTAATTACAAATCTTTTGGCTTGTTGTTAATTAACGTCCAAACTTGCATCTATAACGAAGGTCGGCGTCTGGAAGGCATTCTGTGGTAAAACGTGCGATCTCTTGAGAGGGTGCTGGCCACTCGGTCAGGGGTGCGATTTTTGAAATCGTACATAGACGTTTCGTATGCGAAACTAGTGTAATTCGATCGAAATTTAACGTCATCCTATTTTTGAATTAACAGTTGTCATTCGCACACGAATTTTTTTCGTTTACAATTATTCGAGTGGTCATGTACTACACGAAATGTGATTTTTCGGACGATATAAGTGAAAAAAATGGCCGGGATAAACGATCTAGTGCATTACAATGCTATAAATGTTATTCGTGAAGCTGAAGTTTTAGCTCATAGGCGGTACAGACGATATTCCTTCAACGATCCGTTTGAGGACTCCGATGAGCAATTTGTTAAATTATATAGGTTACCAAAACCTTTGGTGTAAGAACTGATAGATAACGTGGAGCCCCATTTAATTTATCCAACCAGAGTGTCGGCGTTAAATATCACTCGAAAAGTATGTATTGAAAAAGTTGGTAAATGTGTAGGATACCGACTTGTTTTTCTTAGTATACTTAACTTTCGGCAAGAAACAATAATTTTTGAGAAATTAATTATAAATAAGTTTTCTAATATGCTGCATACTGTCTGGCGATCGCACTGTATTTTTACGTAAAAACATTCTTTAAAATTCTTAAATATCAAATATATTGAATGTATATATATACCGGGTGACCACGAAATGACGCTCGCCCTTATATCTTCTTTGTTTTCCAGGATATAAATTTCAAATTTGGGCACGTCAAATAACGGTGAAATATGCATTATTTCAACAATTTTATTGCTTTCTGTCGCTTCCGGTTTCACCGGAAATGACACTAACTTTCGATTTTTAAATGGAACACCCTGTATATTTTTACATTTTTGGATTTAGGAGGTCATTTTGAATATAGGTAACGCATATTGAGATAAAAATATGAACGCTTTGATATCCATGTGTTGTTTTATCATAATTTAAATGTCTATTTTGCTCTGTAAAGTTACACAGTTCCCTTTTTTGTTCAGTGGAAACGTTACCGGCCCCTTTTTTATACTCCATTTCCATTGCAAAATGAAATGTATAATAATAGTACTTATTTTAGTTATTTTAAGATTATTTACAATTTCTGCAATTTACAAAACTTTAAAATAAGGTTAAGTTGGGATCACAGCCGTCAAAATTCTATTCAAGCTGAAGATAGTCACGTAAGAACCACGCTATTTTGCGGCATTGCCATATAGGTGCAGTCGAATTTTGTTTAGTATACGAAATCTGGTTTCGATTTCTATTCAAAACTTAGCTTTACACATCGTATGCGAAAATTTGTAGTCGAAGTAATTCGCCCACGAAATAATTCGTTCACGTTCAAAAATCAGACCCCAGGACGTACTCAGGAACATTGAGGCTTTCGTCTTCAAGCTGTATAGGGTGCGTTAACGTTTCTTGAGTTTATTGCTCTTTAATAAGCTATTTATACACTTTTATTTTCCATACAGGTTGATCTTGGCGTCAGTTGTACAGATGATGCTCGCGATGTTTTGTATTGGCGCTGCAAAAAAGCCCGAGTTCCTCCCACCTACATCGGATGCACTTCAGCTCCACATTAAGAGATGTCACTACTAAGTGAGTAGACCTGAAACACGAAAAAATAGAACAATATGAGACCATTAAAACCTCCCAAAACCATCTCTTCCGTTGCTTAAAGATTGCGGCTGGATCATTGCCGGGGAGGAACTAGTTCCAAGATTCATGAGCTTAGACCCTATCCCTAATAAGACGTGCCATGAAATCATTATTTGCCACTGTAAGGAATTGTGTAATACTAAAAACTGCAGTTGCAGAAAAGCAACTGTACCATGCTTGAAGAAGAAAAGAAGAAAAAATGTATTTACCATAAAAACTGTTACAAGAACAGATAAGGTTTCGTCCGTAATACAGTATACATATAAAATTTATAAATTACATGAGAAATAGGTGTGTAACTAATGTTAGGATGTCGACCTGTAAAATATTATTTTACAACTTTGTTTTGTAATATTTTATATTTTTATGGTCCTCTTGACCCCTACATTGACAATGGTTTATAGGTACTTATAGCTGCCCTTCTAGTTAAAATTAAGAAACATCTGGATTTTGTCACCATTTAAATTGTAAAACCATATTATTCTTTTTTAGAAAGTATTTGACTATTTCATAAACGAAAAATTGTAATTTCAGTTCTGTTATAGACTCTCTGCAAGTAACATGAGCTTGCAGACAACAAAAGCATAATCATATTTTATAAATCATAAATAATCATAATCATATATCAAATTCGTATTTGTATATAGTGTATATTATACTATTCCCAGGAATTAAACGTTGTTAGTGTTATACATTGGCGTTTAATTTAAGCATAAGCAAAATCAGGTCCTTCGAGTAAACATAATCAAAAACAAAAACATAAGCATAAACAAGAAGTAGTACAACAGTACACCCACACATTTATACAACTAACAGACAAGAAATAAATACATACAATACAATAAAACAAATAGATACAATTATGCAACAAGTAGATAAATATAATTACACAGATACAAACAATCCTATACCTATATAAACATTTCTGATAGTAAAATTAAAAGTCAGTTTTTTTTAGAAATCATTTCTTACTGGTGCGTTGTACAGAATTCGTCAATTGAATAAAAACAATTTTCTACTAAATAATTTTTTAAACCTTTCTGAAATAATTTGTAAGTATTTAATGATTTAATATGCGGTGGAAGTATATTAAAGAGATAGGCACCAGCGTAATATGGTGATTTTTTGAATTTAGTTGGCCTATAATTAGTAATGTACACTGTTGGCAAGAATCGACTTTGGAAGACGAAATCTGTAATGCAACTAAGAGAGAAGGTACATAGGGGCAAAGCCTTCAGTTAACAAGAGATGCCTAACCATTCCTACACTCCTACTAAAGAGGGGATGTGCGTGTACGCGCTCGACGATATCGTTTCAGCCGACCTAGCCGTGCCACAGGGCCCACAGGTGACCTGTGCCGCGACACCGCGGCCGCTCGACACATTCGCCCGATTCCGTCGTCCCCTTCGACCGCGTGTTGTAAAGAATGGAAGGTGGGAGTTAGGGGATAGCGCGTTGTCTGTTTAACTTGTAAATGCTTTAAGTTATCTCCGTCTGATGCATTTATATCGGCTTCCAAGATTAAACGTTACCAATAGTGTATATTAGTGGAGTAAAATCCGCCCGAAATTATGCACTTGGGTGACCCCTGGCGTAGAACCAGATGAGACCTTTACCATTTTGTAGACTTGTAGAGCATGTTTTGGGGCATATGCGGTGTGATCTACAACTTTTTTTAGTAGGGTACTTTTTTTAAATGGCCTTAGAGTGCGTTATCTGCACAATTTGAAATCATGTGTTTTTTGGCGCATACATCGCCATTAAAAAAAAACGGCTAGACTTACCGCCCTGAAATTTTAACCACTTGTGCACAAAACCTAAGCGCTTCGAATGGTATAAACCTTTTTTGGGTAATACATCTATATATTACCCAAAAAAATACGTAAAGTCAAAACTTCCAAGATTATGCATGAAGAACTTCGATATGCGGTTAGCTATGTGAAATATTCAAAATTTATATATATATGCAGTTAATGAAATTTAGCCTAGATATTGAAAAAGTTTTTAAAAAAAAGTTTGAGTTGATATCTGTAACAGTTTTCGAGTTATCGAATTTTTAAAAAACGCTCGGGTTTACACGGAGTGAAATATTACGGCGCGCTCAGGCTTATGGCATAAATACAGGTGCCTCTCATGCAGCAAGTAGTCGATACTTGGTCGATACCTATTATTTTAATGATTAAATGACGACCATTATTATGAATTTGAATATTTTTTGAGAAAACTGTGCATTCTGTGACTATTCAGACTTTATTTACTGTGTTAGTTCGGATATTAGTTAGGATATTTTCTATTAATCATAGTGCTTAGGTGTAAGACAATTTTATTATTAGTGTTTGACGGCGAATTGGTAAAAAACTATTGAGTATGTGTATGCTGTGGTTGTCTTAAAAGTAGATTAAAGAAACATAATTATTTTAGCTTTAAAATGTCGGAATGCTTAATTTGTGGTGCTCCATGTGACCCTTCAAGGAATAATAGTGTCAATAAACCCACACAAAGAGGCCTTTTAAAAATTGTTAAAGTCGCTGAGCGAAGACAAGACAAATTTTCAGTAAATATAAACAAAAAAAAGTATTCTAAGTGGTAATAGAAATTTCAAGTACCACGTCGCATGCAGAAGTTCATATAATAGTCAAGCAAATATAAATAAAGCCACAGTAAATAATAACTGTGCGAGTATCGCGAACTGCAGCACTTCCAATTTGCGTGTTTCCAGGAAAGATGGATTTGAAATCAGAAAAATGTGTGTGTTCTGTAAGCGGCAAGGAAAAAAGAAACAAGAAAAACTAATTTCCATACAGACAGGTGACGATTTAGCTTTTATTTTTATAGAAGTTCAAGTATATTTTACACCATTCATTATTTCATTTTTTTTTTATATGTAGGTAATGTGGGTATGTACAGAGTGTCTCAGGAAGCCTAAGTCAAAATTTACAGGTTTATTTTTTTAAAGGACAAGGTTATTTTGTTTAATAAATGTTTTGAAATGCTATGTACTCCAAAACTTTGCTACAATTTTAGCCCAACCACAGCTCTCTAGGTCCATTGGTTGCGGAGATACAGCCAGTGAAAGATGGGCAATTTTTTCTAAAAAGTGAAAATTTATCGGTAGAGTCATTTTCTAAGACACGTGCCGGCTAAACTAATGCTCCTAGAGAAAAGTCTTGAAAAGGAATTTATAGAGAATTGAATTAGCTTCAATTTGATCCCAAAATGGTGCCTCTAGGCCTCGTAGTTTCCTCAGAAACTAAAAAATAGTAAAACATCGGATTTTGGGAAAATTATGAAAACATTGTACTGAATAATGTTCGTATGTATTTCTTAAAAAAAACGTGCAAGAATTTGAATTTAACATTTATGATGTAACATATGGCTTCAAATAAACACCCATCAAAGTGCCCCAAGCAAAACTGCAAACGCCGATCACCATGATGCGTACTGAATTTGAAAGGCAGGGTATCGAGGTACATCAATCTCAAGAAGACGCCGATGCTGATGTAGTGAGGACTGCCCTCTCCAAGAACTCATCGTTCGACCAAGATTTCATCATTGGAGAGGATGTCGACCTACTGGTCCTTCTCAACGGCTTAAGCTCTCTACATACGAACGTGTACTTTCAGAAAGGCGGCAGAGATGGGTCAGAGTGCGCCCAATATCCAGCAAATTCCGTCACAGGCGGAGAAATGCAGGTACCACAGACGGTTTTGTTCCTGCATGCCATCAGTGGGTGTGACACCACCTTTGCCATTTTCAGGCAAGGCAAGATGAAGTGGTGCAACGTCTTCAAAAGAAAGCCCACTGGATAGACCTCGCCAACATTTTCCTTGATCCAAACTCCAGCCAGGAAGGAGTAGGAAATGCTGGCGAGAAAATCTTGATGAACCTCTACGGAGGAGATGAGGGAACGCTGAACACCCTGCGATACTCAGAATTTGTAAAATGCAGAGGCTGCAAAATATCATTCTTGGAGGACCTCTCACCAGGTGCAAAAATGGTTGGGGGTCGACAAAAACCCGTGTGACTGGGGATGGGCTACCAGCGAACAAGGACTCATGCCAGTCACAATGTGCGCAGAGCTTGGCTCCTCAAACCTTGCTTAAAATGGTGGCTTGCAAATGCAAGATATATGGGTGCTTAGGGCTGTGCACTTGCAGAAAGGCAGGGCTCAAGTGATATATCCCATGTTCTTTTTGCCAAGGGCAAAGTTGCAGCAACGCCACCCCTATCGTCCTGGACGAGGAGGACGAGGATGTGAATGACCCAACAACATATGACGACTCGCCTCCACCTCCAGAAACCCTCGTCTCTCCTCCCCCTCCCTCTCCCACTAATCCAGACTGGATGAGACCCGGACTTTTCCAAAAGGGCGAAGTTTTAAACTACTGAGGTGTTAGTGCTTGACTGTGTAAATAGTATTTTATAGTTTACATTTATGTTTACGTTGCTTATTTTATGTTTACGTTATGTCAAATTCAAATTCTTGCACGTTTTTTTAAAGAAATACATACCAACATTATTCAGTACAATGTTTTCATTATTTTCCCAAAATCCGATGTTTTACAATTTTTTAGTTTTTGAGGAAACTATGAGGCCTAGAGGCACCATTTTGGGATCAAATTGAAGTTAATTCAATTTTCTACAAATTCCTTTGGCATGACCTTTCTCTAGGAGCATTAGTTTAGCCAGCACGTGTCTTAGAAAATGACCCCACCGTTAAATTTTCACTTAGTAAAAAAAATTGCCCATCTTTCACTGGCTGTATCTCCGCAACCAATAGACCTAGAGAGCTCTGGTTGGGCTAAAATTGTAGCAAATTTAGGTTTCTTTATAAAAGTATAGAGTGAAGATACCCGAAAAACGCTTCCTTAAGTTATTATTTTCAAAAAAAATGCAACAAATGCCAGAATTTCGCAGTTTTTCGAGCACCTCGGGAGTAGCACAGGGTTTTCAGGGTTGCAAACTTGGGTATAAACTACTCTCAGGGGTCCTAATAACATATATAAAACAATCGTAGATACATGCGCGTTTGCGATGTATGATGGTTTTATTGACTGGCCTATAATTGAGTATTGCATATACAAGAGAATAGTATGACGTAATCAGACCATTCTCATTGACTTCCGTTTTTATATTTAAGATGGCAAATGTACTTTTAGCTAGCTTTGAGCATAGACTATCTATATGAGTGGAGAAATTAAGTGCTGAGTCTACGATTGTTCAAAGAAACTTCGTTTTGTAGCTTGTTTGTACATAATTAATATTAGGTATAGATTTTGGAGTTGAGAAAGAGAAATAAACGAACACAGTCTTATTCGCATTTACTATGAGAGAATTTTTGTCACATCATTTCTTAAATTCATCAGAAATTAAAGATGCTTTGACTTCCAACTCCTGGATACTATCGGAATTTATGACCACGGATGTATCATCAGCATACATAAAGATATCTCCCTCCGTAATGAAAGAAGGAAGGTCATTTATGAATAATAGGAATAGTAGTGGGCCAATTATTGAAGTTGTGCAGTGTGCACCCCCTGCAAACGTAGGTACTTGTTTAAATTCTAGAGAGACACAGAGTAGAGTTTTGTACGATCTGTTTTTCGTAGTAAGAAAAGTCACAAGTTTATTTTTCATTGTATTTGAATTAAATGTTTTAAGTATTTTTCGAGTATATTTTTTAAATCCTGCTGTCACGACATGTCACACTCTTTTTTCGCTAACGACCAACGAGAGTACTAGCGGCGACATCTTGGCCGCCATCTTGTTAAAAACTTCACAAAAATAATTTTACACAAAATTTTTGAATTTCTCATACTCAAAAACATATAATTATACATTTTGGACGTGTTCCTAAGTCGTATGGGGGCTTCATAGCGCCGATTTCGGGGTTTGGCGCTATTTTGGCTGCCATCTTGGATATCTCACTTCCGGTTAAGATTTCGCTTTGGCAACCGGCATTTTCGGTTTCAGCGGGGTCGAAATAGGGGAAAAGACTGTTTGCTCAAAAGTAATATGAAATGCTTCTAAAAATGGTACGGAGAGCTTTTTTCAATATTTTGTCCAGTCTATAAGAATGTTTAACAAAGTGTGCTTAGTGGAGCGAAATTCACCTTAAAAGTATCTCCGTTCTCGAGAAAAAAAAAATTTGCGTAGAACCAGATCAGACCTTATAGGTTTTATAAAGTAATCAATTTTACATGAGAAATGGCTATTTACGATATTTTTCTGTGGTAAAGATATTTTTTATTTCGAAAAAACTTCAGAAATTGACTATTTCGAAAAGTCGTGTTTTTTTAAATTTACATCCCCATATCTTCAAATCTAATTGCGCTATCGGTCTGATTTTTTTTTTAAATTCAAGTACACACCCAAGCGCTTCCAATGGTGTTTCTGTTTCTATCGATTTTTGTTTATTATTTTCTTTAAATAACAATGAAGTTGTTATGTCGCTAAGAATGCACTCATATTTTCACTAATTGACAAACTTTTTATTTTTGTAAATTTTCATATACATGCAGTGAAGCAATTGAGCCAAGATTTGGGAAAAGTTTTTGAAAAAAAAATTTTTCATCTAGGACTTATACTTTTTTATTTATGAATATTTTTGTGACGGGGCGCGTGACTACCGGTACCTAGACTACGACCGCACTAGCGCTAAACATGATAAATAGGGCGAGTTGCTTTATTCACCGGTGGATCCATCAGATGTGTTTTATCTCATTCTATCTCCGAGGTTAGAATGAGATAAAACACATCTGGTGGATCAACCGGTGAATAAAGCAACTCGCCCTATGGTTGTGCTGTCGTAATATAATAGTGAATTCATGTACAACGTGAATATTGTCATGTGTGATATAGTTTTCTGATGTTATTTTTAATATTTATTATTTATTTATAATGGAGTGTATTATACAGCGTGTGTAAAAAGTATTGAAACATGAACATAACTTTTAAAATATTGATTGAATAAAAAAACCCTTGTATAGGTCGATTTTTATTTTCAATTACGCAACTTTTGGTGCGAATTTCTAGTTCTACACACCCACTCCCCCAGCCACCCCAACTTTTTTTTTTCAAATAGCAACCTACCCTTTGTGATACCCCAAAAGAAAGGTATTTTAATAGACTATTCAACGCTGTAAAGAAATCCGAAATCCGTCGATGCAATTGGCTTCCCAAACGCATGAAATACATTTTTTTAATTTAAAAATTTTAAGAATGTCATGCATGTAAGACAGTACCTGAATGAGGTGTTTCCGGGCCGATGGCCAGCCAGATCTCCGGACCTGACACCCCTCGACTTTTTTATAGGGTCATTTAAAGGGTTGCGTCTATAACATATATAGACCAAATAATTTGGAGAATCTAAAGGATAGAATACGGGCGGAGATTGGTCGAATACCCCAAACAGCATTCGAAAACTGTTTACAAAACTTTGAACAACGACTTGTACGTACAGTGCCTAGCTGTTAACGGAGCTCAGTTTGAAATCTTATTAGATAATTTGTTAATTTTTTTCAGTAATAAAGTTTTATTAATCTTTCCTTTTTCTTAGAAAAAAATGTATTTCATGTGTTTGGGAAGCCAATTGCATCGACGGATATGGAATTTCTTTACAGCGTTGAATAGTCTATTAAAATATTTTCTTTTGGGGTATCACAAAGGGTAGGTTGAAAAAAAAAGTTGGGGTGGCTGGGGGAGTGTGTGTCTAGAACTAGAAATTGCGTAATTGAAAATAAAAATCGACCTATCCAAGGGTTTTTTTATTCAATCAATATTTTAAAAGTTATGGTCATGTTTCAATACTTTTTACACGCGCTGTATAATACACTTCATTATAAATAAATAATAAGAATTAAAAATAACATCACCCACACTCAAGGTTTACTTTTGTGGGTTTGCTATTTATTTACAAATTATTTACAATTGTTACCATTATTATTATTATTTTTGTATAAGAATATTATTATTATTATTAAGGTAATTTGTAAAGAATTTATTTACTCATCATTAAAGACAATAAACTATATCACACACGACAATATCCACGGTGTACATGAATTCACTATTATATTACGACAGCACAACCATATTATCATGTTTAGCGCTGGTGCGGTCGCAGTCTAGGTACCGGTAGTCACGCGCCCCGTCACAAAAATATTCATAAATAAAAAAGGACTTATACCTAGATGAAAAATTTTTTTTTCAAAAACTTCTCCCATATCTTCACTGCATGTATATGAAAATTTACAAAAATAAAAAAGTTTGTCAATTAGTGAAAATATGAGTGCATTCTTAGCGAAATAACAACTTCATTGTTATTTAAAGAAAATAATAAACAAAAATCGATAGAAACAGAAACACCATTGGAAGCGCTTGGGTGTGTACTTGAATTTAAAAAAAAATCAGATCGATAGCGCAATTAGATTTGAAGATATGGGAATGTAAATTTTAAAAAACACGACTTTTCGAAATAGCCAATTTCTGAAGTTTTTTCGAAATAAAAAATATCTTTACCACAGAAAAATATCGTAAATGCCCATTACAGGTCCCAAATAACCTACTTTACAATATCTACAGAGTTTTATCTGGTTCTACACGCAAACAAAAAATAAACGACACATTCTTAGGTCGATTTCGCTCCACTAGCTATGGAAATAAGTGAAACATATCGACATATTAGATGTATGAAAAAATAACTGAAATATAACAATACATTACTGAATTATTTTTATAACTTCAACACCCTGTATCTCAGCAAGTATTAAAAAAAAATTAATATTTTCGCTATAGAATCTACAGGTAACATATTACCAATTCCTTATGAATCACCCTGTATACAGGGTGGCCCACCTATCCTCGTTGATACCATAGCTACTAGGCTAATGAAGATTAAGAAAAAATCTAATTGTAAGTTATTGCACCGTAATTAATGTGCTACCTTTTAAAATTATTTTTGAGTGTACAGGGTGCACCATAAATCCGGGAAAACGAAATCTGACTTTATTTAAATGTAACACCCTGTGTATTTTTTATTTTTAGAATCTGTCTTTTATGGACTTTACAAAAACATTTTATTTTGGGTATCAACAACGTTGCCAATAAGTTATTCACGATTTAATAAAATTTAATGAAAAATCATCGACACACGGAAAAAAAATCAGTAACCTTTTAGCATTTTTAGAGATTAATTAAAACATCCAGGTATGCAAGTCAAGGTAAGTATTTATAAAACTTAGACATTCTTTAGGTTCATTTAAAATGTACAGGGTGTTATGAGTCAACGATCCAATTTCGCCATTTTCAAACCGCTGAAACTCATTTTTTTCAAATGGAACAACCTGTATATACCGGGTGACCACGGATCATGGTAAACCCCACCATTTCCACAATTTTTGAGCTATCCAAATGAAATTTTGTAGCAGTAATGTACGTCCAAAAAGACTCATTTTGGCCCATTCGATTTTTTTATTCGACGTCCGATTTCGACGGAAGTGACCTCAACTTTGAAATTCTAAATGGAACACCCTGTATATTATTGCATTTTTGGAACACTGAGAAAATTCTGAGTAGGATAGAACTATTTTGGGGACTCTTTAAGCCCACTTGATTTTTTTAGAGCCAATTTCATTTTTTAATCTAGAGTGCCATGATTGGTCTAATTTGTTTCATGTAGGTACTGGTATAACTCCCAAAAAATTAGATCGACAAAAAACATAAAAATACGCCTTGGCGTGCAATCAAATTTGACCAAATCACATTTTGTCCATTTTGACCAATTTCCCAAAAGATATCATAATGGTAAGCCGATACCATAAAATAATACATTTTGTATGAAATCCATTGATGTGCCCATCCTTGATAAATCTGCAATGTGCAAGTAATAAAAAAAGGGAAAAATCATCGAACACAACACGTCATTTTATACTATTTATCACACTAGCCATGGAAGAAACAATTAAAAGACGTAACTTTGACAGGTGAATGAGTTTTTTTAGACGTACATTACTGCTGCAAAATTTCATTTGGATAGCGCAAAAATTGTGGAAATGGCGGGGGTTTACCATGATCCGTGGTCACCCGGTATAGTTCCATAGTTTAAAAGCTTATTTAATGAGCTCTCCAATTATACCATATGAGCAGTATCTGTATGCTTATTAATGAATAAAAAACGTAGAAATTTAAAATACGTGATTCAACTTAATATTTTTAAAGTCTAATAAACAAATTAAAATCAAACATTTTAGCCATATACAGGGTGGTTCAGAATTTACCGATTAAACTTCGGGAACTAATAGAGTACGTTAAAATAAATGGACTTTCTTTAATAAACTTATATCTAAAACCGCATAGTTTCTGAGATACAGGGGGTCAAAGTTTAATTTAAAAAAAATATTTTTTTAAATATGTTCTTAATTAGTTGAGGTATTTTAACGAAACTTGTTTGACAAATTAACAGTAACAAGTAACGTTTTCCGAAAAAAATTCGACTCGCTAATTTATACAGTGGCGGAGTATTCAAGAATCTAATTTATAGCTTTGCAGAACGTTTTCTGAACCAATTTTATGGACAAAGCTTTGGGTTATGACAAAAATGCTAAGAATAATTTTTTATTAAGAAATAATTGTAGTTTTTAAAAATGTTAATTTTTTTAAATTTATCCAGTGGCGTATCACTATTTTTAACAAGTAAAAATTAAAAAAGTGAATACTCCGCCACTGCATAAATAGCGATTCGAATTTTTTTTGGAAAACGTTACTTGTTACCGTTAATTTGTCAACAAGTTTCGTAAAAATATCTTAACTAATTAAGATTATATTTAAAAAAATATTTTTTTAAAATTAAACTTTGACCCTCTGTATCTCAGAAACTATGCGGTTTTAGATATAAGTTTATGAAAGTAAGTCCATTTATTTTAACGTACTCTATTAGTTCCCGAAGTTTAATCGGTAAATTCTTAACCACCCTGTATATGGTCCGAGTCAGGATAGGTCGGTTGCAGCGAGCGGAGGACTGGCTTGACTCACTTCATAGCGATATGAAGTTAAGCAACAGCTATCGCGTTCAGTGCTTATTGGATGGGTGACTATCCACGGAAAGACGCGGTCTCGCTTCCCCACTTCTAGCGGCTTGTATATCAGCTATATCATATCGCAGAAGCAATACAACTTTAGGCGAGAGGTGTATTGAGGATATACCATACGTCTATGGATATACCATCCTTCGGAGAGGATGTAAAGCAGTCGGTCCCTTGTCTATTAAATGTTAGGCAAGTAAAAAATCCCTATACTCTTAGTAAGATAAGAGGTTCGGCAAAATTTCCAAAATTAATCATACCATTAATTCATACCTACCATTTTCATTAAATTGTGATCACAAGTTTACGGTGTTATTTAAAATAAAATGGTGGAATTGGAATTAATTTCTATGTAACTGCTATAGGTCCTTTCCTTTGTACACGATGTGTAGCACTGAACTACACTGACAGAGATGACATCAATTCAGATATCACAAGTTAAAGAGAGACAAAACCTACATTAGTGTACACTATCATTGCAAAGGAAAATACCTTATATATACATTATTGTACTTTATCGTTTCTAAATCAATCATTTTAATTGGTTTTTTTTAATATTTGCCAAAAGACATTGATGATACATCCACAATACATATTTATAGCGAATCAAAACTATATTTATTACCATATATAATATATTAAACAATGGTCGGTAAATAAATTTTATTTAAATGTTCTGTAGCGTGATCAAGAATTCTGAACGCCCTACTTCAGTTCAGTTTAATCTTCTGTTCTGTTTGTTCTGCTCTGTGCTTCAGTTACGTAAAAGAACAAGTGAAGGGGTAGCAGTAGCAGACCGATTAAAAATATCTAATTATTTTCTGCACCCTACAACCTAAAACAATTGCATTAATATGGGTGCCTGGAGAGCAGCTGGATTAAAGTAAGTACGTAAAATAAGGTGTTTTAAGTTTTTCAATTTAGATATAGGTTAAGAGGTGTGAAAAATTGATGATAAACTCATCTATTAGGTAATTATTTTTAAATAGGATAGGTAAAACTTTATTATATTTGATAATTATTAATGTATCTGAGTGATAATACTTACACTTCCAAAATTATGGATATAATATACGTACAGGGTGTATTAAAATTCCGAGGGCAAAGAGCCATCATAAACTTTAATAGTGTAGGAAAGAACGGCTCTGCAAGTGATAATTTCTTTGGATTTTTTTTCTCCTAATACCTACTTTTTTCTATACCTAGAACATTTGACTTGAAAATCTCTCTGAAAATCTTTACCCCGGATTTTTGAGCTTAAAACCCGGACACTTCTGCCGAAAATTTTTTTACCTTACCAATTGGGTTACCAATAAAATAAAATAAGTTTAAATTGTTATAATTATATAATTTTCTTTGATAACAAAATTAAATCTTCTAAAAATTAACGAAACTAAAAATCAAGTCTACTTTCCCTCTTCTATTAAGAAACAAAAATAAAATCTAAATAAAGAAACTAAACTTTCTTCTCTAAACAAAAAATAAATCGTCTAATAATTAGAGAAACTAAAAATATTTGATAGGAGACTTTAAAACTCGGACTGCATACAAAACCCCGCCCGGACGCCCTCCAAACTAGGACAAATCCGGGGAAACCCGGACGGATGGCAGCCCTAGATAGATACCTACCTATGAAGTATAAAATATTTTGAAGTACAAAATAACATTTTGCACTATTTTGCAGTCTAATATAAAATCCAACATCTGCATAATATATTATACAGGCTGTCTCCTAAAAAACGCCGCACCATAACTCCGTTATTTATTATCCGATTTAAAAAAAAAACAAACAAAACATTAAATGAAATGGCTTTAAGTATACTATAGAGGGAGCCTACCACAGTATTCTTAAACTTTTTTTTTTTTGAAAAGCGATTGTCAACTTTTTTCTTTCAAATGGCATTTTTTTTTTTTTTGTTTACTATTGTGCAGATTTCTTTTCGATGTATAACGAATTGACTTTTGTGAAACAAGTAGGTATGAGGTATGAGGATTATTGCAAAATGTAATATAGGAAAAAAAATTAGAATAAAACAGTCTGTGTGAAGCTTTATTACACTTACATTTAAATTTTTATTTTATTTCCATAGATATTCCGAAATTCCTAAAATGGCTGGTCGGTTGAGAGGCTAGGATATTAGACTCTCAGCCAGGAGTCCCGGGTTCGATTCCCGGCCGTGGCACTGGGATTTTTTCGGACAAAGAAATTAATCCTAATATACTCGGATATTGGGTGTGTGTCCCTTGTCTCTAAATGTGTAGCCCCCTCCCGCACAAGACTTTTAGAGTCTTCAGGGATAAAGGGGGTCGTATTATCTGTGGTGTTATTTATTATTATTATTTATAATTAATTTAATAATTTTTTTCTGCAACTGTTAAAAAAAGGCTATGGTCGCATTAACGTCAGTGTCTAAAATAAAACATTTTTTCATTGACATTATTTTTTTTGCGTTACCATGACCCCGTGCGCAAAATATTTTGCACATTAGGGTACAAAATATGTTACACATCACATACCTACCTATTGTTCATACTATACTGCCGTCTGGATTTTTCCCGTAGAAGATTCAGTGTAATAAAGTTGGCTGCATCTGATATTATACGATAATCATCTTCACTTTCGAGATTCTGTATTATTATCTTATGTATTATTTTACTTAAAAAAACTCACAATATTCAACACCCACAATATCGAAAACGTCAGTGAAAATTGTTTGTTGTCAAACATATTGGTTTCCATAGTTACCTGAAACATCTGCTACTATTTCTTTTTAAATTAAGGCGCTGCCCTTTTGCACACAACTGAGAAGAATGTGATGTGAGGATACTCATCTCAGTTGACTAGTACGTCACTTGATATAAAAGAAACGATTAAAGTAACTAGAAAATGTACAGGGTGTTATGAGTCAACGATCCAATTTCGCCATTTTCAAACCGCTGAAACTCATTTTTTTCAAATGGAACAACCTGTATATACCGGGTGACCACGGATCATGGTAAACCCCCGCCATTTCCACAATTTTTGAGTTATCCAAATGAAATTTTGTAGCAGTAATGTACGTCCAAAAAGACTCATTTTGGCCCTTCCGATTTTTTTTTCGACGTCCGATTTCGACGGAAGTGACCTCAACTTTGAAATTCTAAATGGAACACCCCGATATTATTGCATTTTTGGAACACTGAGAAAATTCTGAGTGGGATAGAACTATTTTGGGGACTCTTTAAGCCCAGTTGATTTTTTTAGAGCCAATTTCATTTTTTAATCTAGAGTGCCATGATTGGTCTAATTTGTTTCATGTACTGGTATAACTCCCAAAAAATTAGATCGACAAAAAACATACAAATACGCCTTGGCGTGCAATCAAATTTGACCAAATCACATTTTGTCCATTTTGACCAATTTCCCAAAAGATATCATAATGGTAAGCCGATACCATAAAATAATACATTTTGTATGAAATCCATTGATGTGCCCATCCTTGATAAATCTGCAATGTGCAAGTAATAAAAAAAGGGAAAAATCATCGAACACAACACGTCATTTTATACTATTTATCACACTAGCCATGGAAGAAACAATTAAAAGACGTAACTTTGACAGGTGAATGAGTTTTTTTAGACGTACATTACTGCTGCAAAATTTCATTTGGATAGCTCAAAAATTGTGGAAATGGCGGGGGTTTACCATGATCCGTATGGTCAACCGGTATAGTTCCATAGTTTAAAAGCTTATTTAATGAGTTCTCCAATTATACCATATAAGCAGTATCTGTAAGCTTATTAATTAATATAAATTCAACACCCACAATATCGAAAACGTCAGTGAAAATTGTTTGTTGTCAAACATATTGGTTTCCATAGTTACCTGAAACATCTGCTACTATTTCTTTTTAAATTAAGGCGCTGCCCTTTTGCACACAACTGAGAAGAATGTGATGTGAGGATACTCATCTCAGTTGACTAGTACGTCACTTGTCACTTATATAAAAGAAACGATTAAAGTAAGTAGAAAATGAGAAAAAATAAATATAATATGGGTAATTAACTTGGCTCTAATAACGTAATAACTACAGAATAGGTAATAACTAATATAATGACTTATTTTTATAATTTTTCTCTAATCTGGCTAACACCAAAATAAACAAATTGTCAAACATTAACCTCAATCTTTAATTAAGACCTGAAGTGAGTAAAGTGATCTTACTCCCGAGCTAGTGCAGTTGGCATGGTAGTGGGGGTAAATAATCTCACTTTAAAATCACTTGTGAAAAATAAAAGAAACGTACTGGTAACTGAATACTGACGTAAAATGTGAGAATAATCTGAGATTTTGTGTAAAAGGGAGGCAGCTTTAATTTGCATTAAATATTATAATAGAAGATATCGTTTTATGGTTTTAGTTTAATCAAATTAAAGTTGTAGAAAAAATATTGTTTGCAACTTGTGTGCGAAATTCTTTGGTCATCTCGAACAATTTTCGTTCTCGATCACCGAAGTAATATTTCGCACCCTAGATACAAAAATAACTATTTTCTACTACCTACTTAGCAACATGCGCTATAACGAAAGTAAACATTCGAGTTACCTGGTTGCTAAAGAGTTGCTAGCTACGAAAGTAAAACTTTCACGGCCAGGACAGAAAAGTAAAATAAAACTTCCGATGTTTCAAGGAAGTACGCTAACATTACATTTTCGCCGATTTCCGCAACATTTTTGTCGCACACCATTTTAAAAACGCTTCATAAGTTTGCATATACCTTGGTTTGGAAGAAGCGAGGCACAAGCAATATTGGCAGCTTCTTGTACCCATTTTCATCGCCACCAAACATGTTTTAAACAAACAACTAAAATAAACATTTGTTTGTAACCACCAGAAATTAAAATGTTTAACATAAATCTCGATGACAGACCAATTGTTTCGTGCCATGGAAACAATTTTCATAGACAGCCTCTTAAACTATAAAATTTATTAAAAACGTCAAATAATTTCATGAAATAAGTAGTTTTAAATTATTAAATCCCATAATATCTTTCGGTAGTAGAAAAGATATAATACATTACACAATGCGAAAGCCCTATAAGGTTTCGTAAAAATTTCCCCTAAATTAATATAGTGTTTCCATACTGGCACACACACTATAATCTATAAATTACTTTCTCTAAATGTTAGGCGCATCATGCTAGTAGGGGATAATAAGCTTTATTTACTTTTACTATTTTTTACATTGATTTATTGTTTAAAAAATTCTAAAATGCCGTGGTATAACTAAAACTGTAAAAATATTTGCGCACGTCTTTTAACTGTGAGTATGTACTAGGTATGGGAAACAATGTAGTATAATATTTTTTTTCTTACAGCTACATTAACTTTTCTAATATTGCTGCCAAATTATTGCGACAGGCTTTAAAACCAGAATTAAGGGCCGAAGCTCTGAAGAGGACCGACACTCATATTAAAGTTACTAAATGGGTGAATGGAAAACCAATCAGTAAGTAAAACTTGAGATATGTTAGAGTAAAGAATTTTATATCATTCATAGGTCGGTGGTTTAACTGATCCTGATTTGAAGGATATTAGTGATATAACGTATTGCGAACATAAGGTACAAGATAAGTACGAGAGATGAAAATATTTCATTTCATGCGTCAATACAAATTCTTGTATCCTGCGGTGTTTCACCCAAAATTTATTTATGTGGTTAATTTTTAATCATGTATAGGGTTTGTTGGCAGCAGCTTTAAAATCAAATCCTTACTGGGTAACATAACATTGAATGTATTATCAGTTGCATAAAATTCAATATGGTATCATAATGAAGGTGGGAATAGACCAAGCAAACATTATTGCGCAACAGTTGAACAACACTTAGGCAGCTGTTGGCAAACTTGTTTCCGTGGGGAGAAAACATTGTCGACAAACTGTTCGTCAACATCGACCTACCTAGTTTCTCCGGTGTTTGTCCAGTGTTCGTCGTCACACTGCTTGAAATGGACTACTTATTATTTTTCTGCCAAAATGTAAAATTATGTCGTATACGCGTCTACACTGGCGACGCTGTGTGCGCACTGTTGGGCAACATCTTTTTTGATGTACCGCCTCGGGAGCGAACACCGCGCAACAGATCGGCAACAGCTGCGCAACTGTTGCGCAACACGTACACACTGTGTGAACTCGTGTGTTGTTCGACTGTTGTTCAACTGTTGCACAACGTTTGCTTGGTCTATTCCTACCTACCTTCAGATTGATGGTTACAAGAACATTCAGGGTTACCAAAGAATTGTGATTTGATTAGCTTTGGCATTGCCTTGGACACAAATTATTATTTATTTCTGTTTGTGTTAATAAAAAAGTATCAGATAATTTAGTATTAAGTTTAAATAATATAAATCCAGACATGACACAGGTTTATAAAAAATATACTACGTGAATCACATGCCAGCAACTGACTGATAAACTCGCGGCCAGAATTGGCCTCGCATTTTACCATTTGCATTACGTATCTTCTTCATTCTTTAATCGATGCTTCTATGCAATTCTTAACTGATATATATATATATATAAAATAGCATAATTTCACGTAAAAAATTAATATATTTCAAAATTTTGTGTGATAATGATAAGAGTATATGTTACATCATTGCTAGTGAACTTTAGAAAAAATCTCATCCTAGATACCGTTAGTCAGCAGATGGCACATCCATATTTTTTATCAAATATATTTTATGAGTAATCTGTTATTCCAACACTCGTTATATCCCGCAACCCCTTTATTGAAATACTACAATTTTTAAATGTTTATTACAGAATAAAATTATTACACGCATTGAATTAATTAATTTTTGACGTACCGAGTTCAAATAATTTTTTTCTTTTTTTATTGTTTTAAATAAAAATATGATATTTTTAAAAATAAAACAAGTTGAATTTTTGTTCGATTCTTCTCACATAATAGTTGTTTATTCATATTTTACAATTAATTGTTTCTTTGAATTTTATTACAAATCTACTTTATGATCATTTTTAATTGGGAATGGTGACTATAAAAATTATTGTTATTCCAGATGCTCAAGACTAAGTCGTAATAATATTACATATTATGTAAGTTTGTGTGACTCTAACCTTGTTTTTTGTTTGAACTTTCAACTAACATGCATTTTTTACTTAATATATATATTAGTGTTTATCTCTAACCCATGATGTGACAATTTAAGATATTTGATTAATTTTGAAATTAATATGAATAATACAAATTTAGTGTATTTAAATAATGAAAATAGAGATATCACGCACAAAGTGTTTAATTTTGAGTTAGGATTTGTAAACAAAAATGGACAATAGACTACACGTTAGTTGGTATATTTAAAGTTTTCAAACAAAACCTAATAGTTAACAGAACAAAAATTTCCTTGCAAAATGAAATTAAAGAATTATAATATTCTCTATCCACCAGAAGTCTTATAGGCATACAGTATAATGGTGACGTTTGTTCGGTTTTCCTTTCCATTCTTTAGGAAAAAAGAATAAATTTCCTCCATAAGAATCAAACTTTTGCAAAAAAAAAATATTGTCAGTACTAAATTAAATGAAAAATCTTATTTAAATTTAAAAATGAGAAGTAGAAACGAAGAATTTATATTTCTAAAAAATTTATTGTAAGCTCCCTTAATGCAGGGACAATTTCAAGTCTTAACAGATTCAAGCATTTATTAATATTAAGATTTCCCTCTATGAAATTAGGTTGAATACAATAATATGTTCTGTAATAATACACAACCGAATTAACTTTTTCTTGATGTGTATGGATTTCTTCTATCCGATGGGGATTGCCATAAAACCATTACTAATAATTTTGTCTATTAAAAGTATCATTTATTGTGAAAGTTGATTTGTCTGTGTAAAAATACTCAGTAAAATAGGATTCAGGCATTGAGTAAACAAATAATATAGAGGCGCAACTGAACAGGTTTCGAAATTTCAGTATAGTATGATTTTGGCAATAGCTTCAGGATTATCATGTTTTTAGTGCTACAGGGAGGTATTTGTAATTTGGCTGTAGAGCCCTAATAATTACAGATGATCTTGAAGCTATTGGCTAAAAAATACAATACTCAAATCATGAAACCTGCTCGGATGCCTCTTTGTTATTCTTTACCGATGGTTGTTAATTACAAATAGATTATTGCAAAATTGACTCATCTAACAGAATCTAACAGAAAGGAGTTTTTGCAAATGATATATTTTATAGTCATGTTATTTTTCTTTGAAACTTCTCGATACTGATGCATTACTAATATTTATTGTTTTGTAATGAGGGTTTTTCTCATGTCGCATAAAAACATTATGTGTCGATTCATTATATTTATTGAACGTTTTCATCATCCAGATGGTCTATTTCGAACCAATCCGGTAGTTTAAAACCTGGAAAACAAACTGTAAATCAGTATCAAAATGAATATTAAAAATACTTTAATATTAAAAACACTTTGTATACCCATGCATTTTTATAAGAATAAAAAGTACTTGCAAAATTCTTTTAATTTTTTCTTTTTGTTTTTCAGAGGAATCAACAGTTTAATTCAATTATAGTAACTTAAGAAACAAATATTTATAAAACTAAAATATGTAAACAGTGAAGTAAATAAAGTATGTAGTTTTGTTGATTATATTTTATCTATTAACCTGTCATGACTATAGAAATGTGGAGCTAAATGAGATTTGTAGCATGAGGTAAGTTATATTTTCATATTTTGTTCAAATACGCACATTCAATATGAACAATTTTTACATTTGTAGCAAGTTATCAAAGGAAAAAAAAAAGAAATTGTTTGTTCATTATTGATAAATATTTGAAAGTATTTAGAAGAAAAATTTTTGTTTTAAACATGTAAAACAAACATCCAAAAAATGTTTACCAGCTAAATTGCTTTGTTAAAAGTATAAGTGGTTGTCAAATCGGATGACACAGACTTGACACTCATGGTACAGCTTTTTTGTACAAAATTTATGGAAGGAAAAATTTTACATTTGATACAATTTTTAATAATATGCTTGTGACACTCTTTATATAGAATAATCTTTCCGGCAACTTCCAATTTGTTAAAGAAAACTAAAATTTGTATATTATTTTATTTTCATACTTGATACCGTGGGCGAGATATAAGAACGCGCACGGCGCACATTTTGACTACCGTTAGGACTACGAAGTAGAAATCTTGGCGCGAATTTTAAATATAAAATAGATTAATTGGATAGATTTTGCTGTTTCTAAATAACATCTAATCTTGAAATCAAGTGCCACAAATTGAAAATCTACGATTTATATTTAGCTCGTGCTTATTATCGTGGTGTTTACCTGCACTTTTAATTAGAATGTGTTTGATATAATATGAAATATACTTGAAAATTAATGATTTCTAATAAATAAAAGTTACCACAATTTCACTTTTATAGACTTTAATTGAAAATAATGGTTTATTCTTTCATTGAATATCATGAATGTTAGAAAATGTTTACATAATTGTTCATAATAGTGAGTCAACGAAAGAATACATATACAGAGCTGCCACACCACCATTACAAAACGACAAAAAGAAATGTAATCATTAATAAAAACACTTGGTATTTATGTTGTTGCCAAAACTATAACTAGGACTCGTTTCTCAGATTGCTATTTCACAAATATGGAGACTCGGGACAGATTTGTAAGGACGTTATTAACGTTGGTATGTTTTCATATTTGTGCTCTACATAGGAAAGCAATAATCGTTCTCACTTGTACATTCGAATAAGGGAGAAAGGGTGGACATATGTCTACATCTATAGCATTTGGCCGTCACACATCGGTTCCAGTAGACGACTGCGGTCATATCTCGCAACACTTGCCTGTAGTGTTTTGAAATAAATACATGTTATATATACTGTGTACACCAGAACATCTCAAACAAATAAAATAAGATAAATTCGTTCTGTAATTATAAAAATACATCTTTGTGAACTTTAATACAGAATTGTACTAATATAATATATTCATAAATAAATGTCACATAATTTTTGGGATTCCAGCTGAATTTAACAGGTGGTCATCTTCCTGACTTAAAATTTGGGGTCCATTACCGATTTTAGTATGTATAATATATTTTAAGGATCCAACTTCATATTGTTTTATGTTTAAAGCTAACTTTAAATTCTGAAATAAATTAATTTTAAATTATGAATTAACTCATAATGATGTATGTATCTCTTACTTCTATAATTGGTTTAGTTGATAACGGAATACCTCTTAAATATTCTACAGTATCTATACCTGGAGGAAATATATAATTGATAACTGATATAAATTCCTCTACCTCCGACGCCAGAATATATAAACATGCGTTTGGCCCAGCATCAAATGTATATGCTACCTAAAAATACAAACAATTATATATTATTTATCGTAAGTAGTAATTGAAGATATGCATTTCTAAAATACTCTTCAAAGCAATAAAAATATATATGTAAGTGTATGAGTATTTGTCTTCATACCAAACCTGTGCCTATCTGTTCAACGACACAACTATGGTCACCATTTTATAGGTGAGCTAGACCGGAGGAAGATTTATTTTTATGTATAACCGACAATATCTAAATATAGCAAACCACAAAACTGATATTGTGTTAGTAAAAAAAAAATTATTTGGGATATCGTATCAGCAGAGTTCTATTGATTATATGGAAAATTATAAGTTACTGTCTTTAACTTCTATTAAGGTTCAAATCGAAATTGATTATTAGGCAAATTTTTATTGAAAAAGTGGATAACTTATTCGTTTCAGGCATGTCTTGACTTAATATCTTATATGAAGCTCAGTAAGTCTTTAAATCAGTCAATCAAAATAAAATGGTGTTGCTGTCTTTAAATCGCACACACCTGCATAAATGTTCTCACATAGAAGAGATTTTTTTAGTATAAGTATCCTTGTTATCATTGAGATATTACAATATCTGTGTAATTTCAAACACTTCTATTGTCTAAAAGTTATTTGTGGCATTTTTCAGTTTTTTCTTTCTGTTCTTATTTGGGATTTACTGCCACACTTCTGAACAATATAACATCCAATAAATTGGAATGGAGCAAAAATTTTAACAAAAGAACCGGACAGTAGAAAGAGAAAAATTTAAGAATCTGCAATAATTTTACTAAATGAAGACAAATGCGTATCAAATTATTCTGTAGATTGTTGTACAATAGGGTGGAACGAAAATAATTTTTTTTTTTTTAAATACTTTGTCATAAACTTCAAAATGTGCCTTTAGATAAGTAAAAATAATTCCCAAAAGTTGATTGACCTATCTTAGTATTTTCAGATTCCTCACAGGACTCAAAGTTTCGAAATTTCCTTGTTTTTGCAGGTTTATATTACCTGCATTGATTGATTTAAAAAAATAAATTTTCTGTTTGACATAGTGCTTAAAATAATTATTAAGTTATGATAAAAAGTCCCTCCAACCCAAATTATTTTATTTTAATATCTTCAGGTTCCTCATTATCTTGGAAAATCGCACTACTTATGGGGATTATGCGACAAAGAGCATATTCCGATACAATCACAGCCCAGGCGTCTCTGGCGGAAATGGGGCAAATAAACTCTTTGTATTTTGGTAAATTACATAATGAAGTTTACGCCCCATTTTGGTTTCGAGTAAAACTCATGCCTTCATGTGTTGAAAGGGCAAGATATTCAGTTTAATAGATGCTTGCAGATTTGAAATATAAGGTTATTATAGTTATTATCTATTTTTAAGATAATCTGATTTCGTTTCAAATGATGACAATATATATTTTTTTACTTTATATACGGACTTGAATAAATCCATCCCGGTTTTCTTGGTCACAGACAGCTAATGATGCCCCAGTTACAAGATGCACGAATCGGTCAACAGCTTGGGTATTGCAAGGAAATTGTGGAATACCAGGAAAATTTATGTCCCACACCTTAGTTAAGCATATTTCCATATTAGCGGTTATTAGCGACTCAGTAATATTTTCTTCATTACAAAAGATCAATTCCGAGTAAAGTTTGGCCTCAAAATTTATTTTAGTATACTAAATTCACGTAATACCGTTGTTTTGACGGCCCGTGCCTTCAGAACATGTCGGATACCTAGTTCTGTGTATTTTTGATATTCGTCCGTAAGTAAAGAAAGCAGTAGGTACCTATATTTTCAGGATGTGTGAAAAACCATGGCGCTGAATTACCGTATAAACAATTTTTTAACTTTTTCTAGTAAAAATCTGCAAGCATCTATTAAACTGAATGTCTTGCCCTTTCAACACATGAAGGCATGAGTTTTACTCGAAACCAAAACTTCATTATGTAATTTACCAAAATACAAAGAGCTTATTTGCCCCATTTCCGACATAGACGCCTGGGCTGTGATTGTATCGGAATATGCTCTTTTTCGCGTAATCCCCATAAGTAGTGCGATTTTCCAAGACAATGAGGAACCTGAAGATATTAAAATAAAATAATTTGGGTTGGAGGGACTTTTTATCATAACTTAATAATTATTTTAAGCACTATGTCAAACAGAAAATTTATTTTTTTAAATCAATCAATGCAGGTAATAAAAACCTGCAAAAATAAGGAAATTTCGAAACTTTGAGTCCTGTGAGGAACCTGAAAATACTAAGATAGGTCAATCAACTTTTGGGAATTATTTTTACTTAACTAAAGGCACATTTTGAAGTTTATGACAAAGTATTTAAAAAAAAAAATTATTTTCGTTCCACCCTATTGTACAATATGGTTACCGATACTAAAAGAAGAACTTAGCAACTTGAATATATAATCTAATCAACTTTTCTGTGAGCGTAGTAAGTATCTATGGTTATGATATAAACAATAAAATTGTGTAATTTCACGAATTACACAAGAGAAAGACTATTTAGCATTGAGAAAGAAAAAAAGGAAAAATTAAGTTTCCGTAACGTCTGCAAAACATCATTGTTTTTATTTTATTTTAATTATATTTTATGTCAAAAAAACCAACCTTTAACTGTTCCTTTGACGTAAAGTCACAGGCGTAAAGGTTATTTTTTTAAAAATCCAGATATTTTTTAGATTGTCTGGGTAATGTTCAGAAGTGTGGCAGTAAATCCCAAATAAGAACAGAAAGAAAAAACTTCTAAGGACTCGCTGCTAAATCAAACATATACTACCAGAATAAAAAAATAATCAGAATGATGCTTAATATAACTTCTAAGGACTCGCTGCTAAATCAAACATATACTACCAGAATAAAAAAATAATCAGAATGATGCTTAATATTTTTAAAATAAGATGGTATCTTACAATTCATTCATTCTAGTTAAAATAGGTTGTCTGAGGATCTGTACTTTAGTATATAGGAAACAACTATCAACCCAATTGAAATTGATTTGAAAATAACACTTACAAAAATTACTTTTACATACCCTATTTGAGGATTTATAGTCATTATATGCATGAACCATTTCAGCTACAGCATGAGAAGTGTCATTCATATACACACACGGTGGGAATGTATCTAAACAGACAGCATGAAATTGGTTGGAATCTTCCATAGTTATTTGAGCAAAGGTTTGAAAATCTTTCTCTTGAATTGCTTTAGTAATTAATTCTATTCTTTTAGGCACAATTTCTTGTGCTCTATATTTAAGAAGTTCTGATGTCTCCACACTTCTTTTCATACCGTCAGTTGAACTATATTTTTTCTTGGTGTCATTGACAACGAGAATTAACACTCTCATTTCAGGCCAATGGGATGCCGGTACTATTTGCTTTGCTAAAGAATCTAATCCTTGCTCGTTCGATCCTTTGCACCATTGAACCTATTTGACAGAAGGTACAGACATTTAATACAGGCACCCTTTCTAATGACAGAATAATATTTTGGTTACAGATTTATTTTGATATGATATTCACGAACTGCTTCATGGTCCGACGCCAACTGATGGCGTATTAGTAAACTTACATATCGGGACATTCGATGTAAGGAAAGATTTTTTTGAGTTTCTTGGGCATTTTAATAAATATCCAATGGAAAAATCCATTAAATAGGTAAGTATTTTTACTGATGATATGACTCATTATATATAAATGTTTTTGCAATACTAGAATATTGCATATGTACTTGAAAACGCATTTAGGTAAGTTCGTTTATTATCACTCATTTAACTCCTTTCACTCCAAGTCTACTTTTGTCCAATCAAAAGTGGACTTGGAATGAAAAGAGTTAAAGGAGTGAGTAACCCAATCACAGCTATTGTTTACATGTGCCATAATCTCAACTGTAATTTTGGAGTATTCCTTTTTTAAATAGCTGCATTCGGGTTACTCACTTCTTTAACTCTTTTCATTCCAAGTCTGCTTTTGATTGGAAAAAAATAGAAGTGAAAAGAGTTAAAGGAGTGATAATAGCCGAACTTACCTAAATGCGTTTTCAAGTACAGTCGCGATCATATTGTCATTAGCAATTTTCAAACAAAATCGTATGCGGTGGACTCGCAGACTGGCAAGTCCCTGCCCACTGGCGGGGATGAATAACGGTCACAGGCCCATACGCGGTCCGCTAGCCGCTTAATGTGTAGTTTTTTATATTATAGAACAAGGAGCAATTACTCGCAAACAAATCTAAAATGTGTTTAAACTTGCCTAAGTAACAAAAAATTTTGGTCACGTTTAAGTTCATTTTAGAATAGGTAAATATTCGTCACTGCTTGTGAATTATTGTTGATTTAACTTTTTTGTTAAGATCTTATTCATTTGTTCCTTTTATTGTTAAGTAATAAACAAATCTAATTTGCTGTTTATTTGGTTTTTTTTGATAATTTTAAAGTAACTTAACTCAATTTAATTTCCTTTGTTTGGTTTATGTCAATTTTAATAATTTTAATTTAATAATTATTTCGGACAAATGTGGATATGATTTCAAAACACCTCCATACTCCATATTTTAGCAGAGACAATACTTTCAAATGCAGTCTGTACCAAAATTAAACATTTAGGATATCATGAGTTTACAATTTGTAGCGGAAATCGGCACGCTTTCGGCTGTGGTCGGAACATAGCCATCCTAATTGGTTGGTACGCGTTAAACGAAATTGAACTTTAAGGTGCTAATGACAATATGATCGCGACTGTACCTACATATTCAATATTCTAGTATTGCAAAGACATTTATATATAACAATCATATCATCAGTAAAAATACTTACCTATCTGATAGAATTTTCAATTTTCCATTGAATATTTTTTTAAATGCCAAGAAACGCAAAAAAAGTTCTTTCTTTATGTCGAATGTCACTCATATGTAAGTTCACTAATACGCCACAGTTGGCGTCGTACCATGAGGCAGTTCGCAAATATTATACATTTATTTCCAAATAATAACATTTTATTACAGATTCTACACAGGCACCATGCCTCAGAAAAACAATAATTTTCTATATAACGAATATATAAAATTAAATAATGGTATTAAACTTTTATATTTGATATTAAGATTCACATTTATTTCTATATTTTTTTAGTAAACGGAATCTACAATATATGAAATAATAAATAATGAATAATAAAATGAAATAAAGTAGATATTTTGAGGCATCACTATATCAAGACGAAATGAGGAATTGCGGGAGGAAATTGTGATGGAAATTAGCAATGAAAAAATTCCAAAATAGGCCCATCAAAGTTTCTTTATTTGAAAAAGGCTGTTTTTAAAAAATCAGGAGAATAATTAATTGGCAGCTTTCATATTTCATTAAGAAGTTTTTATTGACATTTTGTAGTTGTTTTTATTTTTGATTTATAAAATTTTGAAAAAGGTTAACTGGAAAAATTAAAATTTATTAATAAAATTTAAGATATGTCAAATTGTCTTCCTAATTTTAAGAAGAAAATGGCTCGCAATCTTTTCTAACATTTCCAAAAAAAAAAAAAATGTTTTTTTGCATGTTTCAATCGTAATATTTTTCCCATAAAACTTCCTCATTTGGTCTTGGTAGTCATGCCTTAATTAATATATGGCTTGAGTCTCATGCTATAATACTAAGATATGACTAGTCTAAATTTCACCAGCCAGTATTAAAAATATTTCAATGCATTTTTACGAAGGAACAAGAATATGGCTTATAATTCAAGAGAAATTTTTCTGTAAAGTTTATCTTCCACAATAAAACTTACCCATCCACCATATATGCTCCTACATGCGCTACCAGATCCTCTTCTTGCTATACTAGATATATCTCCCTCAATACCATAGAGAGCTGTTAAAGTGTATACAAGGCATGCATAACCTGCTGCAGACGATGCTAAACCCGCTGCTGTTGGGAAATTATTCTCAGAACATATAGAAATTTTCCACTTTAATTCTGGCAAGTCTGGGTCAGCTCTACGTTTGACTAAAGGAAAAATATTAGAGAAATAATTTTTCTATGAATAATTCTAAAATTATTCAACTAACTTAAATATCTGACGATTAAAAGGTTTTGTCTTGAAACCTCAATAATAATAATAGATAACATTTTTATTGTAACGAAAATAAATCGTATGCTCAATATGATGTGGTAGAGTCAGGAGACAAAACATTAAATTCAAATTTTGTTTTCATTTAGTCAAAAAGGTGGTTTTAATATCTGATAGCTTTTGAAATCATTACGTGAAACAATAAGAACGAAACTTTTGGATTTGCTGGACTTTTTACGGGTTAAATGCTTTTTTCTAGAAAACGATTTGTTTTACTGAAATCAGAAAAAACTACATTTATTTTAATAAACTTAGCCTCTTTACAGTTTGGCAATTAAAGATATTGTGTTAGTTAGTTCACCTTCTATCTTCGGTTCACAGAGTTTTAAAAAAATTCAAGAAACAGGAATATATTTAGATATAGTTTTAAATAATATGATATAGTATACAGAACCTTCATAAAAAGAGTAAAAATGCTTACAAACAATTCCAAATTGAACAATTACACGTTTAGTAGGTAATTATTTTATCCAATTATTAGAAATTTAAAAACGAATAACTATTGCTCTGTGATCAACAAGATAGATGATGGATACAGAAAAATTTGATAAGGAGAGTACTATAGCTGTTTGAAACAAGTGCACCATTTTTGAACACATCCTAATATGTACTAAATATAAAAAATAAATTCGAACATGTATAAGTGGCTTCGAAAGTAATATTAACTAGAAAAAAATATGACTAATACCAGTATTTTAAAAACTAATCGTTATATACATAGAAATAGCCTTAAACCAGCTCTGACTGCACCTGCATTCAAATAATATTCTTTCTACTTATGAATAGTTATTTTAAAAATCTTCAGATAATATTGAAATTAACTCACCTTCTTTTAAACAGCTTTTTAACCTCTTATTATCAAAAGACTGTTCTTTACCATTCAACCAGAATTTATTTTCTTTTAACAATGGACTAGCCATTATTGTAGTTTTAGCACACATCTAAAATTCAGTTTTTAACAAAGCAACAAACAAACAATATTTTCACCTCGAGTAGGTAATAGGTAACGTGACTAAATGACTTATTTATATAAACTTACATAAAATTAAACACAGATATGATTAAATTTTTTTAATATTCTTTTCTAGGAAAACATAGTAAGCTAGGGAATTTTTTGATATTTTCAATCCTTTAATGAGTCTGTAAACGATTTTTCTTTTTTTAATATTTTGGAATGATCTATGTCTAACTTAAATTAAGTCGTTGAATTTTTTCCCTAGCACTTAAAATGGCTTCACAATAAATTTAAGTTGGTTAAAATAGAACACTCCTCTATTTTTCCTTATGTGCAATTCAATGGTGTTAGTGACGTCAGTGGGCTTATTCGAACGAATGCTGATAGAGGGTCGTGCACGTGACGTCACAATTAACCCCAAAATATGCATTTTTTTTAATATTTTCGAATATTATGTTGCTTTTATCAAAATTTCTGCTTGGTTCCTGTACTATCACCTAAAATCTTGTTCAGTGCGGAGATTTGAACCATAGATGTCAACACTCAAGTAAAATTCACCGTGCATTTTACTTACGTTTCATGTTTGTATGACATATCATATCTGCAAATTGGCTTTGGTTGTCTCTAGTAACAACATCATAGAATGTCTCTAATTTTCTGGATTTCAAATATTTAGCAAACGAAACATAACATTGAAAAAGTAACTTTTTTAGTGCACGTTGATAATATATTAAATAACTAAAATACTTACAAAATCGGTGCTAAGTGTACCACTCAATGAATCATTTATAGGAATTATTAATTCTTCATTACTTTTACCCCCTAAAAATTCAAGAACCACAATTTAGTCAATATTTTAAAACAGGAATATAACATGTTAGAATTGAGAATTAAAATAACATGGAAAACCAAAAGAACAGACACCTAAATAGTAAGTAGAAACATAAATAGATTACGGGGTATATATGATAAAACAAAAATGTCAAGTCACTAAATCCAAAAAAAAAAATTAAACATGAAGTTAAATACTCACAATACTTAATAACTGCTATGTTCACAGGAGCAATACAGGTTACTATCTTCATTTTGCTTCTATACAGACCAAAAAAAAATTAAAATAACATCATAAATAGAAAACTATTATTGTAAAATTGTTAATATAAACAAGTACACCAGTAAAGATGTTTGGATTATTACATTAAGGCGATTTGGGGCGCATGAACCAGTTATTTACCAGGTTATAAAATTTAAATTCTGATTGGTTTGATTAAAAATTTCATTTAATGAAAGCTGATTGGTTAAAACCGCTCAAAAGTCAAGTCTACTTCAAATGAATCAATCTATTGTTTCAAAACAATTATATTAGTGGTGATATAATATGATAATAGTACTCCTCCTTTTTTCCCTTATAGGAAGTAAAATTTAAAATTTGATACTGTAATATACTTATTACAGTATCAAATTACAAAAACTCATTTTTCATATGTGAAACAATCTTGACTTTATTTTTAATATTTATCCTTTTATGTTAAATAAGAAAACTGATATTGAATTTAATATTAAAAATAATTTTCTAATTGGCATAATTTTTTAAAATTTAAGGGACTTAACCACAGTTCCATCTAAGTATGAAGCAAATCATAAATAAATTTTTAATTTGCCTCAAAAAGTATCAGTATTATTTTTCTTGGGTATCAAAAAGTATCAAATCATCAGTCTTCAAGATCAAATATGCATACATCAACCCATTTACCTACCTGGCAACCGTGCTCAAACGTATTATTTATTCAATTTTAATTTCATAAAAGGCGTGCCATAAAAAATAAAATGGTTTGTAAAGAAGGTAACAAGAGTGTGGCGGAACTTGCTATATCTTTTACTTTGAAAATTCCATCGAAAAAAAATTTAAAATAGCAGTGCCATAGTTGTGAAGGAAAAATTCTAACTACATTCATTTAAAGTTTTTTTTGATATTATTCATACTCCAATTACTCCATTTACAAATTTCATATATCTTTATTATTTTTCGGGATAATGCCTTTTAATTGAAACATCCTGTATATTATACAGGGTGTCTCAGAAATAAGTGCACAAAAAGATACCACATATTCCTGACGTCAAAATAAATAGACTGGACCAAACTTACCTCTTACCTCTGTACCAAAATGCTTCCTAAGAGAGCTGTGGGCCCCTAAAAATGGCCTCTTGAAGATGGTTTTTATTTATTATCTACAAAACTGTTCAAGTTAAAGTGTTGAAATTTAGCACAACCACTAAACTTTTTTAGCCTAATAAAATAAGGCGAATATAAAATAAAATCCCATGGATAAAGCTGTATTAACTGAAAAGTTGAAAATTTATTAACTTAGGTGTAATGATTAATCTTAAAGTGCGTTGGACAAATTTAAAATGTTTTCTTACTCGCCTCTCAAGTTACCAAAGAAAAATCCTAGAATTTTATATTATATTAGGTACAGAGATAAGAAGCTATATATAGTATGTAGTTTACTGTGGGGGGTCCAAATCACCAAATCGCATCTAGGGCATTGACAGTTTCCTGTCCCATCTTATTGCAAAGCAAATCACAAATTTAGCCTCAGGATGGCACCAACACAAGTAAATGGTATCAATACATTTATCCGCTCAGCTACCATGACACATGACATTTAATTAAATCAGGAATCAGGTTCAAGTAATTCATCTCAAATATGTATAAAGTTACACTACAGTGTCCAGCATGCATTGAAAGCTTATTGGTTAAGAAATGAATACGAAGTATTTTTTGATTTCCCTTTTTAAAATCTATAGAGATCTAGGTAGTGAGTAGAATGTATGAAATCAGCGGTTTATTTGTTATATTTTTTTTATATGCAGTGGTAGAACTTTGTGGTTTGTTTGATGTTTAAACTTCTAAGGCATGATAATTATAAAGAATTGTTTTAAATGTTATGTTGAGGTTTTTTTGAAAAAAACACGGATGAATGACGTTTTTGCAAACTGTGCATATTCAAGCTAGAAACTATAGGTTTCTTTGTGGGATTGTTTAAAAAACTGATAGGTATGGAACTACCTATTTTAAAGATGTTAAAAAGAAATGGACAATAAGCGTAAGGTTGATGTTTTTAGGTTCGATGCAGAATCACTAATAAGTTGGTAATAGTACTAAAGTACTACACTACAGTTCCACTAATGTTGAAGTACCACCAAAGAGAATATACTATCTCTTTGGTACTACATATGCATAATTGACTTGCATCGTGAAAAAGAATGATTACTTTTTCTGAAATTACGCATTATTGAAGTACATTCTGGTAAGGTAACAATATATTCTGGTACACTTTTTGGAATTTACAAAGTTTATTTTATATAATCAGTACCAAGAAAATAAAAAGATATATGTTTTACAGTAATTTTTGTAGCCCATTTTTAAATACTTGCTTTATAGGGCATGGCCACAGTTTAAAAAGAATTAATTCTTTTTAAATTGTGGCATAACCTCACGTTTACATAGAATAGAGCAGTTGTATTCCTAACATTGACCACATTGAGTATTAATAATAACTTATTTTATACTATTTAAACAATCAATGAATTAGTTAAAAATAAAAACTATTTAATATTTAAAAAATATATAAAGGTAGAGGTAGGTAATAATATTCATAAAACTTACCAAATACCTATGTACCGAATTATTTGAAATAACTTCAATCTGTAATCTTTACAAAACAAGCAATTTAAAAATTAGTAATTCTCACACCGTACCGTACACCGCCAACACACAATCACAATACATAAACAGCACAGCCGACCAGCTGATCCAGCACAGACAGGGACGTCTTAAGATTTGTTGAGGCCCTGGGCCCCATAAGTAGGACCTCTTGTGGCCCTTGTTCGTTAATAGCTATTTATGTAAAGTCTACTTCAGAGTTGTACCGCAGATAAAAAATTACCGACAAAGGAACACGTGCGGCGGCGTCTTTGCGAACATTAAAGAGGCCGCGTTTCTGCTTTGTAAATACGGCATTTTTTCCCTGTGATACAAATATGAAATGAACTATAAAACGTTACGAAAGACTTTATTTTGAGTAACGAGTGGATGTTTGCGGGACGAGCGAAGCGAGTACCCGTAAAATGACACGAGTTACACAAAATGGTCTTTCGTAACGTGTAACGTGTTACATACAAGATTTTTTCTAATTTTGAACATTTAAAAATTCTTTAAATAAAATGTTTAAAATCTTAAAAATTAAGTAGGCATCCATGTATTCATAGTTATACCTTTGTTTCTGTTATTACACATAATTTTAATGTCAAAAGTGACAAAATAAATGTTATTTAGTGCATAATATAATACAGAGACTATTTCACTCACCTTAAAATTATCATACAATCTGACCAATCACAAACCAAAGACAACTTAATTGTATTACAGCGAAAACACCGACTGTCTTTCAATTCTAATTGGTCTATCAGCGTGGTGTTTTCAACGACGTAACCATGAATACGGATGGCCGTAACCATGGATACGGATGCAAAGCAAAGTTTGACAGTTTAATAAAAATTAATTATAGAGACAGACGTCAAAAATGAGTCGCTTCGGTGCTACTTCAAGTGAAGTTATCAACCAAAATATTTGTTCGTGAAATATTCTAATAAAATACCACTCGTGATTGAATTTATCTTATAAGTCTGTCTTTTATTTCTAAACTCAACTGAGTTGCTTGAAAACACCACTCGTCCTACGGACTCGTGGTGTTTCCAAGCAACTCAGTTTCGTTAGAAATAAATCGACAGACTTATCGCGAAAATTCAATCTCGTGTGGTATTACTACTGTTAATATCATGGCAAATTCAACAAATAGAACTTCTTCAGGAGTTAATATGATAAATTTTACAAATTGTATAGGTAGTTAATATTTATAATTAAAAAATAATATGTATTATGTTTTGAATATACCTACCTACCTTGTTTCTATTTCTTCTTGAGAGCTCTTTATGTTTCTTAACTAGTGATATAACGAACTTTTCCTCACTAGTTAGGAAAAGTTTAACTTTTCCTAACTGGTGATGAAAAGTAGAACGTTTTGACACTTACTTCAGTTTTGAAAAGTGTAATTTTATATCAAAATTAGAAAAAAAAATTTTCTAACCCCGTTATAAGTCAAATTTTAAATGCATTTTTGACGTTATGAAAAGTAACATTTTTCATAACTGTCTGTCATAACATAATTGAGTGATGTAAAGAATGTTATCTACTCTTATTAGGTTATAAATTAATTAATGAACTGCTTGAGGGGAGGAAAGTAATTTGAACATTTGAATGGTTTTGACGTTTAATTAAGTATTAATTTTGCCAATAATGATGAAATCGGACTTGCAAAAGTTAGTATTTATTGTTATAATCGTAGATAAAGTATAGTATTCAACGTGGTAATGGTAAATACCTTCACTTGATGAATTACAGAATTCATCTGCGTGAGTTATTTACTACGTTACCACTAGTCAAATAATATACTATTTTATTACATAACTCATGAGTGATGTAATGAGAAATTTATCTCTGAATATTTAACCTATATCATTCAGCAGATTGACAATCGAAGTTTGTTTATACAAATGTCAGTCCATGTTTGGAACTGCAAAATAATATTCAAAATAAATTGCCAATTCTTTTCTATTTTAAAGCGGGGTTATAAATAAAATTTTGTACGTAACACGTTATAAAGACGCTAATTTTATTTGACTCATATAAATTTGCAGAACTGGCGCTTGCTAATGCTTAACATTCGTCAAATAAATAATTGACTTTTCATAACTGGTTACGTAAATAAACTATTCTCTCATGGATAACATTAGGTAATAAGAAAATAATACAATTACAACTATAATGTATATTGTGAAGTTTTATTACAAAGGTCGTTTTCTAGATTTTACACCGACAAAATCGTGGATTATGTCTTCAAAATCAATGGTTTGTAAAATTTCGTACTCATTACTCATCAATTAAATTGAAAATAAGTATAATTTTTAATGATGAGTAGGTTAAACGAAACGAAGCCCCCTTGATGCCGAGGCACCTCGGCCTTAAGGCGTCCCTGAGCACAGATCAATTAATTATTAAGGTTAGAAGAATTACAAATTCTTTAAAATCATTTCTACTTTCTACCATAGACTTATTATAGATATGTGTATAATGTCTACACTTTCTACTTTGTAAGCGCTGGCTTTTGAATTCGTTTTAAGTATAGACTATCATCAGCTACCGGCTATAATTAGGGTAAATGGTGCCATTTGAGCGATAAAGTGCTCAGATATATAAAAAAAAATCGAAAAAAAAAACGTAGATTACGAAAATCTGAATGCGGACTTCGAAATTGGTAATTTTCACCCCTTAACAGGCCATAAACACCCCTATTTAAGTAAATAAAGACCGAAAACGTCCGAAAAATAATTCGGCCGAAAACGGTGACACTGATGAGCAATTGATTACTCTTCGCTTCGGTCTCTTCGAAACGAAACTGACGCCGTGACGCCAGCACTTTCATCCCCAGTCCCACTATTTAAACTGTTAAGACTGTTTTCCACCAAACGGACTAGTCGAGTTTGTGTTTTGTTTGGGTTTTCTAGAACTCGAAAACAAAAACAAAACTGAAACAAACTCGAAACTCTTGTTTTCGCCAAGCGGGCTACACATTCTGTTCGAGTTCTGTTTTTGTTTTCAGTCCTTTTCAATTCATTGACGTGGTGAAGCTAATAATTAACAATTAAAAAACTTAGAAAACTACAAAAATTCAAATTCAAATTTCTTTTATGTGTTTGTATAATTTCAATACGTGTTTATTTTCTTTATCACAATTTTTCCAACAAAACCCCTATTTGTAGAAACACCTATTATTATCTACGCAGGTATACGTACCCACCAATTTAATGCAAAATCCGTCACTATTTGAAACTAGTTCAGCAAAAATGGCTGTCGAAAGTAGAAAACACAACACAACCGTTTCCACTTTCTGCACTAAGCAGACTTGAGTTTGCAAACATGTCGAAAACCAAACGAAAGGTAGAACTTTTCTAGCTACTTCAAGTAAACGGCCTGAAAAGACTTTTCCGGCCTAGGAATTAATAAATCCATCGAAGCCAAATTTGCTAGGTTTCTTACTTCTGGGGGTGTTCCCGCAACAAATTGTTCACTAGGTAGGTACCTATTCATTTTATTGTATTTATTTTATGTAGTATATTTTCGATTAAATTAGATATTATAATAAGTATATAAATTGAATTCGATACTAATTTCAAGCAAACTGATATGACAGCAGTTGTGCAGTTGTTATTTATTATATCTGGCCTTAGTTCACAGACGTCTTACAAAAAAACCTAAAAATTGTATTATTTGCGGGGTAGCAAGTATAAATCTTAAGAACATAATATTTTAATTTTCCCTATCATTTTAATATCCATAAGCACATATTCGAATAATAGTAGTTTATGTCATGAGGACGAAAAATATAGTTTTTCGGGCGACTACGAAATATGTCCAGCCGAGACGCAGTCGAGGCGCGTCTCGGCTGGCAATTCGTAGGAGTCCGAAAAACAGTTTTTCATCCGTGTGTCATACAATATTTTTTATTCGAATGTGCTTATGTATATTAAAATGATAGGGAAAATTAAAATATTGTGTTCTTAAGATTTAGGTACTTGCTACCCCGCAAATGATACAATTTTCAAGTTTTTTTTGTAACAGACGGCTGTGAACTAAGGCCAGATATAATAAATAACAACTGCATAACTGCTGTCATATCAGTTTGCTTGAAATTAGTATCGAATTCAATTTATTTATAATATCGAATTTAATCGGAAATATACTACATAAAATAAATACAATAAAATGAATAGTGAAGAATTTGTTGCGGGAACACCCCAGAAGTAAGAAACCTAGCAAATTTAGCTTCGATGGACTTAATTCCAGAAAAGTCAAAAATTATTTTGTCTGTCACTTTTCCGGCCTTGGCCTGAAAAATCTTTTCAGGTCGTTTACTTGAAGTAGCTAGAAAAGTTCTACCTTTCGTCTTTGTTATCTGACCGAGAAACGTCATTTTTTGACACATTCGAATAAAAAAAATATTGTATGACACACAGACGAAAAACTGCTTTTCGTCCTTATGACAAACTACTATTTCGACACGAGTTTCTGTTTTGTTTCTGTTCACTGTTCTGTCCGTTACCTCTATGAAATGATCACATTTGGGATCTCTTTTAGATTGGACGTAATATGGCTTCGATAAAACATATTTCTTATTTTTTGTCACTCCTCACTATAACCATCGCATATCCTTTACTGTTGAGAAATTTGTCCTAATTTTTTATTTGTATATCTACTGCCATTTATCAAATGATTGTAAACTACGTGACTGAAAATAGGCAACCAGAAATACAACGCACATTTATTTGTAATAAAAATGTTGAATGAAAGAATCGTTTCCTTCACTCAACCATTGCGTAAAGATAACAATGAGGCGCAACCGAGCAGATTTCGCGATTTTTAGTATTGTATTTTTTGTCAATAACTTCAGGACCGTCTTCAATTTTTAGAACTATTTGCAACCAAATTACCACTACTATACCCTTGTAACCTGCTCGGTTGCGCCATACCTACCTACTACTTATTTAATCTACGGTTACGGTTGCGCTATTTATTTTTATATTCTGTAGTCACAAATGGTTTATTAACGTTTACAATCATTTACGAAGACATCAATATAACATGTCATTTGATGATTTAAAATTTAAAGATTAAAAGAGTATAACTAAATAATACAGTCACTTGGTGCAAAAAAGTACCTACCCAAACTTCGAACTATCTGTGGACTAAATTACCGCCAAACGAGCAATATCGTTCTTTCTATATTCATCTTAAATGTGTCAATTAAAAAAACATGTAAAGTGTTCTCCTATTATCTTTATCAAAAAAATAAAAAAGTAGCATTTTCCGTAGTTTATTGCCATCATTTTTTGTCTCTGGTAACATTCAGTTAAAATTCTTCCCTGCTTAAGTTATTTAACCTTGGCCAAAAAAATTAATTATTTCAAACATTTTCAAAAAAGGAATACCTTACACATTAAGTGTAAATTTTTTTAAATAATGCATCCGTTACTGTCAAAATAATTTGAGCGTATACATAATCATAGACGTAACTAGGGGGGGGGGGGGGCTAAGCCCCCCTAAAGATTCATTAGCCCCCCCAAAAAGATTTGGCCTAACTTAAAAAATAAAAAAAAATCAAGGGTAAGAAGACAGTTCCCCTGTCACTGATTTAAATTGTTTCAAACCGCGTTAATCTTACCAGTGTCGTCAGCTACATGTGAAAGATCATTTTCAGTAATGCGTAGAATCCTAAATTGGCTAAGAATAAAAATGGGGCAAGAGAGGTTTACTAACCTATTAATTTATATAGAAAAGGGCATAAAGGTTGATCTCGATGAGATTATTTAATTATAAAAAAAGAATATATCAACTAGATTAAGTTTTGTTTTGTCCTTATGCGATTATTTCATATTTAGTACTAAATATACTCTGTCTCACCAACAGATGCAAATAGACTCCGCCTCAAAAATGTCCGCTAAATTTGAATGGAATTTCTCAATTGGTCGTATTTATAGAACACGAATTACAAATCAACCGCTAGATTTGACTGACAAAGGCCAGCTCGGTTTTACACATTAGACCAGTTAAATTAGCATAAACGCTAAACTTTCTTATACGAGTTGTAATAGAACTTTTTCGCATTTTGACAGATAATACGCGCATTTTACTAAATTCAAAATCGTTTAATAAAGTGGCACTTTACCACATAGAAATGTCACTTTACTATTATAGTAATGTCAGTAACAGTTTGACAGAAAATATTTCATATACATACCTTCTCGTATTTTTTTTGGATTTTATAGGAAGTAAGCTCGAAGTTGTTTCTCTAGCGGCATTTAAAATGTCTTCAAAACAATTTTCTAAATTGTTTTCAGTAGCAAGATTCATTTTTATAATTAAAATATATAACTTAAAATCAATTCGACTCACAGAAATTATACATAACTGTTATTACATAAATAAACAAAAGCCGTGTCGGTTACTAGGTTACGGAAATCCTACACGAGTACCTACCCAACGATTATGCGTTCTTGGTACCTACCTACTATGATATTTTTTAAATTTCAAACTTTGTAATGCTTTTATGTCTATCACTATTTGCTTATAATTACCTACTAACACAAAATGCGAAAAAATAGTATAAACAAATCTCGTAAGAAAAGCAGTTTTACTAAACTCATATAGTTTTGAGTTACTCGCTCACTGCGCTCGCTCGTACTCAAACACTATATTCGTTTAGTAAAACTTTGCTTTTCTAAACTTGTTGTTTAATGTACTATTGAGTAACTATTGTGAAAATAAAGAAAAAAATAGGTAGCTATGTGTTGTTTTATTTATTTGGCTAAAACTTATAATTAAGTTCTCGCCTTCTAGCAAATGATAGGGGGCCTTCCTAATTTGCAGGTCACAATAAAAGCTTGCAGGTCAACCCCTTGTGTGGTAGTACGGTCAACTCGAAATTTTGCAGAAATACAATTCAATAAATGCTCTTTCCATTTCCACAGTCAAACTCGACCTACCCGTTTTTAAAACTACCCCTTCTATAAAAGCTTGCAGGTTAACCCCTTGTAGTGGTGCGGTCAACTTGAAATTTTGTAAAAATACGAATCAATAAATGTTCTTTCCATTTCCACACTCAAACTCGACCTACCCAGCTGTTTTAAAAACTACCCCTTCTATAGAAGCTTGCAGGTTAACCCCTTGTAGTGGTGCGGTCAACTTGAAATTTTGTAAAAATACGAAACAATAAATGTTCTTTCCATTTCCACACTCAAACTCGACCTACCCCTATTTCTAAACCTACCCCTTCTATAAAATCTTGCAGGTTAATCCCTTGTAGTGGTGCGGTCAACTTGAAATTTTGTAAAAATACGAATCAATAAATGTTCTTTCCATTTCCACAGTCAAACTTATCCTGCCCCTATTTTTAAAACTACCCCTTCTATAAAAGCTTGCAGGTCAACCCCTTGTGATAGTGCGGTCAACTTGAAATTTTGTAAAAATACGAATCAATAAATGTTCTTTCCATTTCTACACTCAAACTAGACCTACCCCTATTTTTAAAACTACCCCGTCTATAATAGCTTGTAGGTCAACCTCTTGTGGTAGTGCGGTCATCTCGAAATTTTGTGGAAATACGATTCAATAAATGTTCTTTCCATTTCCACAGTCAAACTCGACCTACCCCTATTTTTAAAACTACCCCGTCTATAATAGCTTGCAGGTCAACCCCTTGTGGTAGTGCGGTCAACTTGGAATTTTGTGGAAATACTACTCAATAAATGCTCTTTCTATTTTCACAGTCAAACTCCACCTACCCCTATTTTTAAAACTATCTCTTGCAATCAAAGTCTATGGCCGTGCCTGTAGTTTCATTCAACTTAATTTATAAAATTGTTACGCAGGCAACAGTTTTTGTAACCACTCTTAAAGCGAACCCCCAATTTTTTAAGCTTATAGCTCAATCTCTTTTATTTCCAAGTTTTGAAATAAATATTTTTGAATAAACTACCAATTAACATCGTTTTTAAATTCCTTCTTGTATACTCATATTTTATTCATAGATATTCTAAATAGTACTTGCAGCAATAACAATTCCTCAATAAAAACTATAAAATTATATAAAAATTAAAAAACAATTCTTTATTAAATAGATTTTAAAATTATATACAGGGTGGAACAAAGGTATCAAATAATGGCTTTAACTTTGTTATTTGTAAAGTTACAAAAAAATGTTCAATATGAAAGTTGTTTGGTTCTTTACCATGCATGTTTTGAGTTTTTTAGTTTGTTGATATCTTCTTCTGGGTTGTTCCTACGGCAACCAACTTTTTCTTTTTAAATGGCACCCATAATTTTTGTTTGTTAATTTGAAACAAGCATATTTTTTTCTATTCAGTCACAAAATATTGCAATTTTTCGAAAAAAAATAAGCGGGAAAAAAAACATTTATTACGACTCACTCGTCGCCTCTCAATTAAGGATGCCATAGAAAAAGTCATGCAGTTATAAAACACAAACATTACTTTTGGTAAAGAATGCCATGGAACTTTGACAATTAAATTTTTACAACAAACAACTAAATTTTAGTGTTGTGATGTTGTGAAATTAATTAATTTAGTTCCGATTGAGTCGTAATAAATATTTTTTTTTACGCTTATTTTTTTTCTAAAAAATTTAAAATTTTATGACTGAATAGAGAAAAATATGTTTGTTTCAAATTGACAAAAAAAAATTAGGGTGCCATTTAAAAAGAAAAAGTTGGTTGCCATAGGAACAAACCAGAAGAAGATATCAACAAACTAAAAAACTCAAAACATGCACGGTAAAGAACCAAGAACCAAACAACTTTTATATTGAACATTTTTTTGTAACTTTGCAAATAACAAAGTTAAAGCCATTATTTGATACTTTTGTTCCACCCTGTATATAATTTTAAAATCTATTTAATAAAGAATTGTTTTTTAATTTTTATATAATTTTATAGTTTTTATTGAGGAATTGTTATTGCTGCAAGTACTACATATTTAGAAAATCTATGAATAAAATATGAGTATACAAGAAGGAATTTAAAAACGATGTTGATTGGTAGTTTCAAAAATATTTATTTTAAAACTTGGAAATAAAAGAGATTGAGCTATAAGCTTAAAAAATTGGGGGTTCGCTTTAAGAATGGTTACAAAAACTGTTGTCTGCGTAACAATTTTATAAATTAAGTTGAATGAAACTACATCAGGCACGGCCTTATAGACTTTGATTGCAAGAGATAGTTTTAAAAATAGGGGTAGGTGGAGTTTGCGACTGTGAAAATAGAAAGAGCATTTATTGAGTAGTATTTCCACAAAATTTCAAGTTGACCGCACTACCACAAGGGGTTGACCTGCAAGCTATTATAGACGGGGTAGTTTTAAAAATAGGGGTAGGTCGAGTTTCACTGTGGAAATGGAAAGAACATTTATTGAATCGTATTTCCACAAAATTTTCGAGATGACCGCATTACCACAAGAGGTTGACCTGCAAGCTATTATAGACGGGGTAGTTTTAAAAATAGGGGTAGGTCGAGTTTCACTGTGGAAATGGAAAGAACATTTATTGAATCGTATTTCCACAAAATTTTCGAGATGACCGCATTACCACAAGAGGTTGACCTGCAAGCTATTATAGACGGGGTAGTTTTAAAAATAGGGGTAGGTCGAGTTTGAGTGTGGAAATGGAAAGAACATTTATTGATTCGTATTTTTACAAAATTTCAAGTTGACCGCACCACTACAAGGGGTTGACCTTCAAGCTTCTATAGAAGGGGTAGTTTTAAAAATAGGGGTAGGTCGAGTTTGAGTGTGGAAATGAAAATAGCATTTATTGAATGGTATTTCTGCAAAATTTCAAATTGACCGCATCACTAGAAGGGGTTGACCTGCAAGCTTTTATAGAAGGGGTAGTTTTAAAAATAGGGGTAGGTCTAGAGTTTCAGTGTGGAAATGGAAAGAGCATTTATTGAATGGTATTTCTGCAAAATTTCAAATTGACCGCATCACTAGAAGGGGTTGACCTGCAAGCTTTTATTGTGACCTGCAAATTAGGAAGGCCCCGATAGGGTTTTTAAAGATTTTTACCAATATAAATATAGCAAAGATTTTTTTTTTTTTTTTTTCCCGTTTTCTGGCCTTGCATCGCTGTGCTTTGGCCACAATATAGCAAAGATTTAGGTACCTATATAGTTGTATAGTTTTTATTGCACGACTATTCGTAAAAAGAACCGAAAGTAATCTTACGATAGATATTAATAAATAAACATGTACATTTCATCGTGTAAAACTGACTATTGCGTACACCGTTAGTAGCGCAGGTACGCAATAGATTAATGGGGCGGAGTCTGTTTGCATCTGTTGGTGAGACAGATTATAGTAGGTAAGATAGTGTTGTTAAAGTTTGTTGTGTAACAAAATTCAAACAAAATAAATGTTTTGTTTATACTAAATATATTTTTTTATTATTGTCCTAATAAGAATGATTGATGTGTCCTTCCTAATGTTTAATAAGTTTTTGCCTGTGGTGCTTTATCTACATGTCATCATCCTTCATAATAGCCTTCAGATAAGCCTACAGTCCCACCTAGCCCCCCCAAAAATAAAAGTCTAGTTACGTCCATGTCATAATAGTGACTAACAAAAAACAAAATTTAAAATATTTTTTTTTAATAATTTGGAATTTCCTGAAACAAAAAAGGATCACTTTTTTTGTAAAAAATTACAAATTTTGTCTTTATTTCCCTTGTATCATTTTTGATTTAGCAGATATCAAAATTTGCCAAAGACAGTTTTAAGCTACTGTACTGTAATAATTAAAGTTTCAATTTGATTCAAGATACATATGTTAAATAGTATATTATATACCGCAGGACTGAAGTAGTACTTACTTTTAATCCCGAAGGTAAAGGTTTAATTTACCTGAGGGATTAAGAATACTACTTCAGTCCCAAGGTATATACAATACTTTTCGCACTTCCGGAACTGAATGCAAATGTTAAGAAATAACGAAAATTGTTGTGTTTAAAAAATTTCCGATTTTGCGATTGCGAAGTCTCTCTTAATTAAAGGACACTTAATTACTAATAGAAGGTCTTGATAAACGTTGCCGTAGCAAAGTTTACTAAATTACTATTTTAGTAAACTTTGGCCGTAGTAACGTTTCTGCAGCTTTATCGGAACAAACGCCAGTTCAATATGAAAATGACGTATCTGGTATGAATCAAGTAGTATCTTTATCTGCTGCATTAACCCAGCAAAAATTAGTTAATATTGCGAATTGTAATAATGTTAATGTAAATATTAATGTACATTACCATTCTAAGTAATTTTCTTCAATAAAATACATATTAAAATTATTTGTTAGTAATTTCATTCTTCCGGGATTCTGTCATTATTTGATCCCGGAGGGATTAAATGTGATACTTCAGTCCTTATCAAAATGGGGTGAACTTGTTACTTTATTTATTGCGAAAAAGTCTTTTTAAACCAGAGTTATGTTTGAAGCGCGCGCGTGACCTCAGGGCTATATTTTAATGCGCCTAGCATGAACCGTATCTGGGCAACGATGAGCCTAAATTTTTATTTCTTGGAATATTTTTGTTACCTATTTCATTAGCTAATTTTTTTTTAAATATTTGAGAAATTTGCTTAAAACTTTTGAAAAATCAGTGTTTTTTTGCTTAAAAATCAAAGTTTTCAACCCCTGTACCTCGGCGTGTATTAAAGCAAAAATAACGTTCCAATAGTCACGTTTTTTTCGAAACGACTTAGTTGGGGTGAAACTCACCCCCAACGAAAAAGGACCCTTATTCCTTTTTAATATTTTATATTTGACCTCGTTATTAGACCCATTTTGAATCAAACTACCTTTCCAAAAATATTTTAATTTAAAACAGCTACCTATATAGAATTAAATGAGATCACCAATGTACTAATAATAATTAATCATTCATAATAAACCAATTCCAGATTCAGGAGGCTCCTTTGGAATGCACAGTAGATAGGTATACAAATATACAAACATATTTAGCTCACTTTATGTGAATCACACAGTACAGTCTACCAATAAGGATAGAAACAGGTCGAGTTGAATAAAGGAAAGTAATAAATAAAAAGAATTGCAATCATCCAACCGTATTTTGATCTACAACTTAAATGTAACTTTTCTTAATTTATCTGATTTATCATAGCGACTTGCGCATAAAAGTTTCGCGTTTTGCAGAAGAACTCTTTTCTTCCTATTATGTTCTTTCATGGAAGATCCCGAATGAGGGAGATATTTATTATAGGTATTTTTTGAATTATACCTAGAAATATAAATTATAAAACGCAACTTACAAGTGAATATAAAATACCGGGGCTTTATAAAAAGTACCTATACCTACCTATTTAGTTTGTTTATTGTAATAAGTGTTGTGCATTATATAAGAAAAAAAAAATGGATGAAAAGAGACGTCTTAGAAAACGCAAAGCATTTAAGCAAAATCCAACAGCCTCTACTTTACCTTATCATATAAAAAATTTTTGTACAAATCGTCATAAAGTTAAAAGAAAGGGTAGTAAATCAGTACCCCGTATAAAAGTAAGTACACCTATATTAATTATTTATTGTGAAAATTTGTTTAGGTCTGTGCTGCCTTCTCTTGTTAAATATAAAATTTAATTTAGTCCATGACTCATGCGGCAATTTATTACAATTTATAGTTAATAGGGTTTTCCCCCATTTTCCAATTGGTGAGAAAATTATTAGGAAGTAGTAGGTACCTATATCTTTTAATACCTATTCAAATACATATATATAATATATTGTAATAAGTATAGGTATATCGGTATATCTCCTCATAGCAGACAGAGTAATGGGGGAGGGGGAAGCCGTAATAAATACCATTAAAATCTAGATATTTTCACTGTATCAATTTCAAGCTACTAAATATGAAAATTATTAGAATTTTCCATTTAATGCCGGTCGCAAGAATTTGAAACAATTCTGCGACTGACTGTAATGCCAAAATAATTTTTTCACGTATTAACTTTTTATAAAATTGAAAGGCAATGGCAAAATTGTGTTACATAGCCAAGGGTTTTGAGAAATAAGAAAATGTCAGTTTTTTATAAAAACTGGTTCAAATTTATGGTTAAAGAAAAAGAAAACACCCAGTAGTTCACTGTGAAATTCTTTGTAAAATTTTTTTTTAGCATAGTAAAAAAAATAGTTCTGTATCTACAAAGGCTACAACTACAAATCTTGTAAGAGAAATATTTCAAAATTTTTTCCGTAAGCAAATTGAAGGTGAAGCTATTAATAAATCAAATAAAAAAACAATCTGTGGAATATGTCAAGCATGTCAGTTACCAGATTGCGGATTGTGTACCAGCTGTAAAGAAATGAAAAAATTTGGTGGTTCCGGAAAATCTAAACAATGTAAAAAACGAAGGTATATACACAGAACCCACATAAATGATCATAAACCACGTAATCAAAAATAGGCAACCAGGTTTGTTTTTCTGTGTATATATAGTTGCTTATTTTTGATCACGTGGTTTGCGAACATTTTATGAAGACTCTTTATTATTAAAAGCTACTTAAAATAATGTGTGGAACTCCAGATTAACTCATTAATTGTAAACTCATATTAAATAAATCGAGCTTTGTACGAAGCTTTATTTGCTTGGTAAATAAATATTTGGAAAAATTTATAATTTTGAAATAAATTTTGTCAAAAAATTTAAATGTTACGAATTTTTAATGTTATCAAATTTAGCTAAAAATTGACATATGTATACTTCATTAAATTTTGTTAAATCTTTTTAATGTGATCAATTTTAGCTAAAAATTAACATATGTATACTTCATTAAATTTTTTTGTCTTGTTAAATCAGGTACCTATAAATTCTCTTTTAATATTTAAATAATATTACTTAAAATCATTTAAAATCAGAGCTTATTTTTCCTCAGGATCTATATGGAAAATGAAAGTATTATTAAAAGGTAAAATAAAAATGCATGTTTTTTAAACTGCTTTATACATATAGAAACTCATAGTTGCTGTGTGAAGGATTTTCTGTAAAAATTTTTGCCAAAGGCTTATACAGTGCGTGTCACCGGATGGAGTTGACAAGAGGAAAAAAAATCTTTATTATTGATTTTACGACAAAAAGTCATTCTTTATAAAAAATTCTGCCTGTCCAAAAAATTAGTTTACCATATAAAAATTTTAGCAGATCGGGTGTTAATAAATTAAGAAAACATGAAAATGCCTCAAGAGAGAAGTACCATTATTTATTTTTTTAGACACAATGAATTTATTATACAAAGTTGTTTATAATCCGAATCAAAGCCTAGATACAAATTTTGAAGCCTAAATCAACAGAAAAAGTTAACAGAATAACTATGAACAAATGCAGATGTATAAAGCTAGGTAGTATGGGAAATATCGATGTGAAATATTCTACACTCTACACAATGACTGACGATGAAACAATGATATTTGTCAGTTCAATGTTATGGACAGCAAACTCTGTTTTTTAACAAATTTTCATAAATTCAACCTAAAATCTTTAAAAAAATAAGAACATAATATATTCCAAATTTAGGCTTCAAAATTTGTATTTAGGCTTTTGGATTATATAACAACTTTGCTTAATAAACATTAATTGTGTCTAAAAAAATAAATAATGGTACCTACTTTTCTCTTGAGACATTTTCATAATTTATTAAGGTTGCGATTTACTCCTGATATTAACCGCTATTTCTTTAGGAGTAAATTTTGCAGAAACTAATACACGGATTTTGAAAATTAATGTATCTAATTTTGCAGAAAAAAGTGTAAATGACCGTGAGGTATTGAAATTATCATTCTTATCTATAATTGAGAAGGAAAAAATAAGACTGTACATATTGGCAATACGTAGGCAACTCAGTCAATCGCTTGTATTTACAATTTTGTATTTTTTTTTGTAAAAAGAAATTAGCTTACGGCCGAGTACAAAGTGTTACTTAAAAGCTCACCAAATATTGTCGCTCAAATTAACGTATCTTTCGTGAAATTGACTCTCAAAGGAGAATTTTCACATTTTTAGGTCAAATCTTCGCTTTGAGAGCACACCACTTTATTATAATAAGAAATTATATTTACAAATTGGTATTATTAAAATCTTTAGGACAATACTAAAAACCTAAAACTATTATAAATATCACACCATATTTGTTTTCTCATTAATCATAATAAACCAAAATAAATACGTATATTTCTCTCTCACTCTATTAAATCCCAACCTTAATACATTTTCTTAATTTATATTAACACCCGGTACATATCTGATCTAAGATTATTATATGGTAAACTCATTTTTTTCCTCTTGTCAACTTCATCACTTCAACATTCATAATTTTAATCTCGTTATTTTCTTGTAAATTTTATTTTGCTATAAATTGGATTAAATATCTGATGCTTAAATCGCTTTGAAACCTTTTTTTTATGCATGTATCTCGGTTAGGAAACATTTTCGAAAAAATGTTAATAATTTTTATCGTACTTCATAAATTCTCCAATTTTTGTTTGTTAGTGATTTAATGTATTAAAGAGAGTCAAAGAGACTGATAAACACCGTTTGCAACGAAAAATTCTTATAAAGTTTTTTCGTATTACATATAAAAAAATTGTGAAAGAATTAGAAGAAAATAGATTTATATGGCAACTGAGCACTCTAGATCTATTCTCCTAAAGACAATGCCAAGCCAAATTACATTCCCTGTTTGAATTTTTTAAGCAGATAATTTAATTTGGAGCTAGGAGCACTGTCTTAACATTTTGCATGAAATATCAGGAGATATAAAAATATAAAAAAGAATGAATACAAATGGTAAGTAGATTAAATTTCTATTATTTTATTATAGATGTGAAAATTCTCTTGGAAATATAAAAATATCCAAAAATGAACAGAATATGTTACAAGATAATAAGCCATCAGTTAAAAGTACAGATTGTTCTAAACAAATACAACATACTGTGGAGTGGTTAAAAAAAAATACACTGCAATATAATGGTAATCAGATATATACGTCTGCAAATATCGGTGAGTATTTGTACGACAAATAGGTATGTAGATTTTATTCCGGATTAGTAACAATTTGTTAATACATTGTTTATGATGATATAGTTCAGTTTCAGAGTTGATGCATCGATCATGTAATTTGTCTCCAGTAAAGAGTTGACTTAGCTTTTAATTAGCAAAAATGTATCTTTGTTATTTAATTGCCAAATGTATTAAAATTTTGACATAAAAGATACAATGCAAATGATTTAATATAATTTTAAGAATAGATAGAATATCTCTGTAGAAAAATTATTTTCTAATATATTATTTTAGTATACTTAACGGAGAAAATGTGACCGAAAGTTCTAAGACGAAATTCATTCCATAGATAATTCAAATATTAACTAGTACCTATTCAGTTTTTAGACATAATTAATGTCTGCTCTTATTTTACTGGTTGAAGAAACAAGTATCTGCAAAAACATTTTGATTCAATTAGTTTTGTTTAAAAATTTTAATATTTATCTGCTTGGTCACGTTTTAAAAATAATGTATACATTTAAAAGTTGTCAAATTTTCAACTATTTTTATAAACAATAGTGAGGAAATGGTAAGACTTTTCTGTCATTAACAGTTAATAATTATGTATTGTCCTTGAATCTGCACTGAGAAAGCTCGCCCAATTAAATTATGCTGCCAAAAAAGCTATAAATATTTTTTGATTGTATGCAACCGATAATAAGGGGTTATTTTTTAGTGTGTCCGAACTTTAAATTCAAATTAAACAACAACCAAATCTTGAAAGTATTTATTTTATGTGAAACAACATTCAATGGCATAAATATCTGCCGTGGCTACTTCTGACAAAGCGCATTCTGTCAATCCAATTTATTCCAATCACTTTTTTAAGCAATTGGGGTCGTATATCAGTAACTGTTCGAGTTATGTTGGTTTCCAAGGCGCCAATAGTTGCTGGTTTACTGGCATAGACCAAAGATTTAACATAACCCAAAAGATAATAATCTAAAAGACGATGTTGGGCGCCAGTTAACAGGTCCGTTCCTCGATATAATTTTCTCACAGAATTATTTCCTCAATAAATCGATTGTTGCGTTGGCTGTATAATATGTGGAACCATCCTGTTGGCACCACATCTCCTCCAGATGGGTTTCATTCAAATTCGGAATTAAAATAATTATTGATCATCGCTCTGTAATGATCCCCATTAACGGTAATGCAATCTCTTTGACAATTTGCAAGCGTTGCTCTGATGTTTAACGTTCCAGGATGGTTTGCCAGACTATAAAGATTAATTTTGACACTATAGAAATTCGCAAACTCACAGTTTGTTTGACACTAAAAAAATCACCCTTTACAAGCAACTAAGATAAAATTTCTGAACACGTAAACTATTTTCCTGCCGGTAGTAAAATATTATACCGGACAATAAGTAAGTTGTCAATATTGTAGTAAAATAGCAAACTGTGGCTATTATAAAATCAACATTTCTGAAGAACATTTTATGTTGTATTCCAACAACTGAACATAGTTTCTTCAGGGGTGCACTGACAACTTTCAATAAATCTAGGAAGTTTGTTTGCCTTAAGTGGTTCAACCACCCATATATTCTAGCATCCATCATATCTCATTTCTAATTACTTAAAAGAAGCATGCTCTACTTGATCATTGAACCTATTCAAGTCACACCAAAAGTTTTACAAGCAGAAAAAACCTTAAACAAGACTATAAAGAACATTTTTGCACAAATGGGAATATAGTATATTATTATATCAAGGGACTATAATAAATCATTTAATCATGAGCGTAGCGAAGGCAATAATCACATGAGGGATTGAATGATATACTTTAGTCCTGTAGTAAAAGGATATTTATTGCGCTTCCGATTGATTTGAAAAAATACTAGTCAAAATTTAAAATAATATGTAATATTTTATTAACGTGACAATTCTGTTTTTTAAAACGTCAAAATTAAGAAATAAATTTCAAAAATTAGTTACTGTGGTAAAAAAATTTAGTTACTACGGTAACAATTGTTTATTTTTCATTTATTCTCTTGGGACATTGTAAATATTTAATCCCGGTTGGATTAAGCTGGGCCCTTTATTATTACTTCCTGAAAAATACAATTTAATGAGTCTATTTAATCCCGGAGGTGCAAAAACAATATTTTTATATCTCAAAACAGAGAGTAAAACAAATATTTATTCCCATGAGGTTTAAAGTGTTATGGAAACCACAGAATACATTTACAAGCATTACATAACATCAAAATAAATTTCAAAAATAATTTCAGACTAGATAAATTAAAAATAAATGATAAAAGCTTCAAAGCCAATTGTTTTTCTTTAGTTTTACATATAATTTTTTGCAGTAAAAGTTGTACTCAATCGTACAAAAAAAATTCTTATGCGTGCCTAGTTCTCTGTGTGAATGTTTCTCATTATTTATGTCAGGACTGAAACACTCACTTTACTCCTATCCTATATGGTACATAAAGATATATTATTTAGTACTAATCACTATAAGAATTATTTGATGTATTTTAAATTATATAATTCTTGTTGATTGAATATATTTTATTATAATATGTGTTTAATTAATCAAATAAAAATAGTTACTTTTAATGTATCCATGTTTTTTGTAGAGATAAACATACGAACACATACGTACTAATAAACAATAGTTATTTGTATATCAAGGCCAAAAAGTTGATCTTTCTCGGCCGAATCTGAAGTTTGCGGCCGTGGCGCAGCCGAGGCCAAGCAAACTTCTGGTAAGGCCGAGAAAGATCATTTGGCCGAGGTGCACACAACATTTTTTAGGCAGCTGTCTCAAAAAGTAAAATAAAAGTATTTTTAAAATTGTTTCGTACAAACCAGCGACTTAATAATACCAAACTACGGCAGACATGGACAAAATTTTGCAAGAAGCCTAGTAGGCTGACATTTTTAATTCGTTTGACAAATGAAAACGTCACTGGATGGTTTATTGACAAGCCGTGCCATTTCTGTCATTAGTAAAAATGAGTGATAGTGATAGCGATAATCAACTGGAAATTTATGAAGCTGCAAATGCAAGGTTGGAAATCTACCTCTGTTTTAGTTTTTCTTTAAGCCTAATCCATTTCAAATATTATTATGAATGATCAATTAATACATAAGACCGTAAAGAAAATGCGGCCGTAAAGTAAAAGCGGCCGAAAAGTAAAAGCGGCCAAAAAACATAAAATTGACAAATGAGTACAAAGAGATGACACTTTAGGAACGCTGTCAGATCCGTAAATTGTCACTCTTTGTGACAGCTGCCTAAAAATATTGTTTCAATATTTACTCATGTCATGTCAATAATATTCGAGAAACATTAGTAGCAGCTGTTGAAATTTAGGTTAACTGTGCCTTAAAGTATTGTAGAATGGGACACCATCCATACTTACATCATGAGTATCATGACTATATAAAGAAATTTTGCAGGAAAAAATACAATTAAAATTTGTAAAAAACATTCAAAAGGGAGGAAATACAATGCAGGAAGAAATAAAAACAAAGAAACAAAAAGCCAAAGCCCAATTGTGATATACAGGATAGCTGTTGAAGATTTTCTTTTGTGTGAAACATCTATTGAAGACACAAGAAAGTAAAAAACTGTTTGTTCCTCTACCAGCTTATTTAGAAAGAGGGACAGGCCTCGAACAGCAGCTTCCTCTATAACACCTTATTAAAAAATAAGGACAGCCACATAAAGCGGCATGCATGTGAATTGTGAGTAAATAAAATTTTACTACAGCATGCAAAAATTTAGCAACAGGAAACTACGAACATGAAATTATTCAAGTATAGGACTCTCATGGAGGATAAAATAATGAAATGACATCCACAGACCGGTTTTAATCTTCGTAGTTCTCAGTGGTATAGAGTATAGACAAATAAGTCGTCATGGCTACGAGATTCCTAATGATTTTAAACCACTAGTGTTATTTGTATTTCAATATAATGGTGGCCACCTATTGCAATAATTGAAAATAGCTCTACCAGCAAATATTTTTTACAAAAGAAAATTTTAAATTCAGATTAGAGGTAGAACTATAATAAAATAAAAAGATCAAAATCTTAAAATCCCCCTCTATAACGCCTTATTTAAAAATATGGCCAAACAAAGCATGTGAATAAATAAAATTCTACTATAACTGATGCAAAATTTGCAATAAGAAATCACCAACATGAGATTAATAACACATATAACTCTCTTGCAGGATACAATAATGTCATCTCCAGACCAGTTTCAAACTTTTTAGTTCTCGATGGTGACAGGTATAGACAAATAATTCATCATAGCTATGAGAGTCCTAACGATTTTAAAGCAGTGAGTAATTTGTAATGAAGAGTGATGGTGGCTACTTATTGCAATGATTGAAAATGCTCCACCAGAATATATATATAGATATATCTTTTACAAAATAAAATATCAAATTTAAATAGAGGAGTATAGTAAAACGAAAAGAGCATTATTTTAGTCTTCCTCTATAATGTTTTATTTATAAGTATGGCCAAGCTGCATAAAGTGGCGGGCATGTGAGTAAATAAAACGCTACTACTACTCCTGCAAAATTTGCAATAGGAAACCATCAATACTAGATTAATCACACATATAGGATTTATGCAGGATAAAATAATGTCATTTGCAGACTGATTTCGAACTTTTTGCTTCTCGGTGATGAAAAGTACAGACAAATAATTTTTTGTAGCTATGAGAATCCTAATGATTTTAAAGCAGACTGTATTCAAATGTGATGGTAGCCACCTATTTCAATTGAAAATAACTTGACCAGCAAATGTCTTTTACAAAAGTAAAGCGAAAAGAACGGAATCTCAGTCCTCCTCTATAATGCCTCCGTTTCAAAATATATGGCCATGTCGCATAATAGGCATAAATAAAATTTTACTACAACATGCAAAATTTAGGATAGGAAACCACCAACATGGAACTAATCATAAGGATTCTCATGCAGTATAAAATAATGTCATCTGCAGACCAGTTTCAAACTTTTTACTTCTCTTCAATGTAGAGTATATATAGTAGCTTATCAGTAAATATAGGTAATAGATCTTCTTTTAAAATGTTCATTTCTTATGAAAAATAGTAAAAATAAAGGACCTTTTGTCCCAAGATAACAATTGACCAAATTATTTAAGTATCTTATTCCGACTATTTTTTAATAGGTACTTTGAATTCTTTGGGAGGGGTTATGTAAACCCTAGGAATATGTTTTTTATTTTGTTCATCCTTAAACTCTAATTTTGAAAATTGTGAATTTCTTCTTATGCTTTGAATAATTCATAAATTTCATAGATGAACTCAACTCAACATTTTCGATGAAAAAAAAAAAAAAACGATTGTAGGGGTTTTTGGGGTCTCTGATTACTAATACGTTGTCGGAAAAAAAAATTTTAAAAAATATTTGTAAAAGTTTTTGAATATTTCTTTGAAAATTATTATTATACGAATTATAGAAAACATAATACCTATGAAATTTTTTGGAATTCTTATTTAAAAAAATTCAAGAAAATCAAATGTAAAGAATGTTCCAGTTCGGAAGTGGAAAATTTTAAACAAATGGGTCTGTAATGAATTCGGCTTTAATAATTTTAAACTTTAAAATTTAATATTTTTTTTATTTTTTATTTTTTAAACTTTCAAAATCGGTTGATCAATACAAGTTAACTAACAAAATCAAGTCAATATTGGATAATTATATATAAAACATTTAACTTATACACGATACAAGTGTATAAATCATTTCGGAGTAGAATTTGCTCTCGAACAAAAAACATGCTAGAAACTTCTGAACAATGAAATAATAAATGTATTTTGAATAATTCTGAAAAATTGCATAAATATTCATTATTTCGTAGCGAACATATCACCGAGGTTCGAAAAATTAAAACAAACAAACAGCTGTAAAATAAAAAATATTGTACATAACAGTTTTAAATTTTTAAAAACATAAGATTATCATTATTATCATTATTATTATCAAAAAATTTGTAAAATATGGAATTTGTTCCTTAAATGAAATGGTTTAGAAACAATTTTATATTCAATAACTTTAATAATTTTTCAAAAAAACTGTTGCCATATAGTCATCATCGTTAACTTATTTATAGAAATATCACTATTTATTAGAAATCGCCACAAGTCGTTAACTTCACTGCAATTTGTAGAGCCCAGTCATCTCTACTCACAAATATGTGTAGATATCTAAAATTTCATGGTTATTTTTGTATTGATTTAGAAGGTTGTTATCAGGTTTTTATAGTAATTAATGATACAAATTTTCAGATAACTTTGTAGTACGGCAAGGAGATTATGTTATGCTACATGGAGAATCCCCAAACGAACCTTTGCGTATAGCAAAAGTAACATACATGTATGATTCACTTATAGAAGGTCCCATGTTTCATGCACACTTCTTTTGTAGAGGAACTGATACCATTTTAGGAGAAACAGCGGATCCAAGAGAATTATTTGTTGTTGACGATTGTGACAATCATGCACTTGGATGTATTCTACAGAGAACTGAGGTAATAATAAATAGGTAGAAAATATACCTACAAAAAAGCTGCATTTTTTAATAAAAACACTAAAAATATGTTCCATATACCAAACAGTACAACCAAAATTTTGGTCTGAAAAATTTTACAATTTTGATATACAGTTATTGAAAAATAGACTAAAATAGGTGAATTATTCAGTTCCGATATGACCAACTATATGAGCTTAGTGGTGAATTCTAGAGTTTTCTATTCTCTATATGTAAGTTTAAGGTTTGTAATAATAACAGCAAGACATTCATTCATCGGTTTTTATTAATAGATACACCTATATGCCATTTGATTTCTTGTTTCATTATTCATTTTGTATATGAAGCACAGAACTTATTGAGTAAGGATATAAAATATCTAATATGACTAAAAAAAGACAAAAAACCATATTTTTATTTTCGAATTATTAAATAAAATAATTTTTTGGGCACATCAATTACTTATAACAGTTAGAAGTTAGGTACCTACACTGAATCAGGAGAAAATTAAACATACAAAAATGAGACTGGTCAGTCATCAGACTTGAACAATTCTGGGATTTTCTTTTTCGTAGTATTTTTACAGTGTTTCCTACAAAAACCGATATCAGACATTCAGACAACTCATATAAAACCACTGTTAAAATTAAAGTCGCTAAAATGATTCCTATATGGTAAGAAAACGGAACTTATACACTTATACACTGACATAAAATATTTGGGTATAATCATCGACCAAAATCTCAAATGGGACGCCCACATTTCACATCTAACAAATAAAATAAGAAAGTTAATACATAAGTTTTACTTATTGCGAGAATTTTTAAATAAAAAACTTTTAATTACAATTTACAAAACTTTGGTTGAATCTCTAATACGATATGGAATCATTGCATGGGGAGGATTATACAAAACTACGCTTAATCAACTAAATGTTGTCCAAAATTATATCTTAAGAATAATCTTTAAAAAACATAGACTTTACTCTACAGCTCTGCTTTACTCAGAGGATATCTGTAATATTCGCTCACTATATATTTTAGCTACTTGTATGTTTGTTCATAAAAATTACAATCTACAAAATCATGTAAACCATCCATACAAGACCAGAAATAAAACTAACAATCATATAGTTATTCCAAATAGTTATAAAAGCATAAATTTACGTTTCATAAATTATCTTGCGCCAAAATTTTACAATCTCTTACCAACAGATATAAAAAACATAATGAATGATAAATGTTTCCACAAAAATTGTAAATCCTATATATTTAAGAATTACTCAGTCTTCTTATCACTTGTATAAAAAGTATTATTGAAGCCTTTAGAAAATATTATATAACATTAAATATTAGTACATATATACATATTAGTATGCCTATATTTTAGATTGTGTTTGTTCTCTTTTTATTATTTCTAATTTTTAGTAAATTTTGTATTTTTCTGGCACATACAGGTGTTAACTCACTTAGGTGCCATACACAAATATTCTTTGCTCTTGTATAAATATCTTGAGTAATATTAACAAACTTGTAATTTGTAATTCGTTAATAAATTTATTATTATTATTATTATTATTATTATTATTCTTAGTTGTTTTACCCAAAAAGGGAGCTATGAAATTTACTTGCTAATTATATACATATACAAGGAGGTCTGTTTTTAATACCAAATGGTTAGAATGGATTTAAGAATATTTAGAAAAACATTTCATAATTTCATAAAAATATAAATAACATTAGAAACAGATGTATCAACCTTTTTATATATTTTATTGTAATTGATCGCTACATACAAATATAATATGTGAGACAAAAAGCGCATACGGCGAAACTACAAGGTAACAAGGAGGATTTTGCGTAACATTGTTTGGAGTAGGCTCATAAAAAAATACAAAAAATACCTATCTACTAATTTTTTTGTGAGGTTTCAACAAATAAGTAATCTTGTTAGTTGAATACCCATAATACTCAACTTACAGCCAGGGCAGGCTGCAGAGCTGCATGTCAATATATACATGCTAAGTTTATGAGGCACCAGAAAATGAGAGTTTCATGAGCACCTTGAAATATATATTGCCAATAAATGATCATATATGGTCCATATATTATGATCTATATAATAGGAGACAAAAGAAAAATAGAATATAAAAGTTAAATACATTTCGGCAGTAGGTACCTAATTAATTATTGTTCAATTTGTAGTGCAAAGTTTATTTAGTCTAAAACAATCTTTAAATTTCAGAGAATACATGTTTGAAAATTAACTTCGCAAACTTGAATATCAGTGATGTAACACAAAAATCACACGGCCGCTGCAAAATTACTTGACATTACATAAATTTTGCACATTATTGTACGTAAGATTTTATAAAAGACAGTATTACCATAGATTAAATAAGTAAGTACAACATATACCATCCTATTGTTACAATGTAAACGGATATTATGCATTCGAAAAGTAGATGGCATATCTTACAGTTACTAGGTAAAGATTTATTGTTAGTGCTTTGGGTGTATTTGCCATTTTGTTTTAAACATGGTTAGTCAATAAATGATATCGATAGTCAGAAAAGAATACATTTTTGGGAGTTTAGGGTGCGCCATCTATTTTTTGCACAAGGTCCGTATAATATCCATTTGCATTCTAACAATAGCATGGTAAATCTATGTCTTATACTACAATGAGTGTATAATGAATGTCGATTGAAGTTAATACAAAACATTATAATGTAATGTAATCCAATTTCTTACAAAATATACGTACCAACCACAAAACTAATGCACTACTAAAACTAATAGTATGCACATTACATTTCCCATTTAAATATTGCATTATTGACCCTACAATCAAAATCAAAGCTGATATTCAATAAAGACAAAGCAACATTCTATAGGTACTATCGCGGCCGAAAAAAAGTAATCGATTTTTTATCAAGTAGTATGTTTTTTCGAAAAATTTTCCTTTGTAAATGGGAGTTTTTACATCAGTTATGTCATTTAAATTATTTTGACAAGAAATCATTGGTGGGGTCGTATTTATTACAAAAAAAAACTAATAAGAAATAAAGTTGTTAATATTTTTTAATTATAAGAAAACAATTAATTAGTATGGCTTTGAGAGAAGCAGAAAAAGGCTACATCATCGCCAAACTTGGAGAAGGGTGGTCTTAACAACGCATAGCAAGTGAAATTAATTGCAGGAAAGGCACAATTCAAAAACTAAACAAAAAGACAGAATACCTTCCGCTATTATCTGTTTTGTGCAAATTCTTCATCAAACTTATGACCCCTGGGGCGGTAAACTCGCTGTTGACAATTGTAGCAGGAACTGAAATATCTTTTCGTCGGAAAAGACCACTCACTCCCAATAACTATCGTTTTCATTAATAAAGTATTTGTAAACTGCATTCTTGCCTCTGTATAGTTAGTCTGGGCTTTTTAGCACTGGCACAGTTAAATAGACCTTGCTCTCGCAACCGCGCGTTTTCTTGATGTCCTAACAGATGCTGGGAAGTTGGTTTGCCCTTTGGCTTCAATAGAATTAGAAAATGGGTTTAAATTCACATAGTTAATACTAGGGTATTGTCGTTTTCTAGAGTACTCTTTCTTGGCCGCCCAGAACCCACTGCCCTGCTCAGATCATGAGTTTCTATCCACTTTTTGTTTAGTTTTTGAATCGTGTGCTTTTGCTGCAATTAATTTCACTTGCTATGCGTTGTCGAGACCACCCTTTCCCAAGTTTGGCGATGATGTAGCCTTTTCTTCTTCACTCAAAACATGATAAGGCATGATTAAGTAATAAAAATATTATTTTTGCTTAATATGACAATGACATTGACACTGATAAAAAAAATATTGGGATTGATGCGACACTGAATAGAACCATAGTTACAACGGGAAAATCAGTCGATTACTTTTTTCGGCCGCGATAGTACCTATCGCTTTGCTTAAAAACTAAAACTATTGTTTCCACATCCTATTGCCATTTATTTCACACATTGATCATTAATCAGAATTCAACTGGTAATTTTCTCAATCCCAATTTAATTACTTGTATTGATATCTGTTGATTTTTTTTGTCCTTAAGGCGGTTGGTTGGGCGCTGAACGTCACGTAGGGGTATTATTATTATTATTATTAATTACATTACATTACATTACATAACAATTTAAAATTAATAGGATATTAATAACAAATATATAAATAAATACAGAAGAAAAAAAATGGCACCTAAATGACTTAACATTTAATATTTTATGCCAGTGGGATATATTAATAATGTTCAGGAGCTCAGGTATATAAAAATAATTTAATGATTTTGTAGGTAAAGTTTAGAAATACTGCACGAAATTGGGCGTATTCAGGTGGTAAATTTAATTTGCCCAAGCAATTCGAAGATAATAGAAGACATTATTTTTTCTCCAAAATATATGATTATGAGTATAGTCAATTTAAGGAATGTAGTAAAGATATAATGGAACCTAGCGGTTCTTGTATATCGTGCAAGTAAGTGTGAAATTTATGAATAATAGTAGTAATGTACAATCCCCCCCCCCCTCCCCGGAATAAGAACAACATTAAAAATTGAAATGAAGTAATCGTTGCCTTTTCACACAATCTGTAAGTAATTTATAATCTCTATGCTTGCTATCAGTCTATGGGCACTAACCTCTAAGATGAAACAAATTTTAGAAATTCATTCAGTAACCCGTCATGGGATTGCTTGTAAATTCCAGTGGCGACTATTTACAATATAGCAATGATCCTATTCGCTATACGTTTAAGGCATGATAATCCAGTATAATTGCAAATCAATTTTTTTTTAATTGAAGCGACATTTTTCAAATTTTATTACTTTATTTTCTAAACTCCAAAGGTAAAATTTATGACGATATGTAAGAAATAGCAGAAGCTGACTTTGGCTAAGTACTCATCATAGATCTATCTGGTCAGTACATATACTCTAATACATATTCAGAAAAACTAAGCAATAATGCGAAATGATTTGTATTAAATTTAAAGAGAGGATGATTATTAGAAACTCAATTTGTATATTTTTTTCTTAGATGGCAAAAAAATATAAGAGATAGTGAGACACCTACAAAGAAGGATAATTATATTTTGTGGCGTAAAGAAATTTATAAAATTGGTAGTGCAGTATTTCTTGAGCCAGGACAGACAAAAAATGTAAACAATTCTTTATCTGAGGTAAGAATATCATTAGTAAAAGTAAATAATTTTAAAAAAATTTACGTAAATAAATCTAAATATTAGAAATTTCGTTAAATTTAAGCAGTCAATTACATGGCTTGAGTAATGAATGTTGTGATCCACCTCTAGTCCATTATAGCTTAACGTATATCTATGAGTGTTATATATAATTATCAACTTCGAGACAATACATTTTGTACTCTACCAGAAAATTTAGTTGTGCCAATTTTATAAAAGTATTTTACAAATAGCATATTTTGATATTTTCCCAGATTAATATAAAACTATTACGCCAAAATTATTATATAATTAATTAGTCTATACTCACTCTATTCTCGGCACAATGCTTTATTTGAAATTTGTTCTCATTTTGAGCGTTTTCATTCTGCAATTAAACAAATAATAGTCGGTAAAATGACGTCGAAGTTATATTACAACACATTTGAGGATCATACTACAATACCATATTATTACTTTACATAATCTTTGTTGTTGCCCATTAAGTAAAAAATTTTCAGATCAATGATAAAGAACACATGTTGCATACAGAACTATATAGAAAAAAGTCTGACGTAATCCAAAATTCCAATTTAAATATTCCTCAGCCTTTCACTGTTGGAATAATCGAGGATATTCAAAAAAGAGGTCTAAAAATTAAAGTGAGAATGTTATACAGGCCTGAGGACACAAGGGGTACAATATTTTCATCATACGTTGAAGACCTGAATTATTTATATTGGTCAGACCATGGTAAGTAGTAGAGATTATTAAAACTACATATTTTAAATGAGTGTTTTACAAAAGTTTATTGAATATTTTATTGGTACGTTATTTATGACATGATTATACAGTTGAAATATTAGGTATCATGTTTAGTTTAATTTGACTTAAATTATTTTAATTTTATGAGCTGTTTAAATTTGTTCTATATCTATGTGAACAAAACAAGAGAATAAGCGGATTTTGAAAAGTCTTTGGTTAAGTATTGACTAAACAAAATACACAAGTTAACTAAGCTATTTTCATAATATTTTTAAATTGACGTGTGTTGAGGTTTTTTTTGAAAAACAATTTCAATCTTCAAGAGGCTTCTTTCATGTACATTATTATTACCTCTCTGCATCTCTTCTTTTTCAATTTTTCATATACCACATTGCATATTTTATATTTGTCACATTTCACAGTAGACAAGTCTCTACCACTAGTTCACTCTCCACAGGTGTGTTAACGTACGGAAGAAAATGTTCATTACATCAATTTTTTTAGTTATCTGGACTACATTCAAATATGTGAAAGGGAAATGTAACATAATGTTTTTTAAGGATAAGAAGAAAGCCCAAGAGTGGTCAAAAAAGGGGCCATTTCGCTTTTACTTTTCGGAGGCATACGATTATAAAAATCATAAAATATATGAAGTGCCAGAGGTAGAAGGAACAAGATGTATTAACGAAGAAAGTAAGACATTTTCTAAATAAATAACTACTAAATGTAAGATATTCTCCAAATAAATAAATACAGGGTGTCCCATTTTTAACTTTAGATCTACTAGATCTTAGATGGTTGCTTTGGTAACTGAAAGTGTGATAAATAAACATTTTCAACGAACATTTAATTTTATAGATATTTCTAATAAAACATATAAATTAAGAAATAGCAGAAATCATACCGAGGATATTAGTTATGAAATACCGCCAGAGTGGGGAGAGCTTGATCAACCCTTGAAATGTATGGATATATATGCTGGATGTGGTGGTCTTTCTGAAGGATTACACCAAGCTGGTGTTTGCAAAACTTTGTGGGCAGTAAGTAGTCAGGACGTGTAATAGATTAATGAATATATATATTTAGAAATGCGAGAGGGAGGAAAATTAGGAACAATCCTAATTGCACTTACCCATGGACTGAAAACCATGTGACTTTGATTATGTACCTCATGCAATTATTATATGTTATACCGAGTAGTAGTAGTAGTAAAGATATCTACTTTTGTGTCCATAACTAAATGCAATTAAGGTTTCTCACTGTTTTTCTAATTTCTGTATACAGCATTAAAAATTAACAAGATTAAAAAAGTTTTAAATGAAATTCCTCACAAAATGAATTTTTTTAAGATCAATAAGTGGACAAACAACCCCTCGCAGTGCTCCCATTAACGTTAACTTACCGTTAATTAAGACCCATTATGAGCCCAAACCGAGTTGGGTCCCTTCTATAAAGTGTTGTGTAAAGATATATATATTTTTTCAAAATTTACAAATCTACTTTACGGGGCTTATATAAAAAAAACATTTATAATATAAAATGTTAATGACGATGCTAAGGCAGTATATTTTTATAGACACACTGCATAGATTACAATTTTCCTGTAATGCATATATTTTAGATTGAAAAAGAAATAGAGCCTGCCCAAGCATTTCAAAAAAACAATCCCCAATGTCACGTATTTACGGATGACTGTAACAATATTTTAAAAATTCTTCTAAGTGGCAAAAGAAAGAATATAGGCCTTCCTGATAAGGGAGATGTAGAATTACTTATTGGTGGTCCACCTTGTCAAGGATTTTCAGGAATGAATAGATTCAGTAAAGGAGAGTATTCATCCGTCAAAAACTCTCAACTTGCAACTTTTCTCAGCTTCTGCGATTATTACAGGCAAGTAATAAGTTTGTGGAATTTTGAAATATTTGCCATAGTGGAATTTAATTTGTTAAAGGGCAAATTATATTTGAGATAGTCTAGTGGAGCCAATTTTTTTCAATGGGCAACTTTACCATTTTTAATTTAAGCCAAATTGTTTGCTGTGCTTGGTTTATACTAATACTTGGAATGTGTTTAAGAATCCCTTGTTTTGTCAACTTTTAATTATTTACGTATCTTAGTGGATCTAGAAGTGCACTTCAAGTTCTCTAAATCTAATTAATTTTTTATATACCTACCTCATAATTTAATATTATTCTGGTTTTCACCCAAATTAATGATTTTATTGCAAATTACCATCTTTGTGCAAAATTAAATTATCTAATTATCTACAACATTTTATCCTTACAAAAAAGTTACTATAAATATGTAAAACACTTATTATTTTAAAATGCTTTATTAAATATAGGATGTGGCCAAAACACTTAGTTTGTAAGTAAAGCCAATAATCAGAAAAAGAAATATGCCAGGGGTCAACGAAATTACTAGACAAGTCGTACCATTCAGAACTTTCTAGATATAAAATTGAAATTTGGAGGACATAATAGACAGGGGTACCTAAATCACCTAAATGTAAATTTTTCGATATTTACCATATTTCTGTTATTTCCGGTTTCGCCGGAAATGACCTCAACTATGGAATTTTAAATGCAACACCCTGTATCTTTTTACATTTTTTGATTCTAGAGACGTTTTAAGGTGCAACTGCACTTGTTTGAGAAATGTTTCAGCCCACTTGATTTATATCTATTTGTATTTCTGCATCTAGATTGCCATGAATGTGCTCACATAAATGGCCTGGGTCTAGATGGTCCAAGAAAATTGAATCGTCGGTTTTCTTCTACTATTTTAGGATTTACAACTCTTCAAATGTGCTTAAATCATTAATTTGTTTTTATATCCATTTTCTTAAACGTCAACTTTCTTTAGACACCCAGTACTTAAATAGTACTGTTCATGACAAATCCAGTGGTACAATCAAATTTAAAATCAGTTTAATACGAACCTAATTATGAATTATTAAAGAAATAGTAAGTTTCAAAACATATTTAATAAATTATGTAAGTGTGCTGAGAAACCAAAGAAATTGACATAACAATCTTGTGTCAGTTGTGGCAGTTGCCGAGAAATCTGACGATTCAGTTTTTCTTGGACCATCTAGACCCAGGACATTGACGTTAGCACATTCACGGCAAAATAGATGCAGAAATAAAAATAGGTCTAAAAAATCAAGTGGGCTAAAACATTTTTCAAACAAGGACAGTCGCACCTTAAATCGTGTCCAGAATCCAAAAATACAGGGTTAAAATTTCATAGTTGCGATCATTTCCGGCGAAACTGGAAATGACAGAAAAGTGACAAATATCGAAAAATTTGCATTTTCCCCTATATATTATGTCCTCCAAATCTTATATCTAGAAAGCTCTGGGTGCTATGACTCCTCTAATAATTTCGTTGACACCCGGTGTAGGATGTGGCATAACAACTCTCACAAATTTTTATTATTTGTACCCTGATGGATGGAAAGGATCGTCTTAGGTTCTATTGGTAACATATGCTTTTGTATTGTGTAACTGATCATGAAATATGTTTTCCTTAAATTCTTCCTCTTTGGCTAAATCCATTTTGTTAACCCTCTGTAATTTCAATATTTCAATGTTGGGTTATTCCTTTCATCTATTACGATTTCGTACTCTTTTCCTAACTTTTCTGTTGACTATCTTCGTATTTTATATATTGACATACTGTTGCAGCAAATCGCTATTCGTCTAATACAAATATATATTATTTTAGACACATAAAATACATATCCAGTCTCTTGTTTGTAAAAATGGTATTATTGCTGTTTATAATAAATCACATTTTTAGACCAAAATATTTAATATTTGAAAATGTCAGAAACTTTGTCTCGTTCAGAAGAAGTATAATTCTTAAACTAACTATAAGATGTTTATTGGCGATGGGATATCAAATTTCATTTGGTATTTTGCAAGCTGGTAATTTTGGTATACCTCAAACAAGACGAAGATTTATTTTGATGGGCGCAGCACCTGGGTATCCTCTTCCTAACTTACCGGAACCACTACATGTTTTTAATGGATCAGAAAATAATGTATCAATTCTTGTTGATGGACTACGGTATGACACTAGTAAGTATCGCTATAGTATATAGCTATTATTATTAGTAGTACCTAAAACTTGCACAGAAAAACATACTTAATAGTAATCACAATGATTTTTCATAAGGTAGGAATAAATATGATTTTTTAAAATGGTACTGAATACACTTGGATTACTGAAAACAAGTGATGGCAATTCAGTGTAAGCACTGAAATACTTCTAATCGCGAACTGCTTCATGGTCCGACGCCAACTGGTGGGTATTAATAAACTTACATAGGGGACATTCGATGTAAAGAAAGGTATTTTTCGCTTTTCTTGGCATTTAAAAAAATATCCATTGAATAGGTAAGTATATTTATTGATGATATGATTATTATATGTAAATGTCTTTGCATTTGCAATACTAGAATATTGCATATATACGTGAAAACGCATTTAGGTAAGTTTGGCTGTTATCCCTCCTTTAACTCTTTTCACTCCAAGTCTACTTTTATCCAATCAAAAGTAGACTTGGAATAAAAAGGGTTTAAATGAGTAAAATTACAGTTGAGCTTATGGCATAAATAAACAACAGCTGCGTTCAGGTTAGTCACTCCTTTAACTCTTTTCGTTCCAAGTCTACTTTTGATTGGATAAGTAGATTTGGAAATGCGTTTTCAAGTACCTGCATATGCAATATTCTAGTATTGCAAAGACATTTACATATAACAATAATATCATCAGTAAAAATTCTTATCTAATTAATGGATTTTTCCATTGGATATATTTTTTGAAATGCCAAAAAATGCGAAAAAAACTTTCTTTAAATCGAATGTCCCACATTTGTAAGTTCACTATTACGTCACCAGTTGGCGTCAGACTTTGAAGCAGTTCGTGAAGTGTAAAAATCATATACATAGGTAGACGATTTTTCTGTTAATTTTTTTCTATTTTGTCTTTTATAGACATGTATATTTATTCGTAGTACACAACATACACAATTACAACACCAGAACATATCTAAAATTTCATTTACAAACATGTACAAAAAAATTTACTCAAAATAGCTTATTTTTTAAGGGGTTAATGACCAGTACCAGTAGACATTAAGAACAGCTCAGCCCTACTTTGATTATTTTTAAATATAAACTTAAGAAAGTACTTGATTGATGGGTGTAATTTATGTTGTTTGTCGAAAGTTTCAAACTAAAATTTAATTACTTATACCATTGAGTAAAAAATGATAAAGAGATGCAACTGTCAAGGTTTCCAGATTTTAGTGTTGTATTTTTTTACTAATAGCTTCATGATTTTCTTCAATGTTAAGGGCTACACAGCCACATTACAAATACCTTCCCGTAGCACTAAAAATTGATGACACTCATGAAGTTATTGGCAAAAAAATACAATTCTAAAATCTCGAAACCTTGACAGTTGCGCCTCTTTGTTATTTTATACTCAATATACTGAGTATTTATATATTTTATTTAAAGACTTGAGTAGTCTGTTTATGCTTGGTTATTTCTATTTTATTTATATGTACCTACTGTATTAGTCTTTCGCTAAATAAAGGATTTATATAGTTTAATATTTTTGTGTTTAAAGCCTTCAATATTATAGTCACCTATATTAAGTTTAGGCACAAACGTTGATAGGCATTTGACTCTTAAATAAATTGTAAGCGGCTGGTGGTAAACTTTTGCTTCCAATAACAAAGTAATACTGATAATAAAACCAACCATAAGCTGCCAACAACCAGTTCCAGTGTGAATTTGTCTCACGTGTTGAACTGTGAAAATTTCAGAATGCCTTTCTATCTAAAATTAACTCTTCTTTCTAAAAAAAGATAGTTCATAATTTTATACATCTGACACTTCATAGAGTGTAAACTGTCTACAATTAAAATTATTATTTTTAACTAAATGTGAAAACTAAAGTTTATTAACACGTTGAAGGACACAGCACAATTTAAAAACTTGTAAATTTGGTCACTAATTCTTTTTTTAATACTTTAGACAAAAAGTTCTGCCACATTTGACATATCAAGTAGGACGCTGTATGCAGGGACGGATGGGAAGACCGGGCATTCGGGCAAATGCCCGAAGAGCCGCTACCTTTGGGGCCGGTCCGGCCTGTCTATCTAGCACTCCAATACTCCACTATTATAATAGGCAAAAAACGTAAACGTACTTTTTGGCAATTGAGCGTGCGCGTCCAGTTATCGTCTTACGTACAGGGTGATTCCTATAACGTTCTCACCCCAATTTTTTGGTTTATCTTTGGAAATAAAATAAAGATTTTTAACGTAACTTATAGTGTTTTATCCAAAGATTTCGAAAATTTCAACAAAAAAACAATTGAAAATCAAATAAAAGTGAGAAAAAATATAGCGACGTTTTTTTAAATGGAAGTCCCTGTATATTTTTACAATTTTGAAAAAGATTTAAATTCTCTTTCCAAAAATATAACATAATACATTATATATTATTTACCTTCATATTTAGTAAAATACTGATAATTATTATTATTATTATTTTAATTATCAGTATTTTACTATAGTCTGTCTCACCAACAGAAATAAATAGACTCCTCCCCAAAAATGCCCGCTAAATTTGAATGGAATTTCTCTGTTGGTCGTATTTATAGAACCCGAATTACAAAGCAACCGCTAAATTTGACTGACAAAGGCCGAATCTACAACGTACTCGCGAACGCGTTAAACTTTTACATCTTTTGCACCAGACCAATCAGCTTATGTTATGATTGTCGCGAAACGCATAAACATTAAACGTATTAAAAACGTGAATAAATAGGGAGCTCGCCTAACTGTCAACTGTCATATTTGTTTTTGTAATTTATGTCAGCTGTTTATGTTAATGAATTCGTTGAGATTTATCTTATATAAAGATATCTTACTTTGCAAATTAAGGTACATCTAAGAATTAACCTTATATGTTTTGCTTATTTTAAGTTAAGTATTAAGGTATGTATTGCAAACGAATAATATTATGATTAAATGTTAAAACGCTTTTTTTTAAGGTTAGGTTTTCATCGAAATCTGATGGCTATCACAGCTTTCATTAATTTCATTAAGTAAAACTGACTATTGCGCACACCGTTCTGCGCAACCATAAAATTAATGGAGAGGAGTCTATTTATTTCTGTTGGTGAGACAGATTATAAATATGAATTTAAATAATATGTTGTTAAATGTTATATTTTTGGAAAGAGAATTTAACGTTTTTTTCAAAATTGTAAAGATATATATTTAAAAAAATACTATGTGTTAAGTTAAATATTTTTATTTTATTTCCAAAGACAAACAAAAAAATTGGCGTGGTTATAGTAATCACTCTGTACAGGGTGTCCCTCATAAATGGTTTACTCGATCTCCTGGCTTTATATCATTAGGCTAAAATAAAAACCAAAATCTATTCTCATATATTTTTTTATGAGGAATCCCATTATATAAGGTCGAATAAGCGATAGAACCCCTAATACATGAGGTATTGTCAAACACCAATTTTCCAAATGTTCTTCACTCTATATACCATTACGGAAATCGATATGGTATATTATTGTGGTTATAAAGGCATATACCATTCATATATCTAACTTTCGGTTTAGCTGGAAATAGCTAGCATCCGACAACCTGTATATTATGAAATACTTAATTGAAAAGTAGCCAATCTCCTGATTTCAAAAATATAAATAAGTAAATTATTTGCGATACATTTTTAACTTTATTGTTAATGTTTTAATATGTACCCGAGTATGTACCTATTACTTTTTAGTTATTTTTGCTCTCTATTGGTTTCAATAATAATACATTATCATGCATATTTTATGATTTTTAATTTTGTTTTTGGAAGTGGGGCCGCTTGCACATAATTTCCCGGGCCGGTATTCCTTACCCCATCCGTCCCTGGCTGTATGGCGTCAGTGTCCTTCAACGTGTTAATCATCCACAACATATGTAAAGTTGTTTTAGAATATATTATTGAAAAATATAGTGTATCCACGGATTGAGTGCATATAAGGTGTAAATGACAAAAAGTTCTAGAATTGGGTTTTCATATTGTGGGGATCGATCCTGCTTAGTCTCAAACTAAGATATTGGAAAAATGAGCCAAATCAATTAATATACAGGGTGTTTTTAGGCCGAATTCAAAAAATTAGTCAAGAGTAAACTGTCTTTATTTTTGAGGATAAAACAAAAATGTAAGTATTAAGCAAAGTTGTTTAGAATTAAAAGACTTTAAATTTTTATATAAATCAGCCTACTTTGATTTTCTTTCATCAACATGAGATTTTTTATTTGTTATGTTAGTTAAGAAGGTTAGTATTTTGGAAATAAATAACTATTTGTTTTTCAAGAACTTTGTTCAGTTACTCTTCATGTATGCGTCACTAAAACCACAAATAAAAAATCTTATGTTGAAAGAAAATCACAGCAGGCTGATTTGTATAAGAATTGAGTCTTCCATAACTTTTAATTCTAAACAACTTTTCTTAATACATATTTGTTATATCTTCAAAAATAAAGACAGTTTACTCTTTTGATTAATTTTTAGAATGCGGCCTAAAAACACCCTGTATGTTAATTGATTTGGCTCATTTTTCCAATAGGTATATAGGTTTGAGACTAAGCAGGATCTATCCCCAGAATATGAAAACCCAACTCTAGAACTTTGTCATTTACACCGTATATGCACTCAATCCGTGGACACACTGTATATACAGGGTGTTCCAGTTTTTTGTAGCAGGACTTTAACAGTCGATAGACATTTGAAAAATATTTAAAAAAGTTCATATAAACATAGGTTGAGAAATGCTTAGTTTTTGAGATACAGGGTGTTAAAGTTTGAAAATAAATATGGATTTGTAAGAATAGCCGTGTGGCTAAACTTCGCCTTGTAAGTTGCTAAATGTAATGTACACTTGTTGTACTTGTACATTTCTGTCTCAATAAAGTCGTTTTATTATTATATATTATTATTATTTATACAGGGAGCGGCAGAATAGACTTTACAATTTAAAATTGCTCTAAAATCAATATGCATTTTTTAAGCGTGCGATGTTTCTATCCATTAAATAAAGCATGCTTTGGAGTTTTTTTGGCAGGTGTCAAATTATTGGATCGGCAGAATTTACTTTATAATTTCAACTGGAAATAAATATTTTATTTGTGAAGTAACAAGATTTAACAAAGAATTTTACAAAGAGAATGTGAGTTATTTTTAAGAAAAAATTGTGTGGGTTAAATGGCCCCCTTCCATCTCTATACACTCTTCTAACCGATGAACGAAATTACTCATTACGGCTCGTAACACCGCGCCAGAAATTCCATGAATTTCGTCGCTAATCGCTTCCTTTAATTGTTCGTTGTTTCGTGGCTATCGTCGAAATACCCGACTTTTGAGAAAACCCCACAAAAAATAATCGGGTGCAGTCAAATCGGGTGATCTGGCGGGCCAGTTTATGTCACCACGGCGTGAGATTAGACGTAAAGGAAAAAGTTCTCTAGAGGCAGTTAAACTTACATCTTTTGATTTTTTGCGTGTTTACTGATCGCGGACGATCTGAATGTTTAGAGTTGACAACGGATTCTCCAGTTTACCATTTTCTGACCCATCACATAATTGTTGGTCGCGACGGAACATTTCTCACGCCAAAAGTTCTAAAATCACGTTGCACTTGAATAATACTATTATTTTTTATAAAATTTTCAACACAAAAAATTCGTTGGTCTATACGCCAGTCATTCATTTTGACACCTGTCAAAGAAACTCCAAAGTATGCTTTATTTAATGGATACAAACATTACACGCTTAAAAAAGGCATATTGATTTTAGAGCAATTTTAAATTGTAAAGTCTATTCTGCCGCTCCCTGTATTTATATTTCCAGAATGCTAAGAAGTATCGAATCCAAACTTACCAATTCTTTACATACAATTTAGAGGCCTATTTTAGAATAACAAACTGCTACTTTACTTAACCACGGGCGTAGATATATGGATTTACTAAGGTTCTTTTTTACAAAAAAGTAGTACGCCACTGATATTTTCCCATGTTTCCAGTTTATTTCAATAGAGCAAGAAAAAACAAAAATTTAATGTCTCTTGGCACCTTTTGATATGACAAGCCGTTGTTAAGAAAATTTACATTTAATCTATTGATGCACGCCTCTGGACGAATTTTAGACAAACTTGAGTTGCTCAGAATTTCACCAAATTTGATGGTATCAAAAGTCTCTTAAAAAGAAAGAATGAAACATTTAAAATATTTATTGTAAAAGTTTATTATCATGTAAATCAAAATTTTTATAACACAAATGTATTAAAACGCAACGGTCGAACTAAAATAAATTATTAGAAACACAAATACAAAATCTAGCAACATGTAAAAGTGTCTTACTTCATTACAAGCATCATTAGCGATGTTTCATCCTTTCTTTTTAAAAGACTTTTTATACCATCAAATTTGGTGAAATTCTGAGCGACTTCAAGTTTGTCTAAAATTCGTCCAGATGCGTGCATCAAAAGATTAAATATAAATTTTCTGAACAACGGCTTGTCATATCAAAAAGTGCCAAAAGACATTAAATTTTTGTTTTTTCTTGCTTTATTGAATTAAACTGGAAACATGGGAAAATATCAGTGGCGTACTACTTTTTTGTAAAAAAAGAACCTTAGTAAATCCATATATCTACGCCCACGGTTAAGTAAAGTAGTAGTTTGTTATTCTAAAATAGGCCTCTAAATTGTATGTAAAGAATTGGTAAGTTTGGATTCGATACTTCTTAGCATTCTGGAAATATAAATATAAATCCATATTTATTTTCAAACTTTAACACCCTGTATCTCGAAAACTAAGCATTTCTCAACCTAATGTTTATATGAACTTTTTTTAATATTTTTCAAATGTCTATCGACTGTTAAAGTCCTGCTACAAAAAACTGGAACACCCTGTATATTCTGTAGAAAAGATGTTTGTTGTGAAATGTAAACGTATACTCTGGACAACACGAAGACAGTTTCAATTCCTACTCTCAGCCATTTTTGGCTCGGGCAATTATTATATTTGCTCAAAATTGTCATGATAAAAATAAAATAACCCGATATAAATACTGCAATTATTTGTCTGAAGATAAAAATGAAATATGTGGAGTTTTGCTTAGAGGTTTGTTCCTGATTTATGAATAATTTAACTTGGTGGCATAATGAATAGTGACGTGATTTTCTAGTGTTCATACAATCACTGATTTGCTTATATCTTATTAATTACATTCTTCTTATTCTTATTAATTACATTTCCCAGATTCAAAATGGAAAGAATCATTACCTTATAGAACAGTTTGTGTAAGGGATGCTATTGCAGACTTACCAGAAATAAAAAATGGTTCAATGGAAGCGAAACTGCCATATGATGGTGATGCGAAATCGTATTTCCAACAATTTATGAGAAAAACAAATAAAGATGGTCCGGTAAAAGACCATATTTGTAAAAAAATGTCCCCAATTGTAGAGGCAAGGATATCACATATACCTGCATTTAGATGTGGAGCTGATTGGAGAAATTTGCCCAATAAGATTGTAAGACTTAGAGACGGTTCTACAACTAACATTTTAAAATATCCATATAGGTAAGGTATATAAATCTGAAAATATGTATAACGGTCTAAAGCATTAATTATATTTATAGAAAAATTAACCAAAAGAAAAATGATCCACCTCGTGGAGTATGCAAATGTGCTGCAGGAGGCGAATGTGATCCTTCTGATAAACAGTTTAAAACGTTAATACCTTGGTGTCTTTCACACACAGCAGATCGACATAATAACTGGGTGGCAGTATATGGTCGTTTAGGGTGGGACGATTACTTTGGTACCACAATTACTAATCCAGAACCTATGGGTACTCAAGGCAAAGGTAAATTATATTTGACATAATTTTTTTAATATATTGCATTATTATGCACAGTATTCATTGATGGGATGGATAACCACTTTTAGAATGAAAATATATCGTATTAAAAGGTATCGTATTATATTTGCTGTGATTAGCGATAAAATATATTGTAATCACGTGCATGTTTAAATTGACAATCACATAAAATCATGTAGATAACAGATACCTTTATTATAATGTCATTTGAAGTTCCAATCCAAGCAAGCACATGAACTCCATTTCTTTGATAATCGCGATATAAATTATTAATCTAGAAGTACTTAGAAATTGCCATTTCTTTAAATTAAGATGCATAATACATATTATACAGTAATGTCTGCTTATTACGAACCCGCTTAGGTATAGCAAATTTTCATTTATACGAATCAATCTATAAAGTACGAACTAAACTATCATTAAACTTAAAATGTACTTTAACATCATATTAAATGTATTACAAAATCTACTAAGGTGAAATCTTATATCTTACTTTGCTCGTAGCGAACCATTTTCGACAGGCCCTTGAGATTCGTTATAAGCGGACTACTGTATATTTTTACACAAAAATTAAAGTCAAATATCAGCTATTTTGTATTTAGTGTTTGTGTGTGTGTGTGTGCAGCTACAGTTTTTGAGATAAAGCTTTCAAATTTGGCACACACGTTCTAGAGGTCAAGGAAAATATTGAGGTCGTTGATGAGCAAAATCGGTCCACTGGAATGGGGTCTACCGGAGTTAATTTGGTGTATTTTAATTATGAATGTCGACCACTTAAGATTTATTTGAAATGTTAATATATATTTATCCTGATTTAACAATTTTCAGTACTTCATCCTGAAGAAAATAGGGTAGTAAGTGTTCGAGAATGTGCCCGTTCTCAGGGATTTCAAGATGATTATGAATTTTGTGGAAATATACTGGATAAATATCGGCAAATTGGAAATGCTGTGCCACCGCCCTTAGCTCTTGTGCTGGGTAGAGAAATCGTTAAGGCTTATAAGAATAGAAATAATGTTTAAACAAGATACGTATTTATATGATGCGTGTTTTATGTATAATTAAAAGTTTTTAACTTTTTTAAATCTACAAGACATTTGTTTTCTGTTATGTTAATTTGTTTCTTTATTTTATTAATTTATCTTTTTGCAATGCAAAATTTTTTAGTTTATTTTTAAATTACTAATCCTTTTTGTACACGTTTTTGGCTCTTTATGCATATTTCTTTTTATACTTTTCATATCAATCTATTCTGAATATAGAGAACATAGTCGTATTTAGTTTTTTGAATATTGAAAAATGAACAGGTGATTAAACTCTTTTCAAAAGTTTATTGTTTTTTCTTTCTTCCTATATAAAACTACCTATATTATATTTCATGATGTAAGTTAATGACATGAGTTGTTTTTTTTGTTCCTTTATCGAGTGTACGCTCCAACGACTACGAACTCCGATTGTTTTGTTTTGCCACATGAACGAAGCTCTATGGTATATTATAATATTATGGGTGGCTGCAAGAAACACGAATAATACACAGCACTCTGTATGGCAGTGTGAAATGATCTTTGAGGCGAGTAGTTGTGAATTATCTGTTGAAGTGAGCAGTATATAGTTTAGTTGTCATGAAGTACAAGTTCTGTGTATTATAATAGCCAAATAGTGTTATAATTATATTCACATTTGGGAAAGAGTTTTATTATTATTATTATTCATGTTATTTGCTTATTGTTTTTGGAACAAGGTGTTGCACCGTACAATTTAAATAGGAGCTACTCACTGGCCTTTTTTTTATTAAATAAAGAATTTTTACAAAATGATTGGATTTTTAGAAATTTTGTGAATATCTTAAAAACCGTTTATATAGGGAAGTAAATGTAAACTATCCATATTTTTAGTCGATGATAAAGCGAAAAATCCATTTAGAAAATGGAAGAGGTATTTGATGTTTCTGAATTTGTTAATATCTTAAAAAACGTAGATTTTAGGTATAGGGTTTGTTATACAAAGTGGCCAAAGTGACATGTAATTATTTCTAAAATGGACTTATCATAAAACTTACGTGTTAATTCTCAAACCATTAAATACGTGCCAAAAAAACTAAATACTTGGTTTAGGTACAGGGTAAGTCACGTAAAAGGTCCACCCCATTTATTTGGGTAATTTTGAATATATTTTTGGTTTTCGGGACTCTATCCTATATGAATTTTAACGTAGATTACGATTCTGATAAAAGATTTTTAATTCAACCAAACATATACAGGGATTTTAAAAATACGTGTTTTTTTTAAATGACACACCCTATATATTTCTACACATTAATTTCTATGCAGCTATTCGAGGGGATTTCAGAAATATATAATACCTGTATGTTTGTATCATAAATAAATAATGTGTAGAAATATATAGGGCGTGCCATTTAAGATAAACACGTATTTTTAAACACCTTGTATATGTTTGGTTGAATAAAAAATGTTTGATCAGAATCGTAATCTACGTTAAAAATCATGTAGAATAGAGTCCCAAAAACCAAAAATATATTCAAAATTACCCAAATAAATGGGGTGGACCTTTTACGTGACTTACCCTGTACAGGGTGTCCCAAATTGCTTGATTTTGGCTGGTTTTCCTATTTCCAGACCAGATAGAGAAAAACTGACATATGAGTCTAGAGCTCGATTTTTGTGAAACGCCGATTGGTGAAAACCACATTTCGATATTTCTAACCGTTTCCGAGATATCGGCAAAAATTGACATTTTACAGATTCCGAAAAACTTTTTTTAATGTTAAATAATGTCATTTTTATAGAGAAATGTGTTATATTGGCAGCAAGGATGACTATAGACATATCTTGGCATATTTATTTTTGGAAAGCTTATTTTTTTTCCTATTTTCTAATGTCGAAGCCAACTATGATTTCCATTTGAAATAACAAAGTTTGCTTTGATATCAAACAATCGAAAAGAGATATATTTTTTTTGGCAAAAAGTGCCTATAGAAAGTTTTTACCGTTTGAAAAATATCCACAAATAAAAAAGTTGACAGTTTTTCGGAATCTGTAAAATGTCAATTTTTGCCGATATCTTAGAAACGGTTAGAGATATCGAAATGTGGTTTTCATCAATCGGCGTTTCACAAAAATCGAGCTCTAGACCCATATGTCAGTTTTTCTCTACCTGGTCTGGAAATAGGAAAACCAGCCAAAATCAAGCAATTTGGGACACCCTGTACATTGGTGTAGTTTAAAAGTTGCCATTGAAAATTGCCAAAATCCATATACAGGGTGATGTTTTTAGACAACTTCCCGACTAAAAAATTTTTGACCACAGCACTGTTATTTTTTTATTTTGTTTACTGAATGATGTGTAGACATTCATTAGTACAACATATCTGCCAAATTCGGTTCAATTCAGTGAAACCATTAAAAAATATGGCCGTACGGAATTTTGGCAAAAAATAGAAAATATATACAGCATATTATCAGAAACGAAGGGCATTCTGAAACCGCGTCGGGTTCTCTACTTCCCAGTAGCGTATGGCTGCAGTCACTCAGGAAATACCCTGTATATATTACAGGGTAACCTCGCTCTAAATTTTGCTGTTTTTTATGTACTTTGCTGCGCCAAAGGCTTTCGTAACCTATCGAGACGAACAACTCTATACTCAGTCATCGAGTACAGAGCTGTTCGTCCGGATATGTTACGAAAGCCTTTGGCGCATTACTCGCTACACTAGGCGTTTTCGTGTCGAGAAAATCGCTTAGGTCTCGGCCAGACAGGAGAGCGGGCAATGAACCAGCGGGCGAGCGTCAAGCGGGCAGCGGACGAATTTTTTAACACCCGATTGACGATTCATACACGTCTGGCCACTCAGTTGTTTCGGATACAGTTCAGTAAGATGCACGCATCTCCCCTATCAATTTCGAATCGGTCGACCGACGGTCAGCCTCGGACTACCGTGATTGGTCAAATAGGCTCGCGCTTTGGGAGCGCACATGTCTCGTTCCGTTTTTTGTGAACCGACGAATACTAAAGCGCATTGTTGTTTTATTATTTATTCCACTTCAACCTTTGGTATTGGCCAGACGGAATTTGTGAGGGGAGATTGGTGCAATATTTGTGTAATTTACTGAACCCTATCAGAAACATGTAGATGGCCAGACGTGTTTACAAGTCGCCACACTAAACTTCCACGGGCGAGCGATATTTAAGCGTGCAGCGGGCGATTTATAGAAAACAATTCTGTTTGATTTTAAAGCGTACGATTTTATCATCAGGTCACCGAATTTTGTCAAATGACTCCAGGATGTACCTAACTAAACAATAATGATGTAATAGTATATTCTGTAATTAGTTTGGAATGAAGCATATTCTGCGCGGAAGTTTGTCATCCGAGCGAAGCGATGAGGAGGACGGTCCGCGAGCGCAGAATATGCCATTCCAAACGAATTACAGACTATACTTTTTCTATGCCTATAATTTAATTAATCATTAATCTACTTACATTTAACTTGTTTTGTGCAATGGCCCTTTAAGGTTAACTGTCAAATAGAAACATCAACTGTCAGCAGAAACGCAAACAGTATTACAAATTACACTACTACTAGATGGCGCAAATAACCTATGCTTATTATACATTCTAGGCATGTAATAAATATTACATATCAATCATTGGAATATACCTAGGTCATTCCCTTATTTAAAATCGACATCATAATGCTCATATTACATAACAGGAGTAGAAAATAGTTATTTGTGTATCAAGGCCAAAAAGCTGATCTTTCTCGGCCGAATCTGAAGTTTGTGGCCGAGGCGCAGCCGAGGCCAAGCAAGCTTCGGATAAGGCCGAGAAAGATCATTTGGCCGAGGTGCACACAACATTTTTTAGGCAGCTGTCTCAAAAAGTAAAATAAAAATATTTTTAAAATTGTTTCGTACAATCTACTGCAGACATGGACAAAATTTTGCGAGAAGCCTAGTAGGCTGACATTTTTAATTCGTTTGACAAATGAAAACGTCACTGGATAGTTTATTGACAAGCCGTGCCGTTTCTGTCATGATTTTACATGTTTTATTGACAGAATTTTTATTATGTTCAATTCAAATGCTTACTGGGATTAATAGTCGGGCATCATGTCAAAAAACTAGGCAAAGAAATGAGCACGCTGTGTGAACATCGAATTTGTTTTAATGCTGCCATATTGTTATACGTCATCGGATTACCTCAAAATTTGGGCAAGTTACTATGGACAAATAGACCTTTAATTTAAGGTGTCACACACCTTGGTCCGATAATAGAGAAATATCCAATATGGCGACCAGGCGCCATTTTGGAATATCAAATTTTTTACTTAGCGTCAAACAATCGCAAATCTGTCTGGGAGTATAACCCCTAAGACTCCAAAAAATATTTGAAACCATTCAAAAGTTAGTAGGGGGGTAACTGACTTTTGGACCTTACTGTATACAGGGTGATCTACCACGAGTGTGCCAAACTTCAGAGGCTGGTAATTTATCAAAAATAAATGGACTTTCATTAATAAACATAGGTCCTAAAACGCATAATAAGGGAGCTACAACCCCTTGAAGGGGGTTAATGAATATCAATTTTTCGCTTAAGCAATGTAAATGACATAATACTACAAATCAGAAATATCAATTGTTTTTAAACATAGGTGACTTCAAGCCACTTGATTTGAAGATTGATCGAATTAAGTTTTGCATATTTCACATGAAAACGCAAATTATTCAAAAACGGCTGGTGTGACAGAAATTTTGAAAAATACTTTTTTCTGAATCATTGCATGGGAAATAATGTTATGTAAAAGTTTTGCTTCGGAAGTGACGTCAAAAAAAGTTTGGAGTAAAAAACTACCCCTCACCCCTCAAAACTACCTCAATAAAGCAAGCTGTTAATTACGAAATTTGTAATTTTATGCGCCTACCTCGAGGCCGTAATGTATGAAAATTTCATTATTTTAATCACCACCATATCGGACTTATAATCGAAAAATTGATATTCATCATCCCCCTTCAAGGGGTTGTAGCTCCCTTATTATGCGTTTTAGGACATATGTTTATTAATGAAAGTCCATTTATTTTTGATAAATTACCAGCCTCTGAAGTTTGGCACACTCGTGGTAGATCACTCTGTATAGAGGAGGTTTAGGAGCATGCTGGAATATTAATGGAAGATTGAATTCGGTGAAATATTTAGAAATTCTGGACAATATAATGTTATCTTCAGTAAGAGAAGTATTTCCAAATGGCAATTTTATTTTCCAACAAGATAATTGTTCAGTGCACACCGCTCATTGTGTAAAAAGTTATTTTACTGAAAATAATATTGAAATTCTTCCGTGGGCCCCGAAGAGTCCAGACATGAATCCAATGGAAAACGTTTGGGGACTAATGGTTAAAAATATGCAAAATTTAAATGTTGTTCCACGAAATGCAGACCACTTATGGACTCTAATTGAGGAAACCTGGGAAAGCCTGAGAGGACAACCCAATCTTTCAATAAATTTAATTGATTCAATGCCAAAAAGATTACAGGCAGTCTTAGATAACAATATGGATCTATGACTAGTTACTGATTTATATGTCACATAATTTAGTCCGCTATTTATATTTTTCATAAATTAAAATTTTAGTCAATAATTTCGATATTATTGTTAAAATTTAAAAAAATATTTGTATTTTATTAATGTTCCTTCCACACAAGGCGTGTGCAGTCCTTTTCAATTTTGACATCTCTGGTATCAATAACCTATAAATAACTTTATCCACGACTATTGTATAATGTACACGTCTGTTTGCTCGACCTTAATAATACCCATTAATCACGGCAGTGATTAATGAGTCATTAATCACTACTGTCAGATGCTTCCTTGATTTTATCCACGACTATTGTATAATGTACCCATTATACGTCTACCCATTAATCACGGCAGTGATTAATGAGTCATTAATCACTACTGTCAGGTGCTTCCTTGATTTAGCTATAATATTATATTGTTCTGCTACAAACAACAAAAATATTTGGTAGTCGTGGATAAAGTATAGTATTCTACTCCCGTATAATGGCTATTATCCACTCGGTGATTTAGGCCACTCGCCTGCGGCTCGTGGTCGTAAACTCACCTCGTGATTAATACCCATCATTATACGGTCGTTGAATAATATACTATTAAATATCACTTTGCATAGATAACACTAAGGAAGATCAACTAACTAAATAACTAAGAAACGTGATTTTCAATTGTGTTGTACCACATTTATACTTATGTCGTGCAGTGTACACTGCGCGGCATATAATTGTGGTGCACTTTGATTTTTCAATGTAAATCTAGCTCAACTTGTCAAGTTTGACATTGTAAGATCTGTCATAGATACTTATAACTGAGAGGTTGCAGTTCTGACGTCCCTGATCTGATCATTAACCTAAAATGCCTACAAATGACAGTTTTCGTCAATCAAGCTCAGGAAGATCACCATACTGACACAACTAAAGAAACCTGATTTTCAGGTTACAACTGTCAACTGCTGTACCACATATATATGACGCGCAGTGTACACAAATTTCGGCTACTTGTCCAACTTTTACTGCGAGGAAAATAGACGGAAGTGTGAGTAGAATAAGGATGGCGTGTCAAACCGGTGGTAGAATATGGCGCAATAAAACGCACCTATTGACCAAGAACGATAATGTGCAAGGGGGCGGAGCTATTACTAAATCCGACGCGAGCGTTTGCGGTGGCCATAATTGTAAATTTTGAACCCCCAATTTTCCCATTTCCCATTTGTCAAGATCATATGTTTTGTGCTGTCAAAAGTGTCAAATAATAATTGTTGTTTGAACGAGAAGAGTCGTAATTTAATAGTGTTTTTCGGTTATAAACGAAACATGCATGGGAAAAATTAAGCGACCTGCAAATAAATGGTGTGTTCTAGGTTGTCGTTAGTGACAATTTCCATAAAATAAAGTTTTATAGAATATTACAGATTTCCTGTGCGGAAACACAACCTTAAATAATGCGCGAAGTGGATCAAAGCTTTGAAAAGAGTCAAGTTAAAGAATGTATATTTACCTCTAAATTAAGTTTATAAAGCGTATCTGTTGCAGGTTGCAGCCCTTTGTTGAACGCACTTTGCTGTAGTTTTATTATTGCAGCTGATATCAACATATTCCCTACATGTTTCACATGACAAAATGTCAATTTTTTTCTTTTTTCTAATACATCTCTCATCACCTTTGGTAAATTTATTGGAACACGTAATTTGTTTAAATTTGGTACACAAAATTATATTCGTCATTATTTTATGTTATTCTGTCATGTCGTGACATTGACAATCATGTACTGACATTGACAGTTTAGGGGTACAAATATTAAAAAATTGACCACGAGCGACGCTACTAGAACCCTTGCACATAGCGATAGCGATAATCCACCGGAAATTTATGAAGCTGCAAATACAAGGTTGGAAATCTACGTCTGTTTTAGTTTTTCTTTAAGCCTAAATCCATTACAAATATTATTATTAATGATCAATTAATATATGAGACCGTAAAGAAAATGCGGCCGTGAAGTAAAAGCGGCCATGAAGTAAAAGCGGCCGTGAAGTAAAAGCGGCCAAAAAACATAAAATAGACAAATGAGTACAAAGAGATGACACTTTAGGAACGCCGTCAGATCCGTAAAACATCACTCTGTGTGACAGCTGCCTAAAAGTTTGGGTTAATAGATAATACGGCAGTTTTTCCTACCTTTTGAAGAAATATTTCGGTGACTTTAAATGAAACTCAAACTTAAATCACATTCAATAGTGAAAGAGATCAACATTCAGTTATATTATTTTAATCAACACACTGAAACATACGAATATTCGTTGAAAATGCGCGAATCTGTATAAGTATATTACCTAGCAAAAATTCATTACCTACATCTAACTTACGAAAATATACAGATTCCCACAAAATTTTATGTTCAACTTGAAAACAAAAACAGCGAGAATATCAGTAATGAGTATAAAATAAAAACAGATTAGAGACAGAATTCTGATTGGTACATAGGTACCACTTCGAAGAAAAAAAGCAGCCAAGAGACAAGCTTCTCTCTCCAAACTGAAACACCTAAAAACTTGGGCAAAAAACGCCGCCAAACGAATTTAATAGGGTATCACTTACCCGTATGTTGCAAGTCGACCACATGAACCGGCATACTTACATAAAACGATATTTACTGATGCTTTGATTGACATAGCATATGACCCAGCATTGTCCATTAAATTCGTTTGGCGACGTTTTTTGCCCAAGTTTTTAGGTGTTTCAATTTGAAATAGAAAATAGCTGTCACTCTCCGTGTGGGCGTTACACATTCACCGTTTGTTTTCTCTTTTTAATTCACGCTTTTTCGTACTATAAACCCGTCTTTGTTTCCAAGTTGAACATAAAATTTTGTGGGGTACTGTATGTATCTACGTAGGTGCGAGCGACGCATAGATGCCGTTTTCTTAAGTAGCTATATGTGGCAGACTAAACTTTTCTAAGAGCGCCCGGGGGAGCTCGCGTACTAATGAAATTTCACTTTATGTATCACGCACGTCCTCATAGTATAGGAAATGACGTGCAAAATCGACATGAAAGATTCCCGTCTAACGTCTGACGACCGGTAAATCGAAGAGACCATATAAATACAAAAGTTTTTTCTCTCTGGATCTTTTTGGTATAGTGGGCAGATTGGGGGTGGGGGGGGGGGGGGGCATTTTCTTTAAATCGAATTATTACCGATATCTTTCCGCATAGGTAGTTGTCCTTCATGTCCTTCACATACCCCAGTTACGCTGGCAGACAAAAACCTCCGGTAGGAGTGCGGGAAATGGAGATTGAAAAAAAAATGTTTTTCTTTCAATCTCCGTTTCCGCGCGCCAACCGGAAGTTTTTATCTGCCAGCGTAATTGGGGTATATCAAGGACATATACTAACTACCTATGTGGAAAGATACCTATCGGTAATAATTAATTCTATTTAAAGAAAATTAAAGAAACCTTTCATCATCGATTTTGCACGCCATTTCCCTTACTATCAGTATTTATCAGTTATAAGATTGTCCAGTATGGATATTTTACACTCTTTTTACATCATAAATATATCTGTTTCGACTAGACACACACGATCTCCTCAATTTGATATTTCCTTTCAAGCGTGCGTGTAGACCTGGTGTAGACCCACTGTATTTCATTGTTCTTAGAAAAGGAAAGGATAGATATATGAGACAGAAACTCATGTCGTATGTACAAATTATTTATGCGATGAATAAATAGGTACATATTAATTTACGAAACTGAGGACTTAACCGTTTGTTTTATTTTAATTATGTAAACACCAAAATGCATATTTTAGTAACACCCCAGCAAACACCAATGATTGGCCCATTGTTAATAAACTGCATACATGCCTTTACTGCATCATTGGCAGAGTACTGGCAAGAAATGCTAAATTAATGAATAAAGTGAAACACCGGCCAGCGCTCGGCCACGGAACACTTTGCCAATGATGGCTGTGCAGTGCTTTTTTTACACTTATTCTTTACACGACATGAATGAAAAGTACGATTGTTTTGCCATTACAATATATGCAGTGGGGACCATTGTTGGCACTGTATCGAATATTTAACATTTATGTGATGAGAAAGTGAATACTCAATGGTTTGCCATTACAATATATGCAGTTGTGGCTACTGGAATTAGAGAGACCTCCACCCATATGCTGTTCCCTAATACGGAAATAGCAAATATAATTAAGGCTGACATTTATTTATATTACACCATCGTAATTAATGAAAAACTGCTCATAATTTTATTAAGATACCATGGATGGTTTATCATTGATTACCATAAATTGAAATTTTAATGCTATTTTCTCTTTCAAGTAAATGTCAACCTCAGTTATATCTACAATTCCTGTATTTTGGGACAGTACGTGCAGGTGCAAGGCCTCTCAAACTCCGATAGTCACTATACTGCATATACATACCTACCTTTTTTTAACCAAAGGACTGTTGTGACAATAACGTGCAAAAGTTTTGGAAGATTTTTTTATCGTTAAAAAAATACCAATAAATTTTAAACAGCAATGATTGGGCGCCTAAAGAGACACTACATACTATCGAACCCAACGGACCCTTAGCAGTAGTCTTATTGTTTTTTTTTTCTGTTTGAGATAAATTAGCTAATTTGATTTGATAGTTGTACAGTATTTCAGTAGGGATAAGTAAATAAATAAAAATCCCTAAAACTTTTGCAACATACGTAATTTTCATACCTACCTTGAAACAGTGTTGTTTTTCTGTAACGACTTGACAGCTGATCTTCTATCATTCTATGCAGGCTACTTCTTATTAATGCTCATTACCACCAAACGTAGGTAGTATTAATAAAGGATAAAGGATACATCTTTTAGTAAAAATTAATGGTTACCTATTATTATTTTTTTACAATTTAGTTGGAGTTCTGGATTTAGCTTAAAATAGTTCAACATACGATTTCAAAGAAACACCTATACTATTTCCATTTTCAAAACTGTATTATTCTTCTCAACTTTCATAAAAGAAAGAATAATTACAGTCAGTCTTCATAATAGAAAGTTATTTTTTCAAAACATTGACGGTTTTTTTATTTTCATAATTTGTTTTAATAGTATATTATTTTAATTCTTCAAGTGAAAGGTATAATGTACTTATTAAAATATTTTTCAAAAAGTCTATACAAACAAAATTGAAGAAAAGCATATGTAGGTATTTAACATATAAACCTATTAGGTGATGACTAATGAATAACGCTAAATTGTCGGTATATTAAACTCATATAGGTACTGAAAGATAAAATATATATATTTTTTTTATTAACAACAGAAGTATAACTGCCAATAGACTTACTTATTATTAAATAAATAGTAATGAAACCATAAATTAATTCTAATTATCCATCTCGTCTTCTTAAATTAGTGGTCCTATTTGTACATCCTCCTTCGCGGTCCATTGAACCCCGTAACCACGTTTTTATAATATCTTTAATATTTTTTGTTGGATGAATCTTTACACAAAGGATTTATTCTTACGGAATCTAAAAAAAAAAAATTATGTGACAGTTAAGGTGGTGCATATAGGCTTCAAATCACAATGAAAGAAGGTCTATACCTTCACATAACACCCAACAGGCAACAATCATTCTCTAATAGAACACGAAAGACAAAAAAAATCAAGATTAACGTTAATATACCTAAGAATTTCTCAAAGAAAAGTATTACAAGGTATTATCTCAAAATAAAAACGTAAAAATATGGGCTTATTAGGTAACAATTCCTAATGTTTTATAAATAAACTAGTTAAACGAATGTTTTTTTTAATTAGGATGTTAAATATTATGACACAAAGAAATGAAGAATCCATATTATTTTTGTGTTTGATGAATTATCTTAATAAAATATAAGGCGACTTTTATATACCTACCTATATGCCATTTTTTTTTGAGTAGATGACATCCTTCGACATGTAAAACTTTTCTTTTCAATTACATCTGCACTATTCCACAAAACACAAACGCACAATAAATGAGGAATTCAAACTGGAACTAAAATAACCACAAAACTTATATGATTTAATATGAATATATATTATTTAAGCGTGCCTTCACCTTCTCGGTTCTCGTCTAGCTGTCAAATGTCAAAAGTTTCGCTGTTCTCATCGCGGGAATTTTAAAAGTAAGGTTACAACACGTTTTGTAAATTGTAATGCACTTTTAATTCGCTTTTTTTGTATTAACAAAATATTACAATTACATTCGCAAGAATAGAATAATGGCCCATTGATACATTTACTGTATATTGGTTACTATGTATCCGGCCAACAATGAATTATTGATGGCAAATAACGATATAATAAACGATTTTTTACATCACTTAAAAAACGTTGGTTTGTCACAGACAAAAAAGTGCTTTAACTTGTTTAATGTACCAGCAACGTTAAAGTGATTCCAACTACCCAGTAACAGGAAGGGCATATTTAACACACAAAACCATCAATTCACCATTACAACACGGAGGTTATAATGGTTAGACTGTACTCTATATTCACTTTCCAAGTATTGGCAAAAATTGCCATCACTCTACCAGCAATAACTGTAATGGCCCATTGTTTTGCCAGACATTTTGTGTTTGCTGGGACTTTCTGGATGATGGAAAATTATTTTTTAAAACTCAAAAATACAGGGTGTCCGGGAAATAAGTGTACAAAAAGAAATCATATATTCCCGAGGTCAAAATAAATCGATTGGACCAAACTTACCTCTATACCAAAATGCTTCCTAAGGGAGCTACAGGCCCCTAAATGTGGGCCCCTGAAGACCCTTACTTTTTTCTAGTTGTTCTATCACCTATCAAAATTAATGACGTTTAAACCTGGACCACCCTGTATATACATTTTTCTTAATTTGCCGGGCAATGTGTTAAAAATTATATTTTTCTAATTTTGTACCTCAAACTTCAAAAACTACGTTTGTTAAAATCAGCAGGGGCCTCCCCTTTTAGATAACTTCTGGAACCGCCCCTGCATTTATACAAATAATAAAATGTTAAATCAAAAAGTGAATGTTTTAAACGTGTATAAAAAAAGAAATAATAAGAATGTAAGTTTTACTTTCGTAAAAGTTAATTAAACCGTTTGGGAGTCCCTGGAATTTCTATACGTAGGTAATTAAAGTGGACAAGGCTTTGTGAGCACATGGCATGGAAAATAAATACAAACTAGCAGGCGGAATGCAGAATTTAGTCGATTGTTGTGTTCCACCACCTACCTGTGCATTCTTTATGTTATATAGTTTGAATGGCCACAGAAATTGGAAATTGTTTAATATACGGCTCGAAACGGATGTTGTATGACATTGAATACGTAAATAATTGCTATAATATAAACCAGTTTTAAATTAGGTATAGTGTAACATCATAAAATACCTAATCAGTAGCAGAATATTTATTATTTTGTGAAAAGGTAAGTGACTTATTTTAAGTAGCTAAGTAGTAAGTCGTTAATTAATGAGCTTAAACGTAAATATAATTAGAAATTGATAATTAATTAATCTAATATAAAACCAAAAACCAAGATGTGTAGATTAATTAGATGGTTATTGTTATTGTATATTCAAATATATTATAGATAGATATAGGTACATAATACACCTGGTACACATAATGTTTTAGCCCGCAGCTCGCAATTTAATAATAATAACATTCACAATTCACATACCTAATAAGTAGGTGTACTGTGTATTATGTATTTATGCAGGTACATAAATGTAGAATTTAGAAGACACCTGCATTGCCGGTAGGTAATTTCTGCTGCCTACTTGAAGTCCAATTTAACCATGAAACCAAATATAAAACTGTAGGTATATAGATAGTATTTTTTAAACGAACAATGAATACCTAGATTATGTTTATTATTTAATAATATTAATAATATAAAATTACTTCCAAAAAAATATATATACTGTTAGTAGGTATAGGTAAATTTAAACTGACGCATGACATCGATTCCACAACATCAAAAGTTGGTATCGTCCACCATATTGGCATCATCAGGTGATGAATGAAATTACATTTTTAATTTAATTTTTAAATAAGTACCTATATGAGTCCTGATTAAAATTGTATTACAAAAGTTATTTAAATATTTTTTTTATTATTTATACTGAATTATAAAAACGTCAAAAGGCGATTCTAAAAACAATCCTGAAAATACCTAGTTCAAATTTGTGGTACATAATCAGGGTACATAGGCACCTAATTGTGGGATATAATCAGCGAGTTAAAAAAAAACCACCTACATAAAGCCGGCGCCACACATGCGGCATTCGGCGAAAGGCGAACTTTGGCTTTCGTCGAATGGCATTTGGCGAAAGGCGAAAGCTTTGATAGGCGAGCGTCGTTTAACCACTCCATTTTATTAAACAACTATCGAAAACCAACACAAACGCTGCCAAGTGTCAAGACTGGCAAAAAACAATCCCAATGTGTGTACCGATCGAATTTATGACGCGCGAATCCTTTGATTCGTGTCAATTTACCGACGCGAAGCGGGAATGGCGAATGACGACATGCGTGGCGCCGGCTTAAGTTTAATAAGGCGCCGCTGGTCGTTGTCAGCAATATTACGACATTGCGCCTCTTTGTGATTCTTTCACTCAACGATCAAAACATGAACGTTGAAAAAAGAAAGCTCAAATGCATAAAGGCACATATATGATGCTATTCTTTAGTTTCTAGTTTTACAGGAAGTGACAACTTTATTTCTTAAATCGAAACCCCATTTTTTCTTTACCATTTCGATAAAGCTATAAATTCCATATACAGGCACTTTTAAAAAATAAAATGAAAAATAACAGAATTATTGCCAAGTTTTTCACTACACAAAGAAAGCCATGCATGAAATGAAATAATTGTTAGGAAAAAAAAAACGCAAGTATGCTATAAAATAACTGAAAAACACAGCGAATTAGATCTCTACATAAAACCACTGTCACTTTTTGAATGTACTGTACAGGGTGTCCCACTTTATTTATTTATGTGATAGTAATTAACCCGTTTGGTAGATTTTAATGGCATCAAAAAAAAACTATTGAATATCACACAAAAAAGTTGGGAACTATACATTTTTTTTAATGGAAACCACTTTTTTCTACAAAAGAAATAGATTTTTTATACTTTTATACATTTTAGTATTAGGTACGTAGGTACTCATCTAAAATTTGAGCCCTATAGATTAATAAGAACTAATGGAGATAGAACCGATTAAGTATGTTTTTGCCAAAATTTTGGAAAACGTTGCTCGAAAACTATTGTATTATTTCGATGTAGAATCCAAAAATGAAATATAAAATACATAGTACATTCCATTTGGAACAAGCGAGTTGATACCAACTTCTGGTAGAAACGGAAGTCCCATATCTGAACGAAAATATTTTTAATCGATAGAACATTGTGAGAAACCCCCGTATACAAATTTTCAGAATTCCGGTTTTCGTGATACACCCTGTATACAGAGTATTTCAATCTTGCGTCAGTCAAATACTCTGTCTCTCCTATAAAAGATATCGAAAATTTTTTTAAAAGGCCGGGTGGCAGAATAAGGCAGGGGAGTTGTCAACGGCTGCACTAGCTTTGGCTAAGCAGTGGCGTGTACATATATTTAGCAATTTAATTACATTGTGTATAATTTCGCGGCCTTGGCTTCGAATCGGTGTATCTCTAACACCAATCTTTTTTAAGACACTTTTAACTATTCACTATTAACACAAACACTAAAACTCCTATGCAAAGAATTACAATATCTATGCGCTGCTAATAACAATTTTAAGATATTCTGATGATACGCTTAAGGCGGCGTTACACGGTGCCAGTAACTTGTATAAGTCACTAAAATCCAGTACTAAAAGCAAGTGCTTTTGAAGATAGTTTTATTTACATGATACTAGTAACTTGTTCAAGTAACTTACCTGAAATAAACTAATTTAATCATATTAATAAAATTCTCGTAGTGTTTAGTTCACGGGACGCGTAATAATTTTCAATGATGAATTCGAAGCACACAAAATGTGTTTTACTTATAAAAAGAAGCATGAAATCATGTGTGAAAGTATTGATGGAGGAGTTAATTGACAGTTTGCAGAATGAATTAAGAGCTAATCCTAACAAAAGGATTTGGATAAGAAAATGGCTGGCAAGGAGAAGCGCACGTGGTGCCTCTAACTCGCCATTGAAGACGTTGAGGAATACAGAAATTGTATTATTTAATAAGACCAAACGTTGGAATCACAGCTAAAAAGCGTGTCTACACAGGTTTAGTTAACAGGATAGTGGGAGTGGGAGTAACCACTTGCGCCAGTAAATAGAAGCACTTTCTATTCACTGGACTGGAATCATTACTAAAGCCAGTACTGGAATTTAGTACTAAAATTAATATCTGTTTACACTAAGCAAACTGGATTTTAGTAACTTGTACAAGTTACTGGCACCGTGTAACGCCGCCTTTATGGTACGATCCGTTGTCAAGGGAATTATCGTAGTTGCTAGAGGGCGGGGCTTCGATACGAACGACCGCGCAGATATTATTCTTTGATGATGTTCGTGGGTGGCCAGGGGTGGCTTAATTGTTCTTTATATAGCGGACGGACTCTAGCTAGACGGTAGAGGTCCCAAAGGTGTACTGTATAGTTTAAAAATATTTTTTCTACTACCGATCGTAAAGTACTAACTTTCCGCACGCTGTAGAGTGCGTAGCGTAAAGTTTACGCACTAGTGCGTAAAGAATTTTTACCTTACGCACTAGTGCGTAACGTAACATACTAAACAATTGCATACCTATTAGAGCACCTATAATAAACATATCTTATTTTAAAAACGTTAAATGTAGTTATTTAATTTTATGTAGTCCATTTATTTAATATCACGGTATTATTATAAAACATACCACCTAATTTTCAGTATTCTTTAACAATATGATTGAATTTTTTACAATTCTGAAAGTTTCATTTATATTCTTGACATTGACATTAGACAAAGATATAATAGACAATTGACTGATTTAAAATTAAGTTGGCTATAACAGTGTTGTGATTTTTAAATGACATATGAAGTTTTGACGTAATAGGTAAATTTTGACGTTTCACATTTCTTAGAGAATTTAGGTCCATTTCGGTAGTAGAAAAAATATTGTATGCAATTCGTGCGAAAAGTGAGCTTTTTTCACTCATGGATGTCGCATGAGCCGTAGGCGAATTCCCATTCGTGAAAAAATCTCACCTTACGCACTTGTTGCATAAATAACTATTTTAAATATACAGGGTGATACATTTAGACGTGACGTCATTAACTTGTTTTTTTAGTGTATTTATTATAGTTAATTGTCCTTTTAAAAGTTATTTCCAATAAGGCGAACTTGACAAGTTGAAAATTGGAAGAAATATAAAATTCTCTACGATTTATTTATTTATTCCTCCCCTCCCTTAAAAAAATGTTAGAGACAAATTTTCATTGATCTTTCCATTTAGTAAGGGAAATGACGTGCAAAATCGACAATGAAAGGCTCGGACCCGTCTGACATCCGGTAAATCGAAGAGAGTATAAATACAAGAATTTTTTTTAATCGAATTATTACCGTTATTTTTCCACATAGATAGTATGTCCTTCACATACCCCAATTATGCTGGCAGACAAAAATTTCCGGTAAGCGCGCGGGCAACGGAGATTGAAAAACAAAATATTTTTTTTCAATCTCCGCATTTGCCGCGCGCCTACCGGAAGTTTTTGTCTGCCAGCGTAATTGGGGTATGTAAAGGACATATACTACCTATGCAGAAAAATATCGGTAATAATTCAATTTAAAAAAACGCCCCCCTCCCTCAATCCGCCCACCATACCAAAAAGTTCCAGAGAGAAAAACTCTGGTATTTATATCTCGATTTACCGGCCGTCAGACCAGCACGGGAACCTCATGTCAATTTTGCACATTTCCTATACCTACTAATTTATTATGAGAAATTTACTACTAATTTCACTATACTACAAAAACTTACCTATCCTACAAAAGTTTCAAATAAAAACACTTAAATAAACAATACCCCTTTTAACTAAAATAATATTAATAAACATTGTTATTAACACTTAATTACATTTAAAAACTTAATGCGCCTTTTAATTTAATAATAAAGGCAAGCTACATAAATCTGTTCCAGATTTTATTTCTAAAGTTTTATTTACGGATAAATAATTATTTTCGAATACAGAGCGAATCGGCACAATTTTCACCATTACGTCGATGAAAAATCCCAGATTATTACGAAATGTCGTTTTAAAGTGAACGTGTGGGCACGAATAACGGAGAATATATTATATTGTTGGACCATATTTTTTTGAGGTCCATTTATAGACCATCAGCTACTGGCTATAGGTATTAGGGTAAATTGTACCATTTGAGCGATAAAGTGCTCAGATGTATAAAAAAAATCGAAAAAAAAAGTAGATTACGAAAATCTGAATCGGATATCGAAATTGATCATTTTCACCCCTTAACAAGCTAAACACCCCTATATATGAAAATAATTGCCGACATATTTTGATGTCGGTCGGTCCGCGTGCGAAAATCCGTAAAATTTGAAAAAGAAAAGAGAAAAGTGGTCACTAGTCCAATCAATGAATATATTGTAGAGTAGTTAGTAGGTAAACATACTAAAAGTCCCTGCCCCTGGGAGGTGAGCTTACGGTGGGAGTGGGGGGAGAAGGCACCATTTTTGGGTTTTTCGATTAAATCTCGGAAACGGTGGACTATAGAAAAAATATGTTCTATATAAAATGAAAGCTAATTAAATTTCCTATAAAATTGTATATACATATTTTATATTTGTCGAATATCCAACGGTTTTCGAGATATACGTTATTGAAAATCGATAATTTTCTAAAAAATCATTTTTACCCTAACGCTTTTTGTCAAACATTTGCTTCTAGTGCCTCCAACGATCGTTTCTCAGAAAAACTGTAAAAACGAAGTTGTAGAGCATTAAATTTCCTTCACTTTTGATATACACTTTTGCTACTTTATCTTCAACCAATCAAAAGTTATAGAATTTCTAACATGTACGCTCAATTTCGATGTTCCTCTAGAAATGAGGATGTTGACGCTACCATTGATGATTAACAACATTTTAACAATAGAAATAAGGTAGTTGCAATTGACACAACACTTTTTTTATAATTATAACTTTTATTACATTATTACGAATCATATAATGAAAGTATTTACATGGACTGATAGTAATTAAAAAATGAAAAAATAATCATTCAAGGTGACATCTTGGTTTTTTTGAGGCGAAAGAGGGTCGCTGCTCATTCATCTTCGTCAGCAGTGGAGACGTTGTCCAAAGAGATTGGTAGTGTATATCGATGTCGGCGTCGTCGCCTTTTTCCTGAATTAATATGCCGACTCTGTTGTTGCAACTGCCCTTGCAATTCGGGCATGCGACAGAGCAGTTTAACGATGCTTTTTTACAACCACACCTGCCTCCGTCACATTCTTTCGTGCATCGGCAAAAAATCATCTTCCTTTAAGATTTCGTCAGGACTGTCAGGAGCAGCATCCAACTTTGACAGTTTCGGAACTAGTTAGTCATTCCTTCTCTCCCAACCCCAATCGGCGCCCCACCATTAGGTTCCTCCTCTAACCACAGGTGTACTTGGTGGTACGTCCAGAATGCATGCTGCTTAACAGCTCCCTCAGTTGGAGGGAGAGTTGAACGATCAGGCTTTATGTTTGCAGCTGCTTTGACAAATGATTTGTAGTGGAACACGTTGAGGGATTTTTCTGTGGCTAGAACATCATACCATGAACCGCTGGCAAATATCTCAGCTGCACGTTGTATGATTTTGGCCTTCTAGTACCTACATTTTGACAAAACCCACTTTACTCTTGCGATACGCTGCGGATGTTGAGTCACAGCTTGTGAATGCATGTAAGAATAACAAATGGGCATTGTCCTTCATTTCAGCTCCTGCTGCAGCTGTTGTGAGGAATATACAATAGTCTTGACCTTTCCTATTCCAGGTTTTACCAGCAGAATGTCACGATCAGTGGGGGTTTTGGAGAACAGCCAAGGCGACGTCCTCTACAATACCAGCTACCGAGGAATTTTGCGATCTGTTGATAGCTGTCTTCACAATATCAACGTCAGCATCACCTGAAGCTTGGAGCATATTTACCCATTTTTCTGCAGCTGCATCATCAGCAGGTTTATCAGCTGACTCTTATTATGATAGTTGGCAAGGAAATCATCATCATAATCATCATGGTAGCGTCAATATACTCATTTCTAGAGGAACATCGAAATTGAGCGTACATGTTACAAATTCTATAACTTTTGATTAGTTGAAGATAAAGTATAGCAAAAGTGTATATCAAAATGTGAAGGAAATTTAATGCTCTATAACTTCGTTTTTACTGTTTTTCTGAGAAACGATCGTTGGAGGCACTAGAAGCAAATGTACCTACTTTATTATTCGTGTAGATTTAAAAAAAAAATTATAAAAATGTAAGTTGCCATTAAGGAAAACAAAGTTACTACCTGCTCAGAAGAAATGGGACACCCTGTATAATCGGCATTATTTTGGATTTTGTAGAACTTGAGGAACTAGACACATAGCAAAAAAAAATCTATATATCTATATTATTACCCAAGACATTGGACATCCACGCATTATAAGTAAAAATATTGTTCCGGTTGGTAATTTAGAGTTTGAGTGTCCGGGTTTTTTTTTTCTTTAAAATCAGCATTCTCTTCTATTTTTACTAATACTTTTTAGTTTTTGTTTATTTGATAATATACTTAATATAGAGGTGGATATCTGATATCTTCATTTCAACAGTTATAATTTGAATTTAAGCCTTTTAGGGTTATTTTGTACTTATGTTAATAATTTTAAAATTAATGTTTTCGTATTTTTCAAAAATATTCTACCATCGTTGTCGGAATATTTTTTTACCATTCTTTTTACCATATATCTGGGTTGACACTTTATTTGTAATATAACCCCAGACTGGGATATTAGTTATATAAAAAATGCTGTACTTGTTTGTTCTAGAAATGTCGTTCTAAAAGTAAAATATGAAACTATTATGGTGTTCAGGGACAATGATTGTATTTTTTTTTTTATCAAAAACACCAACTTGTATTACACCATTTGAAAGCTCTGATTTTGAGTTGTAAATTAAACTTCGGATACAAAGAATTACTGGGGCTGTCTCCACAGAAGCTTTTTTCTTATTTTGACATCATAAGTATACAGTGGCAGTTTCTCAACTTGTGATGCAGAACTGCAGCGCTGGCTTTAATCTAAAAAATTAATGTATTGCATGATTTGCTGCGCTGCAGCCAAACAGTAAAACAATGTCTACAAAACAAGACTTGTAGACATCCTACTTTTCACTCATTGGAGCTCACCTCACTCCTCAGCTTGTCAACACTAGTTGAGAAACCAACACTGAAAGGGATATAGGTACCTATATATTTCTTTCACCTATACTAGGTTATGCTTGACGTAGAAAAGTGCACCTGCACCATATTATATCAAAGTACAATAAGTGAAATATGCAATAACAAATGAAATGTGTAATTAGTGGAGGTAAAAGATAAATACCTTATATTTCTGAGTTTGTGCCGCATATCTTTGCAGAACAGTCAGAACATTATACTTAATAAAGAAAAATAAAAATAGTCAAAAGAATGATGGTCAAATTATTTTCAGATTCATAATGGAGAATAATAATTTGATTGAGTCTTCAACACAAAATAAACACAAATGTAAAAATAAGAATGAAAAAAGGCCAATAAGCTATTATGAAAATACTCCACAAAATGAGAACAGATTATCATCGAGTAGTAACACAAATAAAGAATGTAAGTTTGATCATAGTCCTACCCAAATGCATTGTTTAACTACCACCGTTCCGCAGAATATTGCATCAGAAAACATAGCAGGAAAACATACTCCAACGAGAAACAGTTTAAGACATAGTAGAATGATCGTACTTAATAGATCAGGAAAAGGTAATTATAATAATGTATTTACTTATTGGGTTCTACATCTTTGGTCTCACTAAGGGTAAAAACGTAGGAAGCGAGGAGGCTAGAGGCAAGCGATGAACTATCGACGAGACATGATTTTTTTTTTCTTTTTCGTGCATCGCTTCTGCTTGCCTCTTGCCCCATTGCTACACTATACACCTTAACAGGCGATATATACATTTTTATATATTTTCAGTCATAATGTAGGCAAATCATCCACACCATCATCATCAAATAATAAGTTAAAAGCAAATTGAATTGTAGGTATGTTTAGTAGTTATAGGTGTTCATGCTCATATTTCCATTATACTTAATTTCGCAGCTTAATCCTTATCAACCTAATTTGTTGACATACTAAAACTAAAAGCTGTGCCTGTCATTTGATTTATTTTATGTTGTCCTTAGTATATGGAATAACTTAAAAAATTTTAGTTAGTGAATTTTATGTGTTTTTGATTAATCATCCTTACCTATCCCATTAACAGTGCTTCTCCAAATATATATGGCTAGTAAATGCAACATTTAGGAACGGTGGATTCCGTAGAACCAATTAGATAAGAATACAAAAAAAATAAAGTCTTCGTATTTTCTATGTACAATTATATACTAATATTAGGAGTCTTGTTCAATGCTTTTTTTTTGTAATTTAGTGGTTAATTAATTTAAAAATTACAATGGTCTAGATATCGATTCTCATTATTAGTGCCATTTTCAGTTAAATTGTCTTCTGCTTAATATGGAAGATTGAATATCTCTTATCAATTTTGATATATTATATCGTAGTTTTTTTCGTTTCAACTTTAGGACTAAATTTTGTCCATTATCTTGACAAACAATATGTTTACCAACCCCCCTTTTCTTCTTTTACAGAAGATCTTGTGTATCTCACCATTCGAAAACTTTTTACTCTTTGTACTAGCCCTCTTTGCTACCGAAATGAACAGATCTTATGTTTATTGTTTTAAACAAAGAAGCAACAATAACTTTGTTTTGTATTTCTTAGATTACATTAAGTATGTACACTATTGGCAAATATCTAGAGATTGAGCATGGTGAGTTAGAATAGAATAAAATTAGCAATACCATGTATGAGATTGCTATAGGTTAGTGACGTTGATGCCGCTCTTTATCATTCGTTTGCAGCGTCGTCAATCAAAATCATATTATGGTTCTTTAATTTTACGATTTTTCTCTTATTTTAAAATAAGAGATTGGTAATCCGTCACAGCCGTCACATTATTATTTTGCAAAAATCTTCATAACAGATACAATGTATCTATTTGTGTTTCAGTGCCTGCATCAAATCAACCACCAATTATAAGATACCACAAGTTTGTAAAAACGCTACTAATATTAATAACATTCTTGGGGACTGTTTTGACTACTTTTTCCATGTTATTGCTTTTGTGGTCACCCAATATAAGGTCAAGAGATAATCCATATTGGAGTGCTATTCCAGTAAGATTTAAATATATATTATTATTCAACTAATTAGTTATTTGATTTTTTCCTTTCCTTTAAGAATAATTGTTATACCTATCTAAATTGCAAGAGCTTTGTGATTAATACTGGTCTGCCAAACCAAGTATTTGTATAAGGTTTACAGATTGCCATAACAGGATGTTTCATGAAGAAGATATTTCATTATAGGTGGATCATATTAAGCAAAAAGCCTCGAAGGTTCTTATGAACCATGTATCTAAGTCCAGTGGCGCACCCAGATTTTTGTCTTGGGGGGGAGGCTGATGGTCTGCAGCATGAGGTGAGGAATAACTTATATAAAGGAAACAATGTGCATATGTTACATTACACTAAAGCCAACGTTTAATTTATGTTGGTTTGGGGGGGCTGCAGCCCTCCCCAAACCTGGGTGCGCCACTGTCGATGTCTACATGATTAAGAAAATATGTCAATATTTCCTTCTCATGAAACACCCCTATATAGTGGTACTTTCGATATCCCTACCATTTGTTTTCAAAGTGCGGTCCAAGACAACGCAAAACTTGTTTGAAATAAAGGTGCCAGCAACGCCTTTGTCTAAAAACGTGTGAAGATTGTCAGTACTCTTTTTTCAACACGTAGGCGTTACTTTTGAACACATTAATATTCATAATTAATTTGGTGTTTGATAATAATTAATATGTAATTGTAATTAATTTACAATACTAGTAACGTTAAGATGCTTGTTACATTACAAGAGAATAGTTTGTAGAACGAGCGTAGCGAGTTCTTTAAAATTCTTGAGTAACTTAAGAAGCAGGTAACGTTACACATATCGTAACACGTTTTATTTTATTCATTATTTTTTATTCCTGCAGCCTGTCACCTGTGCTGCACTGGTTCTTAATTTAAAAATATAATATAATAAGAGCATGGTTTGCCAAAACCTTTAAACCGTAAAAAAATGGTTACAAATATTGTAAACCGTTTTTTATGTTTAAAACCTGTAGCAAATCATGCCGTACATTACTTTTTTAAGTTAAGAACCATACACCAGTTACACTGTTAAACAAAGGCTATTGAAAATCATTAACAGTTATAACTAATTTTATATACAGGGTGAAGTAAAAAATAATTATTTAAAATTTATTTTTTTTTCAAAAAAAACTTGTTTGGATCACTCTTTACACATTGATACCAATGATACCTACAATTTGTTGGACCGGATAAGGATATCTTAAACGATTTTAATCCTCTTTCTTTTTTCAGGTAATTCTTTCTGGTATAATAGGATATATATTTATACTAGTTTTCAATTTTGGCCAACATGGTAGGAAATTTAGTTATTGGATAAGTTCCATAAAGGTATATAATTTTTTTAGTTGTTTTCCAATACTAATTTTTAAAATATATAGTAATTATCGACCAAGTAAAATTTGTTTAAATGTTTAAATTGATAGAAATAACACCGAAGGGAAATTAAAAATTATATACGTTAATGTAAGGTGTATTAAAATATAATTATTTAGATCATGATGCTGTTTTTTGTGATTTATTAGTCAAGGTGCGGAAACCTGAACCTATTTTTAGGCAACGTAGGGATCTTAAGAAAAAAAATGTTGATTTTTTCAATACTGATGACATCTGGTCACAGTTGAACTCACTCTTTTTTATTAATGGTATTGATGGTAAGGTAAAATTATTAAATGACGCAATAATTAGAATATTTGACAAATATGCACCTAATCGATTAATTAAAATCACAAAGCCCCCATCTCCTTGGCTTCAGATGATGTAAGATTGTTAATGACGCAAAGAGATAAAGCTAAAGAAAAATATGAGAGGTCAAAACTACCACTGCATTAGGAAAATTACAAGTATGACAGAAATCAAACAACCGCTAAAATTAAGAATGAAAAGAGGGCATATTTCAAATGTATATCTGAAAGTAGAAATTCAGGAGTTATATGGAAAAATTTAAATAATTTAAACATAAATTAAAGTAAAGTGGCCATACATTCTAACTTACATGACGTTAATAATATAAACAACGCCTTCATAAATAGTATACTGACATTTAACATCACCATTCTGAAATAATAAACTTTTATAATAACAATTTTAATACTAATGTACCTCCAAACTCATTTAGTTTTCAGTTAGTAGATTTGAGTACAGTTATGATTGCTTTAAATAAAATTAAAACTAATGTAGTAGGTTCAGATGGCATAAATCTAGAAATGATAAAAATATGCTTTCCAATAATTCAGAATCATATGTTAAATATAATTAATAGTTGCATCCTAGAAAACTATTTTCCCAATGATTGGAAAATGCACAAGTTCTATCAATTCCAATAAAGTTGAGGATTATAAAGATCTATGCCCTATAAAATTAAGTATACTCCCTACCTTTTCAAAACTGCTAGAATCAATATTAAATTTACAAATTAGGAAATATTTAGACAAGTATAATATTTTACCAGTTCACCAATCTGGTTTTAGACCTCAACACAGTTGTACTACAGCCCTACTTCATATAACGGACGATATCTTGAAAACAAATGATGAAGATAAGTTAACGCTGCTCGTGTTGTTAACATAATGGAAGCTATTTTTAAATTTTTAGGTCTTAGTAGAGATGCTATACAATTGTTATGTTCCTATCTTTCTAACAGAATTCAATCTATCAAAATTGACAACATGATTCTGACCCTCTACAGATTACACAAGGTGTACCTACCTCAGGGCTCTATACTTGGTCCACTACTTTTTTGCTTATAAACATCCAACTTTTATTATTATATAAACCATTGTAAAATGCACATGTACGCTGATGATACACAGTTATATTTTTCTTTCAACCCTGATGAACTAAACCTGGCAATAAATAATTTAAATCCCTTGAACTAAACCTGGCAATAAATAATTTAAATATTGATTTAGAATCCATACTAAATGCATCTAATAATCATGCTTTATCCCTTAACGCTTCTAAGACAAAAGTTCTTTTATTTGCTACTAATTCTTTGTATCAGAAATATGTTAAGGATGTTAAGCTGACGTTAAATAATACTGAAAGTAGTTACTGAAGTTAAATATCTAGGATTATGGATGGACAATTCCTTCAGATTTAAACTACACGTTTCTAAGTGTATACAGAAAGCCTACGACTGTATGAGATTGTTATACCCCCCTAGGTCATACCTCAGCATCAAAACAAAAACTATTCTTTGTGAGACGCTGATACTGCCACAATTTTCGTTCTGTTCCCTTATTTACAGCTTTTGTTTAGATGCTGCAGATCAGTACAAAGTACAAAAAGTTCAGAACTCCTGTCTCAGATATTGTTTTGGCGTAAGAAAATATGATCATACATCATGTAAACTAAGGGAACTACAGTGGCTTAATATGCAAAATCGCTTTCTTTTACTCCTCCACCTTATTTCATTAAATTATTATCAATAAGAAACCAAGTTATTTATATGATAAAATTATACTTCGTTCATCGGTACATAATGTAAATGTTAGAAATAAAAACACCTTGGCTGCTCCATCACATAGAATAGCACAGTTTGAGAGATCTTTTACCTTTAATATGTATAGAATTTAAATAGTATACCAGAGGTTGTTAAGGATATTAAAAAAATAATCATTTTTAAAAAACATATGCACATAACTTTGCTTGCTAGATAGAACTTAGGATAATGAAATAAACTCATTTTTAATTTCCCTTTGAATTTAAATTTAACTCGTCATTGTTGTAAAAATAATTCCAATTACTATGATATGTGTCTACACTACTAATATGTGTCTACACTATTAATAGGGTTTTTTCTTTTTTTATGTTACTCATCGGAGTTAAATGGAAGAGCAGAATTCAGTGTTCGCATTGTATTCTGAATTTCGCTCCGTGATTTTCCTTCTTTTTCTTATGGTAGAATACATATTTACTAAATATTATTGTAACTATTATTAGTCTTTCAAACTTTATAATTACTATGTATTTAAGATTAATATCTGTATGTCTCTGTTGTTAACAGAAAGAAGGAAATAAAAGGTATTAAATAATGAACATTTGCAAGTTATAATCAGGTCAATTTAAACATTTAAATAAACTTCTTCCAGTGGAAACTACCTATGTGATAATACTGTACTTATACTGTAAATACGAATGATCTTAAAGGTAAAAAATGGTGCATATTAAACATTTGTAATAAAATAACATTTTGTAGTGCAATATGTAGACCAAGTTCAAGCACGGGTGAATGGATTTCTTATTATTGGATGATTTCAATATGGATATAGATAAGCAGAAATTCTTACTATAATAAAAAAAATTGTGCGACTATAATTATTGACCTAATTAATTGAATTAAAACTATGATTCACTTTTTGCATAAGTTTTAAGTTCTCCAAAACTATCTGACCGTTGAGTGCGTTCAGCCGACAAACTATCTGACCATTGAGTGTGTTCAGCCGACACAGCTGCTAACACAGCGATTGTCGTTGAGGTGACTCCATAAATTGTTATTGATTTGTCAGCTGCTGAGTAAAATCTCCAGGGCATTTAAGACACGCTGACTTCATCCAGCGCTAAATATTACTACTGGAAGGTGAAACAAATTCAAATGCATTGTCAGCAGTGTCAGTTGTAAACTGATAGTTAACTTCAACTAAAAAAAATATTACAAAACATGAATAGTCATATATACTGTTTTATTTTTGTGGTTTAGCTATTCGTTCAGAAAACATGTCAACCACTAAGTTGCAGTGTAGGTCATCACCCTGAATGATTGACTTGCTATGAACTACGTATAGGTACATAAAATGTCAAAAAATGAGTGAGTAGAAGTAATGACGCGGCAGTGGTATACTGGCACGGAGATATATCTAAAGTCGATGGGATAGTTTCTGACGATTACCCCAGCTGTCATTCTTCTACCCTACCCACATTTGACTTTATGTTTTTATGCCCCATTTACTAGTACAGTATCGTCGATTCTAAATGATTGCGATATCAACTGTCGAAACGCTCAGTTGGCATTCTCTGATCTGTGTTTATTTATCATAATATATTTGTTTTTTAGTATGCATCAATGGCAACAAGTCTGATAGCTGCGATAGCTTCTTTTATGATGTGTGGTTTTGCTGTGATACATCTAATAGCCCTAGCCACACTGACATGCTCACCACCTGATAAAATCAATACTACCTGTATGTGCCAAACAAATTCAACTGAAAAATCATCATTTCTCACTGATTACCATTATGTTGACCTCACTTGTACAGAAGTAAATAATATATTGTACATTATAATTATATTTACGTGTTTTACAAATGGAATAGTAGGGATATGCGAAATTCTGTACTTGTATTTACATTGGTCATGCAGAATTACTTACGTATATTCTAAAGTACAAACTAAAGATAACTCCGATAATATAGTAAATAGAACTGATAGATAGCATAACTGTTATCAAGAGTTTTTTAGTCATACATCCAAAGAAAAATAGCTGTAGATTTATTTTAATGGAAATAATCTGTAACGTTAAATAATACTGAAAGTAGTTACTGAAGTTAAATATCTAGGATTATGGATGGACAATTCCTTCAGATTTAAACTACACGTTTCTAAGTGTATACAGAAAGCCTACGACTGTATGAGATTGTTATACCCCCCTAGGTCATACCTCAGCATCAAAACAAAAACTATTCTTTGTGAGACGCTGATACTGCCACAATTTTCGTTCTGTTCCCTTATTTACAGCTTTTGTTTAGATGCTGCAGATCAGTACAAAGTACAAAAAGTTCAGAACTCCTGTCTCAGATATTGTTTTGGCGTAAGAAAATATGATCATACATCATGTAAACTAAGGGAACTACAGTGGCTTAATATGCAAAATCGCTTTCTTTTACTCCTCCACCTTATTTCATTAAATTATTATCAATAAGAAACCAAGTTATTTATATGATAAAATTATACTTCGTTCATCGGTACATAATGTAAATGTTAGAAATAAAAACACCTTGGCTGCTCCATCACATAGAATAGCACAGTTTGAGAGATCTTTTACCTTTAATATGTATAGAATTTAAATAGTATACCAGAGGTTGTTAAGGATATTAAAAAAATAATCATTTTTAAAAAACATATGCACATAACTTTGCTTGCTAGATAGAACTTAGGATAATGAAATAAACTCATTTTTAATTTCCCTTTGAATTTAAATTTAACTCGTCATTGTTGTAAAAATAATTCCAATTACTATGATATGTGTCTACACTACTAATATGTGTCTACACTATTAATAGGGTTTTTTCTTTTTTTATGTTACTCATCGGAGTTAAATGGAAGAGCAGAATTCAGTGTTCGCATTGTATTCTGAATTTCGCTCCGTGATTTTCCTTCTTTTTCTTATGGTAGAATACATATTTACTAAATATTATTGTAACTATTATTAGTCTTTCAAACTTTATAATTACTATGTATTTAAGATTAATATCTGTATGTCTCTGTTGTTAACAGAAAGAAGGAAATAAAAGGTATTAAATAATGAACATTTGCAAGTTATAATCAGGTCAATTTAAACATTTAAATAAACTTCTTCCAGTGGAAACTACCTATGTGATAATACTGTACTTATACTGTAAATACGAATGATCTTAAAGGTAAAAAATGGTGCATATTAAACATTTGTAATAAAATAACATTTTGTAGTGCAATATGTAGACCAAGTTCAAGCACGGGTGAATGGATTTCTTATTATTGGATGATTTCAATATGGATATAGATAAGCAGAAATTCTTACTATAATAAAAAAAATTGTGCGACTATAATTATTGACCTAATTAATTGAATTAAAACTATGATTCACTTTTTGCATAAGTTTTAAGTTCTCCAAAACTATCTGACCGTTGAGTGCGTTCAGCCGACAAACTATCTGACCATTGAGTGTGTTCAGCCGACACAGCTGCTAACACAGCGATTGTCGTTGAGGTGACTCCATAAATTGTTATTGATTTGTCAGCTGCTGAGTAAAATCTCCAGGGCATTTAAGACACGCTGACTTCATCCAGCGCTAAATATTACTACTGGAAGGTGAAACAAATTCAAATGCATTGTCAGCAGTGTCAGTTGTAAACTGATAGTTAACTTCAACTAAAAAAAATATTACAAAACATGAATAGTCATATATACTGTTTTATTTTGTGGTTTAGCTATTCGTTCAGAAAACATGTCAACCACTAAGTTGCAGTGTAGGTCATCACCCTGAATGATTGACTTGCTATGAACTACGTATAGGTACATAAAATGTCAAAAAATGAGTGAGTAGAAGTAATGACGCGGCAGTGGTATACTGGCACGGAGATATATCTAAAGTCGATGGGATAGTTTCTGACGATTACCCCAGCTGTCATTCTTCTACCCTACCCACATTTGACTTTATGTTTTTATGCCCCATTTACTAGTACAGTATCGTCGATTCTAAATGATTGCGATATCAACTGTCGAAACGCTCAGTTGGCATTCTCTGATCTGTGTTTATTTATCATAATATATTTGTTTTTTAGTATGCATCAATGGCAACAAGTCTGATAGCTGCGATAGCTTCTTTTATGATGTGTGGTTTTGCTGTGATACATCTAATAGCCCTAGCCACACTGACATGCTCACCACCTGATAAAATCAATACTACCTGTATGTGCCAAACAAATTCAACTGAAAAATCATCATTTCTCACTGATTACCATTATGTTGACCTCACTTGTACAGAAGTAAATAATATATTGTACATTATAATTATATTTACGTGTTTTACAAATGGAATAGTAGGGATATGCGAAATTCTGTACTTGTATTTACATTGGTCATGCAGAATTACTTACGTATATTCTAAAGTACAAACTAAAGATAACTCCGATAATATAGTAAATAGAACTGATAGATAGCATAACTGTTATCAAGAGTTTTTTAGTCATACATCCAAAGAAAAATAGCTGTAGATTTATTTTAATGGAAATAATCTCGTTGAAAAGTCTTTTGTTTTACCCAAATTATAAGGAAGGTGTTCTAGTTCTAAGGAACCATAAATCATAAGCTTCAAAGAGATGTAATTTTTAGCAAAAAGTTTTCAGAAACATATCCCGTCATTAAAATTTTAACTTCGGGCAAATTTTTACCCTGCATCTTTTAGAATAAGTAATATTCTAACTACCCAAAGATAAATATAGCTCATAACTATTACCACAAAGTTTGCCAAAGGGCCACCCCTCAATAATATGTTTATATTCAAAAAGACAGAAAATATGTACCTAAGACAAGAAAATATATACCTAAGAGTTTAATGCTACGTAAACTTAGAACATACAATATACAGGGCGATTCATGTTGGATGGAGTATTAGAAGTACCCTATATGGAGAACGGGTAAACGTTATCCTTTTGAAAATTTGGATACCAAGACAGAGTATGCACTGTCAGTCTTAAATATTATTGACAGCGCGGCGTTGCCAATTGTAGATAAAACTGGAAACATCTTCGTTATTTAAATTAACACCACGTATGTTTTTCTATTTTTATAATCTGCACCCAATTTTAAGTAACTTTCATTAATATATTCCTATTCCTATCTCAAGCCATTTCAGAGATATTAATTAATTTCCAGATTTATTGAGCAAAATCTGACTTCTAATAAATCGTATTATCTGCCTACCCAAAAACAATCATAAGCTGACCTATCGATACCATTAGATAAGGCCTGAGGACTTTTCGTGCTGTAGCCAAACCTTAGTCTTAGTAGTATTACACAGGATAGATTAGAAATAACTTTCTTTAAATGACTAATAAAAGTAGTCAAAAGTAATTTTTTTTAATGGAACCCCCTGCCCTATACCGGGTGACCACGAAATGACGCTCGCCCTTATATCTTCTTTGTTTTACAGGATATAAATTTCAAATTTGGGCACGTCAAATAACGGTGAAATATGCATTATTTCAACAATTTTATTACTTTCTGTCGCTTCCGGTTTCACCGGAAATGACACTAACTTTCGATTTTTAAATGGAACACCCTGTATATTTTTACATTTTTGGATTCAGGAGGTCATTTTGAATATAGGTAAGGCATATTGAGACAAAAATATTATTGACAGACATTTATTCGCATTATTTATTGATTGACATTATGACATTGGTGTAATATTTTTGATTTGTGCAGTTATAAATGTGAATCTATAAATAGATGCTTATAAATCGAAAACACTACGAGTTAGGTAGGTACACCATACATAGCTGAATATAGCAAAATGTGTCAGCTTTCTGAATCAGCAGTAATATACAGGGCAGGGCGTTCCATTAAAAAAAAATCACTTTCGACCACTTTTATAAGTCATTTAAAGAAAGTTACTTCAAATCTACCAAGTAATACTTTAAATGACTCATAAAACTGGTCGAAGTAATTTTTTCTAAATGAAACACCCTGTATATTATTACTAATACAGAAAGCCGACACATTTTGCTATTCAGCTATGTATGGTGTATCTATACATAACTCATAGTGTTTTCGATTTATAAGCATCTATTTATAAATATGATAATATAAGATTCACACTTTACTGCCACAAATAAAAAATATTACACCAATGTCAATCAACAACAAATATTGCGAATAAATGACATTTCCGCCGCAACAAAATATTTCATAGCCTACATGCTGTACGAGAACAAGGCATACGTAGGTACTACTTCTAAGGCAAATTTATAAATAGATGCTTATAAATCGAAAACACTACGAGTTAGGTATAGGTATACCATACATAGCTGAATAGCAAAATGTGTCAGCTTTCTAAGTCAGTAATAATATATACCAGGTGTTCCATTTAAAAAATTACTTTTGACTACTTTTATGTCATTTAAAGAAAGTTATTTCTAATCTACCCTGTATACTACTACTACTAAGACTAAGGTTTGGCTACAACATGAAAAGTTCTCAGGCCTTGCCTAATGGTAACCGACTGGTCAGTTTATGATTGTTTTTTGGTAGGCAGACAACACGATTTATTAGAAGTCAGATTTTGCTCAACAAATCTTAAAATGAATTAATATCTCTGAAATGACTTGAGATAGGAATAGGAATATATTAACAAAATTTACTCAGAATTCGGTGTAGATTCTAAAAATGGAAAATATATATGTTCCATTTAAAATAACGAAGATGTTGACCGATTTTACCTATAATTGGCTACACCACGCGTCGATAATATTTTTGGCTCTGTTACTTTGGTATTCAAATTTTCAAAAGGATATGTTTACTCGTTCTCCCTATACTTCTAATACTCCAATCACCATGAACCACCCTGTAATGGTATGTAATATTAAACTTGGGTAGTTGGAATGTATAGTAAATGTCAAGTTGCTATCTAATTTTTTCTTTTAATACAGTACAAAAACTCAAAACTTTAAAGCTCTATGTTTCTCTTAAAGTCAGATATTTAAAAGGTATGTTGCTAAAAATTACTTTTTTTATAAGCTCGTGACATATGGTCCATTAAAACAGGGGCATCCTGTATATTAATTCACATAAAGCTGAAATGAATAACCTCAATTTTCTGAAGTTAAAATTTATATAACCAGAATACACCTCATTTGTATATACTTCACTTAATTGATCTTTCACTGCACTAAAGTCATTTTATTAATTTATGAATTCATCTTAAATTATATAACTGTTGTTGTTGATTTGAATATGCTACTTTTCTATTTAATAAATCAGATATGCAAGAAAACTTCGTTTCGTAACACTGTTGCGTAACAGATTTTTGTTGCGCATTCGATGATACTGTATGCCAAGGATTGAGGCGTTTCATATTGTCGTCGTGTATCGTACGAGCGAACCTTCTATCGTTCCATCATTTTAATATTCTGAAATACGGCATAAAAGATTTGTTCCTGTACCCTGACTCTTTTTTTATTTTTGCTTTTTCCCGTCTAAGCGCTGACAGCAGAGTATTCTCTTTTTTTACACTCATCCACTGTGGTGGTTAAATTCCACAGCAAGTTCATCCCAAGCATCATTCTTTTTTATTTTATTGTAATTGGGATGTTTTGTATTCCACAAAATGTCTTTATTACGATATACCTCTATAAAATTAAGAGTAATTTCTTCACTCCACTCCATAGCACGACGAAAATAAAAATAAACTATACTACGTTACACAGGCCCGTCTAGACATGCAAACAAGTGGTGCAACGTCAACTCTTATCATTTCTTTGATGTGACCCTGAAATACCAACAACTGATGGGACGTCTCGATGTTACCATGTGCATCCAGACTTGTTACGCGATGGTGTTATGATACGAGGTTTTGTTGCATGTCTGTACGTAGCTTTATAGTATTTAAAAAATATATATATTTTTTTATAAATAGTATAAAACAAAACTGTACTTACCAATATAGATTTGAAAAACTTATTTGAAATCAAGATTAATCGTTCTCATTAATATAATGACTAGTCTGTTTGCTGTTTGCATTTATAGATATGGAAAAGTTAAAATAATGACAAATAATTCTTTTTTTAATGTTCACAACATTTTAGCACATTGTATGTACATATACGTGCAGGGTCATTCCTGATAAATTGACATTGCAATTTTTTAATCATCAAAGAACTGCTGTAAGTGGTCATATGAGGAATGACCCTGTACAACAATTATTTTCAGTAAGAGAAACAGTTTACAATTATAGCACAATTTACCCCACCTAAGACAATTTAGTTTCAATAGCAATACATGAAATAGTAAAATGTGGAAAATGACTTCGACTGCATTGGGACAAAATTGCAATATTAATTATCTTTAATGTAATTTGTAAAATTTAATGAGATAAACACTATTACAATAATTTAATACCTTTCAAATTCATGAGTTCCTTATTTAATGGGACCAATGAACATTGTGTGTGCTCTTTTATATTTAACAGTATTTAAAAAGTTCGTATACATTATGTAAATAAACAGTGCCGTTTGATTTAGAAATTACTTTCATATCATATTTTCTAATTTGTTGAAAGGACCATGACCTAAGTGACTTAATGTGACCAATTGTGATATTTTATATAAGTGTTAATATACATATACACTAGGAGGGCTATAAAATAGAATAAACAAGATAAATAAAAAATGTGTACAACACGGAGAAAAAGTTTGCATATCCATATGCGTTAGAAAAGAAAACGAACAATAAAAAGGCAGCATAAAGAATTACTAGCAATAGGAGCATATAACAACTAACGGGTAGGGTCAGTCACTTCTGAAATAATTTAAAATATGCAGCAATTTTTTTATAGAATTATTGTTTTAACATTATCTGAAAATTTCCTTTTTGAAATGCAACAATGAAATCACAGAGATTGTTGTATATAATTGATTTCTCCCATTTGCCCTATCTTATGGCCTTCACACTACTCTAATAATCTTTTCCTTTGCACTGATTTACTTAAAACATTCCTGTACTAATTATTAGCATAACTGTTGGATAAATTAAATCATGGAAGAAGTTAAATCATTCAAAAACTTTTTAGATTAGTGTTGACCCCGAATAACTCGCAGATTTCACCCTGTGTATTAAAAGTAATAGCTATCCATTATGATTTTATTCATTTTAATTTAAGGTAAGGGTTTAACTGAAGGGGTTATTTCTAGATCTAAATTCTTTATAAAATGCTCGGTGATTGGTAGTACTGAGCATTTTAACTAAAATAATACTGATATGCTAGAAGTCAAACTTATCTAAGAAGCATCATACTCACACACAAGAGTCTAATACAAAAAGATGTGCGGAGCGGAGAGGAGATGTGGCTTAGTTTTCCATAATATTTTGTGTAATAAATATTAAAATCTTGATTTAAGTATTCTTACTTTTTTGTTTTTATGGTTAAGAAAAATGTAATTTTCCATTGTTTATTTTGTTTAAAATTTGCAAATAGAGATTGTTGAGGCTGAATACTTATTTTCTATTCACAATTGTAAAAATAAAAGCCGTTTTGTGTCTAAGTGAACTGTGTTTTTTATTCTCAACAAAATGATACACGTGAACTGTACAGAGATCAAAAGTCATTTAAAATTGACACCCCCCTTATTTTCCTAAGTTATTATCAATTTGTCATTCAAAAAATGAAATGAATTATTATTTATTCATTATGGTAAGATTTTCAGTTAATGAAAGACTAGATATGTAGGTATAATAATAATAACACTAACAGTAATTACAAAAACAGTTCTAGCATTACTTCTACAACTACTGTCAATAATTCACTCGATCATTTGTTATTTCATGTCAACTTGATTTTGTCGAAAGAGCTCTAGCATTACTTCTACTACTGTCAATAATTTGCTCGATCATTTGTTATTTCATGGCAACTTGATTTTGTCAAAAAATTATTAAATTAATGTTTAAAGGTGGTTAATCAAGTCAGATGACTCATGTGTGATACATCGTTGAAATCACATTTTTATTCTCTATCCAACAGTATAAAAATCCAATATGGCGTCCATAAGAAAATAAAAAATTGGCTATAAAAACATGAAGATCTAGTAGGTCTAGAAAATTTTTAAAATGTGCAGTGGATAGCCCATATCGATTTATGTAAACATGCCAAATTTCAATACATTGGCTTAAGTAATAAAAAAGTTATGAACGAAATAAGAAAACGCAATATTTCAGATTTTTTCAGGATCAGGTCAGTTATCCCGGTGCATCGTTTTGTTCAGACGCAAATATCTCGAAAACTAATGCCTCAGACAAAATTCTACATGAGCAAGTTTTTTTAGAAAATTAACGGTAAATTATGAAAATCTGATCAGAATTGCGAAAAAAATTAGTGCAGATACTTTTTTCCTTAAAATTATGTCGACGTGACCACACCGCACGCCACTGGCGCGCCTCAGTTCAACTCTGAACCATAGCAAAGATGGACCCTCACAACCAAACTATGTGTACCAAGTTTGGTTTCCCTATCTTTAATATTGTGGAAGTTAATAAAGAAAAACCAAAAATAAATTGAATTTTCAACACCCTGTATCTCCGTTAGGAGGCTCGATAGAGAAGAAATGTTAGAAGGGGTATGTCATAATTTCATGTGAACTTTCTGTACCCGAAGTTTGTCGGTTTAAAATCGGTACACCCTGTATATACTTTTTTAATGGAACACCCTTACACATAGGGTGTTCCACAGTTAGAGTGGATAAGAGGGAAACTTTTTTATTTCTCATTTTACTGGGAAAACTTATTCTTCATAAAAAGATTTGCTTTTGTTAAAAATATGATTGCCATGGAGTAAGTTAACATATCGTGTACAGGGTGTTCAGAAAATAAAAAAAATCTGAAAATTATGTAAGAGTAAACTTGAAAATTAACTCAGTATCGAGTATCATCAGCAAATGATAAGATTTTGCAGTTTATATGGTGTCTAGATAAACAGTTAATGCAAGTTATAAATAAAATTGGTCTAAGAACTGTGCCTTGTGGTACTCCAATTTTTATAATTTTAGGGTTACTCATGTTATTTCTGACATTAGACCATTAATGTTTTTTTTATTAATTAATAAATATTTAAAGGGCTTTTGTCCAAAGTTCTTTTGTCTCCTGGATATTGTAAAATGATATCGTGTTAGGCAAGTTAGGCAAGGAAGTAGTTTACAGGGTGTATATTAAAATTAAGAAGTTGGAAGATTGAGGGCAAGCAGAGCTTTTTATAATATGTCTTTTTTTCCAGTCACAAATAAAAAATAGGTAATTCCGAGGGTTAAGCATTTTGGTAATTTGAAGTAATGTGCTGGTCTCTATTGGTTTTATCTTTTTCATTGATGGTTTTGTGTAATAAAATAATGTATCAGTATTCAAAAAGGGCATTTTTCAATATTCACCGGTGAGTACACCGGTCCAACCGGTTTCTCACCGAGCCATTTCAAAATTGACCGATTAGCAAAAATAAGGTGTTTCTAAATTTACCGGTGTAATCAGCTGTTTCAACCGGTTAGGCACCGCATTCACCAGGTTCTTGAGTTGGAATTCGGTTGATATCTCGGTGGTTTTAATAACCTCACTTTAATTTTAATAATTTTGTGTTTTGTGTCATTTTGTGAAGGCTGAAAATTGTACATGTTTTTATTAAAATGGAGTCCTGCAAACCCGTATTCAACAAAAAAGGAGTCATGTTAAATGGAAATAATATAGTACGTGTTACAAAATGTATTTAGTAAGTAAAATCGTAGCCCGTTACGGTAAAATATTTTACTTAAAAAAAGTTCAAAGTAATTTTTTTGTTTAAGTTGAACTGATCAAATTTTGTACTGCTTATCCGGAAATATTTTTTAAAATCAGAAGGTGTATAATTTAAAACAATATTTTCAATAAAATTTTTATCATGTTTTTTGAGTTCAATCTTATTGGCAATTTTCTCTAACAATTCCTCATCAGAGGAAGACTCGTTAGAACTGCTGCCTTTAGTATGTTTTTTTTTTCATCTTCTGCAATATTACCATACTGACTGCTTTATTGGCCATGTTGCAATATTACAAATATGTGAAAAGGCAAGGAAATTCTGATAAAAAACAGAAACGAAACTTTCCGAGCACAAAATATTATTTTAAATGTTTTGTATACAAACGCAAATGTCAAAGTTGTCAACAGGAACCAAGAACTTTAACCGAAGCGTTTCAAAATTATTAACCAAACACACGCAACCGGACATTCACCGGAGAAAAAATTCTAAACCGGTTTCTTCAACCGGCAAATGTGACGGTGAATTTTGAAAAATGCCCAAAAACTTATCGTGCAAAGAAGCATCAAATCTTTTTAATGAAAACGAAATTTGATTTTCTCACTCTTCCACACTCAAAAATAAGTAAGTAATAAATAGTATGCCCTACTATGTAATGGTAATAATAATATAATATTAATAATAATATAAAATATTTAATGGCATATCAAAAGAAATCCGCACAAGAACTAAGTACATATTAAAGAAAATCTCCTTAAAGGCGCGGTGACACGGTACTAGTGCACTAATGCCAGTCAGCTAATATGAATGCATGCAAGTTTACTGGCATAACGTGTTCAAACGATGCTAATATCGCGCATTCATACTAGCTGACTGGCATTAGTGCACCAGCACCGAGTCACCGCGCCATAAGATTTAAATACTTTTCTTGTAGGCCTAACATAATGCAGACGTCTGTTTGAAAGCCATTGACTGAAAAAACGCCAATTGTTGTTTTAGATCATATGTATATATTATTATTATTATTATTTCATGCTTTATCTGCAACTATGAAAATAATAGTATATTACGTAATGAGAGTTGTAAATAGCATATTACGCACGAATGGAAAAATTGCGCACGACACCGCGTAGTGGCTAGTGTGGCAATTCCATGAGTGCGTAATTGCTTTACAACTCGAATTATGTACTATACTTTACCTACGATCGTATTTATTGATATTAAAACACAATTTTGTATTATTTATAGCTTATGTCAGTTTTGACAACGTTAGAAAATTAAGTTTTGCACCTACCATTTTTAATAATTTTAGCCTGGTGTCAGAAATATGAACTACAAGTGTTATGTAAAGTTGGTCACGTGGTCACATTGCATTGCACCTCTGCGGCTGAGCGTGCGATTTGTTTACGGTGTGTAAGGTTCAATTTACATAGGTGGCGGAGAGTGCGTTTTCAGCTATTTACGTTAGCGATCGTAGGTAAAATCTTTTATAACTTACCGTATTCTGAGCCTCTATAAATTTCTATAGACTTACATGATAGTCAAAACGTAAGGATGGAATAACGAGTGGGGAGGAATGACACTTCGAAATGTCAACAGACACTAAGGGCATATACCGTAATTCTAATATTTTAATCAAAATTTCGGTTCGTCATACGGTATTGGTTGGTTTGAAACATTCTGATTTCTGATTGGTTCTACTAATTTACCACACCAAATGTTGTATTTATGGTACGCGCCCTTAATATGAATATAACTGTTTTTTACTGAAAATCAAATTGATTTCACTTTCGGTAATTTCATATTTTTTATATATTGAAAAAGTATCGATTTATAAATACTTATTTACTTAAAAATCAGTTGCTAAGATAAACTTACTAGTTTTATTTATAATAAAAATAATACATACAAAGAAAATTATTTCTTGACCAGTACTCAGTATTTTGCAAAATTTGCTATAAAAGTACAAACCTTATTTGGGATTTACGGCCACACTTCTGAACATTAATCTGATAATCTGAAAAATATTTGGATTATTTAAAAAATAACCTTTACGCCTGTGACTTTACGTCGAAAGAACAGTTAAAGGTTGGTTTTCTGACATAAAATATAATTAAAATAAAATAAAAACAATTATGTTTTGCAGACGTTTCGGAAACTTAGTCTGTTTCCTTTCTCAATGCTAAATAGTCTTTCTCTTGTGTAATTCGTGAAATTACACAATTTTAATGTTTATATTATAACCATAGATACTTACTACGCTCACAGAAAAGTTGATTAGATTAGATATTCAAGTTGCTAAGTTCTTCTTTTAGCATCGGTAACCATATTGTACAACAATCTACAGAATAATTTGATACGCATTTGTCTTCATTTAGCAAAATTATTGCAGATTCTTAATTTTTCTCTTTTTACTGTCCGGTTCTTTTGTTAAAATTTTTGCTCCATTCCAATTTATTGGATGTCCGTTTTCGAAAGCGTGTTCACAAATTTTTGATTTTTCAATTTCATTTTTTCTAATATAACTTTTGTGTTCGCCCAATCTTACATTGAAGGGTCTGGATGACTCACCAACATAATATTTGTCACATTCACAATTTAATAATGATGCTAAAAGAAGAACTTAGCAACTTGAATATCTAATCTAATCAACTTTTCTGTGAGCGTAGTAAGTATCTATGGTTATAATATAAACATTAAAATTGTGTAATTTCACGAATTACACAAGAGAAAGACTATTTAGCATTGAGAAAGGAAACAGACTAAGTTTCCGAAACGTCTGCAAAACATAATTGTTTTTATTTTATTTTAATTATATTTTATGTCAGAAAACCAACCTTTAACTGTTCCTTTGACGTAAAGTCACAGGCGTAAAGGTTATTTTTTAAATAATCCAAATATTTTTCAGATTATCAGATTAATGTTCAGAAGTGTGGCCGTAAATCCCAAATAAGAACAGAAAGAAAATACAGAAAGATGCCACAAATAACTTTTAGACAATATTTACAAACCTTAATCGTTTCAGTTACATTTTGGTGGTAACTAATTATAAACCACTTGACCAGACATAGGCAATCCAGGTAGGTATTTTAATTTTTCTGTATTTGTAATACTTAATTCCGTGGTCATGTGTGGACCCTGTGTATTTCAGAATATATCTGATTACATTTTATATTTTTTATTTTTTTATTAAATATTTTCCAAAATGTTGGTAAATTTTTTATTATAAACACTGGTATATTTAAATAAAATAAATTTTACTATAATTGGGATGGCAAGAGTACCATAAAAATTACGTAATATAATATATGTATAAAATAGAAATATTGATATAAATTTGAAATATAATATAAAGTCATATTTATGGCAGACTGCCATAAAAATTATAAAATACATGATAAAAATTCAAGTCTATGGTAATATAAGGCACAATACATTTAAACACCAATATGGCATCATTAAATTGATAATAAATTTGGTGGTGGAGCAAGATTATTCGGATACCTTGATTTCAACATTGCACTTAGCCAATTTGCTCTTATTGATGCATCGTTCCAAACCAATATATTACCGAAATAAGGGGTGTTCTTTGTTCTTTTTGGATGCACGTTAATTTGTATAAAGGTTACTGTCCATCTAGATTGTGGGTTTCTTTTTGGTTCATGACCCAAATACCAAACTATATCTTCAATATTCCACGAATATAAAATGGTTTCTCCCTAAAAATGGAATAACAAAACTTTTTCGTTCAATAGAGTATTTGAATGGTAACTGGTAAACATTCTAACCTATTCCTTTTAGCTTTATACAATTAAAATGAAGAGAATGTCCCTCCTCCCCCTTCAATCTTGAAGCAATATTGAAAATGCAAAAATATTACTACAATAACATTACTAACTTTATTTTAAAATCAATTAAATCACTACCTAACAAATTCAAAACAAATCTAATTAACACGTTTACATAAACATTTCATAGAGATTACATTTAAGTCTTAGTTTCTCCATATATGTTAATTTGTTAAACAAAAGAAATGATTCGAGTAACGCAGACATTTTAAAATGTATCGGGAGTTCCTTATATATGATTTTTCATTTTCACAATAAGGTCCTGGAGATTTGCATATTTGTGATTGACATTAATGAATGAGAGGTTAACAAAGAATATGCATTCAAATAAGATATTAATAAAGTTGGTTCCTCGTTTATGAAATGTGTCAAAATAAACAAAAACTTCAGATTCTCATTTTATGATATCGCTCAGTTATTTTTAAAATACACCCATTTTTAAAATAACTGAGCGATATCAAAAAATGAGAAGACTTTTTAAAATTCGCTGAAACAAGGTTCTGTTATAAAAGGCTTAGTAATTTGTCATTATTTAATATTGCAATATAAATTTTTAATTTAGACGATTTTTATGCATTTGTTTTCCTGAATAACTTTTTGACGAAATGGCCCAAGTTAAACATTGGACATTTTCTCTAAAAATCACAGATGAAAATCAGATACTTGGTCTTGTTTCGAGGATATTGAATTGAGGATGTTTATTCATCCAAAGTTTGTCATTTTAACAAACCAGTAATGTAAGAAGTGATTTGTCATATTATTATGGCTGGCACCCATGTTATTGTGCAAATAAAAATTTACCCAATAAAATAGACCCCTCAGTGGTATTACTTAAAACAATATTTAAAAGAAGCTGAAATTACATTCAACTAATATTTTATCATTTTTGAGTCATTGTCGATTGTTTCTAGATAAAAACTACTTAGACAATTTGTGAAACAACTGTTCATACTTACTGTTTTGTCTTTAAAAGCTGTTAATTTTCCTTGTGAGAATTGAAATGTTAAAAGTTTAAACAATCTAGATCTATTATCAGCAAATTTTAATTCTCCTGATACAGGTAAAGGTTTCTCTATTAGGAACTCCCAATATTTTGATAAAGGTGCTATGGTCAAATAATTATCTTTCCTATCTAACTCATCCCAATAACCCCATTTTAATACGACTTCTAAAACCTAAAATAAATAAACATTAAATACACACACATACACATAAAAATTAAACATAACACATTAAATTGTACTACTGAATAATTTTTTTGAACACTTCTAGTATTTTAGTACGATATTGATTAGATACGTTGTAAAGAAAAATGTTAAAAAAAATTTCAGGTGGTACATATGATCAGCAGCTTTGCAATAAGTGCATCATTTTCAGAAACACTCTGTATATTAGATAAGGACAAAGGTGCTAAAGAACTATTATTCTATAAGTATAAATATTAAATAGAAATATTAAACTTAAAGATTTTCATTGATTTTATTACCTTTTCTTCATGATGGATAGGTCTGACTAATCTATCATTTAATACTACTTCTTCAAGTACTAGCTCATGGACAGGCAATTTAATATGATCACACAATTCAATACACACGTCATATGCGGTTTTGTTAGGGCCAACCTAAAAATATTAGTGTTTCAGATTTCATCGACTTGTATGTATTGTTCTTATGTAACTTACTGCCACATTATACGACTTTCCTTCCTTGTTACGTAAGAAAATCCAAATCCTCAAATCTCCAGCAGTTTTATTACTAACACCTTGGGGAGACTTAGCGTATTTTTCTAATACCTTTAGCATATGCTGTTCCTTTTCAAGTTCTCCTGGATCTTCAGGAAATATATGACGATACATCCTTATAAGTTGACCTACAACTTCTGCATCACGTTGGTGACTTTCACCTACACTAGTTGTAGCATCTTTATCCTAGACACAAATCAGCATTAAAGAATTTGTCATTAGTATGTCTTCCTATTTTTTAAAGAAATCATTAAAATATGAAGTGTAACATATTCAATATATTAATTATTGTTTGTTTCATCTTTTTTTTAATTTATTGGTAGTACATGCATATACTTGAATTTAATACAAATACTTTAATGTAATGTAATGACAAACTTCTGCTCAGAAGTTAGTTTCCTTTGGAAATGCTTTTGTATATGTAGCCCAACCTAACTTACTTAATGAATATTCAAATAATGCTGGTGTCATTATAGTATATACAAAAACCACTATATCAAGTAATTTAAAATTTAAAGATAATGCGTTTGATTCACCTTCAGTTTTTTTATTAGAGTTAATAAGGCGAATTCACTAATGCCAATTACATATTTTTTTTAGACTTTTTCTTGATAATAACAGACTTAATAAAAACAGTATATACTTATGCTTTACATTTTTTGTTTTATGATACAGCAGTATACCGGGTGGCCACGAGTCAATGTACGCCCCTAATTTTTTGGTTGTTTTTGAATTTAAAAATTTCATTTTTGGTATACGTGAATAAGACAAAAGTGGGCTATTTTTAGACTAACAAGAAGGAAAATATCACTTTCGGTTGAACCGGAAGTGACATCAACTTTTTTTTCTTAAATGGAATGACCGTGTTTTTTTGTGGTGTTTTATAAAACATGAAATTCTAACTGCAGCAGTTTTTTCCAATTTCAAAAATTCCAAAAAATAAGTGAGATATGAACAATTTTTTAATTTGTAGAAAATGGCCGCGTCAGATGAATGCGATGTAAGAAAATTACTAAGTAGGCTATGGTAATTATTAGCAAGGTAGTAAGCTTGTCTGTAAAGAATAAAATAGTTATTTAAATTACTGATAGATACGACTATTTTTAGGTTTTTCTCAAAAAACGGAATTTAATTTTCATTTTCATTTCCTATGGAAAATTTTTAAATGGGACCGTACTATTTTTTTTTATTATTCGGACATAATGATTCATAAGCTTTAATTTTTTCGCCAATAATCATTTCTTAACGAGATCCTTTGTAATAATAATAGTTATTTATGTATCAAGGCATTAAAGTTAATCTTTTTATAAGTTTAGTTGCCGAGGCCCGTAGGGCCGAGGCAAATAAACCACATGAGTGATAAAAAGGAACTTTAATGCCGAGGTGCATATTACATTTTTTTTTAAATCCAAAAACTATGAAATTAAGATTAATTAACTATTTTTTAAATAATTTTCAGTGACATTAAGAAATGTCATAATTATTTAAAATTTTAAGTGACCTTAGGAAACGTCATAGTTATTTTTAAATGTCAAGTCGGAATAATTTTTTATAAGAAAACCATTATTTTTAGCAATTATAATAGTGATAATACAATTCTGAATTTAAAAAACTGTATTTATTTACCTTTTGTTACAACACAATTATTATCACAATCAATAAAAAATTCATGTTTACGTTTATCTGTCACGCCGCTCGGCCAACTACAAAAATCATACAATAATAGATTACTTTTATGACTATTTCTGTCACTTTAATGACGATTTTGAGGTACTTTAATGCCGATTTTAAAAAAAAGTGTTTTTAAAAGGTTCATTAAAATTGTTTCTTGTTTAATTTGTGCTTACCTTTTAAATACACTTTTATTATTACAAAAGATCTCGTTAAGAAATGATTATTGGCGAAAAAATTAAAGCTTATAAATCATTATGTCCGAATAATAAAAAATAATAGTACTACAGAAATGAAAATGAAAATTAAATTATGTTTTTTGAGAAAAACCTAAAAATAGTCGTATCTATCAGTAATTTAAATAACTATTTTATTCTTTACAGACAAGCTTACTACCTTGATAATAATTTCCATAGCCTACTTAGTAATTTTCTTACATCGCATTTTCATCTGATGCGGCAATTTTCTACAAATTAAAAAATTGTTCATATCTCAGTTATTTTTTGGAATTTTTGAAATTGGAAAAACTGCTGCAGTTAGAATTTCATGTTTTATAAAACACCACAAAAAAACACGGTCATTCCATTTAAGAAAAAAAAGTTGATGTCACTTCCGGTTCAACCGGAAGCGATACTTTTGTTCCTGTTAGTCTAAAAATAGCCCACTTTTGCCTTATTCACGTATACCAAAAACGAAATTTTTAAATTCAAAAACAACCAATAAATTGGGGGCGTACATTGACTCGTGGCCACCCGGTATAACTGAAATTATTAGAAATAATTTTATGACAGTTGGTACGACAATAAAAGCGTAATTTTAACCAAAAAGATAAAATAATTTTATCTTTGCATTTAGAGTAGTGTGCCTTATGCAAGTTTGAAGGCAATTTCTAAATGTAAATTTTATTTAAAATGATTATAGACAAGTGCGTTTTTCTCATAATATAATATACCTCATCTTTATGGTTTGGTTAATTTTATGTTTATCTCAATTGTGCAAGGCCCATTACTCTATGCTGTAATTTTTAAAAGATGACGACTGACAATCCATAAATTTGATTCCAAATGTGCCAATGGCAAGTTATTTATAATAAATACACCACATGTAATTACGACCCCCTTTATCCCAGAAGGCTGAGCCTTGTACGGGGGGGGGCTACACATTTAAAGACAAGGGACACACATCCAAAAAATCCCTCTCACAGTATTTTCCATTGCCACGACCGGGATTCGAACCCGGGACTTTTGGGTGAGAGGCAGGTACTCTACCATCTCGACCATCAGTCATCAATATACAGGGTGAATTTAAAATACACTGATTTTTTTTTTAATCTGTAATTTCTTATAGCATAATTAGATTTAGATTTAGATTTAGATTTATTGAATGATATATAAATATAAATTACAATATTACAATAAGAGTCATAAAGAAAATAAAACGGATGACAACAACAACAATTATACATACAAATATATACATATATCTTTCAAAAGGTATAATTCAGCAAAGCTGATTTTCAACTATACCCTGGCTACATGCTAATGCTAAACTAAAAATGTAAAAATGATAAATAAGCAGCAAAATTAAAACAGGAACTAATTTTGATCTAATACTTGTTGACTATGCAGTAATATATCTTTAATTTTTGACTGAAATGTATATTTGGTTTGACAAGTGACAAACAAGGAAACATATTTGTTATAAATTGCACTTGACATATATTCAAATGAGCCCTCAAATTTCACTGTATTGTGTTTGGGAATAGTAAGTAGGTTATTATGTCTAAGCTGCAGTGCGTGCACGTTAGAGCGTTCAATTAACAATGAATGTAAATAAGGTGGTATCTTATTTTTAATTACATTATATAACATAAGGGAAAATTGCAGTTCAAATCGGCCATTCATTTTCAATATACCAACACTGTTATAAAATGGTGTGACATGATCTCTATAATGAATATTGTAGGCAAATCTAAAACAGGAATTTTGAATAATTTGAAGCCTATTTTTAAGAGCGGTTGTCAGAAAGTTATAATAAATGGGACTACAATAATCTAATTGGCTTAAAACTAAGCTATTTACAAGATTCCATTTTACGTCAGATGGAAGAACATATTTAAATTTATACAGGGATTTTAATTTAAAGTAACATATACTGCATTTTTTGTTAACATGTTTTTCAAAAGACAGCCTACTGTCAATGACAAGTCCAAGGTTTTTCGCTTCTTCACTCATATTGATTATGGAGTCGCCCAGTTTTAATTCAACAGAAATAGAGGAGTTTGCTTTTGAACAAGCGGAACTAGTACCGATACAAAGTGCTGTACTTTTATTTGGATTTAAAATCAGACCATTTTCACACGACCACTGGTTAACTAAACTAAGGTTTATATTTAATTCACTAATGGTAGAATCGACGAGTGATGTAGAACTGCACATGTAGAGTTGAGTGTCGTCTGCATACATATGTATACAGCAGTCTGCTGTTAATATAGTGGGTAGATCTGCTGTAAAAATTGAGAACAATAGCGGTCCTAGAATGCTACCTTGAGGTACCCCATGTGTTATGGGTAGTTGATTAGACACCATACCATTAATTTTAACTTGCTGATTTCTCCCATTTAGGTAACTATTAAACCAGTTCAGAGCATTTGTGTCACAACCATAATAGTTTAGTTTGGCTATAAGTAATTCTGTGTTAATGACATCAAATGCCTTGCTGTAGTCGAGCAGTACTAGATAGGTTACTTTAGAGTTATCGATATTACGAGCAACATCGTTAGTTATTTTCATTAAGGCTGTGGTGGTGCTGTGTTTCGGTCGAAATCCTGATTGAATGTGAGGTAAGATGTCAAATCTTCTTGTGTATTCAGAAAGTTGTGAACAAATGATCAATTCCAGCACCTTTGACATAGTTGGAAGTACGCTAATTGGTCTGAGCTCTGACAGGTTCACAGTATTGGAAACTTTAGGTAGAGGTGTAATTAAAGAATTTTTCCATAAATCTGGAATTTGACTTGTTTGCACTGAAATATTTAAGATATGTGTAAACATCTTCAAACAAAATGGCAAAACATATTTTAGCATTTTTAAGTTTATACCATCAACACCGGTCGCTTCAGATTTTAATGTATAAACAATCTTTTCTACCTCCTCGGATGTTACAGTATGTAAAGTTAAATCATAATCAAGTTGTGGATACTTGTTGGTAAGAAAGTGATCTATTTTGTCTTGGGTAACCTTAGGATAGTTTATTGACTGCAAAAAGAAATTATTTATATCATCGGCATTAACAAGATCTGGAGACACTTCATTTCTGCATTTGATATGGACATTATTATTTTCAAATAATTGCCAAAGTTTCTTAGGATTATTCTTGGTAGCATTAAGTTGATATTTAAAATATGCTACTTTTTCATTTTTTATGGCTAAAGTGACATAATTTCTTAAGTCTTTGTAGTAAGCATGATCCCCGCTGCTTCTTGTTGAATGGTATTTACTGTATGCCTTATCCTTTAATTTAATCATATATTTGATGGTGTCGGTAATAAATGGAGGTGTCCTTCTTCTTACTTTTTTAGTACAGATTGGAGCATGAATATTGAAGAGACCAATAATTGCTTCATTCATATAATTTAATTTGTTTGTTATATCAGGGATATCTATAATTTTATTCCAGTTTATGAGCAGAGCATCCTCAGTAAATTTATTAAAATTGAAGTGTTTAAAGTTTCTGTAAGTGACTAACTTTGGTAGTGATGTATCCATAGCTAGATTAATTTCACAAAATACCATTCTGTGATCGGTCATGTCTAATAAGTCCAATGTATTACATTTACTAACTTCCATATTACTACTTATACAAATTATGTCTATCAGAGTTGAAGAATTGTCGGTAATTCTAGTTGGCTGGTCAATGATTTGTTTCAAGTTAAAAGATTCCAGTAGAGATATTAAAATGTTAGTGTGAGAATTAGGGTTAAGGAAGTCAACATTTATATCACCCATGAGGATAATATCAGATTCAACGTAAGTATTCGACAGAACTGTTTCTAACTCGTGAAGACAGGAAAGGTGTGTAGATGGTGCTCTATATACTACTCCAAATGCAATATTATTCTTATTAATTTTTATGTTTATCCAGAGTTGCTCAAGTTGCTTGTTTGTAACATAGTCAGTGGAGATTATTTTGTATTTTAAGTTATTTTTGACATAGAAACATAAACCGCCTCCTCTAGTTAGTCGATCTGATCTAACGATGGTATACTGTGGCATCGATATCAAAGAAGATGGAAATTCGGGTGACAACCATGTCTCTGAAAGTGCAATAAGATCAAAGTCTTCGTTAATCATAAAATTAAAAAAGTCATCGAAACAACTATTGATTGATCTAATGTTGACGTGACCAACACGAAGAGGTTTTGCAACATTAGTTTTTAATTCACTAATGGATGATAGTTGCTATTCCCTATGGTAATCAATTTTCTGGCTTAGTTTATTTACCAGTCTTTGATAGCATGGACAGTCCTTAGAAACAGCATTATGATTTATATCCAAAACAATGTTTAAATTTTTCTGAGCTTTGATACAGTTTACACATTGAACTTCCTGACTTTTACATTCTTTATACTTATGATTCCCTGAGCATGTTGAGCAAACTAACGCTGATTGGCAATCGTTGGCAACATGATTAAATCCATAGCATTTGAAACATTGCAGGAGATTGATGTGATTATAGACATTACCTCTTGACCATCCTATATTGACTTTTTCATTAGCTAGAAGACACTTGTGAGTTAAAGGATCTGTTTCTACAATTAGTGTCGAACTTCTATATTGTTTATTTTTAATTTTTTTTACAATTCTAACATGAACATCGTTACTCTCATTGTTTACCCTATTTTGCTTTATAATTTTATTAACTATCTCAGTATCCTCTGTATCAATGTCTTCATTATGAATATTCACTATTTTTAGTTTTGGTTTTTTCAATAATGGTATTTGTACATTATATTTGTCACCTATTTTTTCAGATATTTTTGCCTTCAATAGATTCATTTCTGCCTTATTTTCACAACCGATAACAACCGCACCATTAGATACTTGTTTAAGCTGAGAGATATTTATTCCAATATTAACTGGATCTATTGCTTGCTTTATTTCACTTCTAGTTATGTTACTAGTTTGATCACAAATGGGTTTGACAACTAATACAGGGTCTAATTTTTGCTTTAAAACATCTGCATATTTACGACTTGCAATGTTAATACTTCCCTCATTGCTAATCCTAGACATATTTTCCTTCATTTGCGCCACATCTTTTTGTATTCCCTCAACCATACTTAACAATTCTGGCAACTTACTGATAAAATTGTCACAAACCGTACATATAAGTCGTAGTGTCCTTTTCTGCAAGGGCATGCATTTTTGTTCAGAGGCCGTTAAATTAGCACACTTCTTATGCAGATTTTGTTTGCAGGTATAACATGTATATACATCTTCATCTTCTTCAAAACTGTTTAAACATTTAATACACTTATTTACTGTCCAGTCCATACTGTAAGAACACCGTATTTAGTTAGACCACCCTGTACCTTATTTAAACTAATAACTGATTTAAAGTAAATTACAGCAAAAAGAATACTGCTTTTATTCACTTTTTGCTGGCCACTACCAAAAAACTTGTGGTAAATAACTGAAGTATTTATTGTTTAAAGATGCAATATTTGTTGGAATACTTCACTTAATGCACAAATTGATATGATAGAATTATTCTACAGCCATTTATCCACATTTTGATATAAAACACAAATTTATCAACAAAGTTTTTCACTATAAAATCGTCACTTAATTAGAGAGCTATGAAGGTCATAACTATCACTGGATAAACCCATCGAGTATATATATAATTAATGAATTCGCAGTGTTTTAATTTCAAAATTTCATAGTTTTGTTTCAACAAAAAAAACCCTAAACTCGTTCCACTGGGGATACACTGACCTGTGAACTTGACATTAATAATAATAATAATAATAATCTTTATTTTCAATTGACCCAAAAATTGGGTATGGAAATACTGTCAAATATTGTTATAACAGATAAGGACAGATACATGTGTATATAGATAATATAAAACAATATTGATAAAAACAGTAAGGACAAAAGAATAAAATAAACACAACACAATGAGAATGTGAATGTGATATTATGCTATGCACATTCGTCTAAGCAGTTGCAACTCATGTATCCGACATTGACTTCGTTATGAACAAATACGCAGTATTTACAGTGTTGCCTCAAAAACAATAGAAATACCAAGTTTTACCAAGGAAAATCAAAACTGAAACAATAGGAAAAATTCACACTTGACACAATGGATGCACAGGCTGAACTACGCCGGCAACCTGGTAGCTGCGAAGAGTGGGGGTGCATGCATTTATGTTGCTACTCAGACCAGCTGTTCTGGTTCATGAGCATCGTGAATATTTAAATAAATATTCAAACATTTTTTTTCTTGGCTGTACTTCATTAATTTTACAAATGACTATTTTTAAGAATTTTTATGAACCATAGAGCTTAACTGATTCACCCTCTATTGTGATTAATATGTTCTTCTACAAATGATCTACTTACCTCAAAATGCATTAATGTCGGGCCCCAGATTGAAGCTAAATTTTCTACAGACATTAAATTTCTTGAGCTCTGGGAGCTTATAAAATGTAAGTGACCAAGTAGTTTTCTGGTAGTTTTATAAGATATTGAAGGCAACTGATCTAAAGCTGCTTTATACATCCTTATCTTTTCGTCCATGTTGTTATGTTCTAAAATTATCATTATAAGACTTTAAAATGTACTTTTAGAGAGAAAAACTTTGTTATAAAGTAAGACATACCATCCTATTGTAAGAATGCAAATGGATATTATACAGAACTTGTGCATTCGAATAGTAGATAGTGCACCCGAAATTCCCAAAAAATGTAATCTTTTCTGAATATTGATATCATTTGTTGAAGACCCATGTTTAAAACATAATGGCAAAAACGCCCAAAGCTCTAACAATAAATTTTTAGCTATAAATATACATAAAAAAATACACTCTAAGATCTATCTACTATACGAATGTACAAGTTCCGTATAATATCCATTTGCATTCTAACAATGCGATGGTATATCTTATACTTATTTAATCTATGACAAGAATAATAGTGTAATATTTTACAAGAAAATATAGTAAGCATTCTTATGAAATAACTGTGCTCTAGTAATTTTGTTTGTGGTATCTGTAATATATGAGTAAGTATGTTTGTGAAAGAACAGCCAATAACTTTACAATTCTATATATAAATATATTTATATAAAGGCTGAGTTCAGCGAATGGTCGGAATAGTCAAATGATTCAATAAGCAAATATTTCGATATGGACATATGAGAAAATATTTGTTCACTAAACGACATCCACTGGTCGAAACACTCGCTGAATGCAGCCAAAAATAGAATTCTTATTTGCAATTTTTGTATCTAACGTTTTTTGATACAAACTTTATTAGTTGTCGTGTATATTTTCATATAAATGTGGAAAATATCAAATACTTCAGGCATTAAGTGCTGAAAAAGACGGATACATGGAAAATTTTGCGGAGCTTTATATCATAATTGTCACTATTGACCAGATTCTCATCCGCGGATATTTTACGAAGTACAAACCCAACATCCAGAAAAATTAAATGTTTGGGTTGGCATTTTTGGTGACCATCTTGTAGGTCCTTGTTAACTGATATTCAGGTCGATTCTGTTCGTATATTGCAATGAATCTTGTTTAATAAACCATATTGTTACGAATTTAAGTTATAACAATATGATCTGACAAATCAGTATTCTGCTTGCTGCTTTATAATAAGTATTGTTAGAAGTTTATGTGATAGCAATATTGTTATACTTAACATCTTACGCGTGCGCATTCCATGCAGATTAGATATGGCAACGCCGATTGTAATATTTATTTCTGAAAGAAGAAGAATAAGAAGATTGTGTGACAGTTAACCTCGAAGTATTTGTGGTTCTCTGTTCTCTCACAGACCTGCTGCTAGTTCTCTAGTCAACTTATTTACTATTTCTCAAGAATGTCAAGAAGTAAAAAAACAACCAAAGAACAAATGGAACTATTGATTCAATTTATAGAAAGCAATAGAATCCTGGTTTCAGGAAAATGCCACCCAATGAAATCCCACGAGTTAGAGGAAAAATGGGATGAAGTCACAAATCTTCTAAATTCAACTGAAAGTGGTGCTAGGAAAGATAAAAAGCAATGGAAAGCTGTAAGTGTAATATAATATTCTTTTAATGTATGAATATAAAATATACAAAAATATATAATTTTTTTTTAGTTTTTATATGAATGGAAATCTAAAACAAAAAAAAAGGCACGCAATCATAACGTTGTTATTACCCAGACAGGAGGCGGAGGTTATGTTTCGACAGAGTTAAATGATCTGGAAAATAGACTTATGAGTGTAATGGGTTGGGTAAATATCATAGGTTGCCCTGGTCTCCCTGATGAAATAGATCCAGAGCAAGCAGAGCATCAAGGTGAGACGGATAAACCCAACACAGATGAACCCAACGTAGATGAACCCAACTCCGAAGCAGGCCTGGCTTCAGAAATTTATCAAATAGAAGCGTATATTGAGTCTGATGGCTTTTTGGTTGAAGAAGGTAGTACTGCACCATCCCAAAAAAGTAGGTTATACATTATTTAGGAAATCTGGATATTAGATTTTTATCTTAGTCAAAATCTTTTTGATTAATTTGAACCATTTAATATACATACTTTTTAAGCCCTTCATGTACTTATAACAATATACAACTTTGATGTTTGAAGAGCGATTTCATGATTATTTTTTTAGGTCCAGAAAAAAAAAACCTGAAAACTCCCAAGAGGGGAAATATTTCTGCTCCTACTAAGCTCGAGAAATCAGCGGAATTATATAGTAGAAGTACAGAGCAAATGGCAGAAGCTGTGAAGGAAATGGCATCTGCAATCTGTCAGCTGGCCGCAGCATTATCAGAGATGGCCTCTGCATTTTCATCAAAAACTAAAAATTCCGACTGAAATACAAAATTTTCAAAATTATTTTTTGATGTATTAGTAACCAATATATTTATTCCCGTTTGAGAGTTTTTTTAATTTCATATATAACAAATACATTCTACTGTTAAATTTATTTAACAGGTAATTCATAATGTTCAATGTTTATTAGTAAATTTTAAATTGAAATTTACAAAACGCCAATGACATCCAGTTTATTTATAGGTCAGACGCAGCCCGTTGTATCAATAATTGTTCCTATAAAATGAACATGCTATATAGGTAAGTTCACTAGAAAAACCGGGACTAATGAAAATAAATAATCAAGAAATAAATTGGGTTACACTTATTTATAATAAAAACAGTATCTGAATTACAAAATGCTAAAAAAAATTATGAATAAGTGTTGGAAAATGTAAGTAAATTAACATTTTAGTCAATCCTAAAGCAATTAATTGCCATGCATCTGGGCAACGATTTGTCTTCTTACAAATCTTCCTTCAGTGAGGATATCAATATCTAAAAAAAAAAATATTGATAAAGTACCGAATTAAGACAGTCGCCTATCCTGTCCTTTACCATTATTGATATCATTTTCATTGTTAAAATTGTTATTTTGAACTTCATCATCATCGCTACTATCGTCAAGCTCATCTTGTATGTTATACTTTCTGCAAATATTATGTAAGACGGCACAAGAATAAATAATGCGGCCTGCTGCATCATGCGAATAATGAAGCACACGATCCTTTCTAAGGCATCTAAAACGGGCCTTCCACAAACCAAATCCTCTCTCTGCACCATTGCGTGTTCTAATATGCCTTTCATTATAAGTAGCTTCAGGAGTATTAGGTAGTGCATCTAGAATCGGTGTCATCAACCACGGTTGAATAGGATATCCAGAATCTCCAAGGAGATAATTATTTCTACTTCCTTCTTGGTATTTCCTTTTTAAATGTCTGTGGATACTTGAAGTTTCCCATATCGCTGCGTCATGGACAGCTCCAGGATATCTTGCATTAACATTTAAGATCATTAACTTTGAGTCAAATATCTAAAAATAATTAGTGCACAAAAATTATTTTAAACAGAATAATTGACTTACAGCTTGAACATTTATGCTATAAAATCCCTTTCTATTCAAATAAGCAACTGCTGGGTTCACCGGGTCATCTACCTTTGGAGGAACTATAGCAACGTGTGTACAATCAATTGTACCAAGTACATTGGGAAACTGAAAGCCTTCGTTTAAAAATCTACAATTTTAAGAGTAGTGTTATAGAAATTATGATTGTAATTAATGAAGTAGGTACCTACCCCTCTTTTACTTTTCTCACTTCTTCATTAGTTGTAGGAAATTTAACATATATTGGCAGCAAATGAATAGTGATTAAATCACTTATTTTGTTTAGAATTCTACTTACTGCAGGTTGACTCAAACCTAAATTATAATCCTCACCTACAGTTGTTTGATAGCCCCCATGGGCATAAAATAATAAACTTGTAAATACCTAAAATAAATTACTTAGCTGTCTACTAAAAATAATAAGTATTCAACTTAAAAAAAAATTTTAGGTAGGTACCTGTAAATGGAATGGTATTGTATCTCTTCTTGCTGGGTCACCCACAAACGTTCTTAATTCTTCGATTAATCCCATTGCTGATATTTTATTCAATCGAAACAATTTGATAAATTTGTTATTTGGCAACTCAAATGGGTTGCTTGTGTCTCTAATATGTCTGAAGAATAATTTTAAACGTTGTCTAAAATTGTAATAATTATATATTTTTACATTATACCTAGGTATACTGCTGCAATTTACATATTTGTAATATTTTTATACTTACTGATTTTCAATATTTTGAATTTCTCCAAAAAAATATAATTCAAAATTTATGAACAATGGATTTAGAGCCATTTTTAAAACTGATATCACTCTTGTTATGCCTTCAACAAGTGCTAAATAGGTCTTGCTAAGATTACAAGAATCAAAAGTCAGATCTCTTTAAAATGACAGAACATCTAGTTAAAATTATTCGAACAGAATAGATAATTTATAAGATCTTGTTATTGGATTACAAGATCTCTTTAAAATAGCAAGAAAGCATCTTGTTATCACGAACAGAATCGACCTGATTATCGAAAATGATGACCGTTACTTCGAAGATCAGTTGGTATTTCAACAAGATGAGGCCCTTCAGCACAACGCACTTCTTGTTAGTACTTAAATGAAAGGTTTCCAGGTCAATGGATTGGAAGAAGAGGCAATATTGAATGAATTAAATTATATTAGTTTAAATTTAAAAAGCAAAATACCAATGTAAAGACAATTTAACAGACGTTAAAGCAATGCACTACTTGTCCCCATTTGCTATTTAAAATTTAAGGGGTGGTTCTTACCACCACTTAAGAGTTAGAGTGGCATGCAAATTATATCCATATCTAGTATCGAGTTAAAAAAAAAATGTGTATAAGATTAAAGAAGAATGAGAAATACTTACTTGAAACTTCACAGAGGTACTGACGCTGACTGCTACCTAACAGAGGTTCTGGTAAATCTCTGAAAAATCGCTTCAAAGCAGTAGCCACTTCATGTTCTGTACAGGAATCATTTGTTAGCTGAACAGCAAATGCATCTTTCCTGAATTTGGTCAATATATCTGAAACTAATGATCCAGATCCAGCACGTCTATAAATACCTTCCGTCATACTTCCTAAGAATAAAATACCGATTAATTGATTAGAAGTTTATATTATTAAATTATTATATTACCGTGAGCATATATGAAATTTATACATTTTTCTACGATTACTGGTATATCATTTTTAGTGAGCTGTTGTTGATCTAAATTAGCTCCATTATTGTGTGCATCTAATTTCACTATATGACACCACACCTGAAGGAAAAAACATATTTAAGGCTGTACATGATAGTCCAAGCAAATAGGTAGGTTAAGTCACAAAATGTGATCGAAGGGTGATCTCTTCGGGAAAAGTTGTATTGGACTATGAGGGAAAAAAGCCTAATGCGCCACTATTCCCACCCTTTTCTTATAGGTAGAAAAAAAATTTTAATAATTTATTTTTGCGTATAATTCGACAACGGCGAGAGATATAGAAAAAAGTTTCAGATGAAAATTGTAGAGCTTAAAATTTTGCTTAAAAAGGTTATATGCATTTACGTCCTATTTCTGACAGTTTGGTCAATGTTCTTCGAGATGGACCGAAGAAACATTTTTTTTTTTTTGGAAATTAGATAAAATTTAGAAAATGCTGGGAGAAATCGTTTTCCTCGATTTTACCTCTTAAGAAAATTATGATTTTTTGAAAAGTGGCTATTTTGTCGGATTTCGGCGAACCTCCAGACACGTAACGTTTAGAAATGTTCCGGAGCTCTTCTATTTTGACCTGGAGGATCCAGACCTTGACGGACGCCAAGAAGAAGGATAAGTGAAGAACTCTTTTTTTCCTTTTTGGTCCATCTCGGATATTACCCGAGATACGATTTTTTTTAAATTGGGTATGCACTGCGATAAAAGGGGGCCGGCAGAGACAAAGATTTCCTGAAAGGGTAAGGCTCAATTTATATGCATGTGAAATTTCAAGTCATTATCTTATCACTACCGATTTTACACGTCCGCCTCTTAGACAGACAGGAGACAGAACTTTGTTTTCATCTGGCTTCCTGAATACAAAAAAAAAATCTACATAAACAAAATATTTCGAACATATTTGGGTGTCCATTTAAAAACATACTGATGTGTGACATAAGGAATATAAAAAAATACAGTATACTCCGGTTATTACATACCCTCTAGGGACTAATTTTTGAGTACACTATTACTGGAAGTACGCTATAACAGAAAAACATCAAAGCCAAAGTCAAAGTTGGGAACTGTGTAAACGACCTTCAAAATCAAATGTACCTTACATCTCGGGTGTGTTATAACCAGAGTACACTGTATTAGGTATTATACTGTCAGTCTTTTTTAACTCACCTTTGTCTCTCTTGATGTCCACATGCGTAGATATAATACTAAATCTGGACCGTCAATCAACATATTGGGTCCTCTATCATTTGTACGGGGATTATTTTCTGTATCTTGGTATGATTGAAGTACAATACACCTAGCCTTTCTAAGGTCCATTTTCTTGACAGTCTGATTCTCAATTGCATAATAAAGTTCTCTCTGACTTAGAATAATCCAAGCGCCAACCCATTTCCCACTAACTCCTAATATAAAAGATTTACTCAATTTAAATAAACCAAAAAATAATTCAGATAGGAACAGTTGCATTATAAATAATTATTCTTTACATATTATGTCTTACCCTCACGAACATAAGCCCAGCCCATTCGTGTAAAATTTGTTGTTATTTTTGTAGTAAACCTATTTGTAAGGGATTCTGCAATTAGTTGCATCCAAATTCTTCTTTCACACATGCTACGTGATCCATAAATATGACCCCCTCTGCTTTTTCCAGTTATGTTTAACTCGAAACAATGAAGATCATCATTATCATATCTACAAGAACAAGAATTTATAACAATTTCTATTCAATGATGAAAATAATCTTTTTATGGTTTATATTTTAATCACATTCTGTTTTAACTCCTATTTTATAAATCATACTAACTTAAGAAATGTGTTCTGAAATGTTACCCAAGCAGAAATTTTGATAAAAGGGACATTATATTCGAAAATCATTAAAAATGCTATTTTTTGAGGTTAATTGTGTCATGTGGACAAACGAATTTGTTTGAAGTTTAACCAATAGCAGGACCGTCCATTGTTAAAGCCACTTATGGAATAACTGGTGGGACTTTTGAAATTGATATGTATTAATATTTAAAGCAACTGTAAGAATGAATGATATATTATTGGTATTTATTGCATTATTATATTTAATATGTATTTAATGTTGAGGTAAAGCTATCAAAAGCCTTTAATTTAATTAACGTGTAAGAGCCCATTTGAAGCCCTTTCAAATACTAATAATATGAGTGGCAACGGGTGAAATTTTGATTTTTATAATATTTTATATCTTTAAAATTAAGCATAAATCAATCTAAAATAAAATTTGTAAGTGTAACTACAAAAAAATTAAAAATTTTTATAATTTGAAATGTTTTTTTCAAAATAATTTTTTCCCTTTCAAACTTCATATAGTTTAATAGTACCCGTAATACCTTAAAGTATAATTTGGTCATATGCTCCAATAACCAATCCAAGATTTGACTAACTTAAATTTCATTGCCTGTCATCGACTAATAAAGAAACTATTTAAATAAAACAAATCTTAATAACTAAATAATCTGTATATACTGGAGTTGCAGATTGAAGTTCCAAATGACAAGTCAACAATTTAAAAAACTATACACATATATTTTATAACTTTGAAAATTAAGTAATCTGAATAAATATAATTTTTTTTAATGAAATTTTTAGAGTTGAATAAAAATGAGAAATTCACATTAATCGTACAATTAAATTTTCAAATATTTTTCAGAGCTTCAAATACTTCTAAAATGCCGTAATCATTACAAAATGCTTGGAATCGATAACTGATATTGTCAACTATTTTTCGTTGTGTTTGATAGATTTAAATTATTTCGCAAATGAAAATAATTTGCGTTTAAAATTGAAAAACATTTTGGCGAGTGCTTTATGGCTTGATGCTCAAATAATTAAAGTGAATGCCTTTATTTACTTATTTATTAATAAACGTCTAAATTTATAATTACATCATTCCTACTTATTAAATTATAATGACAAATCAATAAAATAAAATATCAATATCAACAATATTGTTGCAAAGAAAATAAATTATAAATAATGTTTAAGGGGGGCGTTTTTAGCCATAATTTTTAACGAATTTGTACGAGTTTTTTGACGCGGGTTTTGAAAAATGTAAGCAAGTTTGAAGCATTCGCCTTGTTTCACTCGATTTATATAAGTTTCCTCCAGGGTGTGAAACAATTATTGAAGCCGCACAGCACTCGGGGTAGAAATTAGAGCATTTTTTAATCAGCTATTTTTGCGAGTATGTTTCAGACCTTTACAGGGTTGTTGCATGCACAGAAAAAGACGAACGGCACTATAAACATAATCACACCCTGGGGGGAACATTCTAGAAATCAGTAATACTTGAATTTGGCACCATCATTGTGTATTTTTCGAGAAACCCTCGACAAGAAATAAAACATACAATTTCCCGTGTTTATGTTGGCGGCCGTAATGTCACTGTCAAACTAAACAAAATGTTGCAGAAATCCACACAAAATCTACCGTGTTCAGTTTAGACACTCTCCGAGAGATGGCGGTGGTGTCCGTGGCCGTGTCCGGTACCAAATATATTTGGACGTTGTACAGAGCCGGACTAATATAATCGTAATCAAGAGAAATATATTTACTGAATATGTTATTAGTTTATTAAGTTACATCTTTTTATGGATATATTAATTGCAGAATAATCAGTTCAGTTATTACATAAGAAAAGAAAATGAACTGTACCGTTATTTTACGTAGATACCTAATTCCACGTCCAATATATGAAAGAAAAGTGATGCTGATGTACAAAGATTGGTTTTTTAAATCTAGTAGGTAACGTTTTCAGCACGAATAATATTGTTTTGTTTTTACTACAAAGATATTTAATATGGGCATCTAAAGATATTGATATTTACATGTTTTTTTTTATTGACAAAATGACTAACTCCCACTGTAAGTCCTATAACTTTTACAATATTTTGAAACAATCTACAAACTATTTATGTATATCTAGATGACATTTTGATCGCAAGTAAGGATCAACAAAGTAAGAGTTCTTTAAATTTTCTAGGTCATCATATCTCTGCTGATGGCATTTCACCTACCAATGAACGCATTGCTATTATTAACGATTTTCCGACCCCTGTGACACTCAAACAACTCAACGATTTATAGGAATGGTAAATTTCTATCATCGTTTTGTCCCTAACTTTGCAGAAATTTTAACGCCCTTACATTCTTTTTGTACTAAGTTAGCACGGGATAAAGTGAAAGTTATAGGTTCCTGGTCAGCAGTAAATGCAACAGTTTTATCTCATCCCAATTACGATAATGGAGTAACCTTGATCTTATCTGTTGATTGCTCGAACGTATCTATGGGTGCTGTATTAGAACAAAATATTGGAAATCTGTCTGGACCTTTAGCATTTTTCTCTCGCAAATTAACTGATGCTCAAAAAATATATTCTTCTTAGAATTGTTAGCCTTGTACACATCAATTAAATTTTTTAGACATATTTTAGAAAGACATATATTTACTTGTTATACTGACCATAAACCATTAACGAAAGCTATATTTACTAATGTGAGAAAACTCCTCGTCAAATAAGACATTTAGAATTCATTTCACAATTTACTAGTGACATACGTCATATTAAAGGTAAAGATAACGTAGTAACCGATACTTTATCGCGTGTAAATGATTTTTCTTTACTTCAACAGCATACTGTTTTACCTTCTACTTCCATTTCTTCAGTAGACTCGATTAATTTCAACTTACAATTATTAAAAGACGCTCAATCTGATGATTGCGAACTTGCCTCATTACTTACTAATCAAAATGACATAAGTAAGGAAGTCAAATATTGTTTAGAGAATTTCAAAATTAATAATTCAAATCATAAAATTTGGTGTGATATTTCGTTTTCTAAATGTCGACCTTTTGTACCAAAGTCTTTACGACGAGCAGTTTTTGATATATTTCATAATTTGACTCATGCTGGTATACGTGCTACTATAAAACTCATAACTTCTAAATATTTCTGGCCCAGGATGAACACTGATTGCAATTTATGAACCAAAACTTGCATAAGTTGTCAGACCTCCAAAGTCAACAGACATACAAAAACTCAAATAGGTAATTTTACTATCCCCAAAGGTCGCTTCGGGCATATTCATATAGATCTCGTTGGTCCTTTACCACCTTCACGTGGTTTTTCTTACATCCTCACAGTAGTTGAACGTTTCACTCGCTGGCCGGAAGCTTACCCTGTACCGGACATTTCTGCTGAAACCGTTGCTAAAACGTTGTTTCGAAATTATATTTGACATTTTGGCGTTCCACTTCATGTTACTACTGAGCAAGGAGTTCAGTTCGAGTCAAACTTATTTCGTGAATTTTCGAAATTTCTAGGTTTCCATCGGATTCGTACAACCACATGTCATCCACAAGGCAATGGTATGGTTGAACGATTCCATAGGACTTTTAAAACTGCATTACTTGCCCGAGCTAATTCCGTTCATTGGCATGATGAACTTCCAATTATTTTATTAGGTTTGCGAGCTATGCCTAAAGATGATTTGAATTGCTCATCTGCTCAGCTTGTTTATGGTCAGACTTTACGTCTCCCAGGTGAATACTTTATTAAATCACATACTGATACTCAAATACCATTGTTTATTGACAAATTACAAAATTATTTTGACAACTTACATTTTAGAACACCTAAACGAAATTTTCTACATGGCACGTTTGTTAGTCCTGACATTAAAACTTGCAAATTCGTTTGTCTGCGAAACGAAAGACTTAAACCAGTTTTCTCTTCTTGGTACGAAGGGCCCTTTCAAGTGCTTTCTCGTACAGATAAACTTAATACAATTCTGAAACGTGGGAAAGACCTCACTGTCAATATTGACAGAGTCGAACCTGCGTATTTGTTGAACGATGTTGTAGAACTACCCGTCAAATCGACTTGTAAAAAAGTTCGTTTCGATATTGATGCTTTGGTAGTTTAATTTTTATTTTTGCAGGGGGAGTATATGTGGCGTACTCACTTACATATACTTCGTCGGCATACTGTTTATGTTTATTTTTATATAAAATAATAAAAAAGTCATGGTGATAAAATAATAACAAAATGGAATATCAAAAAATATTAAAATGTACAGAAACTATTATACATGAATATTGAATATACCATTTAATTTAAATATTGTAATACATTTTATAATTATACAACTATAAATTAATCGTATTAACTATAAAATACCTTGATATGCACAAATTATTAAGTGAAAGTAATAATTTTACATTCATGAATTTCTTTTTTGTATATTCGTATCAAGAATAATGCTGTTTCATGGGGATTATCTTGTAAATGAAACTTTTTGCGATGCGATTGATATTGACTAAATATGGTAAAAATGTATAAACCTTAATATCACTTACTTACAACAGTACATCCCTCAAAATATTTGCACATCATTGGGGGAGATATTCCACCCAATTTTTTAATGTGACAATAATTCCTGTTCCCAGTCTAATACAATATGTAATAATACAAAATTATCCAATGAAATTTATTAGTGAAGTGAAGAAGCAAATTTTCCTAAATCCGACTCTGAATAGCAGCTGAATATAAATTGTAATGGAATACACTGAAGGAGAAATCTTTCTTGCCGATTTTGTCGTGATGCAAACCGTCGCGTAGTGGTGTTTTAGTACGGTGTATTGATTCATAGGAACCGCCACCTCACTGGTGCACTTTTTCTTTGTATCTCTGTCTTACTAAGAATGCGATTTCTTGTCTACTAAACGCCGCCCTTAAAATCTTTTTAAATTTTAGGATTTTATGTTAGACAAAGACAGACGGCCCTACAGTTTATTGTGGTGTCCACGGTTACTGTGCTCCATCTAATCAAAACAATCAATCAAACAGTATGTCATTCACATGAAAACAATTCTAGTCAGATTATTTTATCTACAGCAGTATTATTCCTGATAGAGAGTTTAAAATAAACCAAGAATTAGAATGCAATTTGCAATCCAATTTTATTAACAAGCATGAAATTAGGTTTACAGCCAGAAAAGTATCACATAAGGGATTTACGGAAACGTAACCTAAGTTAGTGACCCAGGTTCCTTAAATTAAGTGTTGGGTTATAATTAGGTTCCTGTGATATCCGAACGCACAACGCGACCCATCCACCGACTGTCAAAAACGTCAAAACAAAGTGGTTTGGTTTGAATGATTTGTCAGTTTGTCTCGGAGATTTTATTGGTTTTTCTAAAATATTAGCAACTGTTTCCTGATAAATTATAAAATAACCGCTCAGGATCAAACATTAGCACGTTGCGGAATATGTGATTACATAAGTTATGAAAATATTGTTCAGGAACATGTGCTTTCAGTACATGGGTCCGAAAATGGTAAGTAGCAGAGTTTATACTCTATAGATTATAGGTAGTGAATACCAAATGTACATAATCTTTAATGCACCGGTATTTTCCTTTTAGTTTCATGAAGTAAAATTTCTTCTACAATTTCTTCTTCATTTTGCAGGAAAAACTGCCACACAATGTAAAATTTCATTCTTTATTTATTACATTTATTCTCACTTTTGAAGTTATGTGAAGTTTTATAAAAACTGACAAACCGATAAACAACGAAGTAACCCACACATGACGCTACTAGCTGAGTAGGGTAGGTTCGAGTTAACTGGGTTAGTAACCTATGTGCATTTTCGTAAAAGGTTACTTTAACTCGATGAAGTAAACGAACGCAAAATAGTCCATTAGGTTAGCAGATCACTAATCGAGTTAAGTTTCCGTAAATCCCTATATAGTTACAGGATTCACACAACACGATCCTTTTCCTGATACAGATGCCATTATACCTATTGCAACTGGAATAACTGGCGATTAAAATATAAACAGTTTTAACGCTTTTGAAGAAGACACAACAGTGCGTTTTCTAAGGAATAAAATTTATCCTAAAATAGTTATTCGCAGCACTAATCCGCCTTTCGTAATACCGGGCCTTAGTAGATGTAGGGAGTTTATTATAATATGATTTGACTGACATGACATCGGAACCTCTTGCAACTATAGACATTTTATGCTGTTATAGTTAGGTCCAAATGCAGTCTTAAGTCATATTCAGAAAAATTATTCCTGGGCGTAAAGTTGTAATAATTTGATAATAAGATCTATCACAAATACTTATAAGAAACTGGATAGGTTGCAATTCTGACGACTAACCTACATCATTGATTAAGGAATGAACAAGATACGCGACTTCAATGGTAAAGTGCGAGGCCAATTTTGGCGGCGAGATCTCGGTAAGTTGCAGGCATTCCTGTAATTTACGTAGTATGCTTTTGACAAACCTGTGTCGTGTCTGGTTTTATATCATTAATAATCTAGTGGTAATAAAAATTTAATGTCCAGATTAATTTTAGTTTAAAATTATTAACGTAGTATGTTCTCTCTGTCAGCTATTTCTCAACGTTTGTTTGACTTTTAACCGTCACATAATTTTAAACTAAAATCAATCTAAACATTCAATTTTTGTTTTCACTAGATTATAAATTATATAAAACCAGACACGACACAGATTTATCAAAAGCATACTACGTGAATCACAGGAATGCTCGCAACTTACCGGGAATCTCGCTGCCAAAATTAGCCTCGCACTTTACATTGGAGTCGCGTATCTTATTCATTCCTTAATCAATGCCTACATGATAGTTTGCTTCAGTCATGCTAAGGAAGATCATCTTACACAACTAAAAAAACCTGATTTTCGGGTTACAACTGTTGTACCACATTCATATGCAGCGACAGTGGCGGCTCGTGCATAGGAGCACAGGAGCACGTGCACCCCCACAGCCCACCTATAAAAAGATTTTTTTTCTAGTATATTTTTCGCAATTTATAATTTACAGGTATCTAATATCTAATTATAATAAGCTGGGAAAGGCGCGCGGTCGCGCGGTGCAGATTTTCCTTAGCGCTAGCGAGCCGGCTCTGTAGAACGTCGATTCGTATAGTAGGCTCGATCGCAGGCCCAGCGCAGTGCACATAACTATAGCTGCACGGGCTCAATCATTCACGTTTCGTGCCCGTTATATGGTCATCTCACTCTCAGAGAACGAGAGGGCGAAGTGAACAACACCGAATAGTACGTGGATGCGACGCACAGTTTAAGTGTGCCGTGTGTCTTTCTTTCTGTGGTTAATTATATTGTTCAACGGTCCTATTTATTGCGCGCTCTTTCACGGTGCAATGTGCAGTTTAATTTGAACTTAAGAATTTGAATTATAATGGCTAGTGCTAGTAGTGCTAATAATACAAACTTGTATTATTAGCACTAGCCATTATAATTCAAATTCTTAAGTCTTAAAATATTGTACATAATTAACAACTAATAATTAATACCGAGATTAATACCAATACTGTATGAGTAATCAATCAGCATATCATTGAGTAAGTATTAATATAAGTGTCTTTAACGTAACATAATTTTTTCCCAGAAATTTAAAAATTTTAACAAAACAATTGCAAGTCAAATGAAAGTGAGAAAAAACCTCAGAAAAAACAAAGCAAAATTGAAAATATTTAAATTAATATTAAGTTACAAATTTTGAGGTACTTGTAAAACACAATGACCTTGAAAATCCTAAAAAAAATTCGCCTGCGGCGCGTCTCGGGGGGCTGCCGCCCCCGCACCCCCTGCAGCTCTCGCCCCGTGTACACAGCTTTTCGCTGTGCACCTCCTTTGTTCAAAGTCACGAGCCGCTACTGTGCAGCGAAGTAATGCTTAATGAATTAAAATATTTTGGTGTTCACCCTGTATTTATAAAATTTACTGCCAGCATATTCAAGAAATATAACTGTTGCTGTGCTACCGATAAGTCTTTGTTAAAAGAGATTGTTAGTGTGTTTAAACAAAACTCAACATTAGTGATTTCAATAGCATTAATAAATTACGTTTCCTATAAGACTCTGTGGTATAATTACATAGGTATAGTACACCCGACATACAGTCCACTAATTTTATTATGCAAGGAATCAAGAAAACAAAAAGTTTAGCCAAAGCATCAACAGTCTTCATCATAGATCTGAATAATACAATGTGTTAAAGATATAGATTGAAAAAAGAAAAATTCAGCCCAATATTCTGTTAATAATACACAAGCTAGCTACTAAAATTTAAACATACCTATAATTATATTTTTTATCCTGTAAAATTTGTATACTTAGTATATTTTGTGCAGGAAAATGCTCCTTTAAATGTTGGCAAGAGTTGTCGGAATAACCTATAAAATTTGAGTTTTCTAATACACACCATCGGCCACTATATTCTCCAAACAAATCTTCTACTGGCCCACTTTGAACTTTATAGAGCATACCCCTCTTCTGAACAAATGATTTAACACCTATTGGTGATCTTTGAACGATGTTATCCTTATTCTTTACACCTCTAACAACTTCGGGTGCTTTTTCTAAAACTTCCTTGACCTGTTTAAACCAGCTATACTTTTTATTTTCTCCAGGGATTTGCTTTGATGGTTCACTCGTAAACCAATTTGATTTAGATTTCTGAGTACTTTTATCATTTTGATCAGGTTCTTCTTCGGGAAGAGAATCAACCCTCATGGGGGGTGTTGGGGGGCTAATTACATCATCAGTTTCAGATTCATTTGATATACTCCAGTCATCAATGGTATGTGCACTGGAAATATTACCATATAAATCACCTTGTAATAATTCTTCCAACAACATCATGTCATTTTGGTGTCCAAAGGCAGACCCTTAAAAGGAAAAAAAAATGATGTTACCCATAAATCTGGTCACAAATTTAAATGTGGCCAGATTTAAATTTAGTTGGAACATAAAAAGAAAACAAAAAAAAGAAACTACTTTGCATGGTTTTTCCTATTAGTTTCAAATATGTTTCATAAGTAAATACTGGGTGGGGCATTTAAGTTGACAATCGCGAATAACTTGAAAATAAAGCATTTTAGAGAAAAATGTTTCAGATAGAAGTTCCATCATTTCAAAAGCGGGATCTAATGGCCATAATTTTTTTAAATATTGTGGAGGAAGGACTTCAAAGCCATTTGAAGGTCAACTTTGTATTTTTTACATCTACATTTTTTACCTCTACTTTTCATTGCTTAATTACCTGCAAACAATGTATTCAACTAGAAAAATGGTGGGAACAAAAGTTGTTTATTTTTTAGCGCAAAATATGAATCTGTAAAAAAAATTGGGATATACCGGGTGTAAACGAATAGTGGGCCACCCCTGTAACTTCCTCGTTTTTAAAGATATCAGGATAAAATTTTGTATGGTGAAATTAGGTAAGATTTCCAACTTTTTGAGACCTTTTCGCCATATTTTTCACTTCCGGTTTCACCGGAAATGGCCCCAATAGTATTTTTTTAAATGGACCACCCTGTATATTTTTACATTTTTGAAAAAAGATCACATTTTGGATACATTTATGCTATTTTGAACAATTTATACAGGGTTGCACGAAAAATAATACGAATTTTAGTTGTCAATCTAGATGGCTGCGAATATGTTAAAATTATTTGTGTTCCAATGTAATTCATATAAAAAATACGAAAACGTCAATATGTCCAAAAATACATCATACAGGGTGCTCTAAACTCATTAAAATCACATTTTTCAAAATAACTCTTTTTTTAAAAATATTATGATATGGGCCACCTGGATATTCAGAAAGCTCTATTTAGTAGGGGTTAAACGGTACCAAAAGTTCCGTAATGTGTAATCGTTACCGGCAGGAATGACAATTTTTCTTAAGAAATTTATGATTTATATCGAAGTTCAATTAAATTTTGATCAACCCTCTGGCTCATTCTTGTTGCATATCATAAAATATTAACACAAATATACAGGGTTGATCAATATTTAATTGAAGTTAGATATAAATCATAAATTTCTTAAGAAAAATTGTCATTCCTGCTGGTAACGATAACACATTATGGAACTTTTGGTACCGTTTAACCCCTACTAAATAAAGATTTCTGAATATCCGAGTGGCCCATATCATAATATTTAAAAAAGAAAAGTTATTTTGAAAAATGTGATATTAATGAGTTTAGAGCACCCTGTATAATATATTATTGGACATATTGACGTTTTCGAATTTTTTATATGAATTACATTGGAACAAAAATAATTTTAACATATTCACAGCCATCTAGATTGACAACTAAAATTCGAATTATTTTTCGTGCAACCCTGTATAAATTGTTCAAAATAGGATAAATGTATCCAAAATGCGATCTTTATTTCAAAAATGTAAAAATATACAGGGTGGTCCATTTAGAAAAGATTATTGAGGACATTTCCGGTGAAACCGGAAGTGACAAATATGGCGGATAGGTCTCAAAAAGTTGGAAATCTTACCTAATTTCACCATACAAAATTTTATCCCGATATCTTTAAAAACGAGGAAGTTACAGGGGTGGCCCACTATTCGTTTACACCCGGTATATTAATAAAACAAAGTTGACTTTCAAATGGCCTTGAAGTTCTTCATCATATAAAAAAATTATTATAAATTATAGCCATTAGATCCCGCTTTTGAAATGATGGAACTTACTTTTTCTCCAAAATGCTCTATTTTCAAGTTATTCGCAATTGTCACCTTAAATGCCCCACCAAGTATAATGTGTTTGTCACTTGTTTCAAAATTGATCAAAAATATTTTTAAGGGGGAGAGGTGTGTTCAAATGTGTGTTTTACATGCCATTCCACTGGTAAATCTTGTCACAGACAGTGCAGAGTACATTATTTCTTTGAATAGGTGCCATTAATTTTATCGCGACTTTACTGTATTTATTAAAACTTGTTATGGAACGAGACTTGAGGTCAGCAGGGAGAAAATTGTATAAAGAAACAATACGTAAGAAAAAAATTTCTTTCAAATAGTGCTGTTTTATGGAAAGGTGGGGTAAAAATTCCTTTAAACCTTACATTTAAATTGTGCACATCACACCGATATGAAATTTTCCTGCAAATATAAGGTTTCTTTTGTACAATAATTTTATCGTATAATACATCGGAATGTAATTTTGTTCTAGTTTTCATTCATTTAGTCAATTTGCATTGATTCATTTATGACTTACATGATCGTGTTTTCTGGTTTCATATGTAAAACGTAAACAGTATTTTTGAATTTCTTGAATCTTCTGTGATGTGACTGATGTTAAACATGACCCATACACCGTATCAATAATTATTAAACTTTAACGTGAATTTATATAAATTTTTTAAATGCAAAATTGATTTTTTAATATAATATTATGTAGGTTTATGTTAGTCAAAATGAAGGGAAATATCGGTCCACAATCCTAAATTTTTGGCATCATCTTTTAATTCTATGGCAGTATCATTTATTTCTAAATTGGCTTCTTGCATTACATATACAGGGTGAATTTGAAATACACTGAATAATTTTAATCCGTTAAGCTCTATGGTCCGTAAAAATTCTTAAAAATAGTCATTTGTAAAATAAATGAAATACAGTCAAGAAAACAATTTTTGAATTTTATTAAATATTCACGACGCTCCTGAGCAGAACAGCTGATGTGTGTTGTAGCGACATAAATGCCTGTACCCCCACTCTTCTTAGCTATCGTGTTGTTGTGTTGGCGTAGTTCAGCCTGTGCATCCATGATGTCAAGTGTGAATTTTTCCTAATGTTTTAGATTTCAGTTTTGGTTTTACTTGGTAAACACTGCGAATACTGCGTAGAAGTATTTGTTCGTAACCAAGTCAGTGTCAAGTTCACCGGTCAGTGTATCACCAGTGGGACAAGTTTAGGGTTTTTTTGTTGAAACATTAACTATGGAATGAAATTAAAGCACTGCAAATTCATTAATTATACTATAAGAAACTACAGATTAAAAATATTGTGTATTTTAAATTCACCCTGTATAATTTTATCTATATTTTTGCCAAATAACATTGTAATACATTTGCTAGGAGTTAAATTAAGTAAATGCTCAAGTGATATTTTATATGCACTTTCCAAATCTGTATTTATTAGGTTACAGTTTTCTTGTAGCTTGTCAGGAGAAAAAGAAAAAAACAAATGTACGTCATCCACATACATATGAACATGACAATAATTAATATATTTTGAAATTGAGGAGGTGTATATTGTATATATTCGGTACCACTGTATATTTTACTTTTCCGTCAAACCGATGATCACATACATGTGACAAAATATATTTTTTGGTTGTCGGACATGCAGAAACGAATCCCCAATAGCACTTTTTATAAATTTCAATATACAAATCTTTCCCATAATGTAGCCAACTTTATGGCAGACACTGTATAATCATTGAAATTTATATTTTTTTTATCTTCCTCAATTACTACCCATATAAAAATGCATACATCTTATAATAATATACTGTTATCTTTTACCCTGGTTATGTGTAATTTATGTAGTTTTTTTTTTTTTTTTTTCCACCTAGGGCTCGTCTGTTTAAACACCGAGGGCACTGCAGCCTCCTGGGCTTATTGTGCTCTCCCTTCGTTACTCTACTCCACCCACTTCAGTAACTCTGTACCACTAATCAAGTGATACAGATCCGTAACTGAACGAGTTTGGATAGTTTCCGGTTCTGTTTGAGTCTATTTATGTAGTTTGTTTCCTTATACTTACGTCTGCTCTCTACATTTTATTTTATTAGTGCTGTGCACATGATGTAATCATCATTTTTATTTATTAATTTATTCTTATATATACTTAATTGTTGTTTTTTGTTTATAACAATTGACTTGCCCACAAATGTACGTTTCATATGTAAAGTTGTCAAATAAAGATCCATCTACCTACAAAAATGCATTCATCACATAACTCCGGCATAGAGTAACATTATAATGCATACTTTGTATTACAATATGTAGAGATGCACCGAGTACTAGGCCAGGCCAAGCTCTCGGTCTAATTTTGACTATTTCATAATATTGAAACAGCTGATTTTTTCTTCAAGATTCAAAGTTTTTAAAATTTATTTTTTTCTGTGTCCAATTAAGTACAATAAAATAAATAAAACAATAGTCACTGTCAAGTGTTTATTAACAAACATTCTTAGTTATAATAAAAAAAAAATCTTTTTTTTTCCTTGTCGAGGGTGTTAAGTTTAAATTTCGAAAATTATTTTTATTAATAACTTAATTATTTTTTAAGATTTTTACCTGAAGTACATATTGCACAGACTTCTTTCTTACGCAGATGCACTTTTTGTGTAATTTTGGTAAAAAAAAGTCAACGCTCAAACGTGGAAAAGGGGGTGTGGTACTCATTAGTCATTAACCTCCCCAACTTTTTCATGTGTATGTCTATGGTATTTAGATATTTATTTTTAGATTAAATATTTATTGAAGAAGAAAAAAGAAGAAAAAAATGATGATGTGATGTAATAGATTGATCACGAAACCGGTTGCAATAAAAAAGAATTTTGTGGGAACAAGACCTTTGTGTTTTTCTTCTTCAATATGAAAAACCCACATGAGATTAACACTACGATAAATATTTATTTCCTCAACTTTTCTAACTCTTATAAAATTTTAATTTAGGACTTGGTTAACGAAATATTCCAATAAACTCAGATGTGTGATTAATGTGTTAATCCGAGGGGTTATCACAGCTGGGGGTCTATTCTTGAAACTAGGGAATATGTTCCCATGAGGGAATGACGTCAATATGATATGGTTAACTTACTACAGAGAGAAAATGAAGTCATTCCCTCATGGGAACACATTCCCTAGTTTCAAGAATAGACCCCCTGGTAGTCGGTGTACAAATTTTTGCTAGTGATACGAATTTCACAAAAACGTCTTTGGAATAATTTCAGTTGTAGTGATTATGTTTCTGCATAACGTCATCTCTAAATTACCCTTGAAATTGCCACTTAAATTCAGGTTATAAAAATATTTTTTATTTTAAGTTTTTGGGGAGTTACGAAAGATTTTGTTTATTCGGTTCCAATTTTAATGAGCAACAATTACGAGAACGATTTATAGAAGGTGCAAGGCAATTTAAGCAAAAATATTTTCTGTAAAATAGTATTTTGCTTCTTTTACTTATGCCGGTGGCATAGTTAAATGAGAATTAAATTAGGTTTTCAAAACAAAAATGTGTACACCACTGTTTTTTTTATAATTTTTATTTTATCTAACTAATCTAACTATACACAACAAAAAATGTCTACTATTTTTAATCTCAAAGTAATCGATTTAAAAATAAACAATGGTTACTACAGACAACAATTATAAAAATAATTCCGAAGCTAAGATAATGAAAATGAATTTATTGGAATATCTCCATAAGAAAGTCCTAAATTAAAATTTTATAAGAGTAAGAAAAGTTAGGAAAAAAAGTATTTAATCTATAAATAAATATTTAGAGACCATAGGCATAAGATTGAAAAAGTTGGGGAGGTTAATGGGCACCACAACCTCCCTTTTCCACGTTTGCGCTTTGACTCAAAATTACACAAGTGCATCTGTGTAAAATAAAAGTATGTGCAAAATTTCAGGAAAAAATCTTAAAAAATAACTGAGTGATTAATAAAAATAATTTTCAAAATTTAAACTTTAACACCCTGTATAAGGAAAACTACGCGCCAAAATAAATAATCACACTATAAAAGTCGCATTATTTTCATCCAAAGAATCTGTGGTTAACGGCTTGATCTACTTTTTCTTAACACCCTGTATATTAGTAACAGTAACAATATGTATATATTTAATTTGGTAATTAGCTTTATTATTAAATAAAAAGCGGCAATTTTTAACGGGTAAACTTTTTCATATAGCTCATAAACAACTCAATCAAAAAGGTTTTATCAAAATTCATTCATGGTATGTGTATCCAACATTATTATGTTTTGAGCGCTGTACTAAAATTACATTTTTAATTACATCAGACAAAAAAGTCATACAAGAAAATTTTTCAAGAAAAGAATCATTCTTCTGGAGTTGATGCATAAAAACTACCTTTGAAATCATTAAACCCACGGTTAAACTAATTTGTAAAATAAAAAGTATTTCTGAATTGAATGAATTAAAACACACGGCAAAAAAATAATGTAGAAAAGAATGAATTTTTTTAAAAATGTCATTATCTGGTATTTAAGTATTTTCTATATGCCTAGTGTTATGTCTCTATTGCATTACACTTTCAAAAAAATAAACATTTTTAGAAGTCTAATTAGTAAAAGTTATTGGACGACTGTAATGATTACAATAATTTCAACTATTTTAGCGAATGTAAAGAAATTACCATCAACATTTCATTTTTAAAATTTGTAGTGCAATTACTGTTACATTTTATCCAAATGTCAATTATATAATTAATTACTTTTAATAATAAATAGGATTTGAGGAAACAGCTATTCAACGGACAAAAGCCTCGGTTGCGCTGAATTATACCTACTAATCCAAATTGGTAGCCAAGTTTATTATTCGTCTCTTCAACGCCAAACACAGACCGGTTTCGAACTTCTTATGTTCTCATCAGTGTGCCATAGGTCGTTGAAAAGACGAATAATACAGGCAAACCAAGTAAGTGTCTATGACAGACAAGCAATTAATAACAGCGGAGGGGAAAATCATCCCTCTAGTGGTCAGTTGCTACTAACTGTTTAGGACATACAATGTCTCTGTAACAGATAGCGACTTTACTAAAGTACCAAGGAGCAGGCGACCTCTAGCCCTGGTGGACTAAACTATTAATAATAAATAGGATTTGAGGAAACAGCTATTCAACGGACAAAAGCCTCGGTTGCGCTGAATTATACCTACTAATCCAAATTGGTAGCCAAGAGGGATGATTTTCCCCTCCGCTGTTATTAATTGCTTGTCTGTCATAGACACTTACTTGGTTTGCCTGTATTATTCGTCTTTTCAACAACCTAGGGCACACTGATGAGAACATAAGAAGTTCGAAACCGGTCTGTGTTTGGCGTTGAAGAGACGAATAATAAACTTGGCTACCAATTTGGATTAGTAGGTATAATTCAGCGCAACCGAGGCTTTTGTCCGTTGAATAGCTGTTTCCTCAAATCCTATTTATTATTAATAGTTTAGTCCACCAGGGCTAGAGGTCGCCTGCTCTTTGGTACTTTAGTAAAGTCGCTATATGTTACAGAGACATTGTATGTCCTAAACAGTTAGTAGCAACTGACCACTAGAGGGATGATTTTCCCATCCGCTGTTATTAATTACTTTTTGTAATTATTACTGCCCAGCTCTTAATTTATGAGTAAACATAGGAGATAGCTACGATCAAACGAAAATTATTGTGAATGTATTTGCAATGGGCAAATAAGTTTTACTTTTATATTTAAAAATAAATAATACAAAAACATATCTACTATACTTATTATTATATTAAAGAAGTGAAATCCAACAATTTTTTCTATGCAATGTAAAAAATATATACGTAAATAATTATTCCCCACTTTTGAATATCTTACATCACTAACAATAAATACCGATAAGTATTAGTCAATTTCTTAGAACACAATCTTTAAGGCGTTTATAGTTTATAATAATTATAGATAAGTTTTTAGATATAATTAAGAGTACCTACTAAAATAATCAACTCTCATAATGTGCAATAGGTATGCTTATGTATGTAGGTATGAACAATAAACAATACTTGGCTCATATTATTAACTTTAAATTTTTTTACTTTTAAAAAATTTTTCATGTAGCTTTGAAAAATTACATGGCATTATATAATAAATTACCTACTGATATCATTAATATATTAAACCACAGCAGACACCAACAACACTTTTTGTATATTATATGTTATTAATTATTATTGTATTGATTTTGATTCGATCACATTACATGAAAGTGACTTAGTGCAGTTATTTTGTAATACATATTTGAAAATTTACTGAACGTATACTTAGATTCAGGTTGTTCATGCAGTTTATAAATAATAAACAGCATTTCATACAAAAATCGATGTTTAATGTAAAATTTATTAGCAAAATGTCTAGTAGACCTTGAGACTATTCCGAATCAATTTCGATTTTCTCAGCAGGTGTTTTCTGAACGAATTATTTTTCTACGAGCGTACGGAAAAGTATACTTTCCCGCATGCATTTTAATTTCGAAAGTTGAACCTTTATTTGCATTTTTGGGCAAGCTATCATCACATTTTGACAATGAGATAGTTAATATCATGTAACCATGACTGTCTGATTTTGACATTCCTCAGTCACATAACAATTAACAAACAGTAGTGAAACAGTAGCATCTTTTATAGTAAAGCCTAGTTTTTTAATTAAGAAGAAAAAGAAATATAATCCAAATTGGCGACTCTCATGCAAGAGCCTAAAAAATACCGACAATGTATGTCAATGTATGCGCACCCGCCCATAATAATGATGTCAATGGCAGTTAGAAGAAATATTACTCGACAGATATCTCTATACAAAATGGTTTAAAATTATGGCTTAGATGTCTTCCACTTCCAAATGTATTTTAATAGGAATCCGAGTATTAGGAAAGGTTAAAAATATTGTCTAAAATTTATTTGTGGCATCATTTAATTTTTTTCTCTAATGCTATTTTAGAAACTACGCATTCTACAACTAAAAGTTATATTGGAACAAAAAATGTCACTCCAACACATCGTAGAGAATATTCTGTAACGCCACGCACCGTTTGGAATGATTCCGTTACAGTTTTCGACGAATCAAAACTGTTTATCCCAACGTATCAAGTATCTTCTTTTAATTACTACGGTTAAGTAGTGATAATTTCTAATATCTTGTTAGAGAAACTTTAGTCTATAACACGTTTAGAATGGCATATTCCACACTCGCGAACCTTACAAACTTTCGCTTGTGTAGAATATGGGCCATTCTATAACTCGTCGTAAAATATACTATTATTTTCTTGCTTGGGATTTATTACCATATATTCTTGAATATTTTGTAATTCCAGATAATCTTAAAAATATCTGGATTTTTTCTAAATAATTTTTATGCCTGTGATTTGTTTTTATTTAAGTTTTACGTCAAGGGTACAACTCAACTGTTTGACCATTGAGTAAAAATTAATAAAGAGTTGCAACTGTCAAGGTTTCGAGATTTTAGTATTGTATTTCTTTGCCAATAACTTCATGACTGTCATCAATTTTTAGTGCTACGGGAAGGTATTTGTAATGTGGCTGTATAGCCCTTAAATTTGAAGACAATCATGAAGCTATTGGTGAAAAAATACAACACTAAAATCTCGAAACCTTGACAGTTGCGCCTCTTTATTATATTTACTCAATGGTTTGACATAAAGGTTATTTAAAAACAATTCAGATATTCTTTAGAATAAGTAAGTACATATCTGGAATTCCAAAATATTCATGAATATGTGGTGATAAATCCCGAACAAGGAAAGAAAGGTTTTTAAACACGGATAATTAAGCCCTGATTTTTTCAAACAAGCAAAAAATAATTTTTATAAATACCTACTTTATAAAAAGTATAGAAGTTTATTCATGCTATACAAGAGACAACTGGACGGGGGTGTTTATAAACACAATACGGTAAGTATACATTTTTTATATTTTTATTACTTTTTTATATTTCTGGAAAATTAAATTCTCCATTAAAACTTTTGAAACCAAATCTAATAATAAATGATAAGTGTATCACTTATTAGATTTCATTTATTGTTTGTATGTAAATAAACGATATCTGCTTTTAACGTTTCTTACCTTTAGTATCTTTCGACGTATTAGTTAAAGGGTCAAATTGTAATATCACACTCTTGGAAGGTCTGGGTGGAACTGGAGCAGATGATTGTAAAGTAACTTCATAATTTTCATACATAGAACTTTTAGTTTCTAATTTTGATTCTGAACTTATGTTTGAATTATGATCGAAATCACTTCTATTATCTATATGTGCGTTTATAGATGGGTCTGGTTGAAACAAAGCTTTAGACTCAGCATTAATATTGTTGTAAATATTTTTTTCATTTGAGTTATTCGTAACAGAATCGTAAAATTTCCATGAACCTGATCTTGTCAAATTTGCACATCTAGAAACTGTATCCCCAGTTAAATCTATATAACTTTCAGAATCACTATTATATGGATGACATGGAAATACGCTTTCATAATGGTCTTGTTTTTGCAAAGGATTATTAGAATGGCTCGAGTTACTACTAGAAGCAATTGAATGTGGTGCATCATATATTGTTTCATCTGGGAGTGGTGGAGGCGGATGTGATGGAGGTGGCAAACCAACTACATCTTCATCTGAAGAAATATATTGACCATCATTATTTACATTATTGTAAAAATTATCTTTCTGTGAAATAGGGGAAACAAATTTTATAGATTTAAAAATGTTTATAGACTCATCATTTTGCTCAATTACTTCCTCAGGGCTCTGTTGTTCCTGTGAACTAGAACTAAATCTCCTTGTTATTTTACGAACACTTTGCCTAGTGCCTTCAATTACAGCTTTTTTTCTGTCATGAACTAATTGTCCAATATCTCCTGCTATTTGTTTTGAAACATTGCCAATAGAACTCACCCTTTTAGAAAATGTATTACTATTTTCCTCTGAAGATATAGTTTCCGATTTTTTTTTTGGACCACCTGTAGATCGTCTTGGAGTAGGAATTGGTTTTTTCATTTCTCCCACATTCAATCGAGGGCTTGGCAATGGACTATCCATTGTTCACTTCTTTAAACAGTTGATAGTATATTATTCTTTTTCGTTTAATAATAATAAACTGATAACTTTATATTTATATTATTCATATCTGTATCTGCTAACCGTCGCAAAAAAGTAAATGAATACTTATCATTAATGCAGCAGATAAGAAAAAATTAATAGGAAAAATTACAATATTCACAAGTTCCTATTTATCATCACATAACATGTTTATTCTTACAAAGAACAACGCATAAGTCCATCTCTTTGTCGTATCACTCGCACCACATAATTAATCGTATTTGCGTTACATCGTTACATGTATTTTCCTAATCAGAATAGAACTCTGGTGACTCACATCCAATAACAATCATTTTCATAGATAAAGAACAATATTTTTTGTTGTGAATTCTGACATTTCTGACAGTCTGACAATTGAAATTGACAGAAATACACAGATTATAAAAGGCGATTTTTATCCACAGACCTAAATAATTAGACTGATTATGAACGCACTGCGCAACCATTGGCGCATGCAAATACAGGAGCCGTCCATTTTTCAATACTTTTTGTTTACACATATAAATTGAACCAATGAAATGCTTTCAAGTTTGTTTTGTTGTGAGGGTTGCATAATATGACTTTAGCTGGCATTTGGGAGACGATTTGAAACAACAGTACTTACAAGGGGAAAGTAGTTTTGTACGTTGTACGTTGTATGTCCACTATGTAGTTTTTACATAGATATATTTAATTTGAGAATTTTATGGGCTTCAAAAACTAGTAATAAAAATAAAAACTAAGAGTAATTTTAATTTCTAAAGTACCTTCTACTTTTTTTAGTCCTTTATCTGCAACTGTACAAGTAAGTTGAAAAACTTCTGAACTCTGAAATAACTTTTCATCGGCATGAAATACATTTGTAAGCAAACGGAAATGTGTATATAAGGATTTACCAAAGTCATCCATATACTATTATTGAAAAATTCGATTTTGTAACGTAGTTAAGAAGTACTTATACAACCTTTCCATTTCGGGCATTCATATTAGAAAAGAACTGAGTAAGTTTATTTTATTTCAACATCATAATAAAGTATTTATTCTACTGCCGTGCGTAAAGTATCAACTTTACATAGGTACGCTGTGTAGTGCCTAAAGTAAAAATTTCATATAATCGCCTATAATAATAATCATATCGTATTTCAAAAATGTTAAATATGGTTACATATTTAATTTTATGTAGTCCATTATATTAATATAAAGTTCCATTTCCGAAAAAATTTCACTTTACACACTTGTTGCATAGGTATATAACTATTTTCACAATGTTTATTACCTATCACCTAATATTATTTTTAAGGCACATTTAAAACTAATTACAGTAAAATATTATATACTTTCAATAACATTCTTGACTCAAAACTACTTTCCGTTACGACTGCGATGTTATTTTTAAAAATTCCCGCTTCCAAGTATAGAAAAATGGCGGTGTTCAATATTTGCAAGTAGCTAGGCTTGAAAGAACCTTCTCCTATTTTAAGTTCTGTGTTTTTATCTGCTCCAACCAACGACTTGCTGGCTCCAACCGTAAACAAGAGGCGTATTTTTGCGTTACGAACTCCTAAACATGTTTGTTAAGAAAATTCTCATTGGTTGAATACAAATTTCCTGCTGCTTGATTCGACGGTCATTGGTTAAAATAGCAAACCGTTTTTTCAAGTTTGTGGTGCAAAAACGAACTAACCCTTTACATGCATAACCAATCATACAAGTGGAATTATACACTATTGGCAAGAAATAATTTAGGAGTGCGAAATCTGTAATGCAACTAAGAGAGAAGGTACATAGAGGCAAAGCCTTCAGTTAACAAGAGACGCCTAACCATTCCTACACTCCTACTAAAGAGGGGATGTGTGCGACGACAGCCATCGGTTCAGCTTACGGCCGTGAGATATTTTTACGATGTTTTCATTCTTTTATCATGTTTATCGCTGTTGCATTTGACAATACAACAGCGGTTTAAGAGTTGATGTTATTTATTAGCCTTAAACCTAAAAACGAAATAAAAACTTGTATTTTAAAAATAACAGTTTGTACTTCACAGGAGGAAGGCTTATTGATGAATAACTTTTTTGATGAGCGCGACATCGCGGCCGGACGACACATTTGGCCGATTCCGTTGTCCCCTTCGACTGCGTGTTGTAAAGAATGGAAGGTGGGAGGTAGGGGATACCGCGTTGTCTGTTTAACTTGTAAATGCTTTAAGTTATCTCCGTCTGATGCATTTATATCGACATCTCTGATTATAGTCTGTGCCAGTACACTGCGCGTCATATAAATGTGGTACAACCTTGTACAACAGTTGTAACCAGAAAATCAGGTTTTTTTAGTTGCATATGGTGGTGATCATGGTATAAGAAGAATGGTATGCCCGCGCGCAGGTACGGTGACGTCACTCAGTTTACAATTAACCTCAAAAATATGTATTTTTCTAAAATTTTCGAATATTAATGTCAATTTTTATCAAAATTTCTGCTTAGTTCCTGTACTATCAACTAAAATCTTGTTCAGTGCATTAGTAATATTTGAAAATTATTTAGACTCCTTATATTATCTGGCAATTTATTGAATAATTTTATACCTATAATATAGGAAGGATTATTTTCATATATAGATAATTTATGGTTAGGTAAACATAAATTAGTTCCATTCCTATTTTGATAATTATGGTAACTATTATTAGTAACAAATTTGTTCATATTTTGCTTAAAAAATAGTATAACTTCCATAATATATATACAAGGTACCGTCAACAATTTAAGTTCTTTAAATATATTGCGACATGTTGTGTATTTTGATAAACCAGCCATAGTTCTGACTGCCTTTTTGTAAACAAAATATTCTATTCGTATGATGCGAGCATCCCCAAAATAATATGCCATATCTTATTCTTGAAAACATCGCTGCATAGTAATATGATATCATCACATTTAAACTACCAGTTTGACTTAGTCTATATAAGGCAAAACAAACAGAGGAAATTTTTTTACACAGATTGTCAACATGAGCTTCCCAACTAAGACTGTTGTCAATATGAATACCCAAAAATTTAGTTTCTGTTACTTGTTCAATACTTTGACCATTATTTTTAATTAAGTAACTTTCATTAATTAGTCTACTCCTAGGGGTGAAGTTTATGAACACTGTTTTACTTCTGTTTAAGAATAACATATAGTTCAAATCACGAAAGAAGACCGTTACGTCATCATTATAATTTGTAAAAATCAAATCAGTACTGCGTTAGTTATCAACAACGTCAGTCGGAGATATTAACAGTCACATATAACGGACTCCCTTCCCCTGTCTCTCTCGTTTTACTATTTTGTAAACAAAGAACGCTTGAAGCGTACGTTGAAGATTAGAAATTATTTTGTGACGTAACGGTCATCTCTCGTGATTTGAAGTATATTTGAGTTGAACCACGTAGCAAATTTGTTGAGCATAATTTGAGCTTTATTTAATTATGACATGATCTATATTGTATTATCGTAACAAAGGTAGGTGTTGTCATCAGCAAACATCACCAAATCATCAAATCCATCAAGATAAGGCAACTCATTAACAAAAAGTAGAAACAACAATGGCCCAAGAACTGACCCTTGGGGTACTCCACACATAATTTCTAGTGTTTCCGATTGTATTTTTTGAATTTCAACAAGTTGCTTGCGTTCTGAGAGATATGATGTCAATAACTTGCCAACATAGAGAATAGAGTTTTATTTGGCATCTAATAAAATTAAGATGCTTTTTGTTAGTTGGAATTCTAACCTAAAATTAATTGGTAGTCTATTTTTTAAATTTTTTCCAACCTAATTAAGCGATCTATCACAAATTTATTTTCCTTTTACAACAGTTAGCAAACAACCCCAGACATATTAACAGTTGGAACTGCATCAGATCTTAAGTTTCTACTGTTTCGGTGGGGAATATAACAACCTGGCTCTATTAAAGGAATTTCAAAATCTGTTGATTCTGTTGGGGTGAAATCAATAGAAGAAATATATGGAACGCCGTTTTAATATTTACTCACTATTTATTCATTTCTACTGTTAATTAGAGATATCACTAATTTAATTTCAGATATCTGGAATTAACTGCTGATATCAGAAATTAATTTCAGATATGAGAAATTAATTTCAGATATCTGAAATTGAATTAGAGATATCGCTAATTGAATTTCTGATATCTGAAATTAATTTCAGATATCAGAAATTGAATTAGCGATATCTCTAATTCAATTAATTCATATATCCAAAATTGAATTATTTATATGCATATAGATATAATTAAGTAATTAGTAATATGTATATATATACATATAATAAAGTAATTTTAAGTATCAGAAATGAATTTACAGGTACATTTACAAATTGTAATTTCAGATATCAGAAATTAATTTCCGATATCAGAAATTAATTTCCGATATCAAAAATTAATTTAATTATATCCATATAGATATAATTAAATGATTAATAATATGTATATACATATAATAAATTAATTTCAGATATCTGAAATATAATTAGAGACATCTCTAATTCAGTTTCAGATATCAGAAATTGAATTATTTATATGTATATAGAAATAATTAAATAATTAATAATATGTATATATATACATATAATGAATTAATTTCAGATATCAGAAATTAATTTCAGATATCAGAAATTATTTTCAGATATCTCAAATTGATTTAATTATATCTATATAGAAATAATTAAATTATTAATAATATGTATATACACATAATAAATTATTTTCAGATATCTGAAATAGAATTAGAGAGATCTCTAATTTAATTTCTGATATCTGAATTAGAATAATTCCAGATATCTGAAATTAAATTAAATTAGTGATATCTCTAATTAACAGTAGAAATGAATAAATAGTGAGTAAATATTAAAACGGCGTTCCATAGAAATACGTGCTATAAACAGACAATAGGCAACGAAAAGGATAAACCGGCGAAATAAAAAATTAACCTGCTATTTTTCAAATTAATTTTATCGTTCATCCATATACTTTCACGAGCTTTTCAACGCGGAGATATGTAAAATACTTGCTGTCAGTGCCTTTTATCTTCGTGTAATAATTGTTACACCCAGCCACAGCAGATGCAGGCATGTTGCTATTCGTTAACACTATTAAAAATATTAAAATAAAAATTAAATGTGCGAAATTACAACTGACTTTCGACGTTTTTTAAGCTGAGTGACGTAATGCGCAGTAGATACACAAATTGGACGGCAACCTGACATACCATTTTCCTTATACTAGGGTGGTGAATGGTGATCTTCCTGATCTTGACTGATGCAAACTCATTTTTTTTTACTGTAGGTTATGATCAAATCAGAGACGTTAGAATTGCAACGTCTCCACTCCAGTTCACATTATTTATATGTTTAATTGTTTGAAGTGTCATTATGGATTGAGGATAATGAATTTATTATTTATAATATACAACTGCTCGCCATTGGTAACCTAACAAATAATCGTCAAACGCAAAAAACGTTAAACTGTCACACAGTTGTCGTCTAAAGTTGGAACTTGGTCAACTTTAGCGCCACGCGGATTTTGAATACGACGTCGTGTAGTGGCTTATTATGATTGGTTTGTTGATGTGCAGTCATGCAGTTCGCATTCGTACTGCCACCGTGGAGACTCACCATAAGACGTTGTTATAATTAACAGAGACATGGCTACTCCATGTCTCTGTTAATTATAACAACGTCTTAGGGCTGATGGGAATTTTTATCGATATATCGATAAATATCTATAATTATCGATGTATCGAATAACGATATTTGTGATTGGAAATATCGATATTTATCGATATATCGATAAATCGATATAAGGATATTTATCTATATATGTATCGATAAATCGATATTTGAAGTTGTAAATAACAAGATGTGCTAAATACGCGTCGACTCATTCTGGTCAGTGATTGAATGATTTTATGTTATTGTGCACGTTCGGACATTTAATAGTCTAGATCATAGACATAGGATGTCTATGGTCTAGATACTTTATTTGTAAAATTAGGTGACATATAACGCTGAAAGACAAATATTCTACATAAAATTCACCAGCTTTCTTGGTAAAATTACTTTACCCGTGACGCTTGTGTGAATTCTGTGATGTGCAATATAATTTGTAAAATATGTGTGTAGCGAATAGGGCTGGAAAATTTTTATTGATATATGGATAAATATCGATATTTGCGATTGAAAATATCGATATATCGATATATTGATAACTACCTATCGGTATATCGAATTTATCGATATTCGATATAGTAATTTTCGTCACAAGTCCGGAAGGTGGACTTGTTACAGTCGAGTAGATATTATGGACGAGGCGACGTCAGGAGCCGAGTCTAGAATATCTAAACGAGGCTGGAACAACACCTTACGGACGTGTGTCGAATGATATTTTATTTCATCCCGTCATTTTCTTGTATATTAGTATATTTGTATAATTTGGCACTTGGTTATTTTCTTATGTCATTTGACATTTGACACAATATTTTAATTTACGGTCGATTTTTATATGTCTAACAACTTCGAAAGGTATAATAACAGTTTGTGATTGGTTCGTAATATTGTATTAATCAGCTACGACAGGTTGTTAGTAAGCCGGTATTAATTACTTATTATTATGGAAATTTTAATTCAATCATCAGTTATGCTGTAATTGCCTGGGGCTCTTCTCCTGATATGGTGAGAGTATTTAAATTACAGAAAAGAGCTGTGCGTTCTATAGTAGGAGTAACAAGGCGTACTAGTTGTAGGGATATTTTTAAAGAGTTGGGAATACTTACACTACCTTGTTTATTTATTCTTAGTTTATTATTGTATGCTAAATCCCAACTGAACGGTACTACCCTTAATTCAAATCACATCTATAACACAAGAAATACTAATTTGTTGGAAATTCCTTATCACAGATTAGCATTATATGAAAAAAGCCCAAAGTATTTAGCTATTAAAGCATACAATAAATTACCTGAATCATATAAATCCATGAACGAAAAAATTTTTAAAATGGAAATAAAATGTTTACTCAGAAGTAAATGTTATTATTCTTTAAGTGAATACCTTAACCATAGGCTTTAATTTTATTATATGTATGTTAGTATGATGTTATTGTTAATATACATATTAATGTGTTGTGTGTTACCAATGGACGATGTAATAATAATTGTACTATTTTACAAACTTTTTATTCTTATTGTTTTTGTTTATTTGAATAAGATTATATATATATGTAATTATATTGACATGTTCTATATCATGTAAATGATCTATTGAACCAATAAATTATTATTATTATTATTATTATTATTATTATTATAAGTTTCCGGTGGTTTCCGGTACTTTACCGGCTCTGATACCGTAATGTCTCATTTTCCGGCCGCATATGAATACTGTACTGTTGTACTTTCCGGACGGGATGAAATAAACAAATTTTCAATATCGCTCACATAGTCCCTACCCTACAGGCACAGTATATCTACTCTGCTACAGGGTAACAACCAAGGCTGGTAAACTCTAAAGGTTACCCCATCTGAACCTGCCCTAACTCAATATATCATACGTCACTTGACGACCGGCAGGTTGCATAATTAACATTCTTTACAGCCGTACGGAAATGGCAGTATTCGGCGCAATCTCATTGGCCGTTTCAAGGTCAAATGTCACATTTAACCAAACCTAACTGAACTTATTCCTTCTTTACTCGCAATTCGTAAGTGGTGAAATAGCGTAGCGGAAACGAGGTCGGCTTGGCAAGCAAAAGGTTCCGGGTTCAAATCCCACACGTTTTTGTTTTTTTTTTTAAATGCATCAGGCATGACATGAGGTCTATTGCGAGTTAGAAGCTGGAGGCGATTGCCGGAGGCAGGTTAGATATGTGTGTTATTCCCCTGATAAAGGAATTTTTTTTTATTAGATTAAAGCCAAATTTGTTTTTAAATGTGACATTTTGCGTCCGCGTCAAGTCGTGGCCTTGAAACGGCCAATGAGATTGCTCCAAATACTGCCATTTCCGTACGACTGTAAAGGATGTGAATATGCCGCCGGGTTCGTCCTTCTCTGACTCTGTTGTACAACAGCAGAGCAGTGTTAAGTGTCTCTTTTTAGTATGTAGAATAAATGAGAGACTGCGGTCGCCACTGCCTCACCCCGCATTTTTCTCGCCCTAATGCTGCTCATTGATGTAACCTGTACAAAGTCTACAAGCCTTGGGTAACAAAACATCTCTTTTGGAATTTGGAAATTTTGAAATTTATTTATTGATTATATAAAATTTATCAGTGTATTGACCCTAGTTACCATATTGAGATTTTCATTTCTTTTTAAGGGCCTAGGTACTTCACCTAGGCTACGTTCGAGTTTGACTGGGGCAAAGCGAACAGTGCGGGTAACGGGTATTGTGACGTCAATACCGAGCGTACCGGTTGATTTTAACTCGGTAGGTGGCGAGTAAAATACACAACAACACAACCTCAAATTTTCCATTTTGCACTAAATAATTTAATAATTAGGCCCAAGAACGATAGTCTTGTCTATAATCGTTGAATTAGGCCTGCCTACTTTTTTTCTTTACTTTCACACTATTTCACAGAACGAATGAATCGTATGATAACATTTTGGCAACGACAGTCAGCAGTCAGTTGTTGTTGACACTTTAGTTTTTGGTACGACTTTTAAGGTTATGTTTTAAGCAAACCCTGATGCTCGAGTCTGTTCTCAGATGGATATTTTTGTTCTCAGTAGATGTCGCCTCTAAATATCAGTAGAAATCAGTAGATATTCAGATTTTACGTTTGCAAGCATGAGAGATACCATTCTATTTTTTATGTGAAAAAAACACAAGACACAAGATTGTGATTCGCATAAATCGCATATGACAACAATGAGTACAATGATATCTGTTGTGACGTCGTGCGTCATAAACATAAAATACCAGAAGACGGTTTCTATAGCGACATCTACAAAACAATGGTTATGAAATAAACGCCTTGCATATTTACAGCTAGATGGTGTGGCGAATAATGTAAATGAAAATGACTCTTGATACATAAATCAACGTTTTTTGGTTTCAGCATTTGTTTTTTTTTCAATTTTTTTCGGTATTTTATAAGTGGTGGCTACAATTAATTTTTCAGTAGATTCTAGAATGCAATCAGTAGATCAGTAGACTGACTGTGAAATCAGTAGATCTACTGATTTTTCAGTAGATCTGGGAACACTCAGCTCGACCTCCAAACTCCGAGAACATCAAGCGCGCTCGGACGTGCTGCCCCAAGCCGACTCAAACGCAAAGGATAACGCTCCGAGTCTTAACTAAAACGCTTAAAACAATACCGAACGCCTCGAGCGCCCTTGGGGCGTGAAAACCAGAGAATTGTCTCTGGTGAAAACGAACGCCCCCTACTAGAACTTGTACAATTCCAAAAGTTTCCTGAAGTATTTTCCGAACACTCTGTATATCACGATTATTTCAAGAAAAAATGATTCATTCAAAGGAAACTAATAAAATATGCAATAGTACGTTTTCTTTTTTGTAGTTTTTGCACATTCATTATATAAGTAGTAATAAATAGAATGCTTTTATACTTGTATTTATAAAATGTAATATGTAATAAGATTTTTCTGCTTTTTCGAGATTTCACAGTAATACAGACCTGTGGTATAAATACAGCCTACGCCACTGATTAATAGTTGAAAATACAGAAGTTTTGGGCGGTGCTCTCTCTTTCCACTTCTCATTTTCGTTTCGTTCCTTTCAGGATCAGGTTTGGTAGATCTTGGTTAGTGTTTTGTGTGATTTTTAAGGCGTTTTTCGAGGTGAACGGTGACTGATGTGATGACCGATAGATGTTATCTATTCTGTGGATAGATGAATGAATAACCAAGAGCTGGGGGAGAAGATTGAAGAACAGAAAAGATGGAATTATGGAGATTCTGAGGCAGAAAGTGACTTGTTGACTTGTTTTTGATATGGGAAGTGAGAACATCGTAAACTATGTTTATAAATTGTAATGGTGATTCATAAGTAAATTGCCTTTGATTAGTCAAAATATTAGTAAAATGTCTAGTGCTAGTGTTGAAAATTTGGCTGCAGAAGTTCAGGTAATGCGGTTAAAATAGGTATATATATTATAAAAAGAAAATTAAAAAATGCAATATTTTAGGATTACGATGGATCCAGCAATATGTGCCTAGAACTTGCTCTAGAAGGGGAACGTCTATGTAAATCGGGAGATTGCAGAGCCGGTGTTGCATTTTTTCAAGCTGCAATACAAGCTGGAACAGATGACCTAAGAACATTAAGTGCTATTTACAGCCAGTTAGGAAACGCTTATTTTTACCTAGGCGATTATGGAAAGGCAATGCAATATCATAAACATGATTTAACGTTAGCAAGGTATTTGGTTTGGTGTATTTATCACAAATTGTTATGGTGGGTTTATAAACCATTAAGTATTAAGAAGTAGCCACTATGCATTATCCACTAAACATTATGAAGTAGGATTTGGACTGAGAGGGTTTATAAACCACTAACCACTGCGACGTGCCATCTTTGCGCATGCTCACATTGCTCACTTCAGAGTTTTTTATTTGTCTGTTGTTATTGTTGTTAACTTCTAAATAATTATTTTATACTTTTATAGTGTATTTTTTGACTTAAGAGTGCGTGTTGGGACAGTGTTTTATTTATAGTATAGACTTTTGACATATGTATTTTAAAACTAGGGTCTTTTTTATCATAAATTAGTCTATATTTCATAATTAAGTCCATAAGTAGTTCATTATCAATTTCCATTTTAAAAAAAATAAAAATATCGCATGCACAGAGCACCGTCAAAACACCAAATTTTTCAATCAGCTGGCAGCTGGCGGCAACTTCATGGTCGAAGTGCGTGACATATCGATGTGACGCTTTACGCGCAGCCGCACTTGAATTTCCACTAAACATTATGAAGAAAAGATAAAAGTTGGCCAACTTTGTAATGTTTAGTGGTTAGTGGCTAATGCATAATGGTGTTTATAAACGCCCTTATGGGAATCCGTACATTTATCTTATAATTCTTACTGGCAAATGGCTAGTGTTTAGTAGTTAGTGGTTTATAAACCCACCATTACACATCGAAAGCCGTTGTTGGATATGTCCTGATTATTCGTTTAAAATCTCAATATGTAAAACAGTTTTCGAAGGTTGTAGGTACTTAGCTTAAACGTAGTGTAATTTAAATTTTAACATTTACCGTAAGTAAACGAGTAAAAGGAAGCAGGTGAATTGACGTGAATGTGAATGCACGTTATTTTGGTACAAAGATATAAGGATGTCCCATATAAGCAGGTCAATAGATTTCCTACATTAATTAGAGAACTTGTGTTTGTGTGAAATTTGGATGGATTTTGTAGAGAAATTAAAAGATAAACGTCAAATGTATGAGGTATAATATTTAAATTGGCTTAGATCTATGGCCTGTGTTTTATTACTGAACACCTGCATACCTACAATAACTTCATTATTTAGTAATATAACTTTTCAGCAGGATGTATATTTGAAACCGAATATACAATAATGTCTTGTAAAACCGATGGGGCAGGGGCGTGCGCTCCATGGAAGCAAGGGAAGCATTGCTTCCCTACTTGAAATCGCATATTATTAGTCGTATTATAAAGATAACGTAACATGAATTGTGAATAATATCTAAAGTCCGTATCAGGAACGAATCGCCTTTCATCGCAAATTTATTTATTTATTCATAATTTGTGACGAAAGTTAATTCCCTTGTGAGATGCTGATGTTAATTAAATAATGCCTCACCTAATGCAGAGAAGCAGTGTCTAAGTGTGCATATCGTAATCGTATATAATTGTACGTAATCGGCAATCGAAACATGTTGTCGGGGTCATTAACTTACTATTATAACAACGTGCATTTAGAAAATCTGGAAGCAGTTTAAAAATCGCAAAGACAATGGAATTAAGTAAGAATACTGCGGCAAATTGTTGTTCTGTGTGCGTTTTGTTAAAAAGGAAGTTAAGTTGCTTCCCTTTTTCAAAATGTCACCACACGCCCCTGCATTGGGGCATGTTTAAGGAAGGAATTCTATGTATCAAAATAACTATAACATAATTATTATCTAAAATCAATGGATATGTAGTAGGCAGATAATACCAGTCATTTTATAAAACACCCAGTCATTTTCTAATAAATAGCTAGGAAATTTATAAAGTGTCAAAGAAATTCAAATATTTATCAAGTTTACTAATAATTTTAGACATTTTATAAAATGTGGACGTGTTTTTAGTCCTATTGCAACACAAATTTGGCCATGACTATTTTTAAAATAAGACTAAAGTCGTGTTATAATACACCTGTTTTTGTGTTAGGTAATTAATAAAATCATTATAGTTGTGATCTTGCTAATTAAAAACATATATGTATATGCCATTCACATTTTATTAACATGAGGGGAGGCTATGATATGTTTTTCTTAGGTTGTCTCAGGTTTGTCTACTATTGACAAAATATTGAAGTGTCAGATTTAATTGATCGTCACTGTCATTTATTTTTGGCTGAATTGCCAAATTTTTTATTGACGACATTGCTGTGCTTTCTTTAGGGTCTCACTCTGGCAACTATGTAGAACCAATTTGAATTTGTGGTTATGTTTTTGACTTTTCAACATAACCTCAGTAATTAAAACAGTCATTCATACCAACAGAATTCAGATTTTCCATAGCCTCCCCTCATGTAAATAAAATGTGAATAGCATTATAATAAGCATTACTGTGAGTAATTCTAGAATAAAAGATATGTACTATTCCCGACTCGGAGGCGTAGTTGGCTAAAGCGTGAGTGACAGACATGGCTCTGGCTACACTGCCTATCGAGTCCCGGTTCGAGACCGGGCACCGGCAAATGGCAATGTCGGTGGGTGTGGATGTCTGCGTTTTTTTTCAAATGTGTAGCCCCCTTCCGGACAGCCTTTGGCTTTGGATTTGAGGGTTGTCTAATTTCTGTGGTATGTTTTATGTGTTTATTCCCGAACTGCTTCATTGTCCGACGCCAACTGGTGGCGTATTAGTGAACTTACATATCTGGGATATTCGATGTAAAGAAACGTTTTTTTTTTCGCTTTTCTTGACATTTAAGAAAATATCCAAAGGAAATATCCATTAAATTGGTAAGTATTTTTACTGATATGATTGTTATATGTAAATGTCTTTGCAATACTAGAATATTGCATATGTAGGTACTGAAAACGCATTTAGGTAAGTTCGGCTATTATCACTTGTTTAAACTCTTTTCACTCCAAGTCTACTTTGATCCAATCAAAAGTAGACTTGGAATGAAAAGAGTTAAAGGATTGAGTAACCCGAACGTAGCTATTTTCTAAATGTGTTTTCAAGTACATGTGCAATATTCTAGTATTGCAAAAACATTTACATGTAACAGTCATATCATCAGTAAAAATACTTACCAATTTAATGGATTTTTCATATTTTTTTTAAATGCCAAGAAACGAGAAAAAAAATTTTTACATTGAATATCCCGCATATGTAATTTCACTAATACGTCACCAGTTCGCGTCGGTAAGTAATCGAATGCTTTTCTCGTTGTAAATATGTTTCTCACCAGTGATGCATGAATCATAATTATATTTTTATTAGTGTCATTATTATCATTGTGATACGAGTTGTCATATTAAGTGAAATCATCTTTTTAGTACTTTTATTACTTACTTAATTATGCCTAACCATATCTTAAGTAAAGCAAAAAGGCTATATCAACGCCAAAATTGGAGAAGGATGGTCTCAACAACGCATACCAAGTTAATTGCAGCAAAGGCGCGATTAAAAAATTAAACAAAAAGTAGTTAGAAACTCATGATCTGAGTAGAGCAGTTGGTTCTGGGCGACCAAGAAAGACAACTCCAGTACAAGACAATAGATTGGTTGAATATGTGAGGCAAAATCCATTTTCCATTTCCATTCAAGCAAACGAGGAGATCAACTTCCCAGCATCCGTTAGGACGGGAAGAAAACAGTTACGAGAACAAGGCCTTTTTAACTGTGTCAGTGCTAAATAGCCTCGAATGACGGACGTTAATAAGGACGCAATAGTGCAGTTTACGAAATATTTTATTTTACTAATCAAAACGTTCGTTACTGGGAACGAGTGGTCTTTTTCGACGAAAAAATATTTCAGTCCTGCAATGCAACTGTGAGTTTGGCGTCCCAGGAATCATAAGTTTGATGAAGAATATCTGCATATAACTGATAACACCGGAAGGTATTCTGTCCACGTGTGGGCGTGGATACCTTTAACAGGCGCTGGTGGTATGCAGTGGTGGCCTGACCAGGTTGGCGAGTTGAGCATGAAATGCGCTTATATACATACATGCGATTTATGCAAAGCAAAAACATTCAAACATTTTTGCTTGCTTCACTTGTATAATGCCGACTAAACCCTAGACACCCAGACCGCCACTGGTGGTATGCATATCGTAGAAGGCCGGGCCGATTAACTGGTAACCAATACATGGAAATTTTGAATGTTATGCTTCCTTCAATGCAAAATTGCAAAATAGATTTAATATAGTATATTACGTAATGAGAGTTGTAAATAGCATATTACGCACGAATGGAAAAATTGCGCACGACGCCGCGTAGCGGCGGAGTGTGGCAATTCCATGAGTGCGTAATTGCTTTACAACTCGAATTATGTACTATACTTTACCTACGATCGTATTTATTGAAATTAAAACACAAGTTTGTATTATTTGTTGCTTATGTCAGTTTTGACAGCGTTAGAAAATTAAGTTTTGCACCTGCCATTTTTAATAATTTTAGCCTGGTGTCAGAAATATGAACTACAAGTGTTGTGTAAAGTTGATCACGTGGTCACATTGCAACACACTTCAGCGGCTGAGCGTGCGATTTGTTTACGGTGTGTAAGGTTCAATTTACATAGGTGGCGGAGAGTGCGTTTTCAGCTATTTACGTTAGTGATCGTAGGTAAACAATTTTATATTTCAACATATAAGTTTCTTAAACACCTTTTGATTTACCTGTGCCTGATCTTAAAAATGATTTTTTATTTTAATGATAACTCGTCAGTTCACACTGCTCATGTGGTTCGTAATTGGGTTGAAGAAAATAATATAACGTTTCTTTGGCCGTGAACAAAATTACAATATGCAAAATTTAATTAGTTCTATGTCTAGAAGATTGCAAAGTGTTTTAGACAAGAAGGGCGGTTCTACCAATATTAACTTTTTTATATTCTTTGTTAGTTTTTATTAAAAAATTAAATATGACCCCGCCAATGATTTGATTTGTTGTCAAAATAATTTAATTTGTAAAATCCCCATTTACAATAGACATTCTTTTGAAAAACGCTACTTGATAAAAAATCTATTACTTTTTTTCGACCACAATAGTACAAGCAAATGTTGCACAAGCAAATATTGTACAAGTGGACCCCATGCCAATGAATAAATATTTTCATTCCTTGAGATTTATTCATCAAAGAAACAGTTAAAGGTTGTTTTTTTTTTTTTTGACAGAATATACATAAAATATAAATAATGATATTTCTCATCTGTTCCAGAAATTGGATTTGTTTCTTGTTTCACTTCTCTGTTATCATTCGTTTGTGATGAAATTAGATTATTTTAATAAAAGTTCAACGTTTTTAACTGTATGAGACATATGAATAATATTTTTGATATAGATAAATTCGAGGATAAGTTAAACACATTTTATAAGCATTCTATATTCGAGTCATCAGTCTTAAATCAGAAATAAATAAATCTCTGCAGTTAAATTGTGAAAAGCTATTCAAACACATAGACATTTTTTTTTAGAAGAACGTTTTTATTGCAATTCTTTTTTCACTTATTTATTTAAGTTCAGCCTATTTCTGTTACCAAGGCCAGTATAAAGTTCAGTAAATAACCTTGTCATTGTTTTTCTAAATACTGCCACTACTAAAAGTACCGCACTACAAGGTACGTTTATTCTAACATACGTAAAATATGTAAGTTAATAGCCGAATATTGTAACTACGTAGATAATATGTGAAATTTAAAGTTTCATTTAACTAAAATTGTTCAATATAGGTGCATCCTCAACGTCAATTTTACTTATAACTTTGAAAAATCTCGTCAGCGGTAAAATCTTATACTTTATACAAGTTACTCTTATATTCTTATTTAGATAAAAACTAGTCATGAACGTTATACTCTTCGCAGGCAGTCAATTATTGGAATGTTGTATAACTAGTTCACATTCTATAGAATATTCTTCATAGGTGGTCAATTTTTTTTATTATAATTGTCTTTGAATTATACTTACTAGGTTGTCCAAATGCACGTTAAACTATTTTAGTGTTACTATCATACATCAAAGTCTCTTGAGACTTTAGGACCATTTTATCTATTAAAATGTTTTCAACTTTTTTATTTACTGATTGATTTTTTCACGAGCAATAGGGTTTTTCTTCCATATCTTCCAAATTTTAATATGATCTGACTTTTCGTTCTTAAATTATCGTGTTTACAAGAAACATGATGGACGGACGGACATTTCGAAAATTGTTTAGAATTCGACGACTAACAATGGTGTAAATATTTTGGCTCTAACGGTCAATATTAACGATTTTAGAAATTCGCTGACAAATGCGAAATTCTCTTCTGTGAAGAGTTAGGTATAAAATATATGTTATGATTTAACAAATAAGTACAATTTTTATTGAAAATTAAGTACAAAATAAATTTAATTTGTTATTTTATTTTTTAAATTATAATATGATTATATGATAATTTATAAAAGATGGTAATGCACACGTTACACACACAAACGTTATGCCATTGCGCGTGCTAATGCTATCCTTCAAGCATTATATGCATCACATTGGGATCAAAATTCCAAATCTTCAACATTAAATATACACAAGGAAATGTTTTAGGATGTGTTATTTGCACATTCCGAAAGTTTTAAATTTATTATTTCAAGTGTAGTGTAAAAATGTAACAACACATAATAATTGGATATTTACCTCATTAAAAAAAATGGCTAATGAAAAGACATATTTTATTCTTTTACTGCACTTATTTTAGGTTTCAGTTAATTTCAACATTTTGTAGGCCGTAAACTGTCATGTTTCATGCAATAATAGAATTTGACTTATCACAAAAGTAATATAAATTAAGTATATACTTTTTAATGTGAGAAATTAAATAATTATAATTAAATATAATCCACAATGGTCATTCTTATTTTGTAATTTATATAATATATTGTCAGTTATTAAATTTTAGAAGTGTTCAACCTTTTGTCTACAAAAAGAATTGAAACGGATGGTTAATATAATTTTCTCAGTCAGAAATTTTCTAATCGTTAATTAGAATATAGAACAGGTAACAATACCATCGCATAATTATACACCAGAGAAACTCAATAAATATTTTGTTGACGCATAATTGGAAAATTGCCAACACAAGTCACACTTGGACCTGACACCTGACAAATGCATTAGGGATTTTTCAATTTCTTGTAATAATTTATGATTAAACTATTCATATTATCAACTCGTCCAAAAATACTACCTAATATTAAAGAGGCCTAAATAAAATAATTAAATATATTAGTAATTACTTAGCGGTAAATCACACTAAGAGGTGTGCTTGGAAAGCAACATATTTCCTGGGGTTATAAAAAAGTCAAAAGTAATATCGGTACCTAAAGAAGCTCCCTAAATAATGCATCCAACTATAGGGATCAATATCCATAATAACTTTTTAATAAATAACAGTTTGAATCCCCCCACCAAAAATGGCGGTTAACATGAAAAAAGTTCAAGTCGTTAAAAAGTTCCTCTACGGGATCCGACAATAAGTAATGCAACTGTGTGCTATAAATGTTAAATTTTTTTTTCTCGATAATTTCGTCATGTAACAGAATTTAACACACTGTATGCAGAAAAATGTGCTCTTTCAAATGACATTTTTCAAAAATGTGGTGGTGTGGTCATTTAAATAGATGACATAACTTTTTTTTAAATATTTGAAGAAAAACTTGCTTGCACTTGCCTTGTAATTTCAAGAAATTTATTACAACTTTAATGTGTTCACTGTATATTCTCAAATGCTTTCGATTTTAGGACAATGGGTGATAAATTAGGTGAAGCCAAATCATCTGGAAATTTAGGAAACACCTTAAAGGTGATGGGGCGATTTGATGAAGCTGTAGTTTGTTGCAAACGTCACTTGGAATTATCTAGAGAACTTGGGGATAGATTAAGCGAAGGTCGTGCTTTATACAATTTAGGCAATGTGTTTCATGCTAAAGGAAAGCACATTGGTCGAGTTGGTCATAAAGATCCTGGTGAATTTTCCGAAGAAGTTAAAGGGTGTTTGCAACAGGCTGTTACATATTATGAGTATGAATTTTAAATTATTTAAGAAGGCTTACCATTAAGAAGTATTTACATTTTAGAGAAAATTTATGTTTGATGAGAGATCTTGGAGATGTAGCTGCACAAGGGAGAGCTTGTGGTAATTTGGGTAATACATTTTATTTACTAGGAGATTTTGCCCAAGCTATACATTATCACGAAGAAAGATTATCAATAGCAAGACAATTTGGGGACAAAGCGGCTGAAAGAAGAGCCCATAGTAACTTAGGAAACTCACATATTTTTATGGGACAGTTTGAGGATGCAGCGCATCATTACAAGTAAGTCCTTTTCATTGCCATTCACAATTATTTTCTGGAATATTACATTTTAATCAATAATAATTATCATTTATAAAGTTACATTTTATGTTTAAGAGTCGTAAATACTAAGACTAACTATTAACTAGTATTTGTAAAAATCATTTTAATAAAGTGAAAGAAATTACGTGGGGATGAAATGTAATATATTGAATGGAATTGGGTTATTTGAGCTGTTACTGTCTCTACGTGTTGATTCCTTAGGTTTTAAAAAATATTAATAATTTTAAAAATGAAAAACGCTCATTTAAAATTGCAGAGCGTGGATATAAATTTTATTTATTAAATTGATTTATTGAGACGTCTTAATTTTTTAAATAAAATTTGTACTAAATTCCGTGATATAACTTAATATATTTACTTAATATTAATAACCTTGTGCTTAATTTTGATTGTTGACAGTGGCGGATTTATGGGAAGGGCCTCCGGGGCTATAGCCCCCCCCCCCCATGGACTGATAAGGTCAAATAACAATAATGATATTGATAAGGGCCGTTTCTGGGTCTTATGCCACCTCGTGCAAAACGAAATTTTGCTACCTACCCCATAAATTATTTTTTCGAAATAATTTTTTTGTGTGAATTGTAAATAATGCTGTAAATATTTTATCGAACAAGCCATTTTGCTATTTATTGTAATTATTGTAAACATTTTTTTATAGAATTTTGACACTAGTATTTTGCTTCCTCAACATTAACAAATGCAATTGACAAATATTTATATTTATTTAAAAAAAATCATGCTATTATATTTCTGATATTATATTTTTACAGAAATGAAACATTCACAGTTGTTTATTATGTATTTAATATAGTATAGGCTAATATTTTTATCCCTTTATATGTTTTATCCCATTTAATTATACTGATAATTAAAGTAAGTAGTTTTTTTAATAAAGTTTCGAATTTCTAGTTGAAAAATCATGTGTTTTGACATGTATTTGATGTCTATAGTGTTGACATCTATTACTAAATATTAAAAATAATTAGAATTTATTTTAAAATTATAAACAGCCCTATTTTTAAAACTAAACCTTTCATTTTTCATTTTAGGCTATTTGAGCCTAATTTTTTTTTATTAGTTTTCTACCTATCGCTTATTAAGCCCCCCCTTGCCTTCATCCTGGATCCACCATTGATTGCTGAAAAGTTTAAAAATCATTCAAGGCAATTTTTTTAATGAAATATAATTTTTATTTCAGAATTTGAATTACCATTAAATTCTGTATATAAATATGAATCTTTGTCTATAAGAAATAAGCTCATCGGTATGGTATACATTGGTACCTCTAATATTTTGCCTGTTATGATATAGGTAATATTATGTCAGAAACATGGAACTCATGTTTTTATTTATTTAACTTTTTAAAGATATTGAGTCTGACAAATATCCACTGTGCAGTATACGCTGGCATAATCAATTTAATTTCGATCATTTGGGTGTAAGCAGTGCATTTCGAACATTTAATCAACAGAAACAAGTCAGATATGCCTGAAATGAAAGTAATACCAACAGTCTCATTCTTGTATACTATGTTCGACAATTCTTATGCATGTAGTAAATTCCAGGTATAATTATTATCCGCATTACCTATTGTATTGATGCCTCTGTGGTTTTTACTGTACAGTTTATTAATATGTTATTGTTATCGATTTATTTTATGATAGGTAACCTTTTTTTTTAGGCGTACCTTAGCTCTGGCACAAGAACTTGGTGATCAGGCAATAGAGGCTCAAGCGTGCTACAGCCTTGGAAATACTTACACACTTTTACGTGATTACGAAACGGCAATAGAGTATCACTTACGACATCTACTTATTGCTCAGAATCTCTCAGACCGAGTAGGGGAAGGGAGAGCTTGCTGGTCTCTAGGAAATGCTCATGCTTCACTAGGAAATCATGAAAAAGCTTTAAGTTTTGCAAAGAAACACTTAGAAATCAGTAATGAGGTGGGTATAATAATATAACTAGAATTTATTACCACATTCCTTGAGATTCCTATCCAAGAAATTCGATTTATCTAAAAAATATTCAAATTAACCAGTTTAAAACTCGGAAATAACCTCTACGCCTTTGACGTAATGTCAGAGGATCAGTTAGAGGGTGTTTTTTGACAACTAATAGGAATTAAATTAATACAAAAATACTGCGCTGACGTTTCGGAAACTATATCCGTTTTCTTTTTCAAAGTTTAGGCTTTAGATTTTTATGTAACGTGTAGAATAACACGGCATAAAATAAAAATTGTTTATATCATTTCCATAGATACTTACCATAGAAATGTTGAAAAATATACTAAATAATATTAATTTTATTGAGTTCTTCTCTCAACATAGGTAACCAAGTTGAACAAAATTCTACCGAACAATTTGATACGCAATTTTATCTTCATTAAGTAAAATTATTGCAGATTCTTTGATTTTTATTTTTTTGTTGTCTGCTTCTTTGGTCAAAATTTTTGCTGAATTCCATTTTATCCTGTGATCGTTTTCCCAAGCATGTTCACAAATTTTAGATTTTTCAATATCACCTTTTCTAATATAACTTTTGTGCTCGCCCAATCGTACATTAAGTGGTCTAGATGATTCACCCACATATTGTTTATTACACTCGCACGGGATACTGTATATACAATTTTTTGAATTTTGTTCAGGATTTAATGGTTTCGTTTTTGTTAATATAGATCTTAAAGTATTATTTGTTTGAAAAATTGTCCTAACCCCAAATTTTTTACCGACACGACGTAATTTCTCAGATAAACCTTTTATACACTGTTGGCAAGCTTCGACTTTGGAGTGCGAAATCTGTAATGCAACTAAGAGAGAAGGTACATAGGGGCAAAGCCTTCGGTTAACAAGAGATGCCTAACCATTCCTACACTCCTACTAAAGAGGGGATGAGCGTGTGGCGCTCTCGACGACAGCGATTCAGCCGACCTAAGCCGTGCCACAGGTGACCTGTGCCGCGACACCGCGGCCGTTCGACACATACGCCCGATTCCGCCGTCCCCTTCGACCGCGTGTTGTAAAGAATGGAAGGTGGGAGGTAGGGTTTAACTTGTAAATGCTTTAAGTTATCTCGTCTGATGCATTTATATCGGCTACGAAGATTAAACCTTACCAATAGTGTATATGGAATTAATGTCGAATAATGATATTCTGGTTTTGGTTGCACATTAATAAAAACGAAACCATTAAATCCTGAACAAAATTCAAAAAATTGTATACACGGTGGTGAATTTTTCGATGCCCACCATTGGTATCTCGGAAACTATAAGAGATAGAGGATGGTTAAACTAGACAAAAGTTGCGCTATTTTATGCTCTACAATTTCCTGCCAAGAAGTGCTGGATATCTTGATTAATTTGCGGTTTATCCTGAAAAAATTGAAAATCGTGATTTCAAAAAAATAATAATAATATCTTCTATACCATTCATGCGAATTTAATGAAATTTCGCAAGGTTATATTTTTGTCCACTACCAATTGAATGGCGTTGATAGAAATTTTCTTAGCCTTCTAGATCTTGAGCATGATTTTATTTTTATTTCATGATTTTATTTTGGATTTTAACAATTTTAATTGTTTCCATGGCTTACTAGTGAAAACTGACAAAAATTTCGAACTTTTGTGAAAATTACAAAAAATTTCAAAATTCGAATTTTGTCTCGAAACTTGGTAGCCACGGTTAAAATAAGATTCTGAACAACTTTTTTTAGTAACTTTTTTCGATATCTCCAACACGACGCAAAATAATGAGAATGTGTCCTATTCACGAGGTCGCAGTAGGCTGGGGTTACACCTGACATTTGAGTTGAGTAATGTAAGAAATGCAGCTCCTGAAGTTCTACTTCTGTACCAAAATTCAAATCTCTACTTCTAAAAATAAATTAAATACAGGGGTGTCTTCATCTTAAGTGTGTCACACTGTATAATTCCTAGTCACTGTCAAGATTGCTAAATAAATATAATTTTGACTTATGGGATTCGGGTCTACTTTACTTTTGTGATTGTTGTGTTCATTTGTTGAATTTTAGAGATCAGTTAGTATACACTGACTATGCCTATATATAACATTTTCGGTGGATAGCCGTTTCAACGATACGAACAAACAAATATTATAATGCTTCGTAAATCTTCATCAATAGATATTGTGCACAGGCATGCGTCTCCCCACCACGTACTTAGAAAATATTTTTAAATTTTATTAAATATCTTAATATTTTAGAGTTTTATTTTATTTATTATCGAATTTAATTTAAATAAATAGTACCTATTATTTTTAGTTTGCGTTTGATATGGTAAATTAAACAATTTTTTTTTCTTAATTCAGTTATACCAGTGACATATGGAACTATAAAGACGGTTAACTGTACGAAAAGTGTTGAAGCAACATTTCAAGTTAGGCAACCAAATATACAAGCAAAATTTATATCAAGGAAGTGATGGTACCTTTGGGCGCATTACTGTACTAAAGGAAATTTAGTACATGACATTGGTTTGCTACTGAACTATACAGAAACTAGGGGTTGCAATACCGGTTTACCGATTCACCGGTTTACCGGTAAATGGCTCGAAATTTGCCTTAAAAAATTACCGGTAAAGTGATATCTTTTACCGGTAATTTCGGTAAAAAACTGTGCCCGAAGCAATGGGGATTCACCGCTGCTAACAGTGCTAACTACGCAACCACAAGCTCAGACCGCGGTTTGTCGGCTGGCATCGACCGGCATCGCTAGTAGAGCCAGTACGCTATGAAACAACTGTGGAAATTCGCATTAATTTCGTTACTTTTGTCAGTTTTGTCTATATTACTGCGTAAAGAAGTGTGTAATAACCTGTATAATATCCTACCGAAGTACATATCCACCCGTGTAACGTATTTTACTTATTACTTATATTATAATTTCAACCTTCAAACACGGAATTGTTGAAACTAAAAAAACCGGTATTTACCGGTAAACCGGTAATTTTTAAAAATAATTACCGAATTACCGGTAATTTGAAAAGTCGGTAAATTTGCGACCCCTAACAGAAACCTAAGTAGATTTGACGATTTGAAAATAGCACTGCAATAAGCCATATATGGCATAATGAACATAGATGTGACGTTAAATTGTCTGAATTGTCTCTATATAAAAAAGGCCATAAAAATCGGCCATAAATTAAACCGCTCCGTCGTAAAGCTGCTTCGGTAGGAGTGAGTCGGGTAACTAATTTAAAATAATTTGAAAATATAATGCTGGTATAATTGAAACAGTAGTGTTTCCGTTAATTTTTATTTTTTAATCATGCCAGAACAAATTTTACATGAGAATAATGATGTTCTATGGTATTAAGTAATACATTATATTATTTATATTTATTATTTAATAGCTGTAGAAAAATAAAGTATGTCCCGCTCTCCCGTCAATGCGTAAACGGCAAAGCTTTTGAGGTTTTTTGTGCACTAGAAAATAGAAATATGTAGTTTACTTCATCTTACCTTATGTTACGTTATCTTAATCTAATTTATGAATTATGATTTATTATCGTATATCTAATATAATACGTTTATATCCATATTCGTGGGTGAATATAATGCGCAAAGCAAACTTGCGGAAAAAAATGTACCTTACCACAAATAATATTTTCTGATTAAAGAACATAAAAATGTTGGGTTGTCTGACATGAAATCAAATCAATATTATTTTCGTTCGATTAAATATTAATGTTGATATTTTCTGAAAAAGTACATTGAAATAATTGATACAGGATATTATACAGGGTGTGTCAACAAGATCACCTCGGTTGATATCTCGTTTAATAGGTATTTATTATCTATATCGAAAAAATTTTTAAACAGAAATTGTAGGAGAACAAGAAGACCATAATATTGTAAAATAATTTCCATCATATAGGGTGTTTGATATTCGAGTGATATATCAAATTTATATTTCTTTAAACGGGACACCCTGGGTATATATATTTGTACACTTTCTTATTTTCTTTTTAATTGCCTTTTTCGAGTATATCTACTGTTTGAAATTTCATTGCGACGTTGTCGAATTATTCATCTGTTTTTCAAACAAAATGTTACTTGATGACCTCACTATAATAAAATTTGCAATAGATATGTCCCCATATTAAACAACTTTTTTTTGTAAATGTACCAGCTTCTATTAGATACCTATAATAAAGTTGCAATTATTTGTACAGGGTGTTTATTGCAATAATGTAAATATGGTATCGATCATAACTTAATTTTTTTAATTGGAACTCCCCGCCCCGTATATTTTTGGATAGCGTCTTTATCGCTCTATAATTTTTATTAACCTATATCTAAAATCAATCATTTCCAGTAAAATTGTATGTTAATGAAAACATCACGTAGGTAATTTCTAGAAATTCTGAGTATAGTCAAATGCAAGGATATAGGTAAGTAACAATTCATTACAATCGCATGCCGCCTGCCCTTGTCGGAATATTTGTAAAGTCTGTGTCATATCTATACAGCACATAAAAAGAGCCGGCTTGTTTGAAGTTTTTATGGGCATCAAACAAGCCGCTGGTTTTTTATGTGTCTTACAAATCTGAAGTCGACCATAATATATTTTTATAGTTGGCGAAAACCACATAAAAATTCAAAGGTGCCGAATTGTTTCTTATATTTTCAATCTTACTACATGCGAGTACCTATATTTAAATAAAAAATATGCAGATAAGTGGATTGGTAGATCACAGCAACACCAAAACTCGTAGAAATTATAGAGAAGTTAGAGGGCCATAAGTACAGTGCACGCCAGGCGACTACGAACATGGTACTTCGAAATTAGTAATTAGTTGGCAAACGCACCTCGATCGCAAGGCTGGTAAACTAGTCTATAAGCCTTGCCTCGATCGAGCCCCTCGTCCTTTGTACCGTTGTGCGTGCAATCGGTTCAATCCGATATACGATTATCACCCATAACGAGGACACTCGATCGAGTTCGGCTGCCAGTTCATTTCCCGTCCCGTGTTCTTAGTCGGGCGGCGCGCACTGTATTATTTTTTATTTTACATATTTTATTAATTGCTAAATAACACATAGCATTTATTAGCATTGAGATATCACGACTGTGCTCATATATTATAGTAGTTAAAACATGACACGAATAGGTAACGAAATATCGGCAATTTTTCGCAAACTGCTTTAAACTATAACTCGCAAGTTTGGAAATCTACAAAAGACATGTATATATTAATAAAATGAAAAAAATATTGGGTAGGTATGCCCCATAATTTAAAAATTGTAGCTAGAATTTTAGTTCAATTCATTTTATTTTTGTTCCAATATTTAGAGCAACTTTTCTTACATTACAGATATTTTACTATTTTTATTTTTAGCGGCGCGACATCTATAGTTTAGTAAAATAATTAATGTGGTTAGATGCACATGTCGGTAGTCCAGCTACAGTTTTCCAATCTACCATCGTTCAATGTGATCCTATATATGAACAATTATTATCATATAGTTCGTCTGTGCAATACTCGTGTCGCTACTAGTAAAACTGTTTTGTCGCCATCTAGGTATATCCAACAATTTTGCGGCTACATCAAAGATATTACGTTCATTATCTTTGTAGTTCCATATATCGCTGGTTATACTAATCTTGTTTTTCTAAAGAACTATAGGAAAACTAAGCATTTAGTATAACTGATATTTCAAAAAATACATCTCGCTTATTAGGGAGCGTTGCACTATACATCTTTCGTTTTAACTACATGTGTATATTTATATACCTTTTACTTTCTTTCACATTATAATTTTTCCTATCCACCGGCAGTCTTCTGAACATATTGTAGATGTGTAAATATTTATTTTAAATAACATAAATATAAGTCTAAAAAATTTAATATCTGTTAGGTGTAAATATACATTTTTTAAATAAGTAAAAGTTATTTCCTCATTGAGTACTTACATACTTTCTAATAGACTTCTATAACTTCAAGTAACATGTATAATCTTACATGCAAAGTAATTTGTAAATATTTACAACCGTAATTGCTATTTTTAAATTTTTAATTATCACAATTTGTAAATTAGTGTAATAATTATTACCTGAATAGTCCATATTGATACTCATATTAATATATTCTATAAAATTCGAGGTAATCTGTTTATCACATATCTTTAATAAAAACAATTCCAATTTTAAACATTGTCAAACATGTTTTACATCCCATAATGATGGTACAATTAACTATCATAAAAAAATATTTCCTATAGGTTTATATTTTACTTTCATCTGAACTTCTATGTTTTTATAATTGAAAATTAAGGTAAATTAATCTCTTTTATCTATAAATTCAGGTGATGTTATGAATAATAAAATAATACTATTAAGAAGTATGAAAGTAATTTCCGGTCTGTGCAATGACGTTTGTATTAGTGTAATTAGTCATTTATGGTTCTTTAATTGTTTAATAAATATTGATTTAATAATGCTTTTATAACAATGTGTCTATAAGGAGCAAGTAAACATACATAATCATTGTTTCAGTTAGGGGATCCAATGGGAGAAGCGACTGCAAAAATGAACATTTCTGATTTGAAGAAAATACTTGATATTCCTGAAAGCCCTGATAGCGAGATAGATTCACCTACTTCCAAAACTCCTACTAAACCTGATATGTCAATTAATAATATAAGCCATCAACAGTTACATAGGGTGAGACGTGAAAGCATGGAACAACTTAGTCTTATTAAGGTAGTGCTTTTCTGTTTTTGTTTTATTTTTATTTCGTGCTTGACTACACAATTAAAAGAAGAATTGAGAAGACATCGTTCAACTTTATTATATTTTGCTGGTAGATTTTTATTTTAAAATGAAGTGAAAGTGAAAGTTTTATATTGTAAGCAAGCTAAAAAAGATTTTGTGTTAATTTTGTTGAATATATAAAATGAAGATGTTTGATTAGACGAAGTTCTAGTGTTGTGTTCAATACATACAGACACACACAGAAGTGATTAAATTCAACCGAGTAGGTTTATAAAAAATTTATTGTTGGTTGCTTAATTACTTCCTCACCAAAAGTGAGGAAGGTATGTATTCGTGAAAAAATTTTTGAAAATTTTTATTGCATTTCTGGACGAATCTCAACGAATTATGACGATACACAAAATTTCAGACAAAAAAAAATTTCTGTCTGTGTGTGTGTGTGTGTCTGGGTGTTTGGGTGTGTGTGTGTGTGTATCGCGATAGCAGCTACAGTTTTTGAGATAAAGCTTTCGCACACGTTCTAGAGGCCAAGGAAAAGATTGAGTTCGTTGATGAGCAAAATCGGTCCACTGGAAGGGGGTCTACCGGACCCCAACATTTTTATTTCTAACTTTACAAAAATATTTTTCGTGATGAAAGATTAGAAATAGGATCTAATATACAAATCCATTATAATATTGTGTCCAAATGTTGAAATAAACAAAATACGCCAAAAAAACCAAATACGTCAAAAAAATTAAAATACGTCAAAATACAAAATACGTCATAAATTACTTTTATTATAAACTCCACCACACGGTGAGGAAGTTTTGATCCCAGAATTGGCAGCGGTTTTTTTATGTTGTTTTCACTAAATAATTATATTTCTACAAATTCACAAAACTAAAAGAGGCAGTTTGAAATTTTTCCCTGCCTGTATTTATACTTGGATTACTAATGGATTACGCAGCCCATGGTGGATTGAGGAACTTTCTTCGTTTAGGACAGTCTAACTAATTTGCACCTGCCTTCCAAATGGCTAATAATATATTGGCATTTAAACACCACTTGCATATCATTTCAGCTAATTTCATCTCAGTAATCCAAGTATAAATACAGGTTTTGTATCTACCAATCCTACCAGTAACCTATCCACGGTTTAATTTTTGTGCAAATAATAAAGTATAAGTGTGCTGTTTCTGTTTCTGCTACTTACAAAATTGTAATTTATTTTTCCCAATAGAAATCAACATTTAAGGAGACAAATAACTGGTTAATTGAAAAATGTAATGATCAAAGATTATTTATTTGCATTTATAAACTAAACATTTTTTAAATTTCTAAAAAATTTTATCGGGTATGCCATAAGAATATTATACAGGGTGAATACCATTAACTCATTTTAATTTTAAGGGATGGCAGGTCCCTTAATGGTAAGGCCATATACCAAAAATTAAAAATATATACCCTGTAGTTCTCGAGAAAAAAAATAAATTAAAATACGTCAGCATTTTCAGAACTTCGTAACTGACCTATCTCAACAGAAAATAAATCAGGATAGGTCTTTGCCTCTGGCATTCACCTTGTTTTTTGCAATCATAAATTCACTAGTTTTTGCTGTCACTGTACTTAACTTGTCTCCGACCGCAAATTTATGAAAGACCGTCAAACGGCGGCTTAACTTTATTAGACGTTTTTTACGTTAGAACTTGGAGTCTGTGACTTGATACAAGGTATGTTGTTCACCCCATAGTGGGTCAGTAGAGCGACGAAGCGGTACTCAAAAGTTTACCAGAATTTTACGTAGGGTAGGTCAGTTTTTCAACTTTCTTTTTTATATTTTCTTATTGGTAATTTGTGTTATAAATATCAATAGTAACCCCCTCTTAAAATTAAAATGAGTTATTGGTATTCACCCTGTATTTACAGTTAAAATTTATATTACAGAAGCCATGAACAAGATATGTTGCAAAATTGACTTATATAGGATTTCTTTCTTGGAACGTTTTTTAAAAATGTAAAATAGCTATTTATAAAACTAGTTGCAAATTGAGCGTGTTTTTTGAACTAGATGTGAAGATTGGACCATGAGCGTAGCGAGTGGTCCAACTCATCGTGTGCAAAAAACACGCAGTTGCATCTTGTTTTATACAATATTTTTTGCAATTTAGTTGTTACGAAAAAAATAAAATTTTTGTTACATTTTCTTTACGTTTAACATAATATAATAAATAAGATAAGTGTTTTCTCAATAAAAATGTTGTACGTTTAATATTTATGTTGTATTCTTAGTAAAAATAAATGGATCTGTCGCAATATCTGTTTATGTGACTAAACTCATTTTAGCACAAGTGTTAAAATGAAAACTCATTTTAGCACAAGTGATAAAATGAAAACTCATTTTAGCACGAGTGTTAAAATGAAATCTCATATTACCACTTGTGTTAAAATGAACCACTTTTGACAATGACAATCAGTGTCAAAAAGATGACTTTTCGTAACTAAATTGCAAAAAATGATTTTTAGCTTGTCCACATGTTCTGGATTCCATCATATTTTTTTTTCTTTTAAATAGCTGCCAACATTTATTTTAATCAACAAAATCCATGTAAAACAGGTATTGTAAATTCTTCATAGTTATTTTTAAATTTTCGAGTTATTCTAAAAAAAGAAGATTTTTGCGTTTAGTGAATAACAGTTTACCGTTTTGTTCAAAATGTTATTTTAAGCATTGCTACAATTTACTAAATTTATTATTACACGTGGATCCACTGGAATTACAGTATATGGAGAAGTTTAGTGAAAGTTTAGCGGAAGTTGTCAAAAGTGAGTATGTGGGTAGATGTATATACGATTTTTACCAGCGGTTGTCCCCCTCGGATAAATCTTGGCAGTTATTTTAAAAATAAAGGCGGATCAACAGTGGCAGTTTGGGTGTCTAGGACTTAGTTGGTAAGAAATTTTTTAACGTGGGGAGTGGGATTTTTTGAGCCTCGCACTGGATTTATTCGTGGGATGGGAATTTTGTACTAAACTTTAATGTTCAATAAATAATTTTTTTAATTTTGTTTAAGGACCGGTTTAAGGATAAATAAAATCAAGGTTCTTTAGAATTACAGAACGATTTATTTATTAAAATAAAAAACAAACTCATAAATATAAAAACCTTTATAAAAAAAATATCAGTTGTTTTTTAATCATAAAAGAATTTGTTGGAAAAATTCTGTTGCAAAAAGTGCACTCGATAGCCAAACGACATGACAATTCACTTAATACCAACAGTTATGCTTCCGCACATCTCGAGTTGGCGCTTCGGACTTCGACACCTGCGGAAAGGCCAAAAGAAACCAAAAGTACTCACCAGCTCACCACCTCACCACATATGCTTGCTTCGTATGAATCGCATGTATATAAGCTTATTAAGTACTCAAAAAGCATAAGTATTGTAGGTCGGCAATTGCCGACTCGCCGACCGCCACTACAGAACATAAAAAAGTATTGTTATTATTATTATTATTTTTTTCATCCCGCTATATATCCTGGAAATTTTATTTTATTTTCTAATTCTCTTTGAAATGGTTTATTTTAGGACTTAAACAAAACATTTTTTGTAACTATAATTTTGTCATAAAAAAAAAACGACAAAATCTAAATCATGACATAGACATAGTCTATTACTATTTACTACCCTAGAAAACATTCCAGTAGAGAAATCTTGTATGTGCCAATTTTTCAACATTCATGATTTGGCCCCCGAGGGTATTGGTTTTTATCAGTATTTTGATATAAAATGATAATTCTAAACCACACACCAAAACCATGTTGTCCGACAGATTTGATAAGATTTATTAAAAAACTTTATTCATAATAGAGAAATCCCTATTTTTTGTAGCTTACGCCTGATGCAAAACGACCAGGTCTCTCCTTGCCACAACCAAAGGCCGCAACACCAATAAAAAATGAGGATGAGGATTCCTTCTTCGACTTATTGTCTCGTTTTCAATCGAAAAGAATGGATGATCAGCGTTGCTCTTTAACAGTTGATAATAAAGAAAATACAAATCTTGAAAATTTACCACACAACGATGGTCCGGACGATTTAATTGAAATGATTGCCGGAATGCAAAGTAAACGGATGGACGAACAAAGAGTTTCTCTTCCTCATTTGCCAGGTACAGTACTAAATTCTTTAGTCAATTTTATGCTTTATTTCAGGGTACAATGGGTCTTATACTCTTATACTTATATTTTTATAAATATCTTTTTACTTAAGAGTTCGAAAAGAAAGAGGTATGTTCATAAGTGTTATTTGTACATGTATTTGACACTGTAGATCATAGTATTTGGTGAACGAATAGGAAAATTATAGCATACGAGACTCGCCCTAGAGCCAAGAAGCATCTTCTGATTTTAAATATAATATATTATCAACTAAGAAATTATTTGCTGCAAAGTTTTAAATATTACTAATAATATATACATCTTACATTAATCAGGTTTGCAAACCAATTCCCTCCAGAGATTAGCTGAATCAAGAAATAATAGCGTACCAGATGATAATTTCCTAGATCAGTTAGTTAGATGTCAAGGATCTCGCCTAGAGGACCAAAGATCTCCATTACCTGCACCCGCTGTAGATGCAGAAACCGATCCTCCACCTGTAAATACCAGAAAGAGTGGCGCAACAGTTCCTGATGAAGATTTCTTTTCACTTATCATGAGATTCCAATCTGGCAGAATGGATGATCAGAGAGCGTCTGTGCCTCGGATAGAAAATAGGTAATCAAATTATAAATGCTTAACTTTTTCCATCATACTCTATTTCTTAATACAGTAGTTCTTTTCATTTTGAATTCTAGTTTATTGTAGTTTATTGTTTGTGCTTTTCAGTGTTCTCTATTTATACAAGGCTGTCCAAAAGTAGGAAAACCAATTTTCTAGGACCTTGTTTTTAAAAAATGTTTTCTATAAAGGTTTTATAGTTTTAAAATCTCTTAGAAGACGATAACAAATTTTAGAATTCTATGGTCATTTGTAGGTCTTTTATTTATTAGTATTTACCTGTTCCTTATCACTCTGAAGTGTTATTCATATAAAATTTGTTGTTTGTTAATTTACTTGACCTACCCAGCCGTTTCTCGCACTCCGTGACAGGGTTACTGACATGCAATAAAATTATGTGCCTACAGAGCTAGATAAGGCAAGACAAAGGCGTCTTATTTAGTATATAGAACAAGTCTTAAATGTGTAATAATATTTGAACCTATTTAATATTTTATCAATCGTAATTGAATGGTGTAATTTTAATTTTTGAGAAACACGTTTTATCAAAAATTTAAAACCTAATTATTTGTAGAAATTAAAAATCAATCAAGTCAAAGGTTTTCACTGAGTATCAAAACTGGTTAAAATATAAATACGCATTTAAGACTCGCCCCATAAATATATTTCTTGATGTATGAGTGATGATTTACTTTATAACTTCAGTATTTGTTCACAGAATCGCAAATGGTAGTGTACCACATCCTCCTAATCCTAGTAATGGGATCAATAATAATAATTTAAAAAGTTCTTCAAGTAAAAAGAAAAAATAATATATTTAATAATAACACTTATACATTTCTTGTATAGGGAATTGATACATATAATATTATGGACAAATTGAAACTATTGTTAAAGAAAGTTAAATCCTGAAAGTGTTCGATAAAAAAAAATATGTACTGTATTCAATCATTTTGATTAAGTAGAATGTTTAAAGATGGTAAACTTCAGAGTTGGTACGTGTCGTACGCTCCACAATTTGCTTTATTTTTTATGTGGAATTATCAGCCAAATTATCGACTTCATGATAAACAAGCCTTTTTGTATAATAAAAAATGTTTGCCACTTCCAAAAACCGAGGTCAAATATATTTCACGCTGCATGGTGTCATAGAGTTTTTATTAATAACCGATACCTAAATTATTAAAATAAAGAGAAAACTAACATACAGGAAGTTCATAAAGTATGGAATAATTCAATAAAAAAACAATAAACTAGAAATGCACACTATACAATGGTTTTGGCCTACTAACTGATGTTTCACATTTTTGTTAACCATAAACCAGGATGTTATTTGATTTATGCACTTAACATAATTTGGAAAATTGCCACTTAATGCACTTTGCATTACACGCTCTTTTATTTTCTGATAAAGAATACAATACATATATTTTTTTCATAATATACTAGTGAACAGAAAAATATTCCAAAGTTAATTTTGTTAATTTGATAAAAAGCAGCAGCTAAAAAAGTATCTTAATACTTTTAAAAGTTTACTGCTTTTGAGTATTCAAAATATTGCAAATTTCTTACTTTATTTTATAATAATTAAGATCTCTGCTAAATTTCATTAATGATCATTGTGTTGTTTAAAAATTGTGATAGATATTCAGTGGCGGCTTATGCAGAAATTGCGAGGGTGTTTTTCATTGAACATACTTACAATTCTTACAAAATACTAATATAATTAAACTTCAACCGTAGCCTCTGGGAACTAGAGGCGTTGCCCAAGGAATCGTGACGTCACGATACTGGTCCGAGCGACAGAACAGTGTATATGGACATTTTCATGTTTGTATAAGTAAAAATGAGTAAAACCCAGTATTTTTCAATAGAAACACTTACTTACGATGAACTAAATGGAACGAGATTTCCACATCATCCATGGAGGTACTCTAATCGATGCGTTGGCTCTTATATAGGAGGCCTCGCCAGTAGCCCTCCCTATCTCCATTAAAATAGATGTAAATTGATTAATATTTAACTAGGCATGAAATTTCATTAATTTTCTATTTGATTAAGCTTTATTCAGAGTATCAATTTCATTGTTCATTAATTTTGAGTAGTTATTAAGAAATATATTGAAAAGAATATGACTGGTTTTAAATAGTATTGATTTTAATGTTTTGTTACATGTAACACATTTTTCGTTAATGTCCTCTATATATTTTTCTAGTTTTAAAGTTATCAACTCTCGCAAAATAATTCTTTGTTTACCCCTCTTTAAAAATTCAGCTTCATACTTATCTGATATAAGCTCATTAAATATTTGATGACTGAACAGAAACTTCAAAAAATAATTCAGAGGGTTGTTTTAAAGCACCTCTTGTTAAATTTTTAAGATATTGGCTCACTTCAACTATATCGTTTTCAGATGAGTCAGTGAATATTTACTATTTTTTCATGCGCTTGTGTAAATGCTGAATTTTCTTGGAAAGATAGTCAATTTGTTTTTTTTATACCACTGTCAGATTTTAGGTCGGCAGTTATTCTCTAACGCTTTGCACGCTAATTTTACATCCTCAACTTTGTCAAAAATTTTACTTATGTCATTTGAATTTATATAGCTTAATAAACAATCAAATTGTGACCATTTTGAACAAATTGACTCATTTCCTAATATCCATGAAAATTTTGTCGAAGGAATAACTTTATTATTACAAAAGAATACAACCTTTAAGTCCCTAAATATTTTTAAACCAAAAGCAATGGTAGGATATTCATTTGAATCGCTATCGACTTTAAAAAAACTAATAAAATCCTCAGATATTTTAAACAGGAAATTGAATACATTTTTCTCTTTAAATTTAAGTAAGTAAAAAATCGTCGAAATTTAAAATGTCATCCTCTCGGACCCATCCTTCAAAAATAGCATCATCCCGCTTTTCTAACTCATGTCGCCTTTCATCTGGATGTTTACGTTTAATAGGCGATTTTTTTAGTCATATAGAATGGTTGATTTGGAAATATTGTAGGTGCAGCATTTTTGGTAAGGTTTGGTCTCTTTCTATGTACCTCTAAAATGGACCCGTCATCCCTTGTCATTTTATCAATTTTTACAACGCATGCCTCTGAAAAATGATTTATGCAAACAACCGAATGTATTGAAGGGTTAAATGACTTCCTATGAATGGCCTTAATCCACTTTTGTTTATTTTCCTCATCTTTAGGAAAAGAAAACACTGACACGTAACCGGTATTATCGTCGTAATTACTTGAGCAATGAGTTACACAACATTTAACAGGCATAATGAAATAAAAATTAAAAGAAATTATGATTTACCTAACCGTAACCTCCGAGAATACACGACCTACTTGCTACTCGTTTTTAAAACTTACCTATAATATTGACTGATAAATAATCCTTCTACAATATTACCTTACTTTACACCTATGCAAATCAAAACAAGGAGACATAAATACGGGCACTGTCGCATCAAACTAAATCACTTGCACAAAGACGCTAAGTTAAAACAATGGCCGACACACTTACACAAATTTGATTCTGTTTTGACTAATTTTAAGTATTGATATTATGAAATTCGAAATACACAGAAGGAATTCTTCACATTAAGGTATGATATTAACTATTTAAAACAAATAAATTAAGCACTTTTCTTAAAATATTTTATGTAATTACAGCACAAATATTCGTAGAAACTCAGGTACGCTGCACGCTATAGTGTTTCAACTGTCTGCCCGGCAGACCACTAAAGTGACGTCACATCACGTGACATATGTGGTAGTCGTGGCCTCTAATATTCCCGGGGGCTACGCTTCAACATTGGTATATTTTTAATGTTGAAACATCAACATCAAAACAATGTTTATAAATATGATCTAAGACAATGCATTTTGAAATTTTATCACCCGAATAAGATAAGTTAACTATTAAGTTTGTTATATTCATTATATCGTTGCTTCATTTCAAAACGCTACATAAGAAAGCGATCGGTCAGGTTTCGTGAGTCTTATCCGCAATAGTGGGAATTGAATTTATTCCATGCATGATGACAAATGTTTTATGGGACTAATTATAGAAATAATTGAATCAAATGTTATCATTCACTATTAAATAAATATAATCAAATTATTATTTTTTTTGTAACTAAGTATATGACTTTATCATCTTTTAATGATAAACCATCAATTTCTTATGTAAGTTGTTTCAATATTATAAATATGCATAAATACTGCAGTCCCCTAGATTAAAAATGTGACTGACTGTCGTGTATGTGGGTCGTATATTTGTCAATTAATTACCACAGTCCATGCTCCAAATTATACATGTTTGACCAAACGCTACTTTACTATGTAGTGCGCAAATATGAAGATGTGATATAATGTGTTTTCATTTGAGTGAATGGACGCCCCCGTAAAGAGTTTAATTATGGGTTGTATGAAAGGTGTGTGAAAAAATATAATTTTCATATGAAAAGGTAGATAGTTGAAATGATTCTTTTTAACGAAGCCGCTGCTAATATTTATAATATTGCGAGTCCAAGTTTGGTTGTATATCTAACCTAACAAAATCTACAATGAGTAATCTTTTTTATTTTGTATAATGTTAAAAGTGTTTATATTTATCATAATTTGTATATATTCGTATTGTACCTAATTTAAAGTATTCTCTCTGTAAACAAGCACTGCCTCCAATATATATTTTGCGGTAATTTAATTAAAACAATTATTATTTTTCACATTTAATATAAGTACAAATAAAAACGAATAGTTGTTGGTTGTTGGTCATATAAATATAATAATATAATAAACACATCTTTTCAGTGTGATAAATATTTCGATTATCTAAAAATCCATGTTCTTATGAGAATTTTGATTTTTCCTTTTTACACTTTGTTACATTCAATTAACAAAAATATGTTTCATATAATCATTTTACATTTTGTATTATTTTATTGTAGAAGGTAAATAAATTCCTGAAGATGTGTTCAACTTATAATAATAAATTCTTCTATTGTTGGTTGTCATAAAAAAAATATAGAAAGTGGTAGTAGGATTATTGTGTAGCCATTTTGTTATTTTAAAGAATGACAATTCGATGTTATAAGACAGTTAAAATTTGAGACGTTTTGTGAAACAGATATTTGAATGGGACTTTTTTTAAGAGGAATGGCGAAGTTTATAATGTATATTTCTAAAATCACAGAAAAGAAATACTTATCAACTGAAAGGCGTGTATTTTATTTTTCTCAATCAATTTTATAGGACTGTTTTTGTATTTCTATTATAGGTGATACATCTCATTCTTGTTATTTAATATTAGAGCAATTACATAAATTATATGAATTGAGAAATTTTCGCAATGTGAATTTTTCCTGGAACCTTGAGGTACCTACTTTCAAAATAGACAAAATTAAGACTTATACAATACATAATAAAACCACTTACACGAAAAATTTTCAATAAGTATAGTATACAGTATATTCACTTTTAAACCAAAGCAGTTTGTGAGTGAATAGGAGATAGTAGTAAAGCGAGAGCACTACACATGCGTGACTGCATGTCGATCTCAGAATGTTAGCGCTCTCGCTTTATTGTCTCCTATTCACTCACAAAGTGCTTTGGTTGAAAAGTGAATATACTGTATAAAAAAATAGTCAAAATTTTTATAAAAATATTAAAAAATAGTCATCTTTTCATAACTTAACCAGTTTATGTAACGGTTGGGTTAAAATAAAGAATAAAAATATATTTTTTTTAAATTGGCATTAAAGTACCTCAAAATCGTCATTAAAGTGATAGAAATAGTCATTAAAGTAATCCATTATTGTACGATTTTTGTAGTTGGCCCGAGGTGACAGATAAACATAAACATTAATGTTTTATTGCTTGTGATAATAATTGTGTTGTAACAAAAGGTAAATAAATACAGTTTTTTAAATTCAGAATTGTATTATCACTATTATAATTGCTAAAAATAATGGTTTTCTTATAAAAAATTATTCCGACTTGACATTTAATAGTACATTAAACAACAAGTTTAGAAAAGCAAAGTTTTACTAAACGAATATATATGCTATTCACATTTTATTTACATGAGGGGAGTCTATATGTTTTTCTTATGTTGTCTCAGGGTTGTCTACTATTGACAAAATATTGAAGTATCAGATTTAATTGATCGTCACTGTCACTTATTTTTGGCTGAATTGCCAAATTTTTTATTGATAACATTGCTGTGCTTTCTTTAGGGTCTCCCTCTGGCAACTATATGTAGAACCAATTTGAATTTGTGGTTATGTTTTTGACTTTTCAACATAACCTCGGTAATTAAAACAGTCATTCATACCAACAGAATTCAGATTTTCCAAAGCCTCCCCTCATGTAAATAAAATGTGAATAGCATATAGTGTTTGAGTACGAGCGAGCGCAGCGAGCGAATAACTGAAAACTATATGAGTTTAGTAAAACTGTTTTTCTTACGAGATTTGTTTATACTATTTTTTCGCATTTTGTGTTAGTAGGTAATTATAAGCAAATAGTGATAGACATAAAAACATTACAAAGTTTGAAATTTTAAAAATATCGTAGTAGGTACTTGTGTAGTAACCTGACACGGCTTTGTTTATTTACGCAACAATAATGAAGTTTCATTTTTGTGAGTCGAATTGATTTTAAGTTATATATTAATTATAAAAATGAGTCTTGCTATTGAAAACAATTTAGAAAATTGTTCTGAAGATATTTTAAATGCCGCTCGATAATATTTAAATAAACAATATTCTGTCGAAACTATTTTTTATTAACAGTGACATTTCTATATAGTAAAGTGACATTTCTATGTGGCAAAGTACCACTTTATTAAACGATTTTGAATTTAGTAAAATAGCATATTATTAGTCAAAATGCGAAAAAAATAATTATGACATTTCCTAATGTCACTTGAAATTTTAAATAATTATATGACATTTCTTAATGTCACAGAAAATTATTTAAAAAATTGAGTTAATTAATCTTAATTTCATACTAACCTCCACATTCATGATAAAAAGATTAACTTTAATGCCTTGATACATAAATAACTATTATATGAAAAATTTATCTTATTATAAATGCTCAAGAGATATAAAAAATACAGCTCGGTTCAAGACTAGTTTAATAAAGTTCGATTGAACTGCAGATTGTTGTGGTCTGTGGATGAAGGGTGAAGACATATATAATTTTTTAATTTAACTTTTAGAAAACATGATTGATCTGATTAGAAAATACAACACTAATGTGTACTGGCAGTTTCTTTACACTTTAAGTTTACGTTTAATCTGTCAACAAATCAATGATTTAAAGTAACATTATTAAACAGACTCTCGGCATTGTAACTATATAAATATAATTGACATACAACCTACTCCACTTGCCCATGATACGAGTTTTTATTGAAAAAATTTGGCTGAAAAAGTATAAAATAAAATTGAAGCTCACAGGTATCCAAGAAGTTTTCAGGAAATCATTCCTAAAATATTAAAACGTTAGGTGTAAAACTCAGCCCAAAAATTTATTGTTAGAATTTTACAAGTAATATACAATACTAGTTTTAAATATTATAGTTTTTGGTTTATTAAGAAATTAAAATATTATTTAGGTTTTAATTATTTTTTTATTGTGAAACCATATCATATGTATGTATTATTTTTTACTTTTAATATTTAAATAATAATTGAATTGATTTTAGAAAATATTTATTTTTTATAATTATATATTTTATTAGAATATGTTTTGTAGAGATGGGAAAATTCCTGTTTCCTTCCCACGAAAATTCCCAAAATTTTTCTTGTCCAATTTTTATTGCATTTTTAAAATGTCCATGTGAAGAGTTTACTAAAAAGACAAGTAGGTAAACATTGTTTGTTTTTTTGTGAAAAATAAAATAAAAATTCAAAATTAACTTATGAAGTATCACTATCATCACACTATTACTATTAAATATGTACATCAGTATTACATTGCAGAAAGTATAGGTATCTACAAAGCTGTAAATTGAAATGAAAGAACAAAAAAAAACACGGATTATTAAAAAATCATTGGTGTGTTGCCGATCATTATTGGCCTTATTGAAAGTAAGTAAATGCAATGAATAAGATTAAATCTACTATACATAATCTAAACAAAGTTCAGTGTGTTGAAGAAATGATAATGTGAAGGTTAAAACGTTGGCACCCATTCATGGGGTTGTAGATTGATATTCATCCGGTCAACTTTTGTTTTAATAGACTATAAAAAGTATATATTTTGTTAGACTTGTTCGTTGTTTCAAATGCAAAAAATTTTAAATTCATAATTTCCTCATCCTCATTATGGCGCACGCGTATAATATGCGAGTTGACGTACACTGGCTTTCTTGAAGACCTGTGATACTGGTCAGCTAGACAGAGCATTAAAATGGAAGGGAATTTTCTTAGGAGTAATTCTGGAAACTCTCCAGAGAATAGTCAGAAAGTTTCCGAAGGTTAATTTATTGTTACCGAAAAATTTACAAAATTAGAAACTTTCTAAATTTGGAACTTTTCTGACCTCATCTCTGTTTTAACGATATATCCAAAAGAGTTGATGGATCTGATGGAGAAATATTTACTATTTGTGATTTAATCAAGTTATTGTTAAAAAAAATTATACGCCCACCTAATAAACCAATAAAAAATAAAAAGTTAGTTGAAAATTTTTTTGGAAATTCAGTTTGTAAAAATTGTAGAGGTATATTTCAAGACTAAAAATTTTTATAATTCGTAGTTTTAATTTCACAATGAAAATTTATATAGTCTTAACTTGTACGTTTATTTGGTAATATTAAGAAAAAAGGTAAAAATAGTAAATATTTCCCTCTCTCTTGAATATAGCATTCTTAAATTTTGTTTTCAGCTTTTAAGAGTGTATACAAAATCTTAATTTTGTTTAACAATATTTTTATATCGTGTATATTATTTTGAAGATTATATTTATGATAATATATTATATAAGTTTTTTTATAGATTGTTTTATATATATAATTGTACATGTATTTATCGCATTGTTAGTGCCAATTAAAAATTTGTATCTTCCATAAAACTATCTCTTTTAAACTCCTAATCATATACCAATATACTTTTGGAGGCCAAAACACTTGAATAATAATAGTATATTATTTAACAAGCGAGTTATGATAGTCATTACTCATTCGGAAAAGCATATGTTTGTCAAAGCGATGCCGAAGTGTGGTATTTTTCATTATACATAATTATATTACATCTGGACTAGGCAACAATGGAAATTTATTTAATCAGTATAGTCATTGAGTAAAGAAATAATATTTAAAGAGACGCAACTGTCAAGGTTTCGAGACTTTAGTATTGTATTTTTTCGCGAATAGCTTCAGGATTGTCATCAATTTTTAGTGCTACTGGAAGGTATTTGTAATTCTGCTGCATAGCCCTAAATATTGTAGATAATCCTGTAGTTATTGGCAAAAAAATACAACACCAAAATCTCGAAACCTTGGCAGTTGCGCCTCTTTATTATTTTTACTCAATGGTATAGTCCATCTCGATAGGAACAATCAATACCAATTAATGCTTGCCCAATAAAGGAATTATTACCATGTGCGATTTGTCCTATTATTACCTTATTGGACATGGGATGGTGAACTGTTTTATCTAAAAATAGGAATTCTTTATGTATTTTGCCACTAAGTTTAAATTAAAAAATTTCATATTGACAAGACAAAAGAATAATTCTCACAAAATTCCTTTATTTGCGTGACCGGTTTCGTGAACAAATTTGCTTCACATCCTCAGACAAAGGAATTTTTAATATGTAAAGCAAATTTGTTCACGAAACCGGTTACACAAATAAAGGAATTTTGTGAGAATTATTCTTGTGTCTCGTCAATATGAACAATTACTCATGGGATTAACCTACGTTAAAAAAATTTCATTGTTTTGACAAAATAATATTAATTCTCGAAAAGTATATATGCAATTTAAAATTTTGAATCAATCTATGCACTGTAGTCTGTAGATAGAGAAGGTATGTAGATGTCATCTAATTTATTTACTTTCTTGCAAATTTGAAACGCATTTTTCTTATAAACGAATTTTAGGTAAGTAAATTACTCACCTGTATTGTTTGAGTAATTGCACTGTATTCCTGATTGAAGTTTAAAGTTTATTTAACTCTAGGGCGAATCTCGGCCTTGAGCTTGAGGGGGTAACATAATAAACTTGTTAGCGACTTTTGCCCCACCAACACTCCGCCATCGCGAAGTATTTCTATACCTTTACTTTATACAGGGTGATTCATAAGGAATGGGTAATATTTTACCTGCAGATTCTATAGCAAAAAATATTAATACTTACCGAGATATAGGGTCTTAAAGTTATAAAAATAATTCAGTTGTTATTTTTAACATCTAATCGCAGCCATCGGGAGTAATTGCGATGGCTACGATCTAATATCAGTACGTTTCACTTATTTCCATAGCACACATTGTTAAAAATTTTAGCACTTTGATTAATCAGGATGTAAAATTATGATGCACAGGATTTTCTAAAATGTAAATATCTCGATAAGGGTGCATTTTATGAAGATAAAACAAGTATCCCTTTTTTGTTTAAAAATAGTGGTTAAATCAAAAATTTGCGATGAAATTATAAATATACGAAATGCAAAAGAGCTATGACGGATTCTGTTAAACCAAAATAGCTTACGTAGCTCCCTCTATGCGATGCACCAAAAATAATATAAAAAAAGCATATTCGGTTTTCTCACGTCAAAAAACCTAATTGTACCGACTTTTATGTTTATGTGTAAAAAAACAACAGAAATATAACATTTCTGAATTATTTTTATAACTTTAACACCATGTATCTCGGTAAGTATTAATATTTGACCCACAAAAAATTGATATTTTCCAATATAGAATCTGCAGGTAAAATATTACCCATTCCTTATGAATCACCCTATATAGTGACAATAAAGTTTGGCTGAAATTGCATTCGACTCTTGGGGTGGATTACAAGTCACATTAACGCCGGTGCCAGTACTATACAATGACGTTAACGTGTTTTGGCTTCGTAATTTGTTTCCCAAATATGATGGCTAACAGACCCTTAGGGATCGAGGGGGTGGGGGTGAATTACACCTTTACCCCTCCCCTATAATTCTGCGCTTGATTTACCTGTTACACATGGACACCGTCATGTTTCGACTTGAAACTGGCAACTGGATCTCGTACCTCATACATCGTACAAAACTATGGTTATAGATCTTTCGAATGTTTTGCTTCACCTGTAATCTCTCAGGGGTCCATACTTGTTTCTGTTCCTATTTTCGTTAATATATGTATATGTAAATGATATCGATGATTTGGATAATTTACACGAGGATATAGCAACAGATTATTTTACAAAAAGTGTTACAATGAAATTATTATACAACTCGCAGGAAAACATTAAACATTTTTGACGACAGTAAAATTTTAAGGTTAGAAATGGCAAATATTTGGACACATTGAAAGTTGCCGGACATCTTTATAAATGTCTGGATACTCTTGAACACAGGTTTGGAGGTTTAAGAGTATTTTTATAAACACTTGCCAGACACTACATTTTAAATTACAAGTAAAAATGGAAAAAAAAGTAACGTTTTGAACCCTGTTAATAGTATTTTTTTTTAAATTCACAATAATGTAAATCTACTTAAATATTTACAGTTTACAGGCATTTCTACAATATAATATAATAATACAAATCAACATACACTATCTAAAGAACTTTTTATACCACAGAAAACTTGTAGCACCACATAATGTGAGCCATGTTAAAATATAGGACATATGTTCATTTCTCAAAGAAATCCTTGTTTGTCCACCAATAGGACCTCCTGGTACATCAAATTCATTTGTTGCATCAAGTAAAATTGGCAAAGCGCCTGTTGCAGCAGACATTTGCTGCAAGTCTCTAAAAAATCATTAGTTTAATGCATTTCATTACATCAATTTTCACTCATAACAATTAAACATTATATACAGTAATTGATCAACGGAGTTTACTACATGGTCAAGATTGACATGTAAACTTTATAGATTGATGATACAGGGTATTTTCAAAATGTTATGGTAAGAATTTATTTGATATCTATCTTAGAAACTAAAAACAATCCGAAATTATAATCTTCAACATTTCATTCAAAATTCATGTTTTACGAATTGTTAGGCTTATGGAATTTGCTAGATAACGAAATTTAATTTTCTAAATTCGAATCATTAAACTTACTGACTAGGTATAGTCTTTCTATTCCAAATTGAAACAGGCAGGTTCATTTCATTACAAAGCCTATGTGCGCTGAAACAACATCGAAATCGTGTTCAAGTGGAAATAATAAATGACTGTTTTGCATAACATATCAGTTAAACAATATACCTAATGTTAGAAATGGATATCTAGATTTAGTTTTCTCAAATAACAAAAACATTGATGTTAAAATTGTAGAGACCCTTTATTACCGATTGATTCATATCATCCAGCATTGACTTTTGATATAGAGATAATAGGACATTTTGAACCATTGCAATTTGATTATTATTATTATGATTTTAACCGTGCAAATTATATTGATATAAGCTACTTGACTGGGACAAATTACTAAATACAAATACTGATATGGCAGTAAGTGCTTTTTATGAAGTTGTTTATGAAGCGATCGAAATTTTTGTTCCAAAAGTTAGGTCAAAAAACCCAAAGTTTCCCAGATGGTTCAGCAATGACTTAAAGAAATGTATTTTTGACAAAAAGATAGCCCATAGGAAATATAAGATTACAAACTCGAAAGATGATTATGAGATTTTCTCTAGGTTAAGGTCTCGATATAAAATACTATCTAAAACAAACTATTCAGAGTACATAGAAAATGTTCAAAACTCAATGATGGGTGATACAAGGTTATTCTGGAAATACTTTAATAACAAAAAAGGTAGTTTTGTTTTACCAAAATATATGAATTACAAAGATGAATCATCTGATCACCCTTCAGTTATAGCTAATTATTTTATGTAATATTTATCATCAGTATACGCAGAGGTAGATTATAGTCCTACAACGTATGATTTTAACTGTGTGGATTTGAATTCTTGCCATTTAACTTCAATTGATGTGTTAAATTGTATCAATAACTTAAATACATCTAGTAGTGCTGGTCCTGACGGAATTTCGGTAACATTTATTATAAATTGTAGATTTGTTCTAGCAAGTGTTTAATGTACTTTGTTCAATAAGTCTCTCTCTAGTGGAAGGTTCCCAGATTATTGGAAATTAAGTTTTATTACAACCATTTATAAATCTGGTAATAGAACTAATGTCGAAAACTATCGAGGCATATCTAAGTTATCACTTATTCCTAAAATTTTAGAGTCTATAGTCACATCGAAATTAACACCTCATTTTAAACACACGAGCAGCATGGATTTTTTGAGGGACGTTCTACCAGTACAAATTTATTAGTTTTTGAAAATTATATTGTGAATGCCTTGGAAGATCGGTATCAGGTTGATTCAATTTATACTGATTTCTCAAAAGCATTCGATAAAGTTAATCATAAACTTTTAATAAAAAAAAATAAATGCATTAGGAATACACGGTACATTATTAATATGGATCGAAGACTATCTTTCTAATCGAAAATAATTAGTTAAAATTAATTATGTTTTCTCTTCTTACATAAATGTGACATCAGGTGTTCCCCAAGGAGCACATATGGCTCCTTTACTATTTAATTGTTTTATAAATGATATTAAAGATGATATATAAAATTTTCAGAAATTCTACTGTTTGCTGACGACTTAAAAATATATAAAACTGTAACATCATTAGTAGATTACCTGCAAATTCAACATGACCTAGATAATTTTCACAAATGGTGTAACTACAACAAAATGGAATTAAATACCAATAAATGTAAATCAATTCAATTTAGTAAGTCTGTATCGCTTATTCAACAGGATTATTTGACAATGAACCAATAAAAAAAGAAAGTTACTATAAAAGATTTAGGTGTTACATTTGATTGTAAACTATCATTTAATTGTCACATTGAACACATTTCAAACAAAGGTCTTAAAACTTCTCGGCTTTGTAACTAGCAGTGGCGGCTCCTGATCTGTAACGTAGAGGAGGCTCAGAGCTAAAAAGCTGTGTACACGGGGCAAGAGCTGCGGGGGTGCCGCAGGCGAAAATTTTTCAGGAATTTTAAGGTCATTGTGTTTTACAAGTACCCCAAAATTTGTATTAAACTCTACATTGACATTAATAAACGTGTAATGCTTTTTAAATTTTGAAATTATTTATTATTACAATAAATATAGAACACTTTACTTAGCCACTATAATGTATTAAAAAATATAAGTATATCAAATAATAAATAATTCAAAATATTGCCCAGCAAGAATGGCTTTTGAAGTTCCTGAAAAAACAGTTACTTCGCTTAAAAATGTTTCTAATTTTTTGTCATACGTACTCAGCAAACTTACCAATTCCTTAAAATTCCCTTTATTATTAGATTGATCACTTTCATCGTGTCCTCTAAAAGCTAAATCCTGACAACATAAAAATATCGCGGCGTCAATGCCATTTATCATACCATGCATTAATGAAACCACGAGATTGTTTACCTTGATTAATTAAAGTTTTACTTAGATCTGGTCGTGGGACTCCTAAGTCTTTAATAAATAATTTATCGTCATAAGAAAATCGACTAAATTTATATTTTGTAAGATACTCAACGATATCATTGCATGTTCGAATACTTATCATTGTGTTATTGTCATTGTCAATACTTCTACTGCTACACTCGCCAGTTACCTACCTCCATTATAATAATTTTGATAATTAATTAGGTAATGAATAAACAATAAATAAATAAATAAAATCTCGACACGACGCGGCACTAACGAGGGAATGTGGTATCCAACGTGCTATGCTACTAACGACAGGTGGGCGTGTCTGCCTCCGGCTTCAGGTTTTTCAAGCGACTTTCAACACTATGTACTGCGCTTTGTTGTGCGACATTGACAGTATGTCCCTTTACGAATTATTAACTATTCTAAAAACATCTCGTTCCCGGAGGCATGCCTCCGTTGAAACACGCAGGCGCAGACGTCGAGGAAACAAGCTCTCATCCGTCTGTAAATAGACATAGACTAGGCGCTTGGTTTCTTATGAGGGCTTATAGGAAATAATAGTACAGGACCTTCGACAGTTATATATTATATATTTATATTTATTATTATTTTTATAATTTTCTTTCGAACCAGCATGATATATGGATTTAAAAATGAAAGACATGTTTATTAAAAGAAATTCTTTTTTGTAATTTTTACAGAGGAGGCACTGCCTCCCCTGACGAGCCGCCACTGGTAACTAGAACTTTAAATGAATTTAATAACATAAACTGTTTAAAAAATGTTTATTGTTCAGTCGTCAGATCGTCACTGGAATATGCTAGCACAGTTTGGAATCATTACAATATCCATATCAATAAAATAGAAACGGATTCCTAAGACATAAATTAGGTATACCAAAAGAGGACATTGATTATGATGAAATACTCTCTCTTTTAAATATGTCCTCATTAGAAAAAAGGCGAACTTATTTTGATTTACAATTGCTATTTAACTTAGTAAACGGAAATTATAATTGTTGCTATCTTCTAAATCAAATAGACTTCAAAGTCCCTCAAAAATTAACTCGAAATCATGATTTATTTTGTAATAAATATCATCGAACAAATTATGGATATTTCTCGCCCATTCCTCAAATGCGTAGAAATGCAAATTGCATAAATGAAAACATTGACTTCTTTAACTGCTCATTACCAAATTTTAAGAGAAAAATTAGAGAGTGACTTACTTACAAATTCATATTTTAACAATAAATACATCAGCAATTCTTTATCTCTTGTGCATGTCAGTAGTAGTTTTTATTATTTTTTCTTATTATGTTTATATGCATTTATGATTGGGTAAATGAAATTGACTGTGACAATATTGTAATGGTAGTATTTTTAGAGCTTTCAGTGGCGGCTATTCAGGTGAAGTAGGTGAAGTGCCTCTTCACCAAAAATATTCATCAATATTATTTTTTTAACTCTATTCGTTCATCGAAGATATCAAAATACATTTTCTTAATTACTAACGTAATACCTATAATAATAATAAGTATATTTAATATTAATATTATTAATATATTTATCATACGTTACACACATGTAAACGTTGCGAAATATAAAAAGAATAAGACGTAGGTAGACCTGTACGTGTACGTACAATAGCCGACTTTGTTTGTGGTGAAGAGCGTCGAGTCAAAACCGCTAAATCTGCACCAGCACAGTGCGTTGCCATGGCAACGGTTTTACAGAAGGGACGAACTCCCACTCCTTGGCATGCACAAGTGAAGAGTTCGGTCGACGGTCATCATACTCATCATGTGGCAGTGTGCTTCGGGTTGTCATAAGCTTATAATATGCAATTTTGATTTCGCAAACGCCGTTGGCAATTTATATTTATGTGCATTGTGCATCGTACATTTTTATTATTTTATTATATCTTAGTTTACGAATTTTTAAATGTTAACTTGATGTGTATCGTGTGTTTAGACATTAAACGTAGTGCGTGTGTTGTGTGGTGGCAATAATGAATCCAATTAACGATATTGTTTGCAATTTGTTGGAAACATCATTCAGTCGTTGGAAGGACGAAGACAAACGAGACATTTTAAGTAACGGACGACCTACGCTTGTTCTGTCGATTTTTGCGAGGATTTTTGCCAAAAAAGAATTAAAAAAAAGTGGCAAGTCTTATAATATTAATTTTACTTGGTTTTCGGAGTATAAATGGTTATGTACCAGTGACATCTTGCAAAAAATGTTTTGCGGATTTATTAAATATTACGCGGGCGTTACATAAACATGTGGAGTATCACGACCAGATCTAAGTAAAACTTTAATTAATCAAGGTAAACAATCTCGTGGTTTCATTGATGCATGGTATGATAAATGCTCGGATAAATGCAATTGGTTAACTGGTAGTTTAACTTTAAAAAAATTATTTTGTTGGCCCTGTGTATTATTTTCAAATCGGGATGTTTGGTCAAAATCTGGATATGACGATCTTAAAAATTTATCTCGCGCAATGAACAGGCATTAAAAAAGCCACGTTTATTAATGTCAATGTAGAGTTTAATACAAATTTTGGGGTACTTGTAAAACACAATGACCTTGAAATTCCTGGAAAATTTTCGCCTGCGGCGCTTCGCACCCCCGCACCCCCTGCAGCTCTTGCCCCTTGTACACAGCTTTTTAGCTCTGAGCTCTTCACGCATTTCTGAACCCACGAGCCGCCACTGCTTTAAGCGTGCATTTGAAACAATAGACCGGAACCTATTAATAAAAAAGTTACAAAACATCGGCATAGGTGGCAAAATACTAGAGTGGTTTAAATCATACTTAAGTAACAGAAGCCAACAAACTAAATTTGGCATGAGTATATCCAGTGAACAGCAAACAACCTATGGAGTGCCGCAAGGGTCTGTCCTAGGCCCCATATTGTTTATTATTTTTATTAATGATATTGTTAAATCTATTGTCAATTGTAATATACATCTTTTCGCAGATGATACCATGTTATATTTAACAGGTAAAACAAAGATATGGTAAACACTATGAATAATGAACTTGAAAATGTATATAAATGGTTATGTGACAATAATCTTAAAGTAAATATTGATAAATGTAAATGTATGGTATTAGGTAAAAAGTATAAATTAAACAACAGTGATATTAGGTATGCTGTTAAAATTAATAATGAAGTAATAGAAAGAGTAAGTGAAATAAAATACTTAGGAATTATACTAGATGAACAGCTAAATTTTAAAAGCCATGTCAATTACATAATAAAAAAAATAGCAAATAAAACAAATTTTTTGAGAAGAATATCTAAAAATGTATCAATGTTCACTAGATTGACAATTTATAAAAGTATAATTGCCCCACATTTTGAATATTGCTCAACTTTACTACTTTACATTAATAATAATGAACTACAAATGCTACAAAAAATGCAAAACAAGGCAATGCGAGTGATATTGCAATGTAACAGATATACTCCGATTAATACACTTCGCACATAAATTATGGAATAGGTAAAAAAATGAGTCAAGTTTATACATTCATATTTTTGTTAATATTAAAGCAATCTTAATAATTTTTTTATTGCGGATAGGTCATTTCTTCTGCAGTTTAATACCGTATGTTCGATTTAACTACGAGTTTTGTTATACAGGGAAACGCGAAAAGTATGAGGGCATGTAAATTCCCTAAAATTTCAATTTGATCTGTGGCAATTAGGAGCCTATGAAAATTTATTTTTATAAGTGTTTCAGTTACGGCCTATCCTATTGTACTCACTGCGCCAAGCAACTTGCCATACGGTTCTTGGTAAATAAAAAATTGGCAATTCTTTGAAAATTGTTCTGTTGCCAATAACTGTTAAAAAACAATAATTTTAGTGGATTTTCTTCCATTTTCCTCTCACTAAAGAGTTATGAAACCAATATCGAGGTTAATAATACAAGTTGGAATAAAAATAACTTAATAAATTTGTTTAACAGGAAAAAGAACGATAACAATAACAAAAAACTAAGCAATAATGCAAACTAATAACGGGTATTACCTTCCCTGGCATTTACTACAGTTTGGCATCGATTGAACATACTTAAAATTAAATCTCGAATGAACATTTGATCCACATTTTGTCAGGCTTCCAACAAAATAGTCTTAACAGGCAACAGAAAAACTTTCAAAGAATTGCCAATTTTTTATTTACCAAGAACCGTAGGGCAAATTGCTTGGTGCAGTGAGTACAATAGGAGAGGCCGTAACCGAAACACTTATAAAAATAAATTTTCATAGGCTCCTAATTGCCACAGATCAAATTGAAATTTTATGGAATTTACATGCCCTCATACTTTTCGCGTTTCCCTGTATAACAAAACTCGTAGTTAAATCGAACATACGGTATTAAACTGCAGAAGAAATGACCTATCCGCAATAAAAAAATTATTGAAATTGCTTCAATATTAACAAAAATATGAATGTATAAACTTGACTCATTTTTTTACCTATTCCATAATTTATGTGCGAAGTGTATTATGCTGAGAACATTAAACTTCATGAACGTGAAACAAAGAATTCTATTAAGAACACTGCAGTTCATATTTAAAATAAAAAATGGTGTCCTACCAGAATATTTGTTTAATAAAATCATATATGTAGGAGATATACATAATTATAACATACGTAGTAAAAACGATTTATATATAAGAAAACACAATTCACTGTTAGCTAGTAAATCCCTGCTTTGTAGGGGTTTTAAAGAATATAACAGCTTGCCATCTGAAGTAAAAAATTGTAGTACTTTTATACAATTCACAGCTCTTTGTGTGAATTATATAAGAAATTTAGCTGTGTAAAATTAAGTATCTGTTCATATGATATTTGATATAACAATCTTGTGTAAATTAATATACTTACTGAATATTAAACCATTTGTATATGTAAATCAGAATTATTGTATTTTTATAATGTCTGTAAATGAGTATAAAAAAATTGTATTAATGTATAGCTTTTTTGCTAAATAAAGCACTATTATTATTATTATTTATTATCGATTAAATATAATAATAATTAATGTACATTCCTTGTAAATTTGTAATGGATTTAGTCCGTAAATAATAAATAAATAAATACAAAATATGCTACCCGTATGTATACTAGAGTCGACCACATGAGTAACCGGCATACATAAGACGTTATTTACTGATGCTTTCATTGGACTAGCATAGGTTCGCAGATGTTACGGGTCGTCATAAAAAAGACCGGGCGCCTTATCAACGCAGTGTACAGTGCAGTGTATTTTAAAATATTTGAGGGAACTACGGTTTGTGCAATATATCCTAAATTGAATTATGTTCAACAAGCTATTGTGATATTATTTATTTTTTTAGGAGGTTCTAGTAATTCTAGTATAAAGTAGCAAAGAAATATTTAATTTATGCAAAAAATTTAAAAATTATTCTTAAACCTTTTCGGTCGGCGCTCATGCTCGTGTTTCCCTATAAATTCGTTTGTCGGCATTTTTTATGGAAGTTTTTAGGCGTTTCAATTTGAAATAGAAAGAGTATACTGCTCTAATGCTACTAGTTTTTGTTGATTGTAAGTTCATTCTGTATCATTTAATAGCGTCGTAAGAAGTTGTACATTAGTTATTTTCGTGTCACTTGTATATAACAACCTTATTAAAATAAGAAGGAATAATGAATTATGATTAGATTTATGGAGTTACGAGTAAGAGTTACTCACTCAGCCTTAGTCAGCATTTATTTAGTTGCACACATTATACATTTTGGTTGTTTTGCTTTGACTTTATCAACTTTTAAATTTTTTTATGACTAGGACTTCTTCCCATCAAACAAACCAAAATTGATATTCCTTAATTTAAAGTTTTACTAACTCCTTCCTATCTTGGACATTTTATCGTAATTGAGTATTCGTGATTAATCGCCCATATTTCTAATTCAAATTCTTTTCTGATTATTTTTAATTCAAATTGCAGAAACTAATAATTGAATTGTATCGGTTATTTCAATAATTGGGCGACAGGTTATTTTTACTTCAAATTGTTGCATCATTAAAAGTTTTAAACAAACAGAAATTATCTTTATCGAGATAAACGTTTTAGAATTTGTTTTTAAATTAAACAATTTAAGAAGTACCGAATTTGTTACATCTATAAGCACTATATTTTTTGTTACTTGTATGAGAAATTACACTAAATAGTAAAGTAATCAGATATATATTCTTTACCTATAAAAATAATAATTAGCTCCACCTTGATTTTTTGGTGAAAAATTAGGCCTATTTTCATGCCGTCTTCCTATGCCAATAACATCAACAACACCCTTTATTTGTCCTTCTTGACGACTTCTAGGGTCTCTACGTTTAGAAGGAACCCAACCTCGGTTTATTAAAATTGTTTCACTAAAAATAAATGTGGTTAAAGAATTAATAAAAAATCAACATAATGCTACTACTCTCTGTCTGCCAATTTCAAAGGAGTTATAACCAAGTAACCATGACTACTGTTTGATTTGCCACTAATTAATGAGCTTTGGGTTGAAGCATCGCCTTTTATCAAAAGAGACCGGGGTCCCAAATATAACTCTTTATCATGTAGAAAGTGACCTTTAACGTGTATTGGCCTATATTCAAGTGTATCAATATCATCCAATCTAAAAAAAGACATATTTTCATCTGACAATTCATAGCTTATAATGTATACAATGTGTTGTTGAACTTTAGGAAAAAAAATTAACTGCATGTTATTTTTGATGCGTTAAAACAAGTACAGCATAAATAAATTGAATATCTGAAGAAAAAAAAGCTGGTTAAAAATCCGAATAATTATTGTATTTGTTTGAGAATCACTTATAAAAGATTGCTAGCTGCCAACAAATTAGCCTTGTTCGTAGAGTAGTCAGAAACCATCAGAAACTGTCTGACGCATGCGCATTTGGTTGTAGAGTTGCGCGTGTTAAGTCAAGGCACACTTAAATTTTAGAGCTCTATTAAAAATCACATCTCTACAGTCATCAAACTATCACAAATCGGTTCTACGAACAAAGCTATTGTGTCTAGCTTCACCATAAATTAATATCATGTCGACAATTTTAGAATTCGATAAACATGACGACGATCTTCGTTATCATCCATAGCATACACCTCGACACATACACTTTAAATGGGGTACAACTGTTTCCAGTGGCTATCAAACATTTTATTGTGATTTTATTTAAAGAAATAAAATGAGGATATCTCTGTAAATAATCACTTTTGATTAGAAGAAATTCGTCATTAGATGTATTTGACTATGAGTTTTGATCTGTTAAACTTTTTTCCTAAAATTCAATAACACCCTGTATACAATATATACAGGGTGTTTTACAATATCACCAAATAACCAACAATGGTGAATCATCCGATCAAAGAACTTCCTAGATTAATAACGGCTATTCTCAGTACAGAGATTGTTTGCTACCAACATAATAACATTAAAAGCTTAAATATAATATTCCTACAGGCAGCAGTGGCGGGTGCGTGTAGACGGGTCATATTTAACGAAAATTACTAAATTATTACGGCGAAATGGTAGACAAACCAATAAGGAACCTGTAGGACGTTTACAAATAAAAGGCTTTAGACTGTGAAAGTATTGACAGCGGTAAACTAATAGTGTTTATTTATCTCGGTATTCCTTCACATCACCGACGTACAGGGTGTTTCCTATAAAATTATACCCCTCCTTATTTCGGTCAATTACCACCGATTTTAATTTTTCAAAAACCGGTCTAACACAGAATTTTCCATAGATTTTGAATATGCTATTACTTTTTTTTCCTACTTTAACCGTATACGAGGGGCAGAAAAAAGTATGGTTTTTTTAAATGGAATACCGTATATATTTTTACATATTTGGATTCGCCTCGTCCTTCTAATTACAAATATATATATGACACTTATACAGGGTGTTTGGCAGATGGTTTGCCAAATGGAGAGGGTGGATAGGTGAGGCCATTTGGAATATATTTAGCCCCAATGACCTCTATACAAAGTCTCACGGTTTTCGAGATATAATTTTTTTTTGTTAATTTTGAAAATTTCCGAAAATTCAGCATATCGGCGATTATAACAATTTTTTTTATGATTCTAACAGCTAAAAATAATTTTTATCTGTGTCTTTAATGTATCCCTGTTCCAACAATGAAATCGATAAGTAACGCTGAAAAGAATGATAAAAAAATGTGAGCTAACGAAGTCCCGACAATGGGTAGAAATTTTTTTTAAATGCAACTTTGCATTGCATTAAAAAAAAAAGTAAAAGCGATCAAGATGTTCAAATGCTTTTAAAATGTTCTCTAGTTTATGCCCTTTCTAACGGTATATCACATTCCATAAAAACTTTTAAATAACTTGAGAATATCGGTGATACTTGTTTACAAGGAATAAATTATAAAAAAATCGTTGTTTTCTTTAGTCCATAATTTTCTCGCAATATAGCTCAGTATTGAGACAAAATTAAGGACTAAAGAAAACAGCGATTTTTTTTTTATAATTTATTACAAGTCTTGCTTGGCGACACCTTCGACGCATTTCAACTACTGTATTTGTGCGGAGCCGAGTCTCTTCTTTCATTGTATTGAATGCAGCGTTAACTTCTGCAATTAAATGGTCCCGGTTTTGAATTTGATTGTTTTTTATAGAACAATTATTATAACAAATTGTGTATAGAAAAAATAAACGGTCTTATCTACAATTTCTAAGAATACGTTAGGTACGTGTGTAATAAAAAAATTACCTTGCACCGGAGTGTAATGTAGTCATTATGGCGAAAAGATAGTAACAAAAACAATAACGAATGTGATATACCGTTAGAAAGGGCATAAACTAGAGAACATTTTAAAAGCATTTGAACATCTTGATCGCTTTTACTTTTTTTAAATGCAATGCAAAGTTGCATTTAAAAAAAAATTCTACCCATTGTCGGGACTTCGTTAGCTCACATTTTTTTTCCATTCTTTATCAGCGTTACTTATCGATTTCATTGGAACAGGGATACATTAAAGACACAGATAAAAATTATTTTTAGCTGTTAGAATCATAAAAAAAATTGTTATAATCGCCGATATGCTGAATTTTAGGAAATTTTCAAAATTAACAAAAAAAAATATATCTCGAAAACCGTGAGACTTTGTATAGAGGTCATTGGGGCTAAATATGTTCCAAATGGCCTCACCTATCCACCCTCTCCATTTGGCAAACCATCTGCCAAACACCCTGTATATTTGCTATAAAAATGGCGTAAATAATTGAACAATATCAGTCTGTGACACAACCTAAACGTATTTTAATTGTTTTGATCTTGATATTTGAGAATAAATATTAATAAAAAATGCATACAAACACAAATAGTATATCTAGTCTAGTGGTGTAAGAATTTCTTATAAACAGAAAAAGGTGTTAATAGAATACGCAAAGAAAAATTCTGAATTAATCAGCGGCAAATATAACAATAAATTGTATTATATTATTGTCTTACCCGATTTTGAATATCTAAGTCCATTGCGCGATTTTTAGGCGTCAAGTGTGGGGACAAGCTTGCCATCAAAACTTAAGTTAAAGCTTTGGAAAGCCGAAAAATAATTTATAAATTGGCTGTCGGATAATACCATAAATAATAATAATAATAATAATAAATGGGCTTTATTAGGCGAAAGTAAATAGTATAGGAAATGGCGTGCAAAATCGATAATGAAAGGTTCCCATCTGACGGCCTGTAAATCGAAGAGACCATATAAATACAAAAAGTATTTTCTCTCTGGAACTTTTTGGTATGGTGGGTGGATTGGGGGGGAGTGCATTGTTTTTTAAATCAAATTATTACCGATATTTTTCCGCATAAGTAGTCAGTATGTCCTTCACATACCCCAATTACGCTGGCAGACAAAATTTTCCGGTAGACGCACGGGAAGCGGAGATTGAAAAAAAAAATGTTCGTTTTTCAATCTTAGTTTCCCGCGCGCCTTCTGGAAGTTTTTGTCTGCCAGCGTAATTGGGGTATGTGAAGGACATATCTCGGGACATATACTTACTACCTATATGCGGTAATAATTTGATTTAAAAAAAAGTAACTTCCCCAATCCGCCCACCATACCAAAAAGTTCCAGAGAGAAAAAGCTTTTATATTTACATGATCTCTTCGATTTACCCGCCGTCAGACGGGAACCTTTCATTGTCGATTTTGCAAGTCATTTCCCTTCCTAAAATGAATCTCTCGGCTGTCGTTGAATATTATTTATCTGGTATCAAATTTTCTATTGCAATCAAATGCCATACCTCTTTAAATATATAAATCCATACCTCTTTTAAATTTATAAATAATAATTCACAAATGCACGAAGAAACAGCATTTACCTTACAATTATTAATTGTCATTTCTAGCATGGTGCGTATGGGCGCTCGTTGTGAAACGATTACTGTTAACGTGCGTTCTTAACTAACTTGTGACGAAAAATTGATTTGTATTTTTTTCGTTACGAGTGATTCTAAAGGTGTATTTAGCGGTGGGCCAAAAATTGAGCCCCAGCGAGACTAATATTCTGAAAAATAAAATATTTGTAAATGAAAATATAGTTGAATTATTCATTCCTGTGAACTAAAACAAAAATTTATAGCAGTTTTAGATTATCTGATAGTAGATAGTTAATAGTTATATAAAAAACTAATTTATAAATTCTTGAATTAAGGATTTTACCCGCTTAGTCGTATGTCTTATCTCAGTACTAAATTCGTAAACTCTTTCTATATGATGTGAATAATGTCATTTTATGTAGGTATGTTTAAAGAGTGCTTGTAAATTATGCCAGACATAGATAATTAATTAACAGACGCTATGAGTAAATATCTATTTGCGATTAAATGGTTCTAGTTCTAGATCACAAAAATAAAAAGTACGTAAAAATACGACACTGCTTTAGATATGAGTATTGCATATTACTGCTGACTAAAATAAAACTAAGATGTATTGCATGAATTGGCGTGAAATACACATTAGGAAATTAAGTACCTATCTGGTAACGGTACTGGATCACAATTGGTACTCCTCTGTAAATCTGCAAGCAGATTTTCCTTCCATTTTTTTCTTTGTATTTGCCATATTCCCAACGAGAATGTTGAGACAGGAATAACCTATCAATTACATTATATTAGTAAAAATAAGTGGCTTCATTTAGAAGTTATTCAAACCAACAAAAACCATCCAAAAGGGCCAATGGTTCTGGTTTTAGGTTGTCTCAATATTGATTGTGTTGATGTTGAATGCAAATTTGAAGGTGTTCTTAAATAAGTAATGTTTTGCTTAAAAATAGCCCCATTATATTTTGCGTACCTAAAAATGACAAAAGACATTGTACTTTTTAAAAGTACATACAAGTTTACTTCTTCTTCCTCTTTCAGTCCGACTCCGTCTAAAGTCCGTCAGTGGCGTCAGTTCATCGTTCGTGTATGAAAAGTAATCACTGTTCTCTATGTTTTCTTTAATCATGGATTACGACAGTGTCAACAATCGAACGCGTCCCTACATGAAAGTTACGTTCACGATCCAAATACAATACAAAACAAAAACATAACCACAATTATCATGGTGCATGATACAATTTAAGACACAGAAAATCAGTGTTTTATGGCATACTGTTAAGAACACATTAAATTTAGTACCATTAGTAGGATGTACAAGCTCTACTTCTTGTCTGGAATCATTCATTTTTACTTTACCGGCTTTGACTGACAAATGACAAATAATTTCGAGGTTATAAGTAGATGAAAACAGGATTACTTAAAAATGAACACGAAAAATCCATGATTCGAACGGGCAAGGGGATTACTGAACATGATTCTAAAAACAAGAGAGGGAGAAAACAAATGAACAAACGAACATGTAAATATGAATCATGATTACCTTGTTCACGATTAGCACGAAACGAACGAAAGCAGCTAATCACAGAACATAAAGTGATCAAGTGATCGTGATCACAGAACATTAAATACCATAGAGAAGTTTCTTTGTCTAGTGTCTAAACTCTAAACCAATATTTAAACGACAAACAGAATTTCTTAAAACGAAATTGTGTTTGCAACTTAAATATTGGTTAAAAAGTTCAAATAAAACGTTTTATACTTTATTAATTTATTTATTAATAATAAACACGCATACCTTAAGCGGGCGTCACTCAGACTATATAAAATATTTGATCAAATATATCAGACTCATCAAACTGTGAATAGGACGTCACAGTCACAGTTTGATGAATCTGTTTGACGGAAATAGGTCATGCTCTATTTTCATCAGTTTCTATATCGTGCATTCATTGCAAGAATTGTTAACTAGAAAGTATCGCTCATCTCCAAAGCGTAACGTTGCCCTCCCCCCACGCCTTTGGTACCGTTTGTGACGTGTTAAACGGTTGAATTGTCGGTGCGGCGATAGTTGAATTCGCCACGGGTCGGGTCGATACGTCGCGTCGTCTCTGTGTTTTGGTTTCTTTCGACTCTATGAAAAGTGTGTTTTTGAAGGTGTTTTTGTTTTGCAATTTGCTTATTATTTAACTTATTAACAGTATATTTTTGGTACATTCAGTTTAATTTATGTTTGTTTATTGCTGGCAAAAAAAATTTCAAAAAAGGAAATTCAGTTACCATTTGAAATTATATCAGAATTTTGTAAATTAAGAACAATAAAAAAAATAAATTTCAGTAATTTTCAGGCCAACCAGAAACAAAAATTGAAAAGGAAGAATATAGTAATTCCTCAGATTCTAAAAGACGGAAAACTCGTAAGTTAAATAAAATAATAAAATTGAAAAGGTTGCTGTGGAAATACTGTTTATTTGACAAACGTCAAATAGTGATAAATTTGTATTTTATTATCGAAGGTTTTGTGTTACAATAGCAAATTGGCCTGTTAATCAACGGGTCGCTGCTGTAAAATCATTTATCCTGATCCTACTCTTTTGAAGAAAATGACCACACCGTTACAGTCAATTTATTTCGGTACAACGTTTGTGGCTGTGGAACTTCAAAGATTGGACCAACAGGACGGCGCCACACGTGCATACAGCTAGATGGTCCAATGCTGTTTTACAGTGTATGGTGTATGTTCCCGAATCGCCTAATTTCAAGGTTTGGCGACTTTGCATGGCTTTATGTTCTGTGTTGCATGGTCCGCAAGATCGCTGAACCTGACGGTCCCGGATTTTTTTCTGTGGGGTTTCTTAAAAGTCCAAAATGTAGTCTACCCGTCTCTAAACACTTCTGGAACTCAAAGAAAGGATTCATGAAGAGATAAATTCGATAAACGAATGTATTCAGACTCGTTATGGTCAATTTCAGAAACAGATTGCAGCATAATGTATAGAAGAAGACGGTGGTCATCTTAGGGATGTGATCTTTGCAAACTAAAAGACAAGTGTCATAAGAAATTTCCAGAATTGCGTGTTTAGTTGTAATAATAATTAATCAAAATATATTCCTTGTTTCTTAATAGTGACCTATTAAAAAACGTTCAATCATGTTGCCGGACCCTGTACTTAGTATTAAAACTATCTTTATTTTAAAGAATGTGTTTTATTCTTTTTTCCATAGGCACATATACATAACTATTTGTTAATTTCAAAAATAAGTTTTTTAAAACAAATAAATTGTTGTTATTCATTATACATAATACATAGAAATACCTATGTATATAATAACTGTGTAAAATAAAAATCTACGAATTTTTATTTTACCGTCCATAAAATATCAAGATCTATTTAGCTAAAAAAATAAAACGGCATCCCACCAATGTAGTATCTATTGTAAAGGACCACTGGTGCAAGCCGTTAGCGGACCGGGACCGTTGTCGACGTCGCAACCGGCCAACGACTATCGTTCTTGGCAACCGGCCGCCTGCGTGACCTTGAGGGAATACCACAGCCTTCTGGGGCCTTATTCTCAGCCAGTGGATTTCAGCGTTCCTATGAGAAAATCTGCCATGTTTCTACTGAAATCTAATAAGCCGTATTCTCGACCATTCCCTTCCTACGAAATTTCAGTAGAATACGAGCAATTTTGTTCTCCTGCTTTCCACCAAGCGAATTTTGTAATTTCAAGAGAATCGCATGCGCATATAGTGTGCGCATAGTGTAATTTACTTTGCATTGAAGGCACAGATTAAGAAAAGTTGTAGGTTAACGAGGAGCGTTCCCATTCGTGTGAGAGAAGGTTCACTTCTCTCGATTTCGTCTCCTCGATGAGAATAAGCACCCAGATATAAAGAAGGCTGTGGGGAATACATCGATAAGGATTTTTTCGCGAGTTCCCGTTCAGGACCGTTGTCAGATCAGCGGTTATCCCCACTCGTTTTCTAAAATTTAAAATTGGCTGTTCTCGACGTGAACTCACGAAAATGAATTGGTTACATGAGCGGTTTGTTATTTTATTTGTTTTGATTCTGGGTTCTGGAATCTGGATTTCAGTAATTTCAGAGATCAGCTGGATGTAGGTTATTTCTATTTTGGCGTATGTTAAAAAATGTTTTTAAATATTCTATTATCAAATATTTAAGTGACGCCCGCTTAACAATTTTATCGTATCATTGAAAATTAAGTTTCCTTTAAGTTAAATCTTTATTGATAATTATAAATATCATAACATTACATCTTCACAATAACTTAGTAGCACATAATACGTTAGTTACAATATATAATACTTTTGGTTACCATCATAATACTCTAGATACGAATTTTATGTTAATTATTATAAACATTGACGTGAATATTTTGACAGTTCTCAAATGTCAATGATACGATAAAGCTTTGAATGTAACTCGATTATTAGCGATTTAAACCATCTCGGACAATGCCAGGCGACTCGGCTAGCGCCTCGTCACCTGGCAACGTCCTCGATTATTATAAATCGCATAATAATCTCGTTACATTAATAGCTATAATTTACTCATCGTAACAATATACAATATATTTGAAGAATATATAGGGAAAAATTATTATTAATATACATAGCGATAATGATTTATGTTTACAAAATTTATATACATATACCTACGTGACAATTTCTCTTTGGCATGAATGGAATTTTCCACTAAATATACACTTATTCAGTGTTATTCTGTAAGCCATTGAAAAGTTCCCAATATTGAATAGATTCCAATTTATGTTTCAATCACATTTCCAAGGGTGTTTCCAATATTGAGAAATTTTGCAATTCTGTAAACCATATTGGGAACATTCAATCTTTAGTTACTAAATTTAAAACGGTTAGTACAATTATTGATAAATAGTGCGTAATAAATTTGAAAGAAGAAGATTAACCTCACTTTTGTTGTTTTTGCGCCATTCTGCGGTGTATTTTGAATTGTAATTTGTGGTCGCGAAAATTTGGTGATATGGCCCCTGCTAAAAGAACAAGTCCACAGCAATTTGCCATATATGTTTGTTATTTAAAACAGTATCCTCTTCTACGAACGGGCAAATTCACGTCTTTGGGTGGCCCAGATGAATTAAAAATAATTTGGGGCGACAATTACAATTATCGTGCATTTGAAGTATTTATTGTTTGATTAATTTAGAAATATTTTATTTTTAATTTATCACATTGTTTTGAATACTCACACTTCAATTATATTTTCGACTGCATTTATAATGAAAATAAATTGTCTATTCATTATGAATTACAAACGCCTTCTATCGTTGCACAAATCAGTTATTCAAAATAAACGTTTGAGGTTATGTTCTATTGGAAATTTAATAACAAGAGCAAAAACCGGTTGTTAAGATTTTCAAGATATTGATTCAATAAATTGAATTCAATGTGGTTACAGAATACGAAAATGACAAGGTCATTGGAATCTTTCCAATTATTGGGAAATATCCAATATTGAATACTTTTCAATGGCTTACAGAATAACACTGAATTACGTTTCAAGAGGCAAGTTCCCACACAACACTGGCACATTTATAACATATGCTACAAATATTCAAAATAAATATTGAAATATTTATATAATATTTTTTTTTCATATCATTTATATGTTGTGTACATATTATACCGGGTGGCCACGAGACTAGGGTCATGCTTATATCTCTTTCAATTATGAACCGATTTAGACGAAATTTGGTACAAGGATATTAGACCTAATTTCGGATGGACATGCAGATATAGTCAAAATGGCCGACTTCCGGTTTCACCGGAAGCGTGTGTACCTTAGATTTTTTGAATGCATCACCCAGTATATTTTGTGTTTTTCGGAATCTACTACTCAAATTACATAGAATAGCGTTGCCAAATTTACATTTTTCTGAAGGAATTTTTCTTTTTTTCAAATTTATTTTTTACCGTCGAAGGCCGTGATTGGGATGTTCTACTAAAAATAGGTATTGTTTCTAAATAAAATTTTAAATACATAGGTACATTTTAAATTAGTTTATGCAACTTGCAAATCCGAATAGTTTACGAGAGACTGAAAATTTATTTTCTTGCCATACTGTTTTCCAATAAATGCACGTTACTTATTACATAAAAGTAAACACTTTACAAATAATAAACATTTTCCAGTTTTAGACAACGATGAAGTGGTGCAGTTAGATTGGTAATTAAATTTGCTATTTAATGGCATTATGGCCCTTGATAAGTGCCATTTAAAAAAATGATTTTTTCTTAAAAAAACACATTTGGCAAATTTTATTCTTTCATGAGGCATTTGTTATTGATTTAATTGATGAAATCACTATTAATATGAGTTACTAGAATTAACTGGAACATATTTTTTCCCAATCACGGCCTTCTACGGTAAGAAATAAATTTGAAAAAAAGAAAAATTCCTTGAGAAAAATGTAAATTTGGCAACGCTATTCTATGTAATTTGAGTTGTAGATTCCGAAAAACATAAAATATACTGGGTGATGCATTTAAAAAATCGAAGGTACACGCGTTTCCGGTGAAACCGGAAGTCGGCCATTTTGACTATATCTGCATGTCCATCCGAAATTAAGTCTAATATCCTTGTACCAAATTTCGTCTAAATCGGTTCATAATTGAAAGAGATATAAGCATGACCCTAGTCTCGTGGCCACCCGGTATATAAATTAAATGTCCAAAAATCAACTTTTACCAATTCAAAACATATTCATTTAATATGAATAATAATATATTTTTGGAATGTTTATTTATGTTCTTTAGGTACCTTAGAGTCAAGAACGGTTTACCGTTCTTGCCTTAGAGTTATATATTATATATTCATATGTTAAAATATTTATTTAATATTTTTTTCTCATATCATTTGGTATTATATAAATGTGCAAACTACGTATCTATTACTGCGTTCGGTTTTAAAAATCCAGAGGCGAGCGAGCAGATTCAGATTTATCACAAGAACTCTTAATTTGATGAATGTTCCAACAAATGTCAAATTTGTTTATGTAATGTTGAGTTAGATATTTTTCCGTTGTTTTCTACATAGAAATATCAATAATGTGATTAATATGAATATGGATAAGAATTAATTATTAATTAATATTGTTGAATAGTAGTGTGGGGCAAGTCCTGTAAATCGTATAGAAATAATGCAATTAAGATGAACGATGAACGCATGAAAAATAATGGCAATTCTCTTGCTGTTTGTTAATAAATACCACCCTATTTTCTTTCGTTTCCCCATCATCATTGTTCTTACTTCTGACCCACTTTTCAAGCACTTCATTTTAGTTTAAAAAATAAAGTTAGGTTTTGGTCAGTTTTCAGGGCCGTCAGCTGTTCGTGTTGTGTTGTGTTTTCCATTGTATATTGTAAACATAGAGAAGTGGGTTCCACAAATACTAGCACGCACAATTTACGTGCCAGCGTAATTTCGATTTGGTTGTAAACGAAGCTTAAATTCGCTCCTGAGAGCCAGAGCGAGAGCAGATTTTGGGTCACGTGGTACTGGACACAGAATATATCGGGTGGTCCAAAAAAAACCGGAATTTTCATTTTATCTTATAACTTTTTTATTTTTTCAGCGATTTTCAACTTTTTGGATTTGTTCGACAGCTAAAGCTTACAGCTAAACGATTCTCTGTCAGAAGCTGATATTATGATCATAAATGTCAAGGCAGACGTATTTAAACTTGAGCAATTTTTAATAACTGCTGGAATTTTGTTGAAATGCCGAATTTACAAACGGCTTGTTTCATCATCATGAGTGGTCTTGTGGCAATATTTTGATGGGTAGTTTTAAAAAATCGGTCTAAGAACTACGGAGCTGTACCAAAAAATGTAGAGGCGTGTTATCAACGTCTCGGCAGCAATGGTAAAAACAGACATTTTTATTTTCCTTTATAACTTTTTTGATTCCTTACCGATTTTAATTTTTTTTGGATCATTTAAAACCCAAGGCCTCCCACTACAATACTGAATGTCAGAAATTGACATGAATCATAAATCCAATATGGCGGAAGTGGTCAAATTTACCTAATATTCAAAAGCCGCTGGGATTTTTTTTAAATGAAAAATTAAATGGCTTCTCTTTTAATCTTGAAGCCTTATTATCTTCTAAAAACATTTTCACGCATATATCACGAAAATCGGTTAAGAACTTACAAAGATGTAGTTGATAACGTAATCATGTGCCCCATAAGAACAGTATTAAATTAATTCTTAACAGAGTTACCGATGATCGTCATGGTTACAAAACAAATGAACATTGATATACTTACTACTTAACTGTCACTTCGGCTGTTTTTAAAAATTGTTTTGTGGTACCTAGTTTTGTTAAAATGGTGTTGTCAAATGAAGACAAGATTTTCATTAAGAATTTATTGATTCGTTCCAGTTCCTTGTTCCTTGAAACTTTCGTGCAAAGTCGTAAATAGTACTTTTTTAAAAGTTATTGTTGTATTATTTCCGAAACTTTATAGCCGCGAATCAATAAATTCTTAATGAAAATCTTGTCTTCATTTGACAACACCATTTTAACAAAACTAGGTACCACAAAACACTTTTTAAAAACAGCCGAAGTGACAGTTTAGTATCAATGTTCATTTGTTTTGTGATGACGATCAGTATAGGTAACTCTGTTAAGAATTAATTTAATATTGTTCTTATGGGGCACATGATTACGTTATCAACTACATCTTTGTAAATTCTTAACCGATTTTCGTGATCTATGAGTGAAAATGTTTTTAGAAGATAATAAGGCTTCCAGATTAAAATAAAAGCCATTTAATTTTCCATTTAAAAAAAAACCCAGCGGCTTTTGAATATTAGGTAAATTTGACCACTTCCGCCATATTGGATTTATGATTCATGTCAATTTCTGACATGCAATATTGTAGTGGAAGGCTTTGGGTTTTAAATGATCCAAAAAAAATTAAAATCGGTAAGGAATCAAAAAAGTTATAAAGGAAAATAAAAATATCTGTTTTTACCATTGCTGCCGAGAGGTTGATAACACGCCTCTACATTTTTTGGTACAGCTCCGTAGTTCTTTGACCGATTTTTTAAAACTACCCATCAAAATATTGCCACAAGACCACTCATGATGATGAAACAAGCCGTTTGTAAATTCGGCATTTCAACAAAATTCCAGCAGTTATTAAAAATTGCTCAAGTTTAAATACGTCTGCCTTGACATTTATGATCATAATATCAGCTTCTGACAGAGAATCGTTTAGCTGAAAGCTTTAGCTGTCGAACAAATCCAAAAAGTTGAAAATCGCTGAAAAAATAAAAAAGTTATAAGGTAAAATGAAAATTCCGGTTTTTTTTGGACCACCCGATATAAAGGTCGGAGTTCCTAATCGGCGGATTAAATAAAATAACTGGGAACGATGACTAGACTATGATACTATGATGACTTGTTTGGGAATATGAGAATTTGAATTTGAACTTAACCTAACGTTGTATATTTGTTGCACCTTATCAAAACAATGAGGTTTTACACATAAAAATGTTGACAATTCTTTTATTTACCTTTTTGGGTCCTATTACTCCTATTTAACTTATAACTTATAACTTATTGTTAATATGACTCTAAATTCTACACCACTTGGATGGGTCATGATCACTAATTGACTGTCTTTCCAATCTATCTAGTAGGAAAGTTGAAAATTCTAAATACAGCAAAATTGAGGTTAGACAATCAGAGCAACCACCTCAGATTAAGAAATTCTTAATCTGAGGTATATCTACGGACTTTATCCAGGGCAGTTTAAGTCTGCGCTCTTTCGCGGACTTGGTATGTGACAAACTAAATATTGCCACTCCACTAACTTAAAAGACATGTCCGTAGATAATTCTGGTGGATTTAATCGCTCGCAGACCAAGCTGTCCGTTAATGGGTGATGTCTTTAGACTTATCTGCAGACTTTACCAAAACTGTGGAATTCGGTCTTGACAAAAGTTTTTAGTGGAAATCTTTAACGTTTCTGGTGATATTTTGTAGGTACTGTTTTGTTGTGTTAGTGAGAAAATGATCAGAAAAAATATAAATAATAAGTTGCATTGTGTTTGGCTATAATTAACATACATCTTATGACAAATAAATTATACTCTATAACTACAAAACGGCGAAGCAAATCGATTAAAAAAATTGTTATTAGAAAAGGAAACTTGAAGTCATTTGCCGTCGTTATTGAAGCAATTGAGAGAAAACTAGCCCGACGATTTTAGAAACTATTTAAAAATGGATAGTACAACTTTTAAGATTATTGATTATAGTATTATTTTTTTTAAAACAAAATCTTGGCCCGCATCAGGATACACTTTTTTACAATACTGGTAATGTGTGTATTTGATTTTCCATAAAGTTGGATGACTTTTATAAATGTCTATAAAAAACTCTGCTAAAATCCCCATAAAACGAGTATCTTTCAGCTAATTCTTTTTGAATAAAAATATTAAACATGCGGATTTAACCTGTGGGAAAAGACTGTGCAAATATGGCATCAACATACTTAATATGTGGTTTATGTCTTCAGATAAGTCTGTACATGAATTAAGACTGGCGCGTACTCATACGCTAACGTACAAATTTGTCAACAGACTTTGACTGTGCCGGGTAAAGTTCACAGATAAACCTCTGTGTGTATGCCCGGCTAATGTTGCTCGGAGCAAAAAGATTTAGCTCGAAAGCCTAATTTAATTGCCGAACGGATACCAAAGAGTAACATAAACAACATAACCCCAGAAATTATTTATTTTTTATTTTGGTGTAGCACTTAGAAAAAACAATTACGTTTGTACCAAAATGTATTTGATTCCTCTAGATTTAAACAATTCTGGTCACAAATGTTACAAATAAAAATAATACTCCCAGCCTTCGACCATTATGGTCAAACACAGAATATCTACTTAAATGGTCGAAGAAGCTCCCCACTTCACAGGGCATTTTTGCATGATGAAGATTGAAGAACCAGCTAAAAAATCTGTTTATTCTGTTTGCTCGACGCGACGTCTTGAAGTCGAGCTAAACGAGGTATAACGCTGACCACTCGTGTGCTTACCGAACAGTACAGATGCATGCCACTTCTTACTTTGTAGAAGCATGGTGTCGCCAAAGCTAGCGCAGCCGTTGGCACCGCCCCTGGCTTGTTCTTATAGCGGCCGGACTTTTTTTCTATTATACAGGGTAATTCATAAGTAATGGTACAACACTTAACTGTAGATAGTAGTAGTTGAAATATTAAGATTTAGCCAATAATTCCCTAAGGAAATGTTTATAGTTAAAAAGATACAGGGTGTTAAAGTTAAAAATAAATTTTGTATTTTCCTTTGTAATTTAATGATATTTAAACATTTTATCATGAAAATTGGTGGGTGGGGGTTATTAGTGGTGGGAACTCATAACACACCTTCAACTTTCGTCTAGCTTCTAGAGGGCGCTACATACGCTATGTTTAATGTGTTAAAAAGGCTGTAACTTTTTCGCCCGCACCTTTATCGCAGATTTCGCATAAAGTATGTATTCCTCATCATTTTTTAATAAAAAAGGTATACTTGTTACAAGTCTCTAAGTGCAACAGGTTTTAAGAAAAATGCAAATCAAGAGTTGCATGTAAATTTTTTATACAATTTGAAAAATTATTTTGGCGGCTAAATTTGACATTCTTTAGTTGTAATATTTTTTTCTGTGTAGCTAATACCGCTTATGTGGTAATTGCTTGTATGGCGTTTAACAACTTCAAAATTTCAAACATTGAAACAAAATAAATAATAATACACTGTGTCTCTACAATTAATTTGCAATGCGCTACGAACTGTACGTTTAATTTTACCAATTATAGTTTCTACACCTCTTGTTCGTTCGTAAAAAGTAAATATAGAAACAGAAAATCTTAAATTTGGTTTGTATATTTCTAAAGAAAACAGTTTTTTTTATTTTAAATAATAAAGTCTACTTTACCGCACACTATGCGGTAAAGTGCTACTTACCACATCAAAAAGTGTGCGGTAAAGTATACTTTACCGCACGCTCGTAGGTAAACAAATTAACGTGCCATTTTCTGTCACAGTTTCTTTTTTTTTTGTCCCTTTGCATACCTATTTTCAATCATTAACTTCTCAGCGACAGAATTATTTCTTCAAGCAACGCTTTCCATGTAGAGTAACTGTTTCAAAAATAATTCAAATAGTTCTTCCTCTTTGATTAGTAATCGGGGACACATGTAATGGAAAAATAATATAGTAAAAAATATTTTAAATGTATTAAAGTCAATTTAATGAAAAAAAAAAAAAACAAATATACCTTGGACCTTCTAAAACTTAAATTCTGAACATATTTTTTCAAACGCACTACAAAAAGATTGAAACACTCATACTTATACATATATATATTTCATATTCTGCTATTCCTTAAAATGTAGTTAATTGATATGTCACTGATAATCCATTTTATATGTATGTAAGATGTATAACGTATAGTATACATATGTAGATATATATGTACAACATACGTATATATACACTTAATAATTTGAAGTGTTTTCATACATAATTTATTGTGATCGTATTTTAAAAATAACGCTTCATATTATAAATTAAACAGATCAAATAATATACAAATATATGTATGTACTTATAGGTTTACCGTAAGGCGCTCAGCACTAAGCCGATAGGAAAATCCTATGCACTTATGTACATGTGCAATATGGCTCAGAATAGCGCCATATAAATAGTGGGGTGACTATCGAGTGTGCCCACGATCGGCGGCCAAAGACCACGCGGCCAAAGAACCGCGCTATTCTGAACCTTATGCACATGTACATAAATACATAGGATTTTTCTATCCGCTTAGTGCTCAGCGCCTTACGGTATTTTAAAATATATATGTATAAGAAAATTTTTATAAATTACCTATAAATATATAAAATATTTTCATATTTTTTAATTAACAGTAGGTATATCTATTGTTTCATTCAATTGTTTAGATAACCTCGCTTTGTATATCAACAATCCATAATCCTTATTTTGTACAATTGGATTATCCTCAAAAAAATATCACAATATTATTGGCAATACATTTCATACCAATCATACCTTATATTTGATATGTTTTTCTTTGGATGTACCGTTTATATTTACATTTTGAAGTTGAGGATGTTGAATATTTATTTTATGTCTAACTGTTATGCCTGAATCGCTACTAAAAGCACTCTCAGATGATGTTAATGAGTTCGATATTTTTACGTTTTGAAATGGAAGAGCATTTGATATATTAAACAAAGTTGAATTCTGATCATGGTTGAAACTATTTTCATTTTCATATTCAGTCCTATGTGCATTACTTCTTACATTATCATATTGTTGTGAATTCAAATGTTTTTGTTTTTCTAATGGAATTCTTGGATCAATTGGAGGTTTATATATACGGTTAGATTTCTTTAATGTCGAAATTCGTCTTTCTTTTCTTGCAGCTGCATCACGTTGCTTATTTTGTTTAACTATATTTTCCGATATTGGACCTCGATGTTGCACACGTTCTCCTATAGGTCCATTTTGATTATCGTGTATTTTTATATTTTCTTCATCAATTTCTTCCCCATTTTCATCGTCTTCTTCTATAATACTGTTTTGTATCCACTGTCTTATTCGATCTTTCTTAGCGACACGATCTACAGTCGTTTCTAGTCCATATTGGGTCAGAGAAAATAATAATTTATTTTTTTCCTCGGGGCTGCTATGAAAACTGTACATAGAGGGGCAAAGACCCTCATCCTCTTTTAAAGTTTCGTTAGTTTTTTCCATTCCTTTTGACATCCATCGGTCCTCTAGATACCTATGAACTTCTGCTAATCCTGCTGGTCTTTTATCTGGTTTTGGTTCTAAATATTTTTTAAATAAACGTTGAGCTTTAGATGAAACTAATTTAAAAAGTTTGGGTTGTCGTTTAATGGGTATCGTGGAATTCTGCCATGACATATATCTTGTGTATCTGGGATCATCAGGGGCGGCCTTTTGCCAAGGTAAACAACCAGTAAGACATACGAATATTACTATACCAAATTGCCATACATCATGTGACGTGTTCGTCCTGGAACAAAAAATTAGGTCATAAATAAAAAATGCGTTTTTTGTGTTATATTTATAATGTAATGGACTAAAAAGTGTATCTCTAAATTTTATTTAATTGTTTTAAAAGTAACATTTTATGTACAGAAATTTTTAATTAAAATGTTGGACGTCCTACTTTCTGAAACTACCTATTTTAGCGAATGAGATACTTCATCCGACATATTTACGCTCATGTCGAAATGAGAGTTTATTATTGAATTAATTAGTTAGGAATGGCAGTATAGTACAGTGTACCATAGTGGCAGACATTTCTATCGGTCGGTTTTTGAGCAATTTGCCATCAAATTGGCGAAAAATGGACGAAAACTTCAAATTTTCAGAAAAAATAGTTAAAATTGAAAAAACTACCCAGCCAGCTTAATCTAAAATTACGATACTTTTTCGATGAAATTAAAGATGGTATTTTTGCCGCCATGTACCAGATGTTTTTATTTTTAGTTAAAAAAGAACCAACAACACGACGAGCTTGATAAAAAAAAAATTTACATGTCGCCAGCGGACATTAGATGAGTTCGTGTTTTGTTAGTAAAAATTTAGTATATGGTGTATCTACTTTAACGGAGAGAACCGACATAGTTTTTTTGTATGACGAAAATAACGTGGGTTCTAGACAAACTTGTCGAGATTTTAACTTGGGGTATCCCGAAAAAATGTATGTAATGCACCTAAATGTTTAACCACTGGAACTGTTGCACATAAGAAAAGGAATACACCCAGAGTGCTGGATGAGGGTACTCAAATTGAGGTTCTTGGAAATTTTGGCATGAACCCCAATGCTTCTGTGAAAAAATAGTTGCTTCATTAACAAATGTTTCTGTTGGTTCAGTGCACATCTTCCCGTTCAAGAATTATTTGAAGATGACTTTGACCGAAGAGCACAGTTCTGCGAAACCATTACTGAAAAAATTAATAACAAAGAAATATATCTACAACGAATATTTGCTTCAGCAACGATTGTACGTTCTTCCATCATGAATATGTCAATCGACAAACTTGCAGATATTGGGACACTGAAAACCTGCAAGTCCACACACAGCAGCCTGAGAAAATAAGTGTTTGGGTAGGTATTTTGGGAAATGCTATAATTGGTCCACTTTTCATTAACGAAAATCTTACGGGTCAACTATACTTGGATATTTTTCTTTCTTTTTTTTCGTAGGGTAAAAACCCTGAGGGTGGGGAATTTTCAAATGAACACAGTGTATATGCTCATATATATTTATATATTTTCGTATATTGCCATAGATGTTTTTCATGCACGTAATATGACTGATGGTCGATGGTAGCGTATCTGCCTCTCACCTAGAAGTTTCGGGTTCGAATCCCGGGCATGGCAGTGGAAAATACTGTGAGAGAGATTTTTCCACTATACACGGATATTGGGTGTATGGCCTTTGTCTTTAAATGTGTAGCCCCCTCCCACACAAGACTCATCTAGAGCCTTTCGGAATAAAGGGGGTTATAATTACATATTTGTTATTATTATTATATTGTATACCAAAGCACTCATTTCCGCACCACCAGGAGGTGAAGTTGAGAAGCGTTTTTGTGGTTTCCCTGGTAGACGTAATTCACTAAGAATAATTTTTCAAATAACAAATTTCTTTAAAAAAAAAACAATTTTGGCGTCGCTGGAACTGCATTCTTCATGATAGCTGCTCGGGAATGATGGTACATTCTCTTCCTGAATTTCGAAAGAAGTGTCTTTATTGAAGCTCTATCATGGCACTGCCGAGTTGATATCGAACCCCTTTACTTCATTGGGAATATCTCGGTATGTGTGACATTTTCGCACATTTCTTTATCGCAAGTTTTTGCACACTACGCAGTAAAGTTCGAAAAGGTCGAGGATTTGTGTGGATAGAACTTGAGCGACATACGTGAGGAGCTGTTACCTCTCTCCTAATGTAACACTGGAAGAATTCGAAAGGGCACAACTGGCGTATAACCGGGAAACAGATTATCGTGGCCGGAGATTTTAACAGACCCCAGAGTGGTTGATGAAGATTATAAATCACAGGGGGAGATTGGTCACGGAATGAATCTCCTAGCTCGATCTCATCATTGCGAATTAAGGAAAGGTACACGTTTGTGAGTGGTAACACAGGCTCCATACCGGATTTAACGTTTACCTCACCAAGTATGGTATAGAAAATCTCAGCCTGGAGGGTAATGGAAAATGAGGCGTGACTAAAGCGACCACAGAAATGTCAGATATGACGTGTAAGACAAAAGCGGTCTTCTGCACCGTTGAGGAGTAGAGGAATAGAGTGAAAGCTGGCCCTACCATAGATCAGTATTCTAGAGGGAAATCAGAGACCTCCTCCATGGGGAATGGCGAAGTAGAACTTACAGACGAGACTCTAACTAGTCTCCAGAGCTTTCGATACAGCTATGTCCAGGAGGAAGGCAAGCAGAGACATTCATTGATGGAGTGACGACCTAGGAAAGCTCAAAGAAGATTGTATAGCTAGCAGAAGAAGATACGAAACGAAATAGGAGAGTAAGACGGCAAGAGAACAACGATGTCACCGCTCAAGCATATAAGGATGCCAAAACGATACTCAGAGACCGCCGAAGCTAAAAGGAAAAAATGGATGGAACTATGCATATGCATGTAGTAAGTACATCGACAGAGTTTATGCATGGACATCGACAGAGATGTTTGGGGAGACGGATATAAAATTGCTACTCGGCGCATGAGAACCCTCCTCCCCACGACACCCTTGGGAAATTGGAAAAAATCATTGACGGGCTGTTCCCAAATAGGGAAGAGATAAGGTGGGGCGAAACGACCCTAGGTGAGTGAACCTTTTCAGTGCGAAACAGCTCAGAACAGTAGGCGTCAGGAGCTCAGAACGGTGGAGAATCAGAGCCGTATGGCATCCCACCAGAAATCGCGAAAATGGTTGTTGAAGAATGTCCTGAAGAGGTATTGGGTGTACTGAGGGGGGCACTAAGGCAGGAGGACTTCCAGACTAGATAGAGAAACGCAAGGCTCGTCTTGATACCGACGTTAAACACTTAAACACTGCCCCTCCCCCACCGGGGAATCATCGTCCTATAAATCTGTGTATCTGCTCGACACAATAGGGAAATAACCGGAATACCTCATACTAGAAATATTAAAGGAGGAAATAGAGCCAAAAAACGGACTGGCGGGCAGCCAATTTGGATTTCGTAAAGGCAGATCCACGGTAGATGCAGTAAAGCGTCTTACAGAAAATGCAAGAACGGCACGAGAGATGAGAAATATATTCCTCCCATTACCCTAGGCCCTAGATGTTAAGAACGACTTTAATACGACTGGATAGGGACATATACATATAGTCGAGAAACTAAATAATGTGTAGTGTAGCTCCCTATCTGGTTAAGGTGCTGGAACGCTACTTCAGCAATAGGGAAATAGGGATTGACGCAAAGGACACCATCTAGTGGAGACAGGTTACGTTCGGAGTAGCGCAGGGGTCGGTGCTGGGACCGACCCTGTGGAAATGTCATGTTCGATGAAATACTGAGATTGTCGAATAGAAACTGTACCACCACAATGTGATACATAGACGGGTCCCGGCCATCACAGTCGTCGGAAGCTGAGTAGGGGGAAATAAAAAAAAGGCCAATTCAATTATCAGGAAGATGGAGAGATGGCTGAGAAATGTGAATTTGGTCACTTGAAAGAGAAACCTTAGAGTTGGACAGACGACCCGACCCGGTAGTGGTCAAATTTGGGAATCTGAATAGACACAAAACTAACTTATGTGCTGCTATTACGAAGACCGCAGCAAAAGCTGGTAAGATGATGGCGGCATTAAGTAGAATGCTGTGCAACACAAGGGGACCCGACTGTAGCAAAAGAAGGATAGGTACTGTGCAATGTAACTCACTCAATACTATTATACGTAGCCCCGGTGTGGGTACGTGCCTTCGAAGTAAGGAGTTGTTTACACAGGTTCACCAGGATACAGCGGTTCGCAGCGCTCAGAGTATGTAGCGCGTATCGACCTGTATCTTACAAAGCAGCACATGTGGTGGCCGGGATCCTTCCGTTGGACCTCTTAGCCAAAGAGAAGACGGAAAGGTACGAAGGGAATAGTAAGAAAGCAGTCAGAGAAAAACTACTCTCGAGATGGCAAAGCAGATGGGAGGAAACGACAAAAGGAAGATGGACTAACGAATCATTCCCAAAATCAAGGAATGGATCGAGAGGAAACACGGGGAGGTGGGATGCCACCTTACCCAGGCACTTACAGGGCACGGCTCTTTCGGAGATTATTTCGGCGAAATTGGAAAGCTGGAAACAAGAGAATGTGTGTATTGTGGTGAGAGGAACGATGGCGAACATACGGTATTCTAATGTAACAGATGTAGCGAGGAGAGGAGAGACGAGAGGTCAAATTCATGCTGAAAGCACAAGCGGGATGGAGCCATCAAGCGAATTAATAGTCTTAAGGAGGAGGAGAAGAATTTTAACCCGAACCCCTAATTGTGCAAACGGTATGGGAGAATAAATTGGAGCAGAATAACATCTACTACGGACAACTAGTATAAATGACCCATCTTGACGGAAAGCGAATGTGGTTCCAGGATGTGCGGAAGATTGATTCTGGGGACCACTTGTCTGCTAGGTATGTACGCCTCCCCTCCCTCAAAAAACGAACGATCTAAAAATATTTGATATTTTAACACCGATATCGGTGGTTCTTGAGAAAGATGCATCCATTTCAGATGCGGTAGAACATTATAAAAATTGCAACAAAAAACTCAAATATTCCAACGTTTATATGAGCAGACATTAACGCCTTATCATTTTTTAGCCTATATGTTTAACCCATCCAAGTAAAAATATAAGCTAATGGGTAACGAAAAGAACCTGACTCTACAAAATGAGATGTATGAAAATACTGAATTGCTGTCGTTAGCAATAAAATTTATTGCCCGTACTAAGCCTTTTAGAAACATAATGTACTCATAAGAGGAAATAATAGTAAACGTAAGTGGAATTTAGTGGTGGCTAGAACAGAAAAACGAGTCGAAAATCGGAAAACAACCACCAGTATTTAAACAAATTCTGCACGCAGTTGCTTCTTCAACATCAGTGGAATGAGTATATTTAGCATTTTTGGACTTGTGCACTTCGTTTTGCTAAACAAATTGGTAATTGAAATATGTAGTAGGAAAATTTGTGTTTTTATATAAATTTACAACGAAAACAAATTCAAGTTATACAGTGTGCACCAGCCAAATGGAATAAATTCAGTATCTCAATTAGGTACTGTGCATATTTTTAAAAAATCCCGAGACACGTCGATTTTGGATTCTGAAATGACATCCTGCAACGTACAAATTTTATCTTTAAATTCAACCCCCTTCGAGTGGCAGTTGCAACCCCTAAATTTTTAAATGGGAAGTAGGGGCTTGTGATACCTCATTTGAAAGGTATTTCCATTCTCTATTTAAAAATTCTATGGTTTTAACATTTACTGCAAAAATTAACGTTCTGCTTGATAACTAGTTAGGTCGGTCACGCCTCAAATGTTGGAAAACGTTTTAGAAAACATTTATTTACGATTCGGATGCTGCCAAGACATTCAAGAAACTCATTTTAAACATTTCTTACAATGAAATTATTTTTTTTTTTAGTTTGCTGTAGCGAATTACGTCAAGCACCTGAATTAATTTTACTGTTAATTTTTGCAATAAATATTAAAACCATAGCATTTTTGAATAGAGAATGAAAAGACCTTTCAAATGAGGTATCACAATCCCCTACTTCCTATTTAAAAATTTAGGGGTTGCAACTGCCACTCGAAGGGGGTTGAATTTAAAGATAAAATTTGTACGTTGCAGGATGTCATTTCAGAATCCAAAATCGACGTGTCTCGGGATTTTTTAAAAATATGCACAGTAATTGAGATACTGAATTTATTCCATTTGGCTGTATGTTTGTGTTAGATATATTTTAGTACTAATTAATGTATTGTTAAAACATTTTTTTATTGTTTATATTTTGGAATATTCATTTGTTTCGTTTTAATACGAAATGTTTTAAAAAATATTTGAGTGTGATTTATATAAAATTGCTGAGTTTAATCTTGTTTATCAATGATTTAAATCAGGCCAACCCTGGTTAATATTGCAAAATACTAGCATTAATTACTGTGTTCCTTTTGTTCGAATGGGCTACTATTAGCAGCTCGTGGTCACTACTCATGTGTTCCTTTTATCAGGCTACATGCTCATGAGCTGCTCAAAAGTATTTCCCCCTTGCCCCTGGTACCCCGAATTTCTGGGCTTGAAGCGCAGATTACGTCAATCTATGTGCTTTAGGTTATGTATATGTTCGTTTATTGGGGTTATGTGAAAATTAAAATTAATTTAATTATGTCGAATTCGGAAAACACGCACTATATCACAAACAAACAAATAGTTACAAATATTCAAAGCGATTCAAACCAACCATCGAGAAACACAACTTTCAAACACTTCCTGTACCTTTCAAATAACCACAGAACACCCAAAACAGCAAATAATTGTTCCTTTTATGAACAGCTAGTAGGAGCTCGCGGTTACAAGCGCATGTGCTTGAAGCACATAAAAGGAACACAGTAATTGTGTGTTGGTGTGTGACTCTTGAATTATGTATCTTGTCATTTAGGTTATAGTTGCATTGAACAACTTTGATTTAACTGGCAATAATGGGATGCATTTTTCCAATAAGGCGCTAAGCACTAAGCGGATAGGAAAATCCTATGCACTTATGTACATGTGCAATATGGCTCAGAATAGCGTCATATAAATAGTGGGGTGACTATCGAGTGTGCCCGCGATCGGCGCGATCACCTTATCACCGATGTAGAGAGATGTTATTTACTTTGTAGGACTGGTCACAGTCGCCAAAGACAATGTAGTTGGCATGCCCCCACTATTTAATTATAACAGCGCTTTTCCTACCGCTTAGTGCTCAGCGCCTTACTGTATGTGGCGAATACCATGGTGCACTTTTAGAAAAATAATGATGGAAAAATGTTTTGCCGCATGTATATACCTGTATCTTTTGTATTTACTTACTGCAAATAAGTAATGGCAAGAATTTGAGTCAAATGTATGTACGTACTTACATGTAACTTCCATCTGTAGGCACTTGAAGCACCTCAGGAGCTGCATATGGTAACCATTCATTTCTACGAAGTACTACAGACCCCGCTCTACGTGTTTCACCAAAGTCACATAATTTTATACGGGAAAAGTCTGATTTAAATACTAAAATGTTATCTAATTTCACATCACGATGTACTAAATCTCTGGTATGCATATGTTCCAACGCTGCCGCAAGTTGTTTTGCCACCCTCTTCGTATGAAGTTCACCAATACCAATCTCAGATACATTGGAAGTTAGATCCCCTAAAATTAAATTTTATATTTTAAACTTCATAGTAAAAAATGTGTTTATGAACACAAAAATGCTTGCAACAAATTCTTATTTTTGCTCATAAATAATGCATTAAATTGCAGAATATATAATATGTCTCAAAAGTTCTAGTACAGGCTCGCATTTTTGTAAAGATTAACTACCTAATTTGGAAATGTTCGTTCCAATAATTTGTGTATAATTTACTTTAAAATCTTATATAGAAAAGTGTCGAGTTAAAATTCATTTTAGAGTTTAATAAAATAAATATTAAGATCTTAACCAGAGTTTTGGTATGTTTAGTTTATAGGTATGGTGAGGGGTTAAGTTTCTTATTTAATAAAAAAAATATGGGTACTATTTGAAAACACTTATATAGACTGTTTGTTTTTAAATACTTTTACGGAAAAAAATATGACGATGAAGTTTTTAAAGTAACGCTAGTAAGTGTTTTAAAAGAAAAAAAAATTTGTAATCGAACATTGGCCGTAAACCATGAGTTACTGAGGAGACTATTATAATTTTGATAGTGTTGGGTGCGCCATCCACTTTATGAACACATGAAATCCATTTGTAGGTAGATATTTATGGTTTATGGTTTATCTTACACTTATTTTATCTATGTGTGTGTCCCATTTAATAAAAAAGTACCTTTCAAAACGATGTCTTTCGAATCGAAACGTTGGCCTGTAGTATTTGCCTTACTGGTTTGGATATCCGAACCTTACTGTATGTTCGTGGGATAAGGAACAAAATTTTCTGTAATGGAGTTGTAAAAAAACATTGGGTATGGACAGGTCGATTTTATTTCTTAATGGAAATATATAAACTTTCGCATTCTGTATGTAATTTGTGTAATGACGTTACCGTCAAAATAAGGTATGCGCTTGATTTTTGAATTAAATGTAATTTTGTAAATTAACTTACTAAATGGCTATCGCAATAATAAAAAACGGCTAAAACGTAACCCATTATCCAAAAAAAATTAACAAAAATTGGTTATTCCAAAAATGACTGTGACGTCATGCAAATGGCTGCTGTGGTATTGTGACGTCAGAAACTCGCATTTTGGTGTTTGATGTTGTGTAAAATTTGTTAAAATAGCGTTTAACGCAGCATTTTACAATGGAAAACAAGGATATTATTGATATTAAGCATCCAAGGTACTGTTAAATACCGCAGTGCCAGTCGTCCATAAAAAAAACACCATAAAAAAAGTTTGTCTCATTACCAATATACGATCAAGCGCTAAATTAAAGAAAAAACGAAAATTATTGTTACGTACCATGAGAACTAGTGAAACTGATATATCAGAAAACACCAAAGGGGTTGTATGTGAGAATCATTTCAGCGTAAGTGCGATTTTGTACTTTAAAATCATACAATTTTAGGTTATGTATTTTACTTTTCTTTTCAATTACAGGAAGATCTAGAAAACTATATGACGTTTAAATTAATGGGTAGTTAGTTACATACATTTAAAAGATCATGTATTTTGATTGTCAAACTGGAAGAAAAAGGCGCCATCCACTTAAAAGTAGTACAGCAACAAAGAGAGCAACATTGGCCAAATTATCTCCCTGGGCTTTTACAAAATCTGTTCCACTCACTTTTCCGTGAAAAATGTTAATATTTAACACCGAAATCGCACATTGAATCTACACGTAAACATCAGTATGACATATTGCACAACGTCGAATATAAAAGATTCTGAAAAGTTCTGTACAAAAATCGAGTGATTGACATCACGGTGATATTCGGATTTCATCGTTTGTTCTCGGCCAGTGGTCGTAAACATAAAAATAATATGAATTTTAATTAACAAATACATAAATGTAGGGTACATTGTTGATACAATTTTATTGTTATTCATTTTTTTATAGCATTAACTATCTTTTATAACCAATTTTGCTTTAAAATCTCGCATATCGCATACCTTATTACAACACTCTATACAATATGGGAACTGTGATAGCCCAATAGAGAAATTTTATGTATTTATGTTTATGTGCAATGTTAGACCACAATGACTGATGGTCGAGATGGTAGCGTACCTGCCTCTCACCCAAAAGTCCCGGGTTCGATTCCCGGTCGTGGCAATGGAAAATACTGTGAGAGGGATTTTTCCATTATACACGATATTGGATGTGTGTGTCCCTTGTCTTAAAATGTGTAGCCCCCTCCCGCACAAGGCTCTTCTAGAGCCTTCTGGAATAAAGGTGGTTGTAATTACATGTGGTATATTTATTTATATTTATATCTAATACATCTGCATGCTGTTTTATTATATGAAAGTAGCTACCTCATCCGCCATATTGAAGCCCATATTCTTAATTCAAGAACAAAAGCTTAAAGAATCATGCTAGAATTAAATTTGAATTTTAAAGATTTCGCATATGTTATGGTATTGGTTTCAAAGATGGCGAACGATTTAACTGTCCTTTATACATATAATGCTATAACTGCTATAATTATAACATAAAAGATTGACTGAATAATTAATAAACTATGCAACCATACAAGTTAAAATATATGTCGAAACTTTAAAATTGATCCGACGTGCTACTTAGAATTTATGTATAGCAGTAGTAGTATAGGTACTTGTATAGTAATATTAGTTGGTAGTACTAGTAATTATGGGATACATTTTACTCCGCTTGGCTGAATATCTTCCAAATACCTTCAATCAACGGTTGTAAAAAGTTGTAATTTGTCTATGAGAGAAATCCAAATTCTACCTTTAGCATTTTTTTGATTATGCGTCAAACTTTATGTTCTCGGATTTTCTTACCTAAAGGTGCATATTCTTGCGAAAACACATAAAAACCTGCCGTTTCAAAGGTTACGTCATATGCTGTAATAATATTTTTGTGAACTCCTAAATGTAAGCCATAGTGAAATTCTCGATAAAAATCTTTAATTGATGTGTATGGTTTGGGAAGAGCTTTCAGTACCATTTCAGTATCTGTTGCTTTATGTTCTACTAGAAGAATTTTTCCGAACCAACCTTCTCCTACTATTTGAAGAATATCAAATTCGTCAGCTAAATTGACCTGAAATAAAATTAAATCTTTTTATAGAGGATTTTTTTATTGATATAGAATTACACTTAACCGTTTAGTGAAGAATCATTAAGAGACGCAACCGCCTAATATATTACTGGCAGCGAGCAAATAGGTAGAGTTTTCGCAGCATCTGACTGATTTTCGGTTGCGTCTCTTTATAATTTTTCACTTAACGACTTGACGCAAGTGTTAAATTAATACGGCTATCCAAAATAATTTCCAGAACTTGACAACAAATTCAAAAGAGATACTTTTTGGTTGCCATTTGATAACTTTTGGCTATGATAATATAACCATTGTTATTTTTTCCAGGATACCGATACAATTCAGCCAACGGTTTAATAACAAAGTAATAAAAACTTGGCCAGTGATGTTGCCCCCTCTCAGCCTTAGGTACATTTTCTCTCTAATTTTGTCCAGCATGCAAATTTTACACGTAGCATATTCTAGCAAGACCCAGCAAGACCATAGCTGGTACCACTTCCATAGCTGGTTCCAAAGAGAATTCGTCTTTGCTAGCACATTTATAAGGGTGGTCATTAAAGGGTTGCATTTATTTATCGTGTATAAAGGGTGTGGTAGCCAACTATAAAATTGATTGTACTAGGTGTAAAATTTATGCAGGTACCTATGTACTAACAACATATAAAGAGGAGAAGCAACGTGGAAGAAATGGATTGATCCATTCAAATTGTTAAAGTCAGACGTTTGCCTTACGTCCTAGATGATGTATGACAGGAGGACTTTTATACATATTTATATGATTTTGATAACTAAATAAAAAGAATATATGAGTAGATGATACTTCGTTCGTATCATATTAACCTCGACATTAACTTACTTTTTCTAGTTCAAATTCTCGGATTCTATGTATGTTTCCGCTTAATGATTGTTTTAAGAGACTACCCATCGTTGTAAAACCATAACCTAAAACAAAATTACTTTAAAGTGGACAATAAATATCAGAGAATATAAGTAAAATAATAAATAAAATAATGATTAATTATATTGCGGAAAAATTCTTACACTTGGTACAAATAGTTCAACAATAACTATCGTTTAATATTTTCAGTCACGGGGAACGCGAGTGCTTTTATTGAAAAAAATATCAATCAATTGCAATTTTTAAATTTGTCTTCAGACCCTGACTAATAAAGTACGGGAATGATTTTATTGGATAAACAGCCGTCGCGGAGGTGTTGTAAATGTAAGGTTTGTGCGACCACCAAGGGGTCACAGACAAGGAATAGGGAGCCGGGAGTGAATATTTATTTATTTATTTATTATAGGTACATATCCAACAGGCAAACGCCCAATTAATAATAATAATAATAATAATAATAATAATAAATGTCTTTATTTCCCAAATATAAGAATACGAACAAATTATATTATTACATATACACAAAATGGGAAACAAAGGGAAGTTCACCGAATATGGTGCTCTACCATTTAACTACTTAACCCTTGTAGAAAAACACAAAAAACATAGCCAAATGAACACAGATAGAATAATATAATTGACTACATCTTCGTGAGACACACAAAAAACGTCAGCAAGTTTGAAAATCTTTACAATCATCAATAAGGCGGCGACGCTTTGACTGCACGCACCTATTTATTTATTACCACTGCACTAAAAGTAAGTACCTACATATTTATTTTAATTACGCTCATTTTTGTTTATCAAAGAAAAGTTGCCTAATAAATTTCCTGAACTTATAATAACTGAAAGCTTTTCAGCTAGAGGGGATAGAGTTATACAATTTATAAATCGCGAATTTAAAACTTCTTTCAAAACATGCAGTTTTGTGGGGAGGTGGAGTCAACAGCCTTTTGTTTCTAATATTAATATTGTGAACATCACTACGGGCGAAATTTTGTTAAACAAATATGACGGTGTTTTTGACATAATGATTTTATGGTATAAAAACAGAGAGCATATACTTGGAACCGATATTTCATGTTAAGCCATTTTAACGGGGGCGGTCCCAGTCGCTAACCTTATAAATTCCAACAGATGGAACTATATGTAGCTTTTGCCAATATAACCGTATTGACGTATTGTAATTTATCTACTATGAGATAGGTGGAGTGATGTGTTGTAATTTATCTTCCCTTTGATAGATGGAGACATTACACTCACATCTTTTACATTATTATGACGCGCAATCTAAATGAATTCCCTTTTGGCAGTGGATAAAGATCCGACAGTCGGAATTATAACGCAACCGCTAAAGATCCGACAGTCGGAATTATATCACAACTGAATTTATTCTTTCTTTACACGCAGTTTGCCAGTGGTGTTGGCGGCCTAGCGGATAGGAGGTCGGCTGGCAAGCAGAAGGTTCCTGGTTCAAATCCCACATGTTCTTGTTTTTTTTTATTAAATGCATTAGGCATGAGGCAGGTTAGATATGTGTGTTATTCCCCTGATAAATTTTTTTTTATTAGATTAAAGGAATTTTTTTTTATGAAGAGGTCTATTGCGAGTTAGAAGCCGGAGGCGATAGCCGGAGGCAGGTTAGATATGTGTGTTATTCCCCTGATAAAGGAATTTTTTTTTATTAGATTAAAGGAATTTTTTTTTTATGAAGAGGTCTATTGCGAGTTAGAAGCCGGAGGCGATAGCCGGAGGCAGGTTAGATATGTGTGTTATTCCCCTGATAAAGGAATTTTTTTTTATTAGGTTAAAGGAATTTTTTTATTGAATTTGCCGGTAAAATTCCTACTGTCGGATCTTTAGCGGTTGCGTTATAATTCCGACTGTCGGATCTTTATCAACGGCCTTCGTTTTTATAACTAACATTTGCAAATGATCATACATATTTAATTACTAGTGACTTTTGTTCTGATAATGTTTTTAGATTTGACAGCTTGTTTTATCTAGTTATAAATATTTATATTATTTTGTGATTTGGATATTTGTAGATATTTTTGTGTATTATTGTAACTGTTTGGACTTATATATTATAAATATTTATAATATTTATTTGGGCCTTGGACAATTGTGTTTTTTATGGGTAGTGCTGTAAATAAAATAATCTAACTATTTGAGCATTATCATTTTTTTTTTGTTACTACGACCATATGATTAACATAACCTTAAATTTATAGTTTTTGTAAATTTATTTTCAATTTTAATTTTAATTTTTGTAGTTCTACCTTGGATCCATTATACAATTTAAAAGCTCATTCAGATAATAGACATATAAAGTTTCAATATTGTAGATTATTAAAAATCGACTGTTAATTATAGGTTGGATTTCCAACCAACAAAAAGCATCTTATTTTATTAGATCAAAGTAATTAAAACTTTAATAATTATGCACTGAACAAGATTTTAGTTGATAGTACAGGAACCCAGCAGAAATTTTTTGATAAATGCGACATAATATTCCAAAAACTTAGAAAACGCATAATTTTGAGGTTAGTTGTGACGCCCCAGAACAGCTGTTTGGATACTTTTCTTGGAATACCTGCCATACGTACCATTTTCCTGAGAAACAGAAATCATTTTCCTTCGGATATGTTTAAGGTTGGAGTAATAAAACATAAAACGGAAAGACATTATTTAACAATATATTTATTATTTTTAATAGAATGATTGCATTATTAAAAATAATAAGAGTCAAATTCTTTTCGGCTGCCCATCTTTACCTAAGTGCAGCTGTTTAGGGCAGTTGGAGGTGGTAAAATACGTCATTTTGACGTCACAAAATGTGCCAAATTCAAAGTATTCTATTCATCTGCCCGAGTGCCCGATGCCATTAATTTCAAGATTAATATTTTTGATTTTGTTTTGTTTTTAATGAAATTTATAACCTATAACGTAACCTGTACTATAATTTCATATGTTAACTTATTGTTATCATTAAATTGCCAAGCATAGAAGTTGACCCAAGCATACCCAACTACAGTTCTGGTTAAGCTTGGGAAGGTAGGGGAGGTAACCCTGGTGAAGCATTACGTCACTAGGGCAGTCAAAAGAATGCAAAAATTGGTGCCCTGGCACCGGGGCAGCTGAAAAGAATATGACTAAGAATTGTTTTACAATTATATCAAACTATAGTAGGTTCCTAACTTGCTGTAGAAATCTGTTTCAATTTGGGTACTTCCTTTTCTAATACAGCTGAAATACACACATTTTACTTTTTCCCACTTTTGCCAAACTAGCTGATTTTCAGTAACATACTATAGATTATAGGTGTTAATTAAGATTTTTCCCTTTGTTGGTGCAGCCATGTTCAGGCGTTATGAATTACGGCACTTAAAAATTTCACGTTCGCAATATAAAAATCATTTATTACCATATTATTATCGTTGTCTACAACTCGTAAATGTCAAATTCCTTTTCAATTTTACTCATCTTTTTAAATAATACTAATAATAAATAACACATTTCGACATTTCCAATGTTCATAGTCGTTAACACTTTTTCTTCTGTCAGCTGTCACTACTCGTCATTCACGTGCGCTTATGTGCAGCCTCAAAATTTGGCAATATGAGAATACATTCTCAACCAAGCGTTAACCCTTTACGAGATTCTATTGGTGGTGCCTCTTAAATGTACTTGAGGCACCAATAGGAATGTAAGGTACGGAAAGCAAAATGCAAACGAAAATGGTTGGGAATGCCCCTTTATAGCAAACTGCTGCGGCGGTTTATTTAAGCTTTATTCGTTTTAGAAATGTTGAGGCAACAACAACTTGCATTTAAAGTCATGCAGCGTCAAATTCATCACGTGGCTGTTGTGAGTTGTGTCAACACACGTTTTCCACCAAGCCGGTTCTATAACGAATATAAAATTGGTGCTAGATATAAAAATCTAACCTAACTTTCAGTTTATTATTATTGTTATTCATACCTAGGTAAAATTATACACGTTTATATAAGTTTGCAAGTATCTAGGCATGATTTTTCCCTCAAAAATGTTATATTTGAAAGTAATGCGAGTGAAATGCTATAGAATAGTAGTGAGATGACAACTCACGTCACTATTTTCAGGTTACGACCTCCATGTCTTTTGTTCATCTGAGGTTGCCACAACTAGAACATGCCCATGTAGCATGTGCACTTCACGTCAACACCGGGCAACACCAACATCGCCAAACGTTTATAAAACGAATGCGTTGAAGGCAGACCAAGATATAAAACGAATATAATTTTTTGTGACGCAATGACTTGCGTCATACAAAGTCATCTAAAACGAATATAGCTATTCATCCTGAAATTGATTTCAATATTTTTATACGACCTTTCAAATAAATTAAAAGATTGACAGAATATTCAATTCATAATTTTGATTTTGCTGCCATCTACGAGACAGTAGCCAAAGTTCTATATGTCATTCTTTAGTAACATTTCGAACCAAAAAACTTGTTTTCTGCATTATGTAACGTATTTATTTTCAGTGATATTGGTTTAGTAGTTCGACATTTTTTCAATAATTACTTAATAAAAAATCAAAATTTGAACATGTATGTGTTTAATATAGCGTAGCGGATTGGACCAGAACTATTTTATCGAGATCACGACTTTTTTAATTATTTCAAAATTAGGTTAAAAGTTTACGAAGTTTAACAGCTTGGTAAGAAAAAAATCGTCATTTTCTCGAGTTTTTTAATAGTCCAGTACTATTCTACCGAGTTTTTTCTAAAAGCCAGTCAAAAAATATTTTTAATCGGTTCAGGGATGCGTCAGAAATTGTCGAACTACGAAGTGCTTATTTTAGGCAAATCTAACCTATTTTTCCGCCCACCTTAAGGTGATTCATTTATGTGACACGTGGTCTAACTTTCTGATGCCATATATGAAACGTATGCACGAATTTTCTTCTTTCTTCTTTCACTAATTTGATCTATGCAAGATCCATAGACAGGGGCATAATAAGTAAATTGCGATAGAACTAGACTTTCACAATTTTGTCATTTTTTAAGTAGAGCCTATGAGGATGCAATGGCCGAATAGCTGCATACGCCCTTTGAATATTTTTAGTAATATATGCTCCCGGAACTTAAGAGAACTATCCAAAATTAAACCAAGATTTTTTGCGGTGTCAGTTATGTGAATTAGCGTCTCATTGATTGTGATCCAGACCACTGCTTGCTTAAGGGTAATATAGTCTGTTTTTTTACTGAACAGAATTACAGCAGATTTTAAAGGATTTAATATTAGTGAATGCTCCGATGACAAGTTTGACAGTTTTTTTAGGTCATTGTTAATTGCCGCTGTTGCACTGTCGTATTCTGTGGTTGAAATGAATAGAGCACTTGTGTGTCGTCTGCGTACCTACATATGAACCGATGTGTGTTCCATAGATTTAGGAAACTGGCTGGTATAAATTGTAAACAATAAAGGTCCAAGGATAGAACCTTGCGGAACACCCCTTATACTAGGAGTGTAAGGGTCTTTTTTTCTAGCGCTTTGCTTTCGGTCAGATACTTACGTAATCTCTTTTATTCTTACGGAAATCTCGGGCGCCAGCCCTTCAATTTTTAAGTGCGAAGAACGACACTGTCTTTTTGGTTCTCCTAATTGGGAGAACAACCCTGCGTAGCAAAACAGCGGATGATACGGTATAGCCAGAGTTCTGAGCTGGAGACCTATCTAATGGATTTCGGTCATACTGCTCAAACGGGTTAATCAGAAAATAACACTACAGAAATAATAACTCGTGGAGTTTACCTTTTTTAAAATAACTTGTTTATTCAGAAATAAATGATGAACAAAGTAACTTATTCTCAAACCTTCACGAAGCTGCAGTCGTGTATGTATAAAACCACGATACATAAATTTAAAGATAAGATATTGCGCATGGTGGGCGGAGCGATTACGTCAGCAATTGAGTAAGTTCAAACGTCATGCGCCATATTTGATTTTGAAAAAGTGTCAAAGTGTAAAATCTAAATTATTACCACGGTAACCACTAATAAATATGCGTTGTGCGGTATATTCGTGTAATTCTGACAATCAGTCAAAGAATAATCTTTCCGAGGTAAAGTTTTTTTATTTCCCTAAGAATGAACTATTGAGTAAAAAGTGGGTCCACGCCACGAAGCGAAAAGACAAATTAAACGTACAAACGGCCTGTGTGTGTTCAAAACATTTCGTGGAAACTGACTATAAAGTAAATCTACAACATAAATTGTTAAACTGCGTACCAAAAGATCTAAATTGTGTTTTGTTAGTCATTAATATTATGTAAACGCTCAAATTTGTTTGACCGTGATGGATGCATTCATTACCTAAAAGATTTTTCACAATGTGTTTTAATATCGGAATATATTAAGTTAAATATTCTTACACTGCCATGTGTATTTATCTTGCAGTCAGTATTATATGTTTAAGAGAATGAGCAAAATTTCACTACACACAATCAACTTCACAATCATCAAATACGAAATCGAGATAAAATAAATATAAATTTTTTAAGGTTAATATAAACGCGTAAAGAAAAATTTACAAGCTTTGTACTATTTTGATCTACCTGACCTTACAGAGCATTAAAAGACCTTCTAAACGCTTTTTTTAGATGATTTTTGGCGTTAATTGCAAAGGAGATATGACCGAAATAAGCAGGAGCGCGCCTCGTTTTAGCAAATTACGATATTGCTCGTTTAGCGGCAAAATAATCTCAGAATTTCGTTAATTATTGATTATTTTTACTAAAGGGGTGGTTTTTACCCTCTTAGGGGTAAAAGCTCATCTATTTCTTTTTAATATTTGAAGTTAAGACCCTAAAGTTTAAGAATCCGCAAAAAAAAGAAATTTACAATCAGCTATAGAATTAGCTTTTGGCATCAAGTGACTGTATTAACTACGATCACTCAATTGCTGACGTCATGCGCAAAGCGAACGAGTTTTGTATACGGGAATATCAGGCCCTGGTATAAAACTATTTTCTTAAATAATTACAAATCAGTCAAGCTGGCAAGCAAAAGTCTTGTCGCGTTGTTTTTACGGCGGAATTTATAGAGACGTTGTATGGATATTTCGCTACGTACGACAAGCAAATGTACCTTTCCACGAGGATTCTAGACGGCGGGCAGTCCGTCAGCTATAGGTATTCGAGGCTAGATAAAAGATTGAAACAAACGGTAAGCTACTGCCGCAAACGTCGAGCTATTTGTTAAATGATTATTTTAAATAATAACAGTTTTGCGAGTCAGTTCTATGCAAAACCCAGTACGTATGGCCCAAGTGAACAAATACACACTGTTAATGCATATAGTAACTATTTATTTCACGTAGGTTTTCCGGTAACCTAGTAGGCAAGGGAACATTTGAGGTGGCACAAGTGAACAGACCTCAGCAGTCTTTGCCTACATTAACAAAATAAACAAACCAGCGGAGGTATTACTAATAAGCTCTAGTTTACTTTGGTAGCAAAATACGGTGATATTTACTGACAATAAAATCTCGCAATATCTATACTTGACTGACGGCAGTACCTGCAGAATGTAGCAGGTTGCGTTAAATTCTTACCAATATTATACTCAAAGGAAATTACTATTAACTCGGAGCGGCGGTGCGGCAAATGTTACAGGTTCAGGTTGATCGTCAATTGCTGGCGGTCGAACGGATCTGATCTGCGGACTATTTCGGAATGAATCTACTGCCGGTTTTCTCGGAATACGAATGAGGACGGAATCAGAATCAGCACCGAATGAGGATGCGAACCGAATGAGAGTGAAGTGACTGTGTTTCCCCTTTTTGTAAACTTTATGACGTATCTGTCGTGTTAAAAGAGAGGTGGTCACCGACTTTAAACGACGTACTCGTATGCATATCCCAGCGTAACTTGCAGAGTTGCAGCGGATTATGCATCTTAGTGCATCGACTCAGAACGTATCTAACCGGAAATGAGTTGCTTGTGATTTCTATACTATGTTGCAAAAAAGAAACGGTTCAAAACGAGCAAGATTAATAATTTTAAGAACGAATGATTTTTATTTCCGACTCGGTCATTATTTATAATAATTCTCGGATTTTACTTATACGAGGGATTGTCGAAAATTAATCAATTAATTACTTGACTGCTTGTTTACCAGCGGACTTTTTAACAACTCAATAATAACTTAACTAGAACAGAACTTACTTACTAAAACAGCGGCAGGGTGTACCCAAGTGACGGTAATGTTTAAAGCAAAATTGAACATTCCTGGATTGGAAAAAATCACTTCGTTACAGGAGTCTTTCATCTGATATAATTTCCCTCAACTTAACTCTTTGTGTACGGCCTTCTAGATATGACTGGAACAGCAGGACACCTTCTATATTGACACCACAGGATTGTAAAATAGCTAATAAAATATTATGATTTATGGTGTCGAAGGCTTTGCTGAAATCCAGTAATACCAGGGCCGTACTTTTACCGACATCGTAGACTTGCATAATGTCATCGGTCACATGTAACAAGGCTGTAGAATGTCATATATGTAAGTGCGCATGCACACATAAAGCAATGTGAAGTACGCAATAAACCAGTTACCATCTAGCAGTTGTATTGATAAGACGCACCTTCCAACCCTCTCCCGTCACGACCATATCACATAGCACATGGCGCAGTCTAAGGTTAGAACAGCAGCAAAAAATTTCGCCATCTTGAAATTTTAAGAAATTAGAGGTAAAACACGCTTATTAACGCTTCCAATCGCTTTTATTAATTAAAAAGACAAGTGAAAATGGATTTTCGAGGTGTTCCACCCATGAAGATGACCGGAAACTTATCCGAAAATTGGAAGTTTTGGCGTCAAAGATTCCAGACCTACTTGTTGGCTACGGAAATCTCGAAGAAAGAACAAATAACACAGTGTGCCCAATTGCTGACTCTAATAGGCGACGAAGGTATTCGAATTTATAACACATTCACATTTCTAGAAAATGAAAAAGATAAAATTGAGCCACTGTTAGGAAAATTTGAGGAGCATTTCAGCCCTAAACGTAATTTAACTTATCAGAGACATAAATTTCTCACTTGCAAACAAAAACCTGGCGAAACCATTGAACAATATATTATAGAGCTTAAAAATTTCGCTCTAGCATGTGAGTTGGGAGAGTTACAAAATAGCTTGATTAAAGACATACTAATCTGCGGACTTCAATCAGAGGTTCTCAGAGAGAAATTGCTCCAAGAAGATCATGAAAACCTTGACGAAGCAGTAAGAATGTGTATTAACATGGAGAAAACCAAGGAGCGGAACCGTGAAATAACAAGCACTCGAGAAAATGGAGACGTGGATATTGTGGACAGAAATTTAAGTTCCAAAGGAAACAACAAAATATTCGGAAAGAGAAGATACATAAGGAAAGAAAATGAAGCCAACCCGAGCAGCAGTACATGTCGGAGATGTCACAAATGTGGGATGACGCATGGATATGGTCATGCCCATGGAAAAAAATGTAACAATTGTGGGAATTTAAATCATTTTGCAATGTTCTGCAAAAACAAAAGAGACGGTAACAGTAGACCTTTTAATAATTATGTAAATAAGGATAGAAATTTTGGTAGTAAAAATACAGGTAAATTTAATAAAATAAACATTGTAGAAAATGATGAACATTTTTCTGATCAGGCACAATATGTAAACTCTGTTGAAGATGGTGATGATAACAATTTTCTCTTTATAGGCAGCATTGAAGCAGGGACGGTCTGTGACTTACAGGAGGAATCGTGGGTTGAAGCATTGAATATCAACGGTTACGAGGTACAGATGAAACTGGATAGTGGAGCAATGGCCAATGTCATTCCTAGGAAGGTGTTACGTAAGATTAATTTTGATTTAAAAAAAATAAATCAAACAAATGTTAGATTGACCTCTTATACAGGAAATCCTCTGCCAATAATAGGCGAATGCGTTCTAAAATGTAAATACAAAAATACGTACGAAAATCTTTCATTTTATGTTGTCGAAATGAGTAGTAGTTGTATATTAGGTCTCAAAGCTTGTGTTAAATTGGGAATGATTAAAAGAATAGAGAAAGTAGGAAACGTCTCTATAACAAAAGTTGAGCACTTAGTAAATAAATATGAAAATTTATTTAAGGGTGTAGGTTGTCTAAAAAAGCCGTATCACATAGAACTAAAAAATAATGCAAGGCCTATAGTACATTTATCTAGAAAAGTACCTTTTGCAATTCAACAACAGTTGAAAGAAAGTTTAGATCAATTAGTAACAGATAAAATGATTATTAAAGATGACAGTAGTGCAGAGTGGGTAATACAATTCGTATCTGTTTAGACCCAAAATATTTAAACGAAGCTATAAAAAGACATTATTTTCAAATACCAACTTTAGAAGAACTAACAGTAAATATGGTGGATTCTAAAGTGTTTAGTACATTAGACGCCACTCAAGGATTCTTGCAAATTCAGTTAGATTATCAAAGCTCAAAACTTTGTACGTTTGCTACACCTTTTGGTAGATACCGCTTCCTCAGACTTCCATATGGGCTCTCAAGCTCACCGGAGGTATATCAGGAGCGTATGGCAGAAATATTTGATAATATTGAGGGTTGTAGTATTTACATAGATGACATAATAGTCTTTGGAAAAAATCAAAAAGAACACGATGAACGGTTGGAAAAAGTTTTAGAAAGAGCGAAACAAAATAATTTAAGATTCAATAAAAACAAATGTAAATTTTCCCTAAATGAAGTAACTTATATGGGTCACAAAATATCAAAAAAAGGCTTAACACCAGATGATTCTAAGATCGAGGCTATAAAAAATATGCCAAAGCCTAAAAATGTAAAAGATTTGCAAAGATTTCTTGGGTTAGTAACTTATGTGGGGAAATTTGTAGAAAACTTATCAGAAAAAACCGCACCATTACGGGCATTACTTAAAAAAGAGATTGCGTTTGTATGGAATGAAACTCATAATAATGCCTTTAATAAATTAAAAGATCTAATTTGTAATGTTCCTTGTTTAAAGTATTTTGATGTAAATCAGCCCATTACAATCTCAGTCGATGCCTCACAAAACGGCATAGGCGCTTCTCTTTTTCAAAATAAAAGGCCCTGTGCGCATGCGTCACGTGCATTTACAGAGGCGCAGAAAAAATATGCTCAAATTGAAAAAGAACTTATCAGTATATGGTTTGGTTGCGTAAGATATCACCAATACATTTTTGGCAGAAAATTCACGATAGAAACAGATCATAAACCCTTAGTATCGATAATTAAAAAACCATTAAATTCGTGTCCTGCCAGATTGCAGAGAATTTTTATACAACTACGAAAGTATGACTTTGATCTTGTTTATGTACCTGGGAAACATTTAGTAGTGGCAGATGCTCTTTCAAGAGCATATGAGAATAAGCATTTTGAAGAAAATATAGATATAGAATTGGATGCACAGATTTGTTTGATAAGCAATAACTATATCAATGTAACGGATGAAAAAAGAGACCAAATAAAAAAATTAACCGAACTTGATTTAGAACTAAAATCGTTAAAAAATCAAATAGAAATTGGATGGCCAAACAGAATCAAGGACGTACCAGAGAACATAAAATTTTATTATAAATACAAAGGTGAAATAACATTGGCAGATGACTTGCTGTATAAGGGGACGAAGTTGATTGTGCCTAGTGCATTACAACCAGAAATTTTAGAAAAACTTCACATAGGTCACTTAGGTATCAACAAATGTATAATGAAAGCAAATAATAGTTTTTACTGGCCTTATATGAATAAACACATTCAAGACATGATATTGGCTTGCAGCACCTGTCAATATTTTCAAAAATCCAATTGCGCGGAACCTATGATTCCTCATGTGGTCCCAAGGTTGCCATGGTTCAAGGTTGCCGCTGACATTTTTCATTTTGACAATGATGCCTTTTTGTTAGTTGTAGATTATTATTCTTTGTTTGTTGAGATAAGTAACCTAAATAAGGATAAGACTAGCGGAAATGTTATATTAAATTTAAAGTCTATTTTTTCACGACAAGGAATTCCTAGAATTCTAGTAACTGCCGGAGGACCTGAATTTTCAAGTCTCTTATTCAATAAATTTGCAAAAAAGTGGGAATTCCAACATGTGACTTCTTCACCAAGATACCCGCAAGCTAACGGTGAGGTAGAACGGACCATACAAACCGTAAAATCTATATTAAAAAAATGCAAACTGGAAAACACAGATCCTTATTTGGCTATATTATCATTTAGAAATACCCCCCTAGACAGACAAACTTCTCCAGCTAACATTTTATACAATAAAAATTTGAGAGATTTACTACCGAAACAAAATTTTATATATAAACCAAAACGGTTTAACAAAAAAGAGTTTGATAAATTCATGGATAAGTCAAAAATGAAACAAAAATATTTTTATGACAAGAGAGGTGTAAAGACTCTGCCTGAGTTAAAAAATAATACGGAAGTATTAGTACAATACACCTTAGGAAATGGTTGGAAAAAGGGCAAAATAGTAGAAAAAGTAGGAATCAGATCTTACAAAATAAAAATGGAAAGTGGATCAACAATAATCCGTAATAGAAGATTTATCAAAGAATTCAGAAAGAAAAATATTGTTGAACCATCTTCCAGATATTTATCATTATCAGAAGATAACGATAAATTAAAAGATTATGTATATTTACATATAGAACCTAGTATTAGTGAAAAATCAGAGCAAAATGGCACGCATAGTGCGACGGTTAATCAAAGGCAAATATCGCCTAATGTTAGTAGGGGCGATGTACAGCAAAATACAAATTTTGATAGCACCGATAGTAGTATTGAAAGCCTCACAAGTGAGCTTCCTGAAGAAAAGTGTAACACGTCAGATAATTCATATTTAAATGTTACCTCAGAGAGTAACAGTTGCACAAATTTTAGTACCAGCGACACAGAATTTTCTACAATTTTGCCTGACCAAGAAACTACTACTACAAAGTATGGCAGAATAATTAAAAAGCCTCGTAAGTTTAGCAGTTATGTTTGCTTTAAATAAAACACATGTACTAGAAGGGGAGGTAATAATGTATTATAGAAAAAATTAAATTATACAAATAAATGAAACAAATGATTGTCTAGGATAGGTAATATTGTTGTCGATGTTAAATTGTAATTGTAATATATACACAAAATGTAAAATACACTTGTAAAAATATCATATTATATGTACATATACAAATATAGTTAAAAGGGAAGATGTCATATATGTAAGTGCGCATGCACACATAAAGCAATGTGAAGTACGCAATAAACCAGTTCCAGTTACCATCTAGCAGTTGTATCGATAAGACGCACCTTCCAACCCTCTCCCGTCACGACCATATCACATAGCACATAGAACAGCCTGATCTGAATCCCGATTGCACAGAAGGTAAAATGTTGTTAAAATCGAGGTGCTCTCGTAACCGAAGTTCTATTAGTTTTTCGGTTAACTTTGAGAGACCTGGAAGGATACTAATGGGTCTTAAGTCAGAATAAGTTATACCTCAGTTTTTTTAGGAATGGGTGTCAGCTAGAGATGCAAAAGAAAAAAATACGGTTCGTTTTTTTTGTTTTAAACAGGTTTTTTTCACGAAAAATACACAAGCCTTGTTTTTTTGGTATTTTTTAAATCAATTTGGTGTTGAAATTAGTGATTAATAAGCTTATTTAAACTTATTAAAATTGATGATACCTACTGTATTTATTTTAGCAGCAAGGTTAAGTGAATCGAGAAATTTTCTTACAAAAAAATAAACATTGTTTTATTGATTAATAATTCTAATAAAAAAAATTATTTGATAAGTATAAGATATATCATATTATATTGCTTCCACAGAACAGGTAATTGTAACTGTTACCCATGGATGATAGAATTTAACCGGTCAACGCTTTCAAGCAGCAGCTGTTCTTCTGACGTCATAATAGACATCGAGATGGTCAAGAAGTACGGAGTATGTATGCGCAACACAACATATGACGGCAATTTCGAGTTTTAAATGGAAAAGAACTATTCCAACCATAATTATTTTCAAAAAATAGGTACGTAAATGTCGATATAGAAATTATGGAATCAAAAAAACATATCAGTATCGCAGTTTGGCCATAAATAACACGAAAAAACGAAAAATACGGAAAAAAAACTGTTTTTTTCAACTGAAAAGAACGTCAACATAAAAAAAACCGTTTTTTTACATCACTAGGTGTCACTATAGCAATTTTCCAGCAAGATGGAAATTTGCCTTGCAGAAAAATACTGTTAATAACGTTTACCAGGAATTTTAGGATCCAAAGGGCAACACAATGTAATTAAACTTATACTTATATTATCTGACCCCGGAGAAGTATTCTTAAATTTTTTAAAGACTGTTAATACAGTATCATCAGTGACAAAAGGAAAGCTAAAGTCAGGTTGACAAATTTTATTTTGCTGATAGTAAAACTGAGACACCCCAGCCCTGGGAGCCCTCATTACGCACATTTTTCCTAAATTTATATTATTTTCAGTAAATGTTATGAGATTTCGGTAAATTACAACACGTTATATTTTAAATAACTCGTTTCATCCTAATTTTAAAAAGTCTAAAAGTCGACGATAATCGAGCTTACGACCGCAAAGGAATGCAGAAATTAATCTTGCTAAATAAACAGAACCTATTTATCTTCATGAGAAATTAGTCACTATGCAACCCTTAGTCTCGGTTAGTAATCCAATGCCCGGCCACATATCTGGCTCCAGTAGAACGAGGTCCCAAGTTCTTGGCGTAGGAATGTAAAAAGCTATTCTTCTATTATGTAAACAAAACCTACCTCCACGGGAAACTAACCACTATACAGCCGGAGACTCAGGTCATAATCTAATATTGAATTAAATAAAACTTAACTGTTTTATGATTTCCACAAATCTTTTATATTTATATATTTCACAAAATATATAAACTACATAACAATTGTTTCGCCACACAGTGGCTTCGTCAGATGTGAGTACTAGACTAAACTACTTCCTACAGAACAAGGGTATTTAAAGTCTTCTAGAGTATAATAAAATATTAACAGTGTTGTAAAATTAATTTTGAATAGGTGGGTAGCTTAAATATGAATAAATTTGAAAAAATCAAAAAGTATTTAACAAAAACAGAATAAACTCACTCTCTTGATATCACATATTAACAATATTGTAAAATTAATTTTGAATGGGTACCTACATAGTTTAAACATAAATAAAAATATAAGACAGTCAAGAAGTATTCAACTAAACAGATATGGTAGATATATGATTAAAACAGATTTAACAATGGGGAAGAATTAGTTTCAAATTGGTCATTTAGGATTATATCTGAATTTTTCAATTTGTTAATTTCCAAAGATTCTAAGAATGTTAATTTTGGTCCTTTATTTTCTGAATATAAAATATCAACGTTTTTATTAAATTGATGATTTTCTTCGAACAGATGATTAGCGTAAGTAGAATCATCTTTTCTATGTGTAAAGCTTCTTTTGTGCTCTCCTATTCGTTTCTTAAAACTTCTTCCGGTTTGACCAATATAGACTTTAGGGCAGGTACCACAGGTTAGCTTATAGATTCCTGATTTATTATCTTTCTTAATTTTATCCTTATTATTTTTAATAATTTTATCAAGTGTATTTGTAGATTTATAAGCAATATTAATATTTTATTTTTTCAAATTTTTAGCAACTTTCTCTGTAGGTTTGCCGATATAAGTGAGGGTGTTGAATTTTGATATATTTGTTTTAAATTTTGGATAAACTAATTCTATTGCTTTTTTATAAGATTTATTAGCGAGAATATTATCAATCATTGTTGCGGTATAGCCGTTGTTAATTGCAATTTGTTTTATTATGCCTAATTCTTTTTCGAAATTTTCCCTAGATAGCGGAATGTTAATTAATCTGTGTACCATACTATTATAAGCAGCTAGTTTATGTTGTAAAGGGTGTGTTGAACATTATGTATTGTAATATCAGTATGAGAGCTTTTATGGTATATGGAAAATTCATGTAAATTATTGGTTTTCGAAATTGTTAAATCTAAAAAATTAATAGAGTTATTCTCTTCTATTTCAATAGTGAATTTTATGTTCGGATGTAAATTATTAATATATTCTAAAACATTATTTAATTGTCTTTGGGTCCCGCAGGCGAAAATTTTTCAGGAATTTCAAGGTCATTGTGTTTAAGTATAAATATATATCAAAAAAGTCTTTCAAAATTTTATCTCTTTTTGCCATTAAAGATACCAATTCTTTAAAATTACCCCTATTCACAGACTCCGAACTCTCATCATGTCCGCGAAATGCCAATTCTTGGTTGCAAAGAAATAAACAAACATCAATTAACGCACTTAAAATGTCCCTATTTTTCCTAACCGAATCACTATATTTTTCTATTTGGATACGATGGGCTGTATCGATAACATTCGCAATATTTTGTTTGCCTAAAAGATGTAATTTACAAACGCAACTAATATGCTCCTGGCTTTTTAAATGCCTGTTCATTGCGCGAGATAAATTTTTAAGATCATCATATCCAGATTTTGACCAAACATCAAATTCAAAATAATACACAGGGCCAATAAAATAATTTTTTTAAAGTTAAACTACCAGTTAACCAATTGCATTTATCATACCATGCATTAATGAAACCACGAGATTGTTTACCTTGATTAATTAAAGTTTTACTTAGATCTAGTCGTGGTACTCCTCAGTCTTTAATAAATAATTTATCGTCATAAGAAAGTCGACTAAATTTATATTTTGTAAGATAGAAGATAGGTACTCAACGATATCATTGCATGTTCGAATACTTATCATTGTCAATACTTCTATTGCTACACTCCATTATAATAATTTTGATAATTAATTTGGTAATGAATAAACAATTTAAATAATTAAATAATAAAGACTTACACGTATTATGGTCGGATCAATGTTTATTACCTTATTAACCTTAGCAGTAAAAACTGCAAATATAAATAAAATCTCGACACGACACGACACGGCACTATAACGAGGGAATGTTTGTTTGTTTGTATCCAAGTAGGTATCCAAGGTAACGACAGGTGGGCGTGTCTGCCTCAACATTTATGTTTTTCAACTATTTTCAAGCGACTTTCAACACTATGTACTGCGCTTTGTTTTGCGACATTGAAGTATGTCCCTTTACGAATTATTAACTATTCTAAAAACATCTCGTTCCCGGAGGCATGCCTCCGTTGAAACACGCAGGCGCAGACGTCGAGCAAAAAGCTTTATCAGCCAGTAAATAAACATAGACTAGACGCTTGGTTTTTTATGAGGGCTTATATGGGCTTATAGGAAATAATAGTACAGGACCTTCGACAGTTATATATATTATATATTTATATTTATTAATATTTTTATAATTTTCTTTCGAACCAGCATGATATATGGATTTAAAAATTAAAGACATATTTATTTAAAATAATTCTTTTTTGTAATTTCTACAGGGGAGGCACTGCCTCCCCTGCCTCCCCTGACGAGCCGCCACTTTAAGTGATCCATAAATATTTCGGCTAGAATCGGGCTTAGGGGATTTCCCATTATTAAACCCTCATTGCCTTTATAAATATTACCATTGAACTGAAAATAATTTTGGTTTAAACATATGGTTAACAGATTTAAAATTTCGGATTTTAGGGCAGGATTCGTATTATTTTTATCTAATAAATTTTCTATGATCTGTATAGTATCTTTTAGAGGTATGCTGGGAAATAAATTTTGAACATCAAAAGAAATAAGTTTTGAATTAGCTGGTAACTTAATATTTTCATATTCAAAACTTATTTCTTTTGATGTTCAAAATTTATTTCCCAGCATACCTCTAAAAGATACTATACAGATCATAGAAAATTTATTAGATAAAAATAATACGAATCCTGTCCTAAAATCCGAAATTTTAAATCTGTTAACCATATGTTTAAACCAAAATTATTTTCAGTTCAATGGTAATATTTATAAAGGCAATGAGGGTTTAATAATGGGAAATCCCCTAGGCCCAATTATAGCCGAAATATTTATGGATCATTTAGAGAAGCAAATACATGACAATAAATTAAGTAAAAATTTCATATATTGGTATAGATATACGTAGATGATATCATTGGGTGTTTTACAGGGACCCAAAGACAATTAATAATGTTTTAGAATATATTAATAATTTACATCCGAACATAAAATTCACTATTGAAATAGAAGAGAATAACTCTATTAATTTTTTAGATTTAACAATTTCGAAAACCGATAATTTACATGAATTTTCCATATACCATAAAAGCTCTCATACTGATATTACAATACATAATAGTTCAACACACCCTTTACAACATAAACTAGCTGCTTATAATAGTATGGTACACAGATTAATTAACATTCCGCTATCTAGGGAAAATTTCGAAAAAGAATTAGGCATAATAAAACAAATTGCAATTAACAACGGCTATACCGCAACAATGATTGATAATATTCTCGCTAATAAATCTTATAAAAAAGCAATAGAATTAGTTTATCCAAAATTTAAAACAAATATATCAAAATTCAACACCCTCACTTATATCGGCAAACCTACAGAGAAAGTTGCTAAAAATTTGAAAAAACAAAATATTAATATTGCTTATAAAACTACAAATACACTTGGTAAAATTATTAAAAATAATAAGGATAAAATTAAGAAAGATAATAAATCAGGAATCTATAAGCTAACCTGTGATACCTGCCCTAAAGTCTATATTGGTCAAACCGGAAGAAGTTTTAAGAAACGAATAGGAGAGCACAAAAGAAGCTTTACACATAGAAAAGATGATTCTACTTACGCTAATCATCTGTTCGAAGAAAATCATCAATTTAATGAAAACTTTGATATTTTATATTCAGAAAATAAAGGACCAAAATTAACATTATTAGAATCTTTGGAAATTAACAAATTGAAAAATTCAGATATAATCCTAAATGACCAACTTGAAACTAATTCTTCCCCATTGTTAAATCTGTTTTAATCATATATCTACCATATCTGTTTAGTTAAATACTTCTTGACTGTCTCATATTTTTATTTATGTTTAAACTATGTAGGTACCCATTCAAAATTAATTTTACAATATTGTTAATATGTGATATCAAGAGAGTGAGTTTATTCTGTTTTTGTTAAATACTTTTTGATTTTTTCAAATTTATTCATATTTAAGCTACCCACCTATTCAAAATTAATTTTACAACACTGTTAATATTTTATTATACTCTAGAAGACTTTAAATACCCTTGTTCTGTAGGAAGTAGTTTGGTCTAGTACTCACATCTGACGAAGCCACTGTGTGGCGAAACAATTGTTATGTAGTTTATATATTTTATGAAATATATAAATATAAAAGATTTGTGGAAATCATAAAACAGTTAAGTTTTATTTAATTCAATGTTAACATGGATTTCCATCAAGTAAAGATCGACTCAATCAACTATTCATAATCTAATGCCGGGACACATATGCCTTTATTGGCTGCACGCGAAATGGGTAATACGTCACAGGGAAAAATCGTATAAATACTGAACCCAAAACCGCAATCGGGGAGACTTCTCAAGACTCCATATTAGTAACTAGTTGAGTCGCGAATCGACACCTGTCACGCTTCTTCATAAAATTCCTATCGAGGAGACGGAATTAAAACCCCGTTGTGACAAAAGCTGGTATCGTGAATCGACACCGCACCCACTTTTCCCTCGATACGACGCATCGTATTTAAGTAAAACCGAATTTACCGTACGCGACGACGTTTCCATTCACGTATAATCTGTATGCTTCTTAGAAGTAGTGTACGCGGAGCGCCACCAGACGTCACGACGCCGTTATCAAATATGTTCCAGCGAAGAACCGGTTGGGGAATCCGGGGGAGAGCTTATCTCTAACTTCACCGTAGTTTACGTATTCAATATTAACTTCACGAAGTAAAAATGACAAATTACGACTCTATCCATTTATCGGCGCTGTGGTACTATTTTACGATTTTACTAGTTACCTATGTCTGTTCATTTAAATCATATTTAAGAGAATTTACTTAACCATCTGTTCTCTGGGTAGTTATGCTAAATGTTGCATAGTTTTAACACCAGTTACCTTCATTGCATGTACGAGTGATGATGGTCGATCTGTTGAGTTTTACAAGCCTCCAACACGCTTTTGAAATATGCCATCTGGATTATTGCTGACCGACCCTTTTGGGGTTAACCATAGGCGTCCTTTAGCGGTAATCTCAGTGGTACTCCGTCCAATGTATTTATGGCCACAGTATCTGTACACTTTCACTATGTTCCTTCATGTCTACATACACTATATAAATCTACGATTGGCAATAAGTGTTTACCTTGGTTTCCTACTGATGGGGGGTACTCACAACGTCAATAAATGAGAGACAGTTGTCTTTCACAATAAATACAGAAACAGTAGTTTCGTATTTGCGACGAGTTATGTAACCTAAAGAATCATAGTGAGACTGTCAGCGACAAAGGCTCGGTAATAAAAAGCGAGAATTGTTTTACTTTTAATTGTGTCACTGGTCATCCAATGAAATCGTACGAGAGTGGTTCCTCTCCGCCTATGGCGAAGTTTTGTCATTGGCACATCTGCCCAGATCTTAAATCAATCATTTGTGACAGTTGTCCCTAAATGCAAATAAATTGTTTTAACTATTTCGAGAGTATTCATTCACTAATCGTTTTTCTTTCAGAAGGTAAATTAAAGGGTACTTAAATATCAGATTCAAGTTTACCTGTGTCTTAACTTAAGTGAATTATATAGTAATTAAATAATATCAAACTTTATAAAAAGAATCTAAGTAAAAGCTACAAACACAACGTAGTTTGGGTCCTACCATTTTAAAACTAGACGATCACATTAAAAGGCCTAATTCGTATGTTCTCTTTCTCCGGAAAGAGATTAATAAACATACGAGCGGGGTATGGGGTGTCAGATCTGTGCTTAAAACATTATGATTTAATTTATTTGGAATACTGTCTATAAAGTTATTAATTTGATTCGGATCTTATAAATCGGAGGGAACCTGGAGGTGCTGTATTATTATTTATATTTAAGGATTTTAGTTCTTTCCAAAGAATTTTTGAATGATTGCTTTTTAAAATGGTATTGAAATAAGCTTTTTTTTTATTGGTTATTGCATGATTTGTATAATTTCTTAATTCTTTATAGTATGCCCAGTGCGCCGCAAATCCAGTTTGTCTACACTTAGCTTTAGCCTGGTCTCTTAGAGACATCAAAAGTCGAACATTATCTGTAAGCCAAGAAGCTTTAGGTTTGGTTATTTTAACATAGTTCTAAGTGGTAGATGTTTATCAAATAATGCAAGTAAATATTGGTTTAAAAGTTTTACCTTAATGTCAACATCATTGGTATTAAATATATTCCATAGTGGTAATTCTTGTAAATCATGATAATACTCTTGCTCATTAAAATTTTTGAAGTCACGATAGGTGTAATAAAATGGTTCGATTTTTGGTTTTTTACTAGAAATTTTGCAATAGATAATCTCATGATCAGACAAATCAATACCACCCACAGACCCACACCAGCAGTGTTATTACACTAATTTTTAAGACGGCTAGAACTTTAGAGTTGTAGCATCCTCCTTTTCTAATAACTGGTAGTAGACAAGGATGCAATGACAATCTTTAAAGTTCTAGCCGTCTTAAAAATTAGTGTAATAACACTGCTGTTGAAATAACTAAATTAGGATTGTTGCATAATATGATATCAATCAGTGAGGACGAATTATTAGTAACATCAGTTGGCTCATTAATTATTTGATGTACACTAACATATTCTATCATTGAAGAAAAGTACGAGGAAGCAGGTGAATCCACCATTGATAAATTAATATTAACATCTCCCAAGCAATATATATCGGTAACTGTTCTACTTGTTGCATAGATATTGAGTCTTCTAATTCATCCACAAAATTTTTAAAGTTTGTCTGAGGTGGCCTATAGAATACAGTTACGAATACACCAATTATATATATTAATAAGACATGTAGAAATCCACAATTGTTCAATAAATGTTATTAGATGTGTTTAAGACTTTATATTCTTAAACACATCTAATAACATTGAACAATTATTGTGGATTTCTACATGTCAGGATACAAACACAGTAAAGAAGTAAAGTAGGTAATTAAAACTAAAAATATAAAAATGTAAAAATTACAATTAGACACTAACAATACAAACATACATACATATATATCTAAACAAAGGAATAAGTCCATACAAACATATCTTATAAAATTATGCGGGTAAAATTAGTGAACGGCTAAGGAATGTCCAAGAGAATTTTTAGTCGATTTTAGATTTAAGTACATACTTTTTTTTAATAATAGGCCAGGTGTCAGGTAGATTAACGTCGTTTTAAATCAATTAAGAGATTTTACTGTTGGAACCAATTTATTATAGGCCTCTTTCAGACATACTAATTTTCCCCCTCACCCGCCCTTCGGAACACCCCCAAATTTGGGACAATATCGCTCAAAAATAATTTTTTTGCCAATGTCTCGGTTCTGAATAGTCCTATGAAAAAAAGATAGCTATCAAAGTTAAAGCTAAGTAAATTCTCTATCGAAATGGTTCAGACACATGACACATTTTCACGGAGTATTAATATTTTTGGAGTTATAAGTGGGGGAAGTCAAGCATCGTATCGCATTCGCGGCCTAGCGCTGTATATCGACACTTGTATATTTCCACGCTTTCTACTTGCTACTACGTTTAATTTTCATTTTTATTATCAATTTAGAAATTACAAATGTCTACAACTATCGGTGGTTACTACCACTATGCGCTCGTTTCCTCACCACCTTTCGGTAGAGGCGGTAGAGCGTTTGGCGCGTTCTTTTTAAGTTGTGTCCCCAATAGGCCTAATCCTCTTTTTGTTTATTTGGTTAACTTATAATTCTTTTATTCTCTACTGCCAATGCATTACATTACTTTCGATTTTTGTTGTTGAAGTTGAAGATCCACAAGGGTCCCTTGCTCAATAAAGCGCAAGTTGCATCGTCGTCAGATTCAGCCTGCTCGTGTTTATCGTGTTCCAAAAAAGCTGAACTATGTTTCGTTATTTGTTCTGGATGTCAAGGATAATCGTGTACAAATGTCGAAATATATGTAGACGACTTAGATCAAGCCGAAGAAACCGAAGATAAAGTTTTGATTTTCCCGACACGAAGACGCCTATAAAATATGACGCCACGCGCCGACACTCGTCCGAAAAAAAGCCTTTGAGGCGGCAAAGTACATAAAAACTCACACGAAATTAGAGCGAGTCTGCCTGATCACCGTAATTTTTTTTTTACCGACTGAAAACTTATTTTCACCCTCTCCGCAACATCTTGGGACTTTCTTTAAAAAATAAAATTTGTTTCTTTTGACTCGAACTAAACATATTTTTCATAAAATTACCTTGTCGTGATAAATCGAAATTTTGGTCGAGGGCTCTCCTACTAAGAGCCATGGATGCTCTGCCGACTCAATTAAAATGATTACGAGCATATAGCGTTGAGTGGAGCGATACGACTCCTTCACTCAACGACACACAGAGTAAGGTTCTCAATTTTATTTGTATGTTTTTTTTAGTTTGTTCATTCATTACTTTGAATTGACATCGAACAAAATTCAATTAATTATTTTACATAGTTATCAAAACCAGTGCCGGATTAAGCATGTTGTGCGCCCTAGGCTATTATAGATTTGGCGCCCATTTGATAATAATAACACCATATTTAATAATAATAATAATATTTTTAGTACAAAATAAACAATTTTTATTTCATAAAGAAAAATTTACGCACCGTCCGTCCTAGCAATGGCAGAAAGGCATGGCGGCATCAACGACTAATTTTTTATTTTTGCGTAGTAAGTGTAATGATTGTGATTTTATTTTTTATTGTGTAATAATATGAACATAAACTAATAACAATTTCTCGAAAAATTTACTACTTATACAGTTTATTTTCGATTTTTCGATAAAGTCTAAAACTCCTGTTTACTTTGTTACTTTGAAAATAGCATTTATGCTAAGAGTGTTAATATTTTCTGGACAGGGTGGCCGGGAAAGTCCATAATCTGGAAATTAAAAATTTATTTTCCATTTTTCGACAAAAAGTCTCTCTTAATAAAAACTCCTGCTTACTTTGAAAATATCTTTTCTGCTAAGAGTGTCTCATCCTCTGTACTGGATGACCGAAAAAGTCCATAATTTAGAAAAAACTTTTTTATTTTCGATTTTTCGACAAGAAAATAGCATTTCTGTTCATTTAAAAGCAGAATATCAAATAAAGTGATTTGAAACAATAAATTAGATCCAACTGTTTTTATTTTGTTGACCTTTGAAGTTTTATTATTACTTAGTTTAGTTTAGGTAACTTTTTGAAAACTCTGTGTGTTCAGATGAATTTGTTTATTTTTTAATACCCCTTTACTCTATATTAAATCAAAATAAAAGTTACATTATTAGTTTTTATTAAAAGAGACTTTTTGTCGAAAAATCGAAAATAAAAAAGTTTTTCCTATTGTGAACTCAATCCGGGGAAACATTGTATAATAATAATAGGTGCCAACCTGTCAAATAATTTTAATATGTTACCTATAATTAATTTTATTTTTCGCCTAGTTAGAATTTTATATTTTCATTTTCATATTTTTTCATAGTAGGTAATTATTTGGCGCCTTTCTGTGCGGGGCGCCCTAGGCTATAGCCTAGACAGCCTAGTGGCATTGAGTAAATAAATATTATAAAGAGGCGCAACTGTCAAGGGGCCGAGATTTTAGTGTCGTATCTTTTTGCCAATAACTACAGAATAATTTACAATATTTAGGGCAACCGAATTACAAATACCTTCCCGTAGCACTAAAAATTGATAACAATCCTGAAGCTGTTGGCAAAAAAATACAATACTAAAATCTCGGCCCCTTGACTGTTGCGCCTCTTTATATTATTTATTTACTCAATACTCAATGCTAGTGGGTAATATGGTCCTGACCAAGACTAACAAGGGTACTGTGCGTTGATCGTTCTTGTAAGGTGGGCAATGTGCACAAATCGAATTAAGCCTTTAACGTTTTTAGGTAAGTATACAAAAATGTTAAAGGCTGTAAGATTTTACACACTTATAGATATTACCCATAAAGGAAACGAGGAAATTCAAAACCTGGCAAATTTTGAATTTAGAGTGAGAAACAAATAGAAATCCTCTACCACCAACAGAGCTAGACAGATTAGATTTGGCACACTTACTAATAATTACTATTCCTAAAAGGAGTAAGTTTAAAATCGACGAAATTTAGTCTTGGGAGTGGGCAGTAAAACGATGTCTACAACATTAACTGGTTAAAGGCTGTGACAATCAATTACATTATTTTTTAAAATTAAAAGTAGCCTTCGATACATTTTTGTATAGTTTTATCGTATAAAGAAATTAATAAAAATTTTTTGCAAGTTCTTTGTACATTTTTAAAGAATTATTACTTTAGGTCATAAAATGTGTTTTTATAGCAGTTTATAGCTAATAAAAACTATTAAATAATAAAGTTTCCCCGTTAATTCATATTTTTTACTGCTCAAACAATCAATATATTTAGAATTTGTGATCACCGTTGATTATGCCTTCAGGTGCAAGAGCTATCAAGTAGATATCAAATTTCAAAAGACGCCCCGCAATAAGAGCTGTTAATTTCGGATTGTAATTCAAATTTTTACTTAAAATTATATCAAATATTATCTATTCAGTTAACGTTGTTCAAGTTAAAGTTTGTTTTTGTTTGTTTGTTTATTGATATACAATGATATCCACACATTAAATATGTATAGGTACTGATTTTTTGTCTTTTGATTACAACTGGTCACTGATCTTCCTTGACAATCCTTGATTATATCATCTAGACTTCCCAGAGAAACCGATTTAGATATCATATGTAGGTACCTATACCGCAATGAATTAATATATTCAAATACAGTTTTGATCAGTTAAATGACAAATTATTGTGTCAATTTTTCTTTAGAAGATGATACACACCGTTAATATATTTATCATGTAGAAAACATGCTCATAATAATAATAAAAAGTTCACATGTGCGAACGAATGATCGTAAAGCAAAAGATAATGTGTTATTTTTATCACAGACTAGTTTGCAGACTCCGTCTGTAATCACCTGCTTATTTCCTGTTTGTAATGTATAAAAATAATACAAAATACTGTGTGTGTGTGTGTGACATGATAATTAAGAACATATAACTAAGAATATATATTAAAACCTACCTTTTATAGAAGTAATTTGAAATTACAAATTCGAAAAATATGTAAAAACTATAACTTGCAATATTTTATTCTATTTTAACTACACTAACATATAGTCCAAGTGAAAGATCAATAGAGAGAGAAAGTTATGATATAACTATTAGGTATCTACTTTGTTGAAAGATGTATTTGTAGCTAAAGCGTCGCGACGCTGACTGCCTGGGCTCAGCAGGGCCAATTCAGTGCTTCTTCTATGAACATAAATATTGGCATTCAAATGTGTGACAACAAAAGTATTTATAGATGTCGTACTGTTTCAGTAACACTTGTATTCAAGTGTTAAACCCATCTAGACTAAAATACCAGTCAAGATCTGTGATATATATCAATAATAATTAGTGGCACTGAGAATATCAGTTAATGATCGGAAATCATTTCGATTTAGATGTGAATATATAATTTAAAAATTAAAGCATATTTTTATTTTTCTAATATTATGTTGAATTTTGTGCGCTGGGAAAGATAATCAATAATCAATTGGCACACCGAGACACCGAGGTAAAAATTAGAATCAAAATCATATAGGCTGTCTCCTAAAAAACGCAGCAAGTCATAACTCCGTTATATATTTATAATCCGTTTTTAAAAAACAAAAAAATTAATGGAATGGCTTTAAATAAACTATAGAAGGAGCTTACCACATGCTAGTATTCTTAAATTTATTTTTTTTTTGAAAAACGAATTTCTTTTTTCAAATTGCAATTATTTTTTTTTTATTTACTACTGTGCAAATTTTTTTTTTGAATCCAACGATGTACTAAATTGATATGTGAAACATTTATCACAGTAAAATATCCCAATAAACACAGCATACGTGGCCCAGTAATGGCAAAGTACAAACTGCCATAACTGGCAGTACTGGCCCGGAAAAAATATGTCCCACCGGCCATCATAGATTTTGCCAGCAGCTTAACTCTACTGCTGGGCCATTATCGAACCATTTCCGTGCCAATAATGGTTCGGTAGAACTCAGTAAACCATTATTGGTACTAAAATGGCAAAATGTCAGTCATAAACTACTGGTAGGACTGTACACAACTTGTAATGGGCCATTAATGCTTAACCAGTAACATCACAAAATCATCAATAACTCTACTGGGCCAACAGAATGCCACAAATCATGTGTTTACTGGGATAACCTATATTGCGCTATCGAAAAACGTTATTTTTCTGTGATAAAATGTTTCACAAAATTCAATTCAATTTGTTATAACATCGTATACATCATTCAGAAAAGAAATCTGCACAATGGTAAATAAAAAAAATTGTCATTTGAAAAAAAAAGTTGGACTATCGCTTAAAAAAAAAGTTTAAGAATACTGGGGTATAGGCTCCCTCTATAGTGTATTTAAAGCCATTTCTTTAAATGTTTCGTTTTTTTTTAAATCAGATTATAAATAACGAAGTTATCGCGGCGTCTTTTAGCGACAGCCTGTATATGTAATATAAATATAAAAAAATAAGATATCATAATAAGTTAGTTATTATAATAATTATTGTACGAGAGCTAGCGAGAGTTTTCATTGTTAGTCGATCACACTGTACTCACAGAATATATAGAGGAACTGTACTCTTCAATTTTTAAATGTGTAGGATGTAGGTATAACAAGGGTTGGGGAGAACGCTATTCCATCAATTAGGATTTGTGACAAATTGAAGAACGGTCAGAACGACTTTGCGCATGCGCAGTTATCATACATTTTGAAATTTAAAAGAAACTTTATAAATGACTTTATTTAGGCTTTATACAAGCATAATAATAACAAACATATATCCAATTTGACATACTTCTATTGATGTTTCATCTGTAAATATACAATTATAAAATCTATTGGACTTTTTTTAATACATGATAAAGAAACTGTTTTATTTTATATAACTATTTTATAATAATAATAATAATAATAAATTGTCTTTTATTTGGCGAAGTTCAGTCCGGAGGACTGCTCTTACACTCAACAATTTTAATAAAGCTGATAACAATAAGTGCACACTTGGATAATCCAAGTAATTAAATGTAAATTTTCACCATCAAACAGCAAGAGCATGTGATTGAATCCAATTTGAAGACATGAACCAAATCTATATTTTTATAATTTATAATCAAATGTATAGAAATATTTTGCTTAAATCTGTGTTAACATTTCAATCGATAGTAATAAACCGGTCAGTAACGTATTCAATTTTATTTAATGAAAAATTATGTGGGCAGTAAGTAGTAAAAAACATTTTGCTAAATACAAAACATATTTATACCAGCACTAAACATGTGCTTATTACTGGACATCGTTTTTTTTTGCATTTCATCTATTGTTTGTTACCAAGCAAGCATTTAAAAGTGTTATTGATTTTCTTTATTTTTTACTTACGATCACTAACATAAATAGCTGAAAATGCACTCTCTGCCATCTATGTAAATTGAACATTACACACCGTAAATAAATCGCACGCTCAGCTGCTGAGGTGTGGTGTAATGTGACCATGGAACCAATATTACAACACACTTGTAGTTCATATTTCTGACGCAAGGCTAAAATTATTAAAAATGGCAAATGCAAAAACTTAATAGATAATAAAAATGAAATACAAAATTGTCTTTTAATTTCAATAAATGCGATCGTAGGTAAAGTATAGTACATAATTCGAGTTGTAAACCAAGAAAGCAGAACAGACAGAACATCGACGGGAAGGTTGCCTTTGCGCAGTCTCAAACTCGGTTAATTTTATAATGCACAAAATCTCGCGCATCTATTGGCGGGAAGTATACATAGAGCGTTCTCCCCAACCTCTATGTCTATGGTATAACATCACCAAAAGAAACTGCTTTAGAGCGGCACAACGCTTGCCGAGAACGTTTCTTTACAAACGTCGATAAGGTACCCTCGCACTAAATTTTGCTTTCTTTTTATGTACTTTGCGGCGCCAAAGGCTTTCGTAACTTATCCAGACGAACAGCTCTATACATATATATTTTACGAGGCGTTTTCGTGTCGGGAAAATCGACTCCTCCCCATTAATTTTATGGTTGCGCAGAACGGTGTGCGCAATAATCAGTTTTACTTAATGAAATTAATGAAAGCTGTGATAGCCATCAGTTTTCGATGAAAACCTAACCTTAAAAAATAGCGTTTTAATATTTAATCATAATATTAATCGTTTGCATTATATACCTTAATACTTACTACGCAAACCATATAAGGTTAATTCATATACGTACCTTAATTTACAAAGTAAGATATCTTTATATAAGATAAATCTCAACGAATTCATTAACACAAACAGCTGACATAAATTAAGAAATAATTACCACAAAAACGAATATGACAGTTGACAGTTAGGCGGGCTCCCTATTTATTCACGTTTTTAATACGTTTAGCGTTTATGCGTTTCGCGACAATCATAACATAAGCTGATTGGTCTGGTGCAAAAGATGTAAAAGTTTAACGCGTTCGCGAGTACTTTGTAGAGTCGGCCTTTGTCAGTCAAATTTAGCGGTTGCTTTGTAATTCGGGTTCTATAAATACGAGCAACAGAGAAATTCCATTCAAATTTAGAGGGCATTTTTGGGGAGGAGTTGGTGAGACAGATTATATACTATTTTTCGTAGCGATTTATGGAGCATTCAGAAAGTTATTAGCGTGTTCGTGGACCCGTGTAGGACGGTTTTGTAAAATTTGTAAAATTAAAAAATGATGCGCGACTATAAAATTAAAAAAAAGAAATGGTCGGAGGTTTCTGATTGATAGACATCAAAATCGTCTATTTTCGTTCGCATCTCCTGAGCCACAAACCGCAGCGGGACCGCGCAAATCACGATGTAGTTTTAAGTCGGACACTCTACCTTGGATTTCGTGCCAGAACGGCGGTCAGGTGACGATTTTTTGATTTTTTGTTTGTAAACCCAGATAACACAAGGCTGTTCCTGGGACGTCCCAAAAACATCAAGCCAGAACATTTGAAACATCCCAGGGACATCCCAAAACAAAGTAGGGACGTCCCAGCGCAAGCCGTTTGGGACTGTTCAGGATATCCCTGTCACGTCCCAACAACGTCCTTTCAGGTCGTGTTTGGACAATATTAGGACCTGACAAGGACATGCTCTAATAGCATACCAGATATAAAACCTACATCCAACTGGATTCAAAATAAAATACTAATTGACAATGAATTAAATTATTTCCACAAATACCAAAAAGTTTATTACAGTCGACGAGCTTGGCCAACATGGCATCATTGGCAGATGCTTAAAACTGTTTATCACCTCCCAATGATGTCAACTTGGTTGGCGAAATGTGGGTCAAGTTCAGTATAATAAGTATTTGAGGATCTACTTCAGTGTCAATGTCGCATCAAAAGTTCAAATAACCCTTTACAGGAATACTGATCATTTATTCAAAGGAACATCACAAATTAATAGGCATAATGAAGCGTAAAAGAATACAATAATCAATCTGTAAAAGACCACTTAACTTTTAACAAAACACCAGACCAAAAAGACACCAAACACCAAACAAAACATGCACGCAGCCATATTGCTCTTTCTCCAGTCTCCTTCTTATCCTTGCCCTGGATTGGTTCTGGGCTCTGCTTGGTCCGTTACATTTATTAAGCGGCGGCAAATTTAAAATATTTGAGAACCCAAACAGAACTTGAAAATTTGTTTACCAAATGTTTCGTTTGCTTTATCACAGAAGAAAAACTTTTAATAGTAATTCTAATATTAGGTATACATAATACCAAACATACTGAATATCAGATTAAACGATTAAAAATTAGATTGTTTCCACATTTTTATAATTATTCTACTCTTTGTTTTTGTTGAATGAATCCTGATATAATATTTATTTAATAAAAACATTATCACTCCAAAATAACAATATTTTTAGGTTTAAAAAATAGTTTTCAATATTTTCGACCGTCAATTGTGATTGAGCATGTGCATTATATATTTGTTTTTTTATAAAATACCTTACCCAGAATTAATATCCAAGTTCTTAAGTCCTTGGGACGTTAGCCTGGGTTGTTTCACTATTTGGGACATCCCAAGGATTTTCTTAATATAACTCTACAGGGACGTCCCTGACGGTAAGTCCCAGGGATGTTTCCGTGGGATATTTCAGTCCTTGGAACGTCCGAGGGACATTTTGCCGCGACGATCCCATATGGAACGTAAAAGCTCATATATGGACATCCCACGGACATTTTGTGCTAACTGGGAATAGTGTTTGAAGCTTTCGTGTTTTTGCAATTTTTTCAATTATGTGATATCTCCGAGCTTAATAACTCGTGCCTCCTTTAAGATGGACCGACGAAACACTTTTTTTTCCAAAACTAGATGAAATTTAGAAAATCGTAGGGCGATATCGTTTTTCTCAATTTTGCTTCCCAAGAAAGTTAAAATTATTTGAAAAGAGGCGATTTTTTCGGATTCATGCGAATTTCCCGGCACGTTCTGTTTAGAAATGTTCCGGAGCCTTTTCCTATGGACTTAGAGGATCGGGACCCGGACGGTGGGTAAGAAGAAGATGTAACCAATACTTTTTTTATGACGAGAAAAAATATTTTTTCTAATTATTATTGAACGTTATAAACGCTTCTGACAACAAAAATGTGCGTTATAAGCGGTCTTTTTTCGTGGCACACATAACTAAATTGAAATAAATATTATACAGTAAAGACCGCGCGAGGAGGTTCGGACATTGGTATTAGTTTGCGCGATTTACTTGTGCCCGTTGTAGGCAAGAGCACACAGTGGTGTGGGAATCGTGGATCTCCGCGCTGTAGCCGATGGCTCTCGCGTTTACTATTCCTTGTTTGGATTCTTTTATAATAAATTTTATTACACCTGCAACACTCGAGGTGCAGCGACAATTATTAATTTTAATTTTATGTTGTAGAATCACATTTTTGTTGCGAAAAACAGACAATGGATATATTTAAATGTGTTTTGAGATTTTTCTTAAATTACAATAATTAATCCTATCTAGGATGAATTAGGTACTGAAGTTAGAAAAATTTCGAAACGTAAATCAAATTTCTTTCAGACATGAGTTCTACATCCCAACACGGTTAAGGCTTAAACACAATGAAAAAAATAAGAGATAAGAAATAAAGAATATGGAATAGAATTAACAAATAATGATATCCGAAAAGCAAGGAACAATTTGAACAGTTGAATTTTAAATTGAATAAGAACTAATATATTATCGCCCAGAGTATTGTGTATTTAAAACTTGGAATAATTATTTATCTTATTTCTTATTCCATTTTCTGATCTCTTATTGTTTCCGTTGTGTTTAAGCCTTTAATGAGATACTAACAACAGTGCTGACTGCTGAGCCACAGCCTACTTTAACTATCAAGTGGGCTGTGGCTGAGCGAGCAGTAAGTGGCCACAGCGCCCTTCTCCTAAATGTACAAATTTCGAACTGAGGCGAGTTGTCGGCCACTCGTATATTCGTCCCAATCCCTGTCGTGTTCGAAGCATCCTGGTCTTATCTGTATATGAACGACGAGCAGATTGTCATTTTTTTACTGGCGCTAGCTCTCGAGCTATTATTGTTCAACAATTTTGGTATTTTTGCACAAAGCAATGACGTAACATAATAGAGGCTTATTAAAAGCATTGCTGCCTCTAAAATTTTAAGTCGATAGTTTCCAAATTATTAAAAATACATCTTTGTTTTTCACAAGACATCAGCACTTTTGTATCGTTTAGTCTAAGAAAGTAGGTAGGAATGCTTTATCTATTTTAGCTCATCTATGGCCTCTGTCGGATCATTACCTGGTGTTTTAAATGTAAACTTTGGACCACCTTGTATATGTTGCTTGATGTTTTTTTAAATGGTCAAAGATTCTATGGTCCAAAATGAGAACAATAAAGATGCACGCACACTTAGACGAAGGGAAGGGATGGGACTCATGAAATGAATGAAATTAAATTAAATTAAGTGAAGTGAAATAGTCGCGAGACCTGATACGCATGTGTATGACAAAGTTACCATACAACAGTAATTTGATGTGACTACTTATATTTTGTGCGTGGACATGACCTGATCAACATAAGTAGTTCCTCATCGGATCTATTTGTTCTGGCGAGTCAGTGTGCGGGGTACCTATTTGATAATTCTCTTGCGAAAGAAATTCTTTTTTCGTCGCTTCGCTTCGCCTCGTCTCAGTATGCGTGCGCCTGAAGGGTTAAACTCCGCACGCTGACGGGTCACGCGGAGAAGCGAAGCGAAGAGCAGCCGCGGGAAAAGTCTGCAAAGCAACCAGGCAACGTCGCTTAGCGCCGCGTCTTCTCTCGTTGCACCAGTGTGTGGTGGGTAGAAGAGACGAAGAGCCAAATTTTTATTAAAATTATGCCATTTTTAAAGCTTATATACAGAAAGAATTATTTTAATTTTTATATTTTTTTGTAATAAATATAATAAATATTTTTTCTTTTCGCAAATCCAGAAATAAGTGACTGATTCACCAAAACTGTCTCTTTTTTGGTTAATTTCATGCACCCAAACTCTTCTGTTTGGTTTATCATTTTCTTCCATAGTGTAGCAAATTAGACCAAGAACAAATATAGATCTTCATCTGATGAGGAACTACATACTCATGTTGATCAGGTCACGTCCACATACAAAATGTAAGTAGTCACATCAATTTACTGTTGTATAATAGTTTTTTCATGCACATGCATATCAGGTCTCGAGACTATTGCGCTTCGCTTCGTTTCGTCCTTATGTGCGAACTCCACCCTGCGTTTCGCCGCGCTTCCAATCCCTTCTCTTCGCCTAAGCTTGCGTGCAACAAAGCTGCGCGTTCACAGAGGCGAGGTGGCGCGAAGAAGATAGTTCCCCTCGGAAAACTTATTATACAATTAAATTCCGCCTACTGAAGCGACGCGAAGAGAAACGAAACAATTGCCGCAAGGGAAAGGTCGACTCACACCATCCCAGTGTGTGGACACTAGCTAAGTGACGATTTGGTTCGCCGCGCTTCTCTTCCGCGCCGTCTCGCATAAGTGAGTGGGCGAGCAGTTTCACACATCGGGCTGATATCGATTGTCAACGGCTATATTATTCTCTTTCATTTGTATCGAACAGGTCTAACGGCTATTATAAATTATAATATGTTCACAAAGCTCTGAGACAGCGTCAAAACAAATATATTCACGTATCAAGTCCGTAGACCGTTCTCATAGGTAGCATTAAATCGATCTTGGGAATTAGGCCAATAGGTGTCTGTTCGTTCACATGGTCATTTGTTTTGACGCGGTCTCAGAGCTTTGTGAACATACTTTAGAACCGTTAGACTAGTCACTTTCATTTTATTATTTATTAATTAAAAATTAAACACACCCTCTAAGCTCCACTCTCTTATGATCTTCCCAAATTAGCATTAAGGTGCGTGCATACTTCGGCGAAGAGAAGCGAAGAAAAGCCGCGCGACGAAGCGCAACGTCGTTTTAGTGGAATCCGTCCATGAGGGCGAATCGAAGCGAAATACTCGCGAGGCCCGATACGCATATATGTGCATGACAAAATTATTCAACAGTAATTTGAGTAAGTAACTACTTATATTTTGTGTATGTGGATATGACCTGATCAACACGAGTAGTTCCTCATCGGATGAAGATCTTATTTGTTCTTGACCTAATTAATATTATGGAAGAAGAAAAACCAAACAGAAGATTTGAGTGCATGAAATTAGCCAAAAAAGTGGATAGTGAATTCCATCACTTATTTTCGGATTTTTATTTTTCACATAATGCCGAAGTACACCCAAAGTAACGAAATATTCTACTCGTACAAACTAATATGAGCCCGCCGGCTTTATGGATAAGTGTCCGATAAAGGACGAAAATAATTTAATTTCACACACCGACTCGACGCGAGGAGAAGCGGCGCGAAGCGTTGCTAGCGACGTTACCTCTCGCGACAGTTCTTCACTTCGCTTACCCTCGAGGTCCATCAGTGTGTGGAGTATGTATTTGATAATAGGCACTCTCTGATTAAAGAAATTCTCTTCTTTTGTTTTGCTTCGCCGTGACTCAGAGTGCGCACACCTTTCAGCTGTTTGCCCACAGAGGCGAGGTGACACCGGCGCGAAGACTGCGAAGAGAAGTGCGGCGAAGTAAAGCGTCACTTAGCTGGTGTCTACACACTAGAACGGCGTGAATTAAATAGAGATGTTATAACAGCTTTTCTCTGGAACAGGTATGACCTGTTTCTGCTCCAAACGCATACCTGGTGACAAATACCTGTTCCAAATCCAACCTATACCGATTCAATTATGTAGGTGCGCAGGTGCGGACTGTCAAGTAACGAGTACAAGTTACTATCATAGTCATCAGTCATCATATTGAGATTACGCCAAAAAATATAGATGTCGCCCACTCCGTGATTTTCGCGAATAACGATCCAGTGTATCGAAATACTATCGCGGCCGAAAAAAAGTAATCGATTTTTTATCTAGTAGTATGTTTTTTCTAAAAATTTTCCTTTGTAAATGGGAGTGTTTACATCAGTTATGTCAATTAAATTATTTTGACAAGAAATCATTGGTGGGGTCGTATTTATTTAAAAAAAAACTAATAAGAAATAAGTTGTTAATATTTTTTAATTATAAGAAAACAATTAATTAGTATGGTTTTGAGAGAATCAGAAAAAAGCTACAGAATCACCACACTTGGAGAAGGGTGGTCTTAACAACGCATGGCAAGTCAAATTAATTGCAGCAAAGGCACAATTCAAAAACTAAACAAAAAGACAGACCTTCCGCTATTATCTGTTTTGTACAAATATTCCTTATCAAACTTATGACCCCTGGGACGGTAAACTCGCAGTTGACCATTGTAGCAGGACTGAAATATATTTTCGTCAGAAAAGACCACTCTCTCCCAGTAACGATCTTATTCATTAATAAAAGTATTTGCAAACTGCATTCTTGCCTCTTTATTATCATCTGTTAGTCGGTGCTTTTTAGCACTGGCACAGTTAAATAGACCTTACTCTCGCAACCGTTTTCTTGCTGTCCTAACAGACGCTGGGAAGTTGGTTTGCTCTTTGGCCAATAGAATTAGAAAATGGGTTTAAATTCACATAGTTAACCAGGGTATTGTTGTTTTCTAGAGAACTCTTTCTTGGCCGCCCAGAACCCACTGCCCTGCTCAGATCATGAGTTTCTATCCACTTTTTGTTTAGTTTTTGAATCGTGCTTTTGCTGCAATAATTAATTTCACTTGCTATGCGTTCTTGAGACCACTCTTCACTCTTCTCCAAGTTTGGCGATGATGTAGCCTTTTTCTTCTTCACTCAAAACATGATAAGGCATGATTAAGTAATACAAAATTTATTTATGCTTAATATGACAATGACGTTGACACTAATAAAAAAATATTGGAATTGATGCGACACTGAGTAGAACCATAGTTACAACGGGAAAATCAGTCGATTACTTTTTTTCGGCCGCGATAGTACCTATTTGTAGGTATTTGATTTCACTGAGTAGAGTAAATTAGGAACGTATTAAGTCTATGACTACGACGTAGTAGATAAACACGGTCCGTAAACTACCGACCGTGGTAGATAAACTTTTTGTCCAGTGGCGTCTCTAAATTAGAATTTTTTTTATTATTATTATTAAAAGTTCCTTAAACTACACTGACGATCAATTGAAGTGACCCAAGAAAAATTTGCATCAACTTCCAACTCATATATCTTTTGATGCAAGAATCGCATAAATCTTTTTAGGTATTATAGATATACGCCTCAAGAATATGTGACACATTTTGCTTATCCTTGTCTCGTTTATTTTTGGAGATACGGTGATGAGAGTTGAGCTATGTTTTTCTACCAAAGTTTGAGGTCGTGCATGGAGTGTCCCAAACCGTTTTCGGATATGACAATATAGTCATTTTGTACCCTCATTCATTGCGTTCATTTTCATTTTTGATTGATTGTGCTAACTTAATTGTTGTTGATTTTTTGAGAATTTTTATACAACAGGACATTTTTTGGCTTTAAATGCTTACTTTATTTAATGTTTACAATTAAATCTTACACGTACATATAATACACATATAAATAATTTTAACATTAAATCTCAATGACGAGTTGGTCCACTTCTTGCTCCTATAACAGCTTGATACCGTCTGGGCATACTGACAATACAATTATCTATAATTTGCTGATCCACAAGAGGCCATTCCTCTGAAACCGCAACAGCAAGTTCTTCCAAATTGATAGCAGGTACCATTCGTTTGCGAAGGCGCCTTCCAAGTGCGCCTCAGACATTCTCGATAGGGTTAAGATTCGGCGAGCAGGAAGGCCATACCATTCTTGTGATCTCCTGTTCCTCCAAAAAGTTGTTTACTACTCGAGCACGACGTGGTCTTGCATATGAAAATACAGGGCCTCTTTGATTCGCAAAAGGCAATACAATAGGTAGCAAAATTTTATTGAGGTACCTATCCGCATTCACAGTTTCATTTGCGAAAACTATCAATTTAGTTCTTCCCCCTGCGTATAAAGTCAAAAAATGTACTGTTGTATAAAAATCCTCAAAAAATCAACAACAATTAAGTTAGCACAATCAATCAAAAATGAAAATGAACGCAATAAATGAGGGTACAAAATGACTATATTGTCATTTCCGAAAACGGTTTGGGACACTCCATGCACGACCTCAAACTTTGGCAGAAAAACATAGCTCAACCTTCATCACCGTATCTCCAAAAATAAACGAGACAAGGAAAAGCAAAATGTGTCACATATTCTTGAGGCGTATATCTATAATACCTAAAAAGATTTATGGCTCTGCGATTCGTCGATCAAAAGATATATGAGTTGGAAGTTGATGCAAATTTTTCTTGGGTCACTTCAATTGATCGTCAGTGTATTTGAAGGTTTGTTGAATATGTACTTCTTGTTTATTTATATTGAGATACGGATGCTCAAGTTTGTGAATTAGGAAATTCTATCTGAAATTTTAAACATATTTCATTTTTATCCTTTAATTTACCTACTTGCACGCCATTGACTTGTTGTCACCTGCAGCTCGACGACACGACATCAAACTCGATATCGTATACAAATTGACAATGGTAACGATTCCGGAGTGGTATCGTCGGTATTTTGAACAAATGGGAAAAATCATGGTAACACGAGACGCTAGATGGCGCTGTGACTAATGTCAAAATATGACGAAACCGTGAACAACAAATAGTTTACAATGGAAAGTGAGTGGTTTTTTAAAAATAGTTTACTTCTGTGAATTCTGGTGCAGATACATTTAATATATTCGTGAAATACGCATAAGATAGGACCTTATGGTAAAAATTTCTGATAAATATTTCACGTTATGTGAAAATAAATGATTGAAAAAAATAAAAGTTCGGAGAATTGTATACTGTTTCTTTATTTTTTTATATCTCAAAATTCCCTAATATTCTCTAATATTCTCTAATAAATTAAGAATTATATCTCCTCTATATCTGTTAATACGACATCTGTAGGTCCCCCTGCCACTTGCTTTCCTCTTTAATGAGTATTTCCATATCTAAAAAACAAAAATATAAATTGTACAACTACAGTTATAAATGGATACAAACCTTCTGCCATTTTTCCACTGTCCTCTCCCGAGCCCTGAGCATTTAACTGAAAGCAAGTTGTGCCCATAATTTCTTCTCTACTTGAGGGCACATTATTTAATCTTCCCCTTACTAAATCACCATGTAGTTTCATAAAGTCGCAAAATCTGCGACTGTCTGTCACCTTCATAGAGATAGAATATAATAGGGAGACGGCATCACGTGGCAAAAGTGGTTTCATGTCCGCCATATTGCTACTACTTTTTTGTCAAAAATGTCAAACTGTAGTGTCATTTGTTGTCAGTTTATGTTGAGCAATATTTAGCATTTCATTTGTGTTTTGAGAACTGTCTAAGTATTTTTTGTTAGTTTGTCTTGTGCTGTGCGTAGCTGCTGTAGCAGAGACGGCGTGGATAAAAAGATGTCGGGAATAACATTTCATAAGTTAGTATAAACAATAAACAGAACCGTACCTACAAAATTATGGTATATAAATGCTATTATTGGTAGTGTACTTTATACATGCTACAGCGTAGGACAAAGGGTGGCGGTAGACAAATACAAGCATCTTAGAAGGGAAGAGAAATGCGACAAGAAAGGTTTTTAAACCAAGAACTAATATTTGTAGAGTCAGAGTCAAAGGAGGAAACTTAATCAGCTTCTATTCTATTTGAATGGACAGAACATTTTCAAGAGCTGCTGGCCGGAGGACCAACCCAAATGAAACACTGAAACCATTCTCTGAAGCCCACCTCGGAGAATATCAGTCAGGATTCAGACCAGGTCGCTCAACTACCAACCAAATATTCACTTTGCATCAAATCCGAGAAAAATCCAGAGAATTTGACATTGGTATAACACTGGTATGCACCACTTGTCATCTACTTTAAAGCAGCGTATGATAACATTCTTAGGTCGATGTTGCACGATGTTATGAACGAACTCGGAGTACCAATGAAGCTAACTTGTCTAATTAAAATGACCATGGCTGATACCACGTCCGCAGTTAAATTTCAGAACGACATAATATAGGAACCGTTCGAAATACACAAAGGACTGCGACAGGAAGATGCGCTGACGTGTCAGTTATTCAATATAGCCCTGGAGAAAATCTTCTGATTGGTACGTACCACTTCGAAGGAATGTGGGCGTTACACATTCACTGATCGTTTTCTCTATTTACGCTTTACGCACGATCATCCCGTCTTTGTTTCCAATTTGGCTATAATTTTTCTTGGGGGTACTGTATATTTATGTATTCTGAAACAATGTATAACATGGGTATAAAAATTAAAGATAAATTTACTTATTTGCCTATTGTTTTACTTTTCATATTCACCATCATCCACACACCCAATTAAAAAGCTGTAGGAATTGGTACTATTGAACTAATAGTGCAGTTTTCTTTCAAAGGGACCTGTAAGCCCCATAAAACTAGTTCTACTAGATTAAATATCTTGTCTAAAAAGAACCAAAAACTGCACCGAATTTAGTTGATTACGAAAGTTGAAAGTTGACCAACTAAAATCGAATCGTGAGAACGCGCTCAATCCAACTCTGTTAAAGCCGCCATATTGCTACTACAATAAGCTCCGCCCAGTAGTACCGTTATTTCCTTACCTATTTATATCGTATAGCATCTCCTTATATTCTATCTCTATGGTCACCTTAAACGCCATATTGCCACAGAACTTGATTGTCTTGTCTTTAAAATGTATTTTTAGGTTAGAATTCCCTTGAGAGTGGGAGGTGCAACCGTCGACTAGAAGGGTACAACACTAGGGATTGAAGCGAGATACACATATCGTTTACGTTTCACGACATCTAAATATGTATCGTCTAAACCATTTGAATTCTCACGATTTGACGACAGTCGTTTTAAGACCGGAATCACAAATATGGGCGGTTCGTATCGTCATAGTATCGTATCGTCTCTCCGGAATCCCACTGCAGTTCTCTTTAATCCGAAGATAGTCTCACCTCACACTAAACTATGCATGCGAAGATAGTTTCACACCAAGTGAAGGTCACGAAAAAATACCTCGGCAATTCATTCATTTATACTGGGAGTGAGGTTACTCTATATCTACTCTGCCCAAGTCATAAGCTGATTTGAAGCGATGGAACAAAATATAGTTTTGGTTAACCAAATCAGTAGCCTTGCTCAGAGCTGGGTTATTGAATCGGTTATTATTTACAGTTGCTGATCTCCCTGTCTGTGGCACCTTTATTTGAAGTATTTTAACAAGGAGTTTTAGCGATTTGTCCCGTTACTCATGCCGTTAACGAAGTAATAACAAACCAATGATAACCGCGGTTATACCACAGAAATAATAACAATTTAATTCTGTGGTTATACCATTGGTTCACGCTCGAAATCAGCAGTGAGATTCCGGAGAGACGATACGATACTATGACGATACGAACCGCCCATATTTGTGATTCCGGTCTTAAAACGACTGTCGTCAAATCGTGAGAAATCAAATGTTTTAGACGATACATATTTAGATGTCGTGAAACGTAAACGATATGTGTATCTCGCTTCAATCCCTAGTGTTGTACCCTTCTAGTCGACGGTTGCACCTCCCACTCTCAAGGGAATTCTAACCTAAAAATACATTTTAAAGTAAAAACAAAACAATCAAGTTCTGTGGCAATATGGCGTTTAAGGTGACAGACAGTCGCAGATTTTGCGACTTTATGAAACTACATGGTGATTTAGTAAAGGGAAGATTAAATAATGTGCCCTCAAGTAGAGAAGAAATTATGGGCACAACTTGCTTTCAGTTAAATGCTCAGGGCTCGGGAGAGGACAGTGGAAAAATGGCAGAAGGTTTGTATCCATTTATAACTGTAGTTGTACAATTTATATTTTTGTTTTTTAGATATGGAAATACTCATTAAAGAGGAAAGCAAGTGGCAGGGGGACCTAAAGATGTCGTATTAACAGATATAGAGGAGATATAATTCTTAATTTATTAGAGAATATTAGGGAATTTTGAGATATAAAAAAATAAAGAAACAGTATACACTACTCCGAACTTTTATTTTTTTCAATCATTTATTTTCACATAACGTGAAATATTTATCAGAAATTTTTACCATAAGGTCCTATCTTATGCGTATTTCACTAATATATTAAATATATCTGCACCAGAATTCACAGAAGTAAACTATTTAAAAAAAAAACACTCACTTTCCATTGTAAACTATTTGTTGTTCACGGTTTCGTCATATTTTGACATTAGTCACAGCGCCATCTAGCGTCTCATGTTACCATGATTTTTCCCATTTGTTCAAAATACCGACGATACCACTCCGGAATCGTTACCATTGTCAATTTGTACACGATATCGAGTTTGATGTCGTGTCGTCGAGCTGTATCGTATCGTCAAACCAGAATCCCACTGCAGCTATTCGCGAAAATCAAGGAGTGGGCGACATCTATTGACTATGTGCAAGGGGGCGGAGCTATTACTAAATCCGACGCGAGCGTTTGCGGTGGCCATAATTGTAAATTTTAAACCCCCAATTTTCCCAAGAACGGTAACTCCAGTTTACCGTTCTTGCAATTTTACCATTTCCCATTTGTCAAGATCATATGTTTGTGCTGTCAAAAGTGTCAAATAATAATAGTTGTTTGAACGAGAAGAGTCGTAATTTTTTTTTTTTTTTTCGGTTATAAACGAAACATGCATGGGAAAAATTAAGCGACCTGCAATTAAATGTTGTGTTCTAGGCTGTCGTGTTAGTGAAATTTTCCATAAAATAAAGTTTTATAGAATATTACAGATTTCCTATGCGGAAACACAACCTTAAATAATGCGCAAAGTGGATCAAAGCTTTGAAAAGAGTCAAGTAAAAGAATGTATTTACCTCTAAATTAAGTTTATAAAGCGTATCTGTTGCAGCCCTTTGTTGAACGCACTTTGCTGTAGTTTTATTATTGCAGCTGATATCAACATATTCTTCTACATGTTTCACATGACAAAATGTCAATTTCTTTCTTTTTTCTATAATACATCTCTCACCTTTGGTAAATTTATTGGAACACGTAATTTGTTTAAATTTGGTACACAAAATTATATTCATTATTTTATGTTATTCTGTCATGTTGTGACATTGACAATCATGTACATACCTACTGACATTGACAGTTTAGGGGTACAAATACTAAAAATTCGACCACGAGCGGCGCTACTAGAACCCTTGCACCAAGGCTTATAGACTTTGTACAGGTTGCCTCAATGAGCAGCATTAGGGCGAGGAAAATGCGGCGTGTGGGCAGAGGTTGTGGCGACCGTGATGTGTTATTTACATTCTGTGTTATGTGTTATTTACTTTGCCGTTTTATTACGAATATTACGGACTGTTTGATTGCGCAGAACTGCAACTTGTGTACTAGTTTTATAATATTTAGTTAAGTGTGTTTATATAGCGGATTTTTGTTCATTTTGAAATAATAAACTTTTAGAACATATAAAGAATACCTACAAGTAAGTATAAATACAATAAATAGATTATTTATGTATAATATTCTACAATTTAAGACCTATTATCGATGATGGTACAAATTCGCATAATTTTTTAAATTATGTTCATTGTTTGTACCACTCTGTTACATTTTTCTCTCCAAATTTTTGTATGTATTGTAATAATTTCTTAATAAATAACAACTCGGTAATTATATTTTAGTCTATTTTATTCTTTATAGAACTACACAATGCCTGGAATGCGATGTACTATAGCCAACAACAGCAGAGAAAATGTACACAAATCAGGAAACAAATTTATTTTTATCGCTTTCCAAAAAATAAACAACTCAACTGCGACAAATTTGGGTTGAAAGATGTCGAAGACACGGAACATAGAATCCCGATAATTGCCGCGTTTGTTCTGACCAATTTTGCTTAAAAAAATCAAGTGGCCTTAGAACCCAATCAAAATGGGTCTTCTCACAAAAATATAATAATTTTAATACCTATACAGAATATTTCGCTAAAATTAAAAAACTTACTGTTATATCTGGAGAAACCAGAACTGTACGAAAATGAACAGGTAGACATCTCAAAAGGATATTGCAAAATGTTTCATCCGACAACGAACTTTCGTAAGAATTAAATATATTAATGAAAAATCAAAAGAAAATAAGGACAGTAAGAAACGCCGTGGCTTTGAGACACATGACAAGACAAAGCACATAAAAAAATGAGAAAAACAGTTAATTAAGAATATATATTTGTTTTGTCCCAAATAAAGTATTTAAACGTTTGTAATAGTTTTTTTTTATTTTAAATAGTTATATGGAGAAAATTTTTTGCATTATTGATAACCTAATGCCCCTTTTCCATCATAATAGGAATTCTAGGTAAACACCTTTCTTATTTTTACGTTACATTAAATAGGTCTGGCTATTTGTTTTAAAACAAATTCAGTCATTCAAAAGCCAAAAGCCTTGGGCCTGAGCGCGCCGGGCTCCTTGTGACGTACGATGTGTTGAGATAGGTCAGGTTCGGATGGGATAACCTTGTAAGTTTACGAGCCTTGCCCTTGCACATAGCGAATATCACAGAATTAATAACAATCAGAACCCAATCTCAAAGTCGGCACCTTTTATCATTTGTAGCCAGATTCGGTGACCTCCAATATACATCGGTCATATTTAGTCAAAACGTTCGGGAATTTAACTCACACAATAGATATCAGGGTTTTGCTAATTAGGAAACACTATTACCGATGAAAAATATTTTCCTACAATTAATTTACAGTCGAATTGGTTCATTCTACCACCACTTTCATTACACCAAATACTTAAATAACTGATTATAGATTGACCGTGATTGACGAAATTGTCTAGAGGCTTGCGAACACTAGTTGTATAAAAATTATACTTAGCGGCGTACTGTCGGCTAATACTGGCCTGGCACATTCTCTTCTTAAGAACATGGCAGACTAACGTGCACGAAGACGGTGCGCGAACTTTTCCCGCCAATAGGAGATAGTATTCTGATTGTTATTTTCTGTGTCTATATTTTTTGGCGTAATCTCAATATGATGAGTCATTCATAAGTGAACAACAAACCGCTGTCACTACTGTCACTGGGCGCGTTTAGCGAACACAACCGTTGACAGTGCTGACCGGTAGCCGGTTGTCTGCACAACTTATGTTAACCAAAAGCAGCGTAGAAATTTACCGCTTAGAAAGTTGTGCAGCAGCTGATAGCTAGCGCATAGGCAACCATCCCGTTCAGCGAACGGCCATGTTACTAAAACGGCTACCGGTCAGCACTGTCAACGGTTGTGTTCGCTAAACGCGCCCACTGTCAGTTCGCGGGTTTCTTAAATTTATCCGTTGATTTTTTAAATTAAAAGTGCGTTTAAAGTGTTGTTATTATATTTAAATAGTTTATACCTAAATAATATAGCAATGCAATCAATTTATAAAACGGTTGACACGATACTTTAATAAAAAAAGATTGTTACTAGAATTAACCTCTAAATTTATCGTAAATGTCAAAACTCTGTCAAAGGTTTATTGTTCACCACTTGGTTCAAACACACACTAAATTTTCAGCGCCATCTCGCGGTACGTGATTTTCGCGAATATTAAAGGAACGAGTAGTTGTGACTTAATACCAATCATAGAAGAAGAAGCAGATAATGGATCTTTACTTGCAGCGAATAAACATTTACCTTTCCGTTTCCGCGACAAATTAAGGCATCCATCTTTTTTAAGTAAAGTTGTGAATAGTAAGTATAAATAATTTGATATTTAATTTAATTAAACATGCATTATGCTTTTTGGAATAATAATTTTATATTTATGTTCAGGATTTATTAACTTTACGACGAAATATAATAGAAATTTACTAACCTAACTTATATGCCATGAGGTTTTCCAGTCCTTAAAAGTCTACGTTTAATTCTTAAACAGAAACGTTTTTAATAGTTAATTGGGTAGATATTCTTTAACTATTGTTTGTAATGTTTTCTAAATATGTTCTTTAATTATTTCTTCCAAATGTACATATACTGTTACGTGTATGTATATTTGTGCATATGCTCTGAATACAAAATCCTTTTTATTTAAATTAGACTTTCTTGTCCTTTGAAAGGCAATTTAATTAACTGTTCTTCTTTTTAGGTTAAAATGTCGTCACATTTGGTTTGGGGAATTATCCGCAATAACAATGCATTCCTTTTGAAAAAGCGAAATATTTCTAAGCCCTTCAGTACAGTAAGTACTTTAATTAATCATAAAGTATCTTATTTTCATAGGCTTAAATCTAACACTAGTTTTGATTCACGATTTTAGTAATTATTTAGATTACTGGATGCCACGAATTTTTGGTCGTTTTTTTCACCATTTGAATCTGAAACCATTTATCGATGCAAACGTACTTGCCTGTTTAAAAGAAAAGTTGAAATTTGACCTTTTGGCATACATTTTGTATCCAATTATTTATCAAAAAAAAAACTCTACTTCATTGTTGTAATCATACTAGGAGAAGGTTTATAGAGTGATATCTTTTTTACCTTAAAAATGTCTTGCTCATAAAATAACTATTTGTTTATAAAATATCCAATTATTTTCTCGTTGATACGAGTCATAAGACAGAATTAGTGTGTATATACATATTTACCAATGTTCGTATTGGAGAGATAAATATAATTTAAATTCTTTCTATTAAGCCGAATTTAACCAATACCAAAAGGAATGGTATTTTATTACGATAATCTTGCATTTCTCTCCCTAATTATTATACATGTAGTTATTTATATATTTACGACTATATTTATTTATTGGAGGGTATGTATATACAAACATTAACGTCTATAAGTAGTAGTGAATAAGGCAGCAGTATTATTATGTATCTATGATGACTATATTTTATCACCAAGATCGCTGAAGAGTGATGACAAAATAATCTGAAAATTTTACAGTACTATAAAATAAAATTTTACTAAGTAACATGCGTGACTTCTATTGATATTTATTTACAGGAGGCCAACAACTTGACGAACTTAAGTTCATATAGGTATAATGGACTTATCCACAAAAAATCTGTTGGAATTGTAGATGCTCCTGATAAAAAAGGATTTACTGTAGTCTACAAGAAAGCAAGGAAACAAGTATGTTTAATAGATATCATGTATTTTATATACAGAGTGTAACAAAAATGAGGGCCGCTACTTCGGTAGTATATTCAACTCAAAATAAAGAAAAAAGTTTATGTAAACAAATGTTCAAAAATGAATTGTTTTCATGGTCATGTTTGTGTAGCATCTAAGGCAATTCATGATTGATTTTTATTTTAATAAAAAATTAAGTATCAAACAAACACATTTAATGTTCGATAATAAAAACATACTACTATAGTATTACCTGTGTCATTTCTTAAAATGTGCAAAAAAAAAACTAATTACTGTATGCCAACCAAGGCAATAAATTTGTATTTTTTGTTGTGCTGCAAACTGTAATTTTATTTAAAAACGATAAACTCCTAAAATGCATGTAGTTACTTTTGAATTGTTTATTGCTGTATATTAATACTTTTTTTTTTTTTTTTAGAATAAACCCAAACAAAATACTGTTAAAAGGACTATGAAATCTGGTCCAAGAAGATCCCTATATAAATTGAAGCGTCTCTTGAATGCCAATAAATATCGTACAGACCTTACCAAGGCAAGTGCCATATGTATATTGTATAGTTAAAAAATAAGATAGTTATAGTTGAAGTAATTAACGTAAGTGGTATTTTAAAATTTGATAAATGTTTTTTTTTTAATTTTTGATTATGGAACTTGCTAATATTTACAAATGGTGTTCTTTGTCTTTGTATATATTTATTCCATTCAATGTATCAGGATTCTACAGCTTGTAGATAAATATAAATATTCTAAAACTTTGAAAAGAAACCAATGTTTTGAAGAAAATACGATTTAAAAAAAAAATGGTGAAACAGAATATATTAATTCGAGTCTTTGAAGAATAAATTGAACTCTTAACCTTTTAAGCGTAATGATTTATAACTGACCTGAAGATTGGAAAATCGTCTGTTTATCTTTTGTTTTATCATTCAAAAATCTATTATAAATACCTTATGAATGCACACACACTACATATTGTCAAAACGGGTAATACTACTAAGAATGTCATACAATATTAACGTAGGTATGTTATGTATATATTATTTCCCAATGGGCGAGTGAACAATTTTTTTAAAACTATTTTAATATCTACACATAAAAATAGTGGACCTGTATTTTTTGTTTTTTAAAAAAAATGTCCAATACCCGAAAAAAATTCGTAAACGTTAAACACTATTTAAACGGCCAGATATTTCCGCTAATTTTCAAGCTATTCTATTGGGTGTGATGTAATAGGGTATAATTTTCAAGCCGAACAGGGAAACAAGCGCTATATTTTCATGTTCTTAGATAATTTAAGAAATTCTATACTACAGTAAGCTATTTTCTTTATATTTAAATTTTATATAGTAAGTTATCGATCTTTAAATGGTATTTAGATATAGAGAATATTTACATGTTCGTTACTTGAAAGAGTTAATAATTAATATTAAAATTTATATTAAACATTATTTGAGGCAATGTACTTTCTTTTTAGAAATTTGGCAACAGATTTGCTTCCACGTACTGTCAATTGGTGTGTAAATATAAAACCGCATTGAAGATTTGTTTTGCACTGTTTATCAATTTTTATTTTATATTTCCTTTGAAATGCATCTAAAGAAGTGTTTTGTATCTGCTTGCTGAAATAATAGTAAAAATAACAAAAATAAACACTTCACTTTGAGTACACATAACCAAAACAAAACATATGTCGAAAAGTTTGACAGATGCCATTGACAATGAACATCACTGTGACGCTGTCCAGGGGTTTTATTGGGCGCTGTCGACATCGTACACTGTTGCACAATGCTTTATTTGAAAACTGTTCTCATTTTGAGCGTTTTCATTCTACAATTAAACAAATAATAGTCGGTAAAATGACTTCGAAGTTATATTTATAACATATTTGAGGATCATACTACAATACCATATTATTATTTTTCGTCATTTTTGTTGTTGTTCACTCGCCCATTGTCTTTATTAAATTATTCAAAAATATCGTTCTATACTTAATTTTTTGTTTTGTTTGATAAAGTGGATAAATAAGAATTTTAATTTCAGGCTGCTTTACGTAGGGCTAGTGCAGTGCTCCGATCCCAGAAGCCTTTACCTCCTAAAAAGCAGAAGGCAAAGAAAACTGAATAGTTTTATACTAAGGAATAAAATTATATAAAAATACATGGGCTTTTATTATTAACCTTTGATAGTATATCCCAAAAAATTAGTAAATTGGAAATGTTCAGATAATATGTATGTACAGGGAGTTTCAAACGCGACGCCTGAGGCCTGTTACGTAAGAACGTGAAGAGAAAAGACAATTTTGAAAAAGGTATCTCAAATGGGATGATGTAAGCTATATTTAGCAGAAAAAATAATATTTTTAAGAATCACGTAAATGCGAACTGTGAGGTCATCAAAATTATTTTTTCCACGGACATACCTAATTTTTTCCATATTCAAAATGCTTCATTTTTCTGTATACCACCGTAAAAATGTTTTCTTGTATCTCTTTTCGTTCAAAAGTTGACACTCAAATTTTTGTATTAATTTTGGAATGATTTTCTCTAAATTTTGAGATACTTTTGATGACAATATCTACTTAGTAAGTATAAGTACATCCCTCTGGTGGTCAGTTGCTACTACCAGTCAAGACATCGACGGTGTCTCTGTGACCGATAGCGGCTTGCCAAGCAAGCACCAAGAGCGGCGACCTCTAGCCCTGATGGACTAAAACATGCTTAATAAATAGGATTATAGGAAACAACTACTGGACGGGCAAAGGCCCCTACTCCCATTGAATTATACCTATAAATCCAAATTGGTATCTACTTTTCAGATCTTTATTTCTGCACCAGATATCTGATCGAAAAGTTTTTTTATGCTTATTTATATTTTAGCAAAAAATTTAAATTATACAAGGTCCTTTCCTTTGTACACGAAGTGTAGCACTGAACTACACTGACAGAGATGACATCAATTCAGATATCACAAGTTAAAGAGAGAATCGGTATAGGTGTAGCTGCATTATTGCATCATTTGTTTTATAGAATATTCCCTACTTATCTTTTTTGAGTGGCGTGATGCGTATAACAATCACATCCCCCATTAGCTTGAAAAATACGAAAAAACTAAAAAAAATACCTGATTCGAGTGCTTTTTAAGCGAAATTCATTATTTTAACAGAGTAGCGATTGAAAAAAAAAAAAAAAAAGATTACCAAACTATATTGTTATCGAAGTAAAAAATCCAGTTGAGTGTTGGGTGCGACATCTATGGTCCAGGCAGGACGCAGGTGCAGTCGCCTACCAACCAACAACCATCATTAGAAAACGATAATGTTTCAGATGCTACACCGTAGCCATCTTGCGATGGCTACGGCTACACTTAAGTTGTAATTATTGAAATTTAATTAAAGAATAATTTTGTATTTCTATATTAAAAAGGTGTCGCTGTATAAATAATCAATATATATTTAAATTTTCTTATCGTTTTTGGGAAAAAATTTTTTTTTAAATATTGTTACGTGTTTATACCCCTATAAACATACAAAGCATGGATTCAATAATTGCAACAAGACTAATACTAAACCAGATTTATTAACTCACTAAATACTTAAATAACTAATCACTAAAACTAACACTAATTATTAATCTTGACCACTATTAGTCACTGCTCCTTTTCTATTCCATTCAGTTCACTTTCCAATGTTTTATCTCTTGGCCTTTATATACCGACAGATATACCTTCTAGCATAATCTAGATGCACCTCTAGATAATTCCACTATTCTCTAGTCTCCTATAATTCATTTACATACCACTGACGTCATATCTGGGATGATTGCTGAACCACCACCTATAGTGTGGGACTTAGGAACCTGCTTTAAGAGGGGCATACTACAGGCTTTTGTAAGGTGGGTGTAAATTCATCATAATATCCTCAAAAAAAAAAAAACAAGAAACAAGCAATCTTTGTTTAAAAATAGTTTTCTTGGAATGGGCTCTTCCACGAAATTTTGAAAATAATACCAGACATTTTAAAAAATAGCTCTGACGTATTTTTTCTTTTTGCTAGTACTTTCCATTTAAAGCTAAAAAAAATGTTTAAACATTGCGGATGTGCAAAATTTCGACGCGAAAAGCAAAAAATTAGTCCACTTCCCTAATCATTTTAGAGCATGCATTTGAATATTAAAATGAATTTATCTCGAAAACGGTGCCTCCGATCGAAGTTGAACAAGAGGGCATTTTCTTTGTGAAAAACTCTGACAATTCATAATTTGAAGTCAAAACTCAAAAAAATTTACAAATAAAAAAGTTGCGGTAATTTTTACACCCCACCCTTGGTAAAAATTTTGAGATGATATTCACCTTATTTTGTTAGGCTTAGTAAGTTTAGTGGATGTGCAAAATTTCATTACTTTAACTTGAACAGTTTCGAAGATAATAAATAAAAACCTTCTTCAGGGGCCCACATTTAGGGGCCTGTAGCTCCCTTAGGAAGCATTTTGGTATAGAGGTAAGTTTGGTCCAATCGAATTATTTTGACCTCGGGAATATGCGATTTCTTTTTGTACACTTATTTCCCGGACACCCTGTATATTTATCCACGACCACTATATTAGGAAGGTTAAACGTCCGTGTAATAATGTAATACATTAGTGGATTAGAATTCATAATACCACACTTCTATTTTTTTGCTCAAAATCAAAAGATTCTTACTCAAAATAAACTTGTCAATTGTGACGTTTTTCAAAATCAGAATTTTCCACCTGCTCTCATACGGCTTTCCAGTTCCTAATTTGGCCGTGGTCGTGGATAAAACGTTGAATTACATTTGGGGATTAACAGCTTTTCAATCCACTCGAAAAAATGTGACTCTCGGCTGCGCATCGAGTGCACATTTTTTCTCGTAGATTAAAGGCTTGTTAATCCCCTTAATTTATTGCAGTGGCAGCTGGTGAAATTTAGTTTGTTCGAATTTATTAGTTGAACAGTGAAATATATCTTCGTGTTGTGTTATTTTTATTAAGAAAGACTTAATTTTTGATTGATGGATTTTATTCAGATTCAGAATTAATTGTTTATTTACATTCTTATAGCAACCATTATTTTTTTTTTTTATTAACATAGGTACTTGATTTTATTATCTAGGTAAATCAAACATAAAATTACTAACGATTTATTAATGTTTTTCAACACTCTTATTTTATGTTTAATTTATCTCTTAAATAACTAAACTGCACTTTTGGTAAAGTCTTAGTGAAGATATCTCCTAACTGTTCTTTACTTGGCACATAATTTAGTTCAATGTCTTTATTAACTTTGTCTCTAATGAAGTGATATCTAACTTCTATGGGCAGTCTCATCACTTATCATTTTAATTGCACTTTGATTATCAATATTAAGCTTCACAGGTAACTTCTGAATTTCGAGTTCTCTAGCTAATCCGACCATGTATACTATTTCCTTTGTTGCCTCTGCAGCTGCTACGTACTCAGCTTCTGCGGTAGAAAGTGCAACAATAATTGATTGTCTTCGAGAAAACCAGTCAATTGCACCGTTTGCCAGTTTTAAAACAAATCCTGTGGTTGATTTTCTTGTTTCTATATCTCCCGCAAAATCTGCATCAGAGTATGCAACTAATTCAGTGTCTTTATTTTTATTTTCATAATGTAAACCATATCGAACTGTTCCATTTAAATATCTGAAAATCCTTTTAATTTCATTCCAGTGACTAATTTTAGGATTTTCCATGTAGGTACCTACTTAATCTATTCACTGAAAAAGCATATCTGGTCTGGTTACTGTTGATAAAAATAGCAAACTACCAATTGCTTCTCGATAAGGTTGATTTGTGATTAATTTGTCACATGTATTCAGCTGATCAGTTGATCCTGGTGTTCCTACTGATTTGCTATCTTTCATATTAAATCTCTCCAACAATTTTCTTATATATTCTTCTTGGTTTATAAAAATTCCATTATTTTGTTTAGTTATATGTATTCCTAAGAATATATTCAGTTTTTCATGTTTAATTTCTAATTTTTCTTCCAAATGTTTAATTAACCTTTCGATTTCCAATTTATTTGATGACATAATTAAACCATCGTCAACATAAATTACCAATATCAATAATTCTTCTTTATATCTTTTCATAAATACACATGGATCATATATTGATTGTTTCAATTTAAATTCTTCTAAAATGCCTACAAATTTTTGAGATTCCAACATCTTGGAGCTTGCTTGAGTCAGTAAATGCTTCTTTTTAACTTGCAAACACGATTTGTTTTATCTTCGTAACCAAGTGGTTGTTTCATATAGATTTCTTCTAAATTTCCATTTAAAAAGGCTGTTTTAACATCAAATTTTGATAAACTTAAATTGATTTAAATTGAGCAACGGGACTGTATGTTTCCAGATAATCTTCTCCATACCGCTGACTATAACCTCTATAACCTTTAGCACTAGCCTTGCTTTGTACAAACCACCATTCTTTATTCGAAATACCCATCTATTTTAAATTGATTTTCTTTCACTTGGTAGATTGACAAGTTCCCAAGTGCCATTTTTATTTAATGCATTTATTTCATCATCCATAGCTCTCTTCCAATTATTATCTTCTAATGCTTGTTTATAATCAAGATCTGCTTCTGCTAAATATGTTACATAGTCATTTAAACTACTAGGCATTTTAATGTTTGAACGATTACGTAACTGTTTGTGACTATTCACTTTCACTTTCAATATTTTCCTTATCTTCTGTATTTGTTTCATTATTATCTTCTGTACTTGTTTCATTATCATCATTTATTTCTTCATTTTCATAATTTTCTACTGAATTTCTTGTCACTGTTCCAGTCTGTTCATTCTTTTTAAATATTACATCACGGTATACATCGAGTGTGTGTTTTAATGGAATATAGACACGATATCCCTTCGTTTCTTCTGAATAACCAACAAATATACCTTTCTGACTTTTATAATCCCATTTTCTTCGTTTTTCTTTTGGTATATGTATGTAAACTTCACTGCCAAACACTTGCAGCTGATCAATTTTTGGTTTACTTCCATAGTACAATTCAAACGGACTTTTTTATTTACTGTACTTGTTCCTGTTCTATTTAATATAAATGCAGCTGTATTTACTGCTTCAGCCCAATATTTCTTATCTAAATTTCCGTCGTGTCACATAGTTCTTGCTGCTTCAACCAGAGTTCGCATTTTTTCTCGTTCTACAGAACCATTCTGTTCAGGTGTATATGCACAAGTTAACTGATGACAAATTCCAAATTTCTTTAACAGATTACTAACTGACTTATTTTTGATTTCAGTTCCATTATCAGACCTTATGATTTTAATAAATTTACCAGTTTCTTGTTTAAATTTTGGAATAAATTGTTTTAGCTTATCATACAATTCATCTTTTATTTTAATGAAATAAACTCTTCGAAAATCGTCTTTAAATACAATGAAATATCTTGATACACCAATTGACGTTTTCTCCATTGGACCACAAACATCTACATGAATTATTTCACCACAGTTTTTAGTTGTTGATTTTGATTGAAAAAATGGTAGACGGTGTTGTTTTCCAAAAATACAGGATTCACATGATTCATATTGTATTTCATTTTCTTTTAGAATTTTCTCGCAATGTTGTAGATTTTGATGTGCAAGTTTCCTATGCCATAATTCAAGTGTATCAATTGCTTTACAATTTGATTTAAATGCAATTTCTCCCTCTGTCACTTGAAAAATTAGTTTAAATAAGTTTCCATCACGCTTTCCAATTGCTATAGTTTTTCCTTTTCTTTTAATTTCACAACCAGTTTTGTTTGTTATTAATATATAACCTTTTTCGACTATAGCATTTGCCGAGAACAGATTACATTTTAATTGTGGAACATATAAAACCTTTTCAATTTGGTATGAATACCACCCTTTTTCTTTGGTATATATCATAATTGGTACAATTCCTTCACCAATAGCAGATATTTTACTTCCATCTCCAATAGTTACATATTTGGTATTATTAAACAGATTTAATTCCTTAAAATAATTTATATTTGGAGTCATATGATGACTTGCTCCACTATCCAAATACCAAACCGATGATTTATTTTCTTCATAGCAATAATTTTCTTCCTTTTCTTCGGTAATAAAAGCAGCACGTGAATCGCCTTCATTTGAACCTTCTGAGTAATTTTTATTTGATTTTGGTTTGAACCAACACTCATTTTTCCAGTGACCAGGTTTTTTACAATAAAAACAGTTTCCTGGTTTCTTCGTTTTATTTTTATTACTCTGTTGACCAGCCTTTTTCCAACTTGTCTTTCTTACTGATAAAGCTTCAACTATTTCATTTTCATTGCTTCTATTTTCAATTCTTTCTTCTTCAGCTATTAGTCGTGATGTCAATTTGTTAATACTTTTTTCAGTTTCTGCAGTACTATCCCATGCAGAATGAAAATATTTAAATTTATCAGGTAACGTCATCAGAACTTTATTTTTTTTTTTTTTTTTCCGTTTTCTGGCCTTGCATCGCTGTGCTTTGGCCACAGAACTTTATTGATAAGCATATTTTCACTAATCCTTTCACCAGCAGTGCTTAACTGATAACTTAGATTTTCTAACTGGGCTATATGATAGGCACCCTTTATCTTCAAAACTGTATGCATAGAATTTCTGTTGCAAGCTGTGAACATTTTCTATTGTTGATTTTGCATATAAAGCATTAATTCGCTTCCACATTTCTGTTGAAGTGGAACATGCAATTGAATGAACCATTGTTCTTTCACAAACTGAAGTAGCAATTAATTTTTGACCAATTATATCACTATGATCCCATTTTGCATTGTCTTCATCATTTCCAGTACGTTTTCTTGATCCATCAACTATGTCATAGATTCCCTCAGATTTTAGCAGTATTGTTAATTAAAACTTCCAAGCACAGAAGTTTGAACCAGTATTATTCAACTGAATAATTTTTCCTGAAACTGCCTGACCTGCCATACTCTTCTTTTTAAATCTAATCTTCTTTCTTTACTTCTTAAAAAAACACGACTGGGCCCATAACCATTTATTAGTTGAACAGTGAAATATATCTTTGTGTTGTGTTACTTTTATTAAGAAATACTTAATTTTTGATTGATGGATTTTATTCAGATTCAGAATTAATTATTTATTTACATTCTTATAGCGACCATTATTTATTTATTTTTTTTGTTAACATACTTGATTTTATTATCTAAATCAAACAAAATTACTAATGATTTATTAATGTCTTTCAACATAGTTACATTTTAATATTGAAGCATGTGTCACAAGCCATCATTACTGAAGTCGTTTTTTGTAATTTATCGTAATTTTACATGAACCCGCTTAAACCATACCTATTCTTCACTGATGTTGTATGTTGCTTCAGTTGAAGAAACAGTGTAGCGCTCTGATAGTTATTGGACGTCCGTTTGTATCTTCAAAGAGGTCTGAAACTTATTTCCTTTGCTCCAATAGTAAATCAAAGAATCACCTTTGACTGTGTAATAGTTACTCATGCAATAATTATCAAGAATTTGTGTGGGACCAATAACAATGGTTCTGTTTATTAACGAAACCCGATGAAGGAAGTTAGTCTTTTCAGATAAAAAAAGAGCCTGTTACTTTTCTGAATTATAAGAATATTTGACAATATTCCACATGCCGGGCCTTTATCACGTATACCAAAAGCTACACTAAGCTCAAGACCAATTTGCTCGTGCTCGTATTCTCGTATATGGATGAAATTTAAGATTAGCGTGTGGAATTCTACAAGAAGTGTCCGTAACTGTACCACAATACAACTCTGAATTGTTTGTCTGGTCTTTTTTTTATTTTGTGGCAGATACTTTCCTGTCATCGCCTAATTCATCTCTAAATAATCAGACAAAATGGTGTAACTCCTCTGCCTCTAACGCCCCCAAATTTCAAATAAAATTTTTGTTAGTGCCTGTTTCATAAATGACAATACTCATAATGAGACAGTCCAGGAGTATGAAAAATCCAAAGACCCTTGATGTCTCCAGATATTGACCAATCTTAAATTCCTTAAAATGTGCAATCAAACGGTGTCCTAGAATTAATATTGAGTCAAAACTGTTTGCTTTTTGAATTTGTACTCTGGTTGTAATGCACCTGGGATATAACGTACATTTGGTTTTAAAGGTCGTTTATGCAGTTCCCAACTTTGATTTTGGCTTTGACGTTTTTCTGTTATAACTTACTTCCGGTAATAGTGTACTCAAAAATTAGTCCCTAGAGGGTACGTTATAACCGGAGTATACTGTATTTCTTAACATCCTTTATATTAAACGCAAACTATTTTACAATCTTGAAAATATTGGTGGATTGTCGCTTGCACATATATTCTTTAAACAAGAACATACCTGCTTTTGCAGTACCGTGTAGATATTGTAATTTTGATTTTAACAAAACGAAGCAATCATTTAACTGTTAGTCATTTGTCATTTGTCACTGACATAAATACTGGTTCTCTGATCCACACCTATTAGCAAACAAGTAAATTTGTCAGTAATCAGCGGAATTTGAATTGTCAATATTTGGTCGCTTAGATTCTCTAATAATTTATTTGTTAAAATAACATGAAACTTATCACAGTATTCAACGTTATACTGACCATATTATTCCGACTCGGTAGCACAGCGAGCTAGAGCAAAAATGACAGGCATGGCTCTGGTCACACAGTCTATCGTGACTGGGTTCGAACCCCAGCACCAGCACTGGCAATGTCGGTGGGTATATGGATGTTTGTCTGCATTTTTCTAATGTGCAATCCCCTTCCGGACAACTTTGGCTTTGCATTTGGGGGTTGTCTATTTCTGTGGTTTGTTATAAAAAAAAAATATTCTCAAAAAAAAACGAAATAAAATGATAGGTAAGTAATTGAAAATTTTACAGAAATGGCTTATAAATGTCATCTTATAGTCTCCTCCATAATACCATAACGTCCATAACCTTTTCTTCTGGAGTGTAGACTTTATTGTACCTTATAGAAATACACACACCGCAATGGTCTAGAAATACATTTATTAGTGTAGGTTGACTTTTTCACTTCTCAAAAATTTTAAAATGTGAAAATATTCATTTATGTTTACCTATACTGGAACATTTTTATAGGATAATGCACAAAATATTTGTACTATTAAAAAATTTTAAATACTAATAATTAGATTAGATCCTTCCTTTCCGTTGTCTTTAATCCTGCAGAGAAATAACTTGATTATGTATGGAAAGCTAGGAACCATTTATTGATCAATATTTTAGCTATTTCAAATAAATGGCAGTGATCAAGGGCGAACCTGTCCCTGAACTTGGTTGAGGGGAGGTAATGGACATGTCGTCGGTGCAATGCGAAAACCACGAATGTGCAATTTTGAAAAAAGAACGTTTTAAGTTGTCAAAATGGTGCTAAAATTGAAACCTAATTTTATGAAAGCGACTACCATAATATGGTGATATGAAAGTTTTAACTTTGCAACTATTTCGAAACTTTAAAATGCTTTTTTCTTAAAACTGCAAATTCGCACTCTCTTAATTATGGCATTGGATCATTGATATGCAAGTTAAATGTATACCGGTTGGCCACGAGTCAATGTACGCCCCCAATTTTTTGGTTGTTTTTTAATTTAAAAATTTCGTGTTTGGTATACGTGAGTAAGACAAAAGTGGGCTTTCTTTAGACTAATAGGAACGAAAATATCACTTCCGGTAGAACCGAAAGTGACATCAACTTTTTTTTCTTAAATAGAATGACCGTGTTTTTTTTTGGGGTGTTTATAAAGCATGAAATTCCAACTGCAACAGTTTTTTTCCAATTTCAAAAAAAAAAAGTGAGATACGAACAATTTTTTATTTTTTACAAAATGGCCGCGTCAGATGAGTGCGATATAAGAAAATTACTAAGTAGGCTATGGAAATTATTAGTAAGGTAGTAAGCTTGTCTGTAAAGAATAAAATAGTTATTTAAATTACTGATAGATATGACTATTTTTAGGTTTTTCTCAAAAAACTGAATTTAATTTTCATTTTCATTTCATTAAGGGGTCCTATGGAAAATTCTTAAATGGGACCGAACTATTTTTTTTTTTAATTAATCGGACATTGATTCATAAGCTTTAATTTTTGCACTAATAATCATTTCTTAACCAGATCCTTTGTAATAATAAAAGTGTTTTTGAAGGGTTCATTAAAACTATTTCTTGTTTAATTTGTGTTTACCTTTTAAAAACACTTTTATTATTACAAACGATCTCGTTAAGAAATAATAATAATAATAATAATAATAATAATAAACGTCTTTATTTCTCTAAAAACAAAAGAGACATACAAGGCGAAGTTTAGCCAAGTGGCTATTCTTACATTGGCGAAAAAATTAAAGCTTATAAATCATTATGTCCGATTAATAAAAAAAAATAGTACGGTCCCATTTAAAAGTTTTCCACAGGACCCCTACGGAAATGAAAATAAAAATTAAATTCCGTTTTTTGAGAAAAACCTAAAAATACTCGTATCTATCAGTAATTTAAATAACTATTTTATTCTTTACAGACAATCTTACTACCTTACTAATAATTTCCATAATCTCACTTATTTTTTGGAATTTTTGAAATTGGAAAAAACCGTTGCAGTTGGAATTTCATGCTTTATAAAACACCCTAAAAAAAAAAAAAAACACGGTCATTCTATTTAAGAAAAAAAAGTTGATGTCACTTCCGGTTCAACCGGAAGTGATATCTTCGTTCCTGTTAGTCTAAAAATAGCCCCCACTTTTGTCTTACTCACATATACCAAAAACGAAATTTTTAAATTCAAAAACAGCCAAAATATTGGGGGCGTACATTGACTCGCGGCCACCCGGTATATTCAAACAAATAACAGAATAATACTAAATCTTATGACAGGGTTGGTTATTAGCCCATTACCACTTTGTATCCACGGTTGACAGTAATAGTGTTAAGAGTATGGAAAATTTAAACCAGATCGATGATTAGATAATAAGAAAAATATGGGTCAACTTTACTATAAATGTATTTACTCTGTTACGATTATTACCTCCTTGCAAATCTTAAAAAAACTGCATTATCTCATTATATACCTACATAAATTTACATTTAACATCGTAACTTATGTATAGTCACAGAAATGATAATTTTTAGCATAATTAACTAAATAATAACTAATTTAGTCACGTGTGACATTATTAGTCCTACTATAGAAGTAACACGGTTTAACAAGTCATACCCCCAAAATGCCAACTTCCAACAACAAAAAATTGTAGTGAACAAAACACTAAAATTGGGCTTGTACACAATGGGACTTTTATTAATAGACGAATAACGGTTTGTAGTTAAGTGCATAATTACAGAAACGATGACGGATTGGACTGCAATATAACTTGGTGGAGAAACGGACCTCATTTTGGCAGATAATTTTTTAATAGGTTATATGGTACGAACTTTATTTTTATACATGACCTTGCATGTCCTGATGTGGTTATCAGGGTTTTAATTCTTCCAGGGCCGGTATTTAGAAAATAATGAAATTTCGACTTCACTATGGCCTGCTCACGATTTTATTTTGATAGAGCTTGCATAAAAGATATACACCAGAATTTTATAATTCCTATTTTGAACACTACCAACAACTTCTTGAGGTTTTAAGTAGTGTTTAGACTGCCACTTTACTAGAAGAATTAGATAATTTAATTAGTACAGATGGAACAGTTGCATGGTAATATTCATTAGAGAGGGTCGCACTTGTTATTAAAAATATAATTATGTATTATACAAAACCTTCATACACGATTGTAAACTACGTGACAAAAAATAAGTAAACATTTCATTTTCTCTCCATATTTATATATGGTGTTATCACCATTGTGTATGATTGCCTAATTCTGTGATCACTTAGTTTACATTTTACTTAAAAACGTCGTTTTAAGCTTTAAAAATTTGTACTTTTTATTTAAAGAAAATAGAGTATCAAATTTTAAAATCTTATTGACCTATTTTTTTATTTAATGTATCATACTTTTGCTTTTTTAAAGAAACAATACAATGTCTCTAGACCATTACTGTGTATACCGTGCTTTCAGATTTCCTAGCTACGTCGAGATACAGCAACCGTGTACATTCGAAGTAAAGGGGAGATCGTGGCTTGTGGCAAATTCACATTCACCGTTTATGGCTCACGTCTCAGTAATATTTCGCATTTAGGGAGCGGTGTATCATATTTTTAGTATCGAAATATTGTTTACGTCAGAAATGGATGCGTTTACTGTTAAAAGATGATCAAGTCAAGTCATTTAAAGAATAATAACTTGATCATATTTAATAGTAAACTATAAGATATAAAATAAGTAAGGCGTTGTATTTATAATTGGTTTTGCATTCAACTAAAAATTGCCTTCTAATAATAATACATAATAAATAATGTTTATTGAATATACTACATTCATATAGATAATAAAACGTTTAATTGAATTCTCTTAAAAAATTGAAAAATAACATAAATTCTCAAAACGTAAGAAATATTCTTTAAATTACATTAAACTAATTTAAATTTAAACACTCCGTCGATGCACAACGCATTTGAATGAAGGTAATGAAGTATGGTATCGGCGATGCATGACGGCTAATAACCACTTCACTATTGCGGTTGGACTCATTCTCAAGGGATACGCACTCCACGACAGCTGACCGTGCATGCTGCTGTGATGTGAGCGACTGTTTGCCATTGGGTTACATTTTAATATTTCCATTTAAGATGTTCATGTCTAATAGACCAAAACGCATTCTGATTATTTCATTTAAGGGAGATTTTTACCAGTGGTGGTCATAAAATTTAAAATTTCTTACGTTCCAAAATGAAAAATGACATAAAATTCACCAATTATTAAGGAAGAAAATACCTAAATAAAATAAAAATATGTGGTTAAGTAATTATAATAATGAGGCTTTGGTTGGGACAGATTTGTAATAATTTATATAAATTCAATATGTTGATTAATCATAAATAATCTTATAAATAAGTATTTTAATAACACTTCATTTGCTTCGTTTTTAAATAAAATTTAAAATGCATAAGACCGGGAAGCATTTTCAATTTAAAATAAAAATATACATAACAATAACAATTACTATTAAAACATTATAATAATCATTTAATAATTAAATTATTCTTTAAAGTTAGAATAATTATACTACAAATTTAAATTATTTTTTTACGTACAATAAAATCATTGAAATAGATTACGCAACGTTTTTTTTGGGTGTATATGAAATAGGCCCTTACATTTAAGTTACCTACTACATTTTTCAATAAAATGTTTTTTCTCTAAAAAGTTTGAGCCGATAAATATTGAAAAATCATTTATTGTCTCATACTAGTTTAGAAGCCTAACTAGCTACTTTTTGGTCATTTTTATTCAAAGATAATGAAAGCCTTTTCCGGGAAGTATCACCACAGACAGATTTCCTTCGTGCCGGACCTTCAGAAGGAGTTGGAGTACCTTTCCTTCTCTGAATTCCTACATTCCCAGTTTTTCTTCCAGTATTTGGTGTTTTAATTAAACCCGGTTTATCACAATGTACAGCTAAATTTCCACTTTTGGACCAATTGTCAATTTGAGCTTCTCTTGATTCTTTAAGAATTGTACGAATAGCTCCAGTTTCTCCAACTATTTCTTGAAGTTTCTGAATTGTTGTATACAAACACACCGCACTAACTAGTCCAAAGTCAAATAAACTGCACATATGAACTACAAAGTTTTTATATAAATTTTTTAATAGTAATTCTTTTCCTTTATGCTGGACAAACATTTGACATGCCAAAGGAATTTGGCAATCACCCACAAATCCACATTTCATAACGTGCAAATTCCACATTTTCATTAATTCTTTTTCACCTTCATTTACGTCTGTAAATTCATCAATCATCATCATTGTTTTATTCTGTAACCATTCAGGATCATTTTCTCCCTCAGAATCAACATCCATTTCCTTAGGATAAATAGGTAAACAAGTTGTTGTATGGTGGTATAATCTATTATGACCAGTAATAAATGGTCTCTGTCCATCGTATTCACAATCATCCAATTCTAAAAATTCTGATAAACTAGGTTTTGGCCTTTTTGGATGACACACTAAAATATGAGTTACAGATGCTCTACGAACAGGTCCATTCCTTGAAAAAGCACAAACAGAAGGTTGAGATATCAGGTCATGCGGAGATCCAGTATAAGAACCATCATACATTTCATTAATTGCTACATCTATTCGTGCCCCTACAGAAATAGGAACATAAGTAAACGTAAATCGAGAATGACACAATTTTAAATGTTTTAAAAGTGTATACAGCTGATTACAATTCAAACTACACCACGGACAGTGTAAATCTTCACAAGCTTCTGTTTGTTGACGTGAATTATTATTATAGACGAATTGGTACACAATCTGTAATTTTTCTAAATTATTATTATTGCCATTTGTTATAAGCGGTATGTTTTCTTTATTCTCCTGTAAAGGGTAAGGTTTGGGTCGGTCAACGATTCGAGCGCTGGCTTCTGGAGACCAATTAAGTTTAAATTTTAAAACTGCTCCTTTCATAAAAGCATCCAAATTACCACATGTTTCTACTAAATCGTTGACGTTTTCCCAACTGGAATGTTTTTTTGGTGAATTTTTTGAATTTGTTGAAAAATCTTGTACAACGATGTCATAATCTCCATCACTTAAGTAACACCTATTATGTTTATCATAAACAGTTAGTTCAGCACCGTATAATTTTGTATTATTATCTAATGTACTTCCATTTGATTTCCTCTTCTTCAAAGCTGGTTCGTCATCATCATTATCTCTATCAGGAGTAATTTTTACTCTAAATAACAAAATATATGATTTAACTAACGGACCACTTGAAGGGTTAAACGATTCGGTAGGAATACTTATTGTTGGTGCAGTCAAGGGTAGATGTTGTTCATTTGGATTAATAGGAACATCAGCAGTTCCAAGAGTTACTTGCATGCTAGGCGCAGAACTATCTTTGCGCTTTTTATGGCTTATTTTTAAAAGAACTGTTTCTACCTGAGCTATTTGAGCATTATAGTCCAACGATTTATTATTAAACCCCAAAAACGTCAGATTAATATAACCCGGTTGAATAGTCAATGCATCTCTTCTAGAATTTACCTTTTCCAATAGAGAGTCCACTTTGAAATTTTGTCTACTTCTATGAGGTCTTGACATTCTATGTTGCATATAGGTTAATGTTCTATTAAGAAAGATAGGCTAAAAAAAAATTAATAACTAACATATCCATAAACAAAATAAATAACTTACTGAACACATATTCCTTGTACGTAAATATCTGTAAATTTGTGTAGGTTCTGAAAAAAATATTTATCGTTAACGTTGTTTAGTAGGTATAAAGAAAACATTGCTTACTCTCAAAAGCTTGTAAAAATAATTCATGATCTGCTTGAATATGATCAATTCTTGGAGTCTTTGTAGTATCAGGATCCTTTTCTCTTTTTTTTGGAGGCATTATGTGTAAAATAATATATTTTTAATATTAAGTACCCGCGAAAACAAGGCAACCGTTTACTTCTTTCTCATATGGCGTGCTTTTCTCACTCTGTTTGTAACTTTTGACAATTTTGACATCTACATCTGAGCTGCGTTAAGGCTAGATTACAATTCAAGTTACATTAAAACGGATGTTGTCTTGTACACATTTTTAGCTAATATAATAATAATATACGGACTACGGAGGTATTCGTTATGTTATGAACCACCTAAAACAATTGGATAGTACATTTGTCTTATACCGAAATGGTAAATCCTCGGCTCGGATTTAGCTGCGTTCGGGTTACTCACTCCTTAACTCTTTTCACTCCAAGTCTACTTTTGACGTCTTTTGATTGGATAATAGTAGACTTGGAGTGAAAAGAGTTAAAGGAGTGAGAATAGCCGAACTTACCAGTGTGAAATTTTGTTTTGCTTGTTCGACTGGGAAAACTGTCAGCTTTACACCGAGTGTACACTGGTAACCCTCTGCTTCAGAAGACTAAAAACAAGCACACAGATTTCCTTGAAGTTTAGATTGTCCCACATCAAGAGTCTATAGTCGTTGCGTTGCTCCCACTTTAGTTGTTTAGTTTTTATCTCCAGGGCAAGTAAATAATGGTGTGTTTACTATATAGGGAGCGGGAAAATAACTATTTACTTACCCTTCACTCTTCAGACGTTACCGACGTAATTTAATTACTTACAGCGACTTGTATTTTTATAATTAATTTTCCTTTTGGCTCGACTTGAATAACGAATGGATGCTTTGTGTATCAATATTAGTGCTGTATTTAATTACATAGATACTTCTGTTTCATATCCACGAAATTATACTAAGGTTATATCTTATATATTTAGTTTTAGCTGTTATTCTTTTTTCTTGCATCTTATCTAATCAAAGTTAATTCTAATTCTGTATTAGTTTAAGCATTATTCATGTATCTTATCTTTAAAAGCAATTAAAAATATGAATAACTTGATATAGCTAATGGTTAGATTGAAGAATGGAAAGCAACTTTTAGTGTTAAGAAGAAGAAGAAGAAGAAGAATCGGTAACTATGGACACAGAATTAATAACAATCAGAATACTAACTCCCATTGGCGGGAAAAGTTCGCGCACCGTCTTCGCGCACGTTAGTCCGCCATGTTCTTAAGAAGTGAATGTGCCAGGCCAGTATTAGCGACAGTACGCCGCTAGTATAATTTTTATACAACTAGTGTTCGCAAGTCTCTAGACAATTTCGTCAATGTATAATCAGTTATTTAAGTGTTTGGTGTAATAAAAGTGGTGGTAGAATGAACCAATTCGACTATAAATTAATTTTAGGAAAATATTTTTCATCGGTAATAGTGTTTCCTAAATAGCAAAACCCTGATATCTATTGTGTATGAGTTGAATTGAAGTGCCTATGAAAAAAAATAATGCTAAACGGAGGAAATGATACAATTATATAAGACTGGTTTATGAAAGAGCTACAAATTATTCGAGTACGGCCCTGAACGTTTTGACTAAGAATATGGCCGATGTATATTGAAGGTCACCGAATCTGGCTACAAATGATAAATGGTGAAAACTTTGAGTTTGGGTTCTGATTGTTATTAATTCTGTGCTATGGACCATGGGGATGGGGAATTACTTGTTCTATTGGTGGTATCTGTTCTGTGACTTACTGCATTTTGACTGTGGTTCGTGTTCGTATGGAAACGTCAAGACAAGATAAAGTTGAATAATAGTGAATAAGAAAAATTAGATATTAATAATATTTATTATATTACAACAAGATGGAGTGCGTAGGTAAGTTATTTTAATATTTTATTTATGTAATATACACCTTAGTAAAAAAGATGGTGCACTAAATCTTATGAATACCTATATATTTTTATTTTATAGGTTGAAAATATTGCAATTCATTGTCAAAAAAAAGTCATATCTTGATTATTTATTTTAATTTTTTAAATTTCTGCCAGTTATTAAAATGTGTTTTAGGCGGTGACAATGATAGCATTGATAGTAAAGTTTTAAGTACTACTGAAGAAAACTGTACCAAAGAAGAAAGTGATAATTTAACAGAACCTTCGGAATGTAAAATACCTAAAACAGATTTGAGGGAAGAATCGTCAATTTCAAATACATCAAATAATGCTCAAGATATTGTTGAAGTGAAAGTAATTTATAATAAAAAGAAATATGATGTTAGGGCACAGTCAAATTCAACTATTTTGGAATTTAAAAAACAATTACAGGGTTTGTTAGGTGGGTATATTTATGTAATTTTCGGTTAGTACATTCTCATTCTGAATTAAAGTACAATGTTTGTTGGAAATTGTTACATTAGTTTTATGAATAATATACTATTACATGTACGTTACTAACGATGTGCAGTGCTAGCTTTAGATATAAATTGCCCTGAACTTAGGTCAATTTTGCGTCCCCCTCCCAGAATAGGAATAACATTCAAAATTGAAATAAAGGAATCGTTGCCTTTTCATACAATCCGTCAGTAATTTATAATCTCTATCAGTTTATGGGCACTAACCACTAAGATGATGAAAAGCAAAGGCCCTAGGCCTACGAGGCCTAGTCGGAAAACCGCCCCTGATGATGTGCATTTAAAGCGCTTAAATATAAAGTCCGTGACATCATATTAGATATAACGTATAGTAGATAAAGACTACACCATTTTATTATCTTTAGTAGAAGCCGTTTTAGTATTCATTGAAGTTGTGCATATCACATGAAGCAAGCTCCACAACAAACAAATATCAATCACCTTTATTTCAAAATAATAAGGCTGCAGTATGAAAGTTTTTTGTTTATGTAAATGTTAAAATTGAGTTTTTCTGAAAAATTTTATCGAATCGTTTTGATAAAGTGGCATATTTGTGAAGTCAGCTTGGTTTTTAGATTTTTAATTTATATTTAATTAGTGTCTGAAAAAAAATTTTTTCACCAATCATACAGAAATTATTCACAAATTTTTACTTCTGTATAGACTAATTTGTGTGTGAAACAGATGTAGTGTGACTGAGACAATATACATTTAGCGAATACTGCGATTATCGCGGGTTGTTCTTTCTCTTCGTGTACATTACATCCCAATCATTCCTTCTTAATACGCGGTACTCTCACTTTTTTATATGTACTTTTTTCACGGATTAATCTATTTGGAAAGTAAACTTACTGTATGGTGAAACTATAAACAGATAATAAAAGTGTGAACCTTTATATATACCTAAATATTGCCGCTTACAATCAAGTAATTTGGTTTGGGACAGCGTACGAGTCGATGCTCGTAACCTATTCATAGACCGTCACTTAAGATTTGGATAATTCTAATTTTCAAACATGTCTTGTTGTTTCTACCTAACAAATTTGTTCACAGTTTTTTTACAAAACTACCCTGTAATTTAGTTAAATATTTATTGCACGTAACCTATGCGTTGGACGTCACTAAAAATTTGTTTAATTCTTGTTTTTAACCGTTTCGTGACAAAAAATTTTAATGCTCGTCTAACGGGAAGCGTCTAAAGACGCAGTGGTGGAGGCGTAGTTTAGGACGGGAATCAAGCGGGGACGTTTTAACAGTGTCGTAGCTTTGCTTAACCCAGCCCACAATTCATCTCTAATGGCGTCTTGACTCCCCACTCCCCACCCTATTACTACCTAATTTAATCTATTTGTGTTGTTACTTCTGTATCAGAACTTTTAAAATGAGTTGACGTAAATATTTTTACAATATAATGTATTTTTTTTACTAAATCATTTGTTTTAGCTAACCAAATTTATTCTTAATTATTTTTTGACAAAATACCCTGCAATTTATTTAAATAGGTATTTATTGCTTGTAATCAAAGAGGTTGGAAAAGATAGAGTTAACATTAGTAAAATTTTACAATGCGCGAAGGTTGCCAGTTTTCCGCGAGGTGACTTAGGTGGGGGAATGCCACTGCCAAGAACCGATGTGACAACTTGACTGGCGAGGCAACGAGCTCATATTTTAATTGGTAGGTGAGGGGAGTGGGAAATTGGCAGGATGCGCAGTTGCATTCGATCTATCTAGTCGTCTTAAATCTTTGCTTGTAACCTATGTCTAATGCGACAAAAGTGTATTGTTTCGACCTGTGTAATGATCTGTAATGTATCAAAAGCATCAATAAATTACTATGTATGCTTTGCTATCATATTGGAGTTGCAACGAGAAATTAAATATCGCGGCTTGCGGCTGTGTGGTAGATAGTTCGAGACTACAGTGACAAGACGGAAATGTATGTGTAGTAAAACACATGTTTTTATGCAGCGGCACTTCACTTCGTATAAATTTTAATGTTCCCTATGTAAAGATGAACACTTTCGTAATCTGTATAAGAAAGTATCGAGGAGAAAGTATTGCATGATGATTAGGTAGGTAACCTTTTGAGGTTGCCAGGTTATATTACATAATTGAGAAAATTTGACCTTTTTAAGAGTGTTTCTTGTAATTGTTGGAAATATTGTAATCCTCAAAAAATTTCATCAATTTTAGGAGTACCAGATTCTATGCAGAAACTAATGTTTAAAGGACTACTTCAGGATAATCAAACTATTTTGAGTTCGGGCATTATTAAAGGTTCTAAGATTATGTTGGTAGGTTCCACTTTAAATGATGTTTTAGCCGTTTCTTCTGTTAGTAAACAGGTAAGGAAACTTCAACATTTATAACTAACATTTTAGAATGTATAAATTTTAACATTATTTGATACCTATTTAGGTATATTAATTTGTAAATTCTTAGGTATAAATAATGAATAATAGGCTCATTTAGTAACATTTCCAAAATTACTTTTTTTATTTAATTTTGATAAAGAACTTTGTATTTGGAGCAGCAATGAATTTTTTTTTCCAATCAGACAAGAATTGATCAAAATATTGGGGTATAAAAAGACCGACTCTATGCTACAGACATGACGTCACCGGCTCTCACAAGCGTATTGCGAAAGTTCCGCGTTCCGCTATTGCGATTTAAATTTGTTTTTATTTGTCGACAGCTTGAGACGTTTACTTTTTAATCGCCGTTTCGGGCAGCACATGAGACAAAATATCACTCAGTGTGCGGCCAAACCTGACTCTAGATAGCCGGTGACGTCACAACTGGCGAGCTCGATTTGAACTTTTTGGAATTTTTTACTGAGTAAATAAGCATCAGAAAATTATAAAATTTTGCATACCCCCCTAAATTCAGTGAGCTCTTTCAGAATTTGTAATTTAAAAAAAATTGATAAACGAGCCTATTATTTTGTTTAACCCTTTCGTCATGGTGAACGTACTGGTACATGTCACTAAAGGTGCTGTTGACGGCCGACTGCCGTACTCGTACGATATCTGATCCTATGAACCAGCCCTAGTGTCTTATACAAAATAATAATTTTATGATTTTCCTTGCCTACAAACGTACCGGTCCGTCGCACATGACACATATTTAATATAAAGGTGCCGTACGTGAACGGCGCATATTTCTAATTTACAAGCCGCGCGCCGTACCGGTACGTTTCGTCAATATACCGAGTGCCGTACCGGTACTGCAAAAAAGTTTTCGTATTTTTTATTGTTTTTATTATGAATAAAATAACAAATAAATGTATTTCAGATATTTATTACTAAGGAACATACATTTAACGAATTCTTTTATTATAATAAAAATGAAATCAATATTTTTTCATTGTATGAAAAATGCGGAAACATGGATGAGCACATAGTGCAACGTCACAGTCTGTACACATGAGTCTAGTGTCCTTTCTTCGCCGTTTTTGTAATATCGACATGGTACAAACATGACGCCTTTGAGTACGTGAACCCTGTGCAACGGTAACATGTATAGAACATTATTGTATAAGTGGGGACGCTGCCAATAGCGGCGTAATGCACAGGGGCACACATTTTACTTGGCCCGGTGGGGACTAGTGGGAGTATGATTCTCTCACCCTTGACGAAAGGGTTAACCAAACATTTATTTTTGTTCTGGCAACATGAAATTTGTGTGAGTGGTATAATTCAAAAACAGCTTTATTGACACACGAATATACTTTGTTTTCTGATTAGTTGCTAATTAAAAAAATACTCCTTGACCACCCAAAAATAATGCGAATTTATTGTCTATACCTATTTGATTATTGAATAGATATAGACAATAAAGTCGCGTTATTTTTGGGTGGTGAAGTAATAAATTGTCAGTAAAAATTTCAACTCAACTATTTATAAATATAAGCAGGTAAAAAGGTACACTCTGTCTTACAGAAGTCGAAGTCGTCATCGAAAAATGAAAACCTTTGAGAAGAAAATGAGATGTATCCATTTTTAAATCATAATCCCTTCTCTTTGGCTTTAGGATAAGACACATTGTTATTTAACAGATAATTTAATAAAGCAATTATTGTTTATAAAAATAAGATCAAAATATGCCAGACATTTTTTTCAATAAGTTACACATTACTTTTTATACACTGCATTCATTTGTGGTAGGCCAATGATAAATTAAATAATAAGGCATCATAGATAGATAAACCCTGTAAATATTTCGCCAAAAATAATTTTTTTCAATTAGATACTATATGGCTCTAAACACACTCTGCGTCTTTTAGTACAAAATCATCAGATAGTTATTTTGTTTTATAAATTTTCTAAAAATGTGTGGGTAAAGTTTCCCATTGTGTTTCTCAACTGGAGTAAATTACACCATTTCATTTTAGGATGTAGTCGAAATGGAAAAAGCAACGACTGCCAAGGAACCTTTATGTAGGCAAAAAATACATAGGAAGGTTTTAGACAAAGGATTACCTGAAGATGTTATGCCAGGAATAAAAAACCTTAAAGTTTGTATTAATATTAATAATAACTACAAAACATTTGTTTTTACCATTTAAAATTCTAGGAAGGTTTGCCGCCAGTGCCATTATCCGGTATGTTAAATAAACATGGTGGGAAAGTGAGACTGACTTTTAAATTAGAAAGTGATCAACTATGGTTAAGTACTAAGGAACGCACTGAAAAATTACCCATGGGATCCATTAAAAGTGTTGTTTCAGAAGCCATTGAAGATCATGACGAATATCATATATTGGTAGGTATAATTTTTTAATATATGTAATAGTGGTGCTTTTTAAATAACGATATAATATTGGTGTTCTATTGATCAACTGACTGGAATCAAGGAAAACAAATATGTAACGTAAAGTAGTTTTCGAGAAGATTGAGCTTATATTTTTAACTGTGAAAGTTTAAAATGAGATTTGAAAGTTTGAAATAGGAGAAATATTAATTTTTCTTATAAAAGTATTCAAAAAATCAATTTAATACCATAACATCAACTTTATTTGAGTCTATAAATAATTATAAAATTTATCTCCCATCAGATAAACAAAATATTACTGTATTAAACAGATTTTTTTAATTTAACAACTTTTTTCAGAAAAAATAAAATTTTTCTCATTTTGAAAAAACTTTGGGGATATTTTGAATAACATTTTTTTTATAAAATTTTTCAATAAAAAAATGCCTAATATGATTTTTTCAATTTTGGGAATACTTATCGAATGATGATGGTATGCCTTGGCAATTTGCCAGGAAGTTGATACTGCTCCAAATAATTGACATCCAACCAACCGACGGTTGGTTGGATGTCAAACTTGTCTAGATTCGCTGTAAAATGATCAAATTAGAGGGTTGATGCAATCTTATTGAACAGACCCTGTATACTCACCTTTGAGATGTTTTTTTTTTTAATTTGCAATCATTTCAAATATTTTATTGTGGCAGTTGATTAACCTTTCGTTTTCAAACTATTTAATTCTAGAATTTTGTCTCTATCAATGGTTCATAATTTTATATAGGTTAACTTTTTGAAATATATAGTACAGCATTTCATTAAATATTAAATAATTTATAGCATAATTATTTTAGGGATTACAGTTGGGACCCACAGAAGCCTCACGTTATTGGATATATTGGGTTCCCGCACAGTACGTAGATGCTATTAAAGATGCTGTATTGGGGAAATGGCAGTATTTTTGACTCCTCTGGATATTTGCTGGAGCTGCAAATACCAAACAAAGTGGATTCAATAATGATTGCATGATGAAAGATAATCAATTTTTTTATGCATATTACTCAAGGGAATCAAACATACGTTTTATTTTCAAATTAAAAATTGTAGTAGATTTTATAATTTTATACATTTATAAGTTTCGCTTTTGTGATAAAAAGCCTTTAAGATTTGTTATAAATTTTCTGAGTAAGTTGTGATTACGTATAATTAATGTGTGTCTTAAGATATAAATTATTTAGAGGAAATTTTTATTATTCTAACCACCAAAAATGTATATGCATCTTATATTTAAGAACCCTTGAAACTCTTTATTAATTATACAAGATTTAAATATATTACATCAAGCAAAATTCAAACTTCGTTAGCTGATAGATTATAAACTAGCACAAATGGAGTTTAATGAATTAGAGGCCAAAGGCATTATAAGGGAAAATTTATAGATCCTTAACAGAGTGGGAGCAAATGTCAACATTTTTTAATTTGAAACGGAGTGTATTTTGTAATAATAGTATTAAACCAGGGAAGTACCATTCATGGAAGAGACATACAAGAGTACATTTAATTATTTGCGACAAGGTCACGGCACTGGATATGGATATATATGTTCAAAAAACTGAGTCTTCAATAGCTGCTATACAACATCCATTAAATGATATCAATGACGATATTAATTTCAACATTTTTCTATTGATTTAGTGTAATTTTTGATATTTGTATAAATTTAAAAGCCTAAAAAATTACCGATTATTCATTCCTGCTGTTGTTATTTTCTATTTTTTTATCTTTCGTATCAATCGTATCTATCTAGACTATGCTGAATATGTCAATATTTACAATATTTCATTTATGTAAATTAAAAGTTTTTTTTTTAGAAATGCTAAACCGGAAAAACATTTTATCTACCGTGGTAGCGTGCGTAGTACGTTGTGGTGTGTGTACTTGGACACATCCATGGACTGGCTTCAGTCCCTTGCTCTTGCATTGTCTTTGGGTAATAGATGTGTGACTACGTTTTTTCAAATGTATTAATTTTGTCCTGGATAGTCTTTTGGTCTTTTCTATCAAATAATGAAAACTTAAATTTAAGAGATTCTCTCTATAACTTTTCTAGAAATACATGAAACAACTATGACACTTATTTTTGTCTTCTCTTGATTTTCTTTTGTTTCAACCAGTATGCATATTATAATAATCCAAAACATCAGCGTTGGTACAGAAAATGGTACAATATTTATCGATGACTATAGAAATAAAATTTGGCAAGGTCATCGATTCTCCAGATGTATTTATGTGTGGTTATATACTTGAGAATAATCAGCCAACAGTTGCAATTGAAAATAAAAAATAGTTGATTGATGATTGGGTTACTTTGTGAAAATCCATTTCTAATAAAAAAAAATTATTTATTTGTCAATTTCCACTTTATTGTTCTACGACTAGTTTCATCCTATGTGATTTGGTTATTTTCATTTTCAAGTAGGTAACTGTATATTCAGTTACCTACTTGAAAATGTCCGAATAGGATGAAACTAGTCCTAGAACAATAAAATAAAGTGGAAATTGATAAGTAAATAAAAAACAGTTTCGCAAAAAATTTTTTATTGCAATTAAAAATGTTGCATATCCAATACATTTATTTTGTTAAAAACTCAATTTGCTGAAAATCCCCGTGATAAAACCCTTCTGAAATTGGAAAAGAACAAGACACTTTTTCTATTTATTTATGTTTATTTAAACAAAATGACAAAAAGAGACAAAAGTTAATAAACACATTTTCTCTTAAATATTCGCACCAGGTATTTACATTTCACATTTCGAGTGAACTGGCTATAAATCAATGGACTAGTCTTTTTTGTAGGTAATTTAATTAAGTAAACTTCAAGTTCATCATCTATGTGATCGAAAGCTTAATATTTTTTTAACATTCTCGGAAACACATTCTTCACTCTATGATGGTAGGTAATGAAAAGCCAGATTTTAGGGTAGTTTACTGTTACAATACTGTATAAAATTTTAGCCGTCTGGGGATTTTGCCGTTGTAGAATAACTAAATTATTAGAAATATTTTCAGCTGAATGTGTTATAACTGCCTTATACAAGTAAATATTAATTCATTAGCTAACAAATCTTATACGATTTTGGACGATCTTGTTCACTTTACCTAAGAGATTTACTTGGGCGAATTTGTTAAAACATTGAACTGCCATTTTTTTATACAATACTTCTTCACCTTATGAAACACTTTGGATAGTTTATTTGGAAATGACTTATAGAATTTTAAATGAAGCTCTAAAGAAAATCCTAAATTTTTGTAAATTATTCACTTTTAATAGTCGTAAAACAAATATTACATTGTTTCTTTTATGTAGGCAATTTTATATTTTTAGTTTTCCTGTCGTTTTAATTTTATCATGGCAGTATTTTTTAATTAAAGAAAAATAAGATAATACTTTTTAAAAATGTGGTTTTCTTTTTTTAAAGGAAATTTTGTATACAGCAGATTTTTGTTATATTAATTATTATTATTTATAAAATTATAGACTATAAAGTCAGGAGAACAATTATTTTAAATAAACTATGAAATTTAGAAGTGAAATATGTTCTTGTTAAGTGGCTTTGCACAATTGAAATAATCGGAAGCATTATTGTAATTATATGCTGTTTACAACAAATCAGCTTGGAAAATGTGTATTTTAAAAAAACCTCACGAAAATATGATAATCTATTCAGCTTAGCAAAGAATTGAAACCAAACAAAAGAAACAACATGGATCTTATTTTATGCAAATTGCAAATGTGAGTGTAGAAAACTTGTGAAAATAATAATTCTTACACATGTTCACTATCACAAAATTGGTATGACAAAAGATAAAATAATTTTACCTTTGCGTTATGTAGGGTTGAGGAGGGCCATTTCTAAGAAATTTTATTTGAATTGTCGATAAGAACATTATTTGAATATACGTCACTTTGTGGTTGTGGTTAATTTTACGATTAGGTCAATTGTGTGAAGCCTCTGACGGGTAATACTTCAGAAACAAAACCTATGTGATGTCTTTACGGCAAAGGTTTCAAATTATTTGGAAATAATAACATCATTATGTATAAAATAATTGTTAAGAGTAGTGAATTAAGTTTTTTGTTTAATTATTACTTTGGTAACTGAATAGATGTAATATTTAATTAATTGTTAATTTTCTATTTTGGCAACTTAAGTATAGTTGTAAATGCGTCTCAAAGTAATTAGTTTTATTTTTATTATTTTCTTTTCATAATAACGCCTTATACAAGAACTTTTGATTTTTGTAAATAATTTGTTAAAATTATCATATTTTAAATATATTGGCACATTGTAACTAGAATTTTACTGTAAATAGAAATGGAATTTACATAGTGTTATATATAGTGATTTTCTTTTTCTTGACCGTTGATATCAATTAATTTTATGTGTAGATTCTTAGGTTTCATTTAATCATATGACCGAGAAACCTAAGAATCTTCACATCAAACTAATTAAGTGTTGAAGGAAAAAAAGCAGTTTATTTTGTAAATTGCACCAATCGAATAGATTCTTAGTTTGTACCGAAAGAATTTCTACAATTAATTATGTCTTGATTTTATGTTTTTCTATAATTAAAAAATATTTTATTTAGAATATAACCTCATAATAGAGTGATGCATATATATTGTCAGAATTTTAAAGTGGTAAAAATGGTAAAAATTTCATATTTTGGTACATATAGTATCTTAGTGTCATTTTTTAAAATAGCTAGGTATATTTAATTTTTATTTATATAATTTTCTGAAAAAAAAATTTCAAATATAAATATTTTTTCCCAGATAATGATTTGTTTAATTTTTCCTTGCCACCAGTTTTAAGACTTTCAAGACCGACTTTTTTGGAGACTTTACCAAATATTAATTTTATTCAAAAATATTGATTGTTAAAGAAACTTCGTGTCCGATTTTTATTTTAGGGCAATATAGTGAGAGTCCGATGGGAATAATCTTTAGGGTTTTTCTCCGTAGAGTGATAGATAATATTTGGTGAAAACCATAATCTGAAATGTCGGAGAAAAAGTACTGAAATTTTTAACTGTAAAAACTGATATTTGTAGTAGAAAACATGTTATTTCATGAAAAAATATAATGAATAGAAATTTTCTGTTAAAACTTGTAAAAGGGTTATTGAATATATAGAATGGTCCAGTTTCCCAGGCGGAAACAGCAGGGTACGATAGAACATCGAAAGGAAATATGACATAATTGCCTCTAAAACACACCGTTTTTAAGAGTTTATTTTTAAAATATCTCAATCGAACAATATTAAAAAAATATTTTAGTCAGCTAGGTATTAGGATTTTTAAAAATAAATATCAAACTAACTTCCAAGCACAGTTCGATGGTTTTTAATAGCAATTGACTTACAATGGTGCATTCTACGAAAAAATTATTGGCATTTCGCGAAAATAAAACCTATAAATAAATAACAAATAGTGGCTAGGACCAGTGGCGCAGAAGTTCCGGTAGGAAAAAGGGTCACTGGTGATGTTTAGAAACTTTTAAAATGAGGAAAAATTAGTGTTCCATTTTACATTATCAATTTTTTTTTATTATTGTCGTTCGTTTGAGATATTTAAAAAAACCATTTGGAAAATAAAAACTTCAACACCCTGTATCTCAAAAACAGTGTGTTTTAGAGGCAATGTTTATGTAGCACTCATATTTTTTTTCAGAAAATAGATTGGGAGTTTGTAAGAACATTTAATATAAGTAAAAATTTAACGTTCAATCATTTTACAAAAATATCTTTTTAATGTTAAAAAAAATACTTAAGTAATTTCAAAATTATTTCACATTAATGAAAAATAAGCTCGGGACATTTCTATTTTTCATATTTGTAAAGTTTTAATTACTTTTTGTATTGCTTGTAATCTAAACTTGACAAAATAAAACAATATATTTTTTTAAGTATATGAAAAGTATTGTTAATACTACAAGCAAGTTAAATTAAAATGTTATTAGAAACTTGAAAGCACATATTTTTATTAAAATTTTAAATTTTCCAAGGTTATGTGGAATGTACTGGTATATTATCATGTTCAAGGTAAAAGTGTCCAACTATTTTATAGTTTAGTTTCTGAAAATTATTGTAGAATGGAATGGGATGGAATATTAATAAAAATTCAAAATATATTTGGCAAATTTATCATCTCTGTTTAATTTGCTATTAGTGTAAACTTTGAGGTAAACTTAAACAATAAACCAATTATAAACATAAATACACCAAAAATAACAATACAAGTATTATGGTAACCAAATTACTATAATAGACAATCGATTTCCTTATTTAAATTAGAATTCGTCCAATCTAAACTGATATTATCTAAATGGTTATCAAAATCTACTAGTTCACTATATGCAGCATTCTCTAATAATGTTATACATGCATTTATAGAATCAGAACTGAAAGAAAAATTAGGTTTTTCACATGGTCTGTAGCTTCCATCTACATACTGGGCAATTTTCAAAGCAACTTTTCCCATGTGTATACTGGTATTTGTGCTGTTTACCTACAAAAGATTTTTGTTGAATAAACAAGTTAAAATTAAAATTAAAATTTAAAATTATAATATAAGAAACAATCTCGTCAATGTTGTGACTAGTAGTGATACCTTAAAGGATGCCCAAATTTTACCAGCCACGAAATTACAACAAAATTATTTGAAACAATTTTAAATATTGTAGAACTACCTTAATAACCCAAAGAAATTAGAGAATTGGCAATATTATTACATCAAAGTACATTCAACCTCATTGTCGATTTTTATAACGACGCTAAAATATGCAGAGTGATTTAATTTAAATATTAAGAATGTCTTTCTGATTTTTTCGGGCATTAAGCCACTACTCTCCAAATTATTAAAACGGTTATTAAATTAACTTCTGCACCACCATAAGGAACATACATTATTTTGGTAAATGTTGGTATTGTAAAATCTCACAACAAAATTATTAAACTATACTCTGTCTCACCAACAGATGCAAATAGACTCCGCCCCAAAAATATCCGCTAAATTTGAATAGAATTTCTCAATTGGTCGTATTTATAGAACCCCGAATTACAAAGCAACCGCTAGATTTGGCTGACAACAAGGGTCAGCTCTGTTTTACACATTAGACCAGTTAGAACGCATAAACGCTAAACTTTCTTACACGAGTTGTAATCTCGGTTGTAATAGAACTTTGTGAAAATATTTTTTTTTTTTTTTAAATCTACCCCTATAAAAATACAGCAGTTGGAAACATTAAATTCTTAATATATCAGGGACTCCAGAAGATTTTCTAATGAATTTCGATACGCTTATATTTCGTTTATGTTGCAACAACTCTGTGTAGTATGAAAGAAAGTAATTGCCGCTAAGGGATAGTTTGGGGTTATAGGGGTTGATGCTACCCCTACATATTTTTTGTCAGTTGCCCAAATGAAGTTCTCGAAGTATCATCTGATGGCCAATTGAAATCTGAAACTATTTCAACTCTTTCATTTTTCTCTTGAAGGGAACAGTTTTCCAACAACAAAATTTGAAAACCTTCAGTGGTTTCTAAGATATTAAGGATAATGTTTCCAACTCTCAACTTTGAAGGACTGCATTTCTGGAGGGGCACATTTTTTGAAAAAATGGTATTAGAAAAATCATCTTATTTTTTGACAGAAACGAGTGGTTATAGTTTGTCGGTGCAATTTAGGGATACCCTGTATATCTACTTACAATGACCAAATATGAGGAACTGCAGTTGGATGCAATTTTATCAGCAATTCGATGATAAGCTCTCTCAAAGGTGTTGTCTCTTAAGTAATTATCTGGTGCAACGTAATAGCCTGCTATGGTTAACCCTTTTTTTGATGCAAGTTCATCTATCTAGAATCAGAATATGTCACTTTCATAAAGCAAAAGTATTTAATCAAAAATACCTGCATTAATGCAATTTCTGCCATGGGTGTAAGATTAAGGGTAACATGGAATAATGGTACAGCATCAACAAATTCAATTTCCTTATTACCTATTGAGGTTTTTGCTAAAAGTACTCCATTTACTGAACAATGAGGATATTTTGCTGCATGCAAAATCATTTTACAGTAAGCTTTTCCACTAAACTTAACGTTAGACATTTTTAATTTTATTGACAGTAAACAATTGTTCTGAGTCCTTATGACAGGATAAGATCCTTCGAAGAAATGATCAATAGGTCTTTTCCTTTGCAATGATAGAGTACACTAATGTAGGTTTTGTCTGTCTTTAACTTATATCTGAACTGATGTCATCTCTGTCAGTGTAGCTCAGTGCTACACTTCATGTGCAAAGGAAAGGACCTAATAGCTGTGTTTGGTGACCCAGTTCAGAACGTCCTGACTAAAGTTAGCGAATTATATGAACTGAACCCGAATTGCTAGAACTTTAAAAACTATTTTGTTCGGTGTACAAACATGTACGTACACTCGGGATTTTTACGTTTGATAGTTGTTGTCAAAGTGATATTTATTTTAAAATTACAGGGGGAAGTTGTAACTTTTAGTTCGGGAGTCGGGACGTTCTGGACTGGGTCACCAAACACACCTAAAGCTAGGTTCTTAAATTCGCTCCGAGATGAGAGCAGAGCCGCTTTCCAGTGACGTTCTTGAGTCACTCAGAGCAACTCAGGAGTAAGCGCCAGCTACTTTCGGTGCAATAGAACGGCGTAGAGTAGTTGAGGCGTAACTCCTGAGCTGCTCTGAGTGACTCAAGAAAGTCACTGGAAAGCGGCTCAGAGCGAGAGCAGATTTTGGGTCACGTGGTACTCGAGTTCCGAATCGGCGTAGCTCTAGTATACACGATACATAAATTTAATCTAGTATATGAGTGACATGACAGCAAACAGAACAGCAATGCAATGGCTGCGTTCTTGTTCATCTAAGCTGCATTCAGTGCGTTAATAAAAAGCAAGGTTATGATTGATGAACTCACAGGCCATCATATGCTTTTGGTAATTGTTGTCGTGGTATTACGTATAATGACACACGAAATACCACGCCAACAATCACCAAAAGCACTTGACGCAGTTAAAAATAAAAAAAAATTAATCTTGAGGTCTATTGTGACGTCAAAAGGACAGCTACAAGAATAAGTAAATAGTTAAATAGTGGGACAGCTGCTGCTTGGAAGAGCTGAACGCTGAACCCAGACAGTTTTAGATAAACCCAAGGCTGGTAAACTCTAAAGGTTACCCCATCTGAACCTGACCTAACTCAATATATCATACGTCACTTGGCGACCCTGGGTTCGTCCTTCTCTGTTGCAGAGCAGTGCTTAGTCTTAAGTGTCTCTTTTTATTTTAGTATGTAAAATAAATGACAGACCACGGTCGCCAGCTCTGCCTCATCCCGCATTTTCCTCGCCCTAATGCTGCTTATTGATATAACCTGTACAAAGTCTATACGCCTTGAGATAAACTTGCCATTTTATAACCTCTTAAAAATAATAACCATAAGTCAAACATAACCTAAAAGTAATAAGTACTACCAAAGATCATGTATACACTAGATAGTCAGACCTATTGTTTAATTTTATCGCTCATAAATGGACCCCAACTTAAGCTTCATCTCACTTTAACTCATGGTACTGGCAATACTTCTCTGTTATTTGGCATCCAATTTTGCATGTGTTAGAGAGAGAAGATGGGGCGATGAAATAAACAGTGGCTTTGACTATTTAGTATATGAAATGATCTTTGGTACTACTTTTACAAAACTAAATATTTCATAGAACCAGAAGATGCATGTACTAGTTTTTTTTTGCTCTCGACTGTACCCAGTTATTTAAAATGATTTTCAAAATTGAATAAATCAATATCATTGACCATATTAACATGAACTTTTAGTTTTTTAAATATAAAAAATATCAAATATTTATCTCTCTCTAAAGAATAACAAAGATAGAGACAGTGATCTACATCATTTCTGTTAATTTGTGTTCTATGATTTCTGTTATGTTGTGATTTGTATTTTGTGATGTAATTTTTCGATTTGATCGACGAACTTATATCTCTCTGGTCCAATTTGATATGAGAAATGTGGAGCGTGGAACGCTCTAGTCTAGTCAATATACGTCAAGGATTGTTAACTAGAAAGGATAGCTTATCAACACCGATTTATTCCCCCAAGGTCACGCAGGCGTGACGTCGCCAACGGTACCGGTACGCTAGCGGCTTGCACCAGCGGTCCTTTTTACAATAGATACTACATTGGCGGGATGCCGTTTTATTCTTTTAGCTAAATAGATCTTGATATTTTATGGACGTTAAAATAAAAATTCGTAGATTTTTATTTTACACAGTTCATCATATACATTAGGTACTTCTATGTATTATGTATAATGAATATAACAATTAATTTGTTTTAAAAACTTATTTTTGAAATCAACAAATAGTTATGTCTATGGAAAAAGAATAAAACACATTCTTTAAAATAAAGATACTTAGTTTTAATACTAAGTATAAAAAAAATATAATGATATTTTAAATTGTAGAAAGTGCAGAGACTGACACATTATATTTTAATTTATTATTTTATTTAATTTACGAGTTTTCCCTCTTTTAGAATCTGAGGAATTACTATTCTTCCTTTTCAATTTTTGTTTCTGGTTGGCCTGAAAATTATTGAAATTTATTTTTATGATTGTTCTTAATTTACAAAATTCTGATATAATTTCAAATGGGAATAACTGAATTTCCTTTTTTGAAATTTTTTTTGCCAGCAGTTTAGCGTCGGAACTGCAGTTTTTTTTTATTTTCGATGCAAAGGTAGACCTAGAAAAAGAAAATAAAAAATACTTAGGTAGGTACCTACCTAATTTCAATAAAATATATAATTTTTTTTACCTAAAAGCTCATTTTGAAGGTCTCGTTCATAGGCATCTTCGGTAAAATGATTAGAGCAAACCCAAGCGTTTTTTAAATTAAACGAAACTGCTTTCTTACAGCGACGAATCCATTCTTTCTTGATGGTACTGGATACCAAATCCCGTGCAACAGGGAAACAATGGAAAATGATATCCGTAATACCAGCTTTTTTTAAAGCCAATTTGTTATTTTTACAAGATGCTACAGCACATTGACGACCAGGCATCTTCGTTACTTTAAATTAAAAAATTAAAATTAAAAGTGCTTTAAAACCCATAAAAACATAGGTAATTGTATTTAGAAATAGAATTCACGAAAAAGTTCACAATCCAAGTTCAAATAAACAAACACAAATTATACTGAACGTATCAAAAATATATTGTTAATAAGTCAAATAAATAAGCAAATTGCAAAAAAACACCTTCAAAAACACACTTTTCATAGAGTCGAAAGAAACCAAAACACTGAGACGACGCAACGTATCGTATTGTACTGTAACGACCCGTGGCGAAATCAACTAGCGCCCACATATCGCCGCACCAACAATTCAACCGTTCACACGTCACTAACGGTACCAAAGGCGTGGGGGGTGGGCAACGTTGCGCTTATGGAGATGAGCGATCCTTTCTAGTTAACAATCCTTGAATATACGTTACCTATATTCTAATTTTATAACACAAAAAACTCCATTCAGTCGAATATGCGAATCTACATTCGCACTAGTGTCTCTGTTCGCACTAATTAAAAACAAACAAAGATGTTCGTTCAGTCATGTGTTTTAATAAAACTGCTAGTAAAAAAATATTGGACACCAAAAATTCTTTCATAAAAGTGAATTTAGATTATATAAATCTAGGTTTCAGCGCAGAAGAATTAGAAAAGGAATATTTTTGCACAAAAGCACCATATAATTCTCTGAATTTTTGTTTATTTATTTCAATTATATTAATATTAACTTCTATTCTCTATGAATTAGATGGAGTCAGACTGTTTATAAATTATTTTTTGGGAATAAGATGTATTGTTCGTAATAATTATTTTGTTTGGGAAGCTACTCGTCCATTATCCAACTGTAATTTCTGCATCAACATATCAAGACCAATAATATTATCCAATGTCACAGAAACTGAATTTGCTTCATACGCCTTTAGTTCAAAGCCAATAATAGTAAAACAGGCATTTTTACATTGGCCAGCACGACAAGTGTTTTCTTTACAATATTTTCAAGACTTGTACAATAGCATTGAAGATTCGTTTAAAAGTGTGGATGAAGAATGCCAGTTTTTACATTTTAAATCTGATTTTATTTCAATTCGTGATGTTTTTTCCATGAGTAAAGAAAGAATTGATAATGCTCAATCGGAAAATTCGTGGTACGTAGGTTGGTAAGTATTATATATATATATATTTTTTTAAGAAATTTAAATCCAAATATATTATTGTATAGGTTACAAATTCGGTACGTCCCATAATGTGTATGGCGAACTAGAGAATGATTTTTGTTTATCGCTTATATAACAAAAACCACTATGACAATTTTGTTTAAATTAGATAATGATTTTTTTTCTAAAAATCAACAATTTTTTTCTCTTCTGGTATCTCCTTCAAATTTGGTAATGTTACTTGACAACATGAATGACGAATTATTAAAAATTGATTGACAGTAAAAAAATATAGGTATGGTCGACTTCAGTTTTGTAAGACACATAAAAAACCGGCGGCTTGTTTGATGCACATAAAAACTTCAAACAAGCCGGCTCTTCATGTGCTGTATAGATATGACACAGACTTTAGTTAACTTTAGAAAATATATTTACAATTGCCTTACTTTCAAACGATTATTTAAAATTAACCTTCACCGGGATATGTTACTATATTGGAATGTTTATGTATTTAATTTGATAACTGTGTCATGGCATAGGTATGCCGTATGGTACATAGTAGTAGATAAATACCTTACTGTCGGAATACAAATAGATTTTATATATTTGAAAGGTAGGTCGCATATCCAAAAATGAGAAAAATACTTGTCGTTTTGCCCACTGATTTTTTTTGGAACTGAAACCTCTACTATTGAAAAAATGTCCAAAAATTTAACATTTAACAGAAAATAACTCTTAGGTGCACCTACTTTTCGAATGCATAAAAGCGTTTATATTAGGACAATGGGATGGTTTATCTTATATGTATGTATATAAACTATGGCAATACGACGATAAGGAGATTGCAAATCAAGTAAACGTTTAAGTAAGGGAAATCTCAAAATCCGCTGATATACAGAGTGTCCACGGATGGGCTTGAAAAGAGGAAAAACTTTTTTATTTGTCGTTTTAGAAAAAGTCATTCTTTTAAAGAAAACTGCTTGCTTTAAACTCCCTAATATGTACTTTAAAATAAGTTCGCATATACACGATGGTCACTACTATAGCTAATATGTGAAAATATGATTTTTTTTCAGCAAAATATTTATTACGCTGCTTCAGAAACGTACAAAAATTATTAATATACAATGTTTATTATACAGAGTGGTGCCTCAATATGGACAAATTAAATTAATCAATTTCAATTTGAATTTGATATACCTAATTATTATTCCGAGTAGGTATTATTATAATTTATGGTCCAATCGAATGGCCTGCTAGGCCACTAGACTTGTCACCCATAGATTTCTTTTTATGGGGAATATTGAAAGAAAAAGTGTACGCTAAAGATTTACCGCACAACGTAGATATATTAAAACAGAGAATAAGAGATGCAATAACCGAAAATAATGATCCTGTTATAATAACAAAAATTTTGGTCGATTTCATCAGAAGAGCTGAAAAATGTGTGGTGTTTGGAGGATATTATATCAAATGAGATTTTATTTAATTTGCCAAACTCTATTATCTGTTCCATAATGTATTTTTGATTTATAGTTATTTATTATTAAAATAATAAAAGTTTCTTTCTTTTTCGCTACTGTCTAAATGGCTTCAAGGACCACTTTGTATAAAACATTGGAAATGAACCAGTTCTGATGCGTACCTAATATTTTAAGAACAGACTGAAAAATAATTATTCCATTTTCACATATTAGCTTGCGGTGGCCACCCTGTATGTGCAAACTTATTTTAAAGTACATATTAGAGGGTTTAAACCGAGGTTTTTTAAAAGAATGATTTTGTTTTCGTAAAACGAGAAAAAAAAGTTTTTGCTCTTTTCAAGCCCATCTGTGGACACACTGTATAAGCCATGACAATAAATTTTAGTTAGCAATCAATATTGTTACTACATGTCTAAAATACAATATATACAATATTAAAAACCGATTTAAACAAAATCAAGTTTTAAATACAATATACAGGGTGAATTTGAAATACACTGGATAACTTTAATCCGTTAAGCTCTATGGTCCGTAAAAATTCTTAAAAATAGTCATTTGTAAAATAAATGAAATACAGTCAAGAAAACAATTTTTGAATATTTATTAAATATTCACGACGCTCCTGAGCAGAACAGCTGATCTGTGTAGCGACATAAATGCCTGTACCCCCACTCTTCTCAGCTACCGAGTTGTTGGCGTAGTTCAGCCTGTGCATCCAAGATGTCGAGTGTGAATTTTTCCTAGTGTTTTAGATTTCAGTTTTGTGTTCGTAGCTACCACGTTGCCCGTGTAGTTCAGCCTGTGCATCCATAATGTCAAGTGTGAATTTTTTCTAGTGTTTTAGATCTCAATTTTGGATTTACTTGGTAAACACTGCGAGTACTGCGTAGAGGTATTTGTTCGTAACGAGGTTCGTAACCATGTCAATGTCAAGTTCACCAGTCAGTGTAACCCCAGCGGAACGAGTTTAAGGTTATTTTGTTGAAACATTAACTATGGAATTTTGAAATTAAAACACTGGGAATTCATTAATTATGCTATAAGAAATTACGGATTAAAAATATTCAGTGTATTTTAAATTCACCCTGTATATGGTAGGTACCTACTATATATATTTTGAAAATTCTCATAATTTTTAATTCATTCATTAATCTTATGATGAACTAAATTTAAGAAACTTTAGAATGAAGGCAACTGGTAGAGGGTACAACCTTTACAAACATCAAAAATTTTACCTATATAATAATCTTTGTAATTTTGATAAATTTTATTAACTTATTAATGAGTATTTTTTCTAAAAATACGTTAGAAGTTCAAAATTTCTTCCATCTTTATGAATACACATTTAATTATTATAATTAATTATTTTCTTTATTATCGCAACAATTTTAAGTCTTAGAGATATAGTCGCATTTGAAGAGTTATTGAAAGTTATGAAAATTTTTTAAATATGGACTAACATATGGATACTCATTCTCTTCTTTTTCTTTCTTGGGATTTATTGCCACATTTCTGCAAATTCTTATCAAAAATTGATTTATCTAAAAAATATTCAAATTAACCAGTTTAAAACTGGGAAATAACCTCTATGACTTGGACGTGATGTCAAAGGAACAGTTAGATGGTGTTTTTTTGACAACTAATAGGAATTAAAATAATATAAAAACACTGCACTGACGTTTCGGAAACTATATCTGTTTCCTTTTTAGCTTTAGGTTTTAGATTTTTATATAACGTGTAAAATAACATGGCATAAAAGAAAATTGTTTATATCATTTCCATGGATACACCATAGAAATGTTAAAAAATTGTACTAAATAATATTAATTTTATCGAGTTCTTCTCTCAGCATTGGTAACTAAGTTGAACAAAATTCTACCGAACAGTTTGATACGCTTCATTAAGTAAAATTATTGCAGATTCTTTAATTTTTCTTTTTCTGCTGTCTGTTTCTTTGGTCTAAATTTTTGCCGAATCCCAGTTTATCTTGTGATCGTTTTCCCAAGCATGTTTACAAATTTTAAATTTTTTTATTTCACGTTATATAAAATTCTAAAGCTTAAACTTTGAAAAAGGAAACAGATATAGTTTCCGAAACGTCAGTGCAATGTTTTTATATTATAATTCCTTTTAGTTGTCAAAAAAACACTTTCTATCTATTCCTTTGACATCACATCAAAGGCGTAGAGGTTATTTCCCAGTTTTAAACTGGTTAATTTGAATATTTTTTAGATAAATCAAAAAATGTTTGATTATCGTGGAGTTTTTATCTGGAAAAATTCAGGATTATGTCTAGGGGTCATTTTGATTTGTCAACACATACCGATTTCAATTTTATAATAAAAATAATAATAATAATTTTGATGTATAGTAAAAATGAATGTAACGTTTAAAAATTATCTGCTATTGAAAATAGTCTCTATGAGAGTTCAATAAATTAATACATTGACCAATACACTATTAAATATTGTAATTCATTTAGGGGAAATTGCCACCCAGTCATATTAGAAGAAATGCGTAAACATTATCCTAAACCGCATTTTTTTCCAAAAGATGTTGAAATTCCATCAAAGGAATATGTTTTCATGGGCTATGACGATGGTGCAACCATGCATGTAAGTTTATTATTTAATAAATAAACAGTATTTTATGTAGGTACGTGTAAAATGTATTATATATGCACAGCTATGCACAGCATTTTCATTGGTTCTATTTATCAAAAATTATTGGGAGAACTTATCTGTAAATATATATATAATTATTGAATAATTTTTCAGCTAGATTTCATTAATCGTTTAATGTGGCAAGCTCAACTTACAGGATCTAAAAGCTGGTATTTACGTCCACCACCGGAATGTCAAAACGTGTGCAAACCCCTATCTTTTTTAGCAGAACCAGGAGACGCAGGTTGGTAATATATTTAACGAATTGTACCATATTTTTCTTTTTGTCGATAAATCTGCCTACTGGACTCTTGAAAAAATTTTTCATAAGTATCCAGTGGTATCATGCTGTAAATTTACTTATTTTCTTCTTATAAAAATTATTAAATAAGACAGCTAATTATACTGGTAATGTATTAAACTACTTTTATTTTTAAAAATATTGAAAAAATTTATTAGGAAAACAAATTTTTAAAAAAGTCGATTTAGGCAGATTTATCGACAAATTGGAATTCTAACATAAATTTCAATTCTAAATAACTTTTCATAGTGACAGTTTTTCATATCGTTAAAATTAAACGTAGTTTACTCTTACATAAGTTTCAGATTTTAAAATTTTTTGAACACCCTGTACACGACATGTACTTACTCCATGGCAATCATATTTTTAACAAAAGCAAAGCTTTTTGTGAAGATAAGTTTTCCACGTAAAATGAGAAATAAAAAAATTTACTTAACTGTGGACATACTGTATATTGTTTTTTAATTTATTGAAATTAAATGGAATAACTACTAAGCCTGTTTTTGTTTACGAAAAATCCTTTTTACATAAAATAATTATGTAGGTATATTTAAATCTATAATATAGAGCCGTCATAAATGAATGTAAGTAAACCACATGACTAAAAATGGGTAACCAGGTATATATTGTCTTTTCTGCATATGAAATATCACTGAGTGTGTATATGGTTGCGTATTTCTGTAGCCATGTGGTTAGTGATTATTTATTTAAGGTTAAGATTATAATGAAATTAACATGCAAGTTTAATAAATAAATTTAAAAAAACAGAATTGAAGTAAAGGTAAAACCCCACGAATACTCTGGACTGGATTATTCGTTGACTACCAATCTTGACTGTTTCAGCTACCTACCATAGAAAATTATATCCAATATAATAATATTGATTATATCCAAAACCACATGTTCTAATTTTTTATAGATGAAACGTTCTTTTGATCTGCATATAACAAGACAAAGATTATATGTATATGCTATTCGCAATAGCCGAAATCGGCCACTGCCTGAATTTTCTGTTTTACTCACTGTTTAGAGAAAGGATCTCTAAACGGATCATGGGTAAATTACCATACCCACTATGCATTGTGGGCAGAAAATTCGAGAAGTGACCGGAAACATCTCTTGTTATAGAAAATACATTTTGAAAATTGAAAAAGATTGCTGCAAGGCCTATCACATTTATTACTTTAAGAATTGCTAAAATTTATAAAAGTCAAATATTGACTGTATGAGTTCAATATCACATTTTCTATTTTCTCCAGAAAAAGAAAAGAATTGTTTGGTTATTTTGTTTTTGCAACAAATATGAAATTTGACAGCCAACATGGGATTGAAAATGATTTTCAGATGGTGTATTTCGAAAATGGTGTGATACTTTTGATATCATTATTCAATCAATATTCATTTCTCGATAATTAATAGAGGTTACGAACGAAATATTGATATATTTTTAGATGACAATTTCAATTTGGCAGATGTTTGTTAAGTCGGAAAGAAAAATAGATAGTTAATGTTGTTCCTTTTCGAGATACAGGGTGTCAAAAAAAAGAATTAAACATACGTTTTTCTGCAAGCAAATAACTAAACTGGTGCACAATTGAGGTGGATATTGGAAGATGATGAAATTTAGCATAATTAAATATATAAAAGGAACTTTTAAAACATAACATTTTTATGGAAGATGCGTGTTCACTGTATCGCGACGCAATTCACGTAATGATAAAATTTATGTGTTTACTCTATGGGGTAGATCATTCGAAGCAGAGTTCACTAAATGGCGACTCTACAGTAGTTCCCTTTCTTCCCGAAACACCCTGTATAACTTATTCTCTTTAATTCTATTTAATTAAATGTGTCGCTTTAAATGGAGTTTAGATTTGTCAGAAAATTGCATTGTGTGACCCATTTGTTTGCGGGCCACCCCTGTAAAGTGAATATTTTTGGTCCGATTTTGATCAACTTTTTTTTAGATTGTTGCTCATGGAAAACTGCATTTATGAAATTTGGTACAGACCCATTTTAGGGGACGCTGAACACATCGGCGTACTTAGTTTTCACGTAAAAAAATCGCTAATATGATTTCCCGCATTTTCGCTCCAAAAAAATAGCAAAATATGCCTTGATTTTTGTGATAGACATCTATCAATTTGCCACAAAATGCAGTATTCCATGAGCAACAATCTAAAAAAAAGTTGATCAAAATCGGACCAATAATAGCCACTTTACAGGGGTGGCCCGCAAACAAATGGGTCACACTGTATATAAAAGATCTCATGTTGTCCAATGTTTGTTATACACTATGAGATTTTTACCAGATTAACAGAATCCCCATCACCAGAAATTTTATTAAAGTAATTTAAATGTGAACTGGTGATGGTGACGTTGTCGTTCTTGCAATAGTCGAATAAATAAATAAATAAATAAATAAATACACCACATGTAATGACGACCCCCTTTAACCCAGAAGGCTCTAGAAGAGCCTTGTGGGTTAAAGGGGGCTACACATTTAAAGACAAGGGACACACATCCAATATCCGTGTATAATGGAAAAATCCCTCTCACAGTATTTTTCCACTGCCACGACCGGGAATCGAACTCGGGACTTTTGGGTGAGAGGCAGGTACGCTACCATCTCGACCATCAGTCATACTACTGAATAATACTGTGATGGCATACACTATCCAGTAGCAGTATTTTTGCAAAGCAAATTGCAATCCAGTCCGAATTTTGAATTGCGTCTGCTAATGGCAAATTTGGTCTAATTTTTCTGATCTATATTATGTGTAAAGAAACAAAGTTAAAATCAATTCCAATTTGGATGTCTCGTATTTCAAAATAAAACTTAAAATCAACTTTACGTGAACAAATCTCCAAGAATTCAATTAAATAAATGTTTTGCAATTTTGCCATAATAACTGAATGGAAGCCATGAATATGTTTGTCGGTGGGTGGGTTTACAAATCCTTCCAAATACAGGGTGATTCGCGAGCAGTGTACCATAGGCTAATGGCAGATAGGGCACTTCAAGGTAAGTCTAAATCTACAAGGAAAAAATTTTTTCGCCGCTGGCTAAGAAGATACAGAGTGTTTTATGCATTTGATCTGACAATTCAAAGAGGTATATCTCTGTAACGGATGGGTGTAATCGAATGAAATTTACCAGTAGCATTCCTTACCTAGGACTTGTCAGAAAGCTCTACTTGGTTTGGAAAAATCCAGGGCCGGACTCGTTAAAAATTTGCCCTCTTTGTTTTTGGCAAAAAAGTACTTTTTCCTATCGCCTTTCTGGAAAACTATTAGCGGATTCGGATAGTTCATAAAAAATGCTATCAAAATAGCGAATCAATTTTGACGGCACACCTAAAACGTTTCGGCAAAAAAATCACAAAAAAAATTTGCGCACCCCGGCTAACACTTTAACCGGGCATTATTAATGGAACAGTTTGATAGAATCTATTCAAATGCTTCTGATCCATAGCAAACATAGCAATAGGGTATGCGCATATGCGAGATTTTTAAGGAAAATTGGTTATAAAAGATAGTTAATGCTATAAAAAAATTAATAACAATAAAATTTTATCAACAATGTACCATGTACATATTTGTTAATTAAAATTCATATTATTTTTTAGTTTACGACCACTGGCCGAGAACAAACGATGGAATTCGAATCTCACCGTGACGTCAATCACCGGTTTTTTTGACAGAACTTTAGAGAATCTTTTATGTTTGCCGTTGTGCAATATGTTATACTGTTTACGTGTACATTCAATGTGCGATTTCGGTGTTAGATATTAACATTTTTCACGGAAAAGTGAGTGGAACAGATTTTGTAAAAGCCCAGAGAGATAATTTGGCCAATGTTGCTCTCTTTGTTGCTGTACTACTTTTAAGTGGAAGGCGCCTTTTTCTACCAGTTCGACAATCAAAATACATAATCTTTTAAATGTATGTAACTACCCATTAATTTAAACATCATATAGTTTTCTAAATCTTCCTCTAATTGAAAAAAAAAAGTAAAATACATACCTAACCTAAAATTGTATGATTTTGAAAAGGTACAAAATCGCACTTACGTTGAAATGATCCTCACATACAACCCCTTTAGTGTTTTCTGATGTATCAGTTTCACTCCTCATGGTACGTAACCATAATTTTCGTTTTTTCTTTAATTTAGAGCTTGATCGTAAATTGGTAATGAGACAAATCTTTTTTCTGGCACTGCGGTATTTAACAGTACCTTGGATGCTTAAAATCAATAATATCCTTGTTTTCCATTGTAAAATGCTGCATTAAACGCTATTTTAACAAACATTAAATGGAAATGCGAGTTTCTGACGTCACAACACCACAGCAGCCATTTGCATGACGTCACAGTCATTTTTGGAATAACCAATTTTTGTTAATTTTTTTTGGATAATGGGTTACATTTTAACCGTTTTTTATTATTGCGATAGCCATTTAGGAAGTTAATTTACAAAATTACATTTAATTCAAAAATCATGCGCATACCTTATTCTGAAACATAGCAAAGAGCACGTAGAAACCGGAATTTAAAAACTATACAACATGATAAAATTTGAATGGATTATGGGTATAATCTACAAAAAAGCATGCGCACATAAACGTGATAATAAACTTTTTAATAAACAATAATTAATTCTTCACGAACTCAACATTGTAAGAATAAGCACATCATCAAACGATATCAGAGAACATCAACTTAACATAAAGAATTGAGTTCGATTTAAAGCAATTCAAACTGAATGCCTCCAAGCAGGTTCTCAAAATGTCCTCCCCCAACTTCGATGCATTTCCTGCACCGCACCAACAAATGTCGTGTGGCCTTCCTAACTGTCGGTCCCTGGTTCTTCATGGCGTCACAGGCTTCCACTACCCGCTGCCGTAGTTCTTCTCTAGTAGCGACTTCTGTGCTGTACACCGATTGTTTCATGTGGCCCCAAACGTAATAGTCGAGTACAGTTAGGTCAGGAGACCTAGCTGGCCAAGCCTGAGGACCTCCGCGACTGATCCAGCGATTAGGAAACTCACCGTTGAGATTCTCCCAAACATGGAGTGAGAAATGAGGCGGTGCCCCGTCATGCTGGAAATAAAGATCTCTCCTGTCGACATTTTGCGCCAATAATAAATTGGGCAAAATTGTCCGGAGAAAATCCAAGTAAATTTCTCCAGTCAATCGTCCTTCAAAAAATGCGGCCCCACCAATGTGTCATTCACCACTCCACACCATACATTAAGTGAGAACTTGACCTGGGAGTTTTTCTGGACAACAGCTTTAGGATTGTTGTGACTCCAAAGGTGACAGTTCCTAGAATTCCACACTCCGTCGGGAGTGAATTGAGCCTCGTCTGTGAAAAGAATTCTGGGCAAAGTTCTTGGGCGACGTATTATCCAATGGCAGAACGTAAGACGTGCGACTCCATCACCTGGTTCGAGACGCTGGACCTTTTGTATGTGGTAGGGATGTAACCGTTCCGCTTTTAATGCCCTCCATACACGGGTTTGAGGAACACCTAGCGCGTGTGCTACCCTCCCAGTACTTGTAGAAGGATTTTGTTCTACAACCTCCACAATGTTTTCTTCGGCAGGTCTAACTGCTCGTTCTACTTGTACATTTCTGCGAGTTCCTGGAAATCTTCCATGTTCCCGAGAGAACTGGAAAACTCTGGCGAAAGTATGATACGACGGTACTCGTCGACCAGGAAATTTTCTTTCATATTTCCCTAACGGCAGCCCTTGCATTGCCATCGCAAAACCCATACACATAGATGATATCAGCGTATTCATTATTAGTAAACTGATTAGGCATCTTTGAAGCACAAAGAAATCGCGGAACAATTAAAACACCAAATAGACAAAATAATAATTTGACAGTACTGACAGGTACATACATAGCACCCACTATTCTTTTCAACTTTAAAATAAAAATGTGTATGTGTCTTTCTTATTGTTTATTCTTTTTACTTCTTCCTATCGACTAGGTAGGAAGGTTTTTTGCTATGCCTCAGAAGGGATATGGATCAGAAGCATTTGAATAGATTCTATCAAACTGTTCCATTAATAATGCCCGGTTAAAGTGTTAGCCGGGGTGCGCTAATTTTTTTTTGTGATTTTTTTGCCGAAACGTTTTAGGTGTGCCGTCAAAATTGATTCGCTATTTTGATAGCATTTTTTGTGAACTATCCGAATCCGCTAATAGTTTTCCAGAAAGGCGATAGGAAAAAGTACTTTTTTGCCAAAAACAAAGAGGGCAATTTTTAACGAGTCCGGCCCTGGATTTTTCCAAACCAAGTAGAGCTTTCTGACAAGTCCTAGGTAAGGAATGCTACTGGTAAATTCCATTCGATTACACCCATCCGTTATAGAGATATACCTCTTTGAATTGTCAGACCAAATGCATAAAACACTCTGTATCTTCTTAGCCAGCGGCGAAAAAATGTTTTCCTTGTAGATTTAGACTTACCTTGAAGTGCCCTATATGCCATTAGGCTATGGTACATTGCTCGCGAATCACCCTGTATTAGTATGATCTTTACAAATTTGTGCAGTAGCTAATACATGTTAAGTTTGTTCCTCAACCAATCACTGGCTCACTACATTGTTTGGTTCTTATAGTCCTATAAACATAAGAGACAGGAATTGTAGCATGTATTGAAAAAACTACAAGGTGACTGACATTTTCTAAGGAAAATTCAGAACTTGGATATCTTTTAGTGGGTGGGACTATGTGTTATGTTTTATGGTAAAATATTGATTCTAAAAAAGGGACTTTTTTACTTACGTTACGTTGGCATGTTGTAAAACTGATTTGGGGTTATATTTATTAATTTTGACTTGACTTAAATAAAACTGTTATTTAGTGTCATTATCAAAATTTAGATTTTTCCCAGCTTACTTTACTACAAAACATTTGGGGTGAAATATAAATTAGGAAAGTTACGAATGTTTTATTGTTTTTGAATGCTTCATTTCCTGCGTTCCAAAAATTTTCAAAACTGAAATGAGTCGTGATAAGAGTCAACTTCCCTTAATGCAACCCTTTAACTGTTGCCATGTGTATTTGCAATAATCATATTGATTGTAGTTCACCTTCAATCGGTATAGTTTTTCATAACTAATGCAATATACCCTTGTGTAGTCGCGTGTCGGGGAGACCGCCGTGCCATCTCGCGGATTTGCCGTGTCAATAAGTGGCTGGTGAATGTCAAATTTGCCTAATTTAACCGTGAAATGCCTGTGTAGTATCTAAGTGATTTTGTGTAAAATTAAGTGTTATTTCTCTAAATAAAATGATAATTGAAATTACTTGAGGGTTTTTACCTGTAAATACAAGTATTTTCCGCAAAAAGAGCTTGAGCAAAGGGAAAAAATTGCTTGAAAGTATGTGAAAGAAGTGGTTGACGGACAGAGTAGAAAATTAATTGGATCAGTTTTAAGGGGAAACCCCAGGAACTCATAGCACTCGAAGACACGAAAATACGTATACTCCGGTTGTACAGGTATTTTCTTAATTACAATAACAAATATAAAAGAGGTTAAAATTAACGAATATAAAATGTATTGGAAATCCTAGCAACAGATGTAATGCTGCTAAGTTTTTGCAAAAATTGCTTGTTGTAGAATATTGTAGGAGAATTTGTATATTTGTGTTAACATTTATAATATTTTTTTGCAGCTCGAATTTGACCGTACAATTTTGGACACACATTGCAACTGCAAAGCAGGAAAGAGCTTCTGTAAACACGCCGCAGCAATTTGCATTTTTGTGAATATAAAAAATCCTACATGTTCAAAAACGGATCAACATTGACACATCAACATTGAATCGACCTCCACAAATCCAGCTTAATACCATAAAGGATGTAGAATTGAAACATTATTTCCTTGCAAAGGAAATAGGCAGGACCAAGTATTCAGATTTGAGGATTTAAAAAATATTAACGACCAGCATTTGTCTGAAGACTCTCTCGAGGACTCTCCACAAACTGAAATAATCAAGAGCGAGATCGAATCGCACAATCAAATAATGCACAAAAGAATGCTTGAGCAGGAAAAAAGAAATATCGCAAAGAAAAGTTTTCTTGAAAAATTGTACCATTTGCAGAGCAACTCGAGCTTTCAAATTTACAATGCTTATAATTGTTTCTCAACGCAAAATATGAAGACAAAATTTGCGAAAATAAGTTGCCCACAAGAATATTTATGTAAATATCAAAGTCGACAAAGAGAAATGGATGGAAATGGCTTTCAATTCTATAGGTCATTCAAATACTTATATGGGGATGCAACAACGATGCACAAGGATTACCTGCAGTGAAAAGGCACATAGAATCAAAACAAGAGTAGCAAATTTTCACACACTGACAGAGCAGAAAAATAAAGCACTAAAACCGATCGCTATCCAATACGGACTTGAAATGAAATTAACAGAAATATTACTGTTTGAAGAAACATACGGATACCGTGTTCACGAAGTCGGTCTGATTGTGTCTTTAAAACAACCATATCTGGCATGCAGCCCTGACGGTATAATAGACGCTGGTGAAAATATGGAGCTTTTGGAAATCAAGTGCCCGTACAGTTGCGAGAACACCAAGATTGTGGATTTCCAGACTAAAACGTCATTTGTTCCATATCTCATGTTCGATGAAAATGGAGAATTGTTTTTAAAAGAAAATGACAAGTATTACACGCATATTCAAGTTTTCATGTATATTTTGGGAATTCAAATGTGCCATTTCTTCGTATATTCGTAGCAAGATCATGTGTGCCTGAAAATACCAAAAAGCGAGTCATTTTTATCAATATTAATTCCAAAAATCGAAATGTTTTATTTTGAATATTTTATTCAGTCTTCTTAATACCATTATTTATAAAGTATTATTATAAACAATGTTAATACATAGGCAAACGGCATTTTGATTCGTATTGTGATTAAAAAACATATTTCAATGTTAATTACAACGCAGATTTTAACATATTTTATAATAAAGAATTATAAAATCCTTTTTTTATTTTTTGCGGATAAGGGGTTCCTTGTTTAGCCAATACACAGGCTACGTACATGATTTTATCCATGTGTGGAATAAGTTTTATATTTATGTGTTCTAGGATTTTAAAAACTTTTATACGTTGAATGCTTCTTTCTCCATCATGGATTCTCACTGAAGTTATTGAGTATCCATGTAATACTTCCTCGCACGAAAATTGCGGATTAAAAGCAAAAGGAGGCATAGTAAGTGTACATTTTCTTTGTGACAATTCTTGCTCTATTCCAGGAAATCCCTTGTCAGCTAAAATTTGATCTCCCGGCTTAACCAGAATCAGAAAACCAGTCATTAACTATAATGCAATCAGACGTAAGTACGACCTCCATATCCTTTCGATACAAAACTTATATACCCAAGTGGAGTAATAGCCATCAAATATTTTAATGTAAAATGAGACTTGTACGTGGAATACATAGATGCTCGCATTTTCACAGTGGGAGGAGTTTCGACAGTTCGGGTAATTTTTGAAGGTTTCTGGCAAAGTAGCTTTTACTGCTTCTTTTGACGGCCAAAAAATCCATATTTTTGTGTGATAAAATATAGTTTCCAATACATTATAAAAAATATCACTTGCTGCCTTGGTTGATATTTGAAACAAGCATCCAAGAGCAACAAAATTTAACCCCAACTTCATTTTCATTAAAAACAGCAGTCTGTCTTCAGCTTTCATGACTTTAAAATAACCTGGCTGGCCATACACATTTGGCTTGATAAAATTTAATAAAATATGGAAAAAGGATTTTGTTATTCCACACAATTGTTTGAAAGAACTATCGTCTTGCATATCATCGTACCACTGAAACCCATTTCGCATTTCAAAATCAGGACCCACACGAACAGATTGCGTGCAAACCTTCCGTGGTTTTTCAATAACAAAAACTTTTTCACTTTCCTTCTGTAAATTATTAACTGTAATGCTCATTTGAGTTGCAGCTTTATTTGTTGAAGAGTCTTGCCAGCAATATAAAGTAAATATAAAACTGTAATTCCGGATTTGCATTTCGGCGATTAGCGCAACCCGGGACGCAAAAAGCATGCCCGACGTTTTTTACACCCCTTTTGTTCATTTGACGCATTAAAATGTTTATTTCACACAAAAAAATTGTTTTTGAAACTCTTTTTATCGTGGTTTTTATCGGCGTGATGAACAGAATACAGTTTGTTTACCAGCCATGTTTTGACACGATGTAACCACTACGCGGCGCCACTATAGCTACTACACAAGCGTATATTGTTTTAAATTAGAGTTAAATAGAATAGAAGGAATAAAAAATATATTTGCTTTCAGTTTTAGTAGACACTCGAGTCTGGTATCATGGAACAACGATTACATCAGGAGAATTTAGTCTTTCAATTCAATCTGAATATGGGTAATTTACAAGAGTAAGAACTATTTATCTGACAATTTTTAAACCAATACCATTTCATTAGTTTTATCTATTGTTTATTATTTTTTAAAGATATTTTCAAAGAATGGGTAAAAAATTATTATTTATTATTTATTTAAATGCATTGTAATTATAGTAAAATTTATAAATATAACATAACCACATTTGCTACTAAACAATGCAAAGAAACACTGCTTACTCTTTAAAAAGAGTGTGAAAAAGTTAGCATATCCTTCGTTAACAATGTACCGAGTTATTAGAGGTATACAATACATTACATATATTTTGTTTCTCATGAGACTATCTGTTTCATATGTTATAAAGATTAAATATTGATAGTCATCGTGATTTGGGTGTCTCGTTTTCCATGGTTTTAGTTATAAAAAAATTAGCTTGAATTATTGCTGTACTTTCACAAACTTTTTTGTTTGGCATTAGATACTTTATTCAAAGGCGGTCACTATAAGAAAATGTGTTGTGTATTTTTCGTCATGATGGTTATGTTATATAATAAGTCGGACTATGCAAAATATATGGTTTACGAGCTTCTTTTAATATGCTAGGTCGTTAATATTAATTACTACCACAGTAATAATAAATACTGTATTTTGTATGTTGTGCTTAAACCTTGCGATCATTAGTATGCAGTGAATCAGTTTTTAATTTACCAATTTATATACAAATGACCAACGTACCTGGTTTAGGCTTATATGACATGTTGACCACTCAACTTCTTGTACCATATAAACTATCTATGAGCGATAAGCGAATCCAGAGATTATTTATACTAGATGAACAGTTTTATTGTTAAAGTTCATCATTCTATAAGTTTCTCTTTAACACATGCAAACTGGGAATCCAGCAGACAGAGAGATACTGTAGTATGATAAGGTAAAGCTTGAATTGAGAGCCATTTATGGCGATAAAACTAAACAATAGCTCTGACAATCTATGGATAAACAATCTGTGGCGGTCTAAGGTATACATTTAGATTTATTTTTCAAACGACAGTTCAAATATATTTTTTATAGTGAACTCACACTCACTACTGTTATTTTTTTTATATTATATTTTTAAATTAACTATAAATAGAATAATTTTAATATTCTTAAAAGATTTTCCAATTAATCTGTGAATATCTTGTGCCATCTAAGGTCTTTGGCCATTACTCCAATTCTTCTGACAAAGAAATGAGTTTAAACAATGTTTCTTTATGAAAAAAATCTAATCTTTATAAATTTTGTAGCAAAATTAACTAAAACTAACAAAAAAATTTACACTCTTTGCAGATAATTTATTGCAGTGGATTGCAGAGATTATGTGCAGCCTTAGAGGCTTTTGCACATAATCTCTACGTTTTAAATAATACTTATAAGAAAGTGTGGTATTATCTCATGCCAAATTGTTGAAGTAAAACTAGGGCAACAGTATTTTGCAATTGATTATAGGGCACGGATTAATATTTTCCACACTATTTTTTTTATTTAAGTGAGGACGGGAGGTCAGTCGGTGACATGCACGTGACATCACAACTTATCTCAGAAATATGCGTTTTCTAAAATTTTCGAATATGTCAATTTTATCATAATTTGTGCTTGCTCTTGTACTATCAACTAAAATCCTGTTCAATGCATTAATTGCATTAATCGAATAAAATAAGACGCTTTTTTGTGCTATAATTAGCAGTCTTTAATAATCTACAATATTGACACTTAATTATAAATGTACTGCCTGAGAGAGTTTTTAAATGTTATAATGGATTCAAGCTAAAACTACAAAAATTAAAATTAAAATTGAAAATAAATTTGCAAAAACTAAAAATTTAAGATTATGTTAGTCACATGGGGTGCGTTCTTTTATGCAGTGGATGCGACAGTTCTCATAGTAATCCATTCTTTTATGCCATTTTTGTGCAGTTGGTTACATTGCAGATTTTTGTTCTTTTACTGTTACCTGTGCATCCACAAAGCATCAAGTAGAAAGTAACTGCCTGGAATGCGCTGCGATGGTGTTTGAGTAGGGCATGGGAAATCTAACCTTATTGTTTAATATTTTGGTAAAATTTTCACAGAATACAGATGTTCTGTGAAAATAACGAAAATAATTGTAGATCATGAAACTATGTCTAAGGAAAATTTCTGCAACAAAAAAGTCGTGATCTGAATTGCTACTGTCACTCATAGTCCAACAAATCCTTAGTAATTAAATTGTCTATGAGATCCATACCTATATCTAACCTATTTATATTCTTATGATATCATTAGACATCTCTCTGTGTCAGCAATTACGCAAGCCCAAAGTTACGGGCAATTTTTGTTCTCAAGATGACGTTACGTAGCACGCAGATGAGAAATGTAGTAGATGCGACTGCATTAAAGAACACACCCATGATGCACATGATCCTTTGGATAATAATGGAAATTATTTAAGTCAAATATAATTTTTTAGTTAACAATACAGTCAATGCAATTTGATTTTGGGTTATAAAGCTACATTCTATACTTTATTTTCAGAGTTCAGATCTTTCTAGTGTTGGGCAATATAGAGATTTTCGAGTAATCGGTAAACCAGTGATAGCAATACAGATGTGACCTTGATTTCAATCCTTCTGTGACTGACAGTATAACTTAGAAAGGTGATGTTCATTTATCGGTTGATATCGTTCTGCGACATACAGAATATTGCAGAGTAGAATAAAATAGAATTTATTAGTGTTTGAATAGATTATTACACAAATCAAAATTTAAATAAAATGTTGCAATAAATCATTACAATGATTATTAAAAACATTAAAATATTTTACACTTATTAATAAAAATAGAATGGTATACTACATTAACTACATAGATTGAGTCGCTGATTATCTAATACTGATATTTATTATTTCCAACCTAATGTGCTAGTGGCAATGAAGTGATCAATCCCTGATACTCTACTAACTAATAAAACATATAATTCTATATAAAATCGTAACCGTCTTTACTCACAACGTACTGCAATTCTCAGTCAGTCAAAATTTGAATAACTGGTTCAGTTTCACTCAGATCACCAGTAACTTCAATGATTTCCAGGTCACCATGTGAATCAATATATCATCCACACTAGATTTTTCAGGGTTTTGTAAGAGGTTTGTGAATACTGTTTATTACATAGACATTTTCATAAGTAGTGTTGTGCGACAGTCAGCTCAACATTTTGAGAGTCATTCAGAATTCGAGGACTAACGCAATGGTGTAAAAATTTTGTCCTACTAGCAATATTAATGATTTAAGAAATCTATTAACAAATGCATTTACTTTTCTACAAAGAGTGTAACAATACGACATGTATTGAATTGTAAGTTGGAAAGTGATCAACCGTAAAATAAAATTTATTAGTCTCGTTAATTTATGTTTATTTAGTATGATACATATTATACGATACATGAAGCTTCTATTAAATTTACATGGGTAAAATATTTTTGATATAGAGATAAATTAATGGTGATTGGTTTTTTTCCAAAAAATATAATTAAAATAAATCAAAGAGAGAAGAGTCTGTAAAAATGTACAAAATATGATTTATTTTAATTGAATAAAAAAAAATGGTAATAGGTTGACCAAGTGCATCATATATCGAGGTTATTTAAACAGTGGGCCGCTTGCGTCGTTTAATCACACATCAATGTACAGCTACGTCTAAGTCTCCGATCTTTACATTTATAAATGTATTTACTGGATATAGTTTGCAAACAATGTCAATACTTGCATAGGTAAACACAAGCCAAAGGACTTCTGGATTGGTTGCCTATTTACTTATCTGTTTAAATTGTACCCTCACAAATATTCCAATATCCAAATGGACATTTAATTTAGACGTAGCTGTACAGTATTCAAGCTGTGAGTGTACGATTTGACTTCACTTCTAACAAGGAAATCACTTTAAGTACTTGTGAACAAGTCAAAGAATTATTTGATGTGGCAGTCAATCTGTTAAACATAAAGTTATCCTTGGCTCTTGACTACTAACTTCGAGAACGTAAATAAATTGTGGAGTCTAAAGACATGTTAAATTTTAAGTTCTTTTTTAATTGTTTTTAACATTTGCCAAAGACATGTTATACAAATCAGGGGTGGCAACAAAACTACGGAGAAAAGGTAACTAAACAATCATTGCCAGTATTAACTAGTTTCATTTATTTTTCCTTTTATGCACTGTTATTATTTGTTAGAAAATAAATGTTCTGCCACCCATGAATCAAATAAACTGTAAACGTGCAGTTCAAGGTTGTCTAATTTAGTGTAGGTACTTTCTTCATAAGCACTATAATTTTCTCCAGAGAAAATAAATCTAGTGTTATTCTAGTCTCTTAAAAGATATTCTGTATACAGAGGGCATTTCACAATTAAAGAAAAATATTCATTTACCAAATTATTTGATAGTCTGTAACAGATATTTTCTTTCACTTGGTAAATGCCTTTTGTGAATTTTTGCCTAGTACAAACCAGATTACTTGCTTTATATTATTATTATTTTCATGTTACCAATTCTAGTTCATTATATTGTAGTGCAATTACGTGCCATTTGAAATAAAATGTGTATTTTACTTATTACCAAAAAAATTGTAATAAAAATTTTATGTTTTTAATTGTGATTTATTTACAGTGTTAAAGAGTTCTATCCTTATTTAAAGAGAGCATGGTTGATCGAACCATGTAACCTTTCTTCTTTCCGCCGAGGTTCTAAGATGATTACTTTGACACGAGGGGCGGCACGCGGCGGTACTAGCTCGATGGTGTAATTTGAGCGCCAATTTCTGTTTTAGAATGTACAGGGTGACCCAGAGTAAAATTCAGTTTTCAAACGATCCCGCTATAAATACCTACCATAAAAGTTACAGATGGCGTAGTAGTGTCAATACGTAGCTAATACATGCGGATTGTTAGTAAACATGGAGATGTGGTCAGGAGAACAACGCGCGTTTATGGTAGAGGCTTTTTTTAAATCGAACGAATCTTACGTTGTGGTTAGGCGACGTTTCTGTAATCATTACAACATTACTAAAAGTGAAATAAGACTATGTCACATTAACATCCGAAGTATTCGTAAAAAAATAGATGAACTAGACCTACTACTTCATTCACTGAATTTACCTGAAGTGGTGTGTATTACGGAAACCTGGTGTAGAAGTGAAGAAATTAATCTCATTAAGCTACAGTCTTATAATCTGACTGATTACTTTTCCAGAAGTGAAAATAAAGGAGGCGGTGTGGCAATATTTTTAAACAGTAATGTTAAATTTAAAATTAAAAATTCCTATGTCAAAAAGGAAGAATCTATTTTTGAATTTGCTTTTACTGAACTAAACATTAATAACAAAAGCTTTTTAGTTGGCTGTTTGTACAGAGCGCCTGGAACTAATTTTTCGTTTTTCTTTGATAAGATAAATGAATTACTCAATAAAGATTATAAACCTGAAATCCCCACATTCATATGTGGGGATTTTAATGTAAACTTTAATGATAACTGTAATGATCGGCATGCTAAAGATTTAATAAATTTATTTTTATCGTATGGCATGAATAAATGCATTACTGAATTTACCCGAATACATAATGATACAAAAACTACTATAGATAATATTTTTTCTAACGTTGAAGTTAAATTCTTAAATCCCAAAATAATATATACTGACATATCAGATCACTTTATGCAATGCATACATTTCAACTATTTAACAAACACCTCAAACCAAGATAAGCCAATTTTTAAAAGATTTTTTAATAGCGAAAAAAATTTAAATCATTTCAAACTTCTATTATCCAAAGAAAAGTGGGGCTTTTTGACAGCTGAAGGCAGCAGTGATACTAAGTTTGAAGCTTTTCTTCGCACTTTCATGGATCTCCTTGCTATAGCCTTTCCACTTGAACAAATAAAAATACGGAAATCTAAGCCGCAGAAACCTTGGATTAATAATCATCTTATAAATCAAGGTAATTTTTTAAGGGAAATTTTTAAAATTTATAAATTTACCAATGATGAGGAATTACTAATCCGATATAGAATTTTAAAAAAACATCATCAAAATCAAATTGGTCAGGCTAAAAAAGGTTATCACGAACAATTATTCTTAACCTCCCAGAATAAAGCTAAAACATCATGGCAAATAATTAATAATAATAGTAACACCATAAAAAGAACTGCTATCCCATCATCGCTTTTAGATGAAAATGGTCGTGAAATCTCTGATTATCAAGTTGCAGCCGATTCATTTAATGAATTCTTTGTTAACTCTGCAGTTACTTTAACTGAAAATATGGTAATTGATTATGCTTTAAATAGTATTACCCCTAAAGACTCAACATTTACTTTGTTACCAATTGATGAGGAAGAAGTTCGTAAACTTATATATTCGATTTCCTCTAAAAACTCTGCCGGTCACGATGACATACCTTGCTCACTATTGGGCAAAATAGTAGATTATATATTATATCCACTCACGTCACTCATAAATTTTTCTTTTCAAGATGGGATATTTCCATCGCTATTAAAAAAGGCTCTAATCATACCTATTCATAAAAAAGATGACATTAATTTAATAACTAATTATCGAGGTATTGCCCTATTATCCGCTTTCTCAAAGTTGTATGAAAAGTCATTTCATAATAGACTTATAGTATACTTGGATGATGAAAAATTACTAACAGAGAGACAATTTGGGTTCAGGAAAGATCGATCTACCCAACATGCTGTACTATCTGTGTATAATTACATTTTAAATCAGCTTGACGCGAAAAATAATATTGCTTGTGTATTCTTTGATTTAAAACGAGCATTCGATACAGTTGATCTTAACTTACTAATAAAAAAGCTATCTAAATATGGTATTAAAAACATCCCATTAAACTGGTTAAAATCTTATTTGATGAATAGGACGCAGGAAGTCGTCGTGACTAACAATAGCGTCGTCTATAAATCTAAAGCCAATTTGGTCACCATGGGCGTCCCCCAGGGGAGTGTTCTGGGACCATTACTTTTTATAATTTTTATTAACGATATTGTTGATCACTGTGATAATTCATTTGTATCTTTATTTGCCGATGACACGTCAACAGCAGTTTCTGCACCAAACATCCATAAACTAAGTATATCTGCAAACTCTGCAGTAAATAATATGGTAAAATATTGCTCCAATAATGGTTTAATTTTAAATAATGCAAAAACTGAATTATTGTCTTTTTCAACAAAGGAAATGAATCAAAGTGTCTTAATAAAACTAAATAATAGAAGCATTCAGCAAAAATCATCAGTTAAGTTCTTAGGTCTATATATAGATGCCCATTTAACATGGGACAGTCAAGTAGATTTTTTACTAAAAAAACTAGCAACTCATTCATTTGTAATTTGGCGATTGAGAAATACAGTAGGCTTGGATATCCTAAAGACGTATTATTTTGCTTATATACACTCGACTTTAAACTATTGTATTCTATGTTGGGGAAATTGTGCCAGGAGTAATGAAATCTTGAAAATCCAGAAAAAAATTATTCGTACAATGTTGTTTAAACCTATGACCAGTTCTTGTAGAGATTTATTCAAAAAATTAAACATACTAACGGTAACCTCGATGTACATATTTAATTCTGTCTTATTTGTCAAATCTCATCCTGAAAACTTCATTCAGGCACGAGATGGAAGTCTTTGCTATGGGCTTAGAGAGAACCACAATATAAGTATACCTAATCACCGGCTGTCTTTGGTTGCAAACGGTCCCACTCTTATGGGTATAAAACTTTTTAACAAACTCCCTATGAATATAAAAAATCTTGATAAATTAAATGAATTCAAAGCTGCGGTAAGGAACTTATTAATTAGGACTAGTCTATATTCTGTTACAGAATATTTTAATAGTAATTTTAGTAATTAACTTTTAATGTTTTTTTTTTTTTTATCTCACAGATGTGAATGTAGACTATTAATATTAATTGTCTATAATTGTATACATGCAGTATAGGTATAGGTATATGTATGTTCTGTAATTTATAATGTGTTATGTGTTATACTGTTATTCAGGCGGCTACTCCGCTCTATTTGACATTATTCAATACTTGTGTAAATGAGTCTGATGAAAATAAAGAATATTATTATTATTATTAACATTCGCCGAGTAAATGATGCGCCATCCGCAAACTTAGTGAATTTTTTTTTTGTGGGGATATTTAAATAGTATAGTTTACACCAATCCCCCGGCCAATACAATCCAGTTAAAGAATAACATTCGGGAGGCCATTACCAATATTCCTGTTGAAATGTGTCGACGAGTTTTCCAAAATTTGAGGACCAGATTGAAGGAGTGCTGGACGCAAGATGGTCGACATTTGGATAACGTTGTGTTTAAAAAATAACATCCGCATGTATACAGTTTCTTATTTTTAAAATAAAGTTTATTATAGAGTTTAAATAATTTTGTTATTAATTTTTAAAAAACTGAATTTTACTCTGGGTCACCCTGTAGAAACGCCATTTTTTTCTATTAGCAAGGCAATAGAGGCTTAAGCATAGACAAATACATATTTGTCTATGGGCTTAAGGCGAATTTAGACTTTTACAGTGTCGATGTGCATCGCGGATGAATCATCTGCAGTGAATGTGAAAGATGAAAACCAGATTACACCATTCAATGGTTGAATTCATTTCATTAGGACTCAAAATGGGGCGGCAACTGAAATACTGAGTCTCGGAATTGAGTTAATAAGTCTAGCCCTTACAGAAGAATGTAAAATATTACAAAAGAAAAAACGTCGTCCTCGTCGGTAGTGGGTAAAACCTTGGATTCGACGACGAGAACAATTGGGAGCGTCGATAATTTCTATATATCTGTAAAAATGTTTCCATATGTTCATCCTTCCACGGAAAAGACATTTTCTAATTTTCTTTGTACAGGGTCATCACGCGAAAATGTCCTTTTTTGAAATAACTCAGCCATTTTTCATGTTATGACATAGATGTAAAGACATTCTTAACTAGTTTTTTCTGCAGAATCTAAATTTTTAATAAAAAAAACAATAACGCATGACATAATACTTTCTCTTTAAATAAAACACTCTGTATATTTTGAAACAGTTAGATACTGCTTCTCTTTCTGAATTTAAAAATGTAAACATATCTTATGTTATCTCAAATGGTTTTTGAGATATTTATATTTGATGATATTTAAAATCTGATATATAAATTTGACGATATTAAAATAACGTGACCGATTTTGTTAAATAAATTTTGAAAACAAAGAAAAACATTAACCATAATGAGAAAATGATCTCTGAGAAACATATAATGTTGATTTCATACATTTATTTAACAAAGAAAATATTAACAAACATTAAAAAAATAAAAAATATTAACAAACAATTACAGAAATCATTTTCTCATTATGGTTAATGTTTTTCTTTGTTTTAAAAATTTATTTAACAAAATCGGTCACTTTCTTTTAATATCGTCAAATTTATATATCAGATTTTAATATCATCAAAATATCATCAAATCTAAATATCTCAAAAACCATTTGAGATAACGTAAGATATGTTGACATTTTTGAATTCAGAAAGAGAAGCAGAATCAAAATATTTCAAAATATACAGAGTGTTCTATTTAAAAGAGAAAGTATTAAGTCGTATTTCTGAAATGCGATGCGTTATTGTTTTTTTGATTGAAGATTTAGATTCTGCGGAAAAAACTAGTTAAGAATGTCTTTACATCTATGTCATAACATGAAAAATGGCTGAGTTATTTCAAAAAAGGACATTTTCGCGTGATGACCCTGTACAATTAATTTAAGCGACAAAACAGTGTATTATTTGAACACCTGTTTATTTGATCTGGATGCAGACACTTTATTATAAATACAAGTTTAAACTTTTCACTGCCGCTTCACTAAGATTGATTCATCCAATCGTATGGAACGCCGTTTTAATATTTACTCACTATTTATTCATTTCTGCTGTTAATTAGAGATATCACTAATTTAATTTCAGATATCTGGAATTAATTGCTGATATCAGAAATTAATTTCAGATATGAGAAATTAATTTCAGATATCTGAAATTGAATTAGAGATATCGCTAATTGAATTTCTGATATCTGAAATTAATTTCAGATATCAGAAATTGAATTAGCGATATCTCCAATTCAATTTCAGATATCGAAAATTGAATTATTTATATGCATATAGATATAATTAAGTAATTAGTAATATGTATATACATATAATAAAGTAATTTTAAGTATCAGAAATGAATTTACAGGTACATTTACAAATTGTAATTTCAGATATCAGAAATTAATTTCCGATATCAGAAATTAATTTCCGATATCAGAAATTAATTTCCGATATCAGAAATTAATTTTCGATATCAGAAATTAATTTCTGATATCAGAAAATGATTTAATTATTTCTATATAGATATAATTAAATGATTAATAATATGTATATACATATAATAAATTAATTACAGATATCTGAAATATAATTAGAGACATCTCTAATTCATTTTCAGATATCGGAAACTGAATTATTTTTATGTATATGGATATAATTAAATAATTAATAATATGTATATACATATAATAAATTAATTTCAGATATCAGAAATTAATTTCAGATATCGGAAATTAGCGCCATCTAGTGACCAGTAGCATAGATAGGAGATATCTTATTTAATCTGGCAACACTGTACTCTGACTAACTGCAAATAGTGCAAATTCTTGGCGTAATATAATTTGAAAATACTGTTATAAATAGGTATTCTTTGTTTAAACTTTTTAAACATTACACGGTATTTTATAACACTGGGAAGAAGATGATAACACAACCGCAAAATCGCTTAACAGCGCGCTCTTTTATCATCATGAAACAGTTAAGAATTACGGTGTTGCCAAGTATTTATTTTATAGTTGTTAACCTATTGATCAGTAGATGGCGTCATTTTCTGATATCGGAAATTATTTTCTGATATCGGAAATTAATTTCTGATATCGGAAATCAATTTCTGATATCGGAAATCAATTTCTGATATCAGAAATTAATTTCCGATATCAGAAATTGATTTAATTATATCTATATAGATATAATTAAATGATTAATAATATGTATATACATATAATAAATTAATTTCAGATATCTGAAATATAATTAGAGGCATCTCTAATTCAGTTTCAGATATCAGAAATTGAATTATTTATATGTATATAGAAATAATTAAATAATTAATAATATGTATATACATATAATGAATTAATTTGAGATATCAGAAATTAATTTCAGATATCAGAAATTATTTTCAGATATCTCAAATTGATTTAATTATATCTATATAGATATAATTAAATTATTAATAATATGTATATACACATAATAAATTATTTTCAGATATCTGAAATAGAATTAGAGAGATCTCTAATTCAATTTCTGATATCTGAATTAGAATTAGAGATGTTTCTAATTCAATTCCAGTTATCTGAAATTAAATTAGTGATATCTCTAATTAACAGTAGAAATGAATAAATAGTGAGTAAATATTAAAACGGCGTTCCATACAATCGCTTCATCAACAGTAGAGAGTACCTCTACTTTGTTCACTGGTCATTTTGGATGCACACTTTAGATGAAACGCAGATGAAAACAATCTTTACACATTTCACTACAGATGAATCATCCGCGATGCACATCGAAAGTGTAAAGTCTAAATTCGCCTTTTAGGTAGCTGCAGTGAATAAACGGCCAGAGGTCTAACCTAACCTAACCTAACCTATAAAGAAAACTCAGGAAATTTGTATAAAAAATATAAACATGTTTTATATCTAGGTTAAATCGGTAGGTAACACTTATTACTAAATGCAGAATACCTATATATGTATCAACAGGAAAACAGCAGTTGGGCTAAGGCAATACTAAAGCGGCAAGGTAACTTACTGCTTGCCATCGTGCCACTTTTTAACCATAGTCAATGCTTGGGTCAACTTCTATGCTTGGCAATTTAATGATAACAATAAGTTAACATATGAAATTATAGGTTACCTACTATAGGTTATAAATTTCATTAAAAACAAAACCAAAAATATTATTTTACAATGTCTTTCTTTGCTTGATATGCATTGTTTTTAAACGACTTTGTTTAGGCTTTATACAAATATTAATCTTGAAATTAATGGCATCGGGCAGTCGGGCAGATGAATAGAATACTTTGAATTTGGCACTTTTTGTGACGTCAAAATGACGTATTTTACCACCTCCAACTGCCCTAAACAACTGCACTTAGGTAAAGATGGGCAGCCGAAAAGAATAAAATAAAATAGTATATTACGTAATAAGAGTTGTAAATAGCGTATTACGCACGAATGGAAAAATTATGCACGAGACGCGTTAGCGTCGAGTGTGATAATTCCATGAGTGCGTAATTGCTTTACAACTCGAATTATGTACTATACTTTACCTACGACCGTATTTATTGAAAGTTTGTATTTCATTTTTATTATTTATCGCTTATGTCAGTTTTGACAGCGTCAGAAAATTAAGTATTGCACTTGTCATTTTTAAAAATTTTTAGAGAATAAGTTTGTTTGTATTGACCGTTGCTAAGCGGTTGCTAGGAAAACTGTACGAACTGTGCGATTTTTTTTCCAAGTTGTGCGATTTTTTTACCGTGCGTAATAGGAATCTTACATTGATCGCAGACGGTGTGTTTTTAAGTACTTACAGTAGTGGTCGTAGGTAAATGTATTTTAACGTACTATCGCGGCTGAAAAAAAGTAATCGATTTTTTATCAAGTAGTATGTTTTTTCGAAAAATTTTCCTTTGTAAATGGGAGTGTTTACATCAGTTATGTCAATTAAATTATTTTGACAAGAAACCATTGGTGGGGTCGTATTTATTAAAAAAAACTAATAAGAAATAAGTTGTTAATATTTTTTAATTATAAGAAAACAATTAATTAGTATGGTTTTGAGAGAAGCAGAAAAAGGCTACATCATCGCCAAATTTGGAGAAGGGTGGTCTTAACAACGCATAGCAAGTGAAATTAATTGCAGCAAAGGCACAATTCAAAAACTAAACAAAAAGACAGAATACCTTCCGCTATTATCTGTTTTGTGCGTATTCTTCACCAAACTTATGACCCCTGGGACGGTAAACTCGCAGTTAATCATTGTAGTAGGGCTGAAATATCTTTTCGTCGGACCAGTAACGATCGTTTTCATTAATAAAAGTATTTGCAAACTGCATTCTTGCCTCTTTATCAACATCTGTTAGTCGGGGCTTTTTAGCACTGGCACAGTTAAATAGACCTTGCTCTCGCAACCGTTTTCTTGCTGTCCTAACAGACGCTGGTAAGTTGGTTTGCTCTTTGGCTTCAATAGAATTAGAAAATGGGTTTAAATTCACATAGTTAACCAGGGTATTGTCGTTTTCTAGAGTACTCTTCCCAGAACCCACTGCCCTGCTCAGATCATGAGTTTCTTTCTATCCTCTTTTTGTTTAGTTTTTGAATCGTGCTTTTGCTGCAATTAATTTCACTTGCTATGCGTTGTTGAGACCGCACCCTTCTCCAAGTTTGGCGATGATGTAGCCTTTTTCTTCTTCACTCAAAACATGATAAGGCATGATTAATAAAAAAATTATTTTTGCTTAATATGACAGTGTTGACACTAATAAAAAAAATATTGAGATTGATGCGACACTGAATAGGCCGCGATATACTTCTGAGTTGTTACAGCTGTCGTTAATGTCGCTGACGCAAATTTTATAACCTCTTACCTTGGTGTCAATAATACAATAAAAATCAATTAAACCTATTTAAAAAAATATAGAATATTAAAGAAAGCACAGGTAGGTATTTAAGCACAAACCCATATTTGAAATTAAGCACAAAGACTAGTGTATTAGTGTTGGATGTACCTGTAATTTCTACGACAACTACATTGTTATTATAAAGTTATTGTTAAAGTATTGTTATTATATTTTTGTTTAGTTGTTAATAGTGAAGTAAATAAAATAATACAAAGCTGTCAATTGCCTGTTCATTTAAAAAGAAATACTAAGAGTTTATCTAAGAAGTAATTAACAATTTCAATTAAACAGCAGGTTATGGGCCCAGGCTCGTTTAAGAAATTCAAATAAGTATAATTAGTGAATTTGTTGTTGAAGAATAGGTATACTAGATAGAATAAAAATGGGAGAAAATAGTTTAACAAAGTTCACTGTAGCAAAATTGACGGACGAAAATTACCAGGCATGGAAATTTAAAACGAAAATGTTGTTAATTAGAGAAGGTACGTGGGACTGTGTAAAAGAAGTAAAGCCTGAACCAGTTACGCCTCTATGGATTGTAAATGACCATAAGGCACAGAGTACAATTTGCCTCAGTGTGGAAGATAACCAGATTGTGCACATTTGTAAGTGCACATCAGCAATGAGCATGTGGGAAGAACTCAGAAAGGTACATGAAAGAGCGAATCTAAGCAACAAGTTATATTTAATGAGAAAGTTATACCAGTCAAAGCTAAATAAATGTGAGGAGATGCAGCACTATATTAGACATACCCTGGAATTGGTGGAACGTCTACGTGGTATAGGAGAAGAGATTAGAGATTTTCAGGTAGCAGCACTCTTGCTTAGTGGGCTTCCTGAGAGTTATGAGACCCTCGTCACAGCACTTGACGCACGTCCAGATGATGAACTTACTCTTGAATATGTTAGAGGCAAACTTGTAGATGAATATAAACGAAAGATTGAATGTTCAAATGATACAATCGAGCAGAAAGCAGAATCATTAGAATCAGTTTTGCAGACTCAAAGTCACAATCGAAAGAAATATTATGGATATCAAAATACACAAGAATGTTTTTATTGCAAGAAAAAGGGGCATGTTAAGTACAATTGTCAAGCATGGAAAAATTGGAAGAAAGAAATGGAAAAACAAAACAGCAACCAGAGAGCCAAAAGTGCTATTGACAAAGAAGAAAATTCATCAGGTAGTGAAGCAGCTTTTAATGCAAAGGAAAATACAAAATCACATAGGTTGTGGTGTATTGACTCGGGTGCAACGAGCCATATGTCTAATGATAAAAGCTTCTTCATTGAACTTAACCAGGAAAGAACAGATAAAGTAATCGTAGCCAATGGAAAATATGTGATTTCAGAAGGAGTAGGTAATGGTTTCATCAACTGCCAAATTTCTCCAACAATAACCAAAAAGGTATTAGTACTTTATGTTCCATCATTGGAGAGTAATCTACTCTCAGTTAAGAAACTTACTAATCTTGGTAACGTTGTCACATTTCAAGATGACAGTTGTACAATTTTGAAGGATAATGGCATAGTTGGAATAGGCAAGATTGTTGACAATTTATATCAATTAGAATGTAAAGAAATAGCTAATATTTCAAGATGTGAGACTCATGCAAATTGTATTCATCGATGGCATCAACGTCTTGGGCATAGAAATCCTGTGGCAGTAAGAAGACTTGTTCAAGAAAACTTGGCAGATGGAATAACAATTCATCCATGCAATCAGTTGATAAAATGCACCAGTTGTATAAAAGGAAAAATGACGAGAGTTTCTTTTCCAAAAACCAGTAACTCTAGTACGGAAAAATCATTAGATTTGATACACACAGATGTGTGTGGACCTATGAACATTCTCACTCCAGGAAAGAAAAAATATTTTGTCACATTTATTGATGACTACTCTAGATACACAATAATTTATCTCCTCCATAGCAAGAATGAAGTATCACAAAAACTAGAGGAATATATTACATATGTATCAAACAAATTTGACAGAAAACCAAAGATTATCCGAAGTGATAACGGAACAGAATATACTTGTGAAAGTTCAAAGGTGATTTTACGGAAATATGGAATCGAATTTCAAACCACTGTGCCATACAACCCGGAACAAAACGGAATTGCTGAAAGGAAAAATCGCACTCTGTGTGAAAGTGCCAGAAGTATGCTTTTTGAATCGGAATTGCCAACGACTTATTGGGGAGAAGCAATCTCAACCGCATGTTACATCCAAAATCGTTTACCTAGTAAAGCCATCAAGAAAACTCCGTACGAACTCTGGACTGGAAAGAAGCCTAATATTCAGCATATAAAAACGTTTGGAAGTAAAGTTCATGTTCACATTCCAAAAGAGATGCGCACAAAATGGGATGCTCATGCCAAAGAAGGTATTTTAGTCGGCTATAGTGAAACGCAAAAAGGATACAGAATTTTACATTCAGATACCAAGAAAATAACAATAAGTAGATCTGTAATAATTGATGAAAACACAGTTGATTTTTCAGGGAATATTTGTCTTAAAAGGAAAACAGATCAGGAAGAAGATCTACAGCAATCAGTATTACCTGAGCCACAAGAGAAGTTAGAACAGAAAATTCCTAATGAGTATTTTAGTGTGGATCTGATAGGGGAGGAACAAAATGAAGTTAGAATAATGGATGACAGGAGTGACATTTTGGAACAAAATAATTTAGAAAAGTCAAATCAGCCTCAAATTAGAATATCAACTAGAAAAAATAAAGGAGTTTCAGCAAAACGTTTATCATATATGGTTCGAATTGCTCCAAATCCCGAGCCAGAATCATGGCATGATATGCAAAACTTACCTGATCAAGAGAAAAACAAATGGATCAAAGCTACAGACGAAGAAATGAAATCACTTCAAGAACTTGAAACTTGGAAAATTACTGAATTACCGTCAGGAAGGCGTGCAATTGGATGTAAATGGATATTTAAAGTTAAATGTGATGCAGAAGGTAAAGTTCACAGATACAAAGCTAGACTAGTCGCAAAAGGATTTTCCCAAAAATATGGTGAGGATTATGACGCAACTTTTGCTCCAGTAGCAAAGCAGAGCACCTTTAGGACATTGTTAACTGTGGCGGCTGCTAGAAAGATGAAGGTAAAACATTATGATATCAAAACAGCTTTCCTTTATGGTAATATTGAAGAAGACTTATATATGTCACAACCTGAAGGATACATCAAAGAAGGAGAAGAACATCTTGTTTGTAAGCTACAGAAATCTTTATATGGTCTTAAACAGTCAGCTAGAGCTTGGAATATCAAAATAAATGGAAATTTACTGGAAGAGGGATTTATACGAAGTCAGGCTGATCCATGTTTATATTCCAGATTCAAGGACGAGAATTGGACATATGTATTAATATACGTAGATGATTTAATAATTACTCACAGAAATGACAGGGTAATCTTAGATCTTAGAAAAATACTTGATAGACACTTTGAGATCAAAGACCTGGGGGATGTTACTTACTACCTGGGAATTCAAATACAGCGAGAAGATGATGGAAGTTTTCTTCTTAATCAAACCATGAAAATCAACTCAATTATCGAGAAATTTGGGTTAAAAGAAGCGAAAGGAGTATCTACACCTATGAACACAGACTATATCTAAGGTTGGTTGAAGAACGAAATCTTTTACCTAACAATGAACTATATCGACAAGCCGTGGGGACATTGTTGTATATAGCAACTACGACACGTCCAGACATTGCAACTGCAATTGGAATTTTATGTAGAAGAGTAAGTAATCCTAGACAACAAGATTGGGACGAAGTTAAACGTGTTATTCGATATTTGAAACAAACTGTGAAATTAAAGTTAAAGATATCAGCAATTGAAGATCTAAATCTTACCTGTTATGCAGATGCAGATTGGGCAGGAGATACAAAGGATAGGAAGTCATTGAGTGGATACATAATTAAACTAGGGGAAAGTCTGATTGCTTGGTCAAGCAAAAAGCAAGTTTCTGTCGCCTTATCCTCAACAGAGGCTGAATATGTATCTGCTGCATATGCTAGTCAAGAAGTGGTTTGGTTACGTCAAATATTAGAGGACCTAGGTGAGCCAGCTACTAAATCGACCACTATAAATGAGGATAACCAAGGTTGCATAAAGATGGCAACTAACGAGAAAATCAACGCTAGGACAAAGCATATTGATGTCCGATATCATTATCTTCGCAATTTGGTGGAACAGAATATAATTACTTTTGTGTACTGTGAAACAGAAAACATGATAGGTGATGCAATGACAAAACCACTACCGAAAAACAGGTTTGAAAAACTTCGATCTATGATGGGACTTATATAACAAGATATTGTTGTTAATGTGTATTTGTCGAGAGGGGGTGTTGGATGTACCTGTAATTTCTACGACAACTACATTGTTATTATAAAGTTATTGTTAAAGTATTGTTATTATATTTTTGTTTAGTTGTTAATAGTGAAGTAAATAAAATAATACAAAGCTGTCAATTGCCTGTTCATTTAAAAAGAAATACTAAGAGTTTATCTAAGAAGTAATTAACAATTTCAATTAAACAACAATTAGAAAAAATAGTAGAATAGATTTGAAACTGGGAGAAAACTTAAGTAAAACGTCAAGTTCATTGTCAAAATGAACGAAAATGAAAGTGTTTGAAGTTAGCTGCAAACTCATAATTTGAATTTTTGCAATCTTTATTTATATCGTGACCAATTCCGCAGCGACCACACTCTTTTGAGTCTTTTCCGGGTTCATAATTATTAATTTATAAACCAACAATCAACAAAGTGCCAACGACTAAGTAGTAGAGAACACAGAACATAAAGGTTAGATTTTAAATGTCAATCAAATCTGCTCTCGCTCTCTGCTTCACAGAACGAAAGAACTTTAGTTCTGTGGTCTGCTTACAACAACTAACCTACGTACCGAGCTAGGTAAGCTGTGGTAACCACAAGGCATCGGCGATGACGTAAAGTCATGACGTCTTATGATTTCCCCTACGTTACTACTTCTCGCAAAAATGGAATATTTACACATACTACTAGCTGTGGTAACGCTGTTGTATGTCGCGATAAAATGCCATATGTGAATTTAAACCCATTTTCTAATTCTATTGAAGCCAAAGAGTAAAACAACTTCCCACCGTCTGTTAGGACAGCAAGAAAACGGTTGCGAGAGCAAGGTCTATATTAACTGTGCCAGTGCTAAAAAGCACCGACTAACAGATGATAATAAAGAGGCAAGAATGCAGTTTGCAAATACTTTTATTAATGAATAAGATCGTTACTGGGAGAGAGTGGTCTTTTCCGACGAAAAGATATTTCAGTCCTGCTACAATGGTCAACTGCGAGTTTACCATCCCAGGGGTCATACTTTTGATGAAGAATATTTGTACAAAACAGATAATAGCAGAAGGTCTGTCTTTTTGTTTAGTTTTTGAATTGGGCCTTTGCTGCAATTAATTAATAATTAATTAATAATACCTTAATACCTTCTCCAAGTGTGGTGATGATGCAGCTTTTTTCTGCTTCTCTCAAAACCATACTAATTAATTGTTTTCTTGTAATTAAAAAATATTAACAACTTATTTTTTATTAGTTTCTTTTTAATAAATACGACCCCACCAATGATTTCTTATCAAAATAATTTAATTGACATAACTGATGTAAACACTCCCATTTACAAAGGAAAATTTTTCTAAAAAACATACTACTTGATAAAAAATCGATTACTTTTTTTCGGCCGCGATAGTACATAATTGTATGATATACAGTGCGTTCACAATGAAAGGAATAAATTCAGAATAATCTGAACGTGTTTTTTCTAAAAACGTTTGGACACGTCGATTTGTAATTTTGAATTGGCACATTTTGAGTCATACGGAAAGTCAATGTCACACCGGTTTTTTGCTATGTACCGCTTTTATGGAGCCCTCTATATTGAAAGAGATCTCCATAAAGAAATTTATAAAATTCCATACAACTTTTATTTGATACTTTTTTTTTTTAACTTGAATAATTAAAAAGTTATATGATGACTTGTAGGCTCTCTTCTTGGTAGTTTCAAACAATATCTTATTCCTGCATTCTGTACTCTTTGAATCCTTTTCTTTGTTCTTTCTGTAAGACACCGGTTGGTACACACAATCACATTAGTTAAACAATGAAAGAACCAAGGACTCCAAGGAGTCGACAAATACAAGTTTTACATTTTTATACTGATAAAAGTTTTTAGTCTCGTGAAAGCCCCTTGAAATTTACTTTGCACATGTTCGAAGTTTAAATTTTCATCCATTATTAACCCCAGATTCTTTACACTTGTTTTTTACTGTAACGTTTCACCTTGGATTTTAACTACCTACATAGTTTAGCTTAATTTCACTTAAGAAGTTCGGAGAACCAATTGAACCAAATGCAATTAATTGTGATTTCGCTGGGTTAACTTGAAGGAAGGATATAATTTACAATGTTATTAATTTCTCTGTTTATGATTTCTAGAGTTATTTCTGTTTCATTGTGTGGAAAACTAAAAAGACGTTGAAAATCATATCCATATCATATAGGTAATTAAATTACATATCCTGTACGTGTACATCTAATGATTCTAATGTATATGAAATTTACATAGGTACACAGCATTATACCAGAACATAGACGTAACTAGACTTTGGGGGGGCTAGGTGGGACTGAAGGCTTATCTGAAGGCTATTATGAAGGATGATGACATGTGGATAAAGCGCCGCAGGCAAAAACTTATTAAACAATAGGAAGGACACAACAATAATTTTTATTAGGACAATAATAAAAAATTATATTTAGTATAAACAAAACATTTATTTTGTTTGAATTTTTGTTAGACAACAAACTTAACAACTTTTATTTATCTAAACAAAACGTAATCTATATTGATATATTCTTTTTTTATTATTAAAAATGTTAATAATCTCATCGAGATCAACCATATGTCCTTTTCTATATAAATTAATGATAGGTTAGTAAACCTCTCTTGCCCCATTTTTAATCTCAGCCAATTTAGGATTCAACTCGTGTGACGAGAGAAAACAAAATCAGTGACTAGGGGAACTAATATGCTATTCACATTTTATTTACATGAGGGGAGGCTATGATATGTTTTTCTTAGGTTGTCTCAGGGTTGTCTACTATTGACAAAATATTGAGGTGTCAGATTTAATTGATTGTCACTGTCATTTATTTTTGGCTGAATTGCCAAATTTTTTATTGATGACATTGCTGTGCTTTCTTTAGGGTCTCACTGTGGCAACTATGTAGAACCAATTTGAATTTGTGGTTATGTTTTCGACTTTTCAACATAACCTCAGTAATTAAAACAGTCATTCATACCAACAGAATTCAGATTTTCCAAGGCCTCCCCTCATGTAAATAAAATGTGAATAGCATATATGACTTCTTGCTTTATCTTTTTATTTGTTTTATTATTTTTTTCCTTGATTTTTTTTATTTTTAAGTTAGGCTAAATCTTTTTGGGGGGGCTATTAAATATTGTGGGGGGGGGGGGGGCTTAGTCCCCCAAGTTCCACCCTAGGTGACGTCTATGTACCAGAACATGGGAGAGGGGGGGCAAATTAGTCCCCACAAATAACACTGGTTCAAACTGTTTAGTCTTAATTGTTTCAAGATGTTGCTAATGCTAAGATTGCTAATAAGTCAATTAAATCTAACTAAAATGCACTGGCAGCCGTAATCCATAAATTATTTCGATTAGGTATATCGGCCCAACATCAAAGTCTGATGTCCGATCCACAATATGTATGTCGTAGGTGTCAGGGACAAGGACTCCTCTGTAACGCTACGGCCCAATAAATTACGAAATTGGAACTCCATCCATGGTAGGCCATCGCATCGGCTTGATTATTATCGTTTTCACTGATGTTCTTAAAATTTTACGGAATATTAATAGATTTTTTTTGTTTTGTTGTTTTATTATCAATTATTTGCCGTTTATACAATTTGATTCACGCAATAAAACTTTTTCTGGAAAAATTCGGTAGTATTGTTCTCAAACTCGCTTCCGAAGATAAAGTAACTTGTCAGCTAAATCTATTTTTTTTAAACCTGTTCCACGTGCAGTCTCACGTGGTGGTGGCAGCAACCCTCCTCCCTTATCTAAGGGTGGGGACCCTAACTTACATTAGGTATAATTTTATTTTTATTTAAACCATGAGTATTACAATTACCCTCGCTTCACATAAAACTGGGGCTAATTAAACAATTTGTCTAAAGTTTTGAACAGGATAATACTGTGTGAAACATTTCCGAGTCAGAAGCAAAGTATATATAATAAAGGAAAGTATATTTATTGCCATTGGTCCTCAAATTAGAAAATTAATGAAAAGCAATAAAATTGAAATTGTGATGAAGGAAAATGAAAACGGTTCACGGATAGCTTAAAAAAATGTTGTATATGAGTTTTTAGAAATTATAAGGACCCAGAATATAAAAGCATTGTGTGGCGTGCATTTATATAGTCCGCCCCTGTACAGACACTATTTGCCAGTTGCCTGCCTGCTAGGCTAGGGACCCCAAAAAACCGAGTAAGAGTAGGGAGACTTTTACGCGGGAGTAAGACAGGGCCGAAAGTGAAGTGCGTATGTATGTTGTACCTAACCTGTCTAGTGCATTATTCTGTGTTTGGCAATTTTTCACTTATTGTTTATCACTTATTTAGTATTTTTCTCATGTATCACTTTTATAATAAAGGAATCAATCATCCTACATAAATATTGGCGCCCACGTGAGTCCCTTTTAAACACAAAGACTGTTTCGGAACTGAAAACTACAATTGTGCGAAGGTGAAAATCCACAGTGGTATGAGGAAAATCGGTGTGTGTGTGTGCAAAATTCCACAAGTGTAAGGTATAAAAATAATTGAAGAAGTGAGAGCCAAACTGTAAGTAAATTTTAACAGTTTTGAACTGCATGTTCGTGTTTTCACCTAAAGGAATTTCATGGTGCCTGTCATACATGAACTTTTCGTGCGTATTTTCAAGTAAAAGATATTTTACGTTGCTATTACACGTTAACTATTCGTGCATATTTTTATGAAAACACTTTACCTCACGTAAATGACATTTGTGCTGCGTATTCACGAATTCATTTGGTGTTTTTAATTATTTGATTTAACAGAAACTGTTTTCAAAGACATTTGCGAAATTTTCTAGACTTTCATGTGTGTGCTATCGCGGATTTGTGTGCATTCAAATTTTATGTTGCGTATTAATGAGTTACAACCTTAGAAGTAAATCTAACGCCGATAATATCAAGTGGGGTCCCGCAGGGATCGGTATTGGGTCCGACCCTATGGAATATTCTGTTTGACGGGGTGTTCGCGATACGTATACCTCAGGGGGTAAACATGCTAGGATATGCAGATGACCTGGCCGTAGTCGCTTCTGCAAGAACAACATGGGAATTAGAGGGCAAAGTTAACCTAGTGATAGGGAGGATTGGGAGATGGCTCAGGAGTAAGGCACTAAGCCTAGCCCCTGGAAAGACGGAAGCGGTGGTGATAACGAGGAAAAGGAAGATCTCACCGATAGAAATCACAGCGGAGAACGTGAGAGTGACTCCGAAGAAATCTGTTAAGTATCTAGGAGTGTGGATCGATTCGGGCATGACTTTCAGAGAGCATGTGAAAAGAGCAACGGAAAAGGCAGGAAAACTGACCTCAGCATTGAACAGGCTGATGGCGAACGTGGGCGGACCGAGAGCAAGTAAAAGAAGGGTCATGTGTAGTGCTGCACACTCAATACTTCTGTATGCGGCGCCAATATGGGGAGGAGCGATGGCGGTAGATAGAACTAAAGCCATTATGAGTAAGATGCAACGCTGCATGGCGATGAGAGTGTGCAGCGCTTATAGAACCATCTCATACGAAGCGGTTCGAGTGATAGCGAACATTCCACCCATTCAATTACTGGTGAAGGAGAGAACAGACTTCTTCGAAGGCATAAGCAGGACGGAGGCAAGGAATAGGCTGCTGGAGAGATGGCAAAGTGAGCGGGAGACAACTGAAAAAGGAAGATGGACGAGAAGAATGATACCACATATTAAACCGTGGGTGGAGAGAAAACATGGAGAAGTGGGGTACTATATAACGCAAGTTCTTGCGAGACATGGGTGCTTCAGAGAATACCTGTGTAACATAGAAAAGGTCACGAACGAGGAGTGTGTATATTGCGGGGACAGAGACGACCCCGAGCGCACAGTATTCTATTGTAGAAGGTGGAGCACAGAGCGAGAGATATGCGAGCGGGATATAGGTCACCCTATGGATGCAGACAACATGGTGGAAACCATGTTAAGATCCTGGGAGTCATGGAGGAAGATAGAGATATATCTCACGACGATAATGAAAACGAAGGAAGAAGAGGAGAGACAGATAGGCCCGAACCCCTAATCGCGTTAGCAGAAGGGGGATGTATGGTGGCAGGAAAATGTCTAACATCAATAAAACGATTGCAGCGCTGTCTTGATGTAATGCGAGAGCGGTTCCAGGCAGCACGAACACAGAAGAGGGGGAGGGGTTTTAGCCGGTAAGAGTCCGGCACTACCTGGCGCAGGGACGACACGGAGTGCGCTGAGTGTCCATGAGGATTTCCCCAACCCACCAAAAAAAAAAAAAAAACGCCGATAATTTAAACTCTGAAGATTTATCTCTCATCTCGCGCTGTAACAACTAATCAGCCGGTTGCGTCGCGGTTCGCTGATAAAAAAGATGAGGATGTAGAAGTCTTTATTAATGCAATCGTTGTTTACAAGGACTGCCTAAATATTACGCAAGATAATGCAATCCGAGGGTTGCCAATGTTGCTTGATCGAAACACTGCGACCTGGTGGCAAGGGGTCAAATCTACAATTTCCACCTGGGATGACGCCGTAAAGGCATTACGTCATTCGTTCGGCTACAACAAGCCGCCGCATAAGGTTTTCAAGGAATTGTTTTCTCGCGAACAAGGGGATAAAGAACCAACTGATCTCTTTGTAAATTCAGCACGTGCTCTTTTAGCTCGCTTACCGGAAACTCCAGCGCTGCACGTGTACTAACTCACACCCGTCGTATTTCAAAAAAACAATAAAACTAACACTACTAAAACTTTACTCTTATTTACTGGTGATTCTGATATCGAGGGTGCGGTTTTTAAAGAGAGGTAGCGTGTTGCTGCCACCAGATCTGGATTTTTTTTAATGTTTCCACCCTGATCAAAGAAACAATAGAAAACACCTATAAAGCAAAATCAGCTGGCCACTGGTATGAGAATCCCTTCAAAGGCTAGAATCCGGCCACGGCTTAACATGCGTGGTCTTTTGGCAGGGGTGAATAGCGGTGGAATAAAAGACTAGCAATTAAGAAAAATAAAGCGAATATATTACTCAAAATTTATAAAATCAAACAAGGCAAAACAGCAAAATAAATGGTAAAATTTTAGAATGATCGGTACTTTAACCATACGTACAAAATTACAGTAAATAATTTCCAACATTAGCAAAACAAGTTATTATTACTTACATAATTACATTGCTTTAATTACTGCAAAACAAAACAAAACGTTACACTCAACTATAGTAATTTACTTCCAAAACAAACAAGATGTTAGGAACCAAATTACAGTAGGTACTTAATTTAATTGCTACAAAACAATGCGGGCTATCACCCACCGGTAATACGCGCCCTAGGACCCCTAAAAATTATTAGCAAAGAAAATCTTAGCCACCCTTCCACTTTTAGTGCCAATACAATTAGGTATTTTCTAATACCATAGGCCCTATTTTAGGTTCACTCGCAACATGAAACTTATATGGGGTTAGTAAACTCAAACTGACTTACCCAAAAACTTCTAAATATCCTATAATCTTATCTCACAAATACCTTCACCGATATTAAACGTCGTAGCTATCACTTTAAACACGCCCGTTCACTGTATCGCGTACGCACTTGCGGCGCCCCTAGGTAAAACCGCCAATTACCGTCCCGACGCGACGTCCCGGACGCTGCGCTACCCGCTATGACTTCTTGCGGTCTCGTCGGCTGAGTCTCCCGCTCCCGGCTAAAGCGAAACTCTACCCTCGCAGCTAAGCCCGAACTTTCACTGCCCACGGCCGAAAGTGAACTCCCTGCGCTCCAACTTAGTGGTTCGTCTGTCACGGTACCCCCTGGTAAATCGCTGAGTGGGACCTATTTTTGCCCAATATACGGTCAGGCGAGTCCATCTCACAATTTCGCGTAGCTAGCAATTTCCCTGGGAATCGACTCATGTAATTCTTTCCCATCGAATTTCAACTCTCCCGTGATAACACAAATCTATACAAACATGAATTTCCTGTTGCCGCAGACATAAACAAAAACTCAACCAATTACTTCTGATATACCCCGTGGCACAAATTAACATTAATTTTTACATTAGTAATAGCTATTATAAAATTTATACCCCCGATTTGCTACACACGCAACTCATCAGCTGGACATGGTTTACGGTCTTCTAAATCGAAGAATCAGACATAGGTTACCAAGAGAGCAAGTTACCTCTTTTGCAGATTTAATTGAAAAATCCAGATCTATTGAAGATAGTTTTAATGAAAAGGTGACATCACCTACTACTAACCCTAAACATGGTAACACAAACGATGACAAAATCATACGTCTTCGCCCAAAGTGTCAATTTTGCAAAAATTTTGGCCATATTCAGGCAGATTGCCGCAAATATGCTGCTAGCCAAGCGAAAATTAGCCAACCAAATGCTAGTCAAAAGCCTTCCTCCAACTCTGTTGGTATCACGTGTTTCGGATGTGGAACGCCAGGTTATATACGTTCCCAGTGCCCCAATTGCCGTGCACAAAGTAGTACTTCCGGCTCCGGCACAAGAATTTTAGCTACCAACGTTGTTGGTCCTACTACAACACATACCTCGTGCCTTGATATACTTTCCGCAGAAGTTAATCCAGTATCAACAATCTCCAGACCACTGGTGCAGGTTCAAATTGCAGGAAAACATGGTCTTGCTTACATAGATTCCGGTGCTCGAAATAGCATCGCAGAACAGGTACTTTACACTCATTTTTGCGAATCGAATGTACCATACAAGGAAGATATCTGTTAGTGCAGTGTGAACATTTACTAATATATTACAGCAAAAGATAGCTATGGTATCTAGGAAAAAATAATAAATAAAAACAATATATGTCAAGATAGAAAACTGGCATGTACAAAAAATTATTCTTGTAATCATATGAATAAAACCATAATCATATCCCGTGTATAATTGCCCAAACTGTTGGGTACAACAAGAGAATACAACCAATCTGCATTCCCAAGGAAGAAATGGCTGCAGAACATACATAAAATATGGTCCTTCGAGCCGGATGGATGGTCATTGGTCAGTACCAATAATTCAGCCACATAATTGAAACAGGACAGCAAGGGCGGCGGCAAGAGAAAATAATTAAAGTACCTACACACAGGATACTGGTCAGTTGCAATAATTAGGTCAGTTCAGTAATTAATCGACGTTGCTAACCGCAGCCACTTGTTAGTTTAGTAATATCACATTTAACATTTAATTATAAAACAACTCGATCTTTTCTCATAGAAGATTGAGGTTATTATTATCGCGTAATTTTGGCGATCAATAAAAAGCCATTTTAATAACATTTGAAGTGGTGCTTAACAACAACATATTAGGTAATTTGCATTTATACAAATAAAATAATTTATGAATTTTGACAGATGTTAAGTCAATATTAATTATATTTGCAATTATCATAATATTTGTCAGTTCTCAACTATAAACTACAAATGTCTCATTTATAACTAGCAAGTTGAGATAAATAACTTTTTATAATCTTTTATAGATATAAAATATAATCATCGCATTAAAATAATATTTCACATAAGTACTGGGAAAAGTTACTTTCCATCACCATGGCCGAAGGTTCTGACTTAACAAAATTATATAAACGCCGTGGATATTTAAAGGGTCAATTAACTCGGTTTATTAATTTTCTAAACATATGCAATGAAGGCACAGCAATGCAATTACAGGCGCGTCTTGACGCAATAAAAATCACGTTCAATGAATTCAATAATATTCAAGCTGACATTGAATATGTAGACGAAGTGTCCGACAGTGAAACACATTCACGGGAGCGGGAAGAGTTTGAAGCAAAATATTTTGATTCGGTAAGTCGCGCACAAAAATTCTTGCAATCACAAGTGGACAGTAACAGCCAGCCACAGCCACCGAAGTCTGGCATGTCCACGCAGGTTAAGGATTCATCAAATAGTAACACCTTCAACATTAAATTACCACAAATTAATTTGCCAGAATTTTCTGGTTCATATGAAAAGTGGACAGAGTTTCATGATACATTTAAGGCATTAATTAATGATAATCCTACATTAACCAAAATACAATTACTATTTACAAGCGTGTTTAAAAAATGAAGCAGCGCAAGTTATTACTTCATTAGCCGTCGCGGAAGAGAATTATGATATCGCATGGCAATTATTAACTGAAAGATTTCAAAACAAAGGTAGAATTGTTTCAGCGCACGTCAAAGGTATTGTCGAGTTGCCTAACATAAGCAGAGATTCACACATTGCTCTTCGTTCATTTTTGGACGCATTTTTAAAATACTATCGCGCATTAGATCGATTAAACGAAAGTGTCAAACATTGGGATCTTCTGTTAATTTATTTATTGGCTGCAAAACTTGATATCTCGTCGCGAAAAGAATGGGAAATCTATATAAAAAACAATGAAACGCCAAATATAAAAGATTTCACTACCTTTTTAACAGAACGGTGCCACTTATTAGAGGCATTAAGTATTAAAGCCAATGGTAGCTATACATTCAATAAGAAACCTACCGAATTCAAATCTCATGCACATATTACAACAAATAAAGGTACCTGTATCGTATGTCAGGGTACACATTTCATACATTCATGCAAAAAATTCCTGGATATGCCAAGTAATGCAAGGTTTTTAGAAGCAAAGCGCTTAAGACTTTGCACTAATTGTTTACGGGTTGGACATTCAAATTCAGAATGTACGTCTAGTGGATGCCGTATTTGTCATAAAAGGCATAATTCACTGCTGCACCTAGATGCTCAAGCTTCAGTGCAGCTAGATCGAGCTCCGAGCAATGATCAATTCAATAATCAATGCAATACTCATCAGAATCAGATTAATTCAAATAATTATCTTAGTTGCACTGAATCTAATCAGGCGCAAACTGACCAGAACTTTCAGTTAGCAGGTATAAATACCAATCATTGCAGTATAAATTCAATAAATTCACATAATAGTTTGTAACATCGTGATTCATTCGTGCTGCTATCTACAGCGCTGGTATATATATATGATACACACAATCACTTGGTTCCATGCCGGGCGCTCCTTGATAACGGCTCCCAATCTAATTTCGTCACATCAAATTTAATCCGACGTTTAGGCTTGCGTACAACCAAAATAGATTTACCGATTTCGGGTATAAGCCAAACGGTCACCATGGTAAATAAACAGACAAACATAAAAATAAAGTCCATACACAATGACTACAATGCAAAATTGTCATGTCTTGTTATTGACAAAATTACGGATATTATACCACATAGAAGATTTAATACAGATAATTTTGAAATAGGCTCCAATATAAAGTTGGCAGACCCAAAGTTTAATGAGCCATCTCACGTAGACTTATTGATAGGGGCAGGTGTATTTTATGATCTGCTTTGCATTGGTCAAATTAAATTAAACAAAGGCCAACCAACATTACAAAAAACTAAATTGGGATGGGTTGTTTCTGGTTTCATATTTGACTCTCCATCTCAAAGATCTCAGTTTTGTTTTGTTACCACAAAATTGGACCTACATAATCAGTTAGAGAGGTTCTGGCAACTAGAAGAATATCACAATGGTAAGACCTATTCCAAAGAAGAAATAGAATGCGAAAATCATTTCGTGAACAATTTTCAGCGAGACAGCACAGGTAGATTTATAGTTGCGTTACCAGTACGCGATAATCTCCACGATTTAGGCGATAATCTGGAAAGCACGGTTCAGCGGTTTTATGCGCTTGAACGTAAATTCAAAAATAAACCTAAATTCAAAGATGATTATTGTAAATTTATGACAGAGTATAAAGTTCTTGGTCATATGACTCGCGTTAACTTGAGCGAGGACACGCAGAAACTTAAATATTATATACCCCATCATGGCGTTGAGAATCATACTAGTTTAACCACTAAACTTAGAGTAGTTTTTGACGCCTCGGCAAAGACGTCTACAGGCATTTCTTTGAACGATACTTTGAAGGTAGGTCCTACAATACAAAGTGATCTGTTTTCAATAATTATTCGATTTCGTCAGCATAATATTGTATTAACCGGTGACATTGCCAAGATGTATAGATAAATAAATGTAGATCAATCACAACGCGACCTTCAGCGAATTGTCTGGCGAGATAATCCTGAAGCAGAATTAGGACATTTTCAGCTTAACACTGTTTCTTATGGAATAGCATCAGCATCCTTTTTAGCCACAAGATGTATAAATCAGTTAGCAATAGAGTATCGCAGTATATTTCCACATGAAGCCAATATTATTATGAATGACTTTTACGTGGACGATTTATTAACAGGATCTCAAGATGTTGACAGTATGCTCGCGGTTCGGAAAAATATTACAAACATATTAGCTAGCGCAGGTTTTGAATTGAGGAAATTTGCATCAAATGACCCGCGAGTTGTGATGGATTTATCCACCGCATCTGAAAGTATGTCTAGATATATCATTGCGGATAGCGAGCATATGAAAACACTTGGCATTGCTTGGAACCCCACATCAGACAACATTGAATATGATTCTAAACCACTGTCTAATTCGATAAAAACTATTTCAAAACGATCAATTCTTTCATATATATCTCAAATTTTTGACCCCCTGGGACTTCTCGGTCCGATAATAATCCAATCTAAAATAATTTTGCAAAAGCTTTGGCAGCTCCGCGTTGACTGGGATGAAACCATTCCCAGCGATTTATATACAACATGGTCTAATTTCTATTCTCAGTTACATAAAATCAGTTCAATTCATATAGCCAGGCATGTTATTATACCAAATGCCTTAACAATACAATTGCACGGGTTCTGTGATGCTAGTGAACAGGCATACGGCGCAGCTATATATATTAAATCGCAAAACAAAAACAATACATGGGTTAGACTATTATGCGCTAAATCGCGTGTTGCACCTCTCAAGGCTATTTCACTGCCTCGTCTTGAGTTGTGTGGTGCACTACTACTTTCTCAGTTAATTCATAAAATCAGAACTATTTTAAGTGTACAAATTGATGACATATACCTTTGGACAGACTCAACAATCGTTCTGTCCTGGTTGTCCGCTAAACCTCACATATGGAAAACTTTCATATGCAACAGAGTCTCAGAAATACAACAGTTAACCCCAGTCGACAAATGGAATCATATAAGCTCTGCAAATAATCCTGCTGATATAATATCGCGTGGCATAAACCCAGAGGACCTTTCAAGTTCTACTTTATGGTGGAACGGTCCATCATTTCTTCTACTAGAATCGCAACACTGGCCGGAAAAATCTCACATTTCTTATTTTGCTCGCAATAATTCTGATGCGCCAGAAAGAAAATATTCCACATTGTCATATACCTCAAACATTGCAACATTAGATTTATTCAACCAATACTCTAGTTTTACAAAATTACAGCGAATTTTAGCCTTCTGCTTAAGGTTCTTAAATAATTCAAAGCTGCGTATTGAATCCCGGCAAAGCGGGTCTTTAACTATTCAGGAACTATCTCATAGTACCAAGACATTAGTCAAGCTTGTACAGGCTCAATCATTTCCAGAGGATATTTATTCGCTTAAAACCTCAAAATGAGTAAAGCCAAATAGTAAACTTTCATCACTTAATCCATTCTTGGATGATGATAATATCATACGAGTTGGAGGTAGACTTAAGCATTCTAAATTAACATTTAATTGCAAACATCCTATGCTACTTCCTCAGAAGCATCCCTTCACAAATTTAATCATAGGTTTCGAACATGTTCGCAACTTACATGCTGGGCCACAGGCCACGCTATCATTTGTGAGACAAAATTATTGGCCTTTAAATGGTAACCAGGCAGTAAAATCTGTTCTACACAAATGTGTTCCATGTTTTAGGGCCCAACCTGTAAGCATTGCACAGCAAATGGGTGACCTACCCTATCCCCGAGTGGTTCCCTCTCGAATATTTTCTACATGCGGTGTCGATTATGCTGGCCATTTCTATATAAAGGATGGCAAAACACGAAATAGAAAGCTAGTAAAGTGTTACATTTGCATTTTTGTTTGTTTAGCCAGTAAGGCGGTGCATTTAGAATTAGCCGGTGATCTTACTACAGACTCATTCATGAACGCCCTCAAGCGATTTGTGTCAAGACGCGGCCTTTGTAAAAAAATATATTCGGACAACGCTACTAATTTCAGCGGCGCTAATAATGAACTACAGGAAATTAATAAACTATTGCAAAATGACAAGTTTAAAAATTATTTATCTCAATTAAGTATTGAATGGCATTTCATACCAGCTCGCTCACCTCATATGGGTGGTTTATGGGAGGCTGCTGTTAAGTCTGTTAAGCATCACCTCAAACGTGTCACAAATAATTTTTCTTTTACCTATGAGGAATTTTATACCCTCTTGGCGCAAGTGGAGGCGGTTTTAAATTCACGACCTTTGGTGCCCCTTTCCAACAATCCCAATGACCTGACAGCTTTAACGCCTGGGCATTTTATAATCGGGGATCCCCTTACAGCTGTACCTGAAACTAATGTGCAAGAAATTCCCATTAGTCACCTGTCACGATACCAGCATATTTGGCGACGCTGGTCCATTGATTATTTGCACCAGCTACAGCAACGCACAAAATGGAAAACCTGCAAGGAAGTACCTCTCCTAATCGGTGCCCTGGTACTGCTTAAAGAAGACAACACTCCAACTCTCCACTGGCCCCTAGGTCGCATAGTAGCAACACATCCAGGAGCTGATGGTTTAGTGCGAGTGGTTAGTGTAAAAACGCATACTAGTGTTGTGAAGCGCTCATTAACTAAAATCTGCGTTTTACCGATCACATTATAAACAATATTTTGATGACAGACTTTATTCTTGTATTATCCTTTATTGTCATGAAAGGATTGTTTATGTTTCTTGTTAAAAAATGTATTGTTAGTAGGTTAAAGTTTATTGTTGTTATTGTTATTTTAATTTCTTGTCTTTATAACATTTAAACTTTGTAATAACCTGTGTAAGATATATGAATATCACATGCCAGTTTTAATATCAACTCTCTTTTTGAAGTGCACATACTTCAAGGGCGGCGGTATGTTAGTGCAGTGTGAACATTTACTAATATATTACAGCAAAAGATAGCTATGGTATCTAGGAAAAAATAATAAATAAAAACAATATATGTCAAGATAGAAAACTGGCATGTACAAAAAATTATTCTTGTAATCATATGAATAAAACCATAATCATATCCCTTGTATAATTGCCCAAACTGTTGGGTACAACAAGAGAATACAACCAATCTGCATTCCCAAGGAAGAAATGGCTGCAGAACATACAATATCCTACAGATGGTTTTAGCAGATGGAAATTTACGACAAGTACAAACTTGTATATTTGAGACCGACGTAATTTTGCAGGGCAAAAGAATACCTACTGTAATCATAGCTATATACCTGAGCACATACACAGTAAAACGCTCCTAGGAATCGATTTCATTAGAAATGCTGAGTTGATTATGAACATTGCCAAAGGGAAATGGTTTTTTGAGAAAGATCCTTTGAGAGTTTTTGACTTCTTCCAAGAGCCTATCACTACAGGTTCTCCTTGCCCTATAATTAATGCTTGCCAGACAGAATTCAAGCTCAACGATTGTGATGGTATGAGTCTAACCACAGACCAGAAAACTGTTAGAACAACTGTTACGGACACACAGCCCCATATTCCAGAAGAGTAAGGAGCTGACTCCCTATGCGGAGCATTGTATCAAGTTGACGGACGACAATCCCATTTTTCAACCTCCATACCGTCTTGCGCCTGCGCGGAAAGATATCTTGCGACAAGAACTTGACAAGTTACTACAAGATGGGATCATCGAAGAATGTGAAACGGCTTATGCTGCCCCTGTTGTCCTGGTTCCCAAATCTGATGGAACCCCACGACTCTGTGTAGATTACAGACGCCTTAATGCTGTTACGGTTCCAGTACAGTATCCGTTGCCTCGGATAGACGATTTGTTGCATTCTACGTCTAATTCTGCTTACATCACTACCTTAGATTTAAAGAGTGGTTATCACCAGATTCCGGTTAAAAAGGAAGATCAGGATAAAACTTCGTTCATCACGCCTTTCGGTACATTCCGATATAAAGCTATGCCTTTCGGATTGCGAACAGCCCCTGCGACATTCCAGCGTCTTGCCGATCGTTTTCGATCCGGATTACCATACTGGCTTACTTGGATGATTTGATCATCATGTCACCGACTTTTGAGGATCACCTCCAACACTTGGATGAAGTTTTCAATAGGCTGAAACTTTTCAAGCTCCACGTGAATCGTGCGAAATGTACCTTCTGTACGGACAAAGTGAAGTGCCTTGGTCATATGATTAGTAAAGACGGATTTGAACCCTGTCCAGACAAGATATCTGCTATAATGGACATGCGTGCACCACAAAATGTAAAACAAGTTCTCAGTTTTCTATAGACCTGTTCATGGTTTAGAAGGTTTGTTCCAAATTTTGCAGAGGTATCTAGACCTTTGAGCAACCTTACAAAGAAGAATTTCAAATGGGAGTGGGGACCTTCTCGGGAGAATGCTTTTAAGGAACTGAAGAGATTACTGACTACCACGCCTATTTTGCGTCAAGCTGACCCTGCCAAGCCGTTTGTCATAAGAACAGATGCCAGCTCATACGCCCTTGGCGCAGCTCTACTCCAGGGGGAGGGAGCCGAGGAGAAACCTATTGAATACGCCAGCTGTTTACTGACGCCTGCGCAGAGAAACTACCACACTACAGAAAGAGAGGCATTGAGTGTGATATGGGCATTCTCTAAATTTCGTGGATATATCGAAGGATCGACTGTCACTGTGAAGAGTGACCATCAACCGCTTCGGTGGCTCATGTCCTTAAAGTCACCAACAGGACGACTCGCGCTCGATGGGCGTTGTCGCTGCAACCATACAATTTGAACATTGAATACGTTCCTGGACGGCAGAACGTCCTGGCTGACACCTTGTCACGCCCTATCTGTCACGATAGCAAAGAATCTGAAGCTTGTGACATTTGCTTTGTTACCATCACTCTGCCGGTTGATGTTGCTAGAGTGTTAAGGGATGAACAATTATCCGACCCAGATGTAGCTCGAATCATTAAATGTTTTGAGTCCCCAGAAACCAGCGTTGTAGAAACTCATCGATGGAGTGACCGTGGTTATCTGATGATGAATGGTATACTATACCGCTATTCGCCCGATCATGATGGAGAAGAAGCGCAACAAGTTGTTCCACAAAATCTAGTTCAAAAAGTGCTGAAAGAGACCCATGATTCGCCACTTGCTGGTCACTATGGTGTAGAACGCACTTTGCAAAAAATTATTCCACGATATTATTCGACGGGAATGTGTCGAGATGTTACTGGTTACGTTTCCCAGTGTATTGACTGCCAAAGATACAAGTCTTCGAATATGAAACTTTCTGGACTGCTTCAGACACCAGTTCAAGCTCAAAGATTTGAAGTGATTTCAATTGATCTATTCGGACCTCTTCCTGAAACCCCTACGGGAGAGCGATGGGTTTTCATCGTTGAAGATACATCCACTCGATGGACAGAAATGTTTCCCCTTAAGGTAGCCACCGCAGAGGCCTGTGCTAGATGCCTTATTGATGAGATAATCCTCCGTTTCGGAACTCCACGAAAGGTCATAAGTGATAATGGAGTCCAATTTGTTAGCGAAGTTTTACAACACGACATCGATCTGGGCAGTGAGTGTTTACTTTTCAGTAAAGGGGCTGTTGAAAGATGTTGACGGACGTCACAAAACGTGCGTCAAACTCACCTAAAATAAATTGTAGGAACGGTACTCACACCGCCCTCTCATAGAGCTTCCTTCCAGGGAAGCCAATTTCTACCTGGCTAGGGCCCGGGTAAGCCCACGTTTGACCGCCCACACGTAGGTGGCGGTATCGGTATTAAAGTAAAGTACTAGGATTAACAACCTTAGTTTATTGTTAATATAAGGATTCCCACAACAATACGGACCCTATTGCGGGATACCGATGAAAATATAAAGCGGTTCCAGCATATCACTGACTACCTGTACCAACGCCTTCATGCCAAAAACACAGCGATAAAGTAGTCTGCCGTCATCAGGCAACAGGTAATTTTTCCCTGCGCACACCTGCGAATTACGGGTTGGACGCGACGCCGCCGTCACTATACGGGACGTCTCCAATTCCCCAAACTAGTCTCAGGCGACGTAGCTCCAGAAAGAACACTGGAGAGCGTCGCCAATTAAGAAGACCAATTTATACGCAAATCACGGCCAAGCCTTCCATAGTGAAGCAGCCAAAAGTTGCAAAAATATAACCTCGGATCTGCTGGTCAGAACGAGACTAATTTTGTAAAAATCCCTGCATGGGAAGTAATTTTCTTATTGCCTTGAAGATTCGCGTGTCATAAAAACACGCAAGCCTAACGGCAAGCAAGCCAAGCGACACGCAATGCAGTGGAAAATTTTACCGGCGTCCGAAGTGAGGACAGACACTTGCCAGGACTTTAAGAGCTTGGCTTGGGGGTCGCACCCGAAGGTATAAGTACAGGTAGTTGGCAAAAAACAGGAAGTCTCGTTGTTTCGGTTCCCTTAGACCGACACGGACCCCGTCGTGATTTTTCATTATAAATTTTTGCTTCAAGTTCATTATAAAAGTTTATTTTATAATCGGTAGTGAGTGCCGTCAATTGTTACAGCTGTAGAGCTAAATTTTTTTCGCTAATTAGAAGATATATTTTTCTGTCGTTTTTGAATCTCCGGAATTACTGTTGACAAAACCAACGACACTTGAGTGGAGCAGCCATCTTTTAGCGTCGGCGTCGCTTCAACACCGGGTTTTAATTATTCAGTTTTTAGCCTTTGCTATATGTTAATCAGCTATTAATATTATTCGTAAGCGGATACTAAAGTGATTAATATCCGGAGTGTGCTAAACTAATCCGCTATATTTTTTCTTTATCCTATTCGAGTGTAAGCAAAGTGTGTGAAACCCAGGTGTGAGTACCTTAAAAGGATTAATCCAATTCCAGATTTTTGAGTAAGGTATAAATCATTATTTTATTTTATTTTATTGTACTTCAAACGAGTCCGGCACAGACGTCGGCCAACGGCTACCTGCTTCGAGCACGTGCCACCAGTTTATTGTGGGCAAAGGCCCTTGGATTGGAACGTGCCATATTGTTCTATTGTGCCGTTTCAACCACTACAGAGACATCGTGGAACTCTGGTTCTCCACTGGGCGGGGGTTTTGACAGATTAGGGTTAAAGCTATAGCTCATTACATTTGCATTAGGCAGCTACCTGGGTGACCGAATTAAGCTTAGCACCTCAGGTCCGCATCAGAGGCGTACCTAAAGGTTCGTTTATTTTATGTACGAATCTACCGGCATTTAAAATTCGGGTTTTTATAGCAGGCGTCCATCGTCATACGCGTTCCCCGAAATATTAGATGTGCGGGCTGTTCCTCTATAATTGAATCAGCTTTTATTTCGTGTATTGTTCTTTGCATACATTTTTTTTTTCTTTTTATTTTTTATTATAATTTTATGTGCATGACCCATAGAGGTACCTAAATTAGATAGGCACCGCGGTGTAAACACCCGTGTGCAATACAGTAAGGGCTCGCACCCTACGCGAACTTACCCAGGTAGTTTTAGCCACGAACCTTATCCCACGCCCGGCAAAAAGCCACCGTCCATGGTTGTCTAATTTTTCTTACAGAATTTAAGTTAGTGCCCCATGAGTAAAATTGTTTTCTTTTTTATTGCTAGTATTTTATAATTGGTCACGCGCCATTGCGCCACAGTGGTTAATTTTGTCCACCATTTTAATGTGAATAAATGTATTAACTAATCATCGAAGTTTCATTTCGCTTCATAGTTCAAATATATATATATACTATATATTTTTTATTTTTTTTTATTTTTTTTATTTTAATTTTCTAATTTTTTTTACCTTTCATTTTCTTATTATTATTTTTATTCAATTTTCTTTTTATTTTTGTTTTTTAAATTTATTCATTTTTTTTATTTTATTCTTTTTTACCAGTGGCGTTCCGTTTAAAATAAATATATGCTTCTATTTTTTTTTTTTTACTGTCGATGCGGATGATATTGTTATTAGCCATCACATCGACAGCTTGTCTGGGACATAGGGTCAGCAACTCTAAACTCCCACTTGCAACGGGTATTCTCACGAGCCCAGCTCTGTACTCCAAGACGAACCACCCTGAGAGTCGACAATCGAAGGCGTAATTGACTTCGTTTAGCTCTGGCACTGGCGCCCATTCTTGTATAAATTTGTGTCGGAGTTAACCTCTGCCCCCCTCCAACCATAGGCGGGGGCCTTCCGATCCCGGATTAAAATATATTCTGGGAGCGCCCGTCGACACACGTCGCTCAATTTCTTGGTTTTACGCAGAGCCTTACACCTGCTTATCACCCCGCGGCCAATCGCCAATCCGGTCGAGCGCAGAAATAGAGATCAAAAGACCCAACTTGCAATCCTCACGAGAGATGACCATACTAGTTGGAAAGATAAATTACCCTCAGTTCGGTTCGCTATGAACTCCTCCGTATGTCAGTCTACAGGATATACTCCAGCTTACCTCACCTTCGGTCGAGAGTTACGAACACCCGATGATGTGCGTAGAGACCTCAGAGCTATAATTGAAAATGACAATTTCGTACCGCAAATAACTCCTTATCTGCGAACGCTTGCAAATACTCTTAGTCAGGCTCGAGAGACACACGAATGTCAGCAAGATAGTAACAAAAAGTATGCCGACAGCAAACGCCGTGACGTGACCTATCAACTTTCTGATCTTGTACTCGTTAATACTCATGTTCTAAGTAAAGCTAAAGCCAACATTACTTCAAAGTTCGTACCCCGTAGAGATGGACCGTACCAGATTTCTAGAATTGTAAGCCCAACTTCTTACGAAGTTAAAGATCCGGCTAATCCTTTAGTATCACTGGGTACCTACCACGTATCTGCTCTAACCAGGGCTGGGACCACGCCACATTGACTTAACACCTAATACGCTCTTCACACCCCCTTATCTATTTGAATTGCAATGTAAATTGGTGAGGGGACGTGAGGAGAGTAGTAGGTGTATCAATGTCAATTTGGCGTGGTCCGACCACTGGTATGTGCCTCCTATCGACGAGTCCCCTCTGCCAGTTCCTCTTCGCCCCATTCGACATAGAGGACGCCCTCGTCGCCAGCCCTCGTTGAACGCCAGCAAACCCCTTCAGATGAGATCTGTTCCAGCTTCGAAACCACCGCCTACAATCCAGCGTGACTCCATGACTTCAATTCCAGCTGCTGCTCCGTGTGGTTTAAGTGTTGCGCCACGTCGAACTACGCGAGTACGCCGCGATAAGAGTGTCGTTGACGTTTAATCGTTCTTTTGCTTTGTATCACACCCGGGACGGTAGTATGATCCAAAGGGGGAGTGTGTAGCGTGCATTTATATAGTTCGCCCCTGTACAGACACTATTTGCCAGTTGCCTGCCTGCTAGGCTAGGGACCCCCAAAAAACCGAGTAAGAGTAGGGAGACTTTTACGCGGGAGTAAGACAGGGCCGAAAGTGAAGTGCGTATGTACCTAACCTGTCTAGTGCATTATTCTGTGTTTGGCAATTTTTCACTTATTTGTTTAACACTTATTTAGTATTTTTCTCATGTATCACTTTTATAATAAAGGAATCAATCATCCTACAATTGTTAAAAATATGTTAGATAAATTTAAAAAGTTATAGGATTGTAAAATGAGCATGCAGGTTCACTTTTTACACACTCACCTAGACTATTTTCCGGATAACATTAGGTCTTTTCCTTTTCAATGATAGTGTACACTAAACTCTGTCTGATGAGAGATTGCAGTGGTGGGCGTGGCTTGGGCGGAGAGCGGTTTACTCATCTCAAAATATTTTATAAAACGTGGCAATGAAATTCAAATTATTTTAACTGCCGCAGTCTCACCTGCGTGCTGCGCTATTGTTGAGGGGCTACTATTGGATTTATTACTCATCTATTTGCTAAAAGTTGAAGGGAATACTACAATACCTTTTATATTATTTGTAAATGGTAATTCGTAATGTTAAATTTACGATAATATACACATTTATTACTTAATAGTCACAAGTTTGACAGTCGATACACGCAAACTTCAATGACCTGTCAACTCGTATTCGTAAACGCCATTGTAAACCTACCTGACTCTGTAACCAATAAGATCAAAGCGCGCGCTTTTGTCGTCCCTTCCACCACTGCAATCGCTCACCAGACAGTAGGTTTTGTCTCTCTTTAACTTATGATATCTGAATTGATGTCATCTCTGTCAGTGTAGTTCAGTGCTACACTTCGTGTAGTACAAAGGAATGGACCTATTGATGATGTTTAATGTTAGAGAGGAGCAGGCGGGTGAACGTGTGAACGATTTCATGACTCACCAGGATATCAAAGAGATGAAAAATGATATCAGGAATGCTGGGACGTCAAAATGATGGCTGACTATTGTTGGAAGCTAAAGAGGGACCATCCTACAGCCGAATACAGAACAAAATCAATGCAAAGAAGCTTTTCCAGTAAAAGAAAACGGTTTTTCAAAAAGATGAAAGAATAATGTATAGGTATACGTTTTCTATTCGTTTTAAGATAATACTAATGATTTTGTTGTCTTTTATATAATTATACTTAGTACATAAGGTGATTCCGAATTTGAGTATTCAAAATGTCAGAGCTGATAGAGCAAGTCAAAATATTAAGAAAACCTTAGGTTTTAAACCTTAGTATAGTTTACCTCTTAAGTGCCTTCTAAGCTACAGCCCTTAGAAGGTGTTGTTCCGAAGACGGTTTTTATTAAATAACTTTCAAAATGATCTGATATGAAAATATGAAATTTTGGCCAGTCGCTAAACTTCTTTTTATGTCTAATAGTACGCAATAGAATACGTTTAAAAATTTTAATCAGGGGTGTAAGAGAATGGGGTGGTTGGAAGTAGTTTTAACCCTAACTTTTGTGTGTAATTTTTTATAACCACCCAACCACCCCATTCTCTTAAACATATTCTATTGCGCACTATTAGACATAAAAAGTTATTTAATAAAAACCGTCTTTGGAACAACCCCTTCTAAGGGCTGTAGCTACCTTATAGAAGGCACTTTAGAGATAAACTATACTAATAAGGTTTTCTTAATATTTTGACTTGCTCTATCAGCCCTGACATTTTGAATACTCAATTCGGAATCACACCTCTGGCTCTATGTAGAAGTTAGGAACCCGTTGGGAACGTGACCGGGAAAGCTGACGACGAAATATTATATACCGTGCTTTCATCTCGCAATACTACACAAGGGGGCATTCGGTCAAGCTCGTGAGTGAGTGGGGCTACAGAACGCCAAAAGTGGGAATTAGCCGTCATGCATCGTCGACTGAGACCCCCATCCGAAATGGCCACACAGCACACAGCACCGGTCATGATCTCCCCTCTACTTCGAATATGTACGATCGTCGTGTCTCGATGTAGCTGTGAGATCTGAAAGCACGGTATATACCTAGGTAGGTACTTATAAATACTGCAGGAATGTATCAGGTAAAACAGAGTTGAAATTTTTTTAGGCATCAAAAATGTACAAAAAATAATAATATTTTATTTATCTCAATTTGTTGCTACATATTTGAAACAGGCTTATTAATTATTGTAACTAATATATCTTTTTTAAAAAGTTACTACAAATACTATTAGTGCAACATTTTATATATACTATAATATTAAACATTTTTTCAATAGCAAACAAATTTAACAACTAGATTTCAACAACGCGTGCTAACAAGTTAATCATAACTATAACTTTATTAATAAATATATGTATATATCAATATACAAATTGATTAAAAAAGCTGTATAAATATTTTCCACTACTTAATCGGCTTGCTTTATTTTAAAAATTTATTAGCTAAACTATTTTATAAATCATTAATTTGCAACAATATAAAACACCTAATAGTTTAAGAAGAAATGTTTATAGGAGGTACTTTTATGGTATCTGTTACCACAAATTAAATTTGTCTTTATAATAAATAATATCTGTTTGATATTTTTTAGCAAAAAAAATTAAATAAAAATAATACCATCATCGCAATGCAAATTACAACATAATTTCCACGAAGCGTAGGTAGGTAATTATATATGTACATACAGATTACTTATAGTACAAGAAAATGAGCCAGTCGCAGTAGAAAGTTACCTGTTTTCCCCATTACTTTATAAACAATTTTAAAAGCATAATAAATAAATAGTATATTATATGCATACAAACGAACTTTAAGGTGTATTTTTATGTACCTACATTATTATATAATTTATGCAAAAACTATTATATTAATAATGTGTCAAATAGAACACACCCACGATACAAACAACGAAAAGTAGATATCTAGGGGTCTCAAAATCGTTCGCCGTGCGCAGTGACGTCATTGCGAGAGCAATTTTTCTAATATTATCATAGTTCTTGTTGCAACCATCACCTAATAAAACCCACTCGATCCTTCACCCGAACCTTCAGTTCAGAATTCCTAACATTACAAAATTCGACTCTACAAATATTTGAGTAATTGAAAGTGGTTTGTTTACATTATTTTATGTATCTACTCTTTGCAAATCTCTTCCACAAGTTCTTTTCTTTTTCGTTTCTCAACACGTAATTTCCTGGATGGAACGATTTTGCTTCTTTTTTTGGAATTTGTAAATATTTGGAAGGAATAGCTTCATTTTTTAAAGCTCTAATTCGACCATTTCAAGGCGAATATCCAAGCAATTCATGTTGTAAATTACGCACATTATCATTTTTGTCAAAATATTTTGAACAAATAAGTGCGAAAGTTACATTAAATTTGTCCTCTCGGGTGCACAACTGCACAAGCGTATCCATTCATTACACATTTTTTTGTCTTTAGGGGAAGGGAAGGTAAAAAACCTAATAGTTTTATCAAAATTGTTTGCCTGATTGTCCACACCACACCCATAGACAGCACAGAGCATTCTTAAGAATTATTTATAAAAGTAAATACACCACACTAACAGAAACTTCGATTATACCACGAAATTAACACGGGCATAATGGGCAATGGTTGTCAAGTCACGCGGTGACGTCATTCACATGCGCGCAATCCTATCTTTCGTTTATTGTATAAAGGAACACACTTATTACATCTAATGTCCCCCCCCGTCCCCTCTGCCGACGCCCTTGTCTTTGAGTTGTTTTAATATATAGAATATGGTAGTATGCTGGATGTAACAGAACAGAATCATGGTACACCCCCTTTTCCCCTCTATTTTAAAGTTAAATGATTGAAATTTGTAATATTCTACATATATAGACGTCATTTTTGATATACATGATTATTTCCCACTTCCGGTTTCACCGAAAGTGACACTCACTTTTGATTTTCCAACGGAACGCCCTATATATTATTGCATTTTTGAATTCTAACGCAGATAACGTGTTAAGTAACAATTCCGGTATCTTCTTTTCCAATAAAGGCGCGACATTTCTAAAAAAAATTTCTCTGCTTCTTCCTGGAAATTTTGGAGGCGACGCCCTTAATAAAACAATTGCAATAACATCCTATAGGTAACAGTGGCGGGTGCGCGTAGAAGGGTCATATTTAGTGAAAATTACTAAAATTATAATGGCGAAATGGTAGACTAGCCAATAAGGAACGTGTAGGATGTTTCCAAATAAGGAGCCTTAGACTGTGAAAGTATTGACAGTGGTAAAGTAATAGTGTTTTTCTACTACTACCACGCAAAACACGCTTTTGTGCGCTGTTTACTGTTGCAAACTAGATAATTTCTCACAGCACTTAAAAAGTGATATAAGCGTGCCGCAAAAGTGACAACCGAGGACATAACTCTGTGCTGCAAAAATGTTATATGCACCGTTTCAAGAAAAACTATTAATGGAAAAAAATCTATTAATTTTTTATTTTTGGAGAAAAAGTGTGGTTGTAGAAAAAGTATAGTGTGCTACACGTGCAAAAATGCAATTTCTTATTCGTTTGAATTGTGGCACGAGCGAAAGCGAGTGCCACAACTTCTTTAAACTCGTGAGAAGTTTGCACTTTTCTGCACTTGTCGCACAATATACTATTATTTATCTAGGGGTTCCTTGATCGGAGGTTGCTTCGGTGGCTTGAGAGGCGGTTAAGAAAACATTTTTTTTAACCCGAAAATGAAAATTTGAACTCGCCAATCCACTTGGTTTGCTGTTAAAAAACTATAGTTAAGTATTGTTCTAATCTTTTTATACTGTATACTAGTGTATACCAAGAATATATTTTAGAAAAATTATTTTTTTCAAATTTTAGATAGCTATAGTAATTTAAAATAAAGCAGCTCGATTTATAATTAAGTGATATGTTATTGCTTATTTGATGAGAATATATTGTTGTAAATCAATACATGTTTCATTTGTTATTATAGGAATATATATTATTTTTAAAAATTATAAAAATAGACGTTTTACTTGAATACAATTTTATCAGTGTGACATTTTGTAGCAGCGAGGTTTCATTTTTGCTAAATAGAAAACCAAGGGTGACCTAAGAGCTAGGTACCAAAAATTAATTTAGAGTGTTATTCAATTACAAGGGTTTCCTATGTTGTACCTATGTAATATTTTTTTTTTGGCATTAAGGCCCTGAGCCATACGGCCAGTACGTAATATACTAAGTACATTATTCACAAACAATTTGATATAATTGAACCTAAATTCTAGCGTACAAGGAATGCCACTCCACCCATCGATTTTCATTATAAGTACCTACATTATAACTTCCATTATGAATATTGACCTTGGAGCACACTTTTGTTTATATATTATTTTAAAACATTTAAAACATAATATTCCGTAATCTCTTTGATAGTTGCTAAAGTGCATGATATGAAGTAGATTTTGGTTTAATGGAAATTATGGGCTATGGCTGATCAGGGCCGTTGCCACAGGAGTGTCAGAGGGTGCCTGGCACCCCCTGAAAATTGTTTGGCACCCTCTAGCCTATCTGACTAAGTATTATGTGTGTGTGAGATCATAATTTTTATTTTTTATTTATTTAATAGAATATATTTTTTGTTTTGGTAATCTCGAGTTTTTTTTAGCACTGGTGCATTTGTAAATAAAATTTCTAAACCCTTCCCTTCACTCTGTAGGCGCAGACACTTAGAGACGCCCTATACTTTTTTCTTAGCACCCTCACAATTTTCGTTCTAGCTACGGCCCTGTGGCTGATACTTCAATTTCCTTTAGATTGGAATTATAATTACCTAATATAGAACGTAAAATTACAAGCTTTTGTTGTGTGCATCTTGCCAGATGATATATAGGTATTTGTATTTTCGTAATCAGAGTAAAACATACCTGTAAACGCATTTATATTTTAATAAAATAGAACATTGTAAAACTGTTATCATTATACTTAATACCCTCATGCTGCATTTTTACTCTTGCTATAAAGTCACACTGATATAATTTTATTTGTACAATATTTTAAAAACATTTCAAATTGAAAACATATTTATGTTTACAATTCTTTCTGTGTCTATTGCTACTATAACTACTATATTGCTACTTATATATTTTTAACATTAAGGATGGATTGCTTAAGCAGTGTCATAACGTAATTAACTGATATCACGACAGATTCAACATATCACAACCAATAATCTGTTCACTTATTAGACCTCAATTTTTCCTAAAATGTCATGTTTAAAAAATAATTTTCTTTATAATTATTTTTTAAATAGGTCTTATTCAGTGCAGTGAACTAAACCCCAATAAATATATGCATATAATTGAGCTATTAATGTTTGATTACATAGGTCAATAAAGTTTAAAATATATTATTTATTATTATCCTGTACGCAAATAAAATTAATTGTGGCGAGGGCTATAAATCACAATCGTCCTCTTTTAAAGCAAGTGGTACGGATATTCTTCCAGAAGTAGTTCCTCTTCGTATTGGAGATACTGGTGGGCTACCTTGTGGCGTTGAAGGTGCTGTTAATGTTCCAGAAATTCCCAAGGATGACACATCTACCCGTGATCCAGAACGTGATGGTGGAGCTGAGCCTGAAATTATTTTTATTTACGTAAATATATATTATCAAAGTTAAGATCTTTTCTTGAAAAGTTACTGTCCAAAAGCTGAAACTAGTGACCTGGTGGAGACAACTTTTTGTCTAGTGAAATGGTTCTTTTTACTCGAGGCTTAACATTCGGTTTGTACGCGCTTTTAAGTATTGTTTTAGGACAATTTTTAGAATAACTAATATATTATATACTTCTGCCCTTATAAGTACAAAATACCTATTTAGCCCTAATTGGTGATAAAAAAATGCGAAAATCATTAACTTAAGAACTGTTCAAGCAAAACACCTCAATTAATAAAGTTTTTACTAGTATCTACCTAAGTTAAACTTATAAAGTTTACAATTCCCTATAATGGCAGTTCCTAGCTATAGACTATCTATATTATAGTGTGTACGTTTCAGTTCTTAATTTTGTACATTTTCAAGAATATTTTTGAAACTTGTAAGTTTTTACGTTCAATATTAAATATTATTATTAAATTAATATAACCATAACCTGGATATACAGGGTGGTCCGAAGTTTACCTGACAAACATCGGCAGGTGATATATAGAGGGACTTAAAATAAGTGGAAAAGTCCCTATGAACGTATGTCCTTAGGTGATTGCTAAAAAAGATACAGGGTGTTAAAGTTTTGTGAAAAACAAACCATTTCTTTAATAACTCTAAAATTATGAAAGCTATTGACTTGAAATTTTAGGGGCGGCGATGTTTTTTAAGCCTCTACTGTTTTACGGAATCTTACCTTTGTACTGCTTCCAGTGGCGCCGTTACAGGGTGGGGGTGTTAAATTTTTCGCCGAAACTATGTAACACCACTGCTTTGTACAGTTGATTTTGAGATTTTCCGAATCTCTGCTCAATTTGGAAGAAAAAAGGTATCTTTTTAATTTATTCGTACAACGCTTACTTTTTGAGTAAAATAGCAAAAAGAATTTCCATGTCTAAACTTTATTGCAAATTTATCGTTTATTTTACATTGCTGAACAATCTTGGCATCTTGATACCCAACATTAACACTATAAAAACTGACAGGGTGACAGGTCAAATATTGACTGACAATAATGTTTCATTCATGGGCAACTAGGCAACTAGGATTATTAATTTTATTATTATTGTAGTAAAGGTTTTAGTGTTTTAGTAGAGATATAAAGCAAAAACAGCCGTTTTACTCGAAAAGTAAGTGTTGTACGAATAAATTAAAAGATACCTTCTTTCTTCCAAATTGAGCTGGGATTCGGAAAATCTTAAAAACAACCGTACAAAGCAGTGGCGTTACATATTTTCGGCGAAAAATTTAATTCCCCCACCCCCCACCCTGTGACGGCGCCAGTACAACAGCAACAGTACAAAGGCAAGATCCCGTAAAACAAATGAGGCTTAAAAAACTTCGCCGCCCCTAAAATTTCAAGTCAATAGCTTTCATAATTTTAGTTATTAAAGAAATGGTTTGTTTTTCACAAAACTTTAACACCCTGTATCTTTGTTAGAAATCACCTAAGGACATAAGTTGATAGGAACTTTTCCACTTATTTTAAGTCCCTCTATCACCTGCCGAAGTTTGTCAGGTAAACTTCGGACCACCCTGTATAGCTTACCCGTGGATGTACTACGGAATGTGACATAAAAGCTCAAAGTAAAACGTGGGGTAGGAGAATAACGACAAAGGTTCAAGTAAGCACAGGATACAGGACACACTCGACTTCGGATGTATTCCCGCATCAAGGAATAGTCTGTGATCCGACTATTTACCTTGGTAGGGGAGGCAATTACAGAGGAGTGAATACCGTTGCTAATCTCATTTTCATTTTATCTACACAGCGTGCTCTTAAAAACAACAAAAAACTGAAAACTGGAGATTTAATCATCTAAATTAAGAGAAAAATTATGGTCTATTGGTCTACTATAACTACACCACTGGATCAAACCAGTTGATTTAAACAAGCCTGATCAATTAGGTACGTAAGTCTAGGTTAGACATTTGAATGAACTAAATCCAAATGTTTTGGAAAATCTGCAAAGAAAATTGTTTTAATCACTGCGCCTGTTATAGGATTAGGAAAAGTATTAATTGAATCTCATTTTGGCTCATATAATCCCCAGTTCTCGTTTGTTAGTGAATTTAACAAACATCCTGTATATCTAGGTAGACAATCTGTATATTATTGTAAATGTACGAGACTTATGAGAGAAAAGGAAATATCGCCCTAATATTTTAATATGTGAATAAAATTAAGATTCATTTAGGTTAAATCAAATTAAAAGTAGGTATCTTTATAAAACGGACAACGGTACTAAATGAAGAACGAAAACGTCACCTGAAAAAACTTGTTTGTTACCAGAATGGCTAAAAAATTTGTTTCTAAAAACAAACTACGGATATGAAATTTTTGTGCAAGACATAATCGAAAATAATGAGTGATAAATCTTCTAAATTAAAGGTCCTTCTTGTTGTACAAGATATATAGGCAGGGCATTGGAGCAAAAGCTGTTTTCTTGTTAAAGAGTTCCTCCTAAAACTAATTAATTATTCTTATCAGGTTTCTACATTTTCTAGTATAACAAGGGCAATTAAGGTTCCACAGAGTATGCTAGCTACGTTAGTTTGTATGTTGGACTGGAATAAGACTAACATTTTTAAAGCTGCTATACCGAGAAAACTCTTAATTGCAAATGTTATTGGGATTCTACAAATAAACTTTTCATAATAGGACGTAGGTACCTTTTAGTTTTATCTCGTGTACCTACGTTTTTTTTTGTCATTTTGAATAATTATAATAATTTACCAACAAAAGTAAAGTAAATTATTTTGATCACTTATTACACATTCAAAATTATTAAAAAATTCGTAACAAATTTTTTAGGCACCACTATCTGTTGTACCATGAAATAGTATAAAATACTATTTTGACAGTGTAGAATCACCACATAAACGAAAATTTTGCGAATACATAGATTATAATACAAAACACAGAATCCTGTAGAAGTAATAAAATCCTCGATGTATTCCAGTTTCTTATGTGAAGACGAATAAACCGAATACATTTCCGAATCTGTATGTAAAAGTAAAACATTGTTCAACATCGTTTTGATTTGTAATATCCAGTGGCTAGTCAATTATTTATATTTTAGATAACATCCCAATAAACAAATGTAAACATGTTAGAAAACAAGACATTTGTAGAATCTAAGAGTCTAATTTGTTCACCAAAAATAATTTCATTGCCTGGAGACATCCACCAAGAGTGGTCAAATGAAATAAATCATTAACGACTTATAAATGAGTTATCTTCTACCAAAATTTGAACTCACTAGCTTCCTTTTTGAAGTACTTTATTTGTGTGTTTTTTCTTTCAGAAGAACCCATTGATTGGAGGCATATAATTAGACCTAGAGTAAACATATTAGATATCATTAACAAATTATAACTGGATTTGTCTTTTACTAACATTTGAGCTACCTCCTTCTCATTTTTGGGGTACCTTATTCATGTGTTTTTTAGAAAAACTCTGGACTGGTTAGAATCAACTAAGAGTTATCATATTACCCAGCATTAACAACTTTTAAATGTTGTTTGGTATAGAACAGTAATTTGTTAATTACTGTTCTATACCGCTGGCCAATAGTTCTTCCTGAGAAGTGGAAGAATAAAATATCTTAAAAATAAACATAATATGAGTAGCAGACAAGTTATACATATATACGATATACACATATGCAATATCTAATATAACTCTAGGTTTACTTTATACCCCTATTTATAGATTTTTCTGAAAAAAAAAAACGCAAGAATAAAGCATCCCAGAAAAGAGGAGGGAGCTCAAATTTTAGTAGATAAAATTACAAGTGGGTAATGATATATGACTACTTATACTTTCAGTCAATTAAATTTTCTCCTGGTTAGTATCAGGCAGGTCCCTTTGTATCTGTTTCTTGATTAAATATTTTTGACGTGGATATGTATATGTGTATGACTAAATTGTTATATATTGTTGTAGGTATATGTATACAGGACTATAAATCCTTTCTTAATAACTTCTACGTTGAATAGTGGAGCGAAAAATAGATGTCGTTTGTTTATGTAAACATAGGTACAGAAAAAGTTCCTTTTCGAAACACAAGTATTTAAAGTTTTCAGTACCTATTAAAATAAAAATTAAGTATTTATAAACGTACCTGTATAGCTACGAAGACCCGCAGGTCCTGAACGAGGTCTTACATTGCTAAGGCTACTATTGCTAGTTGTACTGGAACAGCTTGGACTTCTTCTTATTTCCGATTTCGACCTACTAGTACTCCGAGTTCTGGTACGTTTTTGTGAATTGGACGATCTACATACTCCCGTTGGACATTGTTCACCTAAGGCACATCTTCCTTCGCATATAGTTCGAGATTGTAGTAACTCTTCATAATTATTGAGCATTAGAGCACATTGCTCTTGATCCTTATATATTAATGCAAGGCTTGGGTAACGTTCTTTGAGACGCCGTCTTTCCTGTAAAATTTTAACATAATTTTTTTTAATGACAAGTACGCCAAATATAAACTCGTAATCCACAGTTTTTCAATTTCTTGACATTTTAGACAGTTTTCCTGAATAGCTACGCCATACGGTTTCTCAAAACTTCAATAATTATATTCATTATTATCAGAAAATTTATTCATTCTTGCATTGAATTTCTCAAGTTAAGCCACTTTGTGAAGGGTCCACGGTTGACCAAAAAGGTTACTAAAAACTAGATTTTTTATTAATGTTTAGAGAACCGTAAAAGAAAAACTAATAAAATTTTGTATATATAGGAGCACTTTTTTCTGCCTAATAAAATGGTGTGATCTAAGTTTCAAATTCCTTAATAGACGTTTCTGTTGAAAGAAGAGTCAGAGAAATTTCTCCCCTATTTGAAAATTAAAATAATTTCACATAAAAAATATACTGTGTGGAAAAGTTATAAATCTACTTGTTTTTAAGAAAATGAAATATTTGTCGCATACTTTCATGAATGACTTTTTTTCTTCCCTTAAATTTAGGCGTTAGATAGAATATTTTAGAAATAATACTGAAATATTACAAATGAAATAATTAATAAATAAAAAAAGTGATTATAAAAGCTTCAAAACATTTTTCATATAGTCAATCTAATCCGAAACAAAGGAAGTTGTTATTTGTTCCCAGACCTAAAGTTGATTTGGAAAATGGATATTTTTAACAATTTTGACACACATGATGATTTTGATACAAACTATGTTAGAGAGAATGGAATTAATTCTCTCACCCTATTTTTTCCGTTATTTCTACAATTACAAAAAAACATTGTAAGCAGTTTCTATGTATGGCATTAGAAAAACAATTTAAAAACGAATGATGAATTACCGATATAACTTGCATTATTTTTATTACATGTTTCACATAAAATTTAATTCTGATAATTATCAACAATATATAGCACGCATGGTGCTTATTTTTACATAACTGTAAAAAAGTTATGTAAACGTAAGGGTACACATTGAAAAGTTTTTCGTTTATATGATCTTGTGAAGACTTGCGTGAGCGGGACGCTACGAAATGAGCCTTTGGACACCGCAAGTTTTCTATTTAAAGGTCGTCAGAAGGATCAGCGAAGCACTACAGTTGACTCTCAGGTGGGTTCTTCAGTAGAGGACTTTTAAGTGAATAACTCGGCTATTTTAAGCTGAATGTCCCTGAAAATTAGATACATGGTCTCAAATGGTTTCACGCAACTCGCACACCAATTGAAGTTTTACATCAGTGACAGATGGCGTAAAAATGATCAGAGAGGAGGCTCCCGGAACATTATTTTGCATTAATTTCATTATGGCTTAAAATTGTCTTTATTACACTGATTTTATCAGCGGAAGACATTTCGAACATCTTTTGTAAGAAAATACCCAACAAATGCTTTATTTGCCTTTTTATTGTTGACCGTCTCATTTCTACTTTAAAAACTACCATAACAACCATTATTTAATAAAAAAATATCAAATAACTATACGTTGCTGAAATCGGCATGATTTGCAGAAGTTTTTAGTATGCTGGTTCACTTTTTATCGGTACCTAATTATCTTTTAAATAAACTTCATTCAAATCTTTGTTTTATTTTTGAAGAAATAAACAATTTACAAAAAACTTGTTTTATTGTTCTAAGTAATATGAAAGATAAGTTAATGAACACAGTTTTACTATAAGGACACATCAGCACAACAACGACAACAAAAAACCTAAACAATTGTCAATTTTTTTTTTATGAATTTTTTCGAGGACGGAGTCTGCATTTCTTGAAAAAAAAAATGGAAAAGTGCTGTAATTTTTAAACGACTAACAATTGGATAACAACCATAATATAGGGTTATTTTTATTGTAAATGACCTGGCCTATCGTCCGCTTTTATTTGGACCTCGACTTCTGGAACACCCTGTATAATAAATACTAGAAATCAACGATAGAATTCGAGATCCTAGGGATGAATTCTATAGGGCTTGCTCGTCTGTATTTCTGGAGAAATAGCGGTTACAAAAGATTTAAGAAGCACACAGTGGTGTAACTATTAAGTAGTTTTTTAAGAAGCACACAGTGCTAAGTAGTTTTTGAAATCACACAAACGTGGAAGCGGCAAAAATGATAATTCAAAGCGAAGCGATATAATGTAGTAGCCAGCGATCATACAGCTTACTGTACCAACGTGCGAATACCTCGAATAGGTACCCGGAAACATTTAAATATGTGCAAGTAGTAAATTTTGTGACAAATTCAAAATTAAGAAATTATATAAAATAAATAAAATTATATGTTTATAACTAAATTAGCTAAAAACTAAACACTCGCCGCCAAGTGATAATTAAGTAGTAAAAGAAGATATTAATATACTGAAGAAATATTCTCTATTAACTGATCAAGTATTGTAAAATTATAGATCTGTGAAACAACGATATCCTCCTAACGACCTCGACAGCATCAGCACCTAGTTGCACCCTGGCAGGACAACAATCGATGTCCAAAGGAGATTTACTTCAGACGATGAAAGTTCATTCATGCGGGTTTAATAATAGATTACTTTTACGTGAAAACATTTTAGACTAAAAAACAATTTAGATTAAAAAAAACTCCTTATGCAACGATTTTATAATTCGTCACCATCGTCTGTAGCATCGACGACAGATAAATGTCCTCGTCATATATATTTACACCATTTATACGCATCGAACTTGGAACCCCGGTAAACCACAGCTTGCCCAAAGCAAGCGCCGTATGTGCTATTTTTCTTTGTATAAAGCGAGCTTGCGAGATTTCCTCTATCGCAATCGCAATCTAAAAATTGTGTCCAAAGATATAATTTTTCTGTGTTCACTAAAATCTCGAATGCCGTACATGCACATTAGAATGCAGCCGGGAGCGACTGGACTTCTGTTATCCTTGAACGTTCTGACGTCATGAATTTCATTCCTTCCGCCGCTTGAAGAAAAATTGTATTATTCCGCTTTGTTATGACAATAATATGTGTATTGTGTAACCTATGTGACAATATAACATGATTTGATAAAGACTTGGCTGCTTAGGGAGAGGATTCTCTCTTTTTGATTTGAACGTCCTGGGCTCGTAAGGCTCCAGAAAAATGTTAAAAATATTCGTCCTTCTGTCTTAAAATATTAGAAAATTTAAAACTTTTAATACCTAATAAGAGTTCCGATTAAAAAAATACGACAATTTCACCGGCGCCTCCGGCATATTTTCTATAAATAAAGGATTATTGTGCTAATAATAACTACTTAATCGATTTTAATATAACTTTCAGAATATTAGAGAGCATTTATCAGCGGGATAAAAATCGTAGATAATATAATTTTGTAAATAATAATAAGCATTAAACGGTGAAATGTTTTGCCATTCTCATATCGTACGAAGTACGAAGAGGTAGTGATATTTTCTTTCCATATCTCGGAAGTCGGAACTAGGAGCTCCAGCATTATTACGACGTTGCGTTTCTTTATAATTCTTTAATTCAATGGTTTAACATTCTGTTATCTATTTATTGGTGGACGCTAACTAAAAAATTGTATCTTAGCACTTAATATCGTTGAGTGAAGGTATGAATTATTCACTCCATGTCGATATTAATTTGAAACGGTGTAAAAATGAGCAAATGTCGCAACCAAACTCTTAAAATTGCATAATTCTGCACCGTTTCAAATCGATACCTATTAGGTAATGAAGTCCAATTCTTTTTATCTTTCAGTAATAAGTAGATAATAGTAAAACTGAGTGAAATTCTCTCTAATGCTTTTTAGAGATCTTATATTTTGGAGGCGATTCAGTTTTTGATTTTTTAATCCACACCTTCATTGTATTTCTTAATCATTGTCTGGCAATGTCCTTGAACAAATCTGTAAGAAACATCAACATTCCTAGCACAGTCCTTTATCGAAAATTTGGGATGTTCCTTTTTAAATATACAGTACGTCATGGAAATGCATAGTCAATTTTGAAAGTATGAAAATATTTAATTTAAATAATTTTGATCTTAAATTAGATTAAATAGCATTCTATTTTTTAAAACATTTTCAAGTTTACCTCCATTTAGTCCAGTTTTTGTTGATATTTTTCAATCTGGAGGACTAATATGCAATGCGTAGTAGTATTTCCAAAGAAATTCCTTTAATCTTGAGGGTGATGAGCTTAAACTTTACTTTTCAGACGATATTAAAATTAAAATTCATGTCGAAAAATGTATCTAATAAAATATAGGTTATAACTACATATATGCTATATCTGTAACTTATTTGTTTTTCAATTGTTTCTTTGATGCCATATACAACTTTTTTGTAGTAGTAAAAATAACGGAGAATATTGGGAGGGAAGCTATATACATTCTGTGGACAAACGTGTCAATATTAAAAAGAATTAGAAACCATTTAAAAAATGTCGAGTCAGAATTCAGGAATCAGTTGTCCGGTATTGAACTCAAGATTACTAAACTGATTGTTAAAATACAATACAAATTACAAACCTTCTTATTGATAACATAAAGTAGTAGATTTCTACTTCTGTTTGTTTATAGGTAACAAATACTTTGAATACAAAACTTTAGCTATTTAGTTATTAGAGAATTTTTTCTCAAATTTGGAGATCTCAAAGTAAAATTTTCGATTTGTTTTTTTTTGGTCTACTTGAAAATAATTAAAAAATAATACACATGACATATCGAAAAAATCAAGAAAACAGGTCAGTAGTGTATTCAGACCTTACGCTCTGGGGATCAAGGATGCTAAACAAAGGCAATAATTGATATACTCGAGTAAACTTTAACTAGGCGTGTGGATGAGTTGATATTGTGCGTATTATTGTATTTTCTATTGCACACAAAATTGAAGCAATGGCCCAAAACCATTGTTTACGTATAAACATACGTGAACAATGTTTTTGGGTTATTGCTTTAACTTTGTGTGCAAGAAAAAATGAAACAGTATGCACAATAACAACTCATCCACACGCCAAGTTAAAGTTTACTCGACTATAGTGGGCAGAAACAACCGTGGTGTATTCTCTGAGCAGGAAATGCTCTTAATTACGAAATCACCAAGTCAAAATTTAAAAGTTATCTGACAGTGAGAAGTGTTTTTCTGTTGTACTCAAAATACCCCAATCTATCCCTCACATTTGAACTATTATAGTTGGATATATTATGTAGTTAAAGCTTAAAATGCAGTAAAATAGATGTAACAAAGTGGTTATCTGCGTACGATTAGTATACCAATCATAAACGAAAATCAACTAGACATAGGTATTGAATCCATGTCCGAATTTAGATGGGCCGATCTGTATACATATAGAACACAGTACTCACCAAACCAAAAAAATATATCTTACACATCTTACCTCTAGTAACCGCGTGCATTCAAATTCCTCCAATTGTTTCTGGAACCCCAAATTTGGATTGGCAACCGCTCGACCGGCTCGCACCACTTTTAGAGCTTCTTTCCAACTGAGGTTTGTGACGGACATAATGTAAGCTACAACGACAGTCACGCTGCGAGACATCCCTGCCAAACTGAAAAATTATCTGTGCTTTAAAATCGTTAAGTGATCATTAAACAATACATAATGTAGGAATCAACAATATACACCGCACACTTAAAATCAGTTTTGGAACAAAGCGAATGATTGAAATTAGAGCCTGCCTTACTTTTCTTCATCAGAGTATTAAATCTCTGTTTGGAATTAATCCCTTTGATATAGGCTTGCCGCAAAGTCCGCAATCAATGTATTTTACATTTTACACTTTTCTGATCAAACATTTTATTAACAATTCTTAATGATATTACTACCAAATCTAATGTGATGATAATGAAGAGTACTTTATGGCTAAAGGATTTATTAGTAATTTTTCATTTCCAAAAAAATGTATCTTAACGTTTAGATTTGTATTTTTTTTATACTGTATACTTTAAAATTATCAATCTACTAAGTACTACTTAATTGCTTTTTTTATTATAGAAATTGATGGATTCTTTCACTTCTCACTTATCTTTTAATATTTGGTACTTAAACATTTATGCGAGTTTGAATGAGTTCTGGTTATTAGTCGGTTTTTCAATCACTGGAGAACGCATTAGTAACAATTTCTCAACAATTTTCAAATGATGCTTTGAAGAAGGGGATAATCGTCGTTTTTGGAGAGTACAGATTTCTGAAATTTGTCATATGAGAATTTCGCTTTCAGACACAGGTTTGCTAATCCTGGTCATTGGTGAAAGATCTGAGACTTAAAGTTTGAGTGAGAATCGTTTATCACCGAATAAGGTTTAACGCGTAATCTGTAAAGTATCGCGCCACAAAGATTGGGCAACGAGGGGAATAATTGGGACTGTTAAGAATTCCGGTCATATACAATAATGCGGGCCCGGTTTTGTTTATGAATACAAGATATCAGGAATGCCAGGATATCATACTAATTATAACCGAATAGTTTAAATATGTCTTACGAGAAAAAGTAAAAAAATATTCTCTTCAAGTATTCTAGGGTTTTTTGACACATAAACCTTTCTATACAAACAAAAACTACTCGAATAGTCAGTAGTCACTTCTGTGACTATTACTGTCACTATTAACATAGAAATTGCAAAATAGTTTCCGGTATTTATTTTGCAGTTAGCTCTAGACAGTGAATCTTTTAAAAATATTGTTCAAAACTAAGACACATATTAGATACACAAAAAAGCGTCAAGGCGGACAGACTTGACCATCATATCCATATATACGGGTGTTATTTAAGCACGTAGACAAATTTTAAGGGATGATTCATTGTATGATTTTAAGACAAAAGTTCATATAAACATGTGTCCTAAGCGTTTAGGTTTTCGACATACAGGTTGTTAAACTTTTTCTTTAATTTTTTTAAATTTTTCTTTGACATGAAAATTAATTAAAATTTAGCACAAATAATACTTTTATCAGTACCTATGGAACGACATTATTAACATTTGAAATAATCTACAGGGTCTTCGTTTTTTATGGTCATAATCATAACTACTTAAGCTTACCCAATTTTTTTTACGACGCCACTGACTGTTTGAGAATAAAATCCAATTTATCATTTTGTTCTTCAACTTCTTGCTTTCTTGATGTTTTTCACTACCTCTTACGGCCTAGAAGTTATTTTGCAAAAAATAAAAGAATGCATTGTTATATGGATTATTCAACACTGTTGGTAGTGTCTATGAGACAACGTTATTTGTTTCCTATTGAAATAATTTACAAATTACGGTAATCTAAAGAAAAACTTTACAGAGATACGTTTATAGCGTAAAATAACTGCTGGAAATGGCAACGCATGCATTTGTGCTCCCCACCATCGACTGGCGGACCCGCTCAAAAAAACTAGGAGACTTTAAGTAAAGTGTACCTCTGTTAAGTTTTTCTTTAGATTACCATAATTTTAGTTTTAATTAGCATCTTGTGGATTATTTCAAAAGGTAATAAATAACGTTGTCTTACGGATACTGCCAACATTATTAAATTAACTCGCTATTAGCAATGCATTCTTTTTTATTTTTTTCAAATAACTTCTAGGCTGCACAAGATAGTGAAAAACTTCAAGAAAGCGAAAAGTTGAAGAACAAAATGATGAATTAGATTTTATTCTCCACCTTAGTCAGTGGCGTCGTAATAAAAAATCGCAGGGCTTAAAGGGATCATAACCACAAAAAACTAACCTGTAGATTATTTCATATGAATAACGTTGTTTCATAGGTATCGGTAAAAGTATTATTTGTGCTAGATTTGAATTAATTATCTCTAACACATTAAAAAGTTGAAAAAGCAAAAAAAAAAAATTAAAAATCCTGTATCTCGAAAACCTAAACGTTTAGGACACATGTTTATATGAACTTTTTGTCTTAAAATCAGACAAGTAATCACCCCTTAAAGTTTGTCTACGTACTTAAATAACACCCTGTATATGGATGCGCTGAATTCGAATTTGACGTCAGATTTGCATGAGCCATATTTTTGTAACCTCAAAAAATAACTAAAAACCCTTCAATATTGCACTTTTCCTTTAAATATTATGGTTATTCTTAATGTATTTCGAGTGGCTGATATAGAATCTAGTATTGAAGTCGCTCTATCACGTCTGTTTCTTTTAACCTCAGAAAATTACTGAAATTCTACAAAATTTCATTATACACGGTGATATCATTAACCTGTTAATTGAAAACATTTAAATCATGATACTCAATGTATTTTGAGCCAGTGACATCAAATCTGATGTCTCAATTGGGCACACAATTTATTTCTAGCATGTTTAAAAATAGAGCAATAAATAGCTTAAAGTGTGGATACGGCCATGTACTTAACTGAAAACCAACGAATTGACGATACCTACTCTTAAATATTTTGAGACTCTGAATTTGAATCTGATGTCTTAATCACCCTACCTATGATAGTACAGTCTTCTTATTACTTAAAAAAATTACCTAAAATTTCGTAAAGTTCTACTATTTAAGGAAATGTAAGCTGAACGAAACTATAATATTATTAGAAATGAAATCCAAAGAAGTCAGAAATCCATAGAGGTAAATATTTAATAAAATAGGAAAAGTAAATTTCACTATTTACGTCAAAATGTGAGTCTGTATCATCTAAATAGCATCTTAAAAATACATAAAACTCTTTACAGAGCTTATTTGCAAATAATTCTACATTTAACTGATGAAAGTCAAGTACTACGAATGTAGAAAGCAAATAATTTAATATTGCAATAAGCCCCACCAGACGGATTAATCCAAAAGGACTTCTCACTTGTACCATGCTGAAGAAGGCTAATAAGCCAGAAACCGGTCCGTGGGATGGTGACGTGCTTTGCCTGATAACAGAGGAGTCCTTTTTGAATTAATCCGTCTGGTGGGGCTTTTTGCAATATTAAATTATTTGCTTTCTACATTCGTAGTACTTGATTTTCATCAGTGAAATGTAGAATTTGCAAATACGGTCTGTATAGAGTTTTATGTCTTTTTAAGACTCTATTTAGAGGATACTGACTCACATTTTGATGTAAATAGTAAAATTTACTTTTACTATTTTATTTTATTATAATATTATTATTTATTTTGAGCCGCTGAAATCGAATCTGATGGCTGAATTATCATGTTACACGTTTTTCTCAACCTCAAAAAATAGCTCAAAAATAAGTCATTGTCAAGTATGAGTGATACGCGCATATGTATTTAACATTTATATGTATACAAATATGAACTTTTTTTGCTTTTTATTTTTGAAAGATCTATGCAGTATGGCTTCTTTCGTTTTTTCTTTTTCTGGCTTTTCTGGTTTCATCAGTACCCACAAAAGTCAGCTAACTTATTTTATCCCACATTCCTCGATGTTGGCATTCCATTTCTCGGATATGTTGGTGGAATTGGATATAGCCCCTAATATTTTCTGGGGAGTAACGAAGATGAAAATCCAGGAAATGCAATTTCATATTCATGAAGCATTCCAATTTTCCAAAGTTTTCAATCATTTTGGCGACTGTTTGTGATCCTCAAGAAATTTTCAACATTTTGAAAACTTAACTTTTGTAGATTTTAGAGGTTTGTGTACAAAATACAAATCGACAAATACATTTCGATCTCGGGTAAGAAATATGGGCTGAAATAATTATTTGCAAATTTGAAATACAACAATTACAAAGGGGTGTGTGACAGCGGACGATTGATCACTAGTTTTAAATTTAGGTAGAGAGTTAATATAAATGGCAATAAATTAAACGTTAATAATTAATTTCCCTCCATTAATAATTTACAAATTGGAGTAGTACACTACTTTATTTTATACACATACCGAGCAATATTAAATTTCTGATAAAAATAAATGCTCGATAAAAGAGCAATTGTATAAAGAAACTAGTTATTAAAGTTATTATATTGTGCATTATTCTTCTTTTTTATTTTTTTTTTCTCAAAAACAATAAAGTTCCTCTTTAATTTACACTTAACCTGCTCAAAATTCGATGATTATACGCCCGATATCTACGATTTTAGAATTCGCTGGTAAATGTAATGTGTCTAAATTTAAGACACAAGCGACAAAGCAGATAATCATGAACTAATTAGTGGGCACACGCGGATGTATAATTATCCGTGTTAGTGGGCCATAATGTCATTAGGTTAAAATTTTGCTATCAAGTTACGTGCTTCACTTTTTTTGTATACAAATTTTGACCACCGTGTATACTTTTCATATACCTAGTATAATTTTCAGTTTATCAGTCGTTTTAAAGATCCATAAGCAGTCACAAAATTAATCTAACATTAATTATAATGTAATTTAATCGAACACAAACTTTCTGTGAAGATGGTTATAAAACCGAAAATAAAAAATAGTTTTTTCTATGAGCGTGCGTGAAATGCTAACTTTACGTACGCTTTATAGTGCGCAAAGTTAAAATTTACGCACTAGTGCGTGAAGTGTTTTTACGTTATGCACTAGTGCGTAAAGTAATATAGTAAACAATTGCATATTAGACCACCTATAATAATCGTATCTTATTTTAAAAATATGGTTATTTAATTTTATACAGTAAAGACCGAGGAGGTTCGAACATGGGTATTAGTTTGCGCGATTTACTTGTGCCCGTTGTAGGCAAGCGGACACAATGGTGGGAATCGTGGATCTCCGCGCTGTAGCCGATTGCTCTCGCGTCTACTATTCCTTGTTTGGATTCTTTTATAATAAATTTTATTACACCTGCAACACTCGAGGTGCAGCGACAATTAATTTTAATTTTATGTTGTAGAATCACATTTCTGTTGCGAAAAAACAAACAATGGAAATATTTAAATGTGTTTTGAGATTTTTTTAAATTACAATAATTAATCCTATCTAGGATGAATTATTGAAGTTAGACAAATTTCGAAACGTAAATCAAATTTCTTTCAGACATGAGTTCTACATCACAACACGGTTAAGGCTTCAACACAATGAAAAAAATAAGAGATAAGAAATAAAAAATATGGAATAGAATTAACAAATAATGATATCCGAAAAGCAAGGAACAATTTGAACAGTTGAATTTTAAATCGAATAAGAACTAATATATTATCGCCCAGAGTATTGTGCATTTAAAACTTGGAATAATTATTTATCTTATTTCTTATTCCATTTTCTTATCTCTTATTTTTTTCATTGTGTTTAAGCCTTTAATGAGATACTAACAACAGTGCTGACTGCTGAGCGAGCAGTGAGTGGTCACAGCGCCCTTCTCTTTATGCGAGGCGAGTTGTCGGCCACTCGTATATTCGTCCCAATCCCTGTCGTGTTCGAAGCATCCTGGACTTATCTGTATAGTCCATTTATTTAATATCACGGTATATTATTATAAAACGTACCTAATTCTCAATATTCTTTAATAATGATTTAATTTTTTATAATTCTGAAGTTTCATTATTTACACTCGTATTCTCAAGACTGATTACTTTCACTCATTTAAAATTAAGTAGGCAATATGGTGATTTTTAAATAACATGAAGTTTTGACGTTTCACATTATTATTAGAGAATTTAGGTTCATTTCGGTAGTAGAAAAAATATTGTATGCAATTCGTGCGTAAAGTGAGCCTTTTTCACTCATGGGATTGTTGCATTCGCCTACGGCTCACGCGTCAAAATTCCCATTCGTGAAAAATCTCACCTTATACGCACTTGTTGCATAAATAACAAATAATTTTCTAATTTTTACATATAAAATTACACTTTTCAAAACCTATTTATTGTCAATACGTTCTACTTCTCATCACCAGTTAGGAACAGTTTTCGTTATGTTATGACCGAAAAAACCTAAGAAGCTACACATCAAATTAATTATACTTTTCAAACAAGAGCATATTGCATTTGCCAGAGGGTTTCTAAATTCGTATATTACGGCTGTAGAGCTACAATTTTTACATCATTGTGGTAGGTAGACATCGAATTTAGAACACCTTTCAAAATGTCCATTTTCTTAATCAGTCACGAAAACCCAAGAACGTAAAGTCCTTTTTATTTAAAATTTGATTTGTAAGTAAATATGTGTAAGTAGTTTTAGAAAATACCCTCTCTAACAATATTTAATGTTATAGTAACACTAAAGTAGTTTATACAAATATGAAAATAATGCACAAGTATACTGACGTTTGTTCTGCCAACCAAGTTGTAATTGAGAGATAATGTAGCCTTATATTTATTTATTTAAGAAATGTACGAACAACACTACTTCCTTACAAGAATTATTTACAAGAAAAAATTATTTACAAAGACTCATCATATAGAATGTGCAATAATAAAGCTGCAATAAATCAATTGCATGTGAAGAGTATAATTTATCATTTATCAGTTATCACTAGTTAATAATTCAGGTATTGTTTGAATTATAAATGCTCCTGCTCGATACAAGTATAAAGAACAGAATTATTTATTCACAGGTGCGAAAAACATAATACATTTATTATCTAGTTAGGTGGAAGAACAATTTCTACGTAGCTTCTGTACGTGGCAAATTGAACATCGCCATTTATTTTCGCTTTGTAAATTAATATTATCTAATTATTAATAATTATGTGTAACTGAATTGCATTAATTACAAAAAGAAAATAAAAAAAACGTTTATTATTATTATTATTATTATTATTATTATTATAAATACAGTACAATTCACGGAAATGCGAACAAGAGCAACGCTTTGATGTGATGCTTGATGTTGCACTGTAATTCTATTCTGCTTCGGTTTTTATTTACCGTTATTTTTAATTGCAAAAAATTTAATTTTGTGTCACGACGTCGTCGCGTCGTCCGCTTCATACCAGAAGAAACGCTTTGGTTTCTGGAGGAATAACAAAATCGATTTAATAACGGACGAAACTTAATATTTACATTGAACTGATTCCGCGGTTGGCATCATGTGAAACATTGTTAAATATTATAATTAAAGAAAAAATTATTCACTTTTTAAATGTTTCAAACAGTATTTATTAATCTCTACACGTGTTTCGGCTTTTTAGGCCTTTCTCAAGAGTACATACAATACAAGTATTGTACTCTTGAGAAAGGCCTAAAAAGCCGAAACACGTGTAGAGATTAATAAATACTGTTTGAAACATTTAAAAAGTGAATAATTTTTTCTTTAATTTAATATTTACCTACCAGGCAAAATTTAAATGGATCAGTACAGTGATTTGGCACACAATTTGAATTTCTTATGTGATGCAGAACGTTTCTATCAGGCAACATCGATCGAATATTTATTATTTATTCTATGATTCCTATACAAAGCTTTGTATCGGGTATTTAACGTCTGCGTTTACAATTTCTTACAGAGCATATTATAATTTACCCCTTTATGCGAACCTTACTCGTTATTTTTTGCCTTGTTTCATGTGTTTCCGCGATAACTTTTTCCAACTTAGTTATAGGTATATACTTTCATTGGTAGCAATTTTCACACAGGTAGTTATAATTGTCACTGTGTCTTTGTAAACCCGGGGTTCTTTATACTCGGGCCAAAAAGAGTAGTCAGTAGAGCAAAAACTCATCGGCAATTCTTCAAAGGATTTAGCTGTTATGGAATATAGAAGCGGCAGCTCGTTTTACCATATAATCCCATATAATTCAGAGAAATATATCCAGTTTTCTCCGCCTACCAGAGATGAAAACCACAACTAGGTCATTATGTTTAATTGGTATAGTCAACCAAATACAGTAAATGCTTGAACGTGCCGCCCTTATACCCAATAATTTGTTCGGCTATTGGAAAGGTCGTCGAGAGGGCTTAGATAGCGCATTCAGTGGCGTCACATATGCTGCAACGCAAAGGATGTGCATTGTTCAACTGCGTTGCTATACCTAATTCGTGGAGATAATGTTGCCAGATGTAAGCATATTATTTAAAATTTAAGACATGGTAACTCATATTCATGCATAATTAACACAATCCGCTTTCATTTGTTCGAATTATGGAATTTATGAAATTCGTAAATCCGTACGCCCCTGGCTCTACTGACTACTGTTTTTGGCCCGAGTATAGTTGAAGTCACAAATATACGATATACGGTTGGTTGCCTATTCAGAGATTTCGTTTGCGAAGTCCGTATTTTAAATTGAAGGCTTCATTTCGACAAGATGGTTAAAATGTCAAGATATTAAAATATTCAAGAAAAAGAACTATTCTAGAAGTTTGATCAGGGTGCCATATAGGGTTTTGAATGTAATCAAAGCTATTGGTGTAAATGGGCCCGGTGCTCTCTAAAAGAAAATTCTAGTCTAGTATAGTGTTACACCTAAATCTTTAAAACTTTCAAATCGCGGTAAAGAACATAATCTCCTATTAATTTTTTAATAATATACATATTTTTTAATTAATCGCATATGAAGGAAATGTTTAGTGAAAATCAACTATGGTGTCATTCATAAATATAATAACAAGGGGTCTAATATCGATTCCTTCCCGTTTGCGATATAAATTATATTTATTTAATTCAGATATTGCACACATTGACATAGACTAAGATAAGAGAAAAAAGTTTCAGATTAAATCCTAACGAACATAGTTTTGTTAATAGAACACCATAATCCAGCCTATCCAATGCTTTGGAGAAATTCATATGCAGCACAAAATTTAGGTTTAATCCGCTTGAAGGCATTTTGTTTAATATATTTTCTAGGATGTTATTGTCGTAGGTCCTGTTATAGATCTTTTTCTTGTAAACATAGCCCAAAAATGTTTTAAATTAGATGATTGATTATTTTTTAATGAATCAAAATAATTTTTGCAAGAAGTGTCGGCATCTTTTAAATTTTAAAGCTTCCATGACCACCGAAGTAATAGATTTTTGTAAACTGCGCAGTCTTATAAAAATGAAATTACCCTTCAAATTTCTCATGTTTTTAAGACAACAAATATACTTGATAAAGAATAACTTTTGTTTATCATAGATTTTAATATACAAAATTATGGGTTAAAGAATGATAAATAAGACAAAATTGGAAACAGGCAATTTATTATCGGGCTGTTGTTTCCACTTGCCCCGAAGTATAGCATAAACAAACAAAGATATTTGAAGTGGTTCTGAATATTATTATGGCCGAGAAAAAAATCGTAGAGTTCAAGTTTGTATAATATGTCGAGATATATATGTACCCTATACAAATTATACAATTTAAAAACTTTCAAAATATGTTTTTTAATATTATTTTAAAAAAACACGGTCCAGATCAGACGAATCAGATTCATAAATACTTTTTAAAGGGTGGTTCTCTTTAATACAATAGAATACGTTTAGGGAAAACTACAAAAATAGGAATCACGTTATAAAATTTGATACAAACACCAAAGACCATTTCAAATAAATGGAATAAAATACACAATACTTAATATTTTGGTAAAAATTTCAAAGGCGTAAATTATGTTAATGTAGAATGTATAAATAATATCTTAGTAGAAGATATTGAAAATGAATATGAACCGACCAACCAGTGATTTGCGAAGATAAAAATTAAATAAGTATTATGTTATAACTTTAGGTTTATTTCCAAGTTGTAGTTCACTTTCTTTTCTAGGTTGTCGGGAAAATCACTTTTAATGACACTAATGGTTTGAGTGGAGGAGTGCGGTTTTTCGATTTCCGCAAGCTCTATTGTTTAATGGTACTAGGTAGTTTTAAGTAAATTTAAGTTGTATTATATTTTATATTTATAAGTATAACAATTTATTTCTATCGATAAAAGCTATTATTTTTGTTATTACCATCCTATATAGCATGCATTTATTTCTTAATAAATTTTGTAGGTTTTATGTTTTTTATTTAATAATTTTTTTTTAAAATCATTATGTTTATTTATTTGTTTATTATAATTAAATACTAATCTAAACGTTAACAATATAATCAACAGAAAGAACATGGCTTTTTATACTGTTAATATTAAAAATTTGAATTTGAATTTAAATAAGTGAAAATAAATTTTAAAATTCCAACCTATAAAATTTATAGGCCTTCCAACAGTAAATACCGAAATTTCCTACGGTTTAAGCAGCATTTCTGCCAACTTTGTAACACTTTGACAAGTATTATAGAAAAAAAAACAGACTTTAAGTAACTCCGGACTCATGGTATTCTCCTTATACTATGTCGGGACTGTTAATCTGGTGATTTAAAATTGTCATATTAAATCTTTGTAACAAAATATTGTTGAAAGTGTCCTGAGAGGGACAATCAGATTTAAACAATAAGAACTTCACAAATTTCCTCTGAATTTTCTCAATATTAAATTTATGAATTGCATATCTCGGATTCCAGACTACACAGGCATCCTCCAATTTAGATCTAACAACAGCATTAAAGAGCAAATCAAGTGTAGCAGTTTCCACAAATTGATTGCTGTTCCTTATTATAAAACCAAGATTCCTGTAAGTAAGCACCCGCTACCACATCATTGATATGGTCAGTGGGAGTTAATTTACAGTCAAATATTAGTCCCAAGTCTTACACAAATAGTTCCATTAGCCTCGTTAATTGAATATGTAAATTCACATAACAGATGTTTCCTCTTAAAACTCACGCAATAGCATTTACTAATATATGTTGAGACGTAATGAATTATTTTCGTATCATAAATTCAGTTTATTTAGACATTTCTGCAAATTAAAACAGTCGTCTAAGTTGTAAATGTACGAGTATAGTTTTAGAACGTCTGTATACATACAGGGTGTTTCATGAGGAACTGTACATAGTCCAATGGTAGATAGGGCCCATCAAGGTTAGTAACAAACCACTATTTAAAATCATTTTAGCCAAGTATTTAGGGTTGTACAGGGTGATTTATGTGTTTTTACCAAAATTTTCTTTCGTTGCCTTTTAGAAACTAATTGTCCGATACAATTTATTTTCGGTACACATTAAGTACGATCAAATACCAACAGTTCGCCATAATTACAAAACCAAAATTCCAGGTCCGTATTAGGAAAAATTTCATTTTATCTGTGCCCCCTAAAAAGTTCACCCTGTATATATTTGGTAATGACATGTCTGTCTTAGTTTTTTCATAATTTTTTAATGATTATGTCAATCAGTTTGTCAAAATATTACAAGCAGTCCTGTTAAATTTTCTTTTTTTTTCTGATTTTAAAATCAGCTTCTGAATCAATTTAATTATGGTTTTAACTATAGAGCACAAAACTTACATCCTTTTCAAACTGGTGTGTTAGTAAATGGGATTTGAGAATATAGTTAGAGTTTATGTTTGAACAATTTTCAGGAGTACTTCCCAGACTTAGCAGTAATAACCAAAGGATTTGTATGCATGCACTAATATGGTGTGTTTCGCAAAACTGTCTCTGTGACTCATAAAAAAGAGCCACCCGTTAATATAGAAGTATATTGTTAATGACGTTCGTCAACGTATGGAACAAGAGCCCGTTAAACCTTTATTGAAATACTGCTCTTAAAAAACTGGACTTCATTATAGAACATGCCAAACGATTGTGAAATAGAACTTGGGCGTGCATCCATATAATTTACCACTTTATTTAAGTTTTATAAAGGATGGCCCATAATATAGTGACACATTTTGAAGTCTAATAACTTCCTCTGAAAAACCTATAGGTAAGTTTTGGGTGTTATTTGATAGAAAAACTCAAAAAGTTTTTTTGTACCAGAGTATAAAAATTCAAGTCAAAAAATAACTATGTAAAGTTACATTCTGTATACTACTATTTTTTGCAACGTAACCATATAGATTTATAATTGATTTCAAGGTTTAGTGATCTCCAGTGGCCCTCGAGGTCATGTGACTTAACAACTTCACCATCACAATAAACCAACAAATTCAAAATGAGTATGTCCTCGAGAAACCACTGAATTTCTAATTAGTTATAAATGTTGGTGTTAATTCAAATTATATATGAGATATTTTAGCAAAATTATTTGTTTTCGATTTTACTAAATCCGAAAAAAATATTTCTTAAAATATATCCGTGAAGCTGTTGGTCCAGAAGTTTTCATATTACTTTTTAATATATATAACAATTGAAACTGAGTGTAGTGGATGTTCTTTATGCTTTATAAATGAGAAAATAAATGATATATTGATGAAAATGTACTTGGAGCAAATTTGGAAATCTATAACAATATAGATTTTAATTTAATAGAGCTTTAACCAAGATAAAAGATGTATGAGTTCGGATAAAAAGAAATTTTGCGTGATGATTAATTTTATTTGGTTTGACATGAAGTGATCAGGAATTCTATCAATACAAGAAACTATATATAGCCGACCGAAAGTGACCAGCACCGACACGACGATGAAAATATTAAAGGGAAAGGTCTTACCAAATTTTAAAATTAGTTCCATTTTATTTAAAAGTAGTTTAACTTTTGATAGTGGTTGCATATCTACATTAATATACTATTTTTCATCATCTTCCTTTCAAGAACTAATATTTTTTACACATAACAAAAATATAAAGATGTACCAGCAGCGAAGTTAATCATATGATCTCCATCTGCGGATGACGTACGCCCATTGAAATATCTTAACGGATAATTCCAGAATCAAATTAAGTACAGTAATGTAACCACAGATTAGCAGTGGCGTAACCAGAACTGAATTGAGGGGGGGAGCCATAGCCAAGTGATAAAACTAACTGAAAGATGATTTAAGCTTTAGATGGTGATAGATTTTAATCACCTAAAGTAAAGTATAGTGTTAACTGTTTTGGTTTGGTATACGTGGATTTTGCTGAGGGGGGGGGGCAAGGCCCCCTCGGCCCTCCCCCCTGGTTACGCCACTGCAGATTAGTATGTAGTGGGGCTAAAGTTTTGTTGTATTTAGTTACTCGATATCCATGGGAAAAATTAATCTAACAACTACAACATATTATGTATTTTATTGGTTTCAGGATATTAATCCTTTGTTTACATATACAAAAGTAGGCTGGTAAGTAAGTCATAACTAAAGTTGTACAGTAATATTTATTGCCATGCCAACAGCTTGTACGGTAATATTACAATTCAGATCTGTCAACAACTGTCAACAGATGAAATAGTAAATAATGAAACTATAGAGCTATTTATTAATACAAACAGACATAAAGTTAAATACTGAAATGTATCCTGCTCCTGCTTCTTATAATATCTATTATAATAATGCCGAATTATTTGACTTAAACACCTTTAATGTATACCGTAAGGACAGAGACAGTATTTTAAGTGGTAAAAAAGACGGGGGTGGTGTGCTGATTGCGGTAAATAAACGACTTCCCTCGATTTGTGCGCTAGAGTGGTCATGTCAAGGTATCTGTGAAGATTTGTGGGTGACTATAAGTGTTGGAAATAGCAAGAAGCTTCATCTATGTTGTGTATACTCCCCGCCTCACGCCAGTGTACATAATCTTGTTGCCCATCTTAATAAATTAAGTGATATTGTTCATGATAAACCTGAGGATTATATAGTTGTAGTTGGAGATTATAACGTATCTAATATCAAATGGGTTTACGATCCACAAGACCATAGTTACATTGCTTCAGTTGTACCAGACGGCCACGGAGAACATCTTGTCGATGCTTTCAATTTTTTACAATTACTTCAGTATAATGGTACTCTCAATGGCAGCGGTAATTTGTTGGACCTTGTCTTTAGCTCCATAAAAAATGTTAAGGTATCGGCATGCGATACTCCCTTTGTTCAAGAAGATCTACATCATAGAACTTTGGACATATTTTTAAAAATTGAGGACTCTAATCTAAAGGTAAAATCGCCGTTTACTGTTTTTAAATTTCGTTACGCTGATTACAATATTATAAATAATCTTATACAGAATGTTAAATGGAACGATTTATTTCATAATCGTAATGCTGAGGATTGCCTTAATATTTTTTATGTCACAATAAACGAAATCATTGAAATTAATGTTAGGAAAAAAACTGTTGGTAAAAAATATCCAATGTGGTATTCGGCTAATACTAAATTAATAATAAAAGAAAAATATAAAGTACGTAAACGTTGGAAAAAGTATAATAATAATTTGGATTATACAAATTTCGTTAACCTTCGTAGGGAATTAAAAGAAAGTATAAAAAATGCCTATCATGTGTATATAGAAAAAACAGAGTCTAATTTAAAAACTAACGTAAAGTCATTCTGGTCATTTGTATCTTATAAACGTAGCTACAAAAGTATCCCAAGTTTTATAACGTACAACACTATTACATATTATAATGATAATGAAATCTGTGAGGCTTTTTCTAATTATTTTACCTCAGTATATGAACCTCTTGATACACCCTCTAATTTATCCATTACGGAAAGTGATTTTGGTAAACTAGTCACAATGCATTCCATTACTGAATCTCAAATTCTCACTGAAATTGATAACCTAGACCATAACAAGGGCGCCGGGCCTGATGGACTTCCTGCTATATTTATTAAGTCGTGTAAAAATTCAATAACATTACCTCTTTTATTAATATACAATAAATCCCTCTCGGAGGGAGTTTTTCCAAATAGGTGGAAACAAGCTATGATCATACCCGTTTATAAGAGTGGAGATAAAAATGAAGTGTCTAACTATCGACCAATCTCAATATTATCTATACCTGGTAAAATGCTTGAGGCCATTATAACCAAGGAATTTTTTCTTTCAATTTAAAAATATTATAATTGAGCAACAGCATCTTTCGGGGTCGTTCTGTGATAACAAATTTGTTACCTTATATTCAGGATGTATCTGAGGCAATGGATAATAGAAAACAGGTAGATGCCGTGTATACCGATTTTTCGAAAGCTTTCGATAAAGTACATCTTCCATCTATGCTAATAAAATTAGAAAACTTAGGTATACACGGTAATCTTTTGAGGTGGGTCTTATCCTATTTAAACAACAGATGCCAATGTGTTAGAATCAATAATTGTACTTCTCTTACATCTGAAATTACTTCTGGGATTCCGCAGGGATCGCATTTGGGCCCCCTGCTTTTTTCCCTGTTTATCAACGATATTGGCAGCTGTTTTTTGTATTCAAAGTTTGCACTCTATGCTGACGACCTAAAATTTTACCGACCGATAGAATCTTTAGATGATTGCATACTTCTTCAATCCGATATCCATAGGTTTGCAGAATATTGTGCAAAAAATAAATTATTTTTAAATATAAACAAATGTTACCACATCTCTTTTAGTCGACTTGTTAATAATATCAATTTTGCGTATTGTATTAATGGCACTGCACTGGAAAACGTAAGTTTTATCCGTGATCTAGGTGTAACCCTAGACAGTAAATTGAATTTTAATCTGCATATTGAAAATATTGTTAATAAAGCTCTTCGTAATCTAGGTTTCATACTACGTATTACGAAATCATTTCGTAACCCTATATCCATTATTACATTATATAATTCACTAGTTCGAAGTTCCCTGGAATATGCATGTATAGTGTGGAATCCTCAATATCAAAAATATATAAAAATAATTGAAAACGTTCAAATTAGGTTCATTCGTCACCTCAATTACAGATTTAATAGATTCTTACATTTTCAAAGCTACGATAATAATCTCCAACACTATAAACTGTTAAAGCTTAGCTCTAGAAGAATTGTTACATATATCATATTTTTACATAAATTATTTAATAATGCAATAGATTCTAGTTCAATTACCTTAAAATTAACGTTTAATGTAAGACAATACAATTCTAGGTCTGCCAACGTATTTTATAATCCGATTTACCACACAAACGCGACGTGTAATTCGCCTATTTACCAACTGCATAAAAATTATAATCTATTCTTTAATCATATTGACATTTTCTTCTTGTCACTCTCTTCTGTTAGGCATCTTGCTATTAATGTTTTTCTATAAATATAATTATAACTATATAAATACAATGGTTCTCATTAATTCAAATTTAAATTGTTATGTATCTTTTGCACGTTTTTCTGATTTAAGTTTACTTACTTTTAGTCTTAGTTTTAGGTTAAGTTATGTGTACACATTGTAGTTTTCTTTTGTTAATTTAATGTGCAGTCCTATAATTGGAATGTTAGTCATTCTGTTGGATTGCCAGTGTAAATAAATAAATAAATAAATAAATAAATAAATAAATAAATTAATAATGTCTTTATTTTCTGAAACCGATAAATTATTGAACAAATCACGGATGTTATGAATCACAACAGCCTTAGATGTTTTAAAATCCTCGCTCTACGAGCTCGAATTTCAAACCTACATCTGCGGCAGTTATGATACTCATAACATTCCTAGATATGTTAATAGCTATAACCGATATTATAGTTAAATTATTATAGAGTTAAAAATCTTATTCCAAATAAAAAATACTAGAATAAGTTGTGGTTATTTGCGGGGTCAAGAAAAAGCTTATATGTTCCTTGTGTGTGTTATGTATGTATTTACATACACGGTGGTCCAATAACTCGGTCATAGAGTAAGTTGAAAAAAAAAATGTTTATTCAAAAGTTGTAGGGACTGTTAAGAGCTACAAAATACACTTATTTCTGTTTACACATAATTCCGCATAAGTTTGCCACATACCAAAATCACTTTTTTTAATAGAACACTCTCTATATTTCTACATTTCTGAAATTAGCATCAAATTCTCTTTCCAACGACATACGGCATTTTGATGCGACGTTGCCGAGTTATTGGAAAAATGTGGAAAGTATCAATTAATAGAATACATATTAACTGCAAAATGTGTTGAAAAAATTTGAAGAAATTGAGAAAATGCTCTTTGAAATGTACTAAATTGGTGCTTGTATAAAAAAACTCCCTATATAATCAGATAGTGTCGTTTATGCACATCCCTTTGCTATATTACAGCAAAATGTGTTTTATTAATTCATAGTTATGTTATAATCACACACCGAACTAATCTGTTAAGTCGTGTCCTGATCAAAATTTTTACGTTTTCCCGAATAATTCGACAACACCGTATCAGAAAGCAAAATGCCGTACGTCATTGGAAAGAGAATTTGACGCTAATTTCAAAAATGTAAAAATATACAGGATGTTCCACTAAAAAAAGTAATTATGGTATGTCGCAAACTTATGCTCAATCCTAAGAAACAGAAATAATTCTATTTTGTAGCTCTTAACAGCAACTTTTGTATTAAACATTTAATTGCAACTTCCATAATGACCAAGTTATTACTTGGACCACCCTATATGTTTTCATGAATATTATGCGTCCCTATGAATCGTATGATTTAAATGTTGCAAAGTGCATTTCAATATTATAAGAATTATAATAGCGCAAATGATTTAAAATAGGAAAAAACCCAGCATATCTTTGGAAACATCAGTGTTCATTTTATAGAAGAGCTAAATCAAATAATTTGTTAATAATTGTTTGGCATCGTGTATTATATGTTATTTTAACGTCTAAAAAGTATATTTTAAATCTTTTAAATCTTAGTGACAACATTATAAGAGCGTTAGATAAAAAATTATGTGTAATCTTAGTATCCTTAGATTATTCTAAGGCGTTTGATAAAATCAATCATAGGTTGATGTGTTCTAAATTGAAATATTATGGCTTCAACGAAGTAGCTATTAACTTCTTTACTTCTTATCTTCAAAATCGACATCAGGTGGTATCAGTAGGGGGAATGACATCTAGCCTCAAACCAATTGTTTCGGGAGTACCTCAAGGCTCTATTCTTGGGCCACTATTATTTCTCATTTACATATCTGATATATCTAAAATAGTGCAAACATCAAATCTACAATCTTATGCAGATGATACGCAAATACTCCACTACTTTACCTCTGAAGAAATACTGCAGGCTAATGATAACATAAATAAAGACTTAGAGTCGATTTGTAAATTTTCTGTGGAACACAATCTGAGAATCAATCCTAAAAAATCTACTTTGTTACTTTTTTGTTCAGATAATAAAAGAGACTTTATTAAATCACACCTTGATATCAAAATTAACTCTGAGAATATTTCAATTTCTAATCAAGCCCGCAATCTCGGTGTCATTATTGATGAAAAATTAAGATTTGTTAGTCATGTAAAGAACTTGTTACAAAAAGTATATGTTCGTTTAAAAATACTTTATGCAAATAAATGTATTTTTAATTTTAAACTCCGAAAAAAACTCTGTGAATCGTTAGTTATTCCGTTATTTAATTATTGTAACATTATGTACTATCCCTGTTTAGATCAGATCACCAAAAATAGAATTCAGGCATCTCAGAACATGTGTGCACGATTTGTTTGTAATCTTCGAAAATTTGATCACATATCAGCGAAAATATCTGAATTAAAATGGTTAAAAATAAATAAATTAGTTGAATATCATTTTCTTGTATTTATTCACCGACTTATTATCACATCAACGCCGATATACTTGCGTGTAAAATTAATTCACAGATATAATGTTCATGACCGTACTATTAGAAAACCATATTTGATTACTATACCACAGCATTCAACAGCTTTATTTTATCGTAGTTTTACATATAATGCCGCCACTTTGTACAATAATATTGACAGTACTTTCAAAGAAATGTCGCTTTATCGTTTTAGAAAATGCATTAAAGCCCAACTTTTAGTTTCATTTACATGATTTGTTAAAAACCAATCTCATTTATTTCCTAATTTTTGTTATGTGCCTACACTGCCTACCTAATTTGTATTCTCATATTTATGCTCATTTGTTTTTTGTATTTGTTTTCTGTAGTTAACTAGCTTACATCTCTTATTTATAATTAGTACAAGTGGTTAAGTGTAAGAGTAGCTTCAAGCTAAACTTCGCCACTTGTTCTAACCACCACGTATGTACTTTTGTACTTAATAAAGACGATTATTATTATTATTATTATTATATTTGAAATGCTTATTATACGTTTTAAGCTTAAAACACGGTATATCATTAATCCTTTCGTAATCAGGAGGCGGGAATTCGTTCCGTGGACATCGCATGACATGCAAATCATTGATTCACACGCCATTAGAACACGTGCTTTGCTCTTACAACATCGTGAGACAAGTCATTGACTGCCACGCCATTGATAGACGCGATGGATGCGACCAATAATTTCTTGTGTGAGCTAATCTTTCAATTTTGTCGGATGTCGGATTTCGTCCAGTGACCAGTACAGGTTTCTTTGATTGTTTGGCGTCGTATATTATATGTAGAATAGAATTGTTATATATACACTAACACAATACAAGCAAAGCGCCTTAACATGTTTGCCAAACCGCTAAACAGTTAATTGAAATAGGTATATAAAAAGACTACCGTTGGATTTTTCCAAGCAAAATTGATCCATATTCATATACAATTTATATTCTGAAGCTGTACTTCTCCGTGTGATCGTATAAAAAATTCTGTGGTAATGATTATTACGTGACATAAGCCTTAAAATTTATAACTTGATGAATTTGATGATCTACCAATTCATAAAAAATTTGGTGTGGTGGCATTAGATTGAGTGGTTTTTGAAGTGACGTGATAGTTGATATTATAATCTGTCGTTGACTATTGGTACTCACGAAATAATTTTGTTCATATTGAAATTTTTATTACAATGAAACCGTTTTCATTAAACTGATGGCATCACACTGAACTATTTAAATTTCGAATGCGCGAAATGTATAATGGCAGTTATCAGCTTCGTACACATATTCATTAATCTGGTTTTTCTGATATTGTTTAATTAATAATTTATATTTTAATGCACAAATGCATAGTCTGGAATAAAATTTGCTCATTAAAATGCTCATAAATATTCCCTATACATAAATGGAAATTTACATATATACTGATATAAAACTGCAACTTGTCCAAGGATGACGGTACCCGAACAAATGAGCAAAATAAGACTGGCGCGTCAGCACGCCGTTGTATTAAATAATGGAATTTTAACATTACAATTTTCAGATTTTTTGATCTTAATTTAATTCAACAGATTAAACCCGCTAAAATGTTATACCTGTTTCTTTTAAAATGTACTCCAGTAAAAAAATTATAGTTTTTACAAACGCGACTTATTTTCTTCAGTTGATTGATCTACAGTTGTTTATATTAATGAAAACAAAAGGCTACCTACACATTTATTTTATAACAAAGTTTGCATTTTGGGAATAAACTTAGAACAGTGAAACCACATACAAACAACGACAACAAAAATATAGATTACCGAGAATTTGTTCCATACATTTAATTCATGCACCTCTGAAAACGCTCCTTAATGTCGATGAGGAAATGACGGAAACCAAAATGGTCACATTTGAAGGTCTCTCTGAAAAAAAGAAGATTTCTTTAAAGGATCCTAATTCTTACTGAACTACCTAGTAGTTAAAAAAACATGTAACTATATAAGCAAGAACGGTTTACCGTTCTTGGTATATAAGTAGAAGAAATCATTTCTAAACGCGACCATTTGCTTTGCTGGAATTATGATATACGGAAATTTTGATTTAACATTCATAACTGAACTAACTGAAGTAAGTATAATTTAATATATATTTAATTACATACTCCTAGACTCGGTTAACCCAATTCATTGTTAGTTATTTATTAATTAATTGCTAAATTATATACTGTAGGCAATGTTAAAACATCAGTTTTCAATTTGTATCTCTAGCAACCAGAGATTTTCAATGCTTAAATAAATTCAGATCGCTTGAAGATATCGAAAGCAGAATATGTATTAGCTACAAAGAAACGGTAGTGTTATTGAATCAGGCCATCACTATTGCAAATAATTTCCAAAGATAAACAAATTCACCAAACCATTTAGGTATTTGTTATTTACTTGAAATAGGAGTGTATGCTTTAAGAAATTTTCTTTTCTATTTTGGTTTAACTTTGAGAATAAATACTTCTTAAGTTATCAAAAATTGTTTATGTTGGACTGCACCAAAATAACTTGTTTTGACTTTTGACACACTTCTAGGGGCAATAAAAATAAAAATACCCTACACTGTATGTCTTTATTATCGAAACGATACATGCACTTTTAAAGGTCTGTGTTTTAAAAAAACAATATAAATCATGGATTACAGATATATAAGTTATTTATTAATCTGAAAATAAAGCTTTGTAAAAATTTAAAAGAACCAGGAACTCATAACATTAGCAAAAATATAAAAACAAAAATTCTGCCACTGATTTCATATGCAAAGAAAAAAGTTCCTATTTGCATCATTAGTCACAACTAATAGTGTGAAAAGCTATTGAAAATTTGCATATTGTGAATATGCAAATTTTCACAAAAATATAAAAAAATTCCCCGACAAGTTAGCGAATGTCAATGTTAAACCATATCTCATATCAGTCAAAAGTAACATCGTATTTAATTATTACAGGGATATTGCTACTTCAGTAAATTCTTTTCTAAATAAAATGGTTACTGAAATTGATCAGTAAACATTTACTGTCCATAAAATCTCGAGTTATTGGAACTGATAGCATGTATATAAATTTTATTTACTTTGTTGCCCATTTATTTTAAAATATATGTAATATTGTACATTATTGCATTTTTAATTCACTTTATCGTAGTGAATGGAAAATAGAATACATTGTGTCTCTTCCCAAAATTAGGGTATTGGTGACCTACACAATAATTTTTTTATTTCATCCTGACAATATGAGAAATAGATGTAGCCTTATAAGTAAGATCAAGAAATTTATGTACAAGGTCATTCATTAGAACATTCCTTAACTTTATAAATGTGTAACAATGTTGTTTTGCTGTTTAAGGCCTTTACAGGATATAATGAAATTAGAAAAAGGGAACCCATTAGTCATAAACTGAAGGATTCTAGATGGTGTAATACGAAAAATAGGCATTTCTATATTATATTGCGAAAGGAATCCATATGTGAGTAATATGATATGTAAATGTTAAATTTAAATGTATACCTACTTTAACTCTACCAACCAACGACATAAGAATTTGTCGTTGCTACCAACACATAAACTGATATATTCGAAAGGTAATTTTTCTTTAATATGTCTAAAATATATAAATCTCTTCTTTCTTGTCTGAAATTATGCTCTGTCTCTTCTTTTGTAAAAAATTACAATCGTGGCATATCATCATACAATTTTTTTAATTAATAATAGTTATTGGTTTGGCTTTTTGTTGATATTTTGTAATTATTATTATATTACTTTATATTAATTTTTCTACTTTCATACTTTATATGATTTATTAGACATTTACTACCTGTACTTTAATTATAGTTATTTATATTATAAGTGCCATATGAGGTATTTTATAGCACGCGTCTGAAGTTTACAAACCGAACCGAAGGTGAGTTTTGTAAACAGACGAGTACTATAAAATACAGATATGGCACGTATAATATACAAGATTTTATCTACGGTCAACTTATTAATTTTTTTATACATACAAAAATTACTAGTCAATTAATATTAGTTATTGTCAACACCACACAGTATCTACAAGTAAGTAATAACTAATCTAATAACAATAGTGTTTGTTGATATCTCCTTAGCAACCGGTGGTTTGCGTGCTTTTTTTTATAAAATGTGTGCGATAAATATATATCGCACTAGTGCTAAAAACAACGTCATTATAACATTGAAATGATTTTCATATTACTGTCATTATATAACGCGCGTAGATAAAATTCATTACGAAACAGATTTTTCATCAATATACTAATTTATAATCAATAGAAATGCCACATCACAGCAATATTCAGCTAATATAAAATATTTCCATGAGCATGAGATATCTAAAATTTATCAATTTTGACAGTTCATAGTTATTGTTTACCTTTTATATTCTTAAAGTTTGTGCTTTGACGTGCTTATTTTTCATTATTATGACTGGTCGTAGAAAGAACAGTGTATATAACCCACAGTTAATGGCAACACTCGTATTCATTATAATACTGTGACGAAGTGATTTTTTTCCATTCAGGTTTTTCTGGTGCTTTAAAATATTATTATCACTTTGGTACACACTGTATCCTTTGTTAGCGTTTAAGTCCTGATTTATTTAAGTTAAGTTGAGTTGTAAAAGCCGCTTGTAACAAGAAGTAAATTAATTGATTAATTTAAAATATAGTTCAGTACTTTCGGATCATCCCCGGTATAGTTAAAATCTGCGATGTATTAACAATAATGTTTAAATCAGTAATTAAGTCGGTAGTAAAAATCATCTGTTATTAAAGATTGTTGAAACATTAATCGGCGTCCGTTTGATCCAGGTCCTTTTGGCAATATAGTTTAAAAATTGCGAGTAATCTATTTCCGTTTTCAGATATTCCGAATAACCGTTGTAAATTATGTAACGCGCTAAGGCTTGGTAGGATACATATCTAGCCCGAGGTACTTGTCTAGTTCAATCGGCAACCTCCACGCGCAAGAAATGCTGGGCAGGAACCGAATCCTTTAGCACTGAGACAGAAGGCATAAGTCAGAGAAAATTTGGTATAAATTCGCCGGGAGCGGGCAATAAATGATATTATCCGTCGAATTATCAATCGAAGCTTAATTGTTCAATCGTAAATCTGATCTTAACCGTCGAATCGTCAATCTGATCTTATCCGTCTAGTAGTCAATCTAATTTCAGCCGAAGAATCTTCGACACAACACTCATTGAATCAAAAGTCTACGCATACCGAACTCCGTATGCGTAGACTTTTGGTTTAATAACTTTTGGTATTCTAACCGCCGTCACCTGTTTAACCGCATATCATAACGTACATTTTTAAGAATACGAGATTTATTTGTCGCCGTCCGTCGCGTCGCGTCCATCCAAGCGAAGATATCCGACAATTTATCTTTTAGAAATAACAGTAATGTGTAATATCTAATCATACTAGAGCCTCTGGATTATTGTTAATATACGCCGTTGAAATTCTAGCACTCTCGTTAGGGAATAGAATGTTCTCGAAGTCATATTAGCCAAGGACGTTTGTTTCAGAAGGGACGTAACTATCCCTGTAGAATAGATCTGTCGAATCTCGCTAGTACTGGAGACTGGAGGCGAGTTCTCCAAAGCAACAATGCATTTCATAATTTTCACTAGGGGTTCTGGTATCCCAAGAACAAATATAATAGCTCACGATATGTTGTATCAGTAATGCCTTGCGATAATCAATCCAGGCCATTGATGGATTCCGTTTGTACATCATACATAATCGGACTTTATTGACTCACTAGCTTCGTTCACCAGTGAAAGACTCGTCTAATCCTATATTATGTACCTACTTGTTACATAAATAGTTATTACTTAAACTTAAAATAATATATTTTATATAGAACATTGAACGACAATATTTTTTGTTAGTCTCAGCAATATCAAATTATTTTTCATGGTGTTTCCGAAAATCGTGCCCATAATTCTCGGGATGATTCTTCAAATCGAATCGTCATGGAATGTGTGTTAAATTAATCGGATTCGCCGGCACAACTTTTCAATTGTCTGATTCTTTATTTGTTAAAAATGTGATTACTTATTACATATTGATTTTGTAGGAATGTATCAGTAAAGAAAGCTCCAGAGTCCCTCGTATTCGGCGTCAATTCCTATCGTAGAAATAACAACCGTAAAAAAATTAAACTATATGGTAGAAAAGTGAGATTCCATCATAGATATGGATTGCATCTTCAATGTGCACGTACTGCCTTCTCTTCGCTATCAACACTTGAATTAGTTTTGGCTATAAATGTTTGTTCCCCGTTCGTGCAGATTTCGATCAAGTTGAATTAAGTACTTTTGACATGGAATTCGGTGATTGGGAAAAGGCTTTTTATGCAACTGCTAAGCCTCATACTCATATAACAGGTAGTACGATAAATTGAGTTACTAGACATCTAAATTAACTTAATGATATTAAAGTAATTGATTTTAAATTAACTAGTTGAAGGATTTGATTTGAGTGGATATTTCTAGAAAAACAGTTAAATCTAGAGCTTCCTAACAAGAGAACTGCCTAATGTATTTTTGTATGCATTGCCAAAGAGATTTTTCTACCTAAGTTAAATTATAAAACTGCGGTAATGAATTCTTATTAAAAAATCTTAATTGTCTGGTCAAGTTATTTAAATTTCATCGCAGAGTCATGAAAATTTCTATAATTTCATTTTTATGGAAATTAATTTTAACACAATTAAAAGAATTGCACAGAAATTCAGCTATATTCTACTCATAGTTTAACTTTTGCAATACGTCATTTAAGATAAAAGATATGACCAAAACTAGGATATACTTTCCTATAAAATCCTTGTTACTTCGAGACTCTGCGCTCTGGAACATGACGCTCTTAAAATAAAATGTAATGAGTAGTCGAGGGGTTCAAATTTAATGAGAAGTTCAGATGTAAACGGAAAAATATGCATTATTTTTATGTACATCTTTCAATTTATCTCCATAAAAGAAAATATTATCTATTGTTGAATAAAAGCAACAAAGACTGGCACACCAAGTACGTATAAAATCAATGCTGTGCTGTGATATTCGGTAGGAATTTTTAGCTTTCAATATAACCGCGAAGGCTATGTAGAATAGTTTGCTAACTAAAATGTGCCTACTTTCCGTAATCGATATTAATAGGGTGTTCCAAAATTATGCGGCCAAACTCTTACAGCATGTAGAGGGGCACAAAACAAAACGAAAATGTTCTATACATATTTGGTCAATACTGCATATTAAAGGAGTTATGACCTTCCAAAGATGAAGAGAACAATTTTTTTTATGCTATAATTCAGTATCTGAAAAAGGTAGGTACATCAAAATTTGGACGTTACCGTTTATTTAGGTTCTCGACCATATCCTAAATTCATTTTTGAAAAAACTGTTCAGGAGCGGCGCGTATGGAGTTTAGGTTAGGTATATTAATAAATATTTTTGAATCCGTTCGCGTTATTAAAAGTTTTCCTTTAAAATTTGATTTTTCAATCATTATTACAGAAAAATGGTTTACCTTTCAGATTTTGATAGGATGCGCCGTTTTCGAGAAAATCCACTTTTAAATTTTGATTGCACTTCAGGCTTCAAGTAGTGTATTAAAATAATATTTTAATAATAATTATAGTAGGTTTCAATCAAATTTTTATCATTTTTCGTAATAATGATTGAAAAATCAAATTTTAAAGTTAAACTTTTAATAACGCCAACAGATTCAAAAATATTTATTATTATACCTAACCTAAGCCCCAAACACGCTGCCCCTGAGCAGTTTTTACAAAAATAAATGTTGGACATGGTTGAGAATCTAAATAAAAAGTAACATCTAAATTTTGATGTACAAACATTTTGTCAATACTGCATATTAACGGCGGCGGTCCCCGTCACTAACCTTATAAATTCCAACAGATGGAACTATATGTAGCTTTTGCCAATATAATCGTATTGACGTATTGTAATTTATCTACTATGAGATAGGTGGAGTGATGTGTTATAATTTATCTACCCTTTAATAGATGGGGTCATTATACTCACGTCTTTTACATTATTATGACGCGCAATCTAAATTAATTCGTTTTTATAACTACATTTACAAATGTTCATACATATCTAATTACTAGTGACTTTTGTTCTGATAATGTTTTTAGATTTGACAGCTTGTTTTATCTAGTTATAAATATTTACATTATTTTGTGATTTGGATATTTGTAGATTTTTTTGCGTACTATTGTAACTGTTTGGACTTATAATTACAAATATTTATTTGTGCCTTGGACAATTGTGTTTTTTATGGGTAGTGTTGTGTATTGTAGTCTAATGTCTAACTGTTTGAGCAATATCATTTTTTTTACTACGACCATATGATTAACATAACCTTAAATTTTTAGTTTTTGCAAATTAATTTTCAATTTTAATTTTAATTTTTGTAGTTCTAGCTTAGATCCACTATACAATTTAAAAGCTCATTCAGATAATAGATATATAAAGTTTCAATATTGTAGATTATTAAAAATAGACTGCAAATTATAGGTTGGATTTCCAACCAACAAAAAGCATCTTATTTTATTAGATCAAGCTGTTAAAACTTTAATAATTATGCACTGAACAAGATTTTAGTTGATAGTACAAGAACCCAGCAGAAATTTTTTGATAAAAGCGACATAATATTCCAAAAACTTAGAAAATGCATAATTTTGAGGTTAGTTGTGTTACCCCGGAACAGCTGTTTGTATACTTTTCTTGGCGTACCTGCCATACCTACCATTTTCCTGAGAAACAGAAATCATTTTCTTTCGGATATATTTAAGGTAGGAGTAATGAAACATAAAACAGAAAGACATTATTTAATGATATATTTATTATATTTAATAGAATGATTGCATTATTAAAAATAATAAGAATTGTTTTACAATCGCATATCAAACTGCTATAGGATCCTAACCGGTAAAAATAATAAAGAGGCGCAACTGTCAAGGTTTCGAGATTTTAGTGTTGTATTTTTTCACCAATAGCTTCATGATTGTCTTCAATTTTAAGGGCTATACAGCCACATTACAAATACCTTCCCGTAGCACTAAAAATTGATGACAATCATGAAGTTATTGGCCAAGAAATACAATACTAAAATCTCGAAACCTTGACAGTTGCAACTCTTTATTATTTTTTACTCAATGCTACGTCCTAACATATTCTGAACAACTTGCTGTAGAAATCTGTTTCAATTTGGGTGGTACTTCCTTTTCTATTACAGCTGAAATACACACATTTTACTTTTTCCCACTTTTGCCAAACAGCTCATTTCCAGTAACATACCATATAGATTATAAAGATTTGTCCCTTTGTTGGTGCAGTCATGTTTAGGTGTTATGAACTTCGGCACTTAAAAATTTCACGTTCGCAATAAAAAAAATCGTTTACCATATCGTTGTCTACAACTCGTAAATGTCAAATCCCTTTTCAATTTTACTCATCTTTTTAAATAAAACTAATAATAAATAACACATTTCCAATGTTCACAGTCGTTAACACATTTTCTTCTGTCAGCTGTCACTACTTGTCATTCACGTGCGCTTATGCACAGCCTCAAAATTCGGCAACATGAAAATACATTCTCAACCAAGCGTTAACTCTTTACGAGATTCTATTGGTGGTGCCTCATAAATGTACTTCAGGCACCAATAGGAATGTTAGGTACGGAAAGCAAAATGCAAACGAAAATGTTTGGGAATGCCCCTTTATATCAAACTGCTGCTGCGATTATATTCATCCTGAAATTGATTTCAATATTTTTACGACCTTCAATAAATTAAAAGATCGACAGAATATTCAATTTATAATTTTGATTTTGCTGCCATCTACGAGACAGTAGTCAAAGTTCTATATGTCATTCTTTAGTATAATTTCGAACCAAAAAACTTGTTTCCTGCATTATATAACGTTTTTATTTCCAGTGATATTGGTTTAGTAGTTCGACATTTTTTCAATAATTACTTAATAAAAAATCAAAATTTAAACATGTATGTGTTTAATATAGCGTAGCGGATTGGACCAGTACTATTTTATTGAGATCACGACTTTTTTAATTATTTCAAAATTAGGTTAAAAGTTTACGAAGTTTAACAGCTTGGTAAGAAAAGAATCGTAATTTTCTCGAGTTTTTTAATAGTCCAGTACTATTCTACCGAGTTTTTTCTAAAAACCAGTGAAAAAATAATTTGAATCGGTTCAGGGATGCGGCAGAAATTGTCGAACTACGAAGTGCTTATTTTAGTCAAATCTAACCTATTTTTCCGCCCACCTTAAAGGAGAATGAAGAGAATCCATTTTTTTATGCTCTAACCGAGGCTGTAACTCAGAATCCTTTTTTGGATTCTGAGTTACAGCCTCGGTTAGAGCATAAAAAAATGGATTCTCTTCATTCTCCTTTAATATGCAGTATTGACAAAATGTTTGTACATCATTTTCGTTTTGTTTTGAGCCCCTCTAAACGCTCTAAGAGTTTGGCCGCATAATTTTGGAACACCCGTATATTTACCGAAAGTCTGACCGAGTCTGAATAAAAAATTTGAGGGGAAGATATTTCTACAAATATTTTAAAAGTTGATATGTATTCTGATATAAGTGATGTATATTAATGCAAGATAACTATTTTACTAAATACCATTGATTAAACTGTAATTTATTTGTAGTAAGATAAGCAAAGGAGTCTCATTAGAGGGGGTCTTTGTTTATTTATTATCGAGTTTATTATCCATGATCTCATGAAATTTCTCCTAATTAAAGGAGGATTATTGATGCAATGCAAAAAATAGATGAATAATGTACTGTCAGTTATCTCAGATTTTAAGTCCCCTTCTAGTTCAGCATAAAATCTTTGATTAAAAATTCCTCTCATCAACGATAGAGTGATAGAGGATAAATCTTGTAATTGGTTAAAGATGGATAAAGCTCCAAAGCCATTGGAAAAAACGATAAAGGATAATATACAAAACTCATCATAAAAATAAGAAATACTATTTTTTTAAATATGAATGACGTCTTCCGTCGGAGACAGATGCTATACCTACTAGTGACCAGATGAGGAATGGGTGTCCCTTGGTTCTGCTCTAGGTTTTTCTGAATATTCTATATTTTCCAAATTTCTATAAGTAATTAAGGTATGGAACCTTATCAGCATGCTTAGTAACTCGCAATGATATTCTTTAATCAAACATTGAAAAATGTGATGGGTATTCCATTAAAAGAAAAATACGGATGACGTCATACCTTTAACTTTTACCCTGTATTATTAAAAATATCGCCCAAGTCTGAACATTTTAAAATAAAAATCGACCTTTCCCAGGATTTGTCCACAATTTGTTACCCAATTTGTTTCATATTTTATGAATTCTCTGTATTATGAAGCGGGATAGATAAGTCTATAAACTATTGATTTTGCTGATTTCAGCGTCCTTTGTAAAATCGCAAACAAAAAGTATGTTTCTGAAATACAATCCGATTGAATCGAAATGGGAAGGTGACAATTTATTATTTGATGAACCGTGATGATTATGTATAGAAAAGCTGCTTCCGGTGCGTAAATGTCCAATACTTTTATGTTTCGTATAAATAACTATTAAATATAATAGAATTTTAGATTTCCTTCTATCACTGGAATATTTTTTATTATTTACTAGTTACATATTTACTATGGTTTACAAAAAAATCATAATACAAACAGGGTGATCTACCACGAGTGTGCCAAACTTCAGAGGTCGTTAATTTATCAAAAAATAAATGGACTTTTTCATTAATAAACATATGTCCTAAAACACATAATAAGGGAGCTACAACCCCTGGAAGGGGGATGATGAATATCATAATATCAATTTTTCGATTTCGATTGTAAGTCCAAGTGGTAGCCAAAAAAATTAAAATTTCATGCATTACGACCTCAATGAAGGCGCATAAAATTACAATTATATTTCATATTTAACGGCTTGTTTTATTAGGGTAGTTTTGAGGGGTGAGGGGTAGTTTTTTACTCCAAAATTTTTTTGGCGTCTCTTTCGAAGCAAAAGTTTTAAATAAATTTATTTCCCGCATGCAATGGACTCAGAAGAAAGTATTTTTCAAAATTTTTGTCACAACAACCGTTTTTGAGTAATTTGCGTTGAACGGCAATTCAAAAACGGCTGATAGAAAAATTTTGAAGGATGCTTGATACTTTTTGTGAGTCCACTGCACGAGAAATGATTTTATTTAAAGCGTTCGCTTCGAAAGTGACGTAAAAAAAGTTTGGGGTAAAAAACTACCCCACACCCCTCAAAACTACTCCAATAAAGCAAACTGTTAAATATGAAATTTGTAATTTTATGCGCCTACATCGAGGTCGTAATGTATGAAAATTTCATTTTTTTAGGCACCACCATATTGGACTTATGATCGAAAAATTTATATTCATAATCCCACTTCAAGGGGTTGTAGATCCCTTATTACGCGTTTTAGGACATATGTTTAATTACGAAAGTCCATCTATTTTTTGATAAATTAGTGGCCTCTGAAGTTAGGCACACTCGTGGTAGATCACCCTGTATTTAAGACGTTTTTTTTAAAATTTATATTATCACCTTGGCCTCCGGCAATAAGAGGCTACGAACAAGAACCGGTGACGTTACAATAACCGGCTGTCCATCATAACTTATTTATAATATACCCCATATCATATTTATACGAGTAAAACTAAATATTTTTCAAAAGAAATTCTTATTTTATAATAAAATTATTTAGGAAAACTTTTTCACATCACCATATAGGTACCCTAATAGATCTAATAGATGCATTGGCTCTTAAGGTTGGGATTTAGTAGAGTGAGAGAGAAATATACGTATTTATTTTGGTTTATTATGATTAATGAAACAAACAAATATGGTGTGATATTTATAATAGTTTTAGGTTTTTAGTATTGTCCTAAAGATTTTAATAATACCAATTTCTAAATATAAATTTTTATTATAATGAAGTGGTGTGCTCTCAAAGCGAAGACTTGACCTAAAAATGTGAAAATTCTCCTTTGAGGGTCAATTTCACGAAAGATACGTTAATTTGAGCGACAATATTTGGTGAGCTTTTAAGTAACACTTTGTACTCGGCCGTAAGCTAATTTCTTTTTACAAAAAAAATACAAAATTGTAAATACAAGCGATTGAATGAGTTGCCTACGTATTGCCAATATGTACAGTCTTATTTTTTCCTTCTCAATTATAGATAAGAATGGTAATTTCAATACCTCACGGCCATTTACACTTTTTTCTGCAAAATTAGATACATTAATTTTGAAAATCCGTGTATTAGTTTCTGCAAAATTTACTCCTAAAGAAATCGCGGTTAATATCATAGGAGTAAATCGCAACCTTAAGGCAGCCTCGCCAATAGCCCTATCTCCAGTATGGAATTTCATTAATTTTCTGTTTGATGAACCCTTATTTTGAGTGTAAATTTCTTTGTTGTTTATTTTTGAATAGTTATTAAGGAATATGTTAGAAAGAATATGACTGGTTTTAGTTAATATTGACTAGATTTTTGTTACATGAAATACATTTTTCTTTAATTCTTCCACACTTTTCTAATTTTAATTCCCACAAAATGATTTTTTGTTTACCTTTAAAAATGCAGTGTCATATTTATCTGAAATAAGCTCATTAAATATTTGATACTCCTAAATAGAAACTTCAAATAATAATTGCGATGGTTGATTTAAAGCACCTCTTGTTAAATTTTTAATATGTATATTTGTTAACCTCAACATAGTTATTTTAAGAAGGGTTGGTAAGGATCCCGCACTTTGTTCCTATATAAAATGGTTCTCAGTTAAATTTTCCGAAATTTTAGTATGTTGTAGTTTTCGATCTCCTGATCAAAATTATTGTCAAGTCCCAATTCGTATGACCAGTTTTTGAGATACAGGGGGTTAAAATTAAAAAGTGGCCATTTCTATAAAATATATATATGGCAATGGTAGGATTCAATTGCAATTTTTTTACATGAATATTAATTCTTTAATCTCAAAGAAGATTTTGAGAAAAAATATGCCTTTATTTAAATAACATGAAGTTTATTTTTTTAAATCTATGTATCCATGCTGTAACCACAAAATATTGAAATACCATTCAGAATGATACTGTTTTGATATTATCGAAATTCCCAATTTGTAAATTTTATACAGGGCAAGTCAAAAATATGGTTGCACGAGTGTCCCATTCTAATAAGACATCCTGGATATTTTTATATATATTGATTGTCCATTGACAGCTGACTGAGCTGACTCCAAATATATATATATATATATATAATTTTGAAGGAGTCTACAGGGTGATACACAAGATAAAACATAAGCAAAATGTCGAAAAAGCTATGTTTTTTTAAAAGATCCTGTATTTAAGAATTTCTTCCGTTAGATTCCTTAATTATTTCAATTTGTATTCATCGTGTAGACGTTAACAGAGTCCCAAACATTTAAAATCCTATTATGACTAGTTTTCGAGATATAATGCGAAGAAGTTGTCATAGATATAAGTCTAAGGAACAAAACTCGTTTTTCTCTAATCGTCGAATATGAGTTTTTGCTTAAATAGTAGAAAGTGGTATAAATATTAAATTCGATATACACGTCTGGCCACTCAGTTGTTTCGGATACAGTTCAGTAAGTTGCACCCATCTCCCCTGAATAGAACAGGTCGACGGTCGGCGCTCCGTCTGGGTTTAACGTGATTATGGGGCGGAGTCGAAATTGTTAGGGGAGTTGGTGCAACTTACTGAACTGTATCCGAAACAACTGAGTGACCCCAAAAATGCCCGCAACATTTGAATGGAATTTCTCTATTGGTCGAATTTATTGAACCCGAATTACAAAGCAACCACTAAATTTGACGAAGGCCGACTCTACAATAGTCGCGTCATATATAAAATTTTTACGTATTTTGGCAACAAACCAATCAGCATATTATGTTATCATTGTCGCGAAACGTATTAACGCTAAACATATGGAAAACGCGGATAAATGGAGAGCCAGCCTCACTATCAACTGTTGTATTATTCTTTGTCTGTGTTTTGAGATTTGAAATTTCTACAGTTTACATTCGTTTTTGTGAAGGTACGTATAAGAATTAAATTAACATTATATGTATATGTTTTGTGTATTAAATATTAAGTTACGTAATGCAAACGATTAAAATGATCATTGATAAAATGTTAAAATCTCGTTTTTTTTAAGGTTAAATCGAAAAATGGCTGAAGGGGGCCCGGTCTAAACATTTTTCGGTGGAAGACAAGGAAAACGTGCTGAACATTTTTAAGGCGAACGATGGGGAAAATCGGGAGAAACCAAAGATGGAAGGCATAAAGTTCACTGCAACGGCAGCAGGTGTGAGTGTTGCGCAAGTGTTTATAATATTCTTGGTGAATACAAACAAACCACCAACTACAACCACCAAAAGTGTACCACCGATAAATGGCAGTTTTGGACAATATCGCGTATAATCCATTATTTTTTTGAAGATCAGGACACGACAATCCTGATTCCAAGGCAGGTTTTCATCCAAAGTTTAACGATGGGGTTAAAAAATCCATCGGACAAGGGAAATCATCTTATAGTCCACCACATAGGATTCGAGGACGGTTTCGTTGAGAATTATATTACTTATCGTTGTTATGTTATTTACAAATTTGTTATATGCAACACGTTGGGCTTTGAAAGTCTATTTTTTCTACTGATTTACCAAATGTATTAAAATGATGAATAAAGCATTCTATTTTATATTATATTATATTTATATCTCTCGTAACTTTCTTAAACGAGTTGTAGTAGAACCTTGTGAAAATAAAGAAAAATAGGTAGGTAAACAACACGTTTTATTTATTTGGACATGGTAGGTACTTGACTTTGTATAGTTTTTATTGCTTGAACATTCCACGACTATTTGTAAAAAAACCGAAAAGTAAACGACTCTTTTAGCAAATATGAGTATTTTTGAGTAGCTTGCATTAGGGTCATTGTGGTTTATATAGTGAAGTAACCTATGTGAAATTGTTACAGTAAATCACAAACTAAACTTTTTTGAATTAAATAACCACGGACGTTCTTTTAAGTACATGGAAATAACTCGCGAAAGAACTAACCTAAAAACGAATACAAACGTAAACAAATCAGGCAATCAGCTGGCCGAGGCAGGAAATAAAGTATCTTGAGTTTGCGCAGTGCGGACTAATAATAAAGGAAACGTCGTTTAAATTTTTGCGGGAATCAAGTATTATTTTTAAAAGTCCAAAATTGAAAATGTATAGATAATAGAAGCTTTAATAGGTATAAACATTATAAAAATATAGTATAGCTGTAGTATAAAATGTAACACGTATAATAAACAAATTTTGTTGAAGTTATCACAACTTTCATTAATTTCCATCGTGTAAAACTGACTATTACGTGCACCGTTCAGCGCTGCCATACAATTAATGGGGGGGGGAGTCGATTTCCATTTGGTCGCCGACCAGACCATAGTGGTAGTTCTTTTTCTAGTAAACGAAGCGATATTACATTTTTCAATATTTATTTACTAGGCACCAAGTTTCAATTTTAATAAAGTTGGATTGAAGCAAAAGTAGCAAAACGCAGTTAGAAGGTGAATTAATATTACAGCATATTTTCACGTCATCAGCGTACAATAATGAGGAACAACTGAGATTAGTGTTGTCATTTATAAAGATAATGAAAAATATAGGACCAAGGCCAAATCCCTGTGGAACTCCGGAGTATGATGTATACATAGTAGACTGGAAACTTGCTATTGTTCAAATTGGCGTCTATGGAATAAGTAACTAGTCAGGAAAGTAATAAAAATTAAAAATATTTGAAAAAGCAAAGTTTTTCAATTTTTTAGAAGTATCCCATGATCCAGTCTATCAAAGGCTTTAGAAAAGTCCGTATAAATGACATCAATCTGTTCACTAGAATCAAGAAATTAGATATAGGTATACTGAGTTACGTAGGTTAAATCAGTAATATACCCGATACGAAACCATGTCGATTTTCCGATATCTGTCGTGAAATTTAAGGGTAAATAAAATTATACAAAACAATTTCAAAGAGCGTGCTAAAATTATTCCAAAGGAAAGGAAAATAATGATACGAAATATAATTATTTACTATTCATCAAATTTCCAAAAAAGTTTTTAAACAATTCACCTGTTCTTTTTAAAACTTGTGAAAGTTTTTCGAACTCCTTAATCCTTAGTTATCTTCAGAGAAAAAGGAACTCACTAAATCATCTGTATAAAAAATTATTAAAACACCTGTAGAACTTTCAGGAGGATGAATGTCTTAATACATGTCTCAATATTATTTTCCTCTAACTTAGGTGCCCTGTATCATAAAATTTGCATATCTGGATGTGCGGGATATCAATATAGAAAGTGGTAATACCTATTTGATTTGATATTAAATGTTAAAGTATGAAACGACGTTGTTTGTAACCTAAAAGAAAATTTCTATTTGATTAAATCAAATAGATATAACGATAGGTGACCCGAACATTATTTGGATACGGCTCTGGTATCCATTTATAGGTATTGATTTCCCGAAGTAAATCGCTATAAAATATTTAAAAAAATAACCTGATGAAAACAATAGGTTAACGACGTTAGTTATGTTACTATAAATACGAAATGAGGAAGCAATGCCCTTAAAATCGACAGGTGCCTTTGTTACTGCTTTATAAAAGAAAACGTGATTTCTTTACAAAGTTATTTCTTAGAAAATTGTTCGTTTTATTAATAAAGTATACAAAGTGAAATATACAAATCGAATCATCGTATTGGATCCACAGACGTTCCTCATCGAAATTTCGTGAGCGAGTGTAGATATAGTATATTATAAAGCATCATGAATCATGATCAAAACATTAGACAGAATAAACAATTTTTTTCTTTAAACAATGTCCAGCTATTTTATATGTGTAGGGTGATTAAAATTTTTGGTTATTCTGTCCTTAAATTAAGTTAAATTTAGAGCAAATGTTTTTCACAACTAGTTTCTTTTCAGTTCGTTTCACTATGATACCACATCAGTAACTTTGTATTATACCACGTCGTCATTTTCTTTTAATTACGCATGCTACCGTATTTTCTAAATATTTACCAATGAATTAGAACATTTCCCTCTCGAAGTCTTGCAGCGTGAATAAAATCGTTGCACAATGAGAAATATTGTGTCAAATTTTGATCAGGTGTGTCGGACGCCATTACACAAAGATAGTGTTTATCCTGAAAAGAGAAAATTTATTAGTAATATTTAAAACTGAAGGTGTAGCAAGAACATTCATCTGTCGTTTTTAGTTTATTATTGGCGATAAATAAAAATACTTAATTAAATTCTAGGAACACATAGAAGAAAAAAGTTAAAATGTATGATAAGATTAGCGAGTAGTATCATTTTTTAATTGAATATGCACTTATACATATTAACAAAAGCTTCAATAGAGAAATGTGTTTATCTCTTAGTTTTCTGCTGTCTTAAATGCAGATAGTCAATTTAGCGAATTTCGTTTGCATTTAAATTCCCATGGGGGTCCTGTGCCCCCCCCCCCCCAGTTTGGAGGGTTATTACTAGTTTATATTGTCATTTGTACAGTATTTCATTTCAATTTGGTCTATCTCTCTTCTTTCTGTTATTTCCGGTGTTTCGTAGCGAATTCTTTTATTCATTTCATAAATTTCTTGGTTTCGAAATGGACATTTCGTTGGACCAATCGATTTATTAGTTTATGTGCTGAGATGTCCAGTTTATGTTATAGTTTAAGACAGTTTTAAAAAATGGCAACTACTTTTATTTTGCATAAATCGAGTCCATAATGTTAAAAGGCCTTTTCAGATGAGAAACACACACAGACATATAGTAAAAGTGATAATTTTATAAAAAATGTAATACGAACTATAATCGTAATAGGTAGTAGATAGAATATCTTGTAAGCAAGTATTTGACACATCAGAAATATTACCAGAGTTGCCTTTATTCACGACCGGTATGGCAGTGTCTATGGAAGAAGTTGAGGAAGAAGAAATTAGAAACTAAATAATTTTCCTCTTGCTTTTAAATATACCTTGAATTAATTTTAATAAATCGATTAAAAAATATAGTACCTTTAATACTCATTTAACTTCTATCATTTGTGTTCACCATTTTTCAGACACAGTTTTCCATTTATGATAAATTTTAACATAAAATTTGAGATCCGCGACCCAAAAAACCCATATAAAAGAAATAAAGTCCGAATAAAAAAATTGACCATTTTGGATCCGTCATTTTTTATTTTAGGTGAATTTGAATATCAAATTCGTAATCGGTGACCTCAGAAACCCTCAGACATCTAATAAAAATAAAAAAAAAGCAAATAAAAAATTAAACTTTCGATGCCATTTTGCAGACACCATTTTGTAGATACCATTTTGTAGACGCCATTTTGGGTTTTGAGCGATTTTGAGGCCAGATTCGTAATCTGCGACTCTTAAAACCTTGTGGTATTAAATTCCAAGTAATTGTTTAAATAAATAAAAGCGTTATACATTTTTTAATTAAGAGTGTATATTAAAAAAACACTTTTTTGTTAATAACAATTGAAAAAATAAAAAGCACACCTTCTCATCTATGGGGAAGTTTTTCCGAAACTTGAAAAAAAAATTATCAAAATCGATTTTGAATCGACGGAGTTAGAACTTTGGTGAATTAGCCTTTAGAAAATGGACTATTGAAGGAACCTTTATTTTTTAAGTATATTCTTGAATTTTGTACTTGTTGCTCTATAAATCGAAAATGGTTACAAATACCCCTATGGCTATTGGTTGTACATACAAAACATTTTCGTTTTTCATATCTATATCGCATCGTCTAAAAATATACAGGGTATTCCATTTGAAAAAATTGATAAAATTCAATTCAAAAAGTTCCAAATGGAAACATCATTTTTGACCACCCCTCTATATGTTTAGGAGCTGAAAATAATTCAAAAACATTAATAAGTTGTCTAGTAACTAGTATTCACATATTTTTTTCTTGTGATATCATCATTGTGACTGTAGTGATTTTTTCAATATGCATATGCAGATGGCATTGAAATAATGAAAAAGAAAGTCATTACATCCAAGCGGTTGATTGATAGGCAATAATAATATAGGAGTGAAAGGAGTCTAGAAGGAAGCTTCAAAAAATGTACTGATAGATTCCATTCCATTCCATTTAAAAAAGAGGCACTTGATCCTGTAATATTGTCTTGGCTCACCCTGTATAATCGAAAATAATTTCCGATTATAGACTTTTTTATCTAGTTTACTCGTATCTTTTCTTTAATTTCTAGCTGTCATAGAACGCGAACTATTAAAGTCCGATGCACTACTGCCACGCCCTGTATGTTTAAAAACAGAATAAATGTACTTACTGAATGAATTCTTCTTGCAGTATCGTGGATTGCAAGTATATGAGATATGTTAAATTTAACTAGTTGGGAAGAATCTTTTGAATCTCTGTAGTTCCCCACGTATAATCCAGGTAAAACCTAAAATATTAAAAATATAAATAATACATACGTTATAATATAATAACATTAATAATAAAAAATAACTTATATTCCTGGAAATTGTAAGTGAGTGTAGGTACCCACTATGGTAATATAATAAATTGCTAGTAATACCTATACAAAAAATGTACGTGTCTCAAATTGAGAGTGCATGTATTGTGATCTCGGTTATTGTTGGAGATAGAACGACCGTAAAATGGGGAAAGCTTTAAAGGGCTTTATGACCTTATTAATGGTGTTTACAAATTTGAATTAGTTATCAAGTTATCTCTGTTTTCAAGATAATTCCAAAAAACTGAAGAGGTCTATTTTTGTAATTTGACTAACGATGATATTCTAATAAATACATACATTGTTAGGGCGCCTTCTTAAGGTGCTTTATTTCTGTCGCGATTTGTTTTATAAGTATTATCTTTTAAATATAAAACAATTTTCACAAAATTAAATGGATTGTTCAATATGTCGCCTTTGTAACTAAATGTATCGTTAAGTTATGAACAATAAATTTGATTTGATTTGATTTGTTCGTCGATACACTTTTGACATTAAATTAAATTACACACTCTCCTTAACGTATTTTTGGTATTTTTTACACGTTCTTCCATTTATACATTTTCTGGGGATTCGAATGTATAAACCTGATATTTTGTATGCCTTCGATCGAAGACAATAGTCTAACGGAGTGAGATCAAGACTGCCCAAAGAACATTTCCATTATTTTTAATAAATCTATCATAAAAATTTCACTGTTACTAAGGCGAAGACGTTGTTGTTGTATTGTTGTATTTTAATTTAACAAACAAAAACTAATAAAGAAACGACAACTCGACAGAATAGTTTTAATCCTTAACCAGTTAATTATTCTTGTTTAAAGTGCAGTGTTCATTTTTACCTCTAAGAGCTCTAAGAGCAGTTCTTTAAATATTACTGTTAAGAACATACTTTCAGACAATTTTAGTATAATAGACAGTCGTTTTTAAGTGCAATATAAATACTGTATTGTTTCCATTTTCATAGAGTTTAAAGTTTATTTGTTTAGTACAGTTGACGTTTTTAGTGTAATTATCTCTGTTCTCTGCCTCTGTAAAGTAATTTTTTCGGTAGTTATTATTACTTTTATTTCGCGTGACGGTAGGTTCGCCTTTATCCAAAGAATTTCATTAAAATCTGTATACATATTATGTAAAACAGGAATTTAATATTGATTAGCCCTCTGTTTACAGAAGTTAGACTACGTTTGTCCCGGGCCAAACCGGACTAGTCTATTAATTTATTAATACATTACAATACTACATTTTAATTAGCAACAATTACCCGAAATCTCACAAACATCTACTGATACTTTCCCCAATTCGAATAAGAAAATTATAAGAACCGCGTCAGCAAAAGCTCGACCAATTTATTCGCCCGACTATTTTCCGTTGTGGAAACAAACAAGTTCATAAAACTATTGTAGTTTATTTGTCGTTTTTACATTATCTATATATTCTTTGGCATAGCTCCAAGTCACAATCTGTGCGTTTTACAAGCTTTTATTTAGCTAGTTATTTAAATTAAAATTTTTCTCAGGCCTTTCTCCTCAGTTGAAACGATTATCGGCCTAAGTGATTTGTCTTAGAAAAATGGTCTCTAACTCTAACGAGAGTGCTTGTATGGATACCATCAGCCGTAACTTAAACTCTGATATCGGATCAGCAAATAAAAATAATTTGTAATTAAGTAAATACAATTAGGAACAATATAATTATTAAAAATTAAATTAATAACTTTAAGAAAAAAATGGAGGCAATCTTCCTGATGATGAAAAATTTAATACAAAACTATTTGTACACATATGACTAGAAATAAAAGCGTAAGTGTACTGAGTATTGAATACTGAATGATCAATGTAGAGTAATTAAATATACTATATACAAAAGGTACATTTTCATATTTACGCTCTACGCTTTTGTCTTTAGTCTTACGGCTTCAAATATACTAGAATCTGATCCAATATCAGTGTTTAAAGTCACGACGAGGGTTTATCATTTCAAGCACCTACTTTAGAATGAACTCTTCTAAGACAGCCACTTAGCCCAGTATCAATTATTGAGGCCGAAGCTCTGAGAAGAATTTTTACCTTTTCAGTAGGTAAATTTTAATAAAAGCTTATTTTTAAAACTAAACAGAGGTATTACTAGAGTGTAACGCTATTAATTACTTCAAACAATATATACAACCATTGATTAAGGAATGAATAAGATACGCGACTTCAATGGTAAAGTGCGAGGCCTTTTTTGGCAGCGAGAATTCCGGTAAGTTGCGGTCATTCCTGTGATTTACGTAGTATGCTTTTGACAAACCTCTGTCGTGTCTGGTTTTATATCATTAATAATCTAGTGGTAATAAAAATTTAATGTCCAGATTAATTTTAGTTTAAAATTATTAACGTAGTATGTTCTCTCTGCCAGCTATTTCTCAACGTTTGTTTGACTTTTAACCGTCACATAATTTTAAACTCAAATCAATCTGAACATTCAATTTTTGTTTTCACTAGATTATAAATTATATAAAACCAGACAAGACACAGGTTTATCAAAAGCATACTACATGAATCACAGGAATGCTCGCAACTTACCGGGATTCTCGCTGCCAAAAAAGGCCTCGCACTTTACCATTGAAGTCGCGTATCTTATTCATTCCTTAATCAATGATACAACATACAGCCAAAATTTTAAAAATATAATTGATGATAAACCAAAGATTCAGTATCCAAGATTCAAAAACTAACAACAAAATAATTACTGCAAGCCTATCTCGATCGTTTAGATTTATACGAATTAATGTGCAATTATTTCTGACAACGATGATGAGATGACGCAGGACATTTATTTGCATATTTTTTGTAATTCATTTTACTAAAATATATTTTAAAAATGTTGTACTTTTGTAGGTCAATTTAATATATTTTTTGCTTGGTGAACTTAAGGTACTTAATTTGGCAAGCGGTCAGTGTATTATTGAATTTTCCATTAAGAGTAAATTTGTAATAGCGTGATATCGTGATAGTAATCAACTTAAGTAAGGAGTGGCTTTCTAGATTTATGAGTTGTGACGAGTTTTTGGCAAAATTCCTTATTAAATATTAAATATTATCGTACGCGACAGTAAAACCGTTTAAAAACATAATAATAATAATAATAACTTTATTTATGCAATAAATATAAATCAGTATTTACATATGCAGTTACAGCATAAATAAAATTGATAGAATCCACATGGAAAAAACAGCGCGTGGATATCAGAAGTCTCTATTACTAAGTTACTAAATGTTTTATTGATTATTAACATTGATTAACAAAATAAATAAATAATCATAGTTATTTCAAAGACATGCTATACAGGGTGTCCCAGAAATAAGTGCACAAATAAAAACCACATATTCCCGAGGTCAAAATAAATCGATTGGACCAAACTTACCTCTATACTAAAATGCTTCCTAAGAGAGCTGCAGGCCCCTAAATGTGGGCCCCTGAGGACGGTTTTTATTTATTATCTCCGAAACTGTTCAAGTTAAAGTAATGAAATTTTGCACATCCACTAAACTTTCTAAGCCTAACAAAATGAGGTAAATATCATCTCAAAATTGTTACCAAGGGTGGGTCAAGCTCTAGGGGTGGGGGTAAAAATTACCGTAACTTTTTTTATTTGTATATTTTTTTGAGTGTTGACTTCAAATTATGAATTGTCAGAGTTTTTCACAAAGGAAATGCCCTCTTGTGCAACTTTGATCGGAGGCACCGTTATCGAGATAAATTTAAACTTTAAATTTATCGAGATAAATTTAAACTTTAAATTTATCTCGATAACGGTGCCTCCGATCAAAGTTGCACAAGAGGGCATTTCCTTAGTGAAAAACTCTGACAATTCATAATTTGAGGTCAACACTCAAAAAAATATACAAATAAAAAAGTTGCGGTAATTTTTACCCCCCACCCCTACAGCTTGACCCACCCTTGGTAAAAATTTTGAGATGATATTTACCTCATTTTGTTAGGCTTAGAAAGTTTAGTGGATGCGCAAAATTTCATTACTTTAACTTGAACAGTTTCGGAGATAATAAATAAAAACTGTCTTCGGGGGCCCACATTGCCCCACATTTAGGGGCCTGCAGCTCTCTTAGGAAGCCTTTTGCATTTTGGTATAGAGGTAAGTTTGGCCCAATCGATTTATTTGGACCTCGGGAATATGTGTTTTTTTTTGTGCACTTACTTCTGGGACACCCTGTATGTATATGCATATACAGGGTGTTTCATTAATATTTGTACATAAGCTAACTGAACAATCCTTGGCCCAAAAGAAGATGTAACCCAAAACACTTACATAAAATGTTCCTCCTTACTGAGATACAGGGTGTTTTATTTCAAATATTCAAAATTATTTTTGCCCATTATTTTGTTAACGTTTATTATTTCTTTTCATATTTGGCAGAAAGTTTAGGTATTTTAGGAAACATCAAACCATGCTAATAGTCAGATTTTCACTATTACCAGAGGCGCACGGCAGGGGCAGAGGAGTAGTTTCACCCCTAAATTCTACACCACTGGTGGGATCGTCTTTCAGTATAATTTTTTTAATTTTGAAACGTTTTTTACGAAAATAATGTACTCTTACTTCATAACGATAAAGTCAATATTTATCGAGATAATTAAAGTTAAAGATAAGGCTGCACAATATTCTGATTTTAATGTTTAATTTATTTTTTCGCATTTTGACTGATAATATAAATTCAAAATCGTTTAATAAAGTGGCACTTTACTACTATAGTAGTGTCAGTGTTAATAAAAAACAGTTTAACAGAAAATATTTCATATACCTACTCGTATTTTTCCTTGGATTTTAAATGAAGTTAGCTCGAAGTTCTTCTCGAGCGGCATTTAAAATGTCTTCAGAACAATTTTCTAAATTGTTTTCAGTAGCAAGAATAGCAAGATTCATTTTTATAATTAATATATAACTTAAAATCAATTCGACTAACAAAAATTATACTTAACTGTTATTATACATGATACAAATAAATAAATATATGATATTGCGCATGTGGGAGGAGCCAAGCGGTCAGTTGGCGTACGTCACCTGGTGACGTTTCTTGCTGTGTACTTTATTGTTCCTCATTATTTTGGCGTGCTTTGAGTGGTTATATCTTAAAAAAAGTGTTCAAATTATTGATAAATATGTATTGTGCGGTGGCAAATCGTAAAATAAGCAATCAAACCAAGTGGTGGCGGCGGCATTAGCTGATAATTAATCAAACAGAAAACGTTCAAAATGGGTTGAAGAGTGATCACTTAAACAAGGAGACAATTTTCCCACGTAAGTCTCTGTCAAATGAGTTATAGAACCAGGCGGTTGGTTTAATTATCTGCGGATGGACGAAGAAATAAAAGAAATCACCCTACGACGTGGACACTCCCGACACTGATAATCGTCGTTTTACCTGCGTGCCCGACTTACACGAGCACGTTCAAAATGGTTAAAATCAACCGTTGGCAGATATTGAACACCAGCGCCGGCAAGAAGGACGGTTTTTCAGCGACACACCTCAGTTTTGTGACTGCTTTATACCCGTACAGTTTTACCCGAGCGGGCAAAATTGCTAAAAAAAACGCAGTCTGTTGTGGCCTATAGATTGGTAATGTTTAAAATCTTATAAGAATAACAATGTGAAGGATATCGATCCTGTATGGTTCTGTATCAAAAAAGTACTTACCTATTAAACTAGTCATAATTGTTTTACAGGAAGAATATCTTCTTTTTCGCAGTTCTGCTACAATTTAATATTTTTATTTTTTTGTTTGTTTTAATATGCCATTATGTTAAATATTGTCACATAATTAATTGTAAATATTAAATATAAATACACAAAATTATTTTTTTTTATTGTGGTAAATACTTAAAATAGAGACAAAAAAACAAAGAAAAATACAGAAATATTCAATAAGGTTATTTATCTAAATAAGCTACAAGTGCAGGATTAGACACAAAATCAAACAAAAATTTCCGGGTATGTTTAGGAAGCATAGGATCTTCATTTTGCAGTAGGTAGGTAATAATGAACTTATGATTAAGTTCTATTTTTGGCGTTTTCGAATTATTGTTAATTGAAGTTGTAAAAAGTCCGGACTTTAAACTTGAAACGCCAAAATGTAGCTAGATAGAGAAAAATTGCTTTGGACTTTTTTTGTAGAGCATTGAATTCCCTACAAAAGAGACCTTGACGGCACAAAGATTTCTAAAAGTAATCTTGTTGACGGCGTACCTGCATAGTCCACCGTTCAGAAGCGATTATAATTAATTAAAATCATAAATAAACTTAATACATTTTTTTTAATATCATGAACCTAATAAAATTGTAAAGTAATAAATGATTTAAGGGAAAAATGCTCGTTTTCGAAGGTAAAATCAAATTGCAATGCACCTCGAATCGGATTATTTTAAACTCATCTATCACGCGGCCATTACAAAGGTGCGGTAACAGGTAACAGCTAATCAACGCGAGATTTTGATCGGTGACCGATGAAAGGTGGACTGTACAGGCACAGATTAACTATAGTTAATCTGTGGTACAGGTATGGCATCGCGGACTTTTTTGTAGGAAATTTAATGCTCTACAAAAAAGGTCCTAAGCAATTTTCCTCTATCTAGCTTCATTTTGACAGCGCTTCAAGTTAAAGACCGGAAAACATACTTTTTGCAATTTTATTTAACAATAATTCGAAAATGCCGCAAGTTTGAGAAGCACAAATTGAACCTAATCATATTTACATTATTACCTATCGGAAAGTGAAGATCCTACGCTTATAATTATGATACAATAAACATTCTATCATGAACTACAATGCCATTAATTTAAATTTGTGGCTCCAGGTGACGTCATGCGCAGAGCAGACGAATTTCGGACGGCTATCGATCATATCTTGTAATTTATTGTATCATGGTTATTATATGTATAAATAAACAAAGCCGTGTCAGTTACTAGGTTATAGCCCAAGAGCCCGCGACGGCCAGACCTTCCTTATTTTATAAAAGCTGAAAGTTTCTCTGCGCATGTCCCCAACACAGATAGGAACGATCAGCGACTATGAAATTTGGATCATCGTGGCTTTGGTAGGTAACAGGTAACAAAGGTGTACAAAATTAATTCCCAAAATCGTGAAAGTATAAAGCGTAATTTTTTTATATTTTATTCGGGATAATATTAGAAATCACGTCATCCATAGCCAGACACTTGGTATCGTGGCAACTCCATGCCAGACACCCTTATGCTTTAATAAATTGTAATTGTACTTACGTTATAGTATAAAAGCTGAATTTTATATATGTTACTTGGGGAACTATCAGAAGATGTTTTCTTGGTAGCCAGACAGTTTCGATAGTTCTTACATCTTGCCAGACAAGTTGAAAGTCTGCCGTAGGTGCGAGCGCAAGGCAATATACATACAAGCGGGTGCGAGTGAGATAGTGAGTTAGGTCTATTGCGATCTTTTGCTGCGCATCTGTCATTTTACTCTGTATTATGTGTTGAACTATTATACGTACAGTATACGTTTTACTATTTGTTTGTGCAGTTTATGAAATAAATATAATTCGGTTTTAATAAAGTATCGCCATGGGGGACGTATTAATTTGTGTTGTTTGTAAGAAAAGTAGTGGCAAAATAATATTGTTTTCCGAGGAGACGTTAAAAAAATGTCAAACTGTTTTGAAACTCCGAAAAAAACATAACCTCAAATATAAATATATTTTTTCATAAATAATTCTATATAATTAAATAGTAACATAACAAATTGTAAAACGTATACTGTACGTATAATAGTTCAACACATAATACAGAGTAAAATGACAGATGCGCAGCAAAAGATCGCAATAGACCTAACTCACTATCTCACTCGCACCCGCTTGTATGTATCGGCGAGTTGCTTTATTCACCGGTTGATCCACCAGATGTGTTTTATCTCGTTCTAACCTCGGAGATAGAACGAGTGTAATGAATGGCTGCTTTTTCCAGATACTTACGTAATCTTTTATACGGAAATCTCGGGCGCCAGTACTTTAACTTTTGGGTGCAAAGGACAGCACTTTTTGGCTTTCCTATTTGGGAAAGCAATCCGGGGTAGCTACCAGTTGAAGATACGGAAAATGCCAGCGGGTCGTAAGCTGGGGGTCTGTCTAAAGGACTTCGACCCCTACTCAAACGGGTTAATCAGAAATTTATGACAGAAATAATGACTCGTGAATTTTACCTCTTTAAAATAACGTATTTATTCAGTGAACAAATTAATTTACTCTAAAAACCTCCCCGACTGTACAGTCGAGTGTGTATAAAACTATTTCAAAGTAATTACGAACAAGTCAAGCTGGCAATCAAGAATCTTTACGCGCTTTTGCGGCGGAATTTTCGGAGACGTTGAATTACTATTTGATTTTGTATGACAAGCAAACGGACCTTTCCAATAGGATGTATTATAAACGGCGGGCAATCCGTTAGCTATAGATATTTACGTCTTTTCTGGTATTTGAAAATACGGCGAACTACTGCCACAAACGTAGAGCTATTTTTGAACGGCTATTTTAATTTATAGCAAGTTTTCGAGTCACTCTGGTACACTGGCACCTTACAGATCATCCGAACGAGAAAAATCTATTCAGTGGGTGTACATTTAGGAATGACTTTTCTAATTACAGTGGGTTTTCCGGAAACCCTTGTGCATGACAACTGGGCAGATCACCCGAGCGAGAAAAATCTATTAGTTGGTGCACAATTTAGCAAATAATAACACGAATCAACCAACGGAGGTATTCTGAATTGACTCTAGTTTGCTTTGGTAGCAATATTCGGCGATACTCACGGAAAATAAGACCTTTAAATATCTATACTTAACTGAAGGCAGTGCCTGCAGAATGTAGCAGGTTACGGTGAATTCTTACCAAGATTTAATGCAAAGAAATTTACTATTAATAACTCGAAGCGGCGGTACTGAAATATGAACGGCTTTAGCTATATCTTCAATGGCTGACGGTAAATCGTATCTGATTATGCGGAATTATTTCGGAATGAACCGGTTTTCTCGGAATGAGAATCAGCACGGAATGAGCTTTCCTCCCCCTTTTGTAACCTTTATGACGTATCTAGGTCGCGTGATAGAGGGGCGGGCAGTCACCGACTTGAAACGACGGACTCGGATGCACAACCCAGCGTAACTTGCAGAGGTGCAGCGGATTATGCAATTTGGTGCATCAACTCAGAACGTATATAACCGGGAATGAGTTACTTGCAATTTCTATACTATGTTGCAAAAAGAAACGGATTAAAACGGACAGGGATTAACAATTTTAGTAACGAATGATTTTTATTTCCGACTCGGCCATTATTTATAATATTTCTCGGACTTTACTTATACGGGGGATTGTCGAAAATTAATCAATTAATTACTTGATTGCTTGTTTACCAGCGTACTTTTTAACAACTCATTTATAACTTAACTAGAACAGAATTTAATTACTAAAACAGCGGCAGGGTGTACCCAAGTGACGGTAATATTTAAAGCAAAATTGAACATTCCTTGATTGGAAAAATCACTTCGTTACACGAGATAAAACACATCTGATGGATCCACCGGTGAATAAAGCAACTCGCCCTATATTGACTTGCGCTCGCACCTACGGCAGACTTTCAACTTGTCTGGCAAGATGTAAGAACTATCGAAACTGTCTGGCTACCAAGAAAACATCTTCTGATAGTTCTCCAAGTAACATATATAAAATTCAGCTTTTATACTATAACGTAAGTACAATTACAATTTATTAAAGCATAAGGGTGTCTGGCACGGAGTTGCCACGATACCAAGTGTCTGGCTATGGATGACGTGATTTCTAATATTATCCCGAATAAAATATAAAAAAATTACGCTTTATACTTTCACGATTTTGGGAATTAATTTTGTACACCTTTGTTACCTGTTACCTGCCAAAGCCACGATGATCCAAATTTCATAGTCGCTGATCGTTCCTACCTGTGTTGGGGACATGCGCAGAGAAACTTTCAGCTTTTATAAAATAAGGAAGGTCTGGCCGTCGCGGGCTCTTGCTCTATTACGGAAATCGTTCACAAGTACCTACTATGAGATTTTCTAAATTTCAAACTTTGTAATGCTTTTACATCTATCACTATTTGCTTATAATTACCTACTAACACAAAATGCGAAAAAATAGTATAAACAAATCTCGTAAGAAAAGCAGTTTTAGTAAATACATATAGTTTTTGAGTTTTTTTTTCGGAGTGCATTGGTGATAGTTGTTTGAACCAGGGCCACCCTTACCATAGGGTTAAATGGGCTACAGCCCCGGGGCGCCAGCCTTTTAGGGTGGCAATTTCACTTGGACTCAAATCAGTTGTTCATCCCGCTCCAGCTTCCCCTCCCCTACCGAGTTACAGAGCGTTTTTTGAAAGTTGGCATTTTTGGGTGAACTCTATAGATTCTTAAAGCACTTTTTTGAGTAGAATCTATTGTTGATAAAAAGAAAATTATGCATGCCTCAGTTTTCGAGATATATAGACATAACTCGAGTTTTTCTTAATGGAACATCTTGTAAATTATTTCATTATTCGATTACAGTTTATATTTAGCTTTCCAATGATATATAGCATATTATAGTATTTATCTCTAGAAGAAGTGGTTAATTTTCGAAAAATTAAATACGCTTGAGGCCATGGAAAACTATTGTGCGCATATTTTACTGCGCGACAGTCTCGATGACGACGAAGTTAAGGGCGTGTGAGTGGCCACACGACGTTGGTCGAATAGCCTATCAAAATCAATAGTACGCATGTCCAATCAGGCGACAGCGCAGGAACGAAGCCGCACCTATCTGTGACGGCGCGTACGACTGACCATGCGACATTGGTGGAGCCAAGCCACGCCTCCGCTGGATCCCAATAGCACGCGTGTTTCACCACGTAGCGTCATTGAAACGAGTCCACGCCTCCTAAACACACAAATAGGCTCACAGAGCTCGTGCCAACAGATTTTCTTTTACTTGTGAACAATATACACGTTGAAACCTCCAAATATCTTAGGACGGCCCTGGTTTGAACGCTTCTCCCATTTATAAATTGACGAAGTTGAAGACGGGACGGAGATATCGGAGATAATTAGTTTACCTTTCATTTCAGTGATTACTAATAAAATTGTTATTTAGCAATAAATATGTTTGTATAAACAATCTAACGTTTTTTGTATGAATTATACCTGATGAAGCTCCAGTCCGCCATTTTGGTTCCTTCCTTTTTAAATCTACAATTTTTGACCTTGAATTTATATTTACCAACCCCAAATCATAAATAGTTACTTTCGATTAATAATTCATTTGTAATTATTTCTGAAATTTTTCAATAAACTATATTAAACAAACCGTGATTCTAACTAGTAAACATTTTAGGATTGGGTCTTAGGAATACAATGCAAAAAATGGCATAAAAATTTATTCACTGGTGATTTCGTTCGGCATTTTTCATATTTTACGTCCAACGATTCTCTACTAATAATTATTTAATATTCAAGGAAAACAAATATTTCATGATATTAAAGTACCTAATTGTATGCAATACTTTAGTAAATATTATCTACGACTACGACGGTAAAATAATCAGTCATTCTGAGTAAGGTAAGTAGACTATATTAGCAACAGAAACAAATTTGTCTCAAAATTTATTGATTTAATAATTTAATTGGAAAACATAAATTATTTTTTTGTAAATTTTAATAACGCAACTTTTATATTCTTTTTAACAATTTGATTATTAATAATTTTGGGTGGTTGTAGACACTGGGTGGTAATGCATTTATTAATGCTCATTCATGATTACACCCGCGGATGTTAACAATTCTCTTACCACAATTTATATTGTAAATATCTATTAAAATTCTGTTTTTTTTTCACCAAAAACCGAGACATCTTTGAATGTTAAAACATACTTGAATCGTTTAAAATCAAAACAAATTTTATAGAGTTTGAAAATGTAATTTGAATAATATACGTTTTGATTCAGTAGGACAAAGGACAAAGAACTGGTAGCTTAGTGGATCATCGATTTCAACGAGAGGCATATGAACATAAATACTCATGATGACATGTGTTTTCAAAGGATAACTTACAACTGTTTTCCCTTTTGAAAACATATTTGATTTCAGAAAAATACTCTTTGTTTCAGATATTCTTCGGTTTAATAAATGTGAAATTAAAAAAATATATTATATTTTTTTAATTAGTACATTAATGCATACGAACGAAATTAAATGCATTTTAATTAACAAGAACAATGTTAAAAATTTATCATTTTCATTTGATTATTGATTCGTAATTCGCAATTTAAAAAAATTTTTGGTTCTTTGTGCGTAACGCGTTCAAAATTCATATTCAATTTAATCACCACATTTACAATTTTTTTTAATAGAACGCCTCAAATTCTTGTAGGTTATTAGTTTCCCCTCGAAAAGCTTATTACAAAAATGTAAAGTACGTTTTTTTTCTATAATACCAGTCAAAGTGTTACAAAGTTGGTAGAAATGGTGCTTAAACCGTAGTAAATTTCGGTATTTATTGTTGGAAGGCTTATAAATTTTATAGGTTAGAATTTCAAATTTTATTTTCACTGACTTTAACTCAAAGTCAATAAAAATTATGTGTACAAAAACATTTAACCTTGAGTATTGTTTTGTATATTGTTTTTAATTTAAAAAAGTAATATCTCAAAAATATAGGTTACAGGGTGTCCCAAAACTCCCGCCTTCCCCTCTAGGTGCTAATTCTCCATGCAAAAATAGTAAGAAAAGTTCCTATAAACATGTGTCCGGAAATTCTTCCTAAGGGAGCTACGGCCCTCTAAGGATTAGGTGTTTTTACTAATCTCGGAAATAATTTGGGACAACTTTATGAAACTTGAGGCATTTACGATAATTGGAGCGGGTAATGAATCCTGGTACATTGCGGTAATCAGCTGTTTTATGTCAATACATCTACCGAGCTAAGAATTACCGAACGCAAAATTTCAAATGCATCACTTGACTAATTAATAAATAATTAAAAATTGAATTACTTTTCTATTTTATGCTTATTCATAAGTTCATAATGCTCGCCATGTCAAAATGGAAAGTAAAAAAACATTTATATGTATGCATATTTAGGTATACCTACTTACTTACTTAATTCATTATACATATACATAAATGTTTCCGTCCTCATCTTAAATTACTTCATTATTTTCGACAGTGATGGGTTTATCATATCTCAAATACTCACAAAATGTCAAAAATTAAGTTTTTTAAATCATATTTTAAGGTTGTACCTCATTTACCAACCGATGTAGTCGATCCATAAATTTTGGATCGGGTAGATGTAGCGAATACATTCGATACATTTAACGAACGCGGTTCGGTAGATATGTTCTTATTATCGAACGCTCTGATACATTGCGCTATGTAGCGCTCCAATTATCGTAAATGCCCTTGGTTAACTATATTCGATCATTAAAGGTTATTGTTTTACAGTATTAGCCAAAATTAATTTTATCCAGGAGCGGAGAAACGAGGGGTCCGTGTCCTTTGTTTCTACATATTAATGTTTCAAGTTGACATTTTACGCAATATTTCGTTTAGACCGCTTTTACTCGAAAACGGCTTGCCATATGGGTAATTGTAAAGAGGACCTTTTTTATGCAGAATTAACCAGGGAATCATAATCAGGGATTTAAGATTTAAATACTAAAAATGTTGTTGCGCTGAATAATTGTAACATACCTATCTCGCGCGCTCTAACCGAATGAGTACCTGCTTAGACACTCAGGCCACAGTATCTAAGGCCGCACTAAGGCGCTGATATATAAAATTTACCACCAACCGAGGATTCTTTTTATCAACATATTTTAAGAGTCACGTATCAAATAATTGTTTGGAAAAATGCGACTGAGGTAAATCCAGAAATTCCCAATCCAAATGATTTTGGTTGGGAGTTGAAGAATAATGTATATATCCCTAAATTAATAACTATAAATGTTCGTCCATAATAGGTTGCTATTGTGAGGGTAAATGTGTTTTTCGTATTTTGACCCATAATATGGTATTCTACTAAATTCAAAATCGTTTAATAAAGTGGCACTTTACCACATGAAAATGTCACTTTACTGTTATAGTAATGTCATTGTTAATAAAAAACAGTTTGACAGAAAATATTTCATATACCTTCTCGTATTTTTCCTTGGATTTTAAAGGAAGTATGCTCGAAGATGCTTCTCGAACGGCATTTAAAATGTCTTCAGAATAATTTTCTAAATTGTGTTTCAGTAGCCAGATTCATTTTTATAATTAATATACATATAACTTAAAATCAATTCGATTCACAAAAATTATACTTAACTGTTATTATACAGGGTGATTCATAAGTAATGGTACACAGACCAACAGCAGATTTCGAACGTAAAAATATTGCGATTTAGCCAAACTTACCTTAGTCCAAAAGTTAATGGTAACCAAGATACAGGGTGTCAATAAAACTTATTTTTTAATTTTCTCTTGCAATTTAATGAATTTTGTATTTTTCTTGTGAAAATCTATAAGTGGGGGTTATTTGGGGTGAGGAATCATAATACACCTTCAATTTTGGTATAACTCCTAGAGGGCGCTACGTACGCTGCGTTTAAAGGTCGTAACTTTTTACCCGCACCCATACGGCAGATTTCGCTTAAAAATTATTCTCTTCTATCATTTCTTAATAAAAAAGGTATACTTGTTTTAAGTCTCTAAATACAACAGCTTTTCAGAAAAGTGCAAATCAAAAATTCCATGCAAATTCACTATGAGATGTGAAATATTATTTTTATTATTTTGGCGGCAAAATTCGACAATTTTTCGTTGAAAATGTTGTTTTCTGTTATGTAGTTAATCCCGTTTAAGTGGTTATTGGCGTTAAACAATTTCTCAAAATTTCAGATATTACAACAAAACAATTTTAAACTAGTAGGCATAAATAATTTTATTCCATGGTAAACAATGCATCACAAATAATAACAACATATAACAACAAATACTACAATAAATATTCAACTTCTCTCTTTTCAGAATTCGAAAAAAATATGTGGCGATCAGTTTTTAGGCATTAAAAAAAATTTAGAAAGAAATAAAAAACACAACACTTCTACAACAATTAATTAATGTTTAAAAGATTGGTTGTTTGACAGGTACTTTTTGTTTTTATGCATGCTTGATAAATATTTATCTTTATTTACTATGATAATGCTGTATCTCAACGCCTACTTTTAAAAATAATTTTCTACAGTGCATAATGAATACGCACAGAATTTTTGATTTGCACTTTTCTCGAAAACTGTTGTATTTAGAGACTTAAAACAAGTATACATTTTTTATTAGGAAATGATAGAAAAATGAAATTAATAAGTGAAAAAAGTTACGGTCATCTTTACACATTAAACGCAGCATACGTAGCGTCCTCTAGGAGTTATACCAAAATTGAAGGTGTATTATGATTTCACACACCAAATAATCCCCACTCATAAATTTTCACAAGAAAAATATGAAAATTCATTAATTTACAAAAGAAAATTAAAAAATAAGTTTTAACTTTGACACCCTGTATCTTGGTTATTATTAACTTTTGGACCAAGGCAAGTTTGGCCAAATCGCAATATTTTTACGTTCGAAATCCGCTGCTGGTCTGTTATTACTTATGAATCACCCTGTATAAATAAACAAAGCCGTGTTAGTTACTATGGTTACGGAAACAAGTACCTACTATGACTTTTTTAAATTTAAAACTTTGTAATACTTTTATATCGATCACTATTTGCTTATAATTAATTAACTAACACAAAATGTGAAAAAATAGTATAAACAAATCTCGTAAGAAAAGCAGTTTTACTAAACTCATATACCTAGTTTTTGAGTTACTCGCTCGCTGCGCTCGCTCGTACTCAAACACTATATTCGTTTAGTAAAACTTTGCTCTTCTAAACTTGTTTAATGTACTAATATTAGGTGTTAATTCAGATTATTAGGCACGCATAATGTATTGTATATTACTTCTATATTGTCATTTTTCTAAGCCCACCCAAGTAGTACATTTAAGTTCATTTAGTTGTTTTCTTACATACCTCTTACCTACCTAAATATTTTAAGTTGTTATAATAATTTTTGTTCGCAAGTAAATTAATCTTTAAATGTCTCTGTTTTATTGTCCATGTTAAAATGATAATATTTACGAAAAAGTAATAGGTACAAGAAAGCATTGTAAAGGTTTTGTAAACACAGTGTATATCGTCAATAGTCACTGATCCAGAGCGCGCGCGATGCGCTGACGTGAGTGACTGCATATTGCACACACTTAAAACGGTAGCGAAAACAACGGAGCGCTGTACAAAAATAATCATATTTCTTATGAGGAATGAGGATAAAGCAAGGCAGATATTTCTTTCACTAAAAATTGCTCCATTCTTTTCTGCATATTTCGTATCATAGAAGTATGCATCTATCTGTAATAGTTTTCAAAATCACTCAATGCTGAAATTTACATTGCACTTTTCTGACACGCATTGTTTAAACAATTTATGTAGCATTTGTTAATGAAAATTTCGAGAATAACTTATCAACACCTGAATCTAGAAAGAACAAACTTTCAATTGCTTTGAAAATCATTAAGAAATATTAAAAAATAAGCCTGGGAATGCGGTATAAAGACAAAATTAATAAATTTTCAGTAATCTAAAAAATTTCGGAAATTTTTTTTACGCCTTTTTGCAGTTGCGAACAAAATGGCGCCTTCTATATTTAGTTGCGCAAGGTCATTCCGGACAATGTACATATTATTTCAAAACTATATCTTCGAGTGGTGGGTGTGACTTTTTAGGAGCGTCTTTCGAGATGCTAGATTCCTGACTAATTGGTCTATACTGTATATATACGCGATTCTCCGATATACAGCGTAACTCACGATACTAATCATAAATTTCTTTCAGTCCGCTGCTGTCTGCCCTTTGCTCCTGTAATCATTTTATTGTCTTCCAGCTGAAGGTGAGCTAGCTGGTATACAGTGTATACGTAAATAGCGTAACTCACGATACTAATCATAAATTCCAATTCAGTCCGCTGCTGCTAAACACTTGTTCCAGTAACTATTTTACTCTCTTTCAGCTGAAGCAACCTAGCTAATTGGTCTATGCTGTATATACGCGATCCTCCGATATACCAGTGTATACGTAAAGAGCGTAACTTGCAATATTAACCTTAAAGTTTTTTTTTTTTCCGTACTCGAGATCCAGACCCGAAAGGAAGCCCACTGTTGGTTTTATTAACCCATAACCTTATTCTTTTTCAGTCTATACTACGCTTTAGCTGAACCTTTCATTTGTCTGTTTTAATATTTGTATGCTTTTTTGGTGTTTGCTTCTGCTAATCCTGGTATCCGTACGTCGCTTTGCTGTTAGTTCTGTAACCGTTAGTTAACCGCCTGCCCACCTTGCTAGATACTCGCACTGCCGCCTCGTAGTTTGTGCTTGGATTGTGCTTTAAAGTAACTGTATATATTGTTAATAGCTTTCAAGTCCTGCTAAATTGTAGTAACCGTAGCCCTGTATTTGGAATAGCTCTTAAGCCCTACTAGATGTAGTTATGTAATTAGATTAGAGCTTTTATAGTAATATCCGCATTTTGTTCCTGTTTATGTGATAAATATATAACTAGACCTGAATAAATCTAATTGTGATACTAGTTCTGCCTTTTATTCCGCAACGTAGTCTAATTTTCCCAACGACCCACTGGAATATCCGTTTCTTCACTGTAGCTGCCTGAGTAGTGGTGTTTCTGCACTATAAACAGAAACTGGCGCCCGAGTAAAGCATCGCCGCCGCCTCGAGACACTTCGGCATTTTCTTGCCTAACACCGAAGTACGTCACAAAATTATACAGTTTAATTTCTATACCACATATAATTCCAAGGTTTCGAAACTACCACTGGTATGATAAAATCACAATCAACAAAAGCTTGTTACTTCGTCTACATTATTACCAATACGACACAATAAAAACTACTAAATTGACAGTTGCTCACGAAAATCAAACAGATAAATCTGGAGAGGCTCGAAATTCACAGATATGTAAAAGTTATGACAGTTTAAGAGGAGAATAATGAAATATTACAATAGCAGACCTTCACCCAATTCTGTTACGTTCAAAAACTATAAAATAAAGTTATTGGGCTGTGAATCGAAACATTTTTATTACTAAATAAGTACGTACCTTGTAAAGCTACCAAGGATCAGAAAACAAATTTTGTCACTGATTATTACCAAAATTAGTCATTTTTCTCATAGTGGCGTGTGTGAGTCGGAAAAAACGAGAAAATGGTAAATATTTTGAACCGGAATGAAAATACCTTCCCCCCCCGTTTTCGAGGATGCTGAACACGATGGCGGCGTCAGAATTTCTCTTTGGGGTTGCGCAACCCCTCAAACCGGCCAAAAACCACCCCCGAGAAGGGTTATATGCGATTTATTAGGTTTCCCTGCAGAAGAAAGTACTTTACCCCTGTTTTCGAGGTTGCTGAGCACGGTGGTGGTGTTGAATATCACGTCCGACCCTTACCAACTCCTCCACCGGCTAATACTCACCCCCGAAAGGGGTGAATTTTTTTTTTCGCAATATCAGCGGCAAATATATGTTCCCCCCCGTTTTCGAGGATGTTGAGAATGGGAAAAATAATCGTACTTCTCTTCTTGGTTTTAATGGTCTTTCATTCCGGTCCAGCTGAAAAAATATCATCAAATACCGCCAGTAGATCTATTGAATGATTGATACATACTTTTATTTTTATATGTAAATAATTGAGAGCATTTAATAAGATGCATGAAAGTACGGTTAAACAAATTGCTACAGTCTCTTCTCTTAAATTACAATAATTCTACCTACCTACAGACAACGTTATACTACTTAACTAATTTAACCTACGCTCTTACAAGTAGATTTACATGGTTGATACTCATCGAAATGAACATCGCAATCTTCAAAATCACAGACCTCATCAGCCTCATCTGTATCAGATTCACTCATGTGAATTTCCGGGACAAGATTTAAAAATATTTCATCATTATCATTTTCATCATCATTACATTCAGTTTTAGGGAGATCATTTTCATCAATTACTGTTGTATTTGTACAATTTTCACCCCTGCAGTTTTTACAAAAGACACTACATCTTAAACCTAGTTTTACGCAGGTGCATCTTGTCGAACATCCAGTCTTACACGAACAATTATATTCTTGTATAAAAAATTCAGGGACCAACGGTTTTTCAGAAAATTTTGGTTCGAGGCAATTATCGCGATTTTGTCACCCCCATTCTACAGGATTAAGCTTTATTGATAACCAGCACTGACATTGATAATACACGCGTAATGCGTGCTGCCTAATTGCGTCTTCCGTAGGTGGAAGCATCCTCGAAAACGGGGGGAACATATATTTGCCGCTGATATTGCGAAAAAAAAATGTCACCCCTTTCGGGGGTGAGTATTAGCCGGTGGAGGAGTTGGTAGGGGTCTGACGCGATATCCAACACCACCACCGTGCTCAGCAACCTCGAAAACAGGGGTAAAGTACTTTCTTCTGCAGGGAAACCTAATAAATCGCATATAACCCTTCTCATGGGTGATTTTTGGCCGGTTTGAGGGGTTGCGCAACCCCAAAGAGAAATTCTGACGCCGCCATCGCGCTCATCATCCTCGAAAACGGGGGGGGGGAAGATATTTTCATTCCGGTTCAAAATATTTACCATTCGTCCGACTCACACACGCCACTATCACACAAATTTCAATAAATGATTACTCAAAAAATGAGAATTTAAGAATGCACCGGAATTTTGGAAAAATGATTACTTTTGTTTTGTTGAGTTTCGTTGTTTGTACTTTGTAGTAGTAAAATTAGATAATATGAATCAATTTTATTGAATATTTCCGTTATGTACTTAATAAGCATTTCAATTTTTTCTTTTGAAATTGTCATAAGAAATGCTCTAAAACGAGGTGTCACATCTTCATATTTGAAATTTTAAAGTTTGGGTTATTAGGGCTTAGAGGGTTGATGGTGGGAAAACAGTCCCTACCCTACTGGTGTTATTTTGAACACAAAAATCGACGTGTCCGAGGAGTTTCTCCAAAAACGTTCATTTTAATTTTATTCCATACTTTATAGGGACATACAGTATACAAAATATACATATTAACGAGATTGAAAACCAAAAAATAATTAGATTAGTTATGTCATTTAAAACGTTTGTTTTGAATTTTGAATTATAAACAAAAATGGCAATCTAATTTAATTATTTGATATATAAGAAAACGAATGTGTATCCACCTTTGTTGTTCAGTTACATTTTCTGTTTATTCTTTTTTAGCGGCAAACAGTTCGTTCGCAATATCCACCGACCACCCGCCTTAAGATTATAATGACGTGAACAGTGTGAACACACTACAGAATAATCTTGGTCACAAGAGTCGACATTTAAGTGTTTGCGTGTGTTCTTTGCTTTATTCTTTTGTTTTTGACATTTTAGTGGCGGAAGCGCCTTGCGGTTGCAAACAAAAGTCGCCGCTGAATAATACACAAAACATTGAACATTAAAAAACACACAATACGATTATATCAAAGTGAACAATAAAATTAATGATATTTTTTGCAACCCTACGCCTAGCGCTTGTTTGATTAATAATTAGGGATACAAGTTTTTCTGTGAAATTTCGAGGGTGATTATTAATTTCCCTCACATTCCGCTGGACGGACTTGAGTTTAATTATTACATCATCGTTGAGATATATTTTACTTTTACACATAGTCAAGTATAAGCCTATTATAATTAACAAAAACTATGTCATGCGAAGTGGTAATTAAAAAGTGCACCTACATATATTTATTTTGCTTTCCCAAATGTATTTAAATTTATTTTTGTGTGTTATATTTTGACTCTGACCGGTATATACAGAGCAATATGAGGAGGAGCCTTATATAGAATGTAAACTAAAAATAGTTCTTAAAAAATTATTAATGCGACTTGAATAATATGTTACTAATATTATATTTTTTAAATCAAAAAATTTCTGCTGTTACTATTGATACACGCAAGGTTGTGCATGCGTTTGCATATAATAATGATTTTACTTTGAGTTTACATATCGTGACATACAAAAATTGAAATTTTATTTATTTGTATTGCATTTATTACGAATATAACTCTATATAAAAGTCTAATATTGAATTTCATGTTATATCGACACACAGTTTTAAACCCATACAACCTGCGCGGAAAACCGTAAACCGTGGCGGCGAGGAAATAGGGGCGAAGGGTCCAATGCCCCTAAAAAGCCGTTTGGTGGTTTGGCTCCGGACGAATTACCGTCACGGGGTGTCACTGTGAAAGTTAAGTGAACACCGAGAATTTGCAACATTTTCACTATTTAAGTGTGATGTGTCCCGTATTTAGCAGTTTAACCTCTATAATTGCTGCTTCTTTTAATTTCGTTCTAGCTTGAACGTTTACCGGATATTTGAATAAAACCGCCGGCGCCTCATTTTCCAATATGGCTGCGAACTCCACGAGTCGATCTTCAAGCAAACTCACTAATACACACACTTATCAATAGCCCCCCTACAAGCCCTAAAAATATCACCAACGTCGCATAACTTCCTACCTCAACATGGGATTTTAGACATATGCGACTGGATTAATTGGCTGGTTTGGTTAAATGCCAATATATCTAGAGATGTGAAAGCTGTAAACTTTATTTCACAATTCTTTCATAATTAATTTTTTAAAGATGCCGCCGCTTTTATTTTTCAACAAAAAAATTTGTGAGAAGTGGATTTTTTTAAATTTTCCTTGTGCCTATGTGTTTTATATTGTAACATACAAAATTAGGTTATTAACATAGTAGTTATACAGGGTGATTCGTGAGGAGAGGGTCGTACTTTACCAACAGATAGGGAACATTGAGGTGATCTTAAATCCCCAAATAGTAATGGCTATAGCGGCTTCGTTTCCGAAATACAGGGTGTTTCATATTTTTTGGAAGAATTTTCTTTTCGCCATATATCTGTAATGCGTAGACGGAATTCAATGAAATTTTGTATTTTTGTTACAGTGGTCATTCACCATCAAATGCGTGGGATATTAATAAAATATCAGGGCCGGACCCAGAATAAAATTATTTTTAAATTATTCCTAGAAAATAACACTCTGTATACTGTTTATGAAATTCTTGATACTAAAATATTAATTTACATCTAGAAAGATACAAGATCCCATAAAAAAATATTTTGGCACCATTTCATTGTTTAAGTAAATAAATTAAATTGTTGAGGAATCAATTTCTTTTTGAAAAATTAAGAGAAAATAGTCACTTCAGATATCAGTAACATATATTTTTTTTCTTCTCTGTTTGCACTATCTTTTATTTCTATCACATGGTACCTAGTAAAATAATAAAAATATTTTGTAATGATTGTGTAATTAATAATCTTAAAAAAATAACACATAATAAAAATTAACAATTTAACAGTCAAATTTACTAAATACAATAAATTTTTTTGAATCACTGTCTGTTTTCAAAGTGACCACCGCCAAATTCGATACATTTTCTTGATCGATTTGTCACTTGATTTATACTTTATACAATTTCTAAATTGTTATTAATTTCATTGCAAAAGTGCTCAATTCTTGCAATCAGCTGTTCTCTGGTGTTTATTTCTTCTTTGTATACTTCAGTTTTAAATAACCCCACAAAAAATAGTCAAGGGGTGTGAGATCTGGGATCTCGGGGGCCATGCAATAGGACTGAAGTGACTATTTTCTCTCAATTTTTCAAAAAAAAAAATTGATTCCTCAACAATTTAATTTTTTTACTTAAACAATGAAATGGTGCCAAAATATTTTTTTATGGGATCTTGTATCGTTCTAGATGTAAATTAATATTTCAATATCAAGAATTTCATAAACAGCATACAGAGTGTTATTTTCTAGGAATAATTTAAAAATAATTTTATTCGGGGTCCGACCCTGATATTTTATTAATATCCCACGCATTTGATGATGAATGACTACTGTAACAAAAATACAAAATTTCATTGAATTCCATTTACGCATTACAGATATATGGCGAAAAGAAAATTCTTCCAAAAAATATAAAACACCCTGTATTTCGGAAACGATGCCGCTATAGCCATTACTATATGGGGATTTAAGATCACCTCAATGTTCCCTATCTGTTGGTAAAGTACGACCCTCTCCTCACGAATCACCCTGTATAAGGTTATTTTAATAATAATTTTGTACTAAAACAGACATTTCGTCTTTTAAAAGATTTATACTTAATTGATACTATTGTAATATATCAAAAATTATGAAATCCTTTTATAACTATAATAAAAATTAAATTGCTGTGGAAGAATAAATTGTTTTATAAGTAAGGCTCCAACCTCCTAATAAAAGTTTAAAATAATTTTTTTATAAAACTACAGGACATATTTTAAAACTTTGTAACTCTTATAACTTTAAAGCTAATACAAATCAGTATTAAAATGTATTTACCCAAAGACAAAAAATTATATAAGCTTCATTATACAGGGTGGTTCAGAATTTACCGATTAAACTTCGGGAACTAATAGAGTACGTTAAAATAAATGGACTTTCTTTAATAAACTTATATCTAAAACCGCATAGTTTCTGAGATACAGGGGGACAAAGTTTAATTTAAAAAAAATATTTTTTTAAATATGTTCTTAATTAGTTGAGGTATTTTAACGAAATTTGCATGACAAATTAACAGTAACAAGTAACGTTTTCCGAAAAAAATTCGACTCGCTAATTTATACAGTGGCGGAGTATTCAATTTTTTAATTTTTACTTGTTAAAAAATAGTGATATGGGTAAATTTTAAAAAATTAACATTTTTAAAAACTACAATTATTTCTTAATAAAAAAGTATTCTTGGCATTTTTGTCATAACCCAAAGCTTTGTCCAAAAAATTGGTTCAGAAAAAGTTCTGCAAAGCTATAAATTAGATTCTTGAATACTCCGCCACTGTATAAATTAGAAAGTCGAATTTTTTTAGGAAAACGTTACTTGTTACTGTTAATTTGTCAAGCAAGTTTCGTTAAAATACCTCAACTAATTAAGAACATATTTAAAAAATTATTTTTTTTAAATTAAACTTTGACCCCCTGTATCTCAGAAACTATGCGGTTTTAGGTATAAGTTTATTAAAGAAAGTCTATTTATTTTAACGTAGGTACTCTATTAGTTCCCGAAGTTTAATCGGTAAATTCTGAACCACCCTGTACAAATATTATCAGGTGTACTGTCGCGTGACTTTTGAAACAGTTATATTATTTTGTCATGACAACAATCTTGAAGTAAAATATATAATTTTGATGTTTAAAGCAATTTAGAGTTAATTACAAGTCCTAAGCTCGTCTTCTGTAAAGCTGTAATAAATTGGAATAACTAATAACTATTCAGTTTAATATTAAAATTTTCGTGCTAGTTGGGTAAAGAATGAATATAAAATATACCTACCTATTCTGTTTATTTTCGTAAGGCCTAGAATACATCTGAGAAACGTTGCCATTCGTTCGCGTTGTGTAACGAAGTGAATTTTAGCTCCGAAATATTGTTAGTTTTAATTAAAATATAATTATATATGTATAAAACTGGCAGGTAAAATTTAACTAATATTAATTTACTTCAAATTAAGCCTTCTGAACCGCGTCTTGTCCGTTTATACATTTTTAAATTATGCCGCGACGAATGCAATAATCCCGGTGTTGATCCGATCACTCCTTATGCAAGAAAATGCATGGACTGCAGCGAGCCTGCAGTGCCAGTCTACAGTACGCCAACATAGGTATAACACGCTTGAAGTCAGCTTTGCGTTCAGAGTGCAAGATTAAGTAGGGATACGCGTCATCAAGCGGCTATAAAACTAATAAACCCGCCGTTTAAAAATCAGTTGGCGATGCGCCCGATCCATCCAGACCGCCAGTCCGACAAGAAGTCCGCACCGAACCAAGAGGAAGCTCCGCTGCTAGAAAGAGTAAGACATATTCCGTTAATCTATTGTATTTGACCGGTGATTTTTATTCAATTATTTTTCTATTTTCGAATTGTTTTGTACGACTCGCGATCGGTGTTAAATTAATAAAACATCACGGGTAATTTTCCGGCTCCGAGCAAATTGTGCTTCCGCGTATAACGTTTTGGTATCTTGCTGTCTTTACGTGTTTAATCGCTCGCAGCAACGGTATCAGGTCGTCGTATAGATTTCTCGGTGCAAGAGCTCATTTGGGCTCACGCGTATAACGTTTTGATAGCCTGCTGTCTTGTGTTTAATCGCTCGCAGCAACGTTATCAGGGCGTCGCCGCTTTTGTTTTCTTCCGCTCGATTTAAATTGTAAAAATCTATGATCGCGTAAAAACGATATTTTGGTAGCCTTGACGAGTTTAATCGCTCGCAGCAACGTTACCAGGGTGTCGCCGCTTTTGTTTTGTTCCGCTCGATTTATATTGTTCAAGTCTGTGATCGCGCAAAAACGATGTTTTGGTAAAGTCGGGCTCACCAATGTTTGCGGCTGACTTATTACTTAAAGAAGATATTACAGACATGCACGCTGTAATACTAAATATCTTCTTTGCACCTTTAGTGCAGTTGATCAGACTGTACTAAATGTGCATATGAGATATTTAGTATTACAGCGTGCATGTCCGTAATATCTTCTGTAAGTAATAAGTCAGCCGCAAACATTGGTGAGCCCGACTTTAGCTTGCTGTTGACGTGTTTAATCGCTCGCAGCAACGTTATCAGGGCGTCGTCGCTTTGTATAATTGTTTGTATTTATTTTATTTCATTAAAATAACCTGCCGTAAAATAATTCGAACATTTTTGCTTGTAAATTGTACTACCCTGTCTGGTCAAATATAGATTAACATCCGAGCATACTGGTATAGTTCATTTCATATTTCTAAAGCAGGGAAAAAATGCCGCTTTTACAAAGCAGAAACGCGGCCTCTTTAACGTTCAAAGAAGCCGCCGCACGTGCTCCTTTGTCGGGAATTTCTGCGGTACAAAAATGAATTAGACTTTAACCGCTTGGATATAGTGTTTTGCTTGCCGTACGCTTCTTAACCATAGTTTGCCGCTTTTAACCGTAGATTTGCTTTCTCGTTGTCACCGTACTATTTGCTTGCCTTTTTAACCGTAGTTTGCCGCTTTTAGTTTTGCCTAGCCTGCTTGCTTTAAATTTTGCTTGTAAATATTTGTGCTTTATTTTCCGAATTTATTGTATTGTATTAAATCTTGAATAAAGCTTGTTCTGTTTTTAATTCGAAATTCTGAGTTTTCTTTATAGGTTAATTAAACCCCTGGCTTAACCGAGTCTTCACTGCAGCTACCTGAAGCCTTTATTATCCTGCTAATAGAGTAAAGTGGTGTTTCTACACTTTAAAATAGAAACTGGCGCCCGAGACACCGTCCTAAAAAGCATCGCCGCCCCTCCGGCGTCACAGTAACCTTCTCCGAACTTCCGCCATAACGAAAGATGGTTACAGTTGTCGAATATTTATTTATATGCGTTCGTCAAGTGTAGACGGTAGACAAGGAATAAATTGTTGCGCGAATGGTCAGCAGTACGAACGAACGTCTTCAGCCGTGAATACATCTGCAGACGTTGCCATCATTGCTGCTTGTTCACAGACATGACCGAAAACGTTTCATTAGTAAAGTAACAGCAAATCTCCCTTCTGGAGGTATTACCTGTCTGAGGAATGTATTTTCCTTAACAATTTTTAAATTAACCATTTCTAGAAGGACAAAATCTGCTCGGGGTATTCTGGTGGAAGTTTTTAAAAAAATGTATCATTCAAATTCAATAGTAAGTTCATATCATCACATTTATTTCTACTTAAGTATAAATCATTAATCCAAACGTTTCTTTCTTTTCTCTTCTTATTTTCTTTTGGTCTAGATAACGCATAAATGCAGCACTAGCTATAACTATTTTCGCTCATACTTTTCTTGCTCCGATTTCTTCAGAACAAAATCAACCTTGCGCTACAAAAATGGTAGCCATCTATTGCAAATTATTTAAAAAAACATTTCGCCATAACAACATTTGCAGATATTTGCCTCGCATTCTCTTTGATTTTTTTATTTTTGCCGACAGTCGATGGAAAACGTTCGTTCGCATTGCTGGTCATTCACGCATCAATTAATTCCTTACAAACCCCCATTTACACTTGATGGACGTATAAAAATAAATGTTCGATAAAGCGAACGAATGGCAACGTTTCGCAAATATATTTCCGGATGTGTCATTTTCCTATAGAAATGTTTTCGGGAATCAGCAATGATGGCAACGCAAACGAATGCGAACGAATTGTAACGTTTCTCAGATGTATTCCCCGCTTAAGCTGTGACTGGCAATTTTTAAATGAAATTATGATTGAATTATTGGGCGCGTTTAGCGAACGCAACTGCTGACAATCAGCACTCAACATGTTTAGAACTGATTACTGCCAACAGTTGTAATTTCGCTGAACGGTATGAGCATCATGTCATCTTTCTTATTTACTGCTTCAACTTGTTAGGTTGAGGTTGAGGTTATACTATACTAAACACGATAAACAAACTAGAGTCACAGAATCGTTTAGAACCACAGAATTTTTGTCTGCACAACTTATGTTGACCAAAAGCAGCGTGGAATTTACCGCTTAGAAAGTTGTGCAGCAGCTGACAGCTAGCGCATAGGCAACCATCCCGTTCAGCGAACGGCTAACGGTCAGCACTGTCAACGGTTGTGTTCGCTAAACCAGCCCAATCACACCATTCTGTTATTCACTAAGAATCAACGATTACCAAATACAGATAATATATGTATGTATTTTTATTTATAGCTTTAATTGGTGTCATACCCTTAATTAAAAAATATAGTCCTCTAAAGGAGTAGGTCAATCTTGAAATTATGCTGAGACCCTGTTTTACATTCTAACAAACTTGTAACACTTTGATTTTTAAATAAATAATAATGCAATTTTACCATAGTTATTTAGTTTCTGTACTTACCTATCAAAATAAATTGTTGTTCTTTTCCGCTTTTAAGCATTGAGTGATTTGAGTGAAAGAATCATACGCTTTAAGGTGTTTCCGATAGAAATAAATCATTGAAAATATCATTAAAATGCAGTGTAATTATTTATTAATTTTCATACCTATGTACAGTTTTTATTTCTATTTTATTTTTATTTTATCTTCAGATATTTTATTTGAAAAAGGGGGTATATTATAAAATCTCATTTATAGCAATGTATCTTGGACAGATTTGGATTCAGTATACAACATGTTTATATTGCTAGAAGCGCAATAAGTCGTAGATTTCGAAAATCCAATAATATACAGGGTGTTCCAATAAAAAAACATAACATTGGTCGGTCACGCTTTCTTCGAACACCCTGTATAAATTTGTGTAGCACCCTTACAAACCTCAGATCAGCTTGTACAACTTTTATTTGAGACTTTTTTTCTAAATTAAAAAATAAAGGAGTTAAGGAGGGGTGGCATTTATAACCAATCCTGTACAGAGCGCATTAATTATGGTATAAGTTTCGTGATTGACAATGACGATTGCTCTACTTTCCTGATGTGAAATTGGCACGAATATAATAAAATAAAATTGTCAATAACTTTTTTTAAACAATTAGCACTTCTCGATACTTTTCATAGAAGGCCCTAAAGGCAGATAAATTATGGTATAAGTTTCACCACCATTCAATAGTTGCTCTAAATTTTAAAATAGTTAGTAGTTTTGTAAAAACAATGAGCATCTCTATTATTTACATATATAAAGTAGTGATGCAACGATTCTTACTTTTACGATTACGATTATCATCACTGATAATCGCCGATTACGATTATCTAGGAGGCAGTTACGTTTTATAGTATAACAATAATTTTTGTGAAAAATGACAGTGGATAAACCAAAATATCAAATATTTATTAACGAAAAACAAACAAAATTTTTAAATGCTTAGTACAAAACTAAACTAATTATTATTATTACAATATAAAACAAAATAAATGAAAAATTAGTGTTTTTGAAAAAAAATTTGCGGGGAATTACGGAAAATTATCTATCCATCAAATTATAGTTTACTGTTTACTAGTGTTCACTGCTTCAACTCTTGTACACTGCCAACTTCTAGTTGTGTTTGTAACAATTAAAATCCTAAGTAATCGTTTGCAATAATCGGCGATTACGATTAATCGTGAAATGTCAATAATCGGCGATTAAGATTAATCTTAATCGTAATCGTTGCATCACTAATATAAAGGGTGCTAAATTATGGTAAAAGTTTCGCTATTAGCGCCGTTTTGATGCTAGTGTGAAGTTGGCACCAATGGATAACATTATTAAAATAATTAGCATATTTTTACATATTTGGTGGGTGCTAAATGATTTCGATATTAGTACCGAGGGTTGTGGTGCTAGTGTAAAGTTGGCACCAAAATTATAAAAATGTTAATAGCTTTGTAGAAAGAATGAGCATCTTTGTTTTTACGTATTTGGAGGCTGATGAATGATAATAAAAATTTTGGAATTAGAGCGATGGTTGTGGTGTCCAAAGTTCACAAATCCTCTCATGTGAGTTTATTTATTTATACCTACTTAATTATTTTATTTGTTTAATAAATATATTGTATAAACAATTTTAACAGGTTAAAATTCGCCACTAATAATTATTTAAATTATTTTAAATTTAAATAAAAATTTTGAAAATTTTTAGTAAAAAATTTAATACGAAAAATATGGAAATAATAAATAATTAGTAATTTGAATTTTTTGGACCTACATCACTTTTTATCATAAAAAACTATAATTTCGTTTTATCAAAAACAATTACCTACGTGAAAGTTTTGAACTTTATAATATTAAAGTTTGTATGTTGATTGAAATTTGGCGGCAAAAAATGTTACGGCTATAGAAAAGTTGAAATTATTGTAATCGTGAAACATTGTCAAGCACAGGAAAGCTTTTAAAATACTTGTATTAATGAAACAGGCTTTTTTATTTTAATAATATTAACAAATTTTCGAAAAACAGAAAGTTAGCTCCTTTCCCATATTTATTTATATTATTGCCCATTAAAATCACAAGTCACGTGATCTTTTAAATGAAAATACACCACGTCCCTATTTTGATGTTCTTAAATGAATATGTCTATTTATGTTACGAACAAGAGAAAAACTGTTTTTTTTATTAGAACTTCGTTTACAATACCTAAATAATTAATATTTTTTATTAGGCATCTGAATTTCAAACTTTGTTGTAGGTTAGGTAAATCAGCATTATGCCGATTCATTAGGAAAAAAAGTTATTTATAATATTGATTTTTAAAATAAGACTTGTTTAATAAAATAATTTAATTTGTTCGGATGAACTTTGAGAGATTTACTATAATTAAGTGGCCGGTAGATTCGAAATTTAATTACTTGATTCATATAGTTTCGTGATGTACATAAATTAATCCTCTATTTAATAAACGTACAATGATTTTAAATTAATTGTAATGTTCCTTTGGAACTGTAAAATAGGATATAATTTTTTCGAGATTATAAAATAAAGTATGTATTATTGTTACTACTTTCACTACTGATGATGATGATACGGAGATTTAATATTTGGAGCGCGAAATATTGAATACGTTAAGTGCCATATAATTTGCCTTAACTTAAAATGAGTGAGTTGCCTAGTAATAGTGTTAATTAAGCATTTACAAAGAAAGACTTGCCTTATTCATACCATTCCCCATTTTTTTCAGGGGGGGCCGCAAGAGCCCTTCTTTAGGTAGCGATCAACTCTCTAAACGCGGTTTGACTGAAACTCGCACTCGCATTTCGCATTCCTAGCTTCCCTAAGCGCGGCGGCGCTCTGTCTACTGAAATTGGCCGTCGGTCGATATAACACCACGAGGTGCCAGGTGGTATGCGAACTTCTCCACCTCGCTCAAAAATATTCATTATCCTACCCTTTAAGGTAACTATTGTTTACTTTGTGTGAACCTGTAAAGATAATGTACAATGTACAACTACTTTTTCGCTAATATAACTTTTGTCAGGTTGCACTTGATTAAAAGCGGAAATGTAAAACGATGTATTCATTACATGATACTGAAGAACTCACGAAGCCGATATATTTTATAATGGATAAAACGCGAGACCAGCCGAATTATTTTCAAAAATACCCAAACCGTTGAGCGAAGACTTCACTCAACGCCCAAACCTATTTTAAAATTATAGTCTAGCGTTAAGTGAAGAGTACTCTTCACTCAACGATCATACATAACGTAGATCTAATAATCCGTATTTTGCAGTGTTTGACTATGTCATTAATTTGCGAAGCTGAACTTGTGGAATAGTTTTCATGTTCTCTTCCACGTTCATTATTTTTTATGCCTAGCGTTTTCACCATCTTCAACTTCGCATCAGAAGAATACCTCGACCAGACGGTCGAAACGTCAGGTATTCAAAATAATCAACGCGGAAGAGAACCCGAAAACTGATCCACAAATCATAAGTTTCTCGAAAACCTTGGAATCGTTTGTTACCTCAGCTATAAATCCTCCGAAATTTAGAAAATACCGATTTCTGTAAAAGTGGGCATGTTAGGAGTTTTAAGTCCGGATAGGCAAACCATTAGATGAATATATATATAATCTTCATCGTCTCACTAACGCTCAGAATGTGATTCAATATTGGTATAAGTTTCAGTTTCTGTTGATTTATTATTTTCTGATATTCGATTCAGTGGCAGTTGAGATGGGGCAAGTATAAATGGTCCCGTCTCCAGTATTTAGTATAAAAGTATAAACATAAATATTTTGAGGTTAGTATTACGATATTGCAGAACTTACTGACATCATGTAAATTTTGGCCTACATTGTAGAAACGTGCATTAGTAGATTTAGGAAATAAGTAATCGGTTCCTATTTTTAAAGTGTTTTCCAAAAGGTTTACGTTAAGTTAGGATACCCAGACATTATCTAAAGATTCTCTATTGCTGGTCTTAAACATACGACGTTATTTTAGTTTAATAATGCAGCAAGATGCATGATTGTTCCTGGCGTTTGTAGCGAATTATTTTTTTATTTTTCACCTGTCTTCTCATAAAAATGGTACAAAAAAAGATCCTATTTGGCAACGTTCTACTGAAAAGTCCAGCAAAATGGTTGGAAAAACTGGATGAGTTACCTGAAGAAAATGTAATATGGAAATGCAAGGATGTTATGATGGAAATCACCTGAATTTTTAAATTAAAATCACAATTTAAATCACTCGAATATTTTTTAAAACATTTCATATAATGAAAACAAAACAAACGAATATTCCAAAAAACAAAAATAAAAACATTGTTACAGAAACTCAACAATAGGTATATAGGTACTATATAACACAAAAATATAACTTGTTTGTTTCATTTTTGTTGTAATTTTATAAGTATAAAAACACTAATTTTCCTGCTTTTTGATTCCCAATTTGTTTAGTAAATCGGAGTGCACAAGTCCAAATACTGGTTCGCCTGATGCTGAAGAAGCAACTACGCACACAAATTGTTTTAATACTGGTAGCTGTATTCCGATTTTCGACTCGTCTTTCTGTGCTAGCCACCACTAAATTCTTCTGAAAATATTATGTTTCTAAGGGGCTTAGTACTGGCAATCAATTTATTGTTCTACCGCATCAGAAATGAAAGCATTTTTTCTCTGCAAATTATCAACAGCTGCTTGAGATAATGTATCTCTTTGATGATCTTGATTTCTAAATCCTTGCACGGAAAGTTTAAAATATGTACAGAGCAGCCATAGGCTGTCTTACTTGTGAACTTTTCTTCTTACGATTTTTCTCATATACAGGCCATACTTGCTGCATTGTCTGTTACAAAAGACCCCACAGTGCAGCGCACTGATAATTTCACATGAAGAAATTAGGTCACAGCATGTTTCTGCTTAATATTTTGAAGTGTGACATTTTCCAGAGGTATTGATAGTTTCATAAAGGAACCCTCGCCCATCTTCAGTTAACATTGGTCATTGTGAACATTTGACCACCCATCAATCAATATTATTCACACACTGTCCACACTGTGAAGAAAAGCATTTTAACTTTTTTTTATCATAAATTTCATTCAATAGAGTTAGAGTTGTCCCTATAGTTTTTCGGGTCGGGGGATTGTCAGGTCTTAATAATTTTTACTTGCAAATTTTCAATGAATCTGAAGCTACAGTTAGTAACAAATTGACTTTGTTATTTACTTGTCAATGATCTGAAAAATGTTCTTGATTCTAATACTTGAAATGTTTGTAGTAAAAGAATAAGAGTAGAATAATTGGAGAAAATGTTAAATACAAAAGCTTAAGCTTAACTTAAAAACAAAATGTTGTCTGATTTTAAATTTTTCTAGCTGATATTTCACAAATGAACTAAATACAAACGTGACGGGAATGTTGCGTGCGGTTTTTTATAATTACGAAAAGAAACAAGTTGCTAACAGGAATCCACTTGTTAAGGCACGTTCCGACAGAAATTATTTATTACTGGCATAGAGTACCAAAAATTAATCAAATATATAAGGAATAGATACTACACATTATGGAAAACTAAAAGTTAATGCAGAAAAATTGTGATAAATTAAAACAGTAAGTGCGTCACTAAGTAAAAAAATTGGACTACTAAAGGCGTAAGTTCAAATAGACTAAAATTTAAATAAAAAGAATAATTCAGAACATTAAAAAATAATTCTACATTTTATTTAAAGAGATGTAAAACCAAAAAGACCGAATTCAAATTAAAAATTTATTCAAAATATAAGAAAACAAGGAATAATTCTGCGACTAAATTTCCTTGAATTTCTATCGAGTCCTTCCCTTTTAGATTCCAGAGAATGCATCCAATTTCAATAATAGTTATTAGAGAAATTAACGCCTAAGCTTTCACACCGTGGTTACGGTTAAAATAGACTAATTAATATTTTAGACAAGAAGAGCAAGTTAGAACACTAAAAAATAATTCTACATTTTAGCAAGAGAGGTTTATTTGAAATTAAAGATTAAATCCAAAATATACAGGGTGAATTTGAAATACACTGGATAATTTTAATCCGTTAAGCTCTATGGTCCATAAAAATTCTTAAAAATAGTCATTTGTAAAATAAATGAAATACAGCCAAGAAAACAATTTTTGAATATTTATTAAATATTCACGACGCTCTTGAGCAGAACAGCTGATGTGTGTAGCGACATAAATGCCTGTACCCCCACTCTTCTTAGCTATCGTGATGTTGTGTTGGCGTAGTTCAGCCTGTGCATCCATGATGTCAAGTGTGAATTTTTCCTAGTGTTTTAAATCTCAGTTTTGGATTTACTTGGTAAACACTGCGAATACTGCGGGACGAGTTTAAGGTTTTTTTGTTGAAACATTAACTATGGAATTTTGAAATTAAAACACTGGGAATTCATTAATTATGCTATAAGAAATTACAGATTAAAAATATTCAGTGTATTTTAAATTCACATGTATATTAAGGCAATTTCGTTGGACTTCTGGGCTGAGGACACCATGAGTAGCATTTATATATATTTTTTTGTTTCATATTTTGTTTTATGTTTTACAAAATACGCACGCAAATTCGGTGGCTCCATAATTCCGTAAAATATATTTTATTATTTATTAACAATCAGAATTACAACAATATTCTTTAAGCTAATGTGCTACCTTAAGAACAGGATAGTTCTTCATTGACATATGGCGAGGTCTCCAATAATAAAACTATGAAATGTAATTTCGAGAAGCAAATGTTATTATACACTCGTCAAAATTTGAGGTGTTCCACCCAAGAAATTACCTAAGCTTCAATAAGTGCAACTTTTTTACCCATGTACCGATTTGCTAAAACAGGGTGTCAAATGAAATTACGTTTTTCTTGCTATTTTCAAACTGAGTGTATCGCGTTGCATGAATGCTCTGTATAAATATTATTGGCATATTGTAGGGTACCTACCTTAGTATGTTATCAATATACCCGTTTTTGATTTATTCATCAATATCCATTATAAGTGGTTATACGTTTCTTAATAAATTTTAGTGTTTTTTATTAAGAACAAACAAGAAACAACAAACAACAAAGAACTATGAACATTAATTTCTAATAACGTGTAGGTCCTCTTCTAGTCCTCAAAATTGCCTCGCAACGTCGGGGCATGCTCCTAATTAACTTATTTATTTCACCTTCTGGGATTTCTGCCCATTCTTCCACCATCATATTGGCTAATTCTTCAAGAGGTTTGCTGCAACTAGCCGTTTTGATATTTTTCGTTGGAGGGCATCCCAACATGCATTGGGTTCGCGTCTGCTGATAAAGCAGGCCAAACCATTCGCTGAATACCCTCACTAACGAAAAAATCGTTGACATCACGAGTTCTGTGCAGTCTAGCATTATCGTCCATATAAATTAGGTCAGGACCCACGTCATGAGCATGTGGCAAAACTATCGGCTCTAGAACCTGATCTAGATATCCCTTGGCAGTCATCGTTTCGTTGATGAATATTACTAGTGGAGTTCTATAGTTTGTCGCGATACGATACCACCCCATACACAGAGAGATCTCCCCCAAAAGGCACTTTCTCCACACAACATTCTTCCCGAAACCTTTCCCCGACTCTCCTTCACACCAGTACCTTCCTATCATCTGGAACAGGGCAAAAACGCGATTTATCAGTGAACAAGCACCTGTCCCATTCCTGGTTACTCCAATTTATGTGTTGCCCCTTGCTGGGGTAGTCAATCTGGCTCTTCCTTCGCCGTGAGTATAGTTTGAGAAATTATTCTGCTGGTATCTCTTCCAGGCACGATTCACAACTGTGTGGCTAGTGTTAAAAAATATAGCCGTCTCTCTTTTGATGCTCCACCTAGTACTCAAGGCAAACCTGATCAACTGTCCACACAATTGGAAATGGAGTCTGGTTCTGATACTAGGAGGACAATACCCAAGATTACACTTGGCTGAGAAAAGTTATTAAATCCAAAAAGTATTCCATTGTAGAAAATGGACCACAAAAGAGAATGTTCATAAAATATAATAAAAAACACTAAAATCTATTAAAAAACGTATAACCGCTAATAGTGGATATTGACGAATAAAGAAAAAACTGGTATATTGATAACATACTAAGGTACCCTACAATATGTCAGTCATATATATATACAGTGCGTTCATGCAACGGGATACACTCAGTTGAAAACAGTAAGAAAAACGTAACTTCATTTGACACCCTGTATAAAGCCGATTTCACACTTTTTCTTCATTTCCTAACTGTATCAAATAGCCATAGAATAGAGCTAACAGAATATGAAAAATTTTGACAAAACGGTTCATGGGTAAAAATGTTGCACTTGTTGAAACTTAAGTACTTAATTTTTTGGATGGAACACTTCAAATTTTGACTAGTGTATTATGTCTGTAGCCTGACAACAAAATTATTGCACTTATGACAATATTGAAAAAAATGGCCGCCGTTTTCTGAACGATGGACGTCAAAAATTTCACTTTTTTGTTTACTCCTCCTGAGCCGAAAACCAGGGCGCAATATTCACGATGTAATTCCAAGTTCCTCTACCTTGGATTTCTTACCAAAGCGGCCCGCCGGTGGCGTTATTTCATTTGATAATAGTGTTTGAAATGTTTGTGTTTTCGCAATTTTGTAAATTTTCGGCAATTTGAATAATCATAAGGATGGTTTTAGGAACCCCCGGCTCTGCCGAGCAAGCAGAGTAAATGTTACTTGTGTGGCAGGTGTACATACAAGTCTCTGTCTACTTATTTTTGTGTTTCTTTAAATCATTATATGAAATTTGTCTAGTTATGAACGTACATATTGTACATACCATAAAAACATGAACACCCTCAGACTACTGTCGGTAAATTACCGACATTTAAATTGATTGTTTCAATCCTACTACTGATGATTGCTGACACACCCTGTATACAAGTTCTAGTAACGCTACATTTATTTTTCAAACCACTTGGGAGTAATAATAAAGGCTAAATTAACTTTGTAAATTGATTAATAAATATTCATACTCGGAAAATGAGAATTAGCTGGAATGAGCGGTAAAGGTGATGTATGGGGTAAATTAATTGTTAAATCATAAACCAGAGAGGCACATGGATGATTATTACGGTGTTAATATACGTACATTTTTGACAACAGGTAATAACATAACTAGATAATTCGCTTTATACAGGGTGTCTCAGAAAGCCTAGATCAAAATTTGCAGGAGAATTCTACATAAAAAACAAGGTTATTTTGTTTAATAAATATGTGTTCTAAAATGCCTCGTTTCAGAGTTACAGGGCGTTTAACTTTCATGAAAAAAAATATGATTGGCCATATCTCCCAAAATAATCAGTCGATTTTTTTCAAATTTTATGAGAGGTGGTACTTTCAAGATCTATTAACTGCCTAAATTTCTTGTTCATTTTTTGATAAAATGCGCCGTTCTAAAATTATTTAGCTTCAAGAATTTAACATATTTAGCTGTTAGCAAGCAAATCAATGAAATAATTATTGTAGTAGGCTGAAAACCAAATGTCAGTAAACGCTGTCACAAAACCAGTTATAATTGTTTGTTTCATTGCTGCCAACCATATTTTTTCACCTGAAAATTAAACGCCCTGTAACTCTGAAACGAAGCATTTTAGGTCACATATTTATTAAACAAAATAACCTTATTTTTTATGTAGAATATACCTACAAATTATGACCTAGGCTTTCTGAGACACACTGTACGTACACTGTCTCATTTGCTTATTTGTTTACTAAAATTTTTGTTTGTATGTTTTATATCATTTACAATGAAATATTAATAAAAACTTCTAAACTTTATTTACCTAGTATGACACCATGATACTAAAACCTACTTTTAGTATCATGGTATGACACCTACCTAAGGTATCACAAACTGACTGTCAAGCGTGGCAGTTGGGTATTCGCCAGCCAAACTAATAGTGGAGACGAGCGGAGTTCCGTATATTTTAAAAAACATACAAGTAAATTAAATAAATCGCCAAATACCCTTCAAGTTCCAAGTAATCCCCCAATTTACTAAACAAGGATTACATACAAAAAAAAAATGACAAGTCTTCTGTAAAACTCGAAATACAATTTATTACAATAGTAAACTATCGCAACAATCTTAATACTTAATTATAACCTGTAAGTCTAAAAAAGTAATAGTTATATCAACAAATACCTTTAATGAGTGAACAATGAAAGAAAAATTTAAATAATTAATTATTAATATACCAGGTATTTATTTCACAGGTTGTCACGGAAATAGTCGACATATTATTTTATCTCAAAGTATAATCTATTTTAAAAAGAATAAGAAAAAAATAGGTTTCTTTCTAACCATAAATAATTTCGGCGCTTACATAAAAATATACAAAAAAAAAAAATCAATGGCAGAAATTAAGTAAAGTATTATTTCAAAATTACGTGAAAATAACAAAGTCAAAACGGTCTTATATTTGTTGTTTAAGGAAGAGAAATAATTTATGAAATGCCACAAATAACATTTAAACAATATTTGTTGTTTAAGCTTAAGCGCATTTATATGAAACGGTGGAAAAATTCCTGGTTTCATGGAATTAAAAAAAATACAAATTTCCGCTGTACACCAAAAAAAATTAATATTACTAAGATAACTTAAAATTCTTATAGAACCAAGCTAGATTAAATTTAACTTGCAGTTACTTTTACCTACTTTAACTCAGTATTATTGTTTGTTTAAATAAAGGTAAGTATTTTTCCAATAGGAAAAAGATAGAGGTATATTCTTAAATTAAAATAATAATTATTTAAAAAAAAACGAAAGTAATAATAAACTGGTTGTCTTGTGACTCTTGTGTGACGCCTTTGCAGCAGCTAGATATGTTGGACTATGGCTCTCGACAGGAAATACTTCAGCCCTAGAAGTAGCGTTGCGACACCCACACAAGGGACTTCACGGAAAACAGGTAACCAAAAATTAACTCGGAAGTTTCCTAGGAACCCAGGCAGGATAACACGCAGATGACACCCCTGGATTTTCCTAAGTCATAACCTCCCACCAAAACCCTTAGAAAATTAAAAAAAAATTAGCTACTAAACTTATAAACTAAATTATTTAAATTAACGTACCTTCAATGAAGGTTTTTCTTTATTTTTAAGTGGCAATTTGGATATCCAACCAATTAACCATTGCATTTCCTTAACTTTTAAATCTATCTGTTTGCGTTTTTAAATTACATGTTGTTTCCATGTTAGTATGTTGTATAAATGCTTCTTAAGTATTTTGTGCTAGAAGACAGATATTGCATGTTGTTTAGATACACGGGAGGGCACAGGTCTCTTCGGAGTGAAATTTACTTGCGCATCTTTTCTTCAATGATCTTGAGTTTCCATTTGTAGGTAGGTAGGTACCTACACGTTTGTATCTCATTTAGATGGTTTTGTAAAGTGGTGGGTGCTAATTGTAGATCATCGTTAGTAAAAAGTATTACAGTGTCGTCTCATTTAATTCATCACACGTAATGGTCAATAAATCTTATGCGTTGTCATTAGCATATTTTTAATGTTTTCGCAGCTAATGATTTGAAAATTGGAGTTTCATTGCATTTCTTTCTACTTATTTCAATTAATTGAACCACTTCTGAGGTAGGACTAGCGGTTTGATTGTTTGATTATCTCGTCGAGTCATCCATAGGTTAAAGTAAACCTGGAAATGTAGAAATAGTACCACGAACAATACAATTAATAAAATTTACAAAGGTATGAAGGAGTTAGCAGGACAGGACGTGACTAACACGGAAAATCTGTTTGGCTTTTGAGGTGCTGAATAGGTTTCTTCGTGTATATCCAAGAAAAACAATAACTTCAGAAGTACGTTAGTTATTAATTTTATTATTTATTTAGTAATATGAATAATAAAGTAAATCATTATCTAATTTAAAGTTCTCAAAGAAACTTTGCTACTCGTTATAAAATACTCTATGAATTATTCTTTACCTACCTTCTGTAAGACAAAAGTGATGTCGAACACTATCATCGCCATGGTTCTGGTTTAATGATTCCATCTTCTGAATGGCAAATAAGATGAACAAAAGTTCTACTTTTTTACAAAAAGTTGTTCAAAAAAACAAGTACTCGAAATTTTTTGGGTATCAATTATATAGACTTATGAATACAGATGTCATATTGCCAAAAACATAACAACAGATAATTAAATATTCTTCCTGGGCATTTTTAAAAAGAAAGCAATCATAAAGTAGGACAACACTACAACACTAAATGGAGATTGTATGAAATAGTTATTTGTGTATCTAGGCCAAAAAGTTGATCTTTCTCGGCCGAATCTGAAGTTTGCGGCCGAGGCGCAGCCGAGGCCAAGCAAACCGAGGCCGAGAAAGATCATTTGGCCGAGGTGCACACATTTTTTAGGCAGCTGTCTCAAAAGGTAAAATAAAAATATTTTTAAAATTGTTTCGTACAAACTACTGCAGACATGGACAAAATTTTGCGAGAAGCCTAGTAGGCTGACATTTTTAATTCGTTGACAAATGAAAACGTCACTGGATATTTTATTGACAAGCCGTGCCGTTTCTGTCATTAGTAAAAATGAGTGATTGTGATAGCGATAATCCACCGGAAATTTATGAATCTGCAAAGGCAAGGTTGGAAATCTACGTCTGTTTTAGTTTTTCTTTAAGCCTACATCCATTTCAAATAATTATTATTAATGATCAATACGCACATTTAGTGCGCGTCATATAAGTCATGTAATATAATGTCAAAATTGGATGCAAACAATTTATGAATTTATAACATCTACTGATATAAACACGTGTAATTTTGTTTATCGGTTTCAGGATATTAATCCTTTGTTTACATATGCAAAAGTAGGCTGGTAAACAAGTCATAACTAAAGTTGTACAGTTATATTTAAAACTTGTACGGTAATAATATTACAAATACAGATCTGTCAACAACCGTCAACAGATGAAATAATAAATAATGAAACTATAATATAGGGCTATTTATTAATACAAATAAGAGACTGAAAATTCCAAACAATAATAATTAAGTACTGAAATCCAACTGAAATGTATTTTCAGGCAATCCAAGGTCCATTTTTATGTAGCCGTTGTGACACTAAAAATGTAAACATTTATGTAATATGAAAAAAGGTAACAAATAAAAACAAACAAAATATAACTGTAACCATGGCGACAAATCAACCCATACAGACTTGACCAACTAATGAAATGAAATAGCTATTAACATATCTAGGAATGTTATGACTATCATAACTGCCGCAGATGTCGGATTGAAATCCGAGCTCGTAGAGCGAGGATTTTAAGACATCTAAGGCTGTTATGATTCATAACATCCGAGATATGTTCAATAGTTTATCGGTTTCAGAAAATAAAGACATTATTAATAGATATTACCTTTTGATATTCTCTTATTAATAACGTTTTCATTTCATTAGTTGGTCAAGTCTGTATGGGTTGATTTGTCGCCATGGTTACAGTTATATTTTGTTTGTTTTTATTTGTTACCTTTTTTCATATTACATAAATGTTTACATTTTTAATGTCACAACGGCTACATAAAAATGGACCTTGGATTGCCTGAAAATACATTTCAGTTGGATTTCAGTATTTAATTATTATTGTTTGGAGTTTTCTGTCTGTTTGTATTAATAAATAGCCCTATATTATAGTTTCATTATTTATTATTTCATCTGTTGACAGTTATTGACAGATCTGTATTTGTAATATTATTACCGTACAAGTTTTAAATATAACTGTACAACTTTAGTTATGACTTGTTTACCAGCCTACTTTTGCATATGTAAACAAAGGATTAATATCCTGAAACCGATAAACGTTATTAATAAGAGAATATCAAAAGGTAATATCTATTAATAATGTCTTTATTTTCTGAAACCGATAAACTATTGAACATATCACGGATGTTATGAATCATAACAGCCTTAGATGTCTTAAAATCCTCGCTCTACGAGCTCGGATTTCAAACCAACATCTGCGGCAGTTATGATAGTCATAACATTCCTACATATGTTAATAGCTAAAAATTGATCAAATAAACTGTATTTATTTATAAATAACCATTAGCAAGGTATGTACAAGACTATTTTATTTTTGTTTATAAATTTAAATCTTTATTATATTACGTTATATTATAACAGGTTATAAAATACTGGTAAATCAATCATATACATACATACCTTTTTAGTGCTTAAATATTTTTATTTAATTAAATTATTATCGCTTTTACTAACTTCAAACATTGTTTGCATCCAATTATCTGTCAGATGACGTTTTCACTAAATGAGCGTATTAATACATGAGCCCGAGAAAATGCGGACGTGAAGTAAAAGCGGCCGTGAAGTAAAAGCGGCCAAAAAAACATAAAATTGACAAATGAGTACAAAGAGATGACACTTTAGGAACGCTGTCAGATCCGTGAAACGTCACTTTTTGTGGCAACTGCCTAAAAATGTGTTTTTCGTCCAACATCTGGAAAAAAATTAGTTGTTAATATAGGTTTTTTTCTGCAGATTTTAGAAAATGGATGAAGAAACAAAAACATTTTGAAGGTAAAATGGGGAATCTGTTCTGACATAGGAAAAAAATCCGCAACTCAATTACTTACAACTAACGAAAATACAGAAATTTGCAGAAATAGAAATTCTTTAGGGTGAAAATGAAATTGCAAGGATCAATAATAAACTCCAAAAACCGAAGACACCTAAAGTAAAAATTAGATATATCGCAGCATATAAAAACTGAAATCGATGAAATTTTGAAAAGTTAGAAAATAATTGAAAATAAATAAATTTTTTAAATATTTACTTTGATCATTCTTTTATACGAATCACCGTATTAGACTCCAACAATAGTGGATTAACATGTTTGGGCTCCATTTTTCGGTATACCTTTTCTCAATCGATGCAGTATATATTTTAGTAAAATTTTAACATGCTCATCTGATACTGCTCCGAAATTTTCTTTAAAAAAATCTACATGGGACTGGAGATAATGGAGTTTTAGCGACATATAGGACACAGTAACCGCGTGGGTAAATGCGTTGATATGTATTTACTCGGTTGCAAAGATCAATGGTTCGAATTCATCCTGGGCCAAATTAAAAATTTATTTCTGATTAGCTTCGGACTTAGATGGATAGAGAATTATCGAACCCCTAGATGTGGTTTGGACTCCACAATCCTAAGATTTTCCGGGGATTACTTCGGTGACGTGAGAGGCGGTTAAGAAAACATCTTATATTGCTACCCAAAATGTGGTAGGCCGAGAGTAATTCTTTCACGTGATCTTGGTAGTCCTATGAATCATTGTTCCCAAGAAAATAGTTACAAACCCTTTTAAAAGCATCCCATGCTTGTCTTTCAGTATCATTCAAAGTTGTCCTAAAGTTTTCATCTTGAAATAATTGTCTAATTTGCGATCCAACAAAAATTCCCTCTTTAATATTTGCCTCGCTTATACGTGGAAATTTCTGTTTTACATAATAGGAAAGCATCTCCTTATAATAAAACTTGATAAGACCTAATTTAATGTGAAGTGGGGGTAAATATATATTTCCTTCTGAACTAATAATGCTTCTCGTGCCACATTTTTAACACCAAGCTCAGTTGTTTTGCGTAGAGGACAATATTTAATTTTATGATATTTATCTTTTGCATTGCACGGCTGCCCCACTCACAAAAAATAGCAGTATTTTGTATGTTGTCCTGATTGCAGCCCTGTCAATAATGCTACCACCTTTAAATCTGCACATATGTTCCATTTGTCGTTTTCATGCATTATACACATTAGTAATGTCTTTAAGATTGTCATATGTCTCTTCTATGGGGACTGATGGTTATTCGTTGCCATTAAAAATGAAAACAGTTTTCAAACTTACTTTAGATAAGCTAAGTTCCGTAAATATTGTTTGTAGTTTATTTGTGGCGGATAGTTAATATTCATTGAACTTAATTCTGGGAATCACGCCAAATTCTAAAAAATAAAAAATAGAAATAAGAAAATTGCCAAAATATGTCAAGATAAAAGTGTAGTATCAAAGGCAAACCTCAACAGTTTGCCCCAGAAAACCACTGTATATAGTTCTAAATGAATATAAATACAATATTGTTATCTAAAATTCGTATCAGTGGTTTTCTAGTATTTTACACTAGAAAATATAACAAAATGTATATTATATAACATTTTCATCTAGGGGATTGTGTATCATATTTATAATATCGAAACAATGCTTGCAAGAAATTGATGGTTTAAATTATTTGATCATATTTAATAGTGAAAGACGATATTTAAATGAATTATTTCTATAATTGGTTTAGCATTTAACTAAAAATTAGTGACAAGAAGCGTGTTTAATTCCCTTTGTTTTTTGATAATGTTATTGATTGTTGTTGTTAGTATTCCGCCATGTAAAAAAGTAATATTCTTTTGCGACTGGCTGCATGACTAGAAGCCCAAAGCAAAAAAAAAATGCCAAGAAGGGGAAAGGGCCCCTTGTTTTTTGCGCGTTAGGCCCAAAAGTTCCTTGATCCGGTCCTGGCCTGACCGATCGCTTCCTAATGTAGCATTTTGAAATAAAGGCACGGTACATGTATTTACGCAACACACAACATAAACGGCTCATCCGATATTAATGAAACTTGGTACAAAAATTGTTTCGGCATCAAATGTAAGATAGAAAGACTTTGGGTCAAATGGGTAACCCTTGAAGCCCTTTTAAAACTATCGACGAAATGTTCAAAAACTCGTGTTTCAAGCCTTTTTACAATATTAAAAAAAAATGTATAGCTCACCATTTTCCACTGAACTTGTTTTCATTTCAACCTCTAAAAACCGATGACCTCTATTTGTGAAACTCTCAAACGAGGACTTGTATTTTTTAAATTATTCCTAAGAAAAGTGCACGTTGAGTTTCTTAATTTATTTAGTTTTTTCCCCAATTGCTAGTTTGAATATTATTTATTTTCACAATTACAATGCACGGTACATAATATAATACAATAAACAAAATTTCCATATTCAGAAAATAGTGGAGCTAAAAATTTTTTATTTATTATTTATGTAAGGCGAACATAATCCTTATTAATGTAATCTGGAACAAGTTACAAAAATGTAAAAAAGGCCGAATTACCCCATTAACTAGCCCCACACACAAAATATGAATAATTGAAAAAGCAAACAATACTTAAATAAATTTATTGGTCATGTGTCATGTCAAATTAACAGGAATGTTCGATATAAGTATTTTAAAATATATAACTATCATAATAAATTTTTGCGTGATTCTTTTTCAGTTATTTAACAAAAATTAACCTAGGCTGTATAAATAATGGTAAACTTAAATATTACAAAGAAATTGACAAAATTAACCTCCTCGTTGACTTTACATATGTCTTGTGTTTCCAAAATTAATTCCAGATTGATTGGCACCTTTGTTGCTTCCCATCTGAAGTCCAATGATGGTTTGTCCAGCCTTAAGTTTCTCCTCTGAAAATGTCCTTTCATTTTTTTCCGCCTCCTTTGGTCCAATGCTTGGTTTGCCATAATTACCAGCCTGGAAACATTTACGAATATATAACAAAATTAGATGTTTATATTTACATAATAATTATTAATTAAACTATTTTATCCTGTTACACTAACCTTTCTTCCCAGCGACTGTAAGCAAATTACAACTGAATTAAGATTTTGTCTTTCCCATAGGTCTACTGTTTGAAAAGTTTCTTGAGGGGGGACCCCTAATTGTTTGGCAGCATCCAAAAATGCATTTATATTTTCCATACATTTAAAGGCCATAGCACTGCTGTTAACTTTCTTTACAATTCCAGGCTGGATTGTGTTGACTAATCTAAAAGAAATAAATTATTATTATAATCTAACAAACCTATGCATGTATTATTTCCTACAATGTATGCCTCCAAAATGTACTTTGAGTTTAAATATTTGGCTAAATGTAATTTTGTAATTTGCAATTTTTTAATTCTTCCATAATATTGGGTATAAATAGATACTGCTATTAGATAAAAATGCATTATTTATTGTTTCAGAAATTAAAAATAGTCTTATCAAATTCTAACAATATTTGCACAAATTAGACAATGAACTCCTGTGAGGGTTTATCTTGTATTGCCAATATTAATTAAGTCTTTCAAATATAAATATGGTTTTCATGAACCTTGCACTAAACTATTTAAGGACTTTTTGTCCATTTTTGACAATGAAACAAGTTCATAATAGGAATTGAAACAAAATCTCAGAATTATGCGTTTTGGCATATTTTTTTTTTAGATCAGATGATAAACCAAAATTTTATAGGAGTGTCTCGATTCTTAGTAGGTCACACTGTACAATAGTGTACAAAGTGTATATTTCGTATCACGACCTATCTCAGGTTAAGTTCGTAGTTTAGCAATATTGGAGGTAGAAAAAAATGAAGAAAAGCCGTTCAACCGGTTTACTAGTTTTATAACTTACTGAAAAAATGGTCCGTTTGTCTGTCGTGTAACATGAGAACAGTTGGAGATATTTTGATGAATTGTGAATACATCTGTATAAATCTGTGAAGTTCAGTATTATACAAAATTTGTATGTTGTTATAGTTACAATAAAAAAGTTTGTTTATGTTTCATCCATTTAAAAACAAAATAATTTTATAACTACCTAAAATACATTTAAGAGGAAAAAAGAGTTATTTCCATATTTCCTGAAAAATATGCCATTAAAGAAACGATTGTTACAGCAATCCAATGGCTAATAAATGTTCTTTAAAGGCAGCTACTTAAAAAGTTACCTATATACACAATATTACTACTTTTTACACACTGTATATATTTATTTATATATTTGTTTGATCGTTCTTACGTTCACGAAGCAATTTGCAATTCACAGCACAATATATAGTTATTGTGGATAAAAGAATTGTTAACCATGCAAATATACTTTCTGTTTAGTTGCGATTATATTTTTATTTAAAAACAAATCATTTTAAAGAATTCTGGTATAACGTAATGCATTACGCATGATTCTGGCGGAATTCTTTAAAATTAATTGCAATTATTGTGTAGCTATTGCGACGCTTCAAAATCACTCATTATAAGGATATTATTTTTCTAATACGTATTTTATTTTAATTTCGAGGATTATGGCTTTTAAATACTTTTTAGTTTTATTAGAGAATTATTATTAGGTCCAGTTTTAAACTCGGCTTAGCTATAATCCTTACCTACATCAAATTGATAAAATCAATAAGAGTGAAACCTCAAATATAATACAATCATTTTCTATCACATACATTTTTATGAGTGTAGACTATCCAGTTATTGAAGTCATTTCTTTTAATAAAATTTAATCTTGCTAGTTAAACTTGTATAATTAAAAACCAATAAAAAACCTACGAAAATTTCCCTTTCAACAATAAATTTTAAAATAAAATAACAAAGATGATTGTACTTAAGATAAATCAATATCAAACATATTTCGGTTCATTACGGAATAACACATTACACATATAAGAAGATAAAATTTAATATAAGTTCAAAGTATTACAAAACCAATAATGATGTCATAGTTTATTTTAACATAACAGAAATGTATGGACAAAAAAGGAAGTATGAGTCAGTATCCAATTATGTAGACTTACTTGCATAGTAACGTTCCATCTTTCAATACTTCATAAAAGTTGTCCATATCGCCAGCAGTGTTCAAATCATCGCCAGTAATCAAATTAATCCATTCCAAAGATTCCTTGGCTAAATCTTCACTATATTTAGCGTTGACCTGAAAATAAACATGCAGATATTAAACAGTTACTTGCTCTCTAAATTGATAGTCATGTACGACACTTATATCTTCCAATTGCATGCATAATAAATTGTATTCATTTTATTAACCGACTTCAGAAAAAAGAACGGGTTCTCAATTTTATTCAGGCCGTGTTTGTTTTTTATTTTATATAAACTACCATTAACGTTCATTTCTCTCAATTCGTTATTTTCTATATCCCGTCATGTTGTTCATTGTGCAACTGCAATAACATAAAATAAAATGCACACAGTAGAAAATAACTCACATTATCATTTGAAAATGAGTTTGTTGGTTTCTTAATGATTCACCTTGATAAAGTCAGTTTGTGGAATAAACTATTAGTAAAAATAAAGGGGAAACACAATTTGTATTTAACATATATCTTAAAACAAACAAATATTCAATATAATATACAAGTAATTATACAAATATATATACAAATATAAATAAAATAAAACCTCAAAAATAATACAAATCTATATTTGTTCCATGTTAATTAACAATTGACAAATAACGGGGTCATTCCTTATCAAGAAAACCACGGCCAGACGGTCGAAACTTCAAGATTTCAAAATATTCATTGCAGAAAAGAATCCGGAAACATATCTACAATCTCATCAGCCCCGCGAAAAAACCTATGAATTAAAATGACTCAAACAGTTGTTTTAAATTATAAGTTTTTAATTTATTATTTTGGGCCTCCCATATATTATACCAAGTTTCAAAGTTGAACCGTATTAGAGAAAAACTATCATCCACAGACAGACGGACTTACAAGACGGTAATCCTATTTAATTACTTTTGGTAATTTTGGAATTGTGATTAGAGAACTGTCTCTTTGCACCTACAAAAATAAAATGACATGTAGAATGACTATTTAAAGACGTATAAAACTTCTTCACACCTCTACCATCGTATTGCTTTTATTTTTTTGGTTACTGATATATGCTAATGTTATTATTATCAATTTAGCACATAATGTGGTGTTAATCAAATTCAAGCATTGTGTATGATGGTCTTATACAACACTTTGCGGTTAAATAATAACCAATAATTTATCATTTAGATTCTTACTTGTCAATTTCAGTTTGGTTAATACAAAATTCATTAATTTTCATGCTGGAAGTACAATAAGTAGGTACATCAAATGTTTCTCAAGAAATACTAATAGAAAATAATGTAAAAATCCAAAATTGACTTGATACGAAAAGTTGAATGACGAACCATATTTTCTGTAAAAATTTTAATAATGGTCTACTACATGTGTACAAAAAAAAAAAAATTTATCGTGTCCAAAAAACGTCCGAAAAGCATGACAAAAAATTTTACTCTATGTTTTAAGAATCGTCCCCTCTTAGTATAAAACGGCAAATAAAGATAGTAAGGTACGTTTTTTGCTGCTGCATACTAACAAAAGTGGATACTTAGATATAACAAAGAATATTCTTTGGATATGAGTACCAGTAAAATACCACTATATGCCTTTGAAAAGTTTTAATATTTTTTTTTTACAAAATTTGTTTACAAAAATATTTCACTTAACGCTTTTTTCGTGTTTCTATTTCATGTTTCTTTTGAATTCATTTTCTTACAAAATGTAGCTACTTTTAAGTAGGATTTTCAAAAATTGAAAGGTACAGAATATAGAATTTAATAACATTTATTGGGCATTACATATTTGGTAAACTATATTTTTTTAAAATTCAGTTATAACTCAATGATACCCACCTGGTTGGTGGAATGCATGTTATCTATGCACAATATTTCTATTTATTGAACTATTTCAATATCAGTATTCCACAACAAAGGGCCACGTTGACGATTGATATGTTTCTCAATTTTCTATCGATTGTTTGCACAAGCAATAGGTTTCTTCCTAGCTAGCACATACGGGGTGTGCGATTTAAGACCGGAACACCCCTTTATTTCGGAACGCGTTGACCGATTTTAATATTTTTTTTTATTGGGACATAGTGCTCGATGAGCTCTATTTGACCATGTGGAAAAATTTTAAATTTTAATTTTTTCAAGGCCTGCTATGACCCGCTAAATGGGACGAAATTTAGAGATCGACCATTAGGCAATTTTTTTTTTCGAAAAAAATGGATAGCGCATTCGATTCAGACGTGCCTTTGCTGGATAAATAAAGTATCTACTTAATAAAAAAAAAAGTTGAAATCCAGACATCTACCTGTAGAAGTTACAGCGATAAAACTTCGTTACTAGATATCTGACATGGCTCTAAGTCGAATGAATACTTTACCTTTTTTGTACGCATAACAGATTTTTATACAGGATCAGTCAAAAAGTGAAAAATTTGAAAATTCGCTACGCTGTGACAAACACCCTATATAAGGTATTGAGCTCAAACTTTGTATAAAGGTATTTGAGGCACGTCTGAATCGAATGCGCTAGCCATTTTTTCGGAAAAAAAAATTGCCTAAATGGTCGATCTCTAAATTTCGACCCATTTAGCGGGTCTTAGCAGGCCTTGAAAAAATGAAAATTTCAATTTTTTCCACATGGTCAAATATAGCTCATCGAGCACTATGTCCCAAAGAAAAAATATATTAAAATCGGTCAACGCGTTCCGAAATACTGGGGTGTTCCGGTCTTAAATCGCACACCCTATATAATATATTATATAATTCTTTGAAAGTAGGTACTCCTTTCAAAGTCAGTCATAAAATTTAACTACTAACGTATATTTTTTTCCAGATGATTATCAACAAGTAAGTTAGTAATATATTCTAATATTAATTTTGACTTGGAGTAGGTGTTGATAGTGTGTTAGTTTTGGAAAAATCACTGAAGTAATAGGCCCATAAAATTACAGTGTAATTTGACACTGTTGTACGATAACTGAATTATTTTATTTATCAATTGATTTGTTGATTTGCAGATATTAAAACATAAGACTGCCACAAATTTGAATTTCAAACAGAAATTCTACCAATTATCCAATAACATCTAGATTATTTTGTAGGTAGATACAATTTTTTGCTTTGATATTTGTAATCATTGCTAGCTAAATGACAGTTGCTCGAATTAACGCAAATATACGATCTAGCTGACAATATTTTAAATAACTGCAGTTACTATCTACGAGTAATATTTACTAATGCGATAATAGGTATATTTTTATTTGAGTGGGTTTTTATAATAGATACGATTCTGATTATCTTTAAATAAAATACGTAATAGTTGAAATCGGTGACGCTCAGTACGGCTGTCAATGACTTGTGTCTTAAACTCAATATTATTTCATAGAAAAACATGTTCAAGTAGTCCCGCCTCGAGTCCTGCCTGTAATCAACGATATTACGACACCATTCTTATCAATAACACATATTATGTATTTTATCTAAAAGACTAACATGTAATAATGTTCACATTAACAATAATTGATTTTCTAGAAAATACCATATCTAATGAGTCGGTAACTAGTAAACTAATATCAATAGACGAGCAGCATGATCACCTAAATAATACAAAGAAAAAAAAATATGTATATTCCTTTATAATTTTCGTTTAGAAATGGAAAATTAGTACGAATTTAATTTATTATTTAGACATACTATTATTAAATGCTCTTATTTATTACTGGGGCACCGAGCTACCAGGTGAACGCTTGGTAGACCCATTTGATCACATTTCCAAGTCCTAATTTCTAAAACGTGACGACACTGAAAAATAGATTCTATTGCAGTTTTCCAACGACCGACAACCAATTATGATAATGATTTTTCAATTAATAATTATTTGATTTTTTTGTTAAGTACTTGTTAGATTTTTTTTTAATTTAAAAAATATATAGGTTTCACATCATTGTCGAATTTAAGACATGTTAAATATAACATTTTCAGGTTGAATTTAATAGTGGCGATTGGCCTTATGAACAACTGAAATATTCTGTCTGCCTGTTACCACAGATTAATACACAGTTTGATAGAAGCTATACATATGCATCTATATAATTAAAAACAACAAAAAACACATATTTATCATCAATTTCTAGCATGACCAGATTATTGATTATTTGGAAACCAAAAAAAATCTATTTTTATATTTATAGTTATAATTTATTCCTTTAAATATTCGAAATCTAGTTCTAAAATTTTAGCATAAAATGTTCTCAAAAATTGAGAAATTTTACGAAATTAGTATGGGCTCAGTTTGTCACTGATCTGGCCAGAAAGAATGTATATTTAAATAAAAAATGCACTGGTGGAGATTAAATTAAATATGAAGTACCATTCGTCATTCTGTTATCTTAAATGAAAACAGAAACTAGCCCAAGGCGTCTGAAAATTCCTTGAACCTTATAAATGTTAAGTTTCAACCCGTGATGTCATGATTCATGGATAGCATTTCCGTTTGAGCTCATTCAAGCTCAATATAACATTAATTGTGTTAAAATATTGTCAATTTATCTTTTTACGCTGACACACGCCTTTTAATACTGTGTTGATTGGTAAAAAAAGTCGTTTTATTATTTGCTCCGCAAGAAAATTTTTTGGGAAAAAATACTCAGTTAAGTGCAAAACCAAGTGTCTTAAGGAATACCTTGTATTTTACACAATTATATTATTATATTATATTCATAAAAATAAAACTTAATTTATCTTAACATTCGCCTTGTATATAATCAACGATTCGCCTCAGCGGATTTTTTAACATAAAAAAAATATTCGCTGGACCTTTACAAATCAATTAAATCTCAATAATGGTCAAAACATTTTAAGTAAGGTGGAATGTCGATGATTAAAAAGTAATCCCGAAATTTCAGCTACTCTAAAATATGGGAATTACCTAATAAAGATTCTGATAATCACACCTACACACAGACGGTGGGCCTTTCAACGTAATAGCTTAAGGCAGAGTTTTTACCAAGTATCCTACATAATTAATTGATCTTGAACGATTTATTTATGGTAACCAGAAACAAAATTAGAAGTGCCAGGTAAAAATACAAGCATAATTGATATTTTTAAAATAAAAAGTGAATGTCTTCAAACGACACTAAATATGACTAAATTAAATCACAATTTTACATCACAGTTGTTTCGAAATTTTATATACCAATTTGATTTTATCTAAATTTATTTTTTATTTTTTATTACATCACCAACATGTTTAAACTTAAACTTAAAGAAAATCAGTGAACCCAATTAAAATATCAACATATTTGGTCTAATTTATTTTTAGCAGTCGCATCTGAAGCTGACCTCAACTAAAAACTAAAAAGTATCTACTCCCGAGACAGAAGGTCCCAATAAGCAGACAGTAACTAATGAACGAAAATTGAATGTTATCCGTAACAAAACCACAATTCGCATTTGGCAACAAGATTAGTACCTAAATGCTTATTTCCTCCGCTATCTATTAGCATAATTTTTGAATTTTTGATCCTTATAGACGAATAGGTTTTGAAACAAGTTGATATTTGTATTAGTTGCATAGATTGGTGTTCCTGATCTTGATGCCATCGACGATGCCAACGGATACTAGTACTAAGATACTGATACAGTTTAAATGGACGTAATTTGGTGAATGGCGAGTCCATTACAGTTTTCTATATTATAGTAGGTACGCAAAAAAAATCATTCACATAAGCTAATCATGTACAATGAAAGAACAAATTAAAAAAAAAGAAAAACATAACAAAAGTTAATGAGCCCGAGCACTAGATAATCGGTTCATTTCTGATAAACGGATTAATAAAATAATTTATATTTTAATGTTCAAAATTCTGATATACATATGTTAGTAGATAAATAAAGAATTACATGTTGAGAAACAAAGTTGATAAAAAAGACTATGTAGGTAAGTATTTACACAATTATTAGATACCTACCAATTTTATTAATATGTTAATTTTTACCATATGATTTACATTGTTTATTTAGTTATATTGGGAACAAGTACTAGAAGTACATAATGTAAAAAGGGCAGAATTGGCCAAAGATGACGTCACACGTGGCTAATATTATCAACAAGGTATCACGTTCGGTCTGGCCGAAGTTTGCCCTAGTAGGAGCTTAATTAATTGCCTGTAGTGTACCTACGTCGAAATATTTCCGAAAACATTGTAGCTATATTTTTGCTGAAATTTAAAGGTTGCAGACCACTGCTTATAAGTATGTCAATTTTCTGAAGTTTACATAATTTTATGTAACTCCCAATTTGCAACATTGTTTGCCTATACGAGCTAGGTACTTAGATGATTGAAATTAAAATATGAATAGATGAATATTAACGATTTTTATATTATACTGAAATAGCCAATGACACACTTCAAGGTCTCCAATGATGAATGTCCACTTATATACACATAAATGTCTGTATATAGCAATTATCGAATTGTTTAAAATTTTTTGTTAACCATTACACGAACGAAGTTACGAATTACGTTTGCGACTGACTCACAGTTATGAAATACTAGTTGGAATTAAGTAATTTACACATTTTCAATATCACCAAGTGCCATAAACCATAAGTTTAGATCTTACGTGTAAAGTCCGTTATCCGATTTTAACGCATAAAATTACTAATTACTAATTATACAGACAAATATCGCAGGCGCGCAAAAAATGCCATTTCCGGCAGACTAGACCATACCATAGATTAGGTTCCCTCCATCCTCCATCGGTTTACAGTTTTTTCTAACCTTCAAAATTCTACTTCTTTAAGCATCATTGGGCTGTTTACTGAAACCATGATACTGAAAGTGACAATACTGAAATCACTAGTGAAAGAGAAGTGTGATGATGGGCAATTGATGGCCCAAAAGAAAAGAAGTTCCCCAAAAATTATGCACCAAGAATTGAATGATAATGTTCGAGATTTAGGATTATCTAAGGATGGCGCAGAATTTTTGGCTTCCAACTTTGAGGAAATAATTATTGTCGATAGGAGCGAACTTGTATCGAGATAGAGAAAAACAGTTTTGAGTGTATTTCTTTCGAGATGAGGAATCTTCATTAGCATAATGTTCCGACGTTAACGAAATGAATGAATTGAAACTAGGTTTTTACAAAGACCTCGAGTGGAGATTTTTTTAGAGACTCTTCCAAACGAGGTCTGAAGGCAGTTTTGCATGCAATTGTGGCAAAAGAAGACTAAAGAAATATCAAAATAGTTCCGAGGAAAATAAAATACCAGAAAATAACTGGTAAATCTAAAAATTTAGAAATGTTCTATAATCCTTGGGCAGCAATCATGCTTTACTAAAAATCTCTGTTTTTCATGTCTCTGGGATAGTCAAGATCGGAAGAACCATAACAAGAAAAAAGTAAGGTCAAAAAAAACATCATTGATGCCTGGGTTTATGAACGTAAGTTTCGAATACTAAGAGAAAAAGTTTTCAAACGTCTGGAAGGTTTGCCCAGAGGGGTGAAAACGACCCTCAGGAGGAGTGGATAAATGAGTATTTAATCCTACTTATCTCCCTTGACCGCCTCTCAACACAATTCCCTCGAAAAAATTGAGGGGGTAGTTTTTACCCCTCTGAACAAACCTTCTAAATCACTTATGTCATCCCCTTATTGTCCCATCACATAAAATGCCGTTTGGGGGTGGCTTTCGGTTAATTAGGGGTGTGGAAAGAGTTTCTCAACTCTCGGACCCATCGTAATTGATTCTTTGCCCCAAAAAACAGGGGTAACGGGTATTATCCATTTATCGGTATTTGCCGACCTTGCCGTTCGATTAGACTGTTTTATTTCGAACTCGACTTTCAAATTGAAATATCTCGAAATCTGGCCATTGTCAGAAGTTGTGCCCATTGAGACTTTTAATCAAGACCGTCAGAACTACAACATACTAAATTTTCACTTTTCTGTATGTTTCGTGCGGAGTCCTTTGAAATTGCACTTGCTGGATTCTCATTTCGGATATTTCTCAATAATCTTGTGGACCAGAGTAAAACAATTCCATCAAGATATGAGAGGATTGGAGCGCTAATATCAAGGGAGTTGGGATGAAAATATGACGGTTGATTTTTGTTGAGTACTGAGAAAAGAAAGTCCACGAAAAGGGAAAAAAATGAAAAAAGTCCCTGCATAGATCTTTGGAAAATAAAAGAAGACGTTATCATAGCAAGAATGTGTTAATTTTTAGACATAAATAAGTAAATGTTAAAAATATAGTTTACAATTTAAAAAAACACGATAGAGCGATTTGATCCTCAGATGGCTAAACTTCGTCCATTGTATTAGTACTACTTTTCTGTATACTTTTATAATAAAGTCGTTTATTATTATTATTATTTTATTCAGTTTCAATTCAACGACTCAAAATACAGAAAATTAACATGCTATCATACTATCTCAATTAGCAGACCAAGAATACCTAAGAAAGTGGGCATTTTGAGAAATTTATTTTCTTTTTTGAGGTTAAAAAACTTTCATTTTATGGGAAAAATCTAACATCAGATATGAATTCAGCGCATGAAAATACATAAGGAAATGGTGGTCTAGTATGTAGTACTTACATGACACTTTTTTTGTGTGTGCGTGTAATCAATAATTTAAAAAATAAAATTATGGTAATATTAGCAAATTGTTAAAGTTTATTAGATAATTCTTATAATAATTTTGCAATGGTATTTCTATAAGTACTAGCAAAATAAATTCGTATACGGCTAGAATAAAATATCTGCTTTTAAAGAGAAGCACCGATTTATTTTAATAAATGACCAATATTTTATACTCGCGACCTATAAGCAATGTAATATTTTAATCTGCCAGTGGTTACTAACATTGATAAGACACAAACACAGTTAACGGTAATATTGGGTAATCAAAGGAAATTAGATCATTTCATTCAACAGAAATATCACTGAAGTTTGTAAAACCCATAGAATTTATCATTTTATGTTTACTGAGAGATTTGTAATGAACAACATAATAATTTATTTTGTTACTGAATTTTACTTTCTGGTGATTTATTTAAACAAAAAATACCTTAAAAAACTACTGTTGTAAATTTAAAAATATTTTTTTCAAACGTGTATTCGGATTTGACTTTGGAAATGGGAGTTGTCTAATTTATATGGAGCGTGTTTTTTAACCTCCCAAAATTAAAACTATGAAAATATAGTGAATAAACACGGGGGCGTCAGAAGCGGTGGTATCTTAAATTTCAAAAGTAAATCAAACCTAACACAAATCATAAGTTTTAATTATTATAATATAAATACAAAAATATTTTGTCAATACAAAATTTTTTATTTTTAAAATTAAGTGTTTTAATCTCTTCTGTGCGCAACCCAACAAAGATTTTATTTATTTTCATTTGTTGATATAAGTTTATTTAAGTTAACATCTTGCTTGGTCTACAGGTTTATTTCCTATTGTTCTACGTGACTTTTTGTTCAGATACTGTTACCTCTTTCTCGTTCAGTTCAGATTATGCCTTCACATTATAATATAATTTTATGTATAATGATAATTCTTGTAAGATTTGACATTAAAGTCACAGCTGCCAAAATAGATTTTATATCCGAAATGTAATATTACTGTAGACTTTTATTCAAATAATACAAGTTTTTTGTCCGCTTGCATAAATTAAAATTATTACGTTCTTGTTCTTAAAATAAAAACAGAACACCCAGTATTAGTGACTTTATTGTAATAAGTTTTGCTGTAGTGTAGTGTTTAAAAAAGCCTAAATTATAAACCATGTAAATTCAAAAATTTTATTTTTTTGTAAAATGAACGACGTGCGATATCAGAAAGTAGCCACAGTTGGTGCTTTACTTTGATATAGGTGTTTATTTTAAATCGATAATAATGCCCATAATACGAAGATGCGCAAATTTTCATCAATTTAAGGAGAGTATAATGATGGATGAATTATTGAGTTGCGAGAGGCAGTTGCTGATAGTGGGCAGTGAACAGGAGCGTAAAGTAGACCACATTTTTATGTGCACTATAAAGATGTGATCTACTTTACCATATTAATAATAATAATAATAATAATAATAAATTCTTTATTTACTCAATAACTTTTACATAAGTTTTATCACTGTCACCAAAACAATAAAAACACAAGTAAATAGATATAAACACAATAAATACTACATAAAAATATTACATTACATTTAAAATAAGTATTTCAATCAATTTAGTTAAAATTAAAATTAATTGGGAATTAAAATGAAGCTAAGTCACAACATAAATAACGTTTAACTACAAATAACGTCGTATTCCTCAAAAGATTTATTAAAAAATTCATTAAGATTGTACGGGGCTAACTTGATGAGTATTTCTTTAATTTCGATTCTGAATTTGTTACTTGTTAATTCTTTTATTTTCATTGGCAGAGAATTATACATTTTTATGGCAATATATATAAAACTTTTGTGTTTTTTCTAGTCTGTACTGGGGGAGGACCAGTTGGTTGCATTTTCTAGTCTGATATTTATGTACAGTACTTTGCTTTTGAAACTGTTTTTCGTTGTTTTTTGTGTATTGAGTGGTTGTATAGCTCCAAGAGGTTAACTATGATGAGCTAGACATACAGGGCGTCCTCGAAGAAAGACAGCGCCAGAATCGCCGACTTAGAATGTTCGATTTAAGAGATCCATTCATCATCACAAAACAACCTTGTGTCATAACCACCGAGGTCTCCAGATCTCTCGCCCATAGAACATGTATGGGACATTATGGGTCTAATTTACAATATCCTCCACACACGTTAGAAGATCCGCGGCACGAGATACAGACAGCTATACTCGGGCCAAAAAGAGTAGTCAGTAGAGCCAGGGGCGTACGGATTTACGAATTTCATAAATTCCATAATTCGAACAAATGAAAGCGGATTGTGTTAATTATGCATGAATATGAGTTACCATGTCTTAAATTTTAAATAATATGCTTACATCTGGCAACATTATCTCCACGAATTAGGTATAGCAACGCAGTTGAACAATGCACATCCTTTGCGTTGCAGCATATTATGTGACGCCACTGAATGCGCTATCTAAGCCCTCTCGACGACCTTTCCAATGGCCGAACAAATTATTGGGTATAAGGGCGGCACGTTCAAGCATTTACTGTATTTGGTTGACTATACCAATTAAACATAATGACCTAGTTGTGGTTTTCATCTCTGGTAGGCGGAGAAAACTGGATATATTTCTCTGAATTATATGGGATTATATGGTAAAACGAGCTGCCGCTTCTGTATTCCATAACAGCTAAATCCTTTGAAGAATTGCCGGTGAGTTTTTGCTCTACTGACTACTCTTTTTGGCCCGAGTATAGGGATAAGATAACCTAAGAGGACAGTAATTATCTCATCCGATCAATGCCCAAACGACCTAATGAATGTGTAACTCATCCAGGTGGATCAACATATTATTAAATTAATGAACATGATCAATTTCATTTCAAATTTTAATCGATTACTTCAGTCATCCAATTTTTCCGTCATATTTTATACTATCTAAAACATTTATAATCACCTGAATATTGATTGATTGCTACTATTATATATTTTGCAACTTCTTTTTAATTAATTTTATATAAATAAACAACGGATTGTGGATTTCATTAAAATATTGTATAACGGTTTTACAGTAAACAACTTCAACACATTTCACATTTCAATAAATATAGATTGGTACTAAATACAATGAAGTTTAGACGGCCTTATAATCAACATGCCAAATTGTCCTACAATAAATGAATTATTATTCTCTGCCACAGCTAACTGTTACTTTCAAAACGAATTCATTCGTTACCTGTTGAATGTTTAATATTACATATTACATATGCATACCATATACATTCACGTCTTTTTATTTTATAATTGGCAATGGAATAGAATATACAACTAACTTCCGTTTAAACAAATAATAAAGGAGATTTACAAAAGCAATCGAAGGAAGAAGGTATATACTAGTCAGGGCCATTATAATATGTAGGTGTATGTATTAAATCAATTGGTGCAAATCGCACATCGAATATATTCTATATACACAAATTTTGCACGGAAAAACATATGACATTGTAAATTGGAATAAAACTGCATACATCTAATAAAGATTTTTTAAGGTTTCAAGTAAAATTCTTTTCTATTTAACAGAATTCAAATATTACATCTATGTATATGTTGATATCCAACACATTAAAATATGCAAATACAAAAATTAAGGCATGTTTTAAGAAAAATAACAAGAAAAAATTATTTATCTACTCATTAATTTTAATTTTTTAATAAATTAAATCATCATCTGATGGATCAATCAAAATTTAAAAAAAAAACCTATTGGAATAAATTCCAAGTTCTAATGAACAAAAGAGGCAACAAAAAAAACAATTGGTTTAGATACTCAAAACAGAATGTTAGTTATTGATCTTCTGCAGTTACCCAGTCTGAGATATCCGGGAAATAACAGGGCACAGCAATTTCAGCTCCCTCCAATCATATATCAATATGCAACGGAGACCATACGTAGAAATTCGAAACAAAATGAGATTGACATGAATTATATGCAAGTAAAGAGCCACTGCAGTGTAACATGTTTATTAATCGTCTTTACCTATATTAAAGTTGTGGCGGAGTTTTGCATAGCTTTCGACCAATTTTCTAGCTCTTCCACTACTCCCTTCGACACTGCCATCTGCTGCAGCTAAGATTTAATTAGGACTCGTGTTGTGAGTAGTAACTGCGCTGCAGCCAACAGTGTTCTCGTTTCAATTTAGGAGAGGTCAACTCTTGATAGAATTCTTTTTCAAAACTGTACTGCCACGTGGATAGCAAATAAACCCAAAATAAGCATTCGGCAGCAAAATTATTATTCAATACTCATTGATATCTTTATATAGAAAAAACTTGTAATAGCTAGTTGATGATAAAAGTCCTCTGTATGTTAAATCCGAAATATGATATGATTGATATGTATATTAATTACCCTGTAGGTATAGCAATCTACCGGTTATTTACTAAGGATGGGACTATTGATTGACCATAATATGATTTCTTAAATTTTTGTTTCTAATACAATATTCGTTTAAATTGGCACGAGATTTTACCTAACATCCTATCATATAAAAATTCCTGATTTTTTTCCCAGGACGCTAACTTTTAAAGCCATTTGCCTAGGTTACAAATATTGAAGGTAACTAATTAGTACGGTAACTTGGTGATCTGACTTCGGACTAAGTCTATAGCTGTTTTAAATTCAAATATTTTTGGATAGTTTGATTCAAAATGGGTCAAATATCAAATAAGGAAGAAGAATAAGATAAGGAATAAGGGTGCTTTTTCGTTGGGAGTGAGTTTCACCCCAACTCATGGGCTTCCAAAAAACAAAACAAAAAGGGACTATTGAAACGTGTAGATTGTCGAATTCTACCCCAAAAAACTCCCCTATAACGTTACTTTTGCTTGAATACCCGCCGAGTTACAGGGGTTGAAAACGTTGATTTTTAAGCAAAAAATACTGACTTTAAAAGTTTTAAGCAAATTCTAGTAAAATTTTGCAATAAAAATTTGCGAAACTGTAAATTACTTGTCAATTTCCACTTTAAAGTGGAAATTGACAAGTAATTTACAGTTTCGCAAATTTTTATTGCAAAATTTTACTAGAAATGGATTTCCACAAAGTAACTTCATCTTCAATCAACTATTTTTAAGCAAATTACTCAAAGAGGATCACAAAGTTTATAATAACAAAGAAGTTTGCTAATGAAATAACAAAAATAATCTATGAAATAAAAATTTGTTTAGGCTCATTGCCGAGATACAGTGTTTAGGTGCATTTGAACGTAGGCCTGAAAAAGTCACGCGCTTCAAACAGTCAAAAATCTGGTTTAAAAAACCTTTTGACATGTACCTTGAATCAAATTGAAGCTTATTCAGTAGCTTAAAATTGTCTTTTGACAAATTTTGATTTCTGCTAAATGAAAAATGATAAATGGAAAATAAAGGTAAAATTTAAATTTTTTACAAAAAAAGTGCCAGTTTTTGTTTCAGTAAATTCCCAATTAAAAATGAAATCCAAATTGTGTTTTTACCGGATGCATTAGGTACCTACCTAATAAAGATTTTACATTTATTTTGTATTTTAAAAATTTTTTAAATAATGATTTTTTTTTGCTTTGAGGTTAAATAACTTAGCAGGGAAGAATCTAAGTTGAATGTTACCAGAGACAAAAAATGATGGCAATAAACTAAGGAAAATGCTATTTTTTTTATTTTTTTAATAAAGAAAATAGGTTAGGAGATAGAAGTATCTATATGAAGTTTTACTCTTAACGTTTTTTTTTTAATTGACGCATTTAAGATGATAATAGAAAAACAGACAACATTTGTACTGTTTTGACCTACCTGACCTTAAAGAGTATTAAAAAAAACCCTTTAAAATGCTTTTTTTGGTGATTTTTAGCGCTGTAAAGGAGATATGACCGAAATAAGAAGCGCGCCTCGTCTTAGCAAATTATGATATTTCTCATTTAGCGGTACCTAATTTAGTCTTAGAACTTCGTTAATTATCGATTTTTTAACTTTAGGGGTGGTTTTCATCCCCTTAGGGGTAAGAGCAACTATTTTTCTTATTAGGGGATGAGTTTTATGTCTCATGTAACAGTCTGCTAAGAAAGTTCTAATTTCTCAAAATAAACAAAACATTATTAATTCATCCATTTTGCCCCTTTTATATCGGCCATATTGAGGGTGCAACATAAAATTTTTAATTTCTGACTTCACATTCGTGATCAGCGACTCCAAAAACATGAAATATATAAGTTTCAATAATTTATTCTCAATATTTCGTTAATTATTGATCTTTTTTACTTTAGGGGTGGTTTTCATTTTTCTTATTGATATAAGTTTTACGTCTTAAAATATAAGAATTTGCAAAGAAAATGTTGTACTTGCCCAAAACAAACAAAATATGTTTTCCCATAGTGCCACTTTATATCGGCCATATTAGGGGTGCAATGGCGAATTCTTTAATTCTGATTTGAGATTCGTATTCAGCGACCTCAACTACATATGTGAGATGTGTAGTGAGATGGGGTCATGCCTACAATTGCCGGTCTTCGATCAACGAAGCAAAGCAGCGTTTGTCGAAGCCGGTGCTTGGATGGGTGACCGTATCTCATTACATTACCGAGGATAGTGCAGCGGGCTAGATCGCCCTTGAGTGGCACAAGGCGACTAGCTACTGCCTATCTCTCCTGCGTTCGAGTCCCAGCTCCGGCAGATGGCAATGTCGGAGGGAATGGGTGTATGTGGTGTGTTCTGGTTAAGTGTTAGAATAGCTCTAAGCTAAACTTCGCCAGGACGTTAATATAAATAAGACCATAAAAAAAAATATATATACATGAATTTTTTTAATAAATATAACTTCTGTATTCAATAAACGGTATTTACGAACAGGAAAAATTTGTAAATGTCAAGTTTAACAAATATTTACTACCTACCAGTAAATTAGATTAAAAAAAAAAATTTTAATACGTACAGGGTGGTCCATTTAAACGGAAACGTTGACATAGGGGCTTTACGGCTGTACTAGGAAAAAATTTTTAACTCTGAAAAGATGGTATTTTTTCCTGGCATTCCGAATCTGAGGTCAAAAAAACAATAGAACATCAAATGGTGAAAATATTCGCGAAAAACCTGTTTCGAAAAAAAAAACACCTCGTATATTTCTACTGGAAATGAAATGTTGTGATGTTATCAATGATAATAAGTATTCAAATTCAAAATTTGCGTTCGAATTGGTCGCAAAATCGCAATGAAGTTCGTATTTTTTAATCAACTCTGTATAATTTAAAAAAAATCAGATTTACATTTTTTTTCTGATTTCAACGATACTATATTTGATATACTTGCTACAGATAGTTCCTGAGGTATTCGAGAAAACGGTCCCACATTTTATTAACAACTAAATTACAAGAGATAGTAGTAAGCTATGAAAAACATAAAAAACATTGGTGTTGAAGCATTTGAAAGTAATTATAACAATATTGACAGGTAGAATACTTATATTTTTGTTTAATTTCCAAAGCCAACTTGGTGCATAGAGTTGCAAGGAATGCTTCAACACCAATGTTTTTTATGTTTTTCATAGCTTACTACTATCTCTTGTAATTTAGTTGTTAATAAAATGACCGTTTTCTCGAATACCTCAGAAACTATCTGTAGCAAGTATATCAAATATAGTATCGTTGAAATCAGAAAAAAAATTTAAATCTGATTTTTTTTTAATTATACAGGGTTGATTACAAAATACGAACTTCATTGCGATTTTGCGACCAATTCGAACGCAAATTTTGAATTTGAATACTTATTATCATTAATAACATCACAACATTTCATTTCCAGTAGAAATATACAAGGTGTTTTTTTTTCGAAACAGGTTTTTCGCGAATATTTTTACCATTTGATGTTCTATTGGTTTTTTGACCTCAGATTCGGAATGCCAGGAAAAAATACCATCTCTTCAGAGTTAAAATTTTTTTCCTAGTAGGTACAGCCGTAAAGCCCCTATGTCAACGTTTCCGCTTAGATGGACCACCCTGTACCTACAATATTGTCACAAATACAAATTTTAGCTAGTTAAGTTTGTGAAGTGACTCAATGATTTGAGTTTGATATCTTATCAAAAAAAAAATCTCGAAAAGGGGTCTTTTTATCGGTATCAACTGATATTTTTAATTAAAATCACAATTTAAATCACTGGAATATTTTTAAAACATTTCATATACTTAATGGAAATAAAACAACCCTCGGCTGTAATGAAGCACCTCCCAGCTCGGTATGTAATGTACTATTATTTATGAAGAAAAGTACCAGGACGTTGCGAAAAGGGTGAAAATCAGTTTTCAGTCGGTGAAAAAAAATTGCGGTCATCAGGTGGACTCGCTCTAATTTCGTGTGAGTTTTTTTATTTACTTTGTCGTCTCAAACGATATTTTCCGGGCGAGTGTCGGCGCGTGGCGTCCTATTTTATAGGCGTCTTTGTGTCGGGAAAATCTTTTAGGCTATATTTCGTAGCGATCCTTCGAGTATTAAGAAAGTTATTAACGTTTCAATATCCCCGTGTTGGAGGATTGTGTAAAATTTGTGAGATTAGAAAAAGATGCGAGAACAATGACCGCTTCAGGAATTCTGCAATTTTACCCAAATTCAAAATTTTTCCGTTAAAGGATTTCGCAATTTTTTCAATTTTTCAAATTTCTCCAAACACGCATCCGGGGGCCGAGCTTAATAACTCGCACCTCCTTCGAGATGGACCGACGGCGTATTTTGTTTTTTGAAAACTAGATGTAATGTAGAAAATCCTGAGGCGCAACCGTATTTCTCGATTTTGCCTCCTAAGAAAATTATGATTTTTTGAAAAGAATAAATTTTGTCCGGATTTTAGCGATTTTTCAAACATGTACCCTTTAGAAACACGCCACAGCCTTTCCCTTTGGATCTAGAGGATCCGGATCCAGATGGCGGGCAAGAAGAAGGAAAAATGAAGAACTCCTTTTTTTGGTAGGTCCATCTCCGATATTAACCGAGATATGAATTTATTAAAAAGGTCGATTTTGTCGAAAAACTGTACATTTCCGGGAGCCCTTGCTCCCCTCCTCGAGGACCGAATTTTCAGGATCCCTGAAAATTTAGTTGCTTAATATCCATCCGCGGCCGATCTCGGATAATCGAATAACTATTATGACCCATTTTTTTTACATCTTCGATAATTTTTTTCACCCCTTTAGCAACGAAGTAGACGTCAGTCGCAATAGAATTTATTTTTCATATTGATATGAACTGTTGAAAAAAAATAGAATCCTCGCGTCGCGATGAGGTCAAAAATCCTGGTCGAGGGCTCTCCTACTAATCAGGACAAGTCACAATTAAATCTGGAAGCAAAATAGTTCTTAGATGCAACAAGATGTTTAGGTTGATCATCGTTTATTTTAGGATCCGATTTGAGCTAATCTCCGCTTCATTATATTTGCACATGCTTTTTCATAGCTTTATTTCAATAACTTATCTCTAATCAAAATTTCTAAACGTTAGTTTAAGTTTAGTTGAATGAACAATTTTAATTAATGACAATAACAACAATAGCCACAAATCACTAACTATTTCTGCGTCAAAAGAAAGAGTAAAATATATTAAGGAACTGAATGTAGGTTTTTCGATTTTGGCAGATCCGAAAAATGAGTGAAAATTTCATTGAAATTGTTGTAGTCCCTTGATATCAATATTCAACAAGGACAAAATAGACTATTCTAAAATAATATGGCATTTAAAAAAATCCGCCTGTTAAAAGTTAAATGTTTAATAATTGTATAACATTAATCTTGACACTAACTCTATGTATTTCTTATTGCTCTAACTAAACAATACTATTGCTATATTATATATACTTAGTATTTTAAGGGCACCAATGCTATCATGTTCAAGAGAGAAGAAAGAAAGAAATATTTATTATTTTTGGACATTGTCAAACAGTATACAGGGTGTTCATTAAGTATGTACAATAAATTTTACAGACGATTATTTGAGTGATTTTAAGACAGAAAGTTCATATAAACATGGGTCCAAAAATGCTTCGTTTTCAAGATACAGGGTGTTAAACTTTTTAAAAAAATTTCACCGAAAATACTTTTTACAAAAATTACAATTTAATAGCTTAATAAATTGACAGCAGCTGTCTTATTGTTTGCCAAATGCTGCAATAGTTTTCCAATGCAACCCTTGATTATTTCCTACGTTTCCCCATGTTTCTTGTGTGGTCCAGGGATATGCAATTAATTGAATTTAATTTTCTGTCTCGAAAACTAAGCAAGATCCGAAAAAAATGCAAGACACATAAACGTTGTATTTTCAGTTGCTTAACCCAAAAAAAAATACAAAAATCACAAAATAGTCAGTGGCCAGTGACGTACATTTTTTTGTCAAAAATATTCGTTAAGGTGCCGCTCGGGACACCACTGGACTTAATAAATTTTATCAAGTTAGTGCGTAATAAGCCCCTTAACACTACAAATAACATTGCCAAATTACAACAAATTTGGGTAACGGATACTTAAGATATTTACGAAAAACCAAATTTTTTAAAAAAGTTTAACACCCTGTATCTTGAAAACGAAGCATTTTCGGACCCATGTTTATATGAACTTTCTGTCTTAAAATCACTCAAATAATCTTCTGTTAAATTTATTGTACATACTTAATGAACACCCTGTATAATTATTTAAATTAAAATATATAACAATACCTTCTATAGTTTTTATATAATATAATAATCTAGTAAATGTTAGGAAAATTCGTGGAGCTGAAATGATGGAATATAAAATTAAATAATATAGTATAATTTTGTAATTTAACTAAAAATTGTCCATACAATAGGCTCAATTACTGTAGACTTCTTATAGTTTAACTTAGGTGGGTTGATAATTTTTTAGCAATATATCAATAAAATTAACATTAGTTATTAAGATTTATTGATTTCCAAGTGAAGTATTAGAATTAGAGAAATGCCAGTTAATAATGTAGTAATTACAAAATGGATACTTTAGTCAATCAGCCAGAGGCGACTCAAGGGGTAACTGTAGAGTGTAGACACCAAGTCTTATAAAGTAAGTATAACCTTCAACGATACAAAATGGTTGAAGAACTCTGAAGATTATATCAAGTCACACTCGAGCGATAAGTTCATTGAGACTATGTGGTATGCATTAATGACTAGTATGAAAGATAATAAAACAGGGTTACCTACATTTAAAAAATTGTTCACATAAAACATATTTTTATAAAATATTTTTTAAAGACGTTTCACTTAATTCTCATGTTGGGAGAAAATATGGTACATGTAGGTACATTGAGTTTTAAACACAAAAATCGTTTAATTATCTAGCTCCCACAGATATTTTTTATAAGAAATTCACAGGTACCATAGCTACAAAAATTACATCTAATAAACTTAAAACACATTTCTCTTTATCACTCGCATCCACTAAAATAGAACAGAGATCTCTATCAGTTAAAAAATATTACCTACTGTATTCCCAGGCCAATTAATTAGGATTATGATTACGTATGTTTTTAATATTATGTATTAAAGTTAATTTCCTGCTATTCCAATTCAGTTTTTTTATCGCTAGGAAGTGTTTGCCTATTTAATCATCATCATAAATGTTAATTTAGCATTTTGATCTGCTTGGAACTTAATATTGTTGATAAAAACTGTTATATGTCGATGAAATTACAAACAGCTACTTCCGAATGCGAACGGAAACATTTGTCAGCTGGTTCCTTAGTACTGAGATGTTTTTAACAATGAAGCCCCAAAATAATACAATGCCAAGTATAAATTATAATACACGACAGGTCACATTTCCGATTGGATTCTAAACACGATTTATTTAATTTAAAAGTTTATTGGAGGCTAGGAAACGTCCTGGTATGATGAAGAGTATGAAGAAACAGGCAAAAATTGGTGTAAAGGTGAAGAGGCACATAATTAATAATTACTAGTTAGTATAAACTATTGATCGTGTTCTGTTGACCAACTACTTTTGCACAAGCAAAATATAAATTTTACGAAGTGATTGGTGAGAATTGAGGGGTTATCGCCTGCACAAATCGTGTACCACTTTTTGAAAAAAGTACCTCCACCAAACTTAGAGATCACTCAGGTAAAACCAAATGTGTACAATATGGATTGAACCGTTTGTACATTCACATGTGAGACAGCAAATAGCGATATTTAAAATTATATTATAAGACTAATGAAAAGAGATATCCATGACCTTATTGAAAACGCGAGAGTTGTCTACCGCAGATTCAGTTCAATTAAGGGGCCTATACACAGGTTCAATTAAATTATACAATATAAATTACCCGATGTATTGAACAATATACCTATGTTGTACAAATGAAATATGCATACTCATTCAATCATTTTGTACAAGTTGATTTAGTTGTTCCACAATTGTTTTGTATTTTGAATGATGGGAAAAACATGTGCTTGCATTATGTATGATTTATGTTAAAAAAATTTCACAAATGTATTTACTTCAAATGGAGTACGATTGGGTGATGACATTTTATAACACGTACTTTATTTCAAAAATTGTTTCACAATGAATTGATTTTTTATATTATGGGATCCCCTTGCCATTTTTAAACTCAATAATTCTGGAAAATCACATTATGTTGTACCAGTCGATTGTATATGTCCCTTTATGTAAGTGGAACAGCAACAGCTGCGATAGTAAGTAACGCACAATGCATTGCCGATTAACTTTAGTAACGTCAAAGATTATTTTCTACATTATATGTTCAAAGCCTTTGTTAGTTTCATCGCCCTATACATGCAACACATACACATGCAAAGTTGGATGCCAAATAACAGAGAGGTATTGACTAGTGTTGAGAGTACAATGAGTTGAAGCGAGATGAAACTTGAAGCTCTAATTATGGGCGATGAAATTAAACAATAGCTTGACCATCTAAATCTAGTGTACAGGGTGATTCATGAAAGCGGGGCGCTATAGGTGTAAATTAAACACCTTATATATTTTTAAAAATTTTAATTCTCCATGAATTTCTTGATACTTCTATATATCATAGTCTAAAACCTATAGTTCTCTGGATATTTAAGAAAATTAATTACTGTTATTTCGTCACTGTGTTAAGTTAAACAAGTACACTTTCATTTCGGGTTAACAGAAGGTTTATTTTAACTACTAGTTTAGACAAGAATTGATTTATTTGTTACATGGTGTTCAGAAAGTGTTGACATTTTCAGAAAACTTCAAAGCTCATTATCTCGCTTATTTCAACTGGAACACCCCATATTTTTTACAGAATCTTATAGGCCTATTTATTCCCTACAACTTTTGTTAAATATTATGTCCTATACCTATCCTCAGCGAAATTATTGTTTCTATCAAAAACAGTTCATAATGCTTCTTCTTGCTCAGGGTTGATAAAAATCATGAACAATGACCAGTCGGGGTAAAAAAAAGACGGTATTTGTCATTTGATAATTTATCAAAAAAAAAAAAAAAATACAAGAAACCTTAGTATAGTATAGTATAGACTGGCTGGCAGGACAGGGTTTGAAATGAATTGAGAAAGTTGCAGAAATTAAACTAATGAAAGTGAAAGTATTATTGACGTCAAGACCAGTACTTGCAGATCTGAAGAAACAATACTCTCGAAAAATAAAATAACATAGATGTGAAAACATCGCAAAACTCGGAAACCTGGTCCTAGTAGGGAACTCCTAAACTTTCTTGTGGTACGAACGAGGGTACGAACCTCGGTACGAACCTTTAGAGATAACAGAGGAGAATTAAAAAAGCAAATAATCAGAATCAATTTTGCAACAAACTGTAGTGTCAGATCTATCGAATGAAATCATAAATATCATTAAATATTTAAAGAAAAGTCGGAGTATTGTGAAAAATTATCTGGCACTTCAATGCTCTTATAATTTGATGTAGTACCTAGAGTCTAAAGTTTCAAACGAATTTCATATAAAAAAAAAAAAATTAAAATTAAAAATGGACGTAAGCGTAAAATCTTCTTGGTGACAATTATTGTTAGCCAGTAATGCTCATCAACTCGACTTGTGGTTTTGTTAACTTTTCCTTTTGATATGAAATTAATTCGCATAAACGATCGAAACTTCAAGTGTATTCAATATGTTTCTTTAGACTCTTTATATGCATAATGAAATATGTGTTATTTTAACACGCGAATATGGCAACGATTCTTTGCTGGAAAGTGGTAGGGAATTAAGTAGACACATCAAGACATCCACACACACACCGGTGATTTCTTTATAAGCATAGCCATTGTTTAATAAAGAAATGCAAAAACGAATGTAACTGTGAAGTAACCAGTTTTGTCACAGACAATGCGGCAGACGTGAACAAAATAAAAACAAATATTAACGACGACGCCATGGATTATTCCATGATCTGTCCATATACTAAATTTACTTTTAAACGAGTCGGAAGTTACTAAAGTAGAGAAGCGTGTAGTTCAAATCATAAAGGATTTCCGTAATGGTCACTCGCCAAGTGCTTGATACAAAAAAAAAAGTGACAAAGACTAACTATCATCGCATGTTTACTGGAATACTCTTTACGACTGCCTTGAAGTTTATGTGAATGAATGGGCAAAATTCTAATATACAATAATTTTTCGGAAAATATCAAACGCATTTATATTAAAATAATGGCTGAGAACTTTTTCAAATTGCTGAAACCAATTTCTGTAATGTTGGACAGAATTTAATCCAAATCTTTCCTATTACAAGCCGTCAAAGATTGGAAAAATTTGGAAGCTGCTTATGACAATTTGAAAGAGGCGAATATAGAGCAAATTCAAGTTTTCAAGATATGAGCAAGCTGACCACCATTTCACTATCTGGCATACTTATTAGATTCCACCAGAATAAAAATGGAAACTATTACGAGGAAAAAGGTTCCTTCAGATGCAATCTCCAAATATTATCCTGCACTAGAAATTAAGCGAAATCAGACCCATTTTATGACAGGATATTTTACAAAGAAATAGAGAACGTAAATGAACTGTAGTGGAGGAGATTTCAAAAGGATATTCCAGAAATTGAAAAGTTTTGAATCTTCTAATTTGTATGCTGTGACTCCCTAACTTGTAAAGGAGTATACTGTATTGATTCGCTCGATCAAAAAATAAATAAGGGATAAATTAGGCACTCGAAAGGCATTTAAATCCGAGTTTAAACATTATAATAGTTAAAATATTTATATACATATAACATGACTAATGTTTTCTGGAAAATGTTATATGGTGTTTGGAAGATTTCTTTCTGTTTAAATATTTTAAGCATATCAATTTTTTAATTTTTGCGAATAAAAGTTGGGATACGTTAGCCTCGTCTTTTAATACCTACTTATGTGAAAGAAATCATGACTTTCAAATAGAAATTGGCGATTTTAATCACATGATATAAATTAGCTTAATTACTGTCATATTCTTCCCTACACTGTCTTATAAGCCTTCATAAATTAATCAAATATTTTTCTAGATCCTCTTCGACTGATACAACTCACTCTATACTGCCACCACGATTAAAAAGTAATTTTTATTGTTTTATTAAACTGTTTACCATCTTCGTAATAAATTAATCTATTTAGGTACTAGCAGGTACCTGTAAGTAGTAGGTATAATAAATAGTAGTAATAAGTAAATTGGATTGTTTACAACACAGATACCGCAGATAGGTATATTTATACTGCCTTTACCAGTATAATTTATAACGTAACTGATTTTTCTGATGGCGTGAGAAGACTAAATTGATAGGTGTGTAAATAGAGACAGATGGCTTATAGATAGATAAATATTATCTGGGTAGGTACCTATCAAGAGCGTATTTTTATAAATTTCTAATAATTAAATTATTACAGATCAGCACTTAATGTTATTTTAAAATTACGAAGTTAAATTTCTGCTTCCACAAACGGCCGTCATGAATGGGTACATCGATTTTTACATGACCTAGATTACATGACAAAACATATGTATATAAAAACAAATTTTACCAGTAAGATACCCACAATTTGAATATATTGTACTTTGGTTTCGACTTTGGTACTGCAAAGTCTGCAAAGTGGGTAACTACCTATTTGGCATTAAAATATTTATATAAGGGTCCCATTAGAAGTGTGAACTGAACTTGCAAAATATAAATACGATATGTATAAATATATAAATAATTATGCTGGAAGGTGTTCCCTATGACTACAATGCAAAATAAAAGCCGACGTGTTTAGCAAAGATTTTACCTACCGTACAACCACCTGCTAACGCACCAGGCACCGGTATTACGGGAATGATATACAAAAATATATTTTAGGGAGTGTTTAAAAAATGTGACCGTACCTTTCTTTGAGCTTCCGCTGCAAATCCGCTTTTTGTAGCTCTGTGTGTTGCCATTTTATACAAAACTGAGAAAACACTCTCAAAACAAACACCTTAACTGGACCGAACTATGAACCTAACTAAACGACGAGCCGTGACTCGGATATTCACGTTTCTCTTGTCCTCGTCGCGTCTTGCTCACTCCACCTTCAATTGAAATTTGATGACGAAGAACCGGTTAAAGGAAAACGTTAAATGACTTTGCTATTGGGAACTTGGGAAGTATTTCTATCCGGTAAAGGAATGTTTCTAATCGTAATGGAAGTATTTTGTAGCATCCCTCTGTAGTTAAATATTATGTACAAACAGTACAAAGTGGAAAAGAACGTTGCCAACTTGAAGTAATTAACTAATTGATTAGCATTACAAATGATTTCAGAAATTATCCTGTATGTCGTCTTTGGTTGTACTTTTTACAAAAAGATCTTGGGCCAAAACAGGCAAAAAACTTTCCTGGGAACAGTTTTGTGTCACATGTTTTTAACAGAAACTGGTTGAATGAACGTCAAAATATTATCATAGGCATTTACGCAAGTCTGCTTATAGTGCCTATACTGTTACACATTTACTTTTTTTGTTGAGGTGATGATCATTTTATTTTTTTTCCAAAAAGATTAGACAGGATAGGCGGTCTTCACGACTTCACGTATCTATATTTTTAACTCTCTTTATACTAATAATTGCTCAAAATAACTGAGGTGTGAATTCTAAAGTCAAAAGCAGCGGTGGCCGGAGAATTTTCGATGTGTTCGATATTTAAATTTAGAGGCATATGGGACCTATACCAAATTATAAGAGATTGCATTTGGAATCAAAATGAGAATATTGGCGAAAAAAAATAATTTGTGAAGAAAATTTCCGAAAACCCCAACGTCCCTCTGGAAAGTCCTGAAATTTAATATATTAGAATTTTTTTTTAAATTCCAGAATAATATTCGATACAATTTAAGACGAGGTATTTTTACTTTTGAAAAAATATGAATTTTTGGAAAAGTTACCAGCATTTGAAATTTTTTGAAACTAAGATTCAAGCCATTAAAAATTTAAATGCTGGTAACTTTTTCAAAGATTAATATTTTTTCAATATCAAAAAAACCTTTTGTCTTGGATTATATCAAAGATTATTAAAATATTTTAAAAAAAATTCAAATATATTAAGTTTCAGGACTTTCCAGGGAGGCAGGACGATGATGGGGTTTTTGGAATGAATTGCGGAAGTTTTTAGTAGGTATACTGGTTCATTTTTTGCGGTAATTATGTTTTAAATAAACTTTATTCAAATCTTTGTCTTATTTTTGAAGAAATAAAAATTTTACAAAAAACTTGTTTTATTATTGTAATATGAAAGATAAGTTCATGAAAACAGTTTCACTATACGGACATATCAGTAGTAAGTAAAAAAAAACATAAAACATAAAACACACCACAGAAATTAGACAACCCCCAAATCCAAAGCCAAAGGCTGTCCGGAAGGGGGATACACATTTGAAAAAACGCAGACAAACATCCATTCCCACCGACATTGCCATTTGCCGGTGCCCGGTCTCGAACCGGGACTCGATAGGCAGTGTAGCCAGAGCCATGTCTGTCACTCACGCCTTAGCCCACTGCGCCACCGAGTCCACCGAGATGTCTTAAAGTACAACAACACACAAAAAAACGCTATTATTGTCGAATACCACAAAAATTACTACTTTTTATAATTATATGATAAAATATTGGCTCAAGTTACTGAATTCGTCAGTTCAAAGGAAATTATTGAAAATTAAATAATATAAAATAGATAAAGTTTTTGCCATTTACCCCAAGAAAGAAACTTGATACAGCTACGGACACGTGTTTCGGAGTTATTGCTCCTCATCAGCACGTAGCTTAATGGATCTGTGTGAATAGGATCAGAAACAATAACTAAGAACGGTTAGAAAGTAGCAGCACACAGTACTCAAATTGTGCCTTCGTGCACCATGGACCAATTTATGGCCTCAAATGGTAACAGTCAACACATAGAGCTCTATGCGTACTGCGTTCTTAGTTATTGTTTCTGATCCTATTCACACAGATCCATTAAGCTACGCTACGCTGATGAGGAGCAATAACTCCGAAACACGTGTCCGTAGCTGCATCAAGTTTCTTTCTTGGGGTAAATGGCAAAAACTTTATCTATTTTATTTAACTTCCCCAAAAAACTTTTTTCTGTATTAAATAATATATTTAACTCACCACAGAAATTAATTCATTAGTAGCCCATCAAAATAACGATATCCCCAAGAAGATGTACTTGCATGTACGTTCCGTTGACATTTTTAGGACCAAAAGAGGCAAGATGAAAACCCTAAGAATACACAAAACTTTTTCGAAAGTTCTGTTACATATTATTTTAACAGAAAGTGTTTGAATATAAGTGTAAGTCCAATTATCGTAGGTACTTACGCAATTCTGCCTACACTGTTGTATAAATTTACTTTTAGTTTTCTTAGAAACGATATGATTATTTAATTTTTTTCCAAAAAGATTAGGTAGGACACGTACAGTCATTACAACTATCTTTAACTGATATGTTTAATTCTTCACACCTTAGTTATTCAACTAAGATGTGTATTCTTGATCAAAAGTATGATGGTTGATCAAAAATGTCATCCAATAATGCTCCCCTAAAGAACTCAACACGTCAAAGATGTAAAAGAAAAACAAAGAATGCAAAATTAAATCGCGTGTTAATTTACAACAACTAACCTTCGTAAGAATTTCTAGAATCGGATATAGTTCATTTGCTCGACGGTACTCAATAACGAGAACACCCCCAGACTAAGAACATCGTCTCTTCCGGAACTAGAGGAACAATCGAAAGTTAATTGAATATAAGGAAGAAGGTATTAGTGAACAACCGTATAAGCGGAAAGGACTGAAGCGACCTCCAAAATCAAAGTAAATAAGTCAGCAGCAGATTTATATTGAAACATTCTGGACTGGATTGGTAATCAAGCCAAACACTTGGACAAAGTCATTCGAGAGATGTATAAGCCGAAGCATGAATTGAAAGAAGTAGCCAGCTGGCTAATTCTTTAAATTGAGCAACTACAATCGAAGAATCTCAAAGACTGGTTCAATGAAGTATCAAGGAACGCACCAGCCAACAAAATGGAAGAAGTGCATGAAAGATTGCCCACCGAAAACCAAGAACTCTGATGGAAGCTTCAACATATGGAAACCAAGTATAAAAGGGAAGCTGAGGATCAAGCACAGAGTAGCGCCACCCAGTGTAAAGAGTGTAGAATGACACAAAAGAAATTGACCAGAAGAAAGCTGTTCTCTCAAGAAAAAAGTTTTGAAGCCTTCCAACGGATCACAGAAGGTGATTAGGAAAATGAAACGTTCCCTAGTATAGAAGTGAAACGAGGATACGTTTGGGATGCTCCAATAGAATGCCAACTCATACTTCCCTGTAAAACAAAGTCATCTTAAGAGCGATAACTAAGTTTGGAGGTAAAGAAAGCCTCGAAAAACAAGGTAAGATAGCAGGAGAAGTTGCCATGATGAGACACTCGTTGGGCCCCGATGAAGATCGAAATTTTATCCAACTAGAGTAAGTGTATTTACTACCGTATTTTTTCTTCTTTGCATTGAATATTTTCCGAAATTTCGAATTTAGTCCATACCTTATCAGCAACCTTGTGAATCAGTAACCTTTAGCTAAAGTAAAGAAGTGATTTTAGGGTAGTTAAAATTACATCCCTCTACACTCTGTATTTTTAACATAAATAAGTAAATTGTATTAGCCTGGTTCACTTCTAGCAGTCCGCCCGACCAGTCCAGCTTAGTAAGTAAACCACACCGTCTGCGTCTGTCAGCTTAAGTAAAATCCTGTGCTTTGTCGCTGTACGCTTTACCGCTTATAAAACTTTGAATTAAAAATAACAATCATAACATCAATGATCTTTACGTCCAAGAGATGTTATATTTGTATACAGTAAATTCACTTTTCAACCAAAGCACTTTGTGAGTGAATAGGAGAGAATAAAGCGAGAGCGCTAACATTCTGAGATCGACATGCAGTCACGCATATGTAGTGCTCTCGCTTTACTGCTATCTCCTATTCACTCACAAACTGCTTTGGTTCAAAAGTGAATTTACTGTATTAACAAGTAGAATATCAATATAAATATACCAAATTGGGTTTTTATGCCTATATAAAACCAAAACAAAGTTGTAAACTGATGGTGAGGTAGGAGAAGAGGCAGAAGATAGAAGTGTTTTTCAGACGATAAAAGCCATAAAAGAGCATATGACGACGCACAAAATAACTGAACTAGTCATACCAGAAATGGAGGGGTACTCGGAGTGATTGTTGAACTGCAAGTAAACTCCCCAGAAGGTCTAGAATAAACACTAAAAAGGATAGGCGGAGGAAAATGAAGGAAGATGTGGTGCTAGTTAAGATGCAGCTTAAATCCTATGCTCTCAAAACAATCAAGAAAATGGGCGAAATTGGAGTGGAAGTGAAAGACGTTAGGAGAACAAGAAGCGGAGATTTTTTCCTTATTGTGCAAAACGGTTCCGACAGGGCCGAGGCATTAACACCACATCTAATTACGACCCACTTTATCCCGGAAGGCTCTAGGAGAGCCTTGTGTGGGAGGGGGCTACACATTTAAAGACAAGGGACATACACCCAATATCCATGCATAATGGAAAAATTCCTCTCACAGTATTTTCCACTGCCACGACCGGGATTCGAATCCGGAACTTTTGGGTGAGAGGTAGGTAGGCTACCTCTCGACCATCAGTCATATCAAAACAGGGAAATAAAAGAACATAACATAACATAATAACAGGGTTGGATATTCCCGTAACGCGTTTCCGTCCGTTTCGCGCATAACGTCACTCACAGAGTGAAATAGCCAATCAGACTGGATGCTCTCGTGAGCGCGATTATGTACGCTCGTGCATGACGTCACTCACAGAGCCAAATAGGACCGCCCATCATGCGCAATATCCTATCTTATATTTCTGTATCGTGACATAATAACATTTTATCTATCACAAAGAAAGATAATCCTGGAAACGGAAGACATGAATACAACAGAAATCAACAGCGTCCAACCTTATGGAATGTCTTATATGAGGTAGCAGGTCATCAGAAACATGGAACAGCCCGAAGGAGTTACACTAATCGGCTTTGCTGACGAAGAATATAAATATATCAATTAATAAAAATTCAAAAAAAAAATATTCAAGAAAATTCATTCAACCATTAAAATTTGAAAATTTTATTTTTAATGTAACGTAAGTTATTGAAGAAGTTATTAATTTTCTGTCTCATAATGAGAGAATATTTTTAGGAATACATTTTTACACTGAGGTGAGTTGGGTTATAAGATTAGCATACGGACTCAGGAATTATTGAGTCTCATTTGGCAATACAAGTAATGAATAAAGTTAATATTTTTTTTCCTTTTGATTTTCAAATAAGAACAGAAACATGTCAATTAGTATATAAAAATTGTCATCTTTCTGCACTATTTCTTATTTTGTGCGCCATTATGACTTATGAACTTTGAATTTTTTTACTTGATTTCAAAACCTATCATACTTATGGTCTGAAGTTGATAATTCGGGACTTGGGAGCTACAGACATTTGAAAATCGTATCTTTTAAAATTAGGTGATAGCTCTGTAAAATCAGTCGAAGATACAGCAAAGCAATAGTTAAAAATAATAGGTATTTAGGTACGCAGCGTGAACAAAAATGTATGATACTATGAGCAACGGAGCAACGTATCAATGTCTAAAGATTATTATATCGACGAATTCAATTATTAAATTAACGATTATTGATTTAATAAAATACAGTTAGTAAAACAAAAAGGGTGTTCTTTACGACAGTAATAATATGTTACATAAAATAATTGGGACTAATATTATCTTTCCTACACATACATATATCTTTCATTAATACAATAAACTGTTTATTGTTCATTAAATTCTTTTACCAATTGATGAAATTTTTTTCATTGATTTGATAAAATTATTCGTTGAATTTGTAAAATTTCTTCAACACAATGAACTTTACGCCCATTTTGGATTCAGCTTACTCTTGTAGAAGTCGTTTTCGAGGAACATAGTGAAGAAAAGAAAATACATTAGAATTATGCTCATTATGTATTTAAAACTCCTTTAAATTTAACATTACCATTCGCATATTGTGATCTGAATTGGTTCTTTCTCAGTTTCGACGGTTGATCCTTGAAGAAAGTTTAAATAACTACAGAGTTGTATTTTATGTAAGTAAGTAAAATTTTAGAATTCGCCATACACATCGTCCGACTGCAACTTTTCCTCATTGGACTACAAACACGACATATAAAATATAATTACCTGTATAACATTCAAAGACAAAAGTAAGTATGTACTTACATTATAAATTACTAATTAGTAAATCGTACCAACACATGCAGAACATATTTTTTACTACATATTTATATAAGTAGATATCTAAAATAAAATAAATATAAGTGGAGCAGTAACTAGTAAGTTAAAATAATCTTGACCTTAAAAAAAATTTTGAATGGTCTGTCATAATAATAATAATTGTTTGCTTACACAATACATCCATAAAAGTAAACACAAAATGGTATAAGTATATATACATACAGTGTTCGAAGGATCATGACTATATATGGACTAAACCGTTGAGTAGTTTCTATGAAATAATATGTACAAATTTGGCCCTATATTAATAAATATGAATATTATATTATATATACAGTGCGTCTCATATCTTTGTTATTACGGTAAGAGCAGATTTCAAATTTTGATGGTGTATGCAAATCTACCAATGTAGTTTACTGATAAAATTGAAAAGAAATTTTCTTACACCATCTATGGTCGAAATTAAATTTATTTCATCCCGTCCGGAAAGTACAACATTACAGTATTCATATGCGGCCTGAAAATGAGACATTACGGTATCAAAGCCGGAAACCACCGGAAACTTATTACGAACCAATCACAAACTTTTATTATACCTTTTGACAGTTGTTTGACATATAAAAATCAACCGTAAATTAAAAAATAGTGTCAAATGTCAAATGACATAAGAAAATAACCAAGTGTCAAATTACACAAATATATCTACTAATATACAAGAAATGACGGGATGAAATAAAATATCATTCGACACACGTCCGTAAGGTGTTGTTCCAGCCTCGTTTAAATATTCTAGACTCGGCTCCTGACGTCGCCTCGTCCATAATATCTACTCGACTGTAACAAGTCACCTTCCGGACTTTTCATGGATGTATGGTTTAAATGATTTCACATAGCCAGACATTTTGTAAAACAATGAAAAAGTTAACTGTTGGTTATATTTTAGAAAATAATACTTGATGTCAAAACGATATTTTCGTATAAAATTAACCTCCTATCATTTTATAACAAGAATAATGAATTATTTTTAAGGTACACTGTTGCAAGTTTTGGAAATCTAGCTGGCTTGAGAGCCGAATTTTTAAAAAATTAGGTTTTTCAGCAGTGACAACGAACTGCACAAGCTTTTGAAATATGTAGGTGTCACTACGACACATTTGTCTCAATATTTAATGACGTAAAAACTGGTGAGTGAAATGACTGAATCCCCTTTTCCGTTTAGGTTTAGAACTTGTACGCCAATGAATTTTTCACAATAATTGATTTTATTCAAGGTGTTTTATCAAATATAGGCAGAGTTTATACTACTCCAGAAGATATTATTTAATTCACAGACTGAAAAATGCTTGCAACAAAATATGAAAATATTTCTTTGTGTACTTATGGAAACCATTTTGTTGTGATGGATCTTCACAACAAAATGGTTTCCATTTCAGCATTGCAACCATTTACTCTAGTTTATTGTTGACGTTTAGTAATTTTAATATTTTATTGAATTTATATTGGGGACTTGTAAACAGTAGTTCTGTTTCTTGAATAAATACGACACTGTCGACACTTTCCAAAAATCATTGTCGTACGAGTTCTATGCGCAAAGAGGTTTAATATTAAGACCCTCAGTCTCAACGTCAATTTTCAAAAAATCTACTTGACTTTTTTAAAACTTTTTTGCTGGATTACTTGTCCAACACTATGGTCATCCGTTTGGAATTAAAAATATCCGGAATCATTTCAATCGTGTGGAAATTTCAAATGAATACTTGTAAAAAATAAATTTTAAAAATCAGCTATGAAAATTACTGAAGTATAAGTTTTTTTAAAAAAATGATCAACGTAACATGCGCACAAATTTTTCTAACTATTTCCCACATTTATCTACATCCAATAAAATTGCTTAATTTTCGTTATATGCTCCAATAAAAAAGCTTTTTTATAGGCAAAAATTCAAAAACTGCCTTAAGGATTTTGTCACTTACATAAATTTTGTTGATCCATAGAAACCAAACATTAAAAATAAATTTTTCGTTTGATGTTTTATTAAAATAAATCGTTTTGGAGAAGTGTCGATCGAAAATATCAGTTAAGAAGTCGAAAATATCAATAAAGAAGTCGAAACCCTTTGTGAATTATAAATATTCTTTATTTGGGAAATAGTCTGATTAAATATATCACGTGCTTCGGTGCTTATAATTTTTGCACGAACAAATTTTCATAACACTCAAGATTTGTCGCTTGGTAACGTCCTTCGACAAATTTAGTTCCAAAAAAAAAAACAAAAATTGAAATATCTCAAAAACTTTTGGATAATATACGTTGTGATTTAAAATATTGCAAAATGGGTCTACTATCACATCTCCAAAGTAATGTATCGAATCAATAACCCTGTATAAATATTAAAATCCGTAAATTTGTAAAATACTAATGTAAACGTTGCTATCAAAGTAAAATAAATTTTAATACGATTTCTTTTGAAGTGAGCTACTAAGAAATACACAAACTATCGATAGAAACGTTGGCACGTGTTTTTTGCTACAACAGTGTTATCATTTTGTCAATATGACACATTTATCTCAATATATAGTGGCGTTGAAACTGCTGGGGTCGAAACCTTTTTCTGCCTAGAACTCGTACCCCAATGAGCTTTTCATAGAAATATATCGAATTATCCATAGCCCTGTATATAATATATAGATTAAATGTAAAAACATATTATTATTAACTTGTACACTCTAGATTCTAAACGATAAGCTTTTGTGTACATAATTCCATAGAATCTTAGACAATAAACTTATATACTGGGTTTTTCCTTATAATTAGCCACCCCACTACAGAGTTTGTTTGCAGAAATACAGAAAAATTTTATGTACAAAAGTTGCAGTATTTTTCCTGAATTTTAATAATAAAACAAACAAATGACAATCGCAAAATGGCGAAATTCTATAATCTTAGAGTTTTTTAAACGGAACACCCTATATATTATTATATTTTCGAAATCCTTATAGTTTCCTCAAAAACATATAATAAGTCTATATTTAGACTATGCGTTCTCCAGTTAGGTATTCAAAATAAAAATGTATGTAAAATGTCTTAGTAACCCATGGAAAATATCATGTTTTTACACACATTTTCAAAAATATACCTATATATTTTTGAAATCAGGAAATTATAAGGATTTCGAAAATATAATAATAGGGCGTTATAGGGTGTTCCATGTTCCATAAAAAACCCTAAGTTTATAGAATTTCGTCATTTTGCGATTGTTATTTGTTTGTTTTATTGGCAGATTATTAAAATGCTGCAACTTGTGTATATAAAATTTTTCTGTATTTCTTCAAATAAACTCTGTAGGTGGGGTGGGTAGTTATAAGGAAAACCCCTGTATGCATAATTCCATAGATGTTTAGATGTTTTCATTTCAAATAAATAATTTAAATTTCTCTATTACATTAGCCCAGTACCTATGGCTTAGTATTCTATTTTTATGCTTTTTTTTTATAATTATTTATTTTTGTTATCAATATAATATAACCTATACGTTAACCAAGGATACGAATAAAATTTGGTTTATTAAGTCTAATAAAAGTACTCGTATTTATTTTATTGGAAAAAAAGCTTGAAATTTTGTTGGAATTTTTTTCTGTTATAAGGCAGAATATTATAAAATTTTAAGCCGTACTTAATTATTATTTGAATACTACGTGATATTTGTGGTATACTAATGTTTAAATAGAAACGCCTTTGACGTCATAATGGTTCAGTTAAATAATTATAATTAGGTAAAAGCAAAGACACAAATCAACTAAATATATTTTTTACTAGTAAGACTGAGGTACTACAGAAATATATAACTAATCTACTACATCATTACAATTAAGAGGTTGTTTTATTACTACAATTGCATTAGTGTATTATATAAATTGGTCGAAATAAATATAAAAGGTCATGTTTTACATGCAACCAATGGTAATTAATAATTGTTCGCTGCAGCAGAGAGGTGACCTTAGTTAATGCCAAAATAATCTTATACTGTTTCTCTTACTTACCTCAACAATTTTAGCACATTAAATCCTTTTTCACTTCTCAAGTCCAATTTCAGTAGCAACAAGGAGCGCAGATTTTTTGGTTAGCTTTATATAACGTCATCATAGAAAGTATCAGATGCATTTTTGCAACAGTAATATATTCGTGTGTTCTTTGTCTCGAATGTAAGAAATTGAGAAGAATCAACAGATTACTCTGATATACAAGTTCTCTGATTGTCAACTTTTCAATATTCCACTAATACCGGAGTCAAGATAGTTCAAATTTTGGGTAAACCTAGACAAAAATAATATAAAGCTAATTTTTGGTACAGATCATAATTGAGGGCTAAATAGTAATATACTAAAAGTCCTGGAGAGTCCTCCTTCCGCAACCCCCTTTTTTCGCCCCCCAACCCCCCCCCCCCCCTTTTAATATTTTGGTGATTTTCTCGAAAACTATCCACTTTAAGGAAAAATGTCAAGTGAGCATTTTTAAAGCTGACAAAATTTACCTTCCAACAACGTATTGCGAGCCCATATAGTACCACGTGGTACACACCAGTGGCGTATCAAATGAAAGTCTGCCCCGAGATTAATTAAAATATCTTGAAGGACACGTCGAATTTACTGATTTTAACCAAAAACTATAAGCTTGGAGAAAAATATCGTTAGTAATTTTTTTGTAGGTGATAAAATTGCAAATACATTGATGTATAGAACGACCCCCCAGAACCAAAAATATTGAAACTGCTGTTTAATTTATACGTACATAACGTAAACATAAAATAAACAATTGAATTTAACATAACGTAAACATAAAATAAACAACGTAAACATAAATGTAAACTATAAAATATTATTTACACAGTCAAGCACAAACACCTCAGTAGTTTAAAACTTCGCCCTTTTGGAAGGTCCGGGTCTCGCATCCAGTCTGGATTAGTGGGAGAGCGAGGGGGAGGAGAAACGAGGGTTTCTGGAGGTGGAGGCGAGTCGTCATATGTTGTTGGGTCATCCACATCCTCGTCCTCCTCGTCCAGGACGATAGGGGTGGCGTTGCTGCAACTTCGCCCTTAGTAAAAGGATAGGATAGAGCACTTGAGCCCTGCCTTTCGCAAGTGCACGGCCCTAAGCACCCTTTCTTGCATTTGCAAGCCACCATTTCAAGCAGGGTTTGAGGAGCGGGCTCTGCGCACATTGTGACTGGCATGAGACCTTGTTCGCTGGTAGCCCATCCCCAGTCACACGGATTTTTGTCGACCCCCAACCATATTTGCACCTGGTGATAGGTCCTCCAAGAATGATATTTTGCAGCCGCTGTGGTGGGGGGGAGGCGGCCAATTTTACAAATGCTGAGTATCGCAGGGTGTTCAGCGTTCCCTCGTCTTCTCCGTAGAGGTTCATCAAGATTTTCTCGCCAGCATTTCCTACTTCTTCCTGGTTGGAATTTGGATCAAGGAAAATGCTGGCGAGGTCTATCCAGTGGGTTTTCTTTTGAAGACGTTGCACCACTTCATCTTGCCTTGCCAGAAAAGGGTAGAGGTGGTGTCACACCCACTGATGGCATGCAGGAGCAAAACCGTCTGTGGTACTTGCATTTCTCCACATGTGAAGGAATTTACTGGATATTGAGCGCACTTTGACCCATCTCTGCCGCCTTTCTGAAAGTACACGTTCGTATGTAGAGAGCTTAAGCCGTTGAGAAGGACCAGTAGGTCGACGTCCTCTCCAATGATGAAAAATTGGTCGAACGATGAGTTCTTGGAGAGGGTAGTCCTCACTATATCAGCATCGCCGTCTTCTTGAGTTTGATGTACCTCGATACCATGCCTCTCAATTTCAGTACGCATCATGGTGATCAGTCGGCGTTTGTTAGATTCATTTGAGAGCAGTTTTGCTTGGGACACTTGATGGGTGTTGATTCATCAAACAAAATGTCGCTGCAGGAGAGAAAAGCAGAGCGTCGCAGGTGTTCAGCTGATTTAGTGCTCCTCATAGCTGCATCTTGTGGGTATCCATCAAAAACCACAGCTACGTTTTTACCAAAGCGGTTGACAACGTAGCTGACGTATCCCGCCACAATGGCTCTGACTGAATCATATATATGTATATTCAACATATTTCATTGTAAATAAAACAAGAAAAACGGTACCTATGTAATTTTGTTTGTTTAATGAATTTTTTCGGTATTTGTTTAATATTTGTTTAGTGTATGTTAATTTGAAGCCATATGTTACATCTAAAATGTTAAATTTAAATTCTTGCAACGTTTTTTTAAAGAAATATATACCAACATTATTCAGTACAATGTTTACCCAAAATCCGATGTTATACTATTGTTTCGTTATTGAGGAAACTATGAGGCCTAGAGGCACCATTTTTGGATCAAATTGAAGCTAATTCAATTATCTACAAATTCATTTTCATGACTTTTCTCTAGGAGCATTAGTTTAGTTGGTACGTGTCTTAGAAAATGACCATACCGATAAATTTTTACTTTTTAGAAAAAATTGCCCATCTTTCACTGGCTGTATCTCCGCAATCAATGGACCTAGAGAGCTGTGGTTGGGCTAAAATTGTAGCAATTTAGTTTTCTTTACAAAAGTATAGAATGAAGATACCCGAAAAACGCTTCCTTAAGTTATTATTTAAAAAAGAAATGCAAACAAGTGTCAGAATTTCGCAGTTTTTCGAGGACCACGGGAGTCGCACAGGGTTTTCAGGGTTGCAAACTAGGGTATAAACTACTCTCAGGGGTCCTAATAATATATAAAACAATCGTAGATACATGCGCGTTTGCGATGTTTGCCTTTTCTTGTGTCGATATTGACTGGCCTAATATTGGTAGTAAAAATTAATTTGCTCCAGATTTACGTAAAGCTGAGAAGTCTCGGATAAATTTTTAATTTTTTTTTGGCTGAAGTAATTGCGATGAACTTCTAAAAGATTCGCAAGTAGACCACCTTTTAATGGTCGTTTTAGAGAAAAATATGTTCCTTCTAAAAAAATGATGCTTAGATCAAAAAAACTGAGAATAAATAGCAAAAAGTATATTTTTTAAAAGTAACTCTTCATTTGATACGCCACTGGTGGGTGCCATGTGCTACTGAATATGGATTGCGATACCTCATTGGAAGGGGATTTTTATCAGCTTCAAAAATGCTCACTTGATATTTTTACGTAAAGTTGATAGTTTTCGAGAAAATCACCAAAATATTAAAAGGGGTGTGTTTGGGGGGCGAAAAAAGGGGGTTGCGGAAGGAGGATTCTCCAGGACTTTTAGTATGTTGCAATTTAGCCCTCAGGCATGATCTCTACCAAAAATCAGCTTTATATTATTTTTGTCTAGGTCAAATGCTATCTTGACTCGGGTATAACTAGCTATAAACACAAATATCGAATTTTTTTATTTTCATTTTATTCTTTTACTACCAGAATTTTAAATTTACAATAGTTATTAATTTTACTACGTAGTGACTGCTACTACTATAAAATGTTTAAAAATGTACCAACAAAATTATGTCAAAAGTTTTGTATGTATATTTGCAGTGGTACCTAAATATTAGGTATCTCAGGAATATTTATTTTATATAATTTTTATATTAAATATATCTACATATACATTTTCTTTGTGTGTATTTAAATATTATATTAAATAAATGTTATTCTACTAATATTATTTCATCAACATTTGTGTTATGATGAGTAAATATTCGTAAAATAATATTTCTAATTAATAATATATCTATTTAAAAAATATTATTTTTATCTCTAAAATATTTAAGGAGTATATGTATATGTATATTAAAATGTTTAAAAATATGCAATAAATATATTTTTCATATTTAGTGTTACTAGGGTAAATACAATGTTTTCACTTTTCATAACTTCCTTATTACCGCTCAGGTATTAAAAATGAGGTGAATACAAAAATTGGGTGAAAGATACTTAACCATCAGAATATTGTACGGTCATAAATTTTAATTTTCAGTAGTAGTGTTCGTCGCTATGAATAAAAATAGGTATATTTTAAATTCCCAACAAATACATTGTTAAATGATAAATGATTTCATATCCTTATTTTATATCCATAAAAAATTCTGTATAACAAATTCGAAAATAATATTTGCAAGGTGTTGTCAACTAAACTACAAAAATTATATACTTTCTAAACTTATTTAACTCTAGCTTAACCGGACTTGACTTTTAGATTAAAAATTGAAAAAGATTTTTTTATCCGCATTATCAGAATTATCAGAGCTATTAAGTAAAATAAAACAAATATTATGATTAACGAGATTTTGTTTTATTCAACAAGCAACAATAATATAGATAGAAAATCCAGAATATAACTGAATACGCGGGCTTTTAACAATTTTTTATTTATAGATTAACGCCACTGGGGAAAGTTCAAATTTATAACCGTGCAAAATCCTTCTGATGGTCAGTTAACTATTTGTTACTCAAATTTGGCAATAACCACAAATGTTTTTTTTTTTTTAATAAACAACATGTATAATACCTCTATTAATTATCTATTAAACTTTATTAATTTTTAATAAAATTATTTCAAGCGTTATAAGTTATATGTTATAAGTGTTACGTTAATTGTATATACAGTGTGTCTCACTTAAGAGTGAAACACCCTTATAACTTTTTTCATTTTTATCCGATTTAAACCAAATTTCATTCAAAGATAAAGCACATTAGGATCAACTTATGGCCCAAAAGCCATTTGCACGTTACTAATGCGGAAAGTCAAAAAAACATAGGTAGGTAGGCATTTTTTTTTCAAAAATTTTATTAACGAAAGTTCGTCAGAATTGTTTAAAACCTTAAGTCCAAAATTTAATCCAAATAAAAAAATAATATTTTGTTTGAAAAAATTTTTAAATCCGAAATTATAATTTTAATGGGTTATTGTATTGTAATATTTAATTTTTTATAAAAAAAAACTAAAGAAATACTCTGCAACTAAATACGAATGATAATTGATATCGTAAAATTATATTTTCGGACTTAAAATTTTTTAAATCAAAATATCAATATGTTTTCATTTGGATGAGATTTCGGATTTGAAGGTTTTGGGCCAATTCTGAACAACTTTCATTAGTAAAATTTTCAGATAAAAAATTGCCTAATATGATTTCATGATTCTTTGCGTTTATTTTGGTATCGCAGGTGGCTTTGCATGCCATTAATAGGGGGCGAATGGTTTTTTGGCCATGAGTTGATCCTAATGGGTTCTATCATTGAGTAAAGTTAGGTTCAAATCGGATAATAATGAAAAAAGTTATAAGGGTGTTTCACTCTTAAGTGCGACACACTGCATAGTTAAAATATGACAGGGTACCTTAAATAAAATTTGATTGTATAAATACAATTATCTGAACTTCATAATTTAATTTTTTTTAACAGCTGTACATTTAAAATTAGCGAAAATTAAAGGCATTTCAAAAGAGATACATGTTGCCATTTAAGAGAAAAATATCGATAACGTTTTATCCTTCGTCTAAAACTCTAAACGTGTAGAAACATATTAAAACAAAAATTATAAATCAATTTTTACATTATTTTCTTCATTTTGCCGCGATTGTTTTAATTATGAGATAATTTCTTTTTTTAATCTAAGAAATACTCTCTCAATTAATTCACATGAGCTGTGAATCATTTCATTATACGACCCAGATCAAACTTTCACTGCATATGTTCAACAACAGCAACAGGTACTCCATGACACGAATCATTACATACCTACTTATTACGTTTGTTTTAGAGAGATGGTACTAGGGACATTAATTGTTTAATTATATTTAAACTTTTTGTGTTTAAAAGAATGTCCAATTTCCTGGTTATAATGAAATTATACAAACATCAAATGGATTACCTTTTTTAGTATAGTTGTAGTTGTTAGATAGCGGTTACATTGGTTAAGAATTCGTATGAATTCATAATCATTTGAATTCTTATTCAATATAACCGCGCTGACCAGTCTACTCAGTAGTTGTTTTCTAATCCATAACTTGAATAAATTGCTGGCACCCTAATTGAACAGAGATAATAAACATATAATTGCAATAATTGCATAATAAGGGGCCCGAGTTTAAAATTATACAATGACAGACACCGATTTTTTAAAAGGGTTCAAAATTAGATAATATTTAATTAATATTTTTGGTTTATACATGTATTATATCAAGAAACTAATTAATGTATTTGTTACCTTTACTTGTCAACCAATTTAGGGGAAAATTGTCATTGCAAATTAAACAATGTATCTACACTGAGGACCAAATTAAGTTGGAACCCTATTTGGTTTTTAGTTAATAGCTTTTCCATTTCTTCAGCTATTCAGTAAATTTCAAATTTAATGTGGGAATCAATGATGTGATAAACAGAGGGTTGTTTTTTCCAAAAGCATGCTTATACCGCCATTGCAAAAATATACAGCTTTAAAAAATGTCAAAATGTTGATGGCAATATGTAGGCACATTTTTTTTTAAGGATGCTATTTCTGTATTTAAGCAATATGCATTACCATTCTGTTTTCAGATTAAGCACCTATCTTCTGTTCGGGTACAATAATTGGGCTTGCTGAACGTTAAAAAATTGCAATAAAAACATATTGATGAATTGTGGCGCTAAAAAATTGTTAAAACATTCTAGATTATACTTGTATGTATGTTAGCAAATAAGCCGAAAGGCCAAATGTGCAAATAAAATAAAACGAACAATTGGCTTCAGAACACTCCGTATATTGAATAAAATACAACTATTCGTTACCAATGTTAGAATAAGAATGTCGAGTCACCCCTAGCAAAACTGACTCTCAAGTGTCTTAAGAATACATCCCTTCTCACTTCTCAGTATAACACTTAACTATAATTTATGTACTATAAAATAAACTAAAACCATGACTTCATTCATGAAATATAAACAAACGCTCACACGGCCAATTCTGACCTATAATTCGTTCTCGAATTATCCCTTTCCCTTGGGACCATGGGCAATGTTGTGGGTCGGCAACCTCCAGACTCCATGGGCGGGGTTGTGGACTTGTAAAACGATCATAAGGCAGCTTATGTTGTAACGTACTTAACTGAAAGCGTTTTGCTTCCGATCAACAAATACAATGTGAAGCGTGACGCTTCCAACATCTCAAATCAATCACTACAAAGCGTGTCGCTTTCAACAGTTCAAATCAACACTACTACTAGATTATTTTATTGACATCATCAATCACCATTATCAATTATCAAACACATTTTCAGTATAAATCTGTCTCACAAAACGGACCCAATGCGAAGCGTCCCGCGTTCCAACAGTGCAATACTTATCAACTCGACTGCGAAGCGTTCTGCATTCCAACAGGTCAACTTTTTACCTCAACTGCGAAGCGTCCCGCATTCCAACAGTTCAACTTTTTACCTCAACTGCGAAGCGTCCCGCATTCCAACAGTTCAATCAACAACAGGCAAAGCGTTACTCTTTCAACCAAAAACAAATAAAACGTCTCAGTTGTCATGTTTACAGCAAACAAATTTCAGCAGAATAGAAACAGAACATAATATCTCATTGGTCAAACTCTCATACTCTGTTACATCGATTAAATTATTGATCAAATTATTTCTCCAAACACTCTTACAAATTCAAAACAAAAATCTTTTTACAAATTCTTCCCGCAAACGCTCACACTGCCTGGAGCATACTTCACCGTATGGAATCTCCAGCAAGTTCACCTGGCCAGACTCGAATCATGTGCTTAGCAACTGTCCTCTTTTTATTCGTAGCCAAGTGTTTCAGTTCGAATCTATCATCCGGAAGGATTTGAAGTACTTCAAATGGCCCATCGTGTCTGTTACCCAGTTTTTCAAGGTGACTATTTCCTGAAGGATGGATTACGAAATCCCCTACGTTTATCATTTTATTTGAGCGCCTGGTTTTGTTTCGACAAGGTTTTTAGCATAATCTACTTGTTTTTTCATACGTTCCTATGCCAGATTTCGGTTTCTTTCTAAATTTTGTGCAATTTCTGTCATTGGAATTGAGTCGGTAAGAGCTTTTATGTCGGGTATACTACCACAAACTCCTGTCAGTAAGTACACAGGTGAGAATCCTATAGTTTTGTATTGTCGTGTTGAGGGTAGTTTGTAATTTAACAATAGAGTTCGGCCATTCTGATCTGTTACTTATTTCCGCTCTAAGCATATTTAAAACGGTCGCGACATATCGTTCGACTTGTCCGTTACCTCGGGGTGTACTTTTTGCTAGTAAATGGTGGTCAATTCCTAATTCGGACAACATTTTCTTTACAGAGTGATCAGTAAAATTTGTGCCTCTATCACTAACAAATCTTTTAGTAATACCAAACATACTTAAATAAGTTTTCGCAGTAGTGGGTTCAATAGTTACATTGTTAATTAACTTTAATTTAACATTTAAATAAATTCGGGAACCATATTGATCAGTATGAATTTCTAATCCCTTATGTAAAAATAGATCCCTCCCCAAAATAGCATCAGAAACTGTAGCAGAATCGTCAACTATATAAAAACAAATTTCGAATGCCGTGCCGTCTCGTTCAATTTTTAAAGTCGTCTGAGTATTTGCAAAGGTCGTGCAGTTTAAATTAACGACCCACCACACTCGGCTATACACTACACAATCAGAATTAAAGGACAGGGTGGTTTTACCCTATTTAGGGGTGAATAAGTAAACGATCGGTTAAAGCTCAACAGATTTTGATTCCCCACCCTCGAAAACGGGGGGTAAGTATGTTTGGTCTGGGTTACCAACTTGTCATGAAATTCGGGATTTTTTCCAAGATTCGGATGCATTATCGTGCAAGAATTGTCCGTAGTTGAAATAATATTAATCAAGATAGTAACTGATAATGGGGGGAGATTACATTTATAATGAATTTTTATAAATATGATTCTGATTACGTTAATATGTTACTGTCATTTTTATGAAATCGTTTTTATTTCTTCATTAAACATGTTAAATAAAAATATAAGAAATGTGATTTTATTATCAAAAAGGAATAAAAATCTTTGATTCTTCGAGAAATAACCACATTTTGAATGACCATACTGATATATGTTTGCTAATAACCCTGATTTAAAATAATTGTTGTAGCTATATTATATCCAAAATTCATTGAAATCTCTGAAAGAGTAAAAAAGTTATTGATAAACCAACTTAATTAGGCCCACAGTATTTACACGTTATACAGTATACACCCTTATTGATAAATAGGCATTGCTATTGCTCACTTATCATTCTGTTTGATTCGGCCAACACTAGTTATTTAAAAGTCTTTAACATACATTAAATTACAATGATGAAGCGTGTTTGCGTGTCACCGTGTAATAATATGTTGCTCTTTCGATGACATAAAAATGGAACTACATACTGATTGTGCGCTGTTCCATTTTGTTTTTTTTGTTGTTGTATTTATCCATCAATTAACTTAGCTTTACATATGTAGTACTCAATAAACCACAAGCACGTAAACAAGGTTGTAGAAGAAAAAGATCAAAAAAATATATAACGTCTTAGTTCAAAAAAATAGAATTTCAATAGAATTTTTTCTTCAATCTTGTAATTTTTCAAATTAGGTATATTTTATTAATATACAAGGTGATTCCGAATTGAGTATTCAAAATAACAGGGCTGATAGAGCAAGTCAAAATATTAAGAAAACCTTAGTACAGTTCTCTAAAGTGCCTTCTAAGAGAGCTACAGCCCTTAGAAGGAGTTGATCTGAAGATATGGTTTTTATTAAATAACTTCAAAACGATCTAATATGAATTTATGAAATTTTGGCCAGTCGCTAAACTTTTTATGTCTAATAGTACGCAATGGAATACGTTTAAAAATTTGTGTAAGAGAATGGTGTGGGGGTAGTTTCAACCCTAACTTTTTTGTGTGTGATTTTTTATAATTTTTGATGATAAATTATCAAAATATGAAGTTTTCTGCGTAAAAAAGATACTCTTGTTCAACTTTGATAGGATGCAGTTTACACAGTATTGTGCTTTGAAACTGTACCTGATGCATAATGGGCAAAATCAAAACAATTGTTGTAATACGGTTTGACAGTTCCAGTTGTGTTTCAAGATTATTAAGAACTGTCGAACCGTATTACAACAATTGTTTTGATTTTTGGCAATTTAGATTTTGCCTATTAAGCAACATTCACAATTTCAAAGCACAATACTGTGGAAACTGTTTGGACAAACGTATGAAATATATACTCGTATATCATTATAATCAGAAAAAGGCTAGAATTTCAAAAAAGCGAAATATACAGGGTGTTCTATTTAAAAAAACATAAGTTTGATTTGTATCTCCGAAATGTGAGGTGCAATTTTTTTTTTGAATAGTTCGTCGAAATCGCTAGAAAATTTCCTGCAACTTTGATTGGTAGCATTTTTTCTAGGTAAAAAAAAACAAAAAATTAACAGAGGTAAAATGTGTGTGTGTAAGAAAGAGGTGTGGATTCGGAAGTTTCCATTAGCCACAGAAGATCCATGTATTCAGGAAATGAAGATATGCTTCATATTGATACTGCAGCCTTCCGTAAAAGAAAGCTACAATAGCATCATAAATATCTTTATTTTCCGAATTTAAAAGTGAAACAATATTCGTAGGAAATTGAACATCCAGAGCTTTCAAATGGTTTTCAAATTCCTTTGTTATATGTGAGTGATCGGAGCAAGCAAAGAAAATATGATTCAAGTCGCCCATCAGAGAGGAATTGTCACATGGGCAGTATGGGTTGTCTTTAATCCCTATTTTAAAAAGATGTGTTGGGAAACATCCGTGGTTCAGTTTAAGACGAGTATGTACCTAATTGTTAAATTGGGGAGTGAAGGATGAATTAGGGAGTACGGGTTCTTTGTAGACTTAACATATTCTATCCATATTTTTTCCCATTTCTTTCTAATGTTTTGTTTTTGAGTTTGAATAATATCATTATTTGGTAATGCCGTAAGTTTGGTGGCCTCTTTAGCCACCTGGTCTACAATCTCATTTCCTATTATTCCAACATGGCCCTTTGTCCCGATAAATGTTACTGTTGTCTGTTTTTGGTTGAGACTGTTTAAGAGAGTTTTTATATTGCCTATTATGGTATTAACAGAGGTAAAATGTTACGTGCAAAACCCTGTACATGCTCTTTCAATAAAAAAAAGTATTACCTAATGGAAAATGGAATTATGTTTTTCACTATTATTAGATTAAGAAAAATATTTGTAAATCAATTTGAGATATTCCGACGAAATTTCATAACTTCATCTGTGTCAGCTCATAGTTGAATCATATCGATCAATAAATAATGGGGTATCCACTGTAAACAAAATATTGCAGTGAATATTAATAAAATTACGAATTTTATAACTTATCGAGTTCAATAATATGTTTTTTAAATTTAAAAATATTTCTCCAGAGGCGGCTGAAACAATGAAAAAAGCGAATTTGTTAAAAACAAATGAACAATCCATATTAAATTTAAAAAATTAGTTTAATTACGACAGTCCAATCGTTTATTTTCTTCGGTACTCTGAGGACTGACAGTTTATTTAAATTTTTGTCAACAAATAATGTATAATCATTTTTTTCATTTGTTTTCTTAAGTTTCCTTTCCCTGCAGTCTAGTCAAAACTAAAGCCCAAAATAAGTCTGCGACAGCATTACTAAAACATTCAAAATGTACTTTTTACGTTAAAACAGAGTACATAGGTACACATAACTCTGTTTTTTTAAATATGTCCAATTTTTGAATTTTAGTTTCTTAGCATACTATCAAATTTTCGAAAAAGATATTTCTTTCTCAAACCGTCGTTTTTTACCGAACGTAGGTTGAATGGACTACTAACACAAAGAGGATTAGTGTCGTTGTTAACAATTACGCCTGACACTGTTATCCCGAATCATTTCTATATTGGCGCAAGAAGAGCAAATCTACCTTCACCATTCGTACACAGCAGTAATAACTTATATTAACGCCCCAGAATGGCTATTAGAGACATTAGAGTTGACTTTAGGAGCTACATCTGCTCTAAAGGTATGTTATCTGTTATCACATGCTCTACCACAGAATTCAATATGTTGGCCATACAACATACACCTCAAAACAAACTTATAAAATGTATGAAACTATGAAAGGTAGGTAACTGTTTCATTAATATTTATAATTTCAAAGTAGATGTATGTTGAGTTGCCTGCTCACTCCATTTGATTCCTAATATTATGTTCTAACATGATGGACTCGTTCAATCTAGAACTTTAAAGAAATTGTTACCCAACAGTTAAATCGAGGTCTTTGCAGCCAATAATGCACTTTTTCAATTGTTCTTCATTCAACACTCAGTTGTTATTATTATATGTTGACGTCACAAACCGTTATGCAATAGCACCCCATATATCTTGTCACATGTCACATCATGCGAAGGTATAAATCGGTCACCATACAAATACTAATCATGAACCGCCACTGTGTATTTCCATTTAAATTTGGGGTTGCTAAGCGACTGCTTAGCAAACAAGCAAACAATAATAATATAACTGTGAGCACTTACAAGTTTGTTGTGATCCACAATTCATCATTGTTGGAAGTTTCAGTTAGTGTCATTTTACTTTAATAAAATGAATTTTGATTTGGAAGATCCATTAGGAAGTGATGATAGTTTTTTTGAAGAACCGAAGGCCATAACTAAGCGCGCAAGTATTACAAAAACAACTGAGAGAAAATCGATCGAAAATTTATTTAACATCACTGACAGTGATACAAAAGAAAATGTAGACAATGATACAGTAGGGCCCGAGAATATAGTTAGATCTAAAAATACTGTTACTTTCGAGGAGCCTGCAACAAAACATGAATTAAATCCAAAAGCTGTAACTACGGATATTTTTAATAAAACTCAAAAGAAAAATGAGGATTGGTTAGGTGAAGCCGATATGCCTGATAAAAAAATAAAGAAAACCGATTTTTTGGAAGACATTTTATCCGTCCGTCCGACGTCCAAAGACAAAAAAATTACTTCCTTTGAAGATATCTTAAGGGAGAGCAAAATAAGCACTCCTGCTAAAACATCTGTTCAATCAAAAGAGCCCCCTACTCCGACAGAGACGAAATCAAATTTTAGTTTATTGTCGAATTCATCTAGAGAAAAAAGAAGAATGCGGCGAGGTTCTTCAACAGCAATAGAAGATACTTTAGGCTTATTTGGAGATGAGTATCAATCTGGTGATTTTTACAGTAAAGATACAAAAGAAACAGGTTTTAAACCAACTGGAACAGATTTTCAAACTAAACCTGCGAGTGCTTCAGACAAAGGTAATAGATTTAGTTTCTATTATGTGCATTAACCATTAATTACAATTAGTATTAGTAGTATATTAAACACCAAAGTTGAGAAACAACTACTATAGCCAATCTTCTGTGGCTACAGGACCATAGTCCATTGCCATTCCCCCCACACACACACACACACACAACTACTATAATAGCCGAGTGGCGCTTCGCACCTCGTTGTACATGTTGCGAGGGTATAATAGAAGAGCCAACCTTGTTATATGTATATACTATTTTTTTCATCACTAGCACTTTAAATTCTATTATTTAAGGACTTTTATATTTATAAAATAAACAGTTCGATATTAATTTTTGGTCGTTCATCCACGGAAATTAATTACCCTGCATTTGCGAAAATTTTTCATTTTTTTTTGACATTTGTATTTTATTATAGGCGTTCCAGACTGGCTTGGAGGGTCGCTATTAAGTTCCATTAAACCAGATACAGAATTTGCTAAGCAACCTGAAAGGGATGTTGTTAAAGGTAATGTTGAAAAAGATACAAAAGAAGTTGTAGTTGCAGAACAGAAAGATAAACCAACAGTTGTTCTAGAAAAATCGAAAGACGATAATTTATCAACAGATTTAAAACATCAGCATATAAATAGTGAATTGCAAAATACTTATGCATCTTTACAGCAACAAGAAACATTTTTATTGATTTCAATTCAGTTAAAGAAATATGAAGAAAATTTGGAAGCTATCAGACGACAACAACAAGAAATATTAGGAAAACAAGAACAGCAGTTTAATTCATTACTTGACAAGTATATAGTAAAACAACAAGTCATCGAAAATAATGTTAGACTACAACAAGAACGAATTAATAACCATCTACAGATGTTGGTTTCTCATCCATTTGGTAGTTCTGATTCAAACAATCCTGTAGGTGAAAAGACTAAACATGCCAATGAAAACTCAAATTATACTGAAGATATGATACAAACTTTAAAACAAAGACACAATGAAGAACTCTTTATATTGGAAGAATCCTATAAGTAATGCATATATATTTTTACAATACTTACATTGCTGAACATATAAATTTTGGGTACCTATTTTATATTTCTAAAATTATTCATTGGAGTAATACCGGCATGGGAATGTATTTTTAAATATTAATTGAGATAATGATCTAGTTAATCTCTATCAATATAACAAACATTATATCTGGGTTCGTTTAAGAAGAATGCATTAGTTTGCCTGATATTCAAGTTTAATTTTTTGCACAATTTTTTGTAAATATTTTCGGATGCTCCCTAAATCGTTTTTCAAAAATAGCAGATATCTGATAACTTTTTACATCTGCTAACCTTTAAAATGTATTGCATATGTTGAATACGTTTCTACTCTATAGATTCTTATGAATCATGCAATTCAATTACTTAGTTCATAACTCTTTATTAATTCTGATCAGTGATCAGTTTACTACATGGGATGTTGTGAATGTGGAAGACTAGAGAAGGTCATTATGACCTTTTCTTGAAACAAAGAAAAACGTTTGATGTTCCAAAAATATAGAAATATTCAAAATCACTGTATTTCAAATTAAATAGTCGAAAGAATGATGAATGAATGAGCAAATCATGAAAACGGAACTTACAGAGCAATAGGTACATTTTAGTGTTTTATTAAAAATCTCACTCAGATCAAAAGTTACAACTGATAATTTATTTATATAAGTATAAATTATTTTCAGGAAACAAATTTCTCTTTTAGAAAAGTCCACAGAGACTATAGAGGAACGATTGAAAAACGAAATAATAAATATTACTAAATCTTTCGAGGAGAAAATTGATAATATTAATAAAAATTACAATGAAGAAATAACATATTTTAAAGATAGAATAGATAATATAAAGGAACAACACAATAATGAAATTGAATTAATAAAAACAAATCATAATCGCGTTTTGGATGAGATGAAAGCAGAATATTCAGCTCAAATCGAATACATGAAACAGTTTAAAAAACAAGAGAACGAACTATTAAACGATGGTAATGTTTATTCCCAAAAATTGGACGCTAGTATTGAAATTCTTGACAGTAATACCAAATCCCTCCACGTTTTTCAAGAAAAAATGATTAGTAATTACGATATTCTCTCGATTGCTAGAGAAAAATCCATCGAAACGAAAGAAAAGGAAATTATTCGTAAGTTACTAATATTTTATTTTGGAGGCTCTTTTTAAGTCTTAATTTGCTAATTTGTATTTTATGCCATCGTCATGTCCATGTCAATGATGTACAAAAAGTAATGTTTTGTGAGTAATTAAAAATCTTACTTTTCGTGATCTTAATATTATGAAACACGAATATCTGTAAAAATCTTTTTTTGGATTACATTACTTCTCGAAGGGGTAAAAAGTGCCAGAATGGGTTGATCAGTGTGAAATCATGACATATTCAAAGTACTATAGATTTGTTGATTTTTATAAATGTAGTTATTACATAATAAAAGCATGTAAATTGTAATTATACCAGCGACGAATAGAATTAGATCAATATGACGTTGCTATTACAATTACAAGGCTTAAAATAGCAACGACATTCCTGGAGTAATGGTACTTCTTTGTTTCGCGATTTGACTTGGTAGATCATCCAATTTCCCTCTAAGTTGAAACAACAACCAACGGAAATTTTAATTTTTAATAAATTGCCCAACTGTCAAATCTGTTACATTATATTTTACTTTTATTTAGTGATGCGTAATGCCTTAGAAAAATGTAGGGAAGCAGCTGAAAACGAAAGATCACAATTACTAGCCCTAATTCGAAATTTAGAAACTAAAATTGCCGAACAAAATAATAATGCTCGAGAGGACAGATGGGCGTTACAACAAGCTTCAGCAACTTTAGTGGCAAGGGCAGCAGCTTTGGACAGAGAAGGAGAATATAACAGAAATATAATTGAAAGAGAGCGTGACCAACTGAAGGTATGGTTTTAATTAGATAGATAGTTGAAATGAGGCATGATGATAGTTGACTTGGGAAAATTTGATTTGAATACATATTTTGTTCAACTGCGCCAAATCCAATATGTTGTTGGTCTGTCTATACAATACTATACATATATGATATATGTATGCTAATTTAAGGATGTTTGACAATTGACAGGAATAATTAGATATTTTTGGAAGTATTTGATTGGTTCAACTTAAGGACCAATCACATTTAGCGTTATCTCAATAGACTCCATTAGTTGTGACGTCAAGACTCCCACTTCTACTGGTATAAAAGTTTACGGCCGAAACTGTAATACGGGAATTACTCCAGGAAACGTAGGCTCAAGGTGGAAAACTATATAGGATTTGATTTTTATTTTTTTTTATACTGATCTTGGGATGCTCAATTTGGGTCTGAGTTTGTGGGACACAGCTGTCCCCGGAACATCCCCATCCACCCCACCAAAGGGCTTTTTTTGCTTTTTGCTTTATATGGAGCTTCCGGTGCATGCTATCGCAAAAGTACCTATATTGAAAATTAAAGAGGAATAAACAGTGTACAATATGAGCCATGTTTGGTTGTTGTACGTCAAACTGTTTCTTTGCACGGGCACCTCAAAGTTGGCCCTCCCTTTGAAATAGACACTTCGTAATTTTTTTATTGTGGCTCACAGACAATACTAATTAAAAATAAAACATATGGCAGTTTATCACTGATAAATACCTGATTTTTTGGTATATATCTGTTTTTTCTGACATTGCTCTTTTTCGAGATACAGGGTCGTCCATCCTAAAATTCACTCCATCGTATCACCGGGGTTGTTCATATAGGATAGTTCAAAATTTATGGTATTATAGACTTTAACGTGCTGTTTGAAAACACGTATCAGACGACCAAATTTTTTCGCCGGAACTACCCCTTAACCTAAAAAAAGCGTTTTTAGGTTAGGTTTTTCTTTAATATTCGCTCTTCAGGGCACTCTATGAGAAATCGTCACGTATTGTTGTATACTCGCTTATATAGTTTATGTATAGGTTTCATAATTATTTTTTTTTACAACACCCTGTATTCGAAATTTTTTTTTTATAGAGGGTTCTAAAAAAAATATTTTTTTAACGTTTTCTAATACGCATATGTTTTTACTATATGCCATCTACTTTGTATATCTCTATATGGTTTGTTAATTAGACTACCCCTTCACCCCAAAATCGATACCGCGGCGTAACAGTTTATCAGAAAATCACATTATTCATGTTATGCACATATTCTATACGCATGTATGTATTGCAAACGTTTTCCTCAAATATTTTCTCTGAGGGTTATTAAAAACAAATATTCTTTTACCACCTTTTAATACACATATATTATGTAGCGACTATGTACAGTATTCTTCTGTTCTAAGTGTATTTACGACAGAAATACATTGACAATGAGTAAACGTTACTTATGCTGACTGTACTCCTTTCCACATCACCTGAGAGGTAGAGTATTTGGCGCGTTTTTTTTAATTGTGGTATCCCCATTAAGCCTACTCCACAGCGATAAATCGTCCCCGTTAATAAAACTTGCGTCGCTTAATTCCGGAAGGACCCGGTTGCGCTACGTCCTCTTCGAAATCAATGTCAAGTTCGTCCACATCTTCTGTAACGTCCGCATGGCCGATCAGTTGTTCATCGTCGTAGTCCTCTTCCACATTAATTTCGATTTCTGGCATGTTTGTACAGCCTTCGTTGCAATTTGTGCAAATACTTGAGCAGTTTAAGCCTGCTTTACGACACCCGCACGCGCGACGACAGTCCTTCTTGCATTTGCAGGAAATAAGTCTCAGCAATTGTGACTGTAGTGTAGACACAAGAAGGACTGTAAAAAAAAATAATTATGAAACCTATACATAAACTATATAAGCGAGTATACAACAATACGTGACGATTTCTCATAGAGTGCCCTGAAGAGCGAATATTAAAGAAAAACCTAACCTAAAAACGCTTTTTTTAGGTTAAGGGGTAGTTCCGGCGAAAAAATTTGGTCGTCTGATACGTATTTTCAAACAGCGTTGAAGTCTATAATACCATAAATTTTGAACTATCCTATATGAACAACCCCGGTGATACGATGGAGTGAATTTTAGGATGGACGACCCTGTATCTCGAAAAAGAGCAATGTCAGAAAAAAAAGATATATACCAAAAAATCAGGTATTTATCGGTGATAAACTGCCATATGTTTTATTTTTAATTAGTATTGTCTGTGAGCCACAATAAAAAAATTACGAAGTGTCTATTTCAAAGGGAGGGCCAACGTTGAGGTGCCCGTGCAAAGAAACAGTTTGACGTACAACAACCAAACATGGCTCATATTGTACACTATTTATTCCTCTTTAATTTCCAATATAGGTACTTTTGCGATAGCATGCACCGGAAGCTCGATATAAAGCAAAAAGCAAAAAAAAGCCCTTTGGGGGGGGGGGGGGGGGGTGGATGGGGATGTTCCGGGGACAGCTGTGTCCCACAAACTCAGACCCAAATTGAGCATCCCAAGATCAGTATAAAAAAAATAAAAATCAAATCCTATATAGTTTTCCACCTAGAGCGTACGTTTCCTGGAGTAAATCTGACCCGTATTGCGTTGTCCATAAGGTCTATAATATATAGTACTAAAACATTTGGGCGAGTTGCTTTATTCACCGGTGGATCCATCAGATGTGTTTTATTTCGTTCTATCTTCGAGGTTAGAACGAGATAAAACACATCTGGTGGATCAACCGGTGAATAAAGCAACTCGCCCTTAATATGTAAAGCGGCGGAAGCTTCCTCCAATAGGAATAAAGAATGCAAAAATTCAAATTATGAGTTTGCAGCGCTAACTTCAAAATTAATTCATGTTCGATCATTTTGACAATGAACTTGACTTGACGTTTAACTTAAGTGTTCTCTCAGTTTCAAATCTATTCTACTATTTTTTCTAATAAACTCGTTTTTGTGCTTAATTTCAAATGTGGGTTTGTGCTTTGCACCTGAGTGTGATCATATAAATAAAACTGGATGTAAAATGTTTAGTTTCCCAAAGGATTCCAAATTAAAATAAAATAGGTAAAGCTATAATGTGTAATGTGTATGTTAGTTTGATTATCGTTTCTTAAATATGGGGATATGTAAATTGTAAAGACAAAATAATGCTTAAATACCTACCTGTGCCTTCTTTAATATCCTATATTTTTTTAAATATGTTTAATTGATTTTTATTGTATTATTGACACCAAGAGAAGAGGTCATAAAGTTTGCGTCAGCGACACTGGACTAACGACAGCAGCAGTGTAAACTTTTATTTTAATATTGATTTATTATATTAATAATAAAGTTTTCGTATTACTTTATACTTCCGTATATTTTCCGATATCTTGTGCACGATAAATGATAACTGAAAGTTCTTATATATTTCTTCCACAGGAGAAATAAAATAAAACTCCAGGCCATGTTTCTATACCAAAAAATGTAGCCTTATGCACATATTATGCATTAAGGGTCAATTTCCAGTGAGATTGAACGCAACCCGTCTGTCATGATAGTAGTACGTACGGTTGCATAATTATGTGACGTCACACTAATGCGGTCCATTCCCAGTTAGCACAAAATGTCCGTGGGATGTCCATATATGAGCATTTACGTTCCATATGGGATCGTCGCGGCAAAATGTCCCTCGGACGTTCCAAGGACTGAAATATCCCACGGAAACATCCCTGGGACTTACCGTCAGGGACGTCCCTGTAGAGTATATTAAGAAAATCCTTGGGATGTCCCAAATAGTGAAACAACCCAGGCTAACGTCCCAAGGACTTAAGGACTTGGATATTTAATTCTGGGTAAGGTATTTTCTAAAAAAACAAATATATAATGCACATATGCTCAATCACAATTGACGGTCGAAAATATTGAAAACTATTTTTTAAACCTAAAAATATTGTTATTTTGGAGTGATAATGTTTTTATTAAATAAATATTATATCAGGATTCATTCAACAAAAACAAAGAGTAGAATAAGTATAAAAATGTGGAAACAATCTAGTTTTTAATCGTTTAATCTGATATTCAGTATGTTTGGTATTATGTATACCTAATATTAGAATTACTATTAAAAGTTTTTCTTCTGTGATAAAGCAAACGATTGGTAAACAAATTTTCAAGTTCTGTTTGGGTTCTCAAATATTTTAAATTTGCCGCCGCTTAATAAATGTAACGGACCAAGCAGAGCCCAGAACCAATCCAGGGCAAGGATAAGAAGGAGACTGGAGAAAGAGCAATATGGCTGCGTGCATGTTTTGTTTGGGGTTTGGGTGTTTGGTGTCTTTTTGGTCTGGTGTTTTGTTAAAAGTTAAGTGGTCTTTTACAGATTGATTATTGTATTCTTTTACGCTTCATTATGCCTATTAATTTGTGATGTTCCTTTGAATAAATGATCAGTATTCCTGTAAAGGGTTATTTGAACTTTTGATGCGACATTGACACTGAAGTAGATCCTCAAATACTTATTATACTGAACTTGACCCACATTTCGCCAACCAAGTTGACATCATTGGGAGGTGATAAACAGTTTTAAGCATCTGCCAATGATGCCATGTTGGCCAAGCTCGTGACTGTAATAAACTTTTTGGTATTTGTGAAAATAATTTCATTGTCAATTAGTATTTTATTTTGAATCCAGTTGGATGTAGGTTTTATATCTGGTATGCTATTAGAGCATGTCCTTGTCAGGTCCTAATATTGTCCAAACACGACCTGAAAGGACGTTGTTGGGACGTGACAGGGATATCCTGAACAGTCCCAAACGGCTTGCGCTGGGACGTCCCTACTTTGTTTTGGGATGTCCCTGGGATGTTTCAAATGTTCTGGCTTGATGTTTTTGGGACGTCCCAGGAACAGCCTTGTGTTATCTGGGAATTGAATCTCTACAGATCCGTTCATCTACGGACATAGATGCAATATATCCAGATGATGTTTGTCCACTGGTAGAAGTCAAATGTCTGATGGGAATATTGCTAAGGTTGTCACTCACTTCGTCTAGTCCGAGCAAAAAGTGATCGGAGTGAATACCTCATGATTGACGCCGTTGACGGTTTAAAATTATTTTCTCCCGTTTCTCGTGTTTTCTTTTCTTTAATGTCCGGCAAGACTTGGGTAAATGGGAATGGCTGAAATTTTATATAAATCGAGTCATAGTCGGTCGATGGCCAAGGAGCCTCGTAATACGACCCCTGGGGTTGATTCTACCCTGCCAGGGGAATCAGGCGATAGGAAATTGATTTTCACTCCTCTTTATATTGTCAAAGTGGGATGCAATAAAAAATATGTAGACATAATAAAAATATGTTTGTCAAAGTTTTTAATTTTTAATAAAACAGGTACATATTTATAGATATATAAATGGAATACTCTTGGCAGTGCATTAATTTAACTCAAGTCTTGCCGAGCATTAAAGAAAGGGAAACACGCGAAAGGGCCAAACGCCTCTGATAGTCTTTTTTTCATTATCAGCATGCTCGGAAACGGGGGAAAACATTGAAACCAGACGGAGAATGAAAACCCTCTTTCCACCTTCTAGGAGGGTAGAATTAACCCCCAGGGGTAGTCACGGTAACCCCCCTTGTATTATCCTCCACTATTGATCAAACCCCGCTTAAATTTCCATTAATATCTGCGCCGGCAAACGTGTGTACGAGGAAACCGAAAATAGGGGTGGTTTTTGACCGTTTGAGGGGATACGCAAGTTAAATTAGAGTAGGCTTTGGAAAATCTGAATTCTAAATTCAAAATATACTCACTGTACAGCAAGAATTTCTGGAATAGTTGTATATAATATACCTACATACAAGTTTTGTCTATAGTTTCTATAGTTTTCAATAATGTATTATTTTATTTATTTTTAGACTTTAAAGGAATCCTTACTGGCAGAACAAGAAAAAATTATTTTGCAACTGACAGAAGAAAAATTATTACTAGCTACAGAAAAGGCACGATTCGAAACTTCGAGTAAATTAACTAACAGTTATGAATCAGAACGAATTAAAGTTGAAGCGGAAACAGCTATTCAAGTAGCGAAAGATCTTACGGTGAAAATTAACCAAGAACGTGACCATTTAGTTCGTCAGAAAAACGACGTGGAAATGTTAAGGAGAAAACTAGCTGAACGTGAAAAAGAATTAGAAGACAAAGAAATAGAGCTGGAATATTTAACTCAGAATACCCAGAAAAAGATAAATGAAGACAAAAGGATTATAAATGAAGCAAAAAAATTAGAAAATAAATACAAAGAACGTCTACAAGAATTACAAAACCAATGGATATCTTTATCAGATAGAGAAAAAAAGTTGGCCGAAGAAAAAGTACTACTGTCCAAGGAAAGATTGGCTCTTTATACAACAATGAAACAAGCTAAAACGTGCGTGTTGTGTAATGCGAATAGTCCATCAGTAGTACATCATGATTCTTATCAAACTATTCATACTCAGGACCATGTGTCGAAGAATAAGGTACGTAATAAAAATTTAGTGAATTTAAGGATAATTTGAATTGTGTTAACATGGCTATGAATATAATAGTTTTAAAGAAAAATTTAAAGCATAACTAATTTTTTTGGTATAACTAACGGATAGGTAACCACAATGTATATACGAGTATTATACGTCCTTAAAAATTTATACATTCGTTGAGACAAAAAATCAAAATTTAGGAAATGTACACAGTAAGTTTATTTTCCAAATAGACCAATTTGTGTTTGAAACAGACATACCGGGTGTAAACCAATAGTGGGCCACCCCTCGTTTTTTAAGATATCGGGATAAAATTTTGTATGGTGAAATTAGGTAAGATTTCCAACTTATTGAGACCTATCCGCCATATTTGTCACCTCCGGTTTCACCGGAAATGGCCCCAATAGTCTTTTCTAAATGGACCAGCCTGCATGTTTTTACATTTTTGAAATAAAGATCACATTTTGGATACATTTATACTATTTTGAACAATTTATACAGGGTTGCTGTCAACCTAGATGGCTGCGAATATGTTAAAATTATTTTTGTTCCAATGTAATTCATATAAAAAATAGGAAAACGACAATATGTTCAATAATACATTATACAGGATGCTCTAAACTCATTGATATCACATTTTTCAAAATAACTCTTTTTTAAAAAATAGTATGATATGGGCCACCCGGATATTCAGAAAGCTCTAATTAGTAGGGGTTAAACGGTACCAAAAGTTCCGTAATGTGTAATCGTTACCGGCAGGAATGACAATTTTTCTTAAGAAATTTATGATTCATATCTAACGTCAATTAAATTTTGATCAACCCTGTATATTTGTGTTAATATTTTATGATATGCAATAAGAATGAGCCAGAGGCCCATTCTGATTTACACAAATATACAGGGTTGATCAAAATTTAATTGAACTTCGATATAAATCATAATATTCTTACGAAAAATTGTCATTCCTGCCGGTAATGATTACACATTACGGAACTTTTGGTACAGTTTAACCCCTACTAAATAGAGCTTTCTAAATATCCGGGTGGCCCATATCATAATATTTTAAAAAAATTAGTTATTTTGAAAAATGTGATTTTAATTAGTTTATTTAGAACACCCTGTATGATGTATTATTTGACATATTTGATGTTTTCGTATGTTGTATATGAATTACATTGGAACAAAAATAATTTTAACATATTCGCAGCCTTCTAGATTGACAACTAAAATTCGGATTATTTTTGTGCAACCCTGTATAAATTGTTCAAAATAGTATAAATGTATCCAAAATGTGATCGTTATTTCAAAAATGTAAAAACATACAGGGTGGTCCATTTAGAAAAGAATATTGGGGCCATTTCCGGCGAAACCGGAAGTGACAAATATGGCGGATAAGTCCCAAAAAGTTGGAAATCTTTCCTAATTTCACCATACAAAATTTTATCCCGATATCTTTTAAAAACAAGGAAGTTACAGGGGTGGCCCACTATTCGTTTACTCCCGGTATAGTAAAACATTGCACATTGAGGATTGACTGGGATGTGCTATTCGCGCAGCGAAAGAACGATCGTCACTGAATGTAGCGCTCTCCTTGTCTTGTAGTACATTCATTTTTTGAATTTTAAATAGAATGCTGAATTGTTTTTGCTGATATCTGAATGTTGCCAGAAGTATAAAAGCAGATGTTTTTAAAAATCCGTTTCAAAATGAATGAAAATAAAAAATTACTTATTTTAAGAAAAAAAAGTCTATATAAAAATATGCGGCCTTGATTTCGAGATACAAAGCCTTAAACGACCATAATAATTAAATTATTTTTCGATTAGTACAAAATCCATTTACTGTAAGAATCTTTAATTTGTATTACTCAGGCCTACAAAATTGGGGGTGTTTTTTTTTTATTTTTGTAGGTTGACCGCAGAAATTCCATACAATGTAACCAATATCAATATTAAACATTATTAATCATTACATTCTTCATTGTCATCGACGATTTTTGGGTTTTCTTGGATTTTCTCAGCAGTTTCTTCTTGAAAATTTTCTTCATAATTTTCTATTTCTTCTTGTAATGGCACACACACGAGACACTTGTAGCACCAAAAATAACAGGAATATGAGCAGATATATACAGGGTTATTCACGGAAAGCGGGTATTAGACGTTTCTCGGGATCAGTCGAGTGTAAAACCCTTGTATAAATAGATATACAAGGGTAAAACTTTGAATATTCCTATACAGAGGTTTATGGGTATGGCAGATCTAACGAAAATATTTTCAACTTTGTGTCACTTCCGCTTATTTAAGTATCACCAAACTTTGTTATTTGAAATGGAACATGCATATTTGCATTCCTCATAAAATTTTAGCTTGCGTTTGTGTACCATGCATAATGTACCCTTAAATCTACTATTTTCTGAGATAATTGGATAATGTTTATCGAAAAGGAACCATACACCAATTTGTCATTTTGAGTAATTGACCGTCAAAGATTCAGACTACCTGTAAAATTAATCCTTAATTATTTCATAAATCTTTTAACGTTGTTATTAAGGAAATATTAAAATATTAATTTATATGTAATGTGGTAGCCCTACTAATAGTAATATTTATATAAGTTTTTAGCTATTTTTGGTGGATGGTTCCTGTTCAATAAATAGATAAAAATATATTTTTTAATTTAAAACAGTACCAAGTTACATTTTGGTCATTGGTTCCTTTTGTGGAATAGTTCTATTTAAATTAAACAATATTAATTTACTCTACGAAAAACTTACATATTTTTTTAACGCTATAATAAAGCTAAACAGAACTAATACATAATCATCTTATTTTATTCGTCTACGTCTATTTGGAAATCTAGTGTTTGACCAAATCCATCTATATCATCTTCAAAATCTTGTACACTGCCTACTTTATAAAAATGCCTTGCATCCAAAGGTATAAAGCGTACCTACTCAATGATTTAATGTCTCCGCATTTTTTTTCTGATATTGGTTTTCCTTCCGGGTATAGTAATTTTAATTTCTCGAGTTCATTTGTAGATTTTCTACCTCGTACAGGTTTAGAAATGTCAATTTCTTGATAATTCCCCTCAACAGCATGTGTTTTTTTTTAAGAAAATTGAATAAGGGTTACTTTTCTCACGTCTTTAGTTTTTAACCAACTAACTTTAGTCTTTTCAATACTAATTTTTCTGTTAGATATTCGTTTTTCAATCTCCTCTGTTGAAAAAAAGTCTTCTGATTCCATAACCTGCACAACAAAACGATTATTTCTTTTAGAATTCTCTATTATTAATTTAAAGTCATCTATTGTGTAAATTCGAACTTGATATTTGAGGGCCCGCTCAATTTGGCTAAAATCTGTGTCATTTGGCAGGAAACTGTGCCCTGAGATATTTCAAATAAATAGTTTTTAAAGTAGGATGATTAATTAAAATATTTTTCAAAAGTAGCACAATTTTTATGTTGCGGTTTTGCCCGCCGCAACTATCGGACCAAAGTATTAATTCTTCAACTCCTTGTTTTAGATGTAAGTCAATAAACTTTTTGAGACATGAGCCCACTTCTTGGGCACCTCTGCCTGCCATTCCTTCTTTCCAAATGAACGCATATGGCATATTTGTTGATACGGAATGAATTCCTTCATTATAAATATTCAGTTGTCTTTTGTAGTACACAAGGTTGGTTGGAAGTTTAGGTAAACCTAATACTTTTTCCATATCGTAACAGAGAGTCTCCAAAATTGGATTGGTGTTTGCTTCTTTTATATCCTTTTTCATTTGAGTTCTAGCTAAATTTGCATTTTCAAGGTGTTCTTCATGTGCAGCTTGCACTTTCTGTCTAATGTTTTCATCTGAAAAGTTCTTAGCCTGAGTATTAAACAAATCACATTTATTGCATGTATCTTTTATGGGGGGTTTCCTTCTTAAATTGAAATTTTGATAAAATATGCGCTTAAATGCCGTAAAACTAACTTTTGCATTACCTTCTTCGCTGTATAACTCATACATTTTCCTCTCGGTTACATCATGTGCCAAAAATTTTGATTGTTTCTCCTCGTGCATAATGTGATATGTAAGTGGGAAATTTATTAATGTGATCAATTATTTTTTGGATTGTTACCTCATCAATTTTCTTTTTGCCACCAAATTTTCCACGCTCATCTTTTAAGCGACTCTCACGAACTTTAGCCAATGCAGAGTTTATACGTTTTGTGGATACTTGGTAGGTATAGATGTACATATTTCGACAGATATTCGTATTCCCAAGCTGGTAAATTCTGGTATAAGACTTTCCTGGGCCATTTTTTGCGCGTTGTCTTTTTACCGGGTTTTCTTTAACTGTTGCCGCAATAAATCCCGTTTGAGAATCGTATGATGCCAGAGCCCAGAACTTTTTGAAAAGTGTTTCTCTGAATTGTTCTGTTACTTTATCATTGCATCGCTTTGGGCAATTGCATTTGTAGTTAAAGAACTGTTTGCTTTCTTTTATTTTTCCCTTGACGGTGTAATGGGTCAAGTTTGAGTCTTTAAATTTTTTTCTCGTTGGAAACATCTGACCAGGATATTTATTATTTCTACCTTTTTTTGGACGTCCTTTCCACATTTTCCTTTCATCTTGTAGTTTCTGATTTCTTTCGATTTCCTCAGCGGCCATTAAATCATCCGAAGTCAATTCAGTATCACTCGCTTCAGAACCAGTGCTAACATTATCCTCTGGATTGAAAACGCTTTCATTGCTACTGTCTTCTAATTCCTCAATGTTACTTTCTGTTTCTTCTGTAATAGCCTCTGAAGTATGTATATTTGAACTACATGGCTCACTAATATCATTCTCTATAGTAGTACAGTCTAAATCATAATTATTATTAACTGTGGTTTTATTTTGACTTTTTCCATTAGAAGATTGCGTATCTTGTATAATGTCTATTTCTTTAGCAACTAGACACATTTCAATTACGTTCTCAGTTGCTTTGTATGGAGGAAAATAATTTATGGGTCTTGATTCATCCTCTTCACAAACTTCTTCTAATTGTTGATCACAATTATTATTATTGTAATTGTTTGGCATTAATATAACGTCATGTAATCGGAAACCTGAGTCTGCTGGAGTGATTGAGGCTATTTCTTTCATAGATGTTTCCAAAATTTTATCATACTTTAGATCTTCTGGTAATTGCACAGAAGTGGGAACTTCGATTAATATGACGTTCTCTAAATCAGTCTTGATTTCTTGCTGGCAAATATTGTATATTGCATCTAAAGGTTCAATCTCGTTTGAATTGAATAAAATTTTCCCGGAATCATCTTTCGATAAATGTATATTATTTGAACTACTGTTATACCCAGTTATATTATCAGGTGGTACAATCTAGAAAAAAAAATTTGCTTCATTTTGGTGATTGTATGGATCTGTGACATTTACAGTCAATAAACAGAATTGTAATTTACCTGTATTATTATTGTTAAAACAATAAAATAATAAGAACTCCCTAGAGCAATTCTTAATCCGTAATAAAATGTTTTATTGAAATAACGTAGTGAGCCACCATGGTGCGCCATTTTAAAAAAATTAGTTATTCTGAGTGTTTAAGATCTTATAACACAAATGCCATACGACATAATATCATAATTGTATTTTTTGATTATATATAATTATTGAAGCAAAACAAAAAAATTTTTGGGGTCACGGCCGCCTATAGATGAAGATGAATTAAATTTGTTCCTAAAAATATGTCATTAATATGTAAATGACCTCCTGAATGAAAATGAAAATGAAAATGTAAAAATATATAGGGTGTTCTATTTGAAAACAAAAAAGTTAGTGTGATTTCCGGTGAAACCTGAAGCAATAAAAATTGATAAATCGGCCGAAATAATGCATACCTATTTAGCCGTTATTTGACGTGCCTAAATTTGAAGTTCATATCTTGTAAAACCAAGAAGATCGGGGTGAGCGTCATTTCGTGGTCACCTGGCCCCTCTGTATACGTATATAACCGATATTTTGTATTATAGATATTAACTAAAAACGCCATATACAGCATGTCCCACTTTTAATGGCCCCCCCCTTCAGAACTCAGTTATTAGTTATTCAATTTTAACCAAATTTGGATTGGTGTCAATGACCTTCGGTGTGATCTTTTTGAATTAAACAAAATTTATTTTTGTCAGTGGCGTGCATTTTTATTAAGAAAAAAGGGGTCGCTTTTTCGAGAAGTCATATTAGGCATTTTTTTACAGAAAAACTAATACAAAATTATTAATCAGCATGCTTTAGAACCCCCATGCCGAAAATTTCACAACATTTTGATTAAGGGTTTCCGAATAACGGGCCCAGTAAAATACATTTTTTCAATCGTAAATAATTGACAGCTTGAAAACTTTCTTTATTTTCATTTTAAATTGATTTACTCTATCTCCCCATGCCTTCAAAAGTTCCAAAAGCTGCAAGCGAAAATTTTTCATTGGACGATAAAAAAATATTTTAACCGGTCCTGTATTATTTGGGCATTAAGTGATAAAAAATGATCTTATGTGATAATAGATCAATTTTATACCAAAAGAAAAAAGGTTGTTCTGATATTAAATTAAACTATTTTTCGAAAAATAAACCGTTGTCAAGTTAATTATTTACGACTGCGGCATTTCAAACTTTTGAGTACATGATGTGATAGAGTAAATCAGTTTAAATTGAAAATGACGTATGACTTTTTTTCGAAACACAAACCGTTTTCAAGTTATCAGTTATTTAGGACTGAAAAAATGTATTTTCACTGGGCCCGTTATTCGGAAACCCCTAATCAAAATGTAGTAAAATTTTGAACATGGGGGTTCCAAAGTATGCTGATTAATAATATTGCATTAGTTTTTCTGTAAAAAAATGCCTAATATGACTTCTCGAAAAATTGACCCCGTTTTTCTTAATAAAAATGCACGCCACTGACAAAAATAAGATTTGTTTAATTCAAAAAGATCACACCAAATGTCGTTAATAGTAACCCAAATTTGGTTGAAATCGGATAACTAATAACTGAGTTGTGAAGGGGGGCCATTAAAAGTGGGACACGCTGTATATTGTAAATTATTTAGAGATTTTTAATATACAGCCGGCATCATGCATGAATCAACAAAAGAGATATAACATTGCTATCGTTTCCTACAGAATGTTGAGGCAAAATCATCAGTGAATTCAGTGAAAATGTGATTATATTTCTGTTAATAAGCTTCCTGTTTCCTCAATAACATTATATTATATGTATTATGTATACAGTGTGACCCATTTGAACCTCTGTAAAATGGCTATTTTTGGTCCGATTTTGATCGACTTTATTTTAGATTACCTATTGCTCATGGAAAACTGCATTTTGTGGCAAATCGACAGAGTTTGGATGACAATGCATGTTTACCTAAGTGACGTCATTCTAAATCCAATATGGCGGACTCCCAAAGATGGCGGACTAGTTATTTTTTATGCACCCCCATGATATGGGTATCAATTAAAAGGGTTTACTGAGAAGAATACGAAAAATAAAATGACATCACACTAAATTCAATATGGCGGACACCCCAAGATGGCGGACAAAATTTTCTTATCTACCATCATAATATGGGTATCAAATGCAAGGGTTTGCTGAGAAGAATACGAAAAAAACTAAAAAATAAAAAATAAATTAATAGTAAAAAAACATTTTTAAAAACAAACTTTTATTTAAATGCTCTAAAAAGAAGAAAATAAACTTTAAATTAAATCAAACCCATCAATTTATTACATTGTACAATTTATGATATAAAAGCTTGTCACAAGATTTGCCTGTGTAAATAAATAAGATACAATATTAAACTCTCGCGACAAGCTTTTATATAATAAATTGTATAATGTAATAAATTGATGGGTTTGATTTAATTTAGAGTTTATTTTCTTCTTTTTAGAGCATTTAAATGAAAGCTTGTTTTTAAAAATGTTTTTTTACTATTAAATTTTTTTTACATGAAAACTAAGTACCTACGCCGCTGTATTCAGCGTTCCCTAAAATGGGTCTGTACCAAATTTGATCCAAAAGTACCTCATGTTAAAATTGATATTATTACTTTCAAAAATTAATTAATAGGTACCTGGAAATCTTCTCAATGAAATTTGTTTATGAGTTGTTTTTATTTACTTATTTTATGAGTTACTGAGTTACTTAATGTTCACAATGCATTTAATAATCCAATGAATAGAGGCCAAAAAAGGGGGGTTAGCCATCTTGGAAAAACTGCCGAAAATTTACTCTATTTTCAATTTTTTGCCTATAACTCCATTTCAATGCACTTAAGCGCAAAACGAGTTATTTGCAATTTTGTAGAAGACAAAATTTTCTTTAAATTTGATGCCATAAGTTTTTTCTACCACCATCAAAAGCGACGGAGCTATGAGCCATACTTAGCTAAATTTAGCAATTTCTTAACACTTCATTATAATGCTTTATTAATATTTTAAAAGTAACAGGTGTGTATATTCATAAAACATGGCAAAGAGGAAAGGACACAAAAGAAAATTATAAGTTATTATGAACAATTTACAATTGATTCCAATCTAGTAGGTACGTTTTGAAGGGGGCGAAGGAGAATGGGCACTAGAAGGGCTAGAGCCATTTCTTCTTCAAGAGCAAAGGGTGGGTGGGTCGACGTCATCTTCTTCGTCGTCGCTTAGAAGAAATTCTGGGCGGTTTTCGCAGGATCGGCCGCTGCACATCTTGCACAAAGTAGAACACCTTAGGCCCGCGTCCTGCAGCCACAGGCTCCCATGCATCCTGTGACGCATTTGCAACATACCTCTTTTAAAAGTTTTAGAGGAGCAACATTAGCATCCCTTCCTGTTGTAATAAGCTGTAAACCTTGGCTTCCACTCTTCCAACCCCATTCAAAGTGACTATTTTTTTTCTCCCAGCCTCGGAAGGCATGGAATTTGGCAGGTTAAGTTTGGTACTACTGGAAATAAATTTATTGTACCTACTTTACAGAGGTGAGGGATTGGACTAAACACAAGGCACCAAAATCATCTCTCCCACCTCAGAAATTTGTGTAGCTGTGGCATAAGGATCGCAATTCGCGGAACTTCTCAGCGGCAAACGGAGGGACCACAGGAAGTGGGGTGACGAAAACTTGGGTTTTTCACTACTTTACCGATCTATACAACATATTAAAAATCTAGAACTACCGGACCTTTTGTAGGGTAAAACTCCTCTATTCACTGAACTAAGGGTATAATTTTTTAAAGGAATAATTAATATCAATTTTTCACATGCGGTACTTTTGGATGAAATTTGGTACAGACCCATTTTAGGGAACGTTGAATACAGTGGCGTACTTAGTTTTCATGTAAAAAAATCGTTAATACGATTTCTTGAATTATCGTTCCAAAATAATTGCAAAGTAGCCGCCTTGATTTTTGTGTTACAAATCTATCGATTTGCCACAAAATGCAGTTTTCCATGAGCAATAATCTAAAAAAAGTTGTTCAAAATCGGACCAGAAATAACCATTTTACATCAGAGGTGGTTTGCTTTCAAATGGGTCAACACTGTAGGTATATATTTTTAGTTTTTTCTTAACAATCTTGACGTAGAATTCGAATAGTTCAGTGTTTAGTGCTTAGAAACACCAAACTATATTTCAATAACATAGGTCGCATAGGCAAAACAATAGCAACCTAAAATTAAGGTATTTACGTAAAATTTAATTAAGTATAACTACGAAAAGAGGCCAATATGCCACTACAAGACGATGGTTTCTATATTTCCCTGATGTGAAAAGATATATTTGGGTTCTTGTATATGGGCTTTTGCATATTTGTCACTCTATTATATTTGCAACTTATAAAATACACTTAATAAATTTAATATTATCAATATTAAAACAAAATAATTCTCAAACACACTATTAAGAAGCTTCCTCCAACTTGTTAACTTATGCGACAATTGCGAAGATTTTAAAAACCATTGAAAATCACATTTAGAAATACAATTAAATAAAATAATAGATATTTTTTCCAAATAAATCGCATAGGTATATAGGTACAAAAATTTTTGAATTTTCTTTCATATACAGAGTGATTTCACTTTAAATACAGAAGCTGCAGGAATAGATTCATTACCAAAAAATAGGTAGAGTAGAGTTTTTTTTAAAAAACATACTTTGCAAGAATAGAGATTCATTACCAAAAAATATGAACTTTTTTCCTTGGTAATGAATCTATTCTTGCAAAGTCTGTATTTAAAGTGAAATCACCCTGTATGCTTTAGTGTAATGTAACGTATGCACATTTCCTGCTTTAAATAAGTGAATTACGCTGCAGACTGTCAGCCCCCAAAACAAAATCCCGGGTGCGCCACTGTAAATATAGTATAACTTACCATGAGCAGTTAAGCAGGTGCCATTATTTTATTACCTACTACCTATATAGGAGTACCTATACTGACTATAATTATAAGTTGCATGTTTATGATATATTGTACAACACCTATTGACCATGTCATCAATTTTTAGTGCTACGGGAAGGTATAACCTATTTGTAATTTTGCTGCTTGGCCCTAGAAATTAAAGGCAATCCTAAAGCTTATGGGCAAAAAAATACAACACTAAAATCTCGAAACCTGCGGCGTCTCTAAGTATAAAATATATTCCTTCCCACACTACCGTTAATTTAGGAATACACAGGACAGGGAATTGTATTACATATAATTGCATTACATGCCTATTATATTTTTTTATATTTCCTTACCCAGTGTAATTTGTAATTTAAATTAGGTAGGTAGGTACTTAAAGTCTATAAGGTAATCAAAGTTATAATTTTGTCCAGAGGGTGGGTCAGGGTGGATTGACTATTAAAAATTTCGAATAATAACTGAAAAGTATGAGAAAACTACCTATTTTCTATAATTATGAATCAAATTTTTACAATGTTTTGTTGTTTGTTTGGGACGCTAGATGGCAAAAATTGACAAGAGCGAAGAAGGCTTGCGCTTTCCTAACCACTCCCCTAGGCACGCCAATGGCTCTACTCTAATATATGATAATTCTTTAATTTCAGATAACAGACGCAGATACTATTAGATTTCGTTTGGATGCTATTGAGGATGAAGGAAGTAGTGAAGTCAGCAAGGAAGAAAACAATTTTATGCCATACAACGAAGGCTTATAATAATATACATTAAATATAATATCCTACATAAAAGTATTGTTCGACATTAATACCAAGACCAAATCATATACCTGTTTCTAAATAGAGTAAGAGTTATTTTAAAAATCCTTGTACGCTAAATAGTAAATGATGCCAAATATGCATAAGGTATAATTTTATTCTCTAAGAGCATATATATATCTGTAAGTATATTTAACATTTAAAATGAAATAAAACTAAAGCGATCAATCAAGTTCAGCATGTTTTTTTCTTGGTGTTGTGAAATACACACTAGCCGTTGAGGCTACCAACTTCCCAAATCGTCTTCATTAAACACTTAACTGAGGTTCGTGTTCTAACATATTAGAGTGTGGACAATTTGAATCTACTGTTTTAAACTGTAGCTGCCAAATGAGTGAGAATATTCGAAAAAGAACTTACCAAATTCTGATCTTAAAATAAGCCTGAGGCCCTAGGACAATAGGAATAGGAAAACATAAATGAACAATTAATTAACATAATTGTTGTTCATGAAAAAACTAGGTCCAACAAATATGGATCTTCTGGGTAATAATGTTGATGTTGTTATATGAGCTAAAATATATGGTAAGATTGGTAGGTATATTATAGTAGGTACACTAGTAGTGGCATTATTAACAACTAATCTTCTGCTGAGTAGTCCCCAAGAAAAAACCGAGAGACAAACGACTCGGCTTGTATGGCTTAATTCTAGAGTGATTTCAAAATTTCAGTGAAATTTTAGGTGCATAAATCCATACCACTATGAATGCCATAAAACTTTTGGTGTGAGGAAACCTATTGCGTTCAAAAAGGATAGAATTTATAAATTCATACATTATACCATTGATTAAGGAATGAATAAGATACGCGACTTCAATGGTAAAGTGCGAGGCCTTTTTTGGCAGCGAGATCTCGGCAAGTTGCGGGCATTCCTGTGATTTACGTAGTATGCTTTTGACAAACCTGTGTCGTGTCTGGTTTTATATCATTAATAATCTAGTGGTAATAAAAATTTAATGTCCAGATTAATTTTAATTTAAAATTATTAACGTAGTATGTTCTCTCTGCGAGCTATTTCTCAACGATTGTTTGACTTTTAACCGTCACATAATTTTAAACTAAAATCAATCTGAACATTCAATTTTTGTTTTCACTAGATTATAAATTATATAAAACCAGACACGACAGTTTTATCAAAAGCATACCACGTGAATCACAGGATTGCTCGCAACTTACCGGGATTCTCGCTGCCAAAAAAGGCCTCGCACTTTACCATTGAAGTCGCGTATCTTGTTCATTCCTTAATCAATGATTATACACATCAGTGTTTCTCCAATTTTTGGAATAAAAAATAAAGGCACAATGGGCTCTTCCTCGAAATTTTGCAAATGATACCAGACTATAATAGTGTTTTTTAAAATAGCTCCGACGTATTTTTTCTTTTTGCTAGTATTTTTCATTTAAGGCCAAAAAAAAAATTTTCAAACCGAAGTAATTAATCTATTAAATTTAATTTGTGACGTCAAAAACAGATATACTCATTGGGGTCGTGTTTATCATGACTCACATAAGTAACCTTAAATATTTTGTTTTTGTAAATTTGTTTTCAATTTTAATTTTAATTTTTGTAGTTTTAACATGGATCCATTATAAGATTTAGAAACTCTCGGAAGACAGAAGTTATAATATAAAGTTTTAATATTGTAAATTGTTAAAAACATGCGGCTAAATTATAGGTTGGATTTCCAACCAACAAAAATAATCTTATTTTATTAGATCAAGGCAATTAAAAATTCATTAATAATGCGCTGAACAAGGTTTTAGTAGAGGAACTATCAACGTTTAATAACTAAACTAATTGCTAAGGCTGTGTCAACGTAAAGTTAACCATCGTTATAACCAGTGATAGTTGGAGGGAACGACCGATATTCGTATTAAGTCAACCAACCGCTGTCACAACATCTGATTTAACTCTTGGCCGTTGAATTCAACGCAGGTCGTGGCAAACCCTTAATATATCGATGTCTCGACATCGATAGATTAACGGCAACTGTCGACAATGAATGCTTCCTCGTATACAGGTTTCGCAACTTCCTGAACTAAAGATATAACACTAGATAGACACTATGCACAATGTACAATTCACTTCTGACACCTGCCCACACAGGTCTTGTTCGTTCACTCTTCTTTGGCTCAGCCGAATGGTCAAACCGACGCAATTGCGAGGGTCGTAAGTTATGGGGTCAACACGAATACCAGACTAATACTAGAATGCAATAAGAAGACAGAGATAATAAATAAAGATATATATTAAACGATCATCACAGTACATATAGAGCCTCACCTAGCAAGGTCTACCACCATAACCACGATACCCCCATAAGGGGTCAGCGACCGCGACGGCCGTGCTTAAAGGAAAGTGATCGATTGCCGAAAGAGAATTATTACATGAACGTGACAGGCAATTTAGTGAGTGGGGTTTATAATGCTTGAAATCGCTACTAGAAATTTAAGGTAATATTCTCCAAAAGGGGTATATGCCGTTAAACGCTGGTGGATAATTCGTAAAAGGGTAAACTCTTCGAATGCTATCTCACGAGACGGTCACCTGGTAATAATGGGGAAGTGCCCCGGTACCCGAGCGTACCGCACTGAGGCTTATCCTGGCTTGCTTTAACCAAAAATACCTTATTTCCATTTTGCGAGATCATTGGGAGGTCTCCCCTTATATATATGGAAAGGACCCAAGACCACTTAATGTCGCCACGTGGCATCGCAAAATTCCGCAATTTCACTTTTTAAGTCAGTTCCTAAAATTTCAAAATGGTGCTATCAGACACGATCCCGGTAGAGACGATGACCAATGGGTAGTCGAGGCCAGCTCAAACATCCTTGGAAGCCGTAGGTCACGGACTCACTAGGAATTCCAGAACGCGAGGGTAGAGTGAACCTATTCTTCACGAAGACCAGCGCGACCATGATGGTGGACCAGTCTATGGTAGATCTGATCAAGAGCTACTGATCTACGGTAGATTCACTCTCGCGCCTTTGTGGAGTATTCCTGTGATCCGTTAGACCGGCTTGTGACAATGATCATCTGCGCTATGATCATTGTCGTGGCGCAGTCCGTCCTTCGAGGAATCGGTACTGGCTGAGGACAAGGCATGTCCTTGGTCGTCTCTACATGCTGCATCGTGCCTGGATGCGTTCGTTCAAACATGGGATAATGGCCGAAAAAGATAAAGGGAATTTTGGAAAGTGTACTGAAAATCGTCTTAAAAATTTTATAAAAAATCCTGATATGCATGGATTCATGCATATCAGGCAAAAAGAAGGAATTTTGGGGTTAGGAACTGTAGTGAAAATCAAGCCTGATGCTTATGTCTATTTGGGATCTTTTGCTCAAAACTACTTCTACTGCTTCTCCTGGGTACGATAACAGAACCAAGCAGAAATTTTGATAAAAGCGACATAAGCGAAAGTCGTAAAAAATGCATATTTTTGAGGTTAGTATTATGACATCACGTGCACAAACGAATTTGTTTGGAGTTTAACCAATAGCAAGACCATCCATTTTTGACGTCATTAACGGAAAACTGGCGGGACTTCTGAAATTGATACAACTTATTAATATTTAAAGCAACTGTAAGAATGATATATTATTGGAATTTATTGCATTATTTAATATGTATTCAACTTTGACACAGATCTATTAAAAACCTTTAATTCAATTGAGATGTAAGAGCCCATTACACAATAAAAAAAATATAATTTTGATATAAAATGGTTAAACTGGAAATGTATTTTTGGAAACAAACATATAAACAATATAATATCTTTGATGCTTAAAAGGGCAATTTTGAAAATTCCACAACCTATTCTGCTGGTCCTGCTACTAAACCAATCACGAGTCAGTTATCATTGCATGCGCGATTTCCTACCAGTGATGTGCGACATAAATTCCCGGACTTTCTAAGAATATTATTAAAATTCTCCAACATTTACTAAAAAAATTCTCAAGGTTTTTCAGGTTGCTGTACAACTAAGAAATCGCAATAACTGGGGTATACAGATCTCACAAATTGAAACGATAAACAATTTAATCAAAACATTGAAAAATACTTAGATAATCATTTCATATTAAGTTATAAAATAATTATTGGATATATATTTAAAATATATCGGATGAGAGAAACAATATGTCATATCAGAATATTCTAAAACAACGTTGGCCGAAAATGGTTATTCGTCATTAATAAACACCGAGAATGAAAATTCATTATACCAATAGTATATATAATTATTAATGAGGCTTGCTTATGTATGTATTTTCTTCATTGTTATTCGTGTAAAATATTAGTTAATATAAATGTTGTGTAAATAAATGCAAATTTAAATAAATACCTACATAACACACCAGTATATGGTTGGTCACATGCGAGCTACTTTTATAGCTTCTAATGACTGGCTTTCATTTTATTAATCGTAAGAGAAATACTATTCAAGAAATTATGGCTATGCCTACGCGTTAAAAGAATTTTACTTTTACTTTTACTTAAAACACAAAATTAAATAAGGATAATTTTATAAATGTTAAGATTCAGCTCTCGCCCTTAAATATCGTTGGACCTAATTTATAAAATGTATATTCAAATTTTAACCAATTGCACAATAAAAGACACCCAGATTTTAAATCAGAATAATGTCAATATTGTTTAAATGTTAATTGTGGCGCGCATTTTACAATTTTTTTCTCTTCTTTTTCTTTTTTGGGATTTTCACATTTCTTGAAATTCCTATTCAAAAAAGTTGATTTATATAAAAAATATTCAAATTAACCAGTTTAAAACTGGGAAATAAAAAAGAAATGGAAGAGAAAAAAAATGTCAATATTACATTAAGAAATTTCACTTTCATTCATTATTTTCAAAGAAAAGTACATGGTCGAAAGTATAATAAAAATTTTAATAACAACTTCCATAGTTTACACAAATAAGAATTATTACAAAGCATATTCTACAAATTGTGCTAGTAAATTATTATAGAAAAACAATTAAAGCCACTAAAATAAATTGAGATATTGCTTTTATAATAAATTTCACAATATTAAAACAGTTTTCCTGATTTCTATTTGCAACTAAACTGAAATAAGTAATTTTGTAATAGGCTGTACCCCTTTTTTTTCAAAACTTTTTTTGCAATAAAAAGGACCTTAAAACTTTTACCTTAATATTATTATAAATTAGTCAACAAATTGATAAAAAACTAATAGGCAAACACAATGATTAAACATAATATGTATAGTATATGTTTTGAAAAAAAAGGTATTTGTTTTTAAATAATTATAAACTTGAGAGGATTATTGAAAATAATTTAAATGAAATAAAAGTTCGGTAATAATAATGATGACTAAAAAAAATATATATTAAATAGTTTTAGTGTTGTTCACGTAAAAATATTATCTGTAATTTATGAGCATTTTACTTATATAGAAATCAGTTCACATGCATATGCCTTAAATAAAATAATGTAAAATAAATACAACTAATTACAACAAGACTTTGAAGTACCAGATTGTTGTCTTCTGTCCACCATCACTCTATCAATATGATCTCCTGGATCTCTACCCGCAGTTTTGTCCAGAATGGCTTCGGCCAATTCATTAAATGCCCTTTCGATATTTATATTAGCTTTAGCGGACGTTTCCATGAATCTTATGCTATGCTCACGTGCAATCTATAACAAATCAATTATGCACATACACTTTTGAAGTCTTCGTCACTACATCACAGGCAGTGGCGTGTCCAAGGGGGGTTTTGGGGGTTAACCCCCCCCCCCAAGACACCTGAAAAATAGGGTTTTACAGACAAAAAACCGAAGAAAAGAATTACGTTTTACTAAGAAAAACATAATCTGTGATAAAAAATGCAAGACTCAGTAGTCAACCCCCTCCAGACAAAATTTCTGGGCACGCCACTGACCACAGGCTGCCAAAATGTAGGAAATTATTTCACTTCATATAACTCTTGAGCAAAGGTATTAAAAAATGTTGGGAAAATAGTAGTAGTAATAACAATTATTACAAAGAATATTAAACAAAAGTTTTAATTCAGTTCATAATATAACTAAAATGTTGAAATTGTTTGTCGATTACATACTTGCAAATGGCATAGAAATCATATTTATATTTAGGAGCGTCTTTAAGCAGGAGTGTAAGGAGTACATGGTACCCCGGTGTTACGACCTAGGAGGAGGCAGCTACACCTTGGGTACATAACTGATTCCTTTAAACTCTTAGCCAGCCCTTTTTATAAAATTTATTTGCAACACTAACCTATTTATTTTGTATATATAAAACTATATATACATACCTATATTAGTGTATGATGTTTGAAAGGAGAAATAGTGAATAGCTTTGTCACTATCGTAATTCCCGCACTAAATTAACTCCCATTCAAATCAATTTTTAAGTGTCGCGGACTTGCAAAAAAATTTGATTTACTTCAGTGGTAAACAAAATTAAACGTATTGCGTGATGGATTTTTTTACCAATAAAACTTTTGTTTGTAAATATTGTACTTATCGCCAAAATAATTTCCTAACCGCTAATTTGCTTAATACGATTAATTAACTAGTAAATGAGTTTATGGATTTTATGGTGCCTCAGTAATTCAATACAAAAATACCTTAGAAACAAATGAGTCAGTAAGTATATTTACCCTAGAATTTGCAATATTTTTGTACGAGGTACTTACTAACTGTATATAATAAAATATAAACTATCAACACATTAGAGATTAACGCGAAATCACAATGCAATTTTGCACCCAAACGGTAGGTAAGCTAGAGCTGTCTCTATTATATTTAAATAACTTAATCGAGAACTTAATATTCTTGTCTACAGGTGGATCGTAACACTGTAATTAATGTTTTCATAACCGCCTCTCAAGTCACCTAAGTAACCGTCCAAAAATCTTAGGATTTTGAGTTAAGAGAGACAAGACTCATTGTGGAGTCCGAACCACATCTAGGGTATCTCCATCTTGGTCCGAAGCAAATCAGAAATAAATTTTTAAATTATCTCAGGATGGATTCGAACCATGGATCTTCACAACCGAATAAGTACGCATCAACACACTTCCTCACTCGACCACCGTGCCCACCATTACACAGCAATAGATGTGCTAAATAATTGATTATTTATAACTCTCATACAAATAAAAAACTAAAACCCAATATGCTCAATTCTCATTCGAGATGAAATATATTCAGTTAAGAAATATTTATGATTATTTCAATATCAATGATTTAATGAGTGCTTTGAAAGTTCTTATGGTCTTTGTGTAGAATAAGGCCTTCTATGCTAGCAAAAAAATAAAAACACTCACATTTCACATGAAACGTCCGTAACAATTTGCCACCTATTATATGTTGTGCAAATGTTGTATAACCCCACAAAAAATTCATAAAGTTTCTCCCTTCACTGTTCACATTATACACCCGCCATCTTCAATCGACATCGGACACGCTCGTAGTTCACATGATCGTTTCCCTTCCAAATGCGCTGGTGCTACGTACTATCTGCTTGTTACTGAATTGCATCCCGTGGCATTTTCGTTGAAACCGACAATCTTTACACTTTCGGTAGAGGACGTTTTATGAACACTGGCAACACTGTAAAACGTCACAAAATATTACACCTGTTGATTCAGGTAATTCATCGTTGGGATTCCCCAGCACTTCTAACTAATCGTTTTGTTATCATTTCACATACGCTTTGACATTACATTTTCATATAAACTACAATGCTAACTGCACTTTGGCACTGATTACACTGGAGTCGAGATTAAAATAAACAAATAACTTCAATTTGATTGGCTACACTAAAAAATTCATTACCTAGCGGGCGCGTCAACTAGACAGTGTTTCAGTTCTTTGTTTCGTGTCAACCATTAAGCTTTTAAAGCTTTGGATACGGTGATGTGCGTGAATTACAGTGTGATTTTAACAACATTAAAGGAGGGAACATTAACAATCATTACCTTAGCATTATTACAACCAATGTAAGTACCTTTTCACGTAGCTGCATGTTGTACATTTAACACCCCCCCACTTTCCAACCCAAACAAACAAAAATATACCAAATCGCATAGGGCAACAACAGAGAATGTTCCCTTGCCGTTCTCGCATAAAAACAAACCACCATACAAATCTACTACAAAACAGTTCCACTCCTACACCATTTCAACCCATCCCGCACCCCGCTGGGCACCATGACCTTGAACAATTGGATTTGCGAATAATTTTTCAGTTCGACATGTATAAAGTGAAAATAAAAAACCCAAATTTGCTTTTGTCAGCCGTCTCCTCTCACGTTGTTTACCCCATCCAGCACCCCTTTTCGCTCCACGGTCCCGTAAGTTTGTGGGGTTACTATTTATTTGCACAACATTTTGATATACACAAATTACTTCTAATAATGACTACTACATGGACCAATAAAAAAAAACGTAAAAAAATCAAAAGGCCCTATCCTACACATTTACCGTTCTTATACTGACTTTTATTATTGTGTAATAAGTGTTTAATTACCTCAATGAATAATTTTGTGTGCAAGAGGCCTGTCCAAGAAGGAACCACATATATCCAGTATACAAGTATTTTTTAAGGTTTTCCTAACCTCTCTATAAGCAGCGCCAGTTCTAGGGCAGGGCGAGCGGGGCGACCGCCCCGGGCGCAATCGGTAAAGGGGCGCCGGAGGCGCCCTAATCTAACAACAAACTGTGAAAGAAACTACTGGCTCTTCAGGAAAGGGGCGCCATAACAGGATCTCGCCCCTCCGCAAAAATCCCTAGAACCGGCGCTGTCTTTAAGCCTGTTTTCTTATAAACATAAGCATAGTCAATTCTGTGATTATATTAACTTACCGTTTCTCCTCTTTCTTTGCTTACTATTCGTTTATCGGTCATATCACATTTATTTCCTAATATCATTTTCTCTACATCTTCATTTGCATGCTAAATAAAAAAGTTTTAATTTTACTTAAAATCCTTGGGCAAATTCTTTATTATAAAGTTATCGCCTAATAAAGAATTATATAAAGTCTTTATATACCTCATCTATGTTTCGTAACCATTTCACTATGTTCTCAAAACTCTTTTCATTTGTTATATCATACACTAGCATAATTCCCATTGCACCCCTGTAATATGAGGTTGTAATTGTATGGAATCTCTCTTGTCCAGCTGTATCCCATATCTGTAGTTTAATTTTTTTGCCTCTTAATTCTACTGTCTTTATTTTGAAGTCTATACCTAAAATAGAATATTTTGAATTTGGCGCTTTTTATGACCTCACCCTCTATTTATAATTTTGCAATAATACTATAAATAAACCATAATTCATATGAGACATTGAATACAAGATAAATCTAATAAAAAAATCTAACATCTTGCAACAAATTAATTAAATACTCACCTATAGTTGATATAAAAGTTGTGGTAAATGCATCATCGGAAAATCTGAATAAAATACATGTTTTACCTACTCCTGAATCCCCAATTAATAGTAATTTAAATAACAGATCATATGTCTTTTTTGCCATTTTCGTTTATATTTTTGACGCTTAATTATAAAACATCAAAAATAACTAAATAAATAAATACCAACTTAACTTACCAACCTGTCTTGTGTTACCAACCACCAAAGAGTAAATACTCTTTGCCAACCAACCACAGAATATCTAATACGCTGTATTAGTGATGACGTATAGCGGCCATTTTTTGTATCCAAACAAACTATTTTACCTTTGTTTTGTATATTATATGATGTTTCCGTTTGTGAATTTTAAGTGTATTAAAAGCAGTTTTGACAAAAGTCGAGCAATATAACTATCAACTATTTATTTTATTTATTTATTTATGCTTACCGAACGCAAAGCAGATCTGAAAGAGCATTGTCTATTACCGAACGGCAAAGTCGGCAAATGAGGTAATCGAGCAAAGCTAGCTTTCAGATATGTAAAAACCGAACGCAGTAAGAATAGATTCTAAACCGATCTGGATGATCTGTGATCGCCACAGAACTGGGATTTTAGTTCTGTGACCTTTATGTTCTGTGGTTCTGTGTTTACGTTTACTGTTTGTGTTGGATTATTTAAGGGGCCCATACAATATTATCAAACAAATTGCACAACATATTATGCTACTGCGCAATAATTTGTTAATGTATGGCAGTGTTTGATGCGTTGTGCAATTGATGGATGATTTTCAAAAGTGTTTCAAATATTTTGTGCAACAGGAAAGGTTGCGCAACGCGTTGTGTAGTGTATGTACAGGGTTATTCCATATATTTAGAGAGCGCCTACCTCGCTTATTATAAAAGATAGAAAAAAACTTTAAATACAAAAGTTGTAGGGTTTGTCCTAAATCGTCAGAAAGTGTTGCGCAATATCACGAATAGATATTGGAAAGTTAAAAAAAACACCAAATTGGTAAATTTCTAATGGAACACCCTATATATTTTCAAAAAATCAAATAGATCTTTTTTATCTGACTTCAAAAATATATGATATGTTGATATTTGGTTTAGCCGTTTTCGAGATATTTGCATTTAAAGAACACGTGATTATTGTTTTACCATATCGCGGTTGCCTTGAAAAAACAAATGCTCCAAACGTCAATAATAATTATTGTTTATTCGTGTATCACATTTTCTTCGTTCTATCCGTAAAATGGGTTATACAGAAGGAGAAATGTTAGAAATAATTTTATTGTTTTTTCATGGCAACCGCGATAGGCAAAACAATATAATCACGTTCTTTAAATGCAAATATCTCGAAAACGGCTAAACCAAATATCAACATATCATATATTTTTGAATTTAGATGAAAAGGATCTATTTGATTTTTTTTAAATATATAGCGTGTTCCATTAGAAATTTACCAACTTGATGTTTTTTTTTAACTTTCCAATATCTATTCGTGATATTGCGCAACACTTTCTGACGATTTCGGACAAACTAACCCTACAACTTTTGTATTTGAAGTTTTTTTCTATCTTTTATAATAAGCGAGGTAGATGCTCTCTAAATATATGGAATAACCCTCTGTACATGTTGTGTGCTTCATTGTGCAATATATATCAGTTGTCCGTTGTCCATATACGTATAGTGATCACTTGTGGCCGGTCAATATTTGTTTTTACGAAAAATAGATTAACCAAAAAAACATTTTTTTTTTACTTATTTAAGTAAAGTAAATTTTAGTGGATTCTCAAATAATTTTTGTAACAAGTGGGGATGATATGCAGTTCTTAAATAAGACTGTCGTGGCTAAGAGTCGCCCTCTTCTTCAGCCATTTTTTCACCCAAATTCTTTGTTTTCTTTTTCGTTTTCTGATGTTAACATCGCCATCTAGGGCACACGCGATAATAATACATGCAATAGCACTTGAAGACATCTTTGTCTTACAACTCGCAACTTATAACTAAAATTTGAAGAAACTTTAATTGTTATACCGTTGCGCAACGCAACGTTGCACAACGATCTGTTGAGCAAATTGTTTGATAATGTATGGGCCCCTTTAGGGACGTGGTGGGACGTTACGTTACGTTACCTCTTACCTCAAGTCTGTAGTCTGTTGTTGAGAGTTTGCGTCATTGCCTTGCCGTTGGGATGTGATGATTCATATTTCCTCGTCCTTGGTATTTTGATCCTGCGCTGTGTGTTCTATATTCTATGACAGACGACAGAAAACACTGAAAGCTGAAAGCAGTTTCTAGACTTTCAAGGGACTTGAAGCAAACATCTAGAATATTGTGGAATATAAAGTGAAAAGTGAATTATTTTGAAAATTTGGTTACTATATATTCGCGAACATTAACGGTCTTGGTAAGAAGTCACTTTTTTATGTTTCAGTCTAATATTTTTATGAATGAAGCGCCTAATTGACAGCTACGTAATAATAATAAACAAATTATTTGTATGTATGAGTAACTGTAACAGTTGTGACACTACATAGGCGTATCATTCATCACTAGAAGGCCCCTTGTCAGTATTTTTGTAATATGTTTAATTATCATTAGGTATGGTGTAACACTCTGTAAATCTATTCAATAGGTACCAACACTTCATATGGCAAATTTTTCAAGACAGTAGATGTTTTTGTTTTATCTCCCCATTCTTCACTATTTATCTCGCTATTTGCACTGTCGACACCAAATCATTTCTTTCTCTGGTTATTTCTTTCAACGGTATATCTCGAGGTATATCTGCACCAAGTGCCACAAATTGGAACATTTTCTATGTTGTTGCTGTATGTTGAAGCAATTTTGCACTGGCACATAAAACGTCAAATATGTCAAAAAACGGCTTTATCTGTCCTCAATTTTACTGTTATTTTGAAACGAAACAAGAAAAACTAATAGAAACGTTAATCGACATGCGTCATTTGATAAGATGATTATTCTTTCGTACTGCTGTTTATTTAGTACCGCTGCACTGATATACACTTTTCTACATCAAGTTCAATCTAGCGTAGGTCAATAATACATACAACATAGGTACGTTGTCTATGCATTGCGAATTCTGCAAAACGCTTTCTGCAGGCTATTACCTCCATGTGTGACATGTACAAATGCAGCGATATTAAAGATACCACAAGTTAACATTGATTTATTAAAAAAATGTATGTGAGTCACTGTACCTTATTGTCAATAATATGTTTTGCTGTAGATCATCATCTTATATCATTAGCTCAAATAATGATATTAATATTGTAGAATAAAATGATTTTGTTGACTTCCCCCTCGAATCTATGCTTTGCTGAATGATCTATTAATTCTGTTTCAGCATATACTACTATAAGATATAATATATAAGTTATGCGAAAAAATGCTGGGTTTCTTATATCGTACCAACTGGTAATACCTTGTAAAACAATGTGTCATAGTTGAGAATTTATACAATTTGATAAGACATCTAAGGTTCGTTTTTTCTCAAGGCTTTATTGTCAGAGGTAATAAGCAAAAGAGTAACTGCTCGTGTAATAGTTGAAATATTTTACATTGCTGTGAAATATACATACAGTACCTCCATAGTATAATATTGCCGTCATATAGCACTTAGGTGCTGTCATGTAATTCAATGCAATATCATATAATGATTATACCGTATCAAATATATGAAACTAGGCGGCACATTTTTTTGATATGTTAATGTTTACATGTAATCCTGCAAAGCCATCATCTGAATATATTTTTTTTACAATTCTCTTTCTTTGCTTGATATGCATTGTTTATAAATGACTTTATTTAGGCTTTATATACAAGCATAATAATAACAAACATACTTATATTATATTGATGTTTCATCTCTAAACATCTGAATATATATAATGGTAATAAAAAGATATTCATAAACTATATTAAAAAATGCATGTTTTTTGGTTTGCTAAAAATTGAGTATAAAAATAAACTCGGTGAGAAGATACGAATAGCCAATGCAATAACAAACTGTATCATTTACGATAGGTACATGAGAAAAGCTTCGAAGACATACTTCAATATTCATTTAAGTACTCTGTAAATCAAATATTTGAATATTTTGATCAATACAGAATGGAGTAAAATGTTTATGATGCTTTAGACATTCATACATTATTAGATACAAGAAGAACCAATATTGAAACAAACTTTAAACACGTAAAATAGCCATAAAACATACAATAAATTTACCCTAAATAATTTAGAAATAATGTAGCTGATCATTATATTTCAGATTAGAAAAAAATGAAAAATTTTGCTCTGTTCTGATACTATTATATTCATGAGATTTTCTGTTTTCTAAACGTTGTAGAGGACTTGAAAGCATCAATTTAATAATAATAATAAATAAAATTATTATTATTATTATTTGTGTTACATAACTATTCGGCAACTTACAAAAAATAGGGATAGTGTCAACACATCTTCCCTCTGTTCATATATGCATTTTTAGAAAAAAAAAAAAACAGATTTGTTTAATCCGAGTTTAATCATACTTTTTTATAATAGATATAGGTGGCTGTAGTACATCGTACATCAACGCAATTTAAAGACAATCTCTATATATTCAACTTCACTCAAATAAATTTTAAACATACATCTCGACATACATGAAAGTTGTTCCGAAGAGTAGTATACTTTATAGTATGGTTTTCTTTAGAATGCTTTTCGATGCTTTTATTTGAATTAATAAACTTTTTAAAAATTATCTCTCTTTCTATTGTATCTGGGTAGATTCAATGGTATAGAAAATTTCTGATGATAATACCAAATGCCAATATTAATATACAAGGTGTTTCAGTTTTTATCTGCCAAATGTTAATAGGTGATAGTACTCATCAAAATAAGAAAAAAGTCCCTATAAACATATTAGGTCCGCAAACGCAAAGTGGGTTGCAGGGTGTTAAATTGTTAAAAAGATAATAGTTTTTTGTCGATATATTAAAAACTCTTATTCCGATTTTGTTGATACTTGGTGGGTTAACTTGTAATAATAAAAGACATCTTGATGCAAATAGATTGCTTTATTTCTTCTAGTGACGACTCGGGGACAACGTGGTTGCTATTGTATGAAAAGGTATAGCATGCCACTGATTTTAAGGATTCTTTTCACAGTTAAGTTAATCAAAAAGGTATTTTCTTGTCTCTTAAATTTCTTTCGTACCTGGCTTTGTTTTCAAGAAAAAAAAAATTGTTTGCCTGCAGTTTTTATCTGCCAAACGTTAATAGTACTCATCAAAATAAGAAAAAAAGTTTCTATGAACATAGATCCGCAAACGTTTCGTTATCGATATACAGGGTTAAACATTAAACTACACCGTTTGGTAAAGAAACGTTTTTACTATTTAAATTTTCCATTAATTACATTACATTAATTATAACTTATAACTGGTCATATTGGTGCCCCTCAACTTCGGTGCATATCCGACAACATCAAACAACAGACTGGATTGCCCCAGAACTTTGAATTGAATTGAAATGGTCCAATAGTTTTAGCATTATTGAAAAATAAAAAATATAAAAAACTTCTAAAGTTCTAAAACTTTTAAATATTTATTTATTTGAGCAAAATACGTTAAATAATTTTAATTTGTTCCCTAGAATCTAATATTAGTTTAAGGACAGCCTGTATATACATATCGGCCAGCCCAACCAAAAGTTATACATAGGAATACACATAGACATAAGTAGGTAGTTACTTTCTTAAAACATATTTTGATTAATTTTAAGTTAATATAGTTTTGTGTTTTTCTTTAATATAGATATTTATTATTATTATTATTATTTACAGATTAAATACTGACCATGTCGCAGTGGAATAGCGGACCATATGCACAAGGTAATATTATTAAATCATACTTTTTTTTATTTGAAATGTATTTTATTAATAGTAAATTGTAAATACCAGTTAATTTGAAATTAAAATAAATATGACTCGCAAAGAAGTTATTGGGAATGTATGGTATATAATCAAACTAAATATAAATAATAGGCTATAGATTTTTTAAATAACTGATAGAATTAATTAAGCCTTTCCAGCTCTCTGTTATAAAATACTAGTAGGCTGGAATTATAATGAACAAATAAAATAGTAGGTATATGAAAATTTTATCACCTTAATATTAGAATATGACAATCTGCAAAGAAATATATTAATTGCAAAATAAATTTGATAAAAGATCGGATGTAGATAAGGCTGGGGAAACTTATCATGTATGGTGTTTGAATAAATCGCTCAAACAATATGAAAACCCCGTCATTTTAATATGTTTCTTATACAAGGTGGTTCAGTTTTAATCCACAAACGAACAGGATGGATTCAGGCCTAGAAATTAACTTGAAATTTTAAAATATTTCATTACAAAGATACAAGTTGTTTTTAAAGTTTTATATTTGACTAAGTATAAAAATGTGTAGTTTGCGGTAAGATTGTTTTTGATTTCAAGGCCTGAAACATCCTATGTCATTTTTTATTTGTTGAGACAATTTGATGTTTACCTCCTGTGTTAGATGAGTTAGATACCTAAAACACTAGCGAATCACAACAGACTTAGACACGCGGTATTTGGGCTAAGTACTTTGCTGAGTTCTAAATATTTTTTTCTTTGAATAATTATTCGAATCATTATTATATCTATGAAGAATGAAAAAAGAATAGCTTATGTGTAAATCATTTCTGCTGAGGAAAAAAATCTTGAAAAATAATAAATAAAATTAAAAAAAAAATAACCTGTTTTATTAACTTTCTCAACAGATTTAACAGCTGTTAGAATAGTTCAGGTAGTCGAACCAGTTCAGACAATTTGTTTTTTAAAGCAGTTTTTAATCTTTTTGAGTAGTTTCTTCCTCATTGTTTGCTAGCTACAAAGGTTCTAATTTGTTACATATTATATTCTTAGTTTCACCCTCTTAGCTATTGTCTTAGGTCTAAGCTTGGGTTAAAGGTCAAGGTATATTAGCTCCCTCCTTCACTCGTTATTAACATCTAGGTCGTAGAATCCAGAACTGCGCACCTAAATGTTCCAGCGGCACTGGTAGTGGTGGGGGTAATGGTGATAGTATTATTCTCTACTAAGACCTAAGGCAATTGCATCTGTTTTGATATTACCATATTATTCCCAATGAAAGCAAGAAAATGTATATGCCAAAAGTAAACAATTATAGACAATATTTAAAGCCATTTCGTCATTTGAAACATGATCAAACACACTAGGCTTTAGGTGCCTATCTTTTAAGTAAACATTTTTTTAAGGAAACACTGCCTAGTTCTGATACCCATCTATAAAATGATTTCAATATTAATATGGTAAATCTGTAGTAGAGTAAACCAATAGATAGTTTTATGTGATCTAACAAATTAGAAAAATATAGTTTGCCCATTTTTAGTAAGTAAGTAGTAGTAAGTAGTTCTGATACCAAAATATGAAATTTTCTTTCATCACTTAAAAAAAAATTGTTTATTTTACGGAGAAAGTTGTATGCTCATTATTGAGTACTAAATTTTTCTATTTTAAATTTTAAATGATGTTTCATTTTGCATAGATCCAAATCAAGCATATTATGCGGGTCAACCGGGATATCCTCCACAGCAACCAGGTGCCTATCCGCCAGGTGGTTACCCACCTGCTGGAGGTTACCCAACTGCTCCTCCAAGTGGTTACCCTGGTGCTGCACCAGCAGGGTATCCAACTGCACCTGGATTTCAACCACCACCTTATGCAGCCAATGATCCATATTCTAGCGCAGGTGAAAACACACCCTTCTCTAGTAACACTGGTTCGTTTTCACTTTGAATTTGTGATTATGCCATTGCTTGACTCAGAAAACTACTCAGTAGAAAATAGTTACCCATATAATGTACCATTATTTGTTTATTTAATTTTTCTTAAAGTATTATGCAGATTTCAGTTTTATATTAAATATGTGGGTAACTAATTCTTTTCTAGAATACAGTTATGGGGCTTTGTAATAATGAATTTTTTGTATTGTGTATCGAATGAATGAATACGTTTTCAGCAACCGAAATTTTATGATACCTATGCTTATACCTTGTATAGAGGTTAGACAGATTTGTTGTATCTGATTCTTCTTTTGATATACTTCACATTTGATTGAAACACGAATCAAGAAAACGAACCATTCAGAACATGTTTTAATAATGTATTGTAAAAATTAGATTTGGTTTTTTGACGCATATAATCATATTTTGGTAAGAGTGTATGTATATGAATTACTACAGTACTCTTATATACACTGTTATTACTAACACTCTTAAAAGTTGTAGGTCATTTGCAGCACTATTTTAGAACAGAAATAAATATTAATCCAATGCTTTTTCTTTGGTAAATAGCTGTAAAATACTATCTTTAACGCCTACGTTACTTATAATTGCTGATTTATTATTGGATATGGAAACTAATTTTGATAATCTGTAGGGGCTATGCACTATTAGATATTTCTTTTCTTTTTTTCGGAATCTAGCATGTATTTATTTTCAGTTTTACAAATTATAGAGGTTTGGTTTAAAACTACTCATCAATGTTTATGAAATTAGCACAAATAAATATCTTATAAAAAAATATATATTTGGATTTTATGATTTGAAATTATTATTATGCTACTTTAGAGGCTGATAGACAAAAATGCAGCTCCTGCTGCTCTTCACATCCTTACATCCTTATATTTATTGAGCACTCAGCAGGTCTACAGGGTGTCCCGAAATAATGTGAAAACCTCTTAAAGGTAGATTCCACATAAAAAAATATGTGGAGTCTTTTATGTACAGTAAGGTCGAGAACGTCTCTTGAGCCGCTAGACCTCCTCAAAGGGGGGGGGGGGGGGGGGGTACTAGAAAGTGATTTTTTTTTTTTTTCTCGAAAGTGACTAAAGTTGGGAATGAAATTAGGGCAGGACTTTGTACTTATGGAAGGTCTTCTTTTCAATGTATTTTTTTTCTACTTACTTTTTAAATAAGTTAAAAAACAACCCCTATCGACTTTCAGCCAGAACTTGTAAACAGATGAATTTTTTTTTTAAATTAAAATTGTTTTAGAAAGCGACATGTATTTTACTACTTTCTTCTCTCTTAAAAACGTACCATAAATTTCACCAGTTTCAAATAAAAAAATATTTCTGACTTCACCCCATGCCTTCAAAAGTTTCAAATGCTGCAACCAAAGATTTTTCATTGTTGATAAAAAAACTATTTTAACCGGTTCTCTATTATTTGGGCATTAAGTAATAGAAAATGATCTTATATGATAATAAATCAATTTTATATAAATTATAGCTGTTAACCTGAATATGTATTTCGCAAAAATTTATCGTATTTGGTAGATTTTCTTCATGCCAATATGACATTATGATAACGGTTACACACGCCACTTATTATTCTTTTTTATCAAACTCCGTTATTTAACAGAAAATGCAAGGACTCGGAAAATATTTTTTTATTTGAAACTGGGGAGATTTACGATACGTTTTCAAGAGAGATGAAAGTAGTACAATACATGTGTCTTTCTAAAACAATTTTAATTTTAAAAAAATTTCATCAATTTCATAGGTATATTTTACGATTCTAAATAGTTTTTTATACAGAGCCTTTATAAATGATTGTAAATCATGTAACCAAAAATAAAAAGAACCCAGTACATATTTTGTTTTTTCTTCGTATGTGATAGGTGGTTGCTTAATTTTATGGTTACTTCGTTTACGATCATTTATGAAGACCCTTTATGACATGGTTGTAGCCTTGGAAATACTAGGTATGTTGGTGCTTATTAAACTGTCGTTTTGCTTTCAAAATAATGTAGTAGTTTTCTGAGTAACCAAAGTTTTATTAACCCTGCTAGCAGCAGCATTTTATGCAACAACCTCATATCCTTTTAATTTAAATTAACCAAATACTAGTTATATAGAATTTATTGAGAGCTTATTACCGTATAAAATACTAAAATGATTATAACATAAATATTCAGGATTCCTCATGATTTATAAACACCACCCGAATTCACATCGATGTCCACTAAAGGTATAACTATCTTGTACCTATAAATGTAAATTTAAAATTAGATTCTATGTTTCCCACCATAACTGAAAGTGTAGAAGCAGTTGCAGGATTAATAATATTAATACTTTATTACACTACCTAGACGAATTAGAGTATGAACCAGATAAAATGATAGCATAATACAAATTTATAACATATACGTAGATTAGTGAGAAATACTAATAAATCATTAATCTATATAATGGCAAATTTCCTTCGGTTCAAAGTTGCATATTGAATATTTTTTATTTTTAGTTAAATTATTTATCTAATTTGTCTAAGTAGTAATTGTCGAATTTACTACATGAATTTTTTCTAAAACTCTAAGCGATAGAAAACTCTAATTCGATTACCAAGTGTCAAATATGGTGAAATGAAACAGACATTCTTAAAAAACCGTATCAAAATTTGACCGCATACCAAATACTGTCAATGTATTTCAAAATATAGTTTTCCCAGAGTTGACTTTAGATGACTGTAATTCCTTAGGATGCACATTTGATTGTAGGAGAATTGGCTTGGAATAATGTCTTTTTTCCTTAGACGTCACAGTTAAAAATATGTAAATATGTATGGTCTTTTTAAATAATACTGTGAAATATTTGTAGTTCTGCAACTGACATGAACAGATAAAGAAGATAAATTAGATTGCAGTTAGAAAAATCTGACCTGATCAGTACTATATCTTGTCAGTCTGAGACACTCATATTTTTCTACCTACTAGCATTAAAGTTCAGCCGCATAGCAATTATCATTCCACCATAAGCAATCATGAAATTTAATTTACTTTAGTGGATTCTGATCAAAAGAGCAGCTTAAGAATTATTTTTTTGTTATATGATCCAACGCTCGTCAATGAACTAGAGATCGCCACGAATGTCAATTATTTAAAAACATTCAGTCTTGAAAATTGAACCCAGAACATCTGAATTGATTTCTTTCTATCTTTTATACATAATTTTATTAGAAAAAACCCAAATCCTATCAAGTCTCCACCCTAGACACACGATTTATTATTTGCTTAAATTGGATGACCTTTCATAAATTACTTTCTAAGTTCTCAAATTGTATTTTTTTAATTAAATCATATAGAAAATGGACTATTAAAATTTAAAACTTATGTTATATGAGGTTGTGGCATGAATTTTCTACTTTTAACTTTTAACATTAAATTAAGCAAGATTATTAGTTAATATACAGGGTGATTCGCGAGCAGTGTACCATAGCCTAATGGCAGATAGGGCACTTCAAGGTAAGTCTAAATCTACAAGGAAAAAATTTTTTCGCCGCTGGCAAAGAAGATACAGAGTGTTTTATGCATTTGGTCTGACAATTCAAAGAGGTATATCTCTGTAACGGATGGGTGTAATCGAATGAAATTTACCAGTAGCATTCCTTACCTAGGACTTGTCAGAAAGCTCTACTTGGTTTGGAAAATCCAGGGCCGGACTCGTTAAAAATTTGTCCTCTTTGTTTTCGGCAAAAAAGTACTTTTTCCTATCGCCTTTCTGGAAAACTATTAGCGGATTCGGATAGTTCACAAAAAATGCTATCAAAATAGCGAATCTATTTTGACGGCACACCTACAACGTTTCGGCAAAAAAATCACAAAAAAAATTAGCGCACCCCGGCTAACACTTTAACCGGGCATTAACTTAGAACCAAATACTTCAAAAGATGCCTCTATACAACTATTAAAAAATAGCGACCAAACACCCAGTTACAATAATAATACCAAAGACCCTACAAGTCAATCACAATTATTAGTAGATGCAGACAACGGAAAAAAGAAGAAGGCGAATTCCATGGTCTAAATTATCTGAAGGTAATGATAATCCCTCAGCAGCAATGAATAAGCTAAGTACAGTAGAAAGAAAAACATGGATCTTTCTTTCAAACTTCAATCCTAATGTAACAGAAGAGGATATCTTAGACTGCCTAAATGAATATACTCGAGAGAACTATACCTGTAAGAAACTGTTGCCAAAATATAATAATCAAAAAGTAACATCATTCAGAATAGGTGTCCCGTCCTACCTAGGTAATATATTCAAGTCCCTAACATTCTGGCCCAAAGGTACGTTTGTTGATGAATATCACTTTAAGTCAACCCAACCTCAAACTGGGGAAACACATCAGTCTGAGAATACAGTTTTAAATGTACAGCCCCAAAATTTTCAAAAACAACCAATAATCTCAAGCCCAACTTAGGATACGGAAATAAAATAAATAAGAATCAAACTAGAAATAAAATTTTACATGTGATACACCAAAGTGTGCAATGTATAACTAATAAAATAGCAGAGATTGAATTATTATTAAACGAAGAAAAACCAGAAATATTATGTATTAGTGAACACTGGCTTACAAATGGAAACGAAGGAGCAGTACAAGTTGAAGGTTATAATATCTGCAGCTTCTATGGAAGAACCCACAAAATACATGGCGGGGTAATGATACTATCCAAGGACGATGAGATAAGTGAGGATATACCTGATGTGCATCAATTCAATACAGAACAGGTTTTTGAGTGTTGTGCAAGCAAATATAAATTAAATAACTCATCATGTTTTATAATACTTTGTATCTATAGTAGCCCAAACTCGGGCCACACTAAGGAATTTCTAAATAGTTTATATAGTTGCTTGGAATATTTACAAAAGCCCGGTAAAAAACACAACATTGTCTTATGTGGTGATTTCAACATTGATATCCTGCAAAGAAATAACAATGTTGATAGTTTCCTGGAAATTCTAAATTATATCAATATTACACTTACTATAAATGCACCCACGCGATACACTACTACAACAGCGACCTGTATCGACAATATTGGCGTTTATCTGACTAAAAACTATGATTATGAGAGTTCGGTAATTTTCTCTGCAATTAGTGACCATACAGCACAGCAGTTAATAGTATTCTCTGTTAAGGAAAAATGTGCAGAAAAACAGTACAAAACAATTAGACAGATAAATAGTGAAAATATAAATAATTTCAGATATTACCTAAGTAAGAAAAAGTGGGATATTTTTAAGGGAGATGAAATAAATAAAAACTTTGAATCATTTATGCAAATTATTGTCTATTACTTTGAAATTTGTTTCCCAACTAAAAAAATGCTAGTAAAAAAAATGAAAGTAACAAATGGATCACGAGAGGATTAGCTATATCTTCTCGTAATTTAAAAACTCTGTATTATATCAGTTTAACAGGTAATATTGATGACATAAACTTTTATAAAAAATATAAATCTGCATATAAAAAACTCATAAACTATGCAAAAATGCAGTACTACACTAAGCTATTAAATGAATCGACCAACAAAACAAAAACTGCCTGGAACATAATAAATAAGGATCAAAATAATGAGAACCAAAATAACGTAAAGGAAGTAAATCTAAATGGTGAACTTGTAAAATGTCCTGAAAAAATAAGCAATAGCTTTAATGAATATTTTAATAATGCACCACTTAACTTACAAAATAAAATTGGGAGTAATGTATTACCTCGTTTGAACTTTAACAATAATAAAACCTTTTATATGGCACCTATAACTATCCCCGAGGTAATAGAAACAATAAAATCTTTAAAAATTTCACACTCAGCGGGCATTGATGAAATCAGTTCAAATTTGATTAAAAAAGTTGGAGATTTAATAGCAGAACCCCTGGTATATCTCTATAATCAATCATTATTAACTGGCACTTTTCCAAATCAGCTTAAACACTCTAAAATAATACCAATATTTAAAAAAGGCTCTAAATTACATCTAGAAAACTATCAACCTATTTCGCTCTTTCAAGTTTCTCAAAAATACTTGAGAAACTAGTGGCAAAAAGAATTATAGAATTTTTTACTAAACATAAAATTCACACCTCAACAATTTGGTTTTCGGCAAGGACTTTCAACTGCTGATGCAGTAACGTCTTTTGTAAATCATTAGTTTGATTGTTTGGATGCAGGCGAAAAGGTAATTGGTCTGTTCCTTGATCTCAGCAAGGCATTTGATCTCGTGGACCACGATATCCTACTATATAAAATGGAGTGTTATGGTGTTATGACTTAAACCACTTATAAGGCACACGCCTTATAAGTGGTTTAAGTCTCTTGGGTAGATCATTAAACGAAGAAGACTTATATGTAAAAATGGGTACTGCGATTGAATCGTCCAGCACCTGGTTAAAAGGCAACTACTACTTTTAAACCAGGAAAAAACTGTTTTTATAAATTTTTCACTAAATCGTACGGTAACTGATCAAAGTATTCTAATCAAATATAATAGCAGAAGTCTGGAACAAAAATTAACACATAAATTCTTGGGCGTAGAGATTGATGATACTCTAACGTGGAATCACCACATAGACAATGTCTGTAATAAAATATCTAAATTGTGTTTTACCTTAAGACATTTGAAAGCATTTGTCAATATTTTTGTACTAAAAACCTATTACTTTGCACAGATCCATTTAGTAATTTCGTATTGTCTAATATGCTGGGGCTCAGAATCAGCAGCCCATAGAGTTTTCATAATGCAGAAGCGTGCAGTAAGAACTCTTGCCAATGTAAGCAATAGAACAACATGCAGACCCCTATTTAAACAATTTCATATACTTCCGCTTCTATGCGTATATATTTATCAGATATTAATAAATACACAGAAAAACATTAAAGCCTATAAGAGATTGGGTGACAATCATCAATATGATACAAGGAACATGAATATACTTGAAATTCCACGACACCGAATATCAAAATTTGAGAAGTGCCCAAGATATAAAGGGATTACATTTTATAATAAATTATCTGATGAATACAAAAATTTGTCCATCAATAAATTTAAGTTAAAAGTTAAAAAACTGCTATTAACACATTGCTTTTACAGTGAGGAGGAGTTTTTGCAGCATGATTTTGCATTATAACAAGCGTATTATGTCTATTCACTGAGAGAGGTCTATATATATATATATATATATATATATGCCCTTATCTTCATATTTTTTTCTATTGAGTAATTTTAATTCATTGTGATTGTGTTCTATATATATTATTTTTTTAATGTGTAATTTTAATTCATTGTGTGTGTTTTATATATATTATTACTATCTTAGTGACCTATTGATTTGGTTTGTTTATTTTAAATTATCATTGTCTACATCCGGACTTGTCCTATAACTCTGTAAGTTCCTGGGATCAATAAATGATTATGATTATGATTATTAATGGAACAGTTTGATAGAATCTATTCAAATGCTTCTGATCCATATCCCTTCTGAGGCATAGCAAACATAGCAATAGGGTATGCGCATATGCGAGATTTTTAAGCAAAATTGGTTATAAAAGATAGTTAATGCTATAAAAAAAATTAATAACAATAAAATTTTATCAACAATGTACCATGTATTTCCAAACGATGGAATTCGAATATCACCGTGACGTCAATCACCGGTTTTTTTGACAGAACTTTAGAGAACCTTTTATGTTTGCCGTTGTGCAATATGTTATACTGTTTACGTGTACATTCAATGTGCGATTTCGGTGTTAAATATTAACATTTTTCACGGAAAAGTGAGTGGAACTGATTTTGTAAAAGCCCAGAGAGATAATTTGGCCAATGTTGCTCTCTTTGTTGCTGTACTACTTTTAAGTGGAAAGCGCCTTTTTCTACCAGTTCGACAATCAAAATACATAATCTTTTAAATGCATGTAACTACCCATTAATTTAAACATCATATAGTTTTCTAAATCTTCCTCTAATTGAAAAAAAAGAGTAAAATACATACCTAACCTAAAATTGTATGATTTTGAAAATGTACAAAATCGCACTTACGTTGAAATGATCCTCACATACAACCCCTTTAGTGTTTTCTGATATATCAGTTTCACTCCTCATGGTACGTAACCATAATTTTCGTTTTTTCTTTAATTTAGAGCTTGATCGTAAATTGGTAATGAGACAAATCTTTTTTCTGGTGTTTTTTTTTATGGACGACTGGCACTGCGGTATTTAACAGTACCTTGGATGCTTAAAATCAATAATATCCTTGTTTTCCATTGTAAAATGCTGCATTAAACACTATTTTAACAAACATTAAACGGAAATGCGAGTTTCTGACGTCACAACACCACAGCAGCCATTTGCATGACGTCACAGTCATTTTTGGAATAACCAATTTTTCTTAATTTTTTTTGGAAAATGGGTTACATTTTAACCATTTTTTATTATTGCGATAGCCATTTAGGAAGTTAATTTACAAAATTACATTTAATTCAAAAATCATGCGCATACCTTATTCTGAAACATAGCAAAGAGCACGTAGAAACAGGAATTTAAAAACTATACAACATGATAAAATTTGAATGGATTATGGGTATAATCTACAAAAAAGCATGCACACATAAACGTGATAATAAACTTTTTAATAAACAATAATTAATTCTTCACGAACTCAACATTGTAAGAATAAGAACATCATCAAACGATATCAAAGAACATCAACTTAACATAAAGAATTGAGTTCGACTTAAAGCAATTCAAACTGAATGCCTCAAAGCAGGTTCTCAAAATGTCCTCCCCCAACTTCGATGCATTTCCTGCACCGCACCAACAAATGTCATGTGGCCTTCCTAACTGTCGGTCCCTGGTTCTTCATGGCGTCACAGGCTTCCACTACCCGCTGCCGTAGTTCTTCTCTAGTAGCGACTTCTGTGCTGTACACCGATTGTTTCATGTGGCCCCAAACGTAATAGTCGAGTACAGTTAGGTCAGGAGACCTAGCTGGCCAAGCCTGAGGACCTCCGCGACCGATCCAACGATTAGGAAACTCACCGTTGAGATGCTCCCGAACATGGAGTGAGAAATGAGGCGGTGCCCCGTCATGCTGGAAATAAAGACCTCTCCTGTCGACATTTTGCGCCAATAATAAATTGGGCAACATTGTCCGGAGAAAATCCAAGTAAATTTCTCCAGTCAAACGTCCTTCAAAAAAATGCGGCCCCACCAATGTGTCATTCACCACTCCACACCATACATTAAGGGAGAACTTGACCTGGGAGTTTTTCTGGACAACGGCGTTAGGATTGTTGTGACTCCAAAGGTGACAGTTCCTAGAATTCCACACTCCGTCGCGAGTGAATTGAGCCTCGTCTGTGAAAAGAATTCTGGGTAAAGTTCTTAGGCGACGTATTATCCAATGGCAGAACGTAAGACGTGCGACTCCATCACCTGGTTCAAGACGCTGGACCTTTTGTATGTGGTAGGGATGTAACCGTTCCGCTTTTAATGCCCTCCATACACGGGTTTGAGGAACACCTAGCGCGTGTGCTACCCTCCTAGTACTCGTATAAGGTTTTTGTTCTACAACCTCCACAATGTTTTCTTCGGCAGGTCTAACTGCTCGTTCTACTTGTACATTTCCGCGAGTTCCTGGAAATCTTCCATGTTCCCGAGAGAACTGGAAAACTCTGGCGAAAGTATGATACGACGGTACTCGTTGACCAGGAAATCTTCTTTCATATTCCCTAACGGCAGCCCTTGCATTGCCATCGCAAAACCCATACACCATGATATCAGCGTATTCATTATTAATAAACTGATTAGGCATCTTTGAAGCACAAAGAAATCGCGGAACAATTAGAACACCAAATAGACAAAATAATAATTTGACAGTACTGACAGGTACATACCCACTATTCTTTTCAACTTTAAAATAAAAATGTATGTGTCTTTCTTATTGTTTATTCTTTTTACTTCTTCCTATCGACTAGGTAGGAAGGTTTTTTGCTATGCCTCAGAAGGGATATGGATCAGAAGCATTTGAATAGATTCTATCAAACTGTTCCATTAATAATGCCCGGTTAAAGTGTTAGCCGGGGTGCGCTAATTTTTTTTGTGATTTTTTTGCCGAAACTTTTTAGGTGTGCCGTCAAAATTGATTCGCTATTTTGATGGCATTTTTTGTGAACTATCCGAATCCGCTAATAGTTTTCCAGAAAGGCAATAGGAAAAAGTACTTTTTTGCCAAAAACAAAGAGGGCAAACTTTTAACGAGTTCGGCCCTGGATTTTTCCAAACCAAGTAGAGCTTTCTGACAAGTCCTAGGTAAGGAATGCTACTGGTAAATTTCATTCGATTACACCCATCCGTTACAGAGATATACCTCTTTGAATTGTCAGACCAAATGCATAAAACACTCTGTATCTTCTTAGCCAGCTGCGAAAAAATTTTTTCCTTGTAGATTTAGACTTACCTTGAAGTGCCCTATCTGCCATTAGGCTATGGTACACTGCTCGCGAATCACCCTGTATATTGCTTATTAACATCCCTGTTGGGAGTGGGTAATATATTTTCTATAAAGGAAGTTGATTATTTTATAATATTTAATACTACACTGTTATCATTTGAGATATAAATCTATTTAAATATATTGTTAATACGTTATTAATAATTTATTTATGAATATTTTAATAATTAATGTTTTCTAATTTTCAATGTAAATAATTAACAATTATATCACATAACTTGGGATACCATGGGTATCTTGGAAACGGTAAGAGATATATGCCATTCACATTTTATTTACATAAGGGGAGGCTATGATATGTTTTTCTTAGGTTGTCTCAGGGTTGACTACTATTGACAAAATATTGAATTGATTGTCACTGTCATTTATTTTTGGGTGAATTGCCAAATTTTTTATTGATAACATTGCTGTGCTTTCTTTAGGGTCTCACTCTGGCAACTATGTGGAACCAATTTGAATTTGTGGTTATGTTTTTGACTTTTCAACATAACCTCAGTAATTAAAACAGTCATTCATACCAACAGAATTCAGATTTTTCAAAGCCTACTCTAATGTAAATAAAATGTGAATAGCATATACAAGGTAGTTTAAATGATACCAAAAATGTAGAACTTATCAAGGCTTACTATTATGTGCAACAATATTTTAGTAAAATCAACTCGTTTTTGTTTCATAGGCAAAAAACTGATTTTTGTCATTTTCATTTTTCCATTATAACTTTTTTATTTATGAAAATATTTTAATGCGGTTTTTCATTCTTAGAGCACTTTTTGATGCAGATTTTGAAATAATTATAAATATTTTAGATTTTGAGGTATTAACACCAACTTTCACTTTTTAAATACAAGTTATAGTTAACTATGACTTACTTAAAACCCAATTTTTGTTCTCTTTAATGATATATTACAACAATACTTTATTTTTAGAAATACTGGAGTTATCGCCATTATTTGATTTTTTTAATTCTTCCTAATTTTTATGAAATAGAAAACTTACTGCCTTATTCATAGACTTATTGTTCGCGACTAAAATGTGACTAACTAGGAGTTAGTTGACAACTAAAGAAAATGGCATTGATAGTGAAATTTATGCGTTAATTAGCTACTATCTTTAGTAGCACTAGCTTAAAATTTAGTCATTTAGCCCTTGTTTAAATCGAGTTTAACCTCAAAATTTTAAATTGAGAGTTCTTTGTTTATAATCGTTGAAAAGTATGTAGGTACGTGTTTTCTGTTGATGTTGACGTGGTTATTTAAATGTTGTATTATTAGCATTAATAATCGGTTTCAGAAGGAAAGTTCCCATCGAAAATCTAAAAACAGTCTCGGGGTCCTGAAATAATCCCGAGTCTGAAAATGTATTCATGAAAAACGTATTCATAATAACAGTGTGGACTTCTAGTTACGTCGTCGCATCTCGATCGCTTAAAAAATTCACTCTGCCGCGGGTGGAGATTAAAGAAAGAAATTTTCAGGGACCCGAGAGGAAGGATGGATCCTAGCTCTCTTGAAAGTCCTGTCGAAAAAATCCTCCAGTTAAAGAATCTATACACGGCCTCCAGAAAAGTATCGTTTTCCAGCAAAATCAAATTTTATAAAAATTCGTATCTCTGGTAATATAAAAAAAGAATTCTTTATTTTTCTTCTGTCCAGGTCCAGATCCTCTAAATCCAAAGGGAGAGACTGTGCCTCGTTTCTAAAGGAAGCATGTCGAGAAATGCTAGTTTCGGCACTTTTCAAAAAAAAATATAACTTTCTTAGAAAGCAAAATCGATAAAAACGATCTCGTCCTGCGATTTTCTAAATTTCTGAAAATCATCTAGTTTTCAAAAAGTATTCGATTTTCGATAACATCTGACATCACACTGACGTTTTGTTAAATATAAAACACTACAACTAGTTACAAGATGAACAAAATTCCCCCAGAATTGCAGCGTTGCCGATTTATTTCCTCTAATCATTTCCCTTAGTTATGTTTTAGTTAAAGCCGTACTAGTATTTAGTTTTAAATTTCTATGAATACGGTGTGGCTAGTAGCCAATTAAAATTTCTTAGTAGCGACTAATTAGTCATTTTCTAGTAACGTATTAGCGATTTAACTATGAATAAGGCTGTTAGTTTTTTAAAAGATTAATACTATTTGAATGATACATAGGCATCTAATAAGTTTTTAATCAATAAATCAAAATATGTTTTGAGTGGCTTTTGTTTTATTTCATAAAAATTAGGGAGGAAAATAAAAAAATCAAATAATGGCGATAACTTTATTTTTGAAAATAAACCAGTGTTGTAATATATCATTTTAACGAGAATAAAAATTGGGTTTTAACCAAGTTATAGCCACCTGTATTTGAAAAATGGAAGTTGGTGTTAATATTTCAAACTCTAAAAGAGTTGGCAAAAATATTATTGATTTTTGAGTTGAGTTGATTTTACTAAAATATTTTTCCACTTAATTAGGGTTTTCATATGGTTCTTTTGAAATCCAGATTAAATAAGCAGTGAAACCCGGTCAAAACCGGACTTTGTCAAAAAATAATAAAATATATTAATTTATATTATTGTCATTTAAAGAAAGGGTAAATGATAATAAGAACACGACCTAGATAGTTAGTAGGTTAGCTTCGTAATCCTTATATGTCTTCCCCTTTGTTATATACCTTTCCAACAGTGGCCCTCATTGTGTATGCCCTGATAGGCCCCTGGGCGAGAAGAGTGTGTCCCTGATAATTCCTTTGTTGTTGTTTTTTTTTTATCTCTCTTCCTAAATAAGTGTGTAAGGCAATTAGGAAAATAATTGGGTAAAAATATTGGAAAAAAAACATATATGTAATATTTGTAAGGAACCTAAAGAAACTCGTTTGATTGGCTAATGGATACACAATCCAATGCCCAAAAAAAAAAAAAAAAAAATTACAAAAGATTTGTAACATATATTACCCATGTATATGCCAAACATGTCCGAGACAATCCAGACATATGGAAACCCTACACATAATAGTAAGCCTTGATAAGCTCTACATTTGGTGTCATTTAACCTATCTTGTATCTATTACCGTTTCCAAGATACCCATGTTGAGCCCGATAAGTGGTACACCTTAACTCCTCACTCTTATTGTCACAGGTAATAAGAATTGCTCACAATGAGGAAGTATAACCTGGCACGTACGTTATAATCCTACTACTGGCCATGTTATGTGATGACAGCTGAGATTCCTATAAATTCAATAACATTAACAATAATTTCCAAATTGCACAATCTGTCAAAATCATTTTCAGTTCAAATTCGATTAAACTGTTTATTCTAAATTTCTTAGGAAGTTGTAAATCTATAGATTATTCACTGTGGTAAAAGCAACACTTGGCTGTTTATGAAATATACTTCCCTTTCAATTGTTTCTTTCGTGGTTTTAGCAAATGAATGATGGTATTTGAAGGAGTTAGAAGTGTTAGAACTATTATTAATACATTAGATCCTCGTCTATGCGGTTTTAGATATAAGTTTATTAAAGAAAGTCCATTTATTTTAACGTACTCTATAAGTTCCCGAAGTTTAATCGGTAAATTCTGAACCACCCTGTATATCTTTTTACATAATTGGATAAAGAACCTTTCGACCATTTCTCGAATATTTCGCAGTATATGCTATATGCCCTTACCAGACATAGAACGATTACGAATTTATTATGTTCTCGTCAGTATGCCATAGAAATTTGAAAAGACAAATAATAATGGCAAACCAAATTAGTCTAAGATAGACTAGGCAAAACAGACGTGGGTGAGAGATAAGCATAATATCCCTCTGGTAATGTTCAGTTTAGTCCACCAGGATTAGAGGTCACCGCTCTTCGTAATTGTTCCAATTTTAGTAATTTTAATTTAAATTAGGGTAGTTTGTTTGGTAAATAACCAGCATCAATATAAAACAATTTTACAATATTTAAATATTTGTTTTTTCAGGAACATATGGTGGAGCTAATTATGGAGGCGAAGATCCTGAGGTAAAAGGTTTTGATTTCAATGATGCAACTATCAGAAGAGGATTCATACGAAAGGTCTATTCTATCTTATGTGTGCAGTTGTCAATAACTTTGGGATTTATAGCTTGGTTTCTTTACCATGCTCCAACTCGAAACTATGTTCAGGGCCACCCAGCATTATTCATAGTAGCCCTGGTTGTAATAATTGTTGCATTGATTACTTTAGCATGTTGTGGAGAAGTCCGCAGAAAAGCCCCTATTAATTTTATTTTCTTGTTTATTTTTACATTTGCAGAAGCTTTTGTCCTAGCAGTATCTTCTTCCACATACAACAAAGAAGAAGTGTTAATGGCAGTGGGTATCACTGCAGCTGTTTGCTTAGGTCTAACCCTGTTTGCATTTCAAACAAAATGGGATTTTACAATGATGGGTGGCATTTTGTTTGTTGCTGTATTAATTTTATTCATTTTTGGAATCGTAGCAATTTTTGTTCATAACAGAATTGTTCAGTTGGTGTATGCTTCTCTTGGTGCTTTGATTTTCTCAATCTATTTGGTCTATGATACACAGTTAATGATGGGAGGAAAACATAAATATTCTATTTCACCAGAGGAATATATTTTTGCTGCTTTAAATCTTTATGTAGACATCATTAATATTTTCATGTACATTTTAGCTATCATAGGATCCTCGCGGGATTAGGAATAATTTTTCATTTTTGTTTTTGTTTTTTTTTGTATCTGGTTCCTTCGCATTATTTTAGTTACTAGATATTAATATAATACCACTGTTAACTACTACTTTATGTTATATTACCACTTTAAAGTGTTATTAGTAAAGAAGCTTATGATATATTAATAAATAAAACCACCCATTACCTACATACTAGGAACACTTGTAAATTTTTCATGCGACTAGTATATTATTTTAATGTATAATGTAATAATAATATATCACTTACGATCTATTTATTAATAATAATCAAATTATTTAATAATTTGACTATGAAAATAAATGCAGTAATGAATGTTTCTTTTTTTTTATTTTCAACAGTATATTAAAATTTATTTAGTACTTATTAGTATAAAATTAATCATTTTTTTTATTAACGTAGAAAGGTTAATATGGCCATACGAGTATTTATATTTATATTATATGAAAAACAAAAACATTTCTCTCAAAAATTCTTTCATTGCTTCCAGTTTATAAACAAATAATTAAGTAACAAAACTACTAATGAATAATGAATATTTTTTGGAATTATAATGTAATTAAGTTAATTGGTTTAAATATATTACGGATTTATGATTTACTTACTTATACAGTGTGACCCACTTAAGATCGCAACATCCATCCAACGTTAATTGATGTTTAACTTCAAACTTTGGTGGTAAGAAAAGATCGATATAAGCTGATTCTTCGAACTTAGTAATATGTGAAACCTGTCAGTAGCGTGCGATTTTAAGGGGGTTTGAAAAGTTAATTTTTCAAAAAAAGTATCTATTAAAATTTCGGTTTCATCATCGTAAAGAACGCCATTTAAAACCCTAAGTCTCAATTTTAAGTGCGATCACTTATCTGGTTACTGAGGTAAGCCCCCAAAAATCCAGTTTTTTCATAAGTGAGCCAAGTTATTTGAGTTAAATTTTACCAAAACTGATTGTGCATTTTCTGAGAAGCATTTATTTTTGTTAATTCCAACTAGAGTTTTATACATAAAATTATTTATTTTCGTTATTTTTTAGTTAAAAATAAATTTAGATACATCGTCAATTTATTGAAACACCTTGTTCATTTTACCTGATGATGTAATGAACAAAAAAAGAAGCCGTGGATTCTTAGAAAATCAGTTTTGGCAAAAATTTTACTTAAACTACTTGATCGCTTATGAAAAAACTGAATTTTTGGGGACTTAATAATTTAAAAAATACACAACATTCTTTAGAATTTTTTATCTTTATTTTTTTAATCATTGCACATAAAAATTCACAATATACTTCAAGTTAATGAATTTATTTAATTATAAAAATGAGTGTCTATTTTCTATTTGTAGTCTTGTTCCTGATCATATGAAGGAACTATAGTTCATGAACCCAATAGATTTAAATACATTTTTTTTTAAACCGGCTAAAAAGTAGCACTTTCCGGCTTACTTTTAGGCCAGAAAATCGCAATTTATAGAACTGCGGCCGGTAAAATTATGGTTGCTATGGTGAGAGTCCTGTAAAAGTTTTACAGGCCGCTCACCATAGCAACCGAGTGTTTGTATTCTTTAAAACTATAAAGTCGGTGACTTGACATATTTTAACGTTTTGTTGAAAATGTGACAGTTGTTATAAAATGGAATTTCTAAATGACGAATGCGAATTAATGGTACAATACTGTGCCCGTTTTAAAAAAATATTGTACGTAATACGTCCTAAAAGTGTTTTTACTGGACTCGCCTGCGGCTTGCCCTGGAATTTGCCTACTCGTCCAGTAAAATGCCACTTTCAGGACTTGTTACTATTCTGTAAGAAAAGTCTTGTTTTTCCTTTAATATTTTTACATTTTTTAAGTAATATTGTTTTTGGATGCAGTTTTAATCGAAGTAATTAGTAATTTTCTTACATTAATAATTAACTGTTGCTGCTAGCATTACAGTAGGATAGTGTATGAAAATAAAATTTTTGTATATTTCTATATATATTATAAATAAATAATATATATTTGTAATAATGTAAAGACATTCAAATATAAATGTAACCAATGAATTTTTACCACTGTGCTCACGTCATTAAATCGATGACAACATAGGTGGGTGTAATTAATTATAAAGAAATTAAATTAGTACTATAAATAAACTTTTTATAATGTATTCAAATTTTAAGGTATCTGCTTGTTTGGTGATTTATTATAAAGCATGCAACTTGAGTATTGTACAGAGTACAGGGTGATTCAAAGTGAAGTAAAATTTCAATTCAAAACAATTCCTCAGTGAATCTATAGACTCAGTAATGTGCTCCAAACATAATTAACCCCAATTCATCCTTGTAATGTGTTGTAAAATATTTGGTTGTTACACTAATTGTAATGCTGACCACTAAAATGGCAGATGAAAAATCATAAAAAAAATGTATTATACTTAGTCAGAAAATATCACTACTAATATATTTGTTGAAAATGAATATAACAATAAGGAATATACAGATGTCCCAATAATGAGTTGATGTTCAGTATCAACCTTATTAAACATAAACATAACAGGACTCCGCTTAAAAAAGCATTTAAATTAATTTTAAAATGTGCTCCTTTTGTCACTAATAAGGCTTATAACATTGACTTTGACATACTATTGGGACACTGCCATGGTACAGAGGTGTACTATTGAGCAGTCGGTGTGTTATGAAAATAATTTTATAATTGATTACTTCGTTTTAATTAATTTTCCCACCTGTGGCTTCACTATGGCTAACCCTAAAGGTCCAGTACAACTTCAAGTTTAACTAAATAAATACTTGATCCTCCCAGCTCTGCTTCTAAAGCCTCTACCACACAAGACAACTTTACTCTCCACTGCTCAGAGATAATTGCTAACTTTGTTGCTTCCATTAAGCCTATCACATGTTATTAGTTTTGTATTTACTTGTCCCCAAAGATGGAGGTCTAATAAAGCAGATAAAAACGTCATTGGTATATAGGTCCTAGGCATTGAGATGGCTATTCAATAAACACCTGACGCAAGAACTGTTAAATAAATGAGAGACTCAAAAAAAGTGAGTAAGACTGAATTTCCAGAAAATGAATAGTAATGTCCGTTGACTACTTTAAAACTGTTTTGCGGGCATACTGCTTGCCCTGTGTTACGGAGGCTTAGGTACAGTAGCTTGTAGTATTAGGAATTGGCCATCAAATAATTATCGTAATTTATAAATAGTAGTGCTCTGGAAATAGGAAGCTAAACTTTCAGGTTCTGGGTTTGCATTAATATTCTTAAAATTTTTAAATGGTTTTCAATTCATTTGTTTTTAAGATTAAGATTTAATATGTTATCACAATTTAAACTAGTTATTAAGTTTGTCCGATATACATGATTTTTTTACATATTAATAGGTACTAAAAGGGTCTTAATAAATGATTGTAAGCCGTGACCACAGAATTATGCAACCATGTACCCACTATAGTATTACCACAGTATATCTACTGTGGTATTACATAATATGCAGAAAAAACAAAATGTGTACTTGGTTGCCTACTTTTTGTCTTGTGCTTTGCAAACATTTATGAAGGCTCTATATCAAAACGCATAGAGATGCAAAAACTTATGTTAGCGACATGATAGTATAGGTAGTATTAGCAATATAACCATTCAGGAACGCTCTCAATGGTATTACTGTTTGCCTATTTATGTATTTATATATTTATTTACTCAGTATTATGTGTATATATGTTCAATAGATTTTTATCACAAATGTAGTAGCAAATATTGTTAAATAAAGATATGAAAACCTAGTCAAGAATGTACTTTTTTATATTTTATATTTATAATATATATAATTATATCTGGGAGGTAGTGCGGAGTCCAGGAGTCGGGATTTTGGCTAAAAAAACTGACAAAATTCTGCAGCAACGAAAACCTACTTCCGAAAACAAAAAAATTAGTGGATGAAGTTTTTAGTGACCGCAATCTTTTCAAATGGCCAAAAACTACCCCATTTCGCGTTTCCCCGTTGTAATTAGTAAAACCCATGTTTGGAGGAGATTAGCTTGGAAAATTGTTAGGGGTTTGATAAAAAAGGGAGGAAACCGGCAGGAGAAGGCAGTTTCCTACCCGTGGCGGTTTTTACAACCCTTCAAGGGGGGGTTGAAAAATGAATGTTTTTTTCTTTTTTCTGTAATTTCTATACTTTTTGAGTATGCTGAACAAGGAGAAATTAGTTTTTTCAGCGTCGCTGACCCTTCCTACCTCCTTAAACGGGCAAAAACCACCCTCCTAAGCTTTCGCTCAAGCATGTTTGGCAGCGCGAGGTTGGAGGGGGAGAACAAATGAGAATGAATTTCAAATAAGGGGTAATGGCAGAGGAAGGCCTGCACTATCTCTGGGGGTTGATGCAACCCTTCCGGAGGGTTGAAAATTGATTCTTCTTTTTCTTTTAGTTTCTAATCGCCATATTCCCGTTTTTAACTATGAACAAGAAAAAATAATTACTTCTGATTATAATTTTATTTTTAATAAATAACTGGTAAAATATTTTTTTTAAATCGGCATTAAAGTACTTCAAAATCGTCATTAAAGTGATAGAAATAGTCATTAAAGTAATCTATTAATGTATGATTTTTGTAGTTGGCCGAGGTGACAGATAAACGTAAAAATTAATTTTTTATTGATTGTGACAATAATTGTGTTGTAACAAAAGGTAAATAAATACAGTTTTTAAATTCAGAATTTTATTGTATTATCACTATTATAATTGCTAAAAATAATGGTTTTTTTATAAAAAATTATTCCGACTTGACATTTAAAAATAATTATGACATTTCCTAAGGTCACTTAAAATTTTAAGTAATTATGACATTTCTTAATGTCACTGAAAATTATTTCAAAAATAGAGTTAATTAATCTTAATTTCATAGTTTTTGGATTAAAAAAAAAATGTAATATGCACCTCAGCATTAAAGTTCCTTTTTATCACTCATGTGGTTTATTTGCCTCGGCCCTACGGGCCTCTGCAACTAAACTCCACATTCATGATAAAAAGATGAACTTTAATGCCTTGATACATAAATAACTATTTTTTTAAATCGGCATTAATAGTACCTCAAAATCGTCATTAAAGTGATAGATTAAAGTAATCCATTATTGTACGATTTTTGTAGTTGGCCGAGGTGACAGATAAATGTAAACATTAATTTTTTATTGCTTGTGATAATATTATGTGTTGCAAGTTGCAACAAAAGGTAAATAAATACAGTTTTTTAAATTCAGAATTGTATTATCACTATTATAATTACTAAAAATAATGGTTTTCTTATACAAAATTATTCCGACTTGACATTTAAAAATATAATTATGATATTTCCTAATGTCACTTAAAATTTTAAATAGGTAATTATGACATTTCTCAATGTCACTGAAAATTATTTAAAAAATAGAGTTAATTAATCGTAATTTCATATAGTTTTTGGATAAAAAAAAAAATGTAATATGCACCGCGGCATTAAAGTTCCATTTTATCACTCGTGTGGTTTATTACTAAACTCCACATTCATGATAAAAAGATTAACTTTAATGCCTTGATACATAAATACCTAACTATTTTCTTGCAACACAGTGACAGTACAATAAATATTTTAAATATTGCTAGTACTAAATCATGATACTAAAACCTACAGATATGATCACTTGCTGAACGAATTTTGAACCAATTCGCGCATGACGTCAACCTGTGACAAAAATGTATGCCGATATATGGGGAAGCTAGTTTTTAATGTATTTTTAGTTTAAAGTTATTGAAATTTTCGTTGTATTCGATTGTTATAACTGTTTTGGATATTATTTAAATATACAGAATAGAAAATAAGACATTTTGCACAATATATGAGGCCTGTAAATGCCGTGTAAATGCAGAAGATGCTTTACGCATGTGATCTTATTTTGAGCTAGAAACAAAAAACTTGTATACAAGTAATTGCCATAATCACAGTCTTGTATGCATAAAGTATATATTTTGTGTCTACTTTCAGATTTTAAACCGTAATTTCGGTGTTATAAAGCTGGATATGCTTCTAAACAAAAACCCTACCAAATTGCTTAATTATAGTGTGTCGTGGTTGAGTGGTAGAATAGCTCTAAGCTAAACTTCGCCAGGACGTTAATATAAATAAGTCCTTAAAAAAAAACGGGAGAGGGTGGTACCAATAACTAATTTTTCGTAACTTTGTCCTAAAAGCAGGTTCTGCATTTACACGCCTCAATATAATATATTTATAGAAAAATAAATTATATTAATTCGTTCCAATTTATCTAGGTACTATGTATTGTAACTTTCCCTCGTTCCGCGGAGGTTCTTAGATGGTTATTTTGACGCCTGAGGGGCGGCGCGGCGGTGTTATCTGGACGGTGTATCTCGAGCGCCAGTTTCTATTTTAGAATGCAGAAACACCATTTTTTCTATTAGCAGGATATACATATATATCTATATGTTGCACGGGCCTACGCAGATAGTCAACGGTCGGATGCTGGTTTAGAGGTTGTGATAGCGTCTCGATTGACTTAATAGGGATGCGGACGTTGACTCCAACGGTACTGTTCCTGATTTTCGAGCGAATGGTTAACTGAATCGTTGACAGTACCTACATTTAAATGTTATTAGGTTAATATTTAATTTTAAGGATGGTTTATATTTCAATTAAATATTATATAATGTAAGTTTTAAATATCTTCCAATAAAGTTTAACCACATTATTAACTCGTATAGCGAAATGTTCAAATTTTTTATTGATCTAGTATTGTCTGTCCTTTTTACATTGCGTCAACTTTTTAACAGTATATTAAACCAATATCGGCGCAATATTAGCAATGACAGATGTAAACTATAAAGACATGGAACGACATTGTTGTAATTGAAGCAAGAAAATGTATAAAATGCGGTTGGACACTGCCAGAGGGCGACATTAAATTTTTCTTCTTACTCTGTTAATAGTATCCATAAAACATATATTACAATATTGCTTTAAAGTTATTTCAAAAGAACGTATTAAATATTTAAAACCAGTAGTATCAGTAAAGAAACAGAGAAAGAACAGTATCGCCCTCTGGCAGTGTCCAACCGCATTTTGTACATTTTCTTGCTTCAATTACAACAATGTCGTTCCATGTCTTTATAGTTTACATCTGTCATTGATATTAGTGTTCTACCTCTACCTGGGGTATATGTAAATCACGATGTTTGTTTGTTTGTAAATAACGCTAAATAATGGCTGGAAGACATAGTATAGCCGTCTAATTTTATAACAAATTACAAAGTATCATAATTGACAAATTAGACACTTGCCGCAAAATATAAACATCACTTTTGACTTTTCATTTATTTAAAACAATTAAATTATTTTAATTGAACTAATTTAATATGGTCGTGCAAAAAACAGTATAAGCATCGCGAACGTTACTAGGGTTGTACCGGTCTCCGGCAAACATTGTCATCGACCGGTAAATATCCCTTACCGTTCTTATGAGAATCGAATGGTAGCGGCTAATCTCGTGAGCATCATATAGGTATAACCCCCTATTTAATGCAATTTCATCAGAGACATAATTATAAAACAGTACAAAATATCACCATAAAAGTTAAAGATTTTCACTCTAAACTTTTGTCAAGACCAAATTCCGCAGTTTTGGCAAAGTCTGCAGATAAATACCTAAGTCTAAAGACTTCATCCACTAACAGAGAGTTTTGTATGCGAGCGACAATATCTTTTAAGTTAGTGGAGTATATGCTGGTAATGATATCAGAATATACAATAATATCAACCTCTGTTTTAATTAAACATCGAGGATGTTATTTAAAAGGTAGGTAGGTAATTCTGGAATTTTTGAAATTATCTTCGTTAACTTTTTTGGGATTATTTACGATCTAAATAATTTAAAAAATAACTGCCCTCGTAACTGCCTTATTAAAAATATAAGTTATAAAATTACGTTTAAATGTTTTGGTCAATTTTTTTCCACACAGTACTGACATTCTCTTAGTTGTTGCTGGATATTTTGGTACAAGAAAATTAGATAACAATGGAAAAAGTGGAAGAAAATTTATATACATGTTTAAAAGATTTACTTTTGAAGAAATAATTAATCTTTTATAAAAATTCTATAAAATATATTCAACATCAAAAATTTTTCATTCTTATGTTGAGGGCTATCGAATACTCTTGAATTTATTTTTTATATAGGTAAGTTACTATGACGATAATTGACAAAGACCCGAAATATTCATAAAAGTAGGTATTTGTTACAATCCAAAAATATGCTTTTGACTGTGTATTCATAAAAATATATTTTAGTATTTCCATAAAAAACATAAAAATAAGCAAGTTTGTTTATTTAGTTTAATTTAATAATGAACAATTTTTTTTATTAAAAAATAACCTTTTTCCCGAATTTTTATATACAAATTATTGTTTAAACGAATTCAGTGTTAAACAATTTTTTATGCACTTTAAAGCTCAATAAATAAGTTTTCAAGCGGTGGATATGTTTTATTTAATTATCATACACCTAAAATAGTAATTTAAGATAAAAAGCATTAAATGAAATAAATCAAAACTCCATCATTTAAATGTGCAATGTAAACAACAAAAAAGAAATGCCGCGAATCCTCAGAAAATGCACAATCAGTTTTGGCAAAATTTAACTCAAAATATAATTGATCACTTATAAAAAAACTGAATTTTTATGGATGTGGTCTCACTTAAAATTGATACCTTAGGGGTTTTAAATAGCGCTCGTTACGATGGTGAAATCGAAAAAAAAAAATTTGAATAAAAAAATCGCTAATACTTTTTTTGAAAAATCGACTTTTCAAACCCCCTTAAAATCGCACACTGACATATTACAAAGTTCAAAAGAATCACCCAAATCTTTTGTTACCACCAAAGTTTGAAATTAATTAAGCATCAATTAACGGGCCGGTATACAGGGCGTGTTGTGATCTTAAGTTGGTCACTCTGGTAAATACTTTTTTTGTCATTCTACATAATTCTAGATTTGGAATTATTTTTAATAACTTTAAGATTAAAACCTAAAACCAGACAGTTAGTGTTTTGTTAATAAATTTGCAAACTGATTATAGGTATATTTAGACAGTTACCAAAGTTATATAAATTAAAGCTAAAGTTTTTAACTTTTAGTGGTTTTCTTTTCTCTTGCGATTACTATAAATAAAAAGTGAGACGTCAATAATATAGTTAATTTAATAGTATTTCGGAAAATTTTACAGTAAAAATTAGTAATTTTGAATTGTTAAATTATTGTTAAAAGCAATAATACCTATAGATAATCAACTGTCAGAAATTTGAAAACGCACTTGATTGTTTGAAATTTTAATTGTTGTAGTGAAAGCCTACGTATAAAAATTTAAAATGTTTAAAGTAATCTGTAAAAGTCTGTTGGTTTTAATTGGATAGTTGAATACTTTTCAGAACTTACGTTGTATGAATGGTTTTTTTTATTGAATATAAAATTTTTTATTAATTCGTAGTCAATTATAAAGAAAAAACGCTGATGTATTATATGAGATAGTCGGTTCTTAGTTTTGTAAAATTTCCTTTTATCAAAGAAAATAAATAGAAAAATGAACCACGCAATTTGAAAATGTACTTTATTTGTCTTATTTTTTTATGCTTTTTCCAAATCTTAAAGCGGATTTTTAAAACTTTCGATACAGGGTGATGTTTTTGAGATTTAACAAATCGGCCCCTTTTTGTATGTCCGGCCCTATATTTTGATTCCACTAAATTGAGAAATCGGTATGGCTGATTCGCTGATTGAATAGAACATACACACCAAATTATACTTTTTTTTACCTAGTGGTTTTAAAATTATGGTCCAAGACAAAAATAGGCAAAATCAATAAAACACCCTGTATCTTGGTAATTAAGGATTAATGACCCACTGACCAGGTGATATGGAACCTCCCAAGTAACCTAAATATGCAGGTTAAGTATGTACACTTACCAATGAATCACCCTGTATAAAAAACTTTTATTGAAATTTAAATTCTATCATTGTGAAAGACAAAGATTTTACTTTAAAATGCCATTTCCGAAATTAACTAGTGCAACAAATTTTAAATAAAAGCAATTCTATTCGGTCCGGTTCTGGCTAATTCCAGCACTTTATAGAAACTGGCGCATGGCGATGAGGTTTACAACACATTTTTAGAATCGCTGTAATTGTAGTTACAGGTGAAATATCAACCTGCGCAAAGGATTCAACTAATACGTTTTCGTTCTGTCTTCGTCAGTTCTCTTTCATTATTTCGGTTTGTATGAGCTGTTTATTTTAGCGTTTTAGGCTAGGTAGTTTCTCTTCTGTCTTACGTCAGGTGTGATTGTTATGATTATTAAGAAAATGTCTTGGTTTCTTTTATAGCAATAAAATGTGGTTGTTTGTTGTTTGACGAGTGCAATTTATAACTAGGTGCCTGTTATTAATCAACGTTGTTTAGCCAATAAGCTTGCCTTTATTTACTTGGAGTAAAAGGTAAGGAGAAATTTTATCTGTCTAGAAAAATTAGTTTATTTTGTTCCTATTGTGCTAATCCTGTAAATCCTCTATTATTCTATAGCCATTGTACATTATTGCGTTAAAACAACAGACCTACATATTTTTCCAATTGAATCCTTATTAGCATAATATTTCTTTTAAAATATCAAAGAAAACAAATATTTCTCGACTATTAGATTCATAATTCAGTGGGTACGAAACCTTTTAAGTTTAAGGTATTTAATATCAACCAACCCATTCGTCGTTTATACCTTTGTCTCCGGCATTTAATTCTTTTACATAGGTACCTACATAGTAAATACACGTTTTATTCAGTAATCCAGCTTCGTAAAATAAGTATTTAATACCTATAATAGTTCTTGAAAATAGGTACGTACTTACATCCTTGTTTTAGACAATACAATAATAATTATTATTCTTTCAATTGCTTGACATTCCTTCAGTAGGTACTCTTGTATTAAGCAGGACCGGCACTGAATCCTAAAAATTGTGTTTTCAGTTGTTTTTCTATTATTTTTCTTATCCAATAAATCCTTTAAGTGACGTCCCAAGGCCTGTTTAATTAATATGATTAGTTAGGAAATAAATGTAAATAATTTAAATAAACATATTATGGTTATTTGACGTTATCCTACAAAATATACTTGTTAATGTTAAGAGATCTGTTATAGAATCAGGGCCGTATTTAGGATCTGTAGAGTGTAGACTGTAGACCCCTAGACTGAACCGTAGCCCCCGGATTTGTGTCGGTTACGGCTGAACTTGTGGTGCGGGCCCTGCCGGGGGGAGGGGTTAGTTGGTGGATTTTTTTAAAAATTAACGTGCAAAAATCGCATTTTAGAGCAATTTTCTAACTAAAAACCTAAAAAGAAACATTTGAAGTTTATTACTAAATTGTAGACATTTTTTTACTTATTTAGAAAATAATGAATTGATTAGATAATAAATATGGAAAGAATTGAAAATCATTAAGGTAATCACCACTATTTTATATTATAAGAGGGCCCGCACCACAGTATTAAAACAAAGACTTTTTATTTTAGTCTTTTCGAAATGAAAATTTTTAAACAGTTTTTTTGTGCTGCGAGCCCATAGGCTGCAGCGAGGGCTGCAGCCTAGATAGCCTGCGCGTAAATACGGCCCTGGTTAGAACCTTAGTTTTACTATCTCAATCGTCAATCATTTATGTAATGTCGGCCTATTTCCGCCATCATATAAGCCAGAGAATTAGTGTTTGTGTAAGCATTAACCGCTAAAGTAGAAATGTTTAACGTGCTCACATCGCAAATACACGAGAAGTACAAGTTTTTCATACCTTTCGAAACATGATGACATGAGCAACCCTTTCAGATTTGAACACGAGACACCTAGGATACGCCACAGTCCTTCAGGCAATCAAGCCCATTTTTTTTATATTTAAATACATAACAAAAAATTATTTTCCTTCAACTGTTTTTTTATTAAAATTTCTGTAAAAGTCTTGAATACAAATCTTTTTTTAAGCTGTAGTAGGAAAGATGACAAGAACTTTAAAATACAGTGTAAGAGATTTAATTGTCAATTAAATATTAAATTAGAAATATCCAACTGTTTTTGAGATATTCGAAATCAGATGCTATATTTCTTGGAAAAGCAAGTAAACTTTTTATAATAGCGTTGTGTGAAGGAATGGTGTATTCTTTCACTCAATGTTAGTAATAAATTAGTTCCATTAAATCAATATTGCCTTCGTATTTTTAAATCTCGTTTTAAAATTAACACCCTTTATTTTATAAAATATTGAAGAATTTTTTCAAACGTATCCGTAGTACCAAAGTAAAGGAAATAATAATTAAATAATACAATAAAACAATTACGTTTTATTTCTCTTATATACGTATATAAAACAGGCATTGGCGGCGGAACGGGGGGGGGGGGCTGGGTGCTAAGCCCCCCTTCCCCCTAAGGTAGACCGATCTGCGCATCAGATTTAGAGTACACTATAGTAGAAAAATAAATTTGAAATTTTTATAACACAATTAACACGTTGCGCGTCCGGCCCTGTTATCACTTTAAACACTGCCGAACCGAGCCGGGCCGTGTTATCGCGAACCATGGATTTTATACCTTCTTAAAGAGGAATAAGAGGATGGATGATGGCTCACTTCGGTAAATCTAAAACAGGGCAAACCAATTTAAAAAATAAATTACCCCTGACAAACATTATGAAAACTGACTTTCGGTGCAATTTCGTGAAATTTTGAGAAAATGTCGTGCTGATCAAAATCCCAATGCACTCTTGAAAATTAGTAGGTATTTTCGCTGCTAGAGACCTTTGATTTTGAAATCCGGCCAATCCAGGCTCCCATCATTTATTTATACCAAAAAGTAAATCCGAGAGTAAATCTTTCTTTAAGTAAGTTTACTTTCCAAATAGACCAACTTGTGTTGTGTGTGATACAGACATGTAGTAAAGTGAGAGCTTGGGACTTAACTTCGACTGCCAACAATTGCAGCATTTTCTACACCAAATATTTTGCTGGTGTATATATTGGTGTCAGTGTCTGCACTGCAGTTATTTGGTGTAGCTGCACTGACTATGCTCTTCTATACCAGGACCACCAGATGTAGAAAGAAAAATGTCTTGTTCACACACAAAATGGTCTATTTGGAAAGTAAACTTACTTACTTACATACGACTTAGGCCAGTTACAAAAATAAAACGAGCGACAGTTGAGAACTAGGAATAGAATAGAAAAATAATATACATTTTTTATAAAAATTACCTCGCCAATTTGATATGTTTACGAGTATGTTTATATTGAAATATATTGAAACCACTCTAGAATGCAATTATTGCCGAATTCTTTAAGGACAGCTACTTTTTATAACTATATGTTAAGATATTGAATTAAATTACAGAATTCTGAGAATTCATAGCGTCCAAATAAAAAAATATTGATATTCAAAAATATTTCACTTATCACAAAATTCATTAATTAGTAATTACGGACCCGTGTGCCTGTTAACGAACGCAGCAGGAGGCGTATAAGTAAGTAGTTTTAAGCAAAAAGATCCATTTTAATCATAAACAACAAGCATAAGGCTTTTTTATAAAAAATTTATCACAATTTTCACACCAGTTCCTAAACCCCAAAATTCTATTTTTGACTGATATGCATGGAATATGAGATTTCGTGCATATCAGGATTTTTATAAATTTTAAGTCGATTTTCAGTACGCTTTCCAACATTCCCTTTATCTTTTCGGCCAATTATCAGCTATTGAACTAACGCATCCAAGCACGATGCAGCATGTAGAGACGACCAAGGATAGCACCCGAGATAGCACCTATCCTCCGCCAGTACCGAATCCTCAATGGACGGACTGTGCTTTTAATCTGAACGATAATTATCGCGCAAATGATTATCGTCCGAAGCCGGTCCAACAGATCACGAGCGAAGAATCCATATAGGCGCGAGAGTGAATCTACCGTAGATCAATTGGCTCTTGATCATGTTTCACCATAAACTGATCCACCTTCGTGGTTGCGTTGGTCTACGGAAGCATAGGTTCACTCTACCCTCGCGTTCTGGAATTCCTCGCGAGTCCGTGACAAAAGGCTTCAGTGGAAGGTTGAGCTGGCCTCGCCTTACCACTATTTATTGTCTCTACCGGGATCGTGTCTGATAGCGCCATTTTAAATTTTAGGAACCGAGTTGAAGATTGAAATATTCGTATCAGAAACGACTGGTGGGCGTTTTGAAAGGATACCAGGTCGTTTTTGTATATATACCAAGTGACCGCCTCGTGAAATCACATTTGAACAGAATTCCTTTTCTGAAAGATAAACGGACGTCTAACGGTGTATATTATATTTGGAGAATATTGCAATAAATTTCTAGTAAAGGTTTTTACCTATTTCATACAAAAATAAATCCCACTCACTAAATTTCCAATTCACGTCCATGTAATACAATTATCTTTCGGCAATCGATCACTCTCCTTTAAGCGCGGCCGTCGCGGTCGCTGACCCTTGTGGGGGTATCGTGGCTATGGTGGTAGACCTTGCTTTGTGAAGCTATATGTAGATTGATGATTATACAATATATCTTTATATATCTATTTCTTCTTTTATTGCATTCTAGTGGTAATTAAGTACTTGTAGTACCATCTAGTTAACGACCCTCGCATTGTGTGACAGAGACCCTTCGGCCCTGAAGCCAAAGAAGAGTGAACGAATCCTGTCTGGGCAGGCGTATAAGTTGAATTGTGTATTGTGCATAGTGTCTCTATAGTGTTGTATCTTTAGTTCAGGATATTGCGAAACCTGTATACGAGAGAGCATTCATTGTCGACGGCTACCGTTAATCTATCGATAGGGTATATCGATATATTAAAAGCTTGTCCCGACCTGCGTTGAAGTCAACGGCCAAAAGCTGGTTCAGAGATTGTGATAGCGGCTGATTGACTTATATATACGAATACGGTCGTCTCCTCCAACTATTCCTGATTCGCAAGCGGATGGTTAACTAAATCGTTGACACAGCCTTAATAATTTAGTTATTAAACGTTGATATGCCCCGCTCACCCTTGACACCCTATATTTCGGCTACCGGTCCAACAGATTTTATTTTGTATGTTCATAAAGGAAGCATCAATATAAATATATCAAATAGGATATTTTCGTTATTATTATTATGCTTGTATAAAACCTAAATAAAATTATTTATAAAAATAATAATAATAAAGCAAGAAAACAGTAATTTTAAAAAATACATTTTTCAATATGAAAGCGGGGCGGCCAGCGTATAAGGAATTTACTGTATCTCTCACTTGCAGTTCGGGCTCTTAACATTTGGTTTGAAGGGTTGTCTCGAGGGTTGTTTACATCAGAAAGGGTTGTCTCTGGTTTACATAATATGGTATACTGAATATCTCGAAATTATCGCATTCTTTGATAAAAATGGTAATGAAGAAAGTTATAGGTTTTTGTCCTAGCTACCAGTTGGAACAATAAATTTTTGGGCTTAAAGCCCCGTGCGAGCCCTAAAAGTCCGAGTCTTTTTTTTTTCAAATGAGATGCCATGTTTTTCTATTGCATAACGAGTTTAATAGGATTCCGTTTTTAGAACCATAGCTTGGCAAACAATTTGGGTATTATTGGACCTTGAGGAATGTTTCCTAATGGGAATCATTTGCAATAATTACGTAACGTGTTCGCTTGTTTTTATATTCTTAATCTGATATTGTATTCTCATCACATCAGTCACTGTTTGATGTTTAATGGTTCCGGGGTTTGAAATCGCCTTATGTTAATTCCCAAATTTCATTTGAAAAAGTGCTTCCAAATATCGTTTTATCGTTATTAAGTTGATGACCCCAGACTGGCCCAGACTAGCCCAATATAGTTCGAAACGGTTTGTCTTTACGAGCGGAACATAAACAGAATAATAATAATTTGAGGCCATCACATTATTATGATACAAACAAAAACATTATTAAAGATTAAAGCAATAGGAGTTAAAAGTTTTACCTACCTAGCACCTTATTCAGTAGCTTACCAGAAAATTAACAGAATATGATAATGATAGTGTTCCACCATGAAATAAAAAGCTAGATTACTACCTACCCTTATCACTAACTACATGCAATTGCAGATACAGATGTGCTCAAGCGATAAATATTCTAAATTTATAGCTAAACTTGTATAATTATTTACTTATAAATAATTTAATTTTAAATTCCTTTATATAAAATCAGGAGAAAATGCAAACTCTCACGCACACGGTTGTTATAAACTCACGTGATGTTTATCTAATCGCTAAATAATTGCCTATAGTATATTTTAAATATATAGATATATCAAGTTAGCACTACCACTTTAAAAATTTTAAATCGCTTTCGCCCCATTAATTGTAGCTTTTTTGTTGCGATTTTGTTGCGGAAAGAAAAAATTTGTAGCTCTTCATTTTTAAAAAATAACCTATGGTAATGCTAACTTGACAGTCAAGATAGCATTACCACGCACAAAAATCGCTTTAAAAAGTGCAAACACATTTGTTTATCATAAAAATAATTTGTTGCGAATTTGTTGCGCACGACTACCACGAATAAATTAATTTTAAAAAATTTCTTGTTCAATAATTCCTGGTGATGCGAATTGGATAGTCAAGATTAAAACTCATGAAAGTCCCTTTAAAAAATGCAGAAATAATAATTTTAGCATGGAAAAATTGTTACAAAGAACGAAATTTTCAGATAACAGGTTTAAAATGATTTTGTGGACAAAACGTAGACTTATGTAATTTATATTGAGAACATTTTGTTGTTTAGTTGTAGAAACTATTTATGCGAAAACTTTATTATTTCTCGGTGCAACAAATTCGTACACGATACGCCACAGTGTATTGAAGTGAAAAACCCATGGAGAAATTTGCATTTGCGAAGGTTATTCGTAGGGGTAGTACCAGGCTGCTATGATAATTCACGATTTTATCGAATTTTGCGAAAACTTTTTTCGCAACAAATTACGTCTCGGCGCAACAAATTCGTACACGACCCGCTACAAATTCTCAAAGCGAAAAACGCAGGAAAAAACTCATTTTCAACGGTTTTTCAAGGTGGTAATGCCAGGTTGCGCTGGAAATTCGAAGTATTCTTTATTTGTGCGAAAAAATTTTTCGCAACAAATTTTATCTCGGCGCAACAAATTCGTACTCGGCATGCTACAAATTCTCAAAGTAAAAAACGCAGGAAAAAACTAATTTTCAACGGTTTTTCAAGGTGGTAATGCCAGGTTGCGCTGGAATATCGAAGTATTCTTTATTTTTGCGAATAATTTTTTCGCAACAAATTTTATATCGGCGCAACAAATTCGTACACGGCACGCTACAAATTCTCAAAGTGAAAAACGCAGGAAAATCTCATTTTCAACGGTTTTTCAAGGTGGTAATGCCAGGTTGCGCTGGAAATTCGAAGTATTCTTTATTTTTGCGAAAAATTGTTTCTCAACAACAAATTTTATCTCGGCTCAACAAATTCGTACATGGCACGCTACAAATTCTCAAAGTAAAAAACGCATTTTCAACGGTTTTTCAAAGTGGTAATGCCAGGTTGCGCTGGAAATTCAAAGTATTCTCTATTTTTGCGAAAAATTTTTTCGCAACAAAATGTAATTTTCATATATGACTGATGGGTGAGATGGTAACTAACGTACTTGCATCTCACCCAAAAGTCTCGGGTTCGATTCCCGGTCGTGGCAATGGAAAATACTGTTAGAGAGATTTTTCCATAATACACGGATATTGGATGTGTGTCCCTTGTCTTTAAATGTGTAGCCCCCTTCCGCACAAGGCTCTTCTAGAGCCTTCTGGAATAAAGGGGGTCGTAATTACATAATTATTATTATTATTATATTATTACAAGGCACGATTTTAATCGTGGCCATATTCCTTTATTTCCTGAGAAAATCACGACACGACAACGACAAAAAATCGTGTGTGTGAAAGCGGGCTATTTCTTCCACAACTCCTTAGCTATTGTGAATTCCTGAAGAGGGGTTGGAACCTTTGTTGTAGAACTTGCACTGGAGTAAGCTTTCCACTGAAGTAGTCGTCCTACCGGAGTAGTTTTCCACACACACCAAAACATTTTACACACACTCGATGCGCGTTTCGCCAACCAAGTTGGCATCATCGGGAGATGATTAAAACTGTTTTAATCATCTCCCCTATGTCATAGATTAAATAAGTATTAAGATATACCATCCCATTGTTAGAATGCAAATGGATATTTGCGGAACTTGTGATGGCGCATCTTAAAGTGTATTTTTCTATGTATATTTATAGCTAAAGATTTATTGTTAGAGCTTTGGGCGTTTTTGCCATTATGTTTTAAACATGGGCCTTCAACAAATGATATCAATAGTCAGAAAAGATTACATTTTTGGGAGTTTCGGGTGCGCCATCTACTAATCGAATGCACAAGTTCTGTATAATATCATTTGCATTCTAACAATATTAACAATAGGATGGTATATCTTATACTTATTTAATCTATGCCTATGTTATTCTAAATTTGAATAGACAGTATCAAGAGCTTTCCGACGAACTATCATAACATGTACCTACCTCTTTTGAGAGGTTTTTGAAATATTCTAAATTTTGTCGAAATTTTTCAGATGTAGAACTGTTTTATATTCAATATCTTTAGAAATGAATATATGAATCAATGAATTAAGTAGCAATTTTATTCAAGTCCAATTGTACATTCAAAATCAACAACTTCTTTCTATCTCTAGGTTACATCTAACATTTTGTTAATTATTATAAATTAAACCTACTATGTAATATCCAACATCTTCCCCTTAAATTTACATTAAATTTATTAGACAAATAAAAATTATTTCAGTAACATATTATTCCAGTAACATATCTTTATAAGCTATTTAAACATTTCCAGATTTTTTTAAATGGTTAGAATTTCGTCTGAAATTTCTTTTAGTATTATTATCACTAACAATATACGATCTAGGAGTACCTGCTTCCTTCACAACCTTTCCTTTATGCCAAACATCATTTTTTCTATATACTACGTTATCTGGTTCTATACCTTTTTCAGAAAAATTGTGACCCATATATTTTACCTTATTTACTTTATATTGCAGTTTTTCTTTATTAAATTTTACATTAACTTTACGAGCTCTTTCTACCAAAATTTTCATTAATTTATCATGTTCTTCTTCAGTATCCGTTGCAAGTAAAAAATCATCAATATAAATACTAATGCCAGGTATATCTGCAAAATTTTTTTCATTTTCCTTTTGAAATAATTGTGCAGCAACCTTTAAACCGTATGGCAATCTTTTAAATCTATAAATTCCTAGTGGTGAATTAAAACAACATAATTTACTTGAACTATCATCAAGTTGAACATGCCAAAAAGATTCTTTTAAATCAAACACAGAATAAAATTTTTTATTCTTTAAACCTTGTGAAATAGACTCTAAAGTTGGTAGGGGATGATTTTCATCTAATAAATTTAAATTTAGTTCCTTCGGATCTAGACAAATTCTTAATTTATTATTTGGTTTCTCAACAACAACTAGATTATGTATCCACTCGACAGGACCATCCTCCTTAACTATAATATTATTTTTAATTAATTCATTAATTGTTGACTTTAATTTATCCCTAACTTTATTTGGAAATTTTCTTGCACCTTTTATTACCGGTTTGGCTCCTTCTTTCAGAAATAATTTACTTTTTCCTTTAAATTTTCCTATACCATTAAATATATCCTCATTATTTTTTATAAATTTTTCTTTTTCTAACTCTATAGTATTAATACGTTTAATAAATTTTAATAATTCACATGATTTCAATCCTAAAATAGGTTTTACATTTTTATCAACCAATATAAATTCTTGTAAAAAACATTCATCATTAGCTTCACAAATTAAATTTACTTTGCCTACAGTTTCAATTTTAAAACCACCGTATGCTTCTAATTTGCTTTTATTTTCATTTACCAATATATTTTTATTTTTATTTATTTTCTGAAATTTATCTAATGGAATTAAATTAACCTCAGCCCCTGTATCTATTTTAAAATTAATCATTTCATCTTCAATTAAAATATTTTCATACCAACAAGATTCAGAATCATTATAATTATCTATATTCTCGACTTTCTTAATAGTATCTATTTCAAATTCCTCGTCAGACTCAGTAATTTGATTAACGTTTTTTAACATTTTTACATTACATCTTTTACTGAAATGATTAAATTTATTACACTTAAGACATTTTTTACCATATGCTGGACATGAATTGATCGCATGTGAATAACTACACCTTGAACAATTTTTTATTTCTTGATTATGCTTCTTATTTCTCCCATATGAATTTCCAGTGTTTGCCACCTTGGAACCATAATTATTTCCATAATTTTCTGTTTTGACAGGACATCTGACGTTTTCCCTCTTGACATCGTAACTGACATTTTCTTTCTTGACAGCATCAATTTCTAAATTATTCTGTACTTTTCTCGCCTGTTCTTTTGTAATTTCTGAAGTTCGACATACTTCCACTGTTTTTTTGTATGTTAATTCTTCTGTGCTTATTAATCTCTTCTGGAGCTTTTTATCTGATATATTTAATACAATTTGATCTCTTAAAATCGACTCTTCTTGTTCACCATATTCACAATGCTTAATTTGTTTTTGAATATCCTTTAAAAAATTATCAAACGGCTCACCTTCTTTTTGCTGTCGTTGCATGAACAAAAATCTTTCATAAACAATGTTCTTACGTGGATTGCAATATTCTTCAAAATTTTGTATTACTATTTGTAGTGAAATATCTTCTTCTAATTTAAAATTATTAAAAACATCCAAAGCTTCATCACCAATAATGTTTAATAGAATATTTATCTTAGTGTCATCATCCAAACTTGCATAATTTGATGCCTTCATATATATATCAAACCTTTGTCGAAATTTTCTCCAATTTTCACTTAGATTTCCTGAATTTAATTCCAATGTTTGTGGAACTTTTAAATTATTTATAACATTATTTTCTTTTTTAGATTCCATTTTATCATTTGTTTCACTCTTACTCGAAGTTGCTTGACTTGAATTAGTTTTTGGGTCAGTTTTCGAGGCTTTACCTTGCTGTTTGCTCATTTTTCTGGATAGTTACGTCAGTTCGTTTTTTAACTTGTCACTTCAATTATTATTTATTATTTTTAATTTTCGATGCTACCTTTTTACAAACTTTATTAATTATTTATTATTTCTTCGCTTTATACCGACTGCGCCATGTTTTATATTCAATATCTTTAGAAATGAATATATGAATCAATGAATTAAGTAGCAATTTTATTCAAGTCCAATTGTACATTCAAAATCAACAACTTCTTTCTATCTCTAGGTTACATCTAACATTTTGTTAATTATTATAAATTAAACCTACTATGTAATATCCAACAGAACCTTAAGAGAAATGACATATTTTTCAAATTAAAAACAACTTTACACTTTTTATTGTGGCAGTTGCGCCGAGATAAAATTTGTTGCGAAAAAATTTTTCGCAAAAATAAAGAATACTTCGAATTTCCAGCGCAACCTGGCATTACCACCTTGAAAAACCGTTGAAAAAGAGTTTTTTCCTGCGATTTTCGCTTTGAGAATTTGTAGCGTGTCATGTACGAATTTGTTGCGCCGAGATAGAATTTGTAGCGGAAAAGTTTTTCGCAAAAATAAAGAATACTTCGATATTCCAGCGCAACCTGGCATTACCAGCTTGAAAAACCGTTGAAAATGAGTTTTTTCCTGCGTTTTTCACTTTGAGAATTTGTAGCGTGCCGTGTACGAATTTGTTGCGCCGAGATAAAATTTGTTGCGAAAAATTTTTTCGCACAAATAAAGAATACTTCGAATTTCCAGCGCAACCTGGCATTACCACCTTGAAAAACCGTTGAAAATGAGTTTTTTTCTGCGTTTTTCGCTTTGAGAATTTGTAGCGTGTCATGTACGAATTTGTTGCGGCGAGACGTAATTTGTTGCGAAAAAAAATTTCGCAAAATTCGATAAAATCGTGAATTATCATAGCAACCTGGTACTACCCTTCGCAAATCCGTAAATGCAAATTTCTCCATGTGTTTTTCACTTCAATACACTGTGGCGTATCGTGTACGAATTTGTTGCACCGAGAAATAATAAAGTTTTCGCATAAATAGTTTCTACAACTAAACAACAAAATGTTCTCAATATAAATTACATAAGTCTACGTTTTGTCCACAAAATCATTTTAAACCTGTTATCTGAAAATTTCGCTCTTTATTGCTATTGCAAATTTTGTGTTTTATCTTTGTAACAATTTTTCCATGCTAAAATTATTATTTCTGCATTTTTTAAAGGGACTTTCATGAGTTTTAATGCTATCTTGACTATCCAATTCGCATCACCAGGAATTATTGAACAAGAAATTTTTTAAAATTCATTTATTCGTAGTAGTCGTGCGTAACAAATTAGCAACAAATTATTTTTATGATAAACAAATGTGTCTGCATTTTTTAAAGCGATTTTTGTAAGTGGTAATGCTATCTTGACTGTCAAGTTAGCATTACCATAGGTTATTTAAAAAAAATGAAGAGCTACAAATTTTTTCTTTCCGCAACAAAATCGCAACAAAAAAGCTACAATTAATGGGGCGAAAGCGATTTGAACATTTTAAAGTTTTAATGCTATCTTGACTATCCAGTTCGCATCACCAGGAATTATTGAAAAAGAAATTTTTTTAAATTAATTTATTCGTAGTAGTCGTGCGCAACAAATTCGCAACAAATTATTTTTATGACAAACAAATGTGTTTGCACTTTTTAAAGCGATTTTCGTACGTGGTAATGCTATCTTGACTGTCAAGTTAGCATTACCATAGGTTAATTTTAAAAAATGAAGAGCAACAAATTTTTTCTTTCCGCAACAAAATCGCAACAAAAAAGCTACAATTAATGAGGTGAAAGCGATTTAAAAATTTTAAAGTGGTAGTGCTAACTTGATGTATCTTAAATATATGCACTAACTATATTACAAACTGGTATCTTTTACATAAGTAATGCATTGTAAATTTTGTTTACTCCTAAATAAACGTTATACAGTGAGGTCGAATAGTAAGGAACAAATTCAATATCTTCAAAACGCGTAAGTTTTGGGAAAATTGCTCGGACAGGTCGATTTTGGTATTATATTAGGTCTATTTTAAAAATATTTTTTATTCTGTCCCAAAAAAGCTGGGCGGTGATCTACTTTGATTTTTCAAATGGCAACCCCCAATTTCGAATTCCTTGTAAAATTCTAAACATTTTCTATGTATTACATCCTATATCTAAAATCAATCGTTTCTGAGTTATTAACATTTACATATTTGCATTGAACAGGCTAATTACACAGAAAAAATCAAGAAGGATTTATCAATCGTTTAGGTTATTGTCAAGTAGCCAATGGGAGGCATTTTGAACGCTTGATGAAATAATTTGAATTTTGTTGCTAACCTAAAAATAAAGTACATTTAATATTAAAAATATTTTCTTTTTCAAAATAATTAATCTTTAAATATCAATAACTCAGAAACGATTGATTTTAGATACATATAGGGTGTAATACATAGAAAATGTTTAGAATTTTACAAGGAATTCGAAATTGCAAACAAAATTTGGGGTTTCCATGTGAAAAATCAAAGTTGATCACAGCCCAGCTTTTCTGGGACACCTTGTACAATAAAAAATATTTAAGCCTAATATAAAATCAAAATCGACCTGCCCGAGTGATTTTTTCAAACACTTAGGCGTTTTGAATATATTGAATTTGTTCCTTACTTTTCGACCTCACTGTATACACGGTCGTGAATTTTTCGATGTCCACCATTGGTATCTCGGAAACTATAAAATATAGAGGATCGGTTAAATTAGACAAAAGTTGCGCTATTTTATGCTCTACAATTTCCTGCCAAGAAATGCTAGATATTTTGATTCTTTCGCGGTTTATCCTGAATAATTTGAAAATCGTGATTTCAAAACAAAATTAATATCTTCTATACCATTCATACGAATTTAGTGAAATTTGGCAAGGTTATATTTTTGACCACTACCAATTGAATGGAGTTGATAGAAATTTTCTAAGCCTTCTAGATTTTGAGCCACGATAGTCAACTTTTTTTTTTCTTATGGCCGCCATATTGCATTTTTACACCATTAGTTAGAGAAAATAATTCTCTTTTCACGTATGTCACCAAAATAGACTGATTCTTTAAAAACATGTTGATATTCGAATTAATGTAAAAATAATTTATAAAATCCAGTATGCTTTGGAAAAATAATTGCAAGCAACATTGTAATCCAGGCGCTATTATTAAATTGTACACTCGTAAAAAAATTACAGAAAGATGCCAGGTTATTTAAACTCCTATTAAATATTACAATTTATAAAATAAAAATAGTATTATTTGTTTTCTTGACTCTTTAATAAATTAATTGTTTGTAATATTTAATAGAAGTTTAAATAACCTGGCATTTTTCTGTATTTTTTATGAGTGTACAATTTAAGCGTTTGGATTACAATGTTGCTAACTAATGGTGTAAAAATCCAATATGGTGGCCATAAGAAAAGAAAAAGTTTACTCTCGTTGCTCAAAATCTAGAAGGCTTAGAAAATTTCTATCAACGCCATTCAATTGGTATAGTGGTCAAAAATATGACCTTGCCAAATTTCACTAAATTGAAAATTCGCATGAATGGTATAGAAGATATTAATTTCGTTTTGAAATCACGATTTTCAATTTTTTCAGGATACACCGCGAACGAATCAAGATATCCAGCATTTCTTGGCAGGAAATTGTAGAGCATAAAATAGCGCAACTTTTGTCTAATTTAACCGATCCTCTATACCTTATAGTTTCCGAGATACCAATGGTGGGCATCGAAAAATTCACCACCGCGTATACCTATGTATACGATGGATGTTTTAGACTTTTGAACAACATTAACTCTGCAACCACCAAAAATTTTCCACTCTCATCTGGTAAATTTCTTAAAACTATAAAACTTCTATAGGAAACATTTATTAAATTAAAAAATCAAGACAATCGGCCTTTTCCAGAATTTTGGAAAGCCCTCTATTTATTCCGTTACCTATGCGACACTACAATCTTTGGAATATCACAAGAAATTGGCGTTAATTTTATGGTAATATTAGATAAGATAGGAAACAACGCCCCCATATTAATTTTCACCCTGAATAATAAGTGGCACTGATTAATTATATACAAAACGAAACCATTGTACAAAATGAAATAGTACACCACAGTTAGTATCTACAAAATATATTTCATACGTTTATGTACATTTTGCATATAAAATACAGTTATTGTCGCAGAAGAGTATTTTTTGTCAACGTCTTTATAAGGATCGCTCTTTAACTGTAGAAGTTACAAGATAAATTATGTAAGTACATATTTATTTTCTCTAGTAGGTCCGATTTTTTTTAAAATTTTTGTTTCCATATAAATTACTCTGTAACCACTGAACCTCTCGAAAAGGGTGCCGCCAATCCAGTGATTAATTTAACTATTCCCTCCCACATCCCGCAGGGTTAGCTAGGCTAGCACAAGCTCAAGAGCACTAAGTTAGTGAAATCACAGAAGTAGATATTATTATAATATACCTGGAAAGTTGGTCTCTTTATTTTTATGTTTCAATATTTTACTTCATTTTTAGATCCATTCTTCGTACGCAGAACCATATTGTGACGTTGCAAGTCGTGATTTACCAAAGCTTAAAATGTTACATAATAGATTGGTATTTCAACACTCGGTATTTATCATGAACAAAGAGATTATCTAACAGTAATTTTCTGACATACATCAAAATTTCAGGACCGTGAAATCAACCAATGTGAAAATATTAGTAGAGCGGTTTCATCAGGGTCGTATTAGAGGCATTTTCGCAATTTTAACCGGTCCATCTTCACTCTTCTTACTGTTTTTGTCTCGGTTTTTGTATTATAATAAAATACAGGGTGGATCATCACTAATGGGAATAATGGGATATAGAGTAGCCAGAGATTATTTGGACCAAAATATTAGGTTGAGACGCGAGTTCTGACCAAATATTCGTGACAAAAAAATAAGTTGTTAAAGTTGAAATAATTTTTTCTTGTTTCGCTTGTAGTTTCACCGGTTTATGACATTTTTCTCTAAAGCGGGCGTCAGACTATCAAATATTTGATCAAATTAGACTCATCAAACTGTGAATATGACGTCACAGTCACAGTTTGATAAGTCTGTGTGACGGAAATAGGCCATGCTCTATTTTCATCATTTTCTATCATGCATTCATTGGTCAATTTAAATCATACTTTTAGATTTTGACAGCTTGTGTGACTATCTATTCTAGAAACTAATTTGATGGTGACGTCATATTTACAGTTTGATGAGTCTAATTTGATAAAATATTTGATAGTCTGACGCCCGCTTAAGGTGAAGTTCTTTATCCCTCTGAATATCGCAAACGTTTTCGATTAGGATAGTACAAGGTCGATCGAGTGGCCAACAGTGAGGAAAATCAGCTGTGTTTACATCACATTCAAAGTTCAGTTATCTTGTACTATAGGTAGATAGCAAGCTTTTTACACGTTTTTATTCATGACAAATGTTTCTATTGAGAATAGTACAGAATTAGACAGAATTGACGTCTTCATTTATTTATTTATTTATCAGAAAAGTACATTTCATAAAAATACACTAAATAAAAATCATTAAATTATTATCTCTGAATTAAAAATTGTGTCCTTGACAATCTTATAAGGAAGGGAAAATGGTCGGTACAGGACAATAAAAATAACGCTATTCTTTTGCCGCCGTCGAGTAAACGAAACGTCGGCAAAAGAATAGCGTTATTTTTATTGTCCTGTACCGACCATTTTCCCTTCCTTATTAAATTATTATTATAAAGTTTATGAACAAATTGGCCCCATTACAAAATAACTTCGCCTGTTTATGGATTACACATCACTCCCAGCTCAATGTAAAGCGCATTCTGGTCATTCTGAAAATATAGGGTTAGCACAAATTATTGTGTTCTGACGAAACTATCACTATAAGAAAAAAATGTCAAAAGATTTTTTTGATTGTTGGATTATTCTACACCACTCATTTAAATATGCCTAAAATTTTTCCTACACTCTGTTTATTACACTTATTACAAGTTTTAAAGTTTTCTGCTTTCCAAGTATAAATTCCTCACATTGTTTACAAAAAGACTTGTTTCAGTTCTAATCTACATAACTATCATAATTTAATATTGAATGACCATGCTATCAACTCTTTATTTAGTCATTGGTTTTAGTAACAAATTGCGATGTCGTTTTAATTCGCCGCTTTAAATTTTACATTGACATTTAATTGTTTTAGATGGGATGAGGGTTTTCATTAATTCCTTAAGTATGTGATTAAGTACATAAGATAATTGCAAAATAATGTAATGCTATTTAGTTTAAAAAATATTGTAAACGATAATATACTTTAATGTGGCACGCATTGAAAAGAATGATTGTGAAAAAGATAGGTATTTATTTTTTCGCATAGGGGTTCGCATAGTAGTAACTCGATTTATTTGTTTATTTTAAAACAAAATGTCCTGGAGTCTTCTTGATTTCAAGACCTACTTTCCGATTTTTTTATTTTAAAGGACCACTGCAACCAACATTCAAAAATAAAAAGTTGTCTAAAATGTCAGATGTCAACTGTCGATTTTGTAAAAGTTGTTGGAAAAATACTATACTATTTTATTTATGCAATTTTAGCAAGTATTATACATAATTTTAGTTTACTAGTTTCAATTTTAAATTATTTCAAATTTCTATATCTCTCGATTCTTCTTTAGGCTTTCGTTTCGTTAGATTTCTTGCCTTAATTAGGTTGTAAATAAATAGTCACAAAATTCTTAAGAAGGAATAGTGCGAGATATGCAATGAAACTGCGCCGACTTGTTAATACATATAGGCGCCAAGCGCCGCGTCAGAAACGTTGAAATCTCGCGTTTAAATTGTAACTTAGAAATGAAATTTGTAATATATATCGTTAATTTCTTCACCATGTAATTTTAAATGTGAAATGGGATTAATTAACATAAAACGGTGTTTTAAAATATAACATAATAATACGATCGAGAATATGACTTTCTTCGACTTGATGGATGCAGTGAATGTTTTTAATAATTTCACTTTTACTCCACGAATTCTCGAAAACATTTACTTTTCATTTTTTTAAGATACCTACCACCATAGACGTGTTCAGCATAACGTTTTTATATCCACACATTGTGAGTACCTAATAGTTTTGCCATACATGTTTTCACCACAAATATTATTTACGCTCTAATTACGTACTATGTACTTAGGTGTAATTACTTGGATTAAAAAATATAAACATTTGTGTTGGTTTTATACATACGGGTATGTTAACTATGCTAACTATACTTATTTGAAAACTCTATTTTTGTCAAAGCGATTTGTAATTTACAATACTCTCATTATATTTAATCAGGAAATTAGTAACAATAGTTATTTACTTCTGAAAATGACTGCACGGTAATTTTTCATCTTATTGTATTTGTATTTGATTTAAAATATAGGTATATTATATTGGGCAAAGATTTTTAATAATTATTAATTATCGTAGGAACAAAAATTTGTACACAAATCCGTTTCAAAACAAGCTCAACTCAACAATTAATTTTTAAAATGTAGTATGGAACGGCCGCAATTTTGCTCTTTAATCAAAAGAAATAATAAATTATTGAAATATTCCGATGTTACCATTTAATATGTTTCTTTACATATTTTTTATAACTAAAATGTTTTATGTTTTTTTAATTTGAAAAGTAAAATTGGGTTACTAATTTTACTTAGATTATTTTTATTAAACGAACAATTTATTTGTTGCGAAATAATAAACAAAAATATAAAATAACATAATTATTATAAAGTTATACGAATAGACAAACATTTTATTTCTTATCGTACAGGGTTAGTTTTTACAATATGTGTATATATTTGTAATCAGAATGATTGGAGGAATTGAAATTTGTCAAAATATACAGGGTGTTTCATTTAAAAAACCTAACTTTTTTGCGTACCCTGTAGGTATATTTACAACGCTACTGCCAATCAGTTAGCAGGAGTGGAATCTACATAAAAAACCGTGTAAGGCCAGTTTTTAAATTTTTTGAATCGGTCAAAGATAAAAATAAAAATGGGGGGGGGGGGGTACATTTACAAAACTAACCCTGTACATCGACTGTTTGAAAATTATTAAAAATTGTAATGTTACTAAAAAATTTAGTTCACCTTCATAACGAAAATTGAAAGAAATTGATGTTTAAACAGTCTATATGGCAAATTATCCGACCACTACTTTCAATTTTGGTGAACAGCAGACGAGCAGCAGATGTTTTCCAAAAAAAAAATATTCCAAGAAGTATTTTTATGTATTAAAAATAAATGAAAACACATACTCGTAAATTTATTTATGGTACTCTAATAGGTATGTATATCTTACAATGTATTCAAGTTTGCCATATAAAATAATACAATGTAAGACCAGAGTTTTTTCGCCTATAATAATGACATTGCTCACTTTTACTCGTTTGTAATTAAGCATGAAATATATAACTGTAAATCCCAATTCAGTTCATTGAAAAGTAAAACTGTATAGTTATTGGTGCATAAAATAAACATTAAAAACAACAAATGAGGTGTGCAGTTCAAAGATGTTTCCTTAAAGAGAAAATTGAATATAGGACGATTTACCGATTATAAAAATTTATCATGAATCTGATTTTTTCCAAATAAAACAATTTGTTGAGTTATTGAGCATTTAGGCCGTATTTACGGTAACTCGTGTACTGATGTATAATTTACAGTATGCAGGCTCCTATTGACTTTTCTTAAAAATATTAAGTTGCATATAAGTCGACATATAATTTACTATTTTACTTTATATTTGATAAGATACGGAACGCTGTTTTATTTAAATGTCGTTGGTTATATGAAGTTAATTAAAAACTTTTATTGTCAATAATTCCTTTCCTTTAAAAGTCATGGTTAAAAATTCACTCCGCCTTAAATGTGACATGGTCATATTCATGGTGTAAGATAATTAGGTGATGAAACGCCTCAATGTATCGTATGGTTAGAGTGTCTCCAAATTGTTAACTCAAGAGACGCGAAATCGTAAGACAAAGAGAGAGAGTGTGTGGCCGCGAGGGCCGCGCGAGCTGCGGCCCGTATCGTCCCAAGTTAATTTCCACTTCATTTTACCAGGTCGAAAAATATACCATTCGATGCAGAAAAATATGTAGAACACGATTGTTGAAAAATTATGTGTCTAAATTGTCGGCTACTGTGCAAAAAAAAATAAAAACCATAAATGAAATTGGACGCCGGCACGTTTAACTCGAAACGCTGCCAAAACCGTTCGAGTTATGAAAAAAATGGACATAAACAATTTTATAGATAATTAAATTTCCTATAAAAAAGTCAGTGACGGCATATGTCTATCTTGAATATTTTAGGCGTGAGGGTGGCTCACGACGGTGTGGCAGAAAGTTGTGCGCTGGAAAACGATAAGTTTAATTTAACAAAAGATCAGCGCGCGAATTTGAGGCGCCCTCACCACTGACTTTTTTATAGGAAATTTAGTTCTCTATAAAATTGTTTATGTTAATTTTTTTCATAACTCGAACGGTTTTAGCAGCGTTTCGAGTTAAACGTGCCGGCGTCCAATTTCATTTATGGTTTTTATTTTTTTTTGCACAGTAGCCGACAATTTAGACACATAATTTTTCAACAATCGTGTTCTACATATTTTTCTGCATCGAATGGTATATTTTTCGACCTGGTAAAATGAAGTGGAAATTAACTAGGGACGATACGGGCCGCAGCCCGCGCGGCCCTCGCGGCCACACACTCTCTCTCTTTGTCTTACGATTTCGCGTCTCTTGCGTTAACAGTTTGGAGACATACTAATTGTGGCGTTTCATCACCTAATTATCTTACACCATGGTCATATTATAGACCGAGTTATAGACGATGAATTTACCCCAATATCCATTCACCAACCGACTGACTAGTGAAGTAAGTGGCTAATATTAATTTCTTCTGGTAGTTTACACCTTAAGACCATTATTTTTTTAATTAATAGCTTTAGATCTCTCTCTCCTCAGCTACGATGTTGTTTATTATTTTTCCTATCTAAAAACTATATTTAAGTCTCGATTTAAGTACTAATTTTAAAACATCTATCGGATGTCCCAGAAATAAGTGCACAAAAAGAAACCACATATTCCCGAGGTCAAAATAAATCGATTGGACCAAACTTACCTCTATACCAAAATGCTTTCTAAGAGAGCTGCAGGCCCCTAAATGTGGGCTCCCCACCCCTACAGCTTGACCCACCTTTGGTAAAAATTTTGTTAGGCTTAGAAAGTTTAGTGGATGTGCAAAATTTCATTACTTTAACTTGAACAGTTTCGGAGATAATAAATAAAAACCGTCTTCAGGGGCCCACTTTTAGGGGCATGCAGCTCTCTTAGGAAGCATTTTGGTATAGAGGTAAGTTTGGTCCAATCGATTTATTTTGACCTCGGAAATATATGGTTTCTTTTTGTGCACTTATTTCTGGGACACCCTGTATAACTTGATACAAAACAAAATACGGCTCTTGTGCGTGATGACTGATGACGTGCAACGGATTTTGTTTTGTATTAGGTATACAAGATTATAATATGTTCGTTTGTGCAAGACAATGTAAACTGAGGTTTTATTGCTTGTCGAATACCGAAAACAACAAAATTCACAAAAAACTATTACAGTAAGGGACCAGCTAAATACTATCTACCTACTTCAATGGATTGGAAGAAACCTCGGAAGAAACTGTTCCACTCCACTAAATGGTCTCATTTGAGAAGCGCATAGAGATGTGTGATTTTTTTCTTTGAATTATTTGAGGGAACCTCTATTATTTATATTTATTCTTGAATTTTTGTACTTATTACTCAATAAATCGAAAATGGTTACAAATAGCCATATAGATTGTACATTAAAAAAATGTACGTTTTTCATTTATACATCACGTCAAAAAATATACAGGGTGTTCCTTTTAAAAAAAAATGTGAAAATTCAATTCAAATAGTTCTTAATTGAAAAATCATTTTTGGCCACCCTCTGTATTTTTAAGAAATGAAAATGATTCAAAAACATGAATTCGATGCCTTGTAACTAGTATTCACATATTTCTTTCTTATAACCTCATAATTATTCTGATGTAGTGATTTTTTCTATATGCATCTGCAGGCTTCAACAAAAGAATTCATTGCATTCAAGTGGTTGGAAGATAGTCAATAATAATATAATAGTGAAACGTATTTTTGTATTTGTAAAATGTAATCTACTTACTATCTTTAATTTTGTTGTATAAACTACGTTTTCATTTGGATGGGGTCTCTCGTGTAGATACAAAATTATATAAATAAATAAAATAAAAATAAATAAATTCCATTAAAAAAAAAAGCACTTGATCCTGTAATATTGCCTTGGCTCGGCCTCGTCCTGTGTATATTCGAAACTAATTTCTGGTTATATACTTTTTTTATCCAGTTTATTTGTAGGTATTTTTTTTTAATTTCTAGCTATCATAGAACTCGAGCTATCGAAGTCGACGCACTATTGCCTCACCTTGTTTATAAATAAATTTTATTTGGAGAAACGGACTAAGCATTTATTAAATGTGCCATATTGGAAAATTATACGAAATACAACAACAACGCATATAAGCAATTTACCTAGTTATGTTTCATCTCAAGCAATCTGGGAAATAATTAGTTTACTTAATATGTATAAGAAATATCCCCTAGTACGCGCGGTTAGTCGACTATTTCTAGAGTCTTTTTGAGGGTTACTCGCGTATTATAAATTTCAAATTGACTAGGGTTACCAAATATAACATTAAAGGAAAACTAGCACTACTGGCGCATTCACCAAATATTTAATTTAATTAAATAAAAATACAAGTATTTTATATACAGGGTGTAACCGTTTTAAATAAAGGAAATTGATGATTCGATAGATTTTTGTCTTGAAAAATTCATTTTAAAACGACACAAAAATCGGCACCTGTCCAAACTTTAATAATTTTTACATGACATGCTACAACATTCAATTCAAATTTTGTTTTCCATAGCCTACCTACTAACTAATTCAGTTTAGTATACCTTTGATAAAAATCAAATTACGCATGTTTGCTATAGTACATGCTTAATAAAAAATATGTAGATGAGATGCCGAAGTCGATTGAGTAAAAATATACTGGGTGTGAAAAAATTAAGTTAGGACCATTTGAAGTTTCGAAAAATTGAAGCCTCATAGCAATGGAACAGCATATGCTAAAAAGTCGGTCTCTACAGCAGAAGATAGACCGAAGTCTTGTCTATAAGTGTGTCAAATTTCAATTTGATATCCTAAAGAATAACTTTGCTATGATTTTTTTAAAAGGTACTTGCAAGCTCAAATTTTTTCATAAAAAATTGAATAACTTGGCAACGGAGCAAGCAAATATCAACAACGTGACACGTGTGTATAGCTTGAAGAGCAACGAATATAAATTTGTAAAAATATACAGGGATCTCATTTGAGAAAATAAAGTTGGATACGCCCTTGTAAAAATGGAACACCAGGTATACTTCAAAACTTCAAAATAATTTCTTAATAAGCACCTTAAGTCCATATGGGCTATGACGTTTAGATCATTTCAATATCTTAAAAGGTAAGGGCGCAATTGGACTTTTCCATACTATTGAGTCACCCTGTATATTAACGCCAACTTCAGGGGGCCGTAGCTCACTTAGGAGCCATTTGCGGACCCATGTCCATAGGAACATTTCTTCATATTTTCGCGCATGCAATCACCTCCCGAATTTTCCGAACGTAGTTTAGGGACACCCTGTATAGAAGACGATTGCCTTGCTTCATTTTTGATGAGGCTATGAAGGTATGGTGGTCTTTAGTAGACGAAATACTCAATATGGAGGATTCTGCCCATGGAGACTTTTATTCAGGATGATAAGAACGATAAGTCTAAATGATGTGATGTTTTAACTGTTTTAAACATTCCATTGACAGTTCTATCTGGATTTTCATAAAATTATTATTCAATTATTTTATTAGTAAGTCCATCACGCCGAGAAAAATATTTTTTGTTAGAAGCATCAATTTGAATTGAAAAATGAAGATCTCTTAAACTATTTAAAATTTTCTCCAAGGCAATGGCCCAAAGATATCGATGGCATACGCTTTTTTTGGAGTCAGAATTTTTTAATTTAGTTTATTTTGGCAGTCTATTGAATTATGTATGACAAATTATGTTTCTCGGCTTGATAAACTTCTATAAGCTCGGTAGGCCTGCAGAAATAGAAAAAACGGTGTAACTAATTCGTTTCAGATAGCCGTAGGTAAAAACAGGTGTATTTAGTTATAAGGAATATACCTCTGCGATACCTCCCAAATCAAATAAACAGAACATTGTTTATAAGTCACTTTTATGTGAAAAAATCATGAAATTTGGAGTTTTTTAAAAATTGCAGTAAGACTGCAGTAGATTAATTTTTTTGAATGTTTCTGTTTACTAAGTAATTCCAAACCGGTTAATTTAAGCCCCGGTTGATTTCATTTCATTGATTATTTATTTAAATAATTGCCGAAAACCATCGAAATTTTCGAAAATTTCAAGCATTTTTTACTCTGAAAGGAAAAATGCTAGACTCTTGAAACTTTGGTGGAATATGTGTCTCATTACCCTCAACTTACAAAAAAAATTTCGTTTTAAAATGTTTATTAGTTTTCGAGAAATTCTATTTGTTTATTAAAAACGTCCCAAATGTTTAATGAAAAATTGACCTATTAACGTTATCAAAAATAATTCAACCACAGCTCATTTTTTTCGTCAAGACGTCAATTTTACGAATCTGTTATGGGCGTATCGATTTTCAATAATTTTGACCGTCAAAATGGCGTTAACAACATTGCTACTTTTCGGAGCAGCGTTTTTTGCAAATAACTTTACAACAAATGAACGTATCTGCACAAATGTTGCACAATGTATGCCCAAACTATTTCTCCATCAAACAATATACGATGTTACAGCATTGTTACCATTATATAATCTTTATAAATTTATATTTAATACATTAGCACATTATAAGTTGCATAAGCCCAAAAATGGAAAATTAAAAAAAAAAAAAATTGTTTATAACAATTATTTGTTTATTATTTGGATATTGCAAATGTGCCCATTGTTATTATTTTCGTGAGCTACCCCAAATTAAAAAAAAAAACGTCGAAATTGGCCGGAAAATAACGGAGATATGACGAATTTTTCTCGTTACCCCAATTTGAAACTCGTTTGATAAAAAATTCACCTGTCCCTTAAGAGCCAAACAAATTGAGGACGCTCTAAAATCACTAATTATTAAAAATTATATTTTGACCTCAAAAAGGGCCCGTTTTCAATAGGACTTGATGAATTCACAAAATTCAAGATCTTATTAACAACCAGTTTCAATTTTGGCCATAAATATTAATAAATAAACGTTTGGCGCATTAAACAATTTAAAAAATTATCTCGGCTCCTACATGTCCCAGAGCAACAATTTTTTTTTATAAATTTGTAGAAAAATACCAGCAACTCAAATATGAAAGATTTGTGCAGGTACGTTCATTTGTTGTAAAGTTATTTGCAAAAAACGCTGCTCCGAAAAGTAGCAATGTTGTTAACGCCATTTTGACGGTCAAAATTATTGAAAATCGATACGCCCATAACAGATTCGTAAAATTGACGTCTTGACGAAAAAAATGAGCTGTGGTTGAATTATTTTTGATAACGTTGATAACGTTTGATAACGTCAATTTTTCATTAAACATTTGAGACGTTTTTAATAAACAAATAGAATTTCTCGAAAACTAATAAACATTTTAAAACGAAATTTTTTTTGTAAGTTGAGGGTAATGAGACACATATTCCACCAAAGTTTCAAGAGTCTAGCATTTTTCCTTTCAGAGTAAAAAATGCTTGAAATTTTCGAAAATTTCGATGGTTTTCGGCAATTATTTAAATAAATAATCAATGAAATGAAATCAACCGGGGCTTAAATTAACCGGTTTGAAATTACCTAGTAAACAGAAACATTCAAAAAAATTAATCTACTGCAGTCTTACTGCAATTTTTAAAAAACTCCAAATTTCATGATTTTTTCACATAAAAGTGACTTTTAAACAATGTTCTGTTTATTTGATTTGGGAGGAATCGCAGAGGTATATTCCTTATAACTAAATACACCTGTTTTCACCTACGGCTATCTGAAACGAATTAGTTACACCGTTTTTTCTATTTCTGCAGGCCTACTGTGTTAATTTTTAAAATCTGTTTGCTGGTTAGATACGTCATATTGTGATCGCAGCTCAGCGTGACTCGATTACCATGCATCGTCGAGGATACAAGACCTTAGAATCGACAAGCAACTGGTGTTTCAAAGGTATACTGCATTTTTGATTGCATATTTAATAACAGGATACTTGAAAAATACATTGTTGATCTGTTCTTTCACTTGCACCACTTCAAAAATAATGAAAAACGTGAGCAATTTTAATATTCATTCTTTTTATCCTTACCATCGCTATAATAAAAAATATATTTAAGTTACCTGATTTAGGATTTTTGAATAATGTACAATTTTCTATGAAAACCAAGGTAAAAACCTCGGTAAAAACTTATCCGGTTGGGGTGGAAACAAAATTTGTATATTTAAATATTCAACATGCGGATAACTATGTTAAATATTGAAAAATCTAAGTAGGTTATACAAATAGAATATTTTGCGTAAACTGATTTAAAAATTTTCTTTCATTAAATTAATAATGTTAATTTTTTTACACTTGAATTTTTCAAGTTTGTAAAATTCTATTCTGTGTAATTAAAAAAACATTAACTTTATCAGATTGTAGGTATATTGATTTTTTAAAATTTAAAACATAGTTTCCTGCATGTTGAAATTTTCAGTAACCAAATATTGTTATTGCTGATTCGAAATTTTGTTAATGGGAAATCGCAGATTTCAGACAAGTACCTGTTACATGTTGATTTTGAACGATTTCTGAATGTTTTGATTAACAGCATGTACCATTTACACTCCCTGTTTTTACCCAGGGATCACTTTCTGAAGACTATTTAAAATATTTTTTCTGTTGATAAAAGTAGTTAATACCGATAGATCTACCATTTTCGGTTGACATCAAAATTTGCCGAACCCATATCTGTTCAGTACTGTGCTAACAGTGATGATATGCGTAACAAATATTTCATGTATATATTTAATCTCGTGGGTTTCAAAGTTTCAACACAAAAAGTAATGCTATTTAATGAATAGTGTCAGTGCCAAATGAGTCATTCGGCAGGTATATCCCACCTACCTACATATTTGAGATCTTATTTGTACAATATTTACGTGACGTGTGACGTGTGTGTGTAAGATTCAATGGCACTGATTTTACACGAGGCATTTTTGTTAAATTACAGATACCATAGTTCGTGTAATGACCATAAAAAAAAATGAGTATTATTAGCTCGATTTTTAGATTTAAATTAAAACATGAAAAATTAACCACTTTTTCTAGAGATAAATATATCATATTGTATATCGTTGGGAAGTTAATTTAAATTGTGATAGAATAATAAAATAATCTACAGGGTGTTACATTTAAGAAAACACAGGTTATTTTAAGGTATATCTCAAAAGCTGAGGCATGCATAATTTTCTTTATATCAGCAATGGATTCAACTCAAAAAAGTGCTTTAAGAATATGTTACTCGTTTTTCGATTTGACACTTTGGTAATCGAGATATAGAGTTCACCCAAAAGTGTCAATTTTTCAAAAACGCTCTGTAGTTCGGTAGTCGAAATAGATAAACGATCGCGGTTTGCGCCATTATTTGTTTTTCGAAAATCGAACTCAGGACACCTATATCGGTTTTTTCTAACTCATGTTTTCAGAAAAAACCCAAATACCATCGAATTTGGTCCACCCTGTACTGGCCTGTACAAGTGCATCAGAATAAAGTTTTATTTATACCAATTATAATTATACATAACAATTACACAATTACACTTTTCCATTAAATAAATCCATGCATATTTATAAATTCCAAGAAAAGAAATTTTGAATAGATTATAAATTAGATGCAAATGAATAGATACCGTACCTACTATAAATAAACAGGAAATCATGTGCGTCATGTGCGTGGACACAATTCTCAATTCAAGTATAATTTTATCATTTTACCAAAATTTAAATCTTCTAAATTGTAAATGTCTTGATGAGAAATTCATAAGATAAAAGAAAACATATATCCAGAGTTAAGTATTTCTTTCGGGGATTCCTAAATAAGAAAAAAAAAGAAAATGATCATTTGAACATGGTTCTCGAAAAGCCTTGTTTAACAGCATGGTAAAGAAGAGCTAGAGCTCGTTTTGTATGCCAAATTCTTTTTCAAAATGGATATACAGGGTACCAAATATTTGTAAAATGTGAAAAATTACAAAGAATGAAATACCTTCCTTTTTTGACAATACGGGAAAATGGTAATCAAGGTATTCAGAGAAAATGTTTATGTTAATTATGCTGCAGAGATTGGATTTTTGTTTGTGGTCTTCGCTATTATGAATTTTTACTTTTGGAGACATTTTAAACAAAAAGCGTAAACACTATGATAACAATTTAGGCAGCTTAAAAGAAAAATTAGGGAAACCAGTGTATTTTTGAAATAGTATGCACGTTTTACATTTTTCAAATTATTTCAAGAGAGAAGAACGTTTTCTCAAACGATACATATATGACAGCATAAACATTTAACAGTAGGTTCCTGGAGTAAAAATAAATCATTTTAGCTGAACATACCTTAGTATAAAAATACCATTTTGCTTCCTTAAAGTTATGAACCGTCGAAAGCAAATTTCTTATATAAATTTCTTGTTATATCTCTATACTATTAACGTGATTCCATTCATATTGGTATATGTGGGTTTTTTGGGCCGCTGAGGAAAGTCGTGTTATCAATTGAGGCAAATAACGTAGAGGACGCTGCGAACGCCTAATTTTTTCTTCTGTTTTGGGCATTAATTTTTTGAGCTTCAACTTTTTAAAAAAGTAATATTTGTTTTTAATGCAGCATTAAATTGTACGTAAAAAAGGAACAAGTACTTGTTTTATGTCGATGAAATGCACCGTTTTCGAAAAAAAAAATGCATTTAAACTTCCTGTAGCACAATAAAGAGAAATTCTACGTAAAAAAGGAACAAGTACTTGTTTTATGTCGATGAAATGCACCGTTTTCGAAAAAAAAAAAAAATGCATTTAAACTTCCTGTAGCGCAATAAAGCGAATTATGTAAACTATAAATTATTTTAATCTACTAGGTACAGGGTTAGCCTCGGGGTTAGCATACTTTTCTGCATACAGAACGTAAGCAATTTTGTTGTTTTGTTTTACAGATATAAAATAATGCATTTTTATTTAAAGAAATGAACAATACTAACAATTTAATGAATTAAATGTTCAAATTGAAGTCCTTACACACTGTATAGATTATTTCCAGAAATAGCTCGTGTTTTCATGAAGAAAACTTACAAAAAAAAAAGTTTTCTTTCTTTCGAACACAATTCCTGGGCACACCATATGTCGCTCCGTTCAGCTACTTTCTCAATAAATTTTGAAAGTTTCTTTTGTCTGTACATGTCATTTCACATAATAATTTTAAGAGAGAAACCGATTCCGATTTTTTATACCGGGTGACCACGGATCATGGTAAACCCCCGCCATTTCCACAATTTTTGAGCTATCTAAATGAAATTTTGCAGCAGAAATTGTACTTCCAAAAAGCCTCATTTTGGCACATTTTTTTTTCGACGTCCGGTTTCGATGAAAGTGACCTCAACTTTGGAGTTTTAAATGGAACACCCTGTATATTATTGCATTTTTGGATTACTGAGAAAATTCTGAGTACGATAGAACTATTTTGGGGACTCATTAAGCCCACTTGATTTGTTTAGCGCCAATTTAAGTTTTTAATCTAGAGTGCTATGATTGGTCTAATTTGGTTCATATGTACTGGTATAACTCCCAATAAATTAGATTAACAAAAAAAATATAAAAATGGCGTCTTGGCGTGCATTCAAATTTGACCAAATCATTTTTTGTCCGTTTTGACCAATTTCCCAAAAGATATCATAATGGTAAACCGATACCATAAAATAATACATTTTGTATGAAATCCATTGATGTGCCCATCTTTGTTAAATCTGCAATGCAAGTAATAAAAAAAGGGAAAAAATCATCGAACAAAACACATCATTTTATACTATTTATCACACTAGCCATGGAAGAAACAATTAAAAGACGTATCTTTGACAGGTGAATGAGTTTTTTTGGATGTACATTACTGCTGCAAAATTTCATTTGGATAGCTCAAACATTGTAGAAATGGCGGGGGTTTCCCATGATCCGTGGTCACCCGGTATATACATATTTTTTTGACCCGGTACCCATTTGTTCTTTTAATTTCCTAGTTTGCAGTAGCTGGAATCCACATTTATGAGCTGTAAATTTTTTTCTTGTAGCGGCAGGCCGTCTACTTAACTAGCTTATTAAAGCTCCATTGTGAAACCGAATTCCAAAGCAGACTAGATGGTAAAAATTTTAACATAAATTAGCGGTTATTGTCAATTTTTTATTTTTTTATCTTACATAGTTTCGCATTATTATATCTAAAAATGTTCACTATCTCCATTAGGGAGACATTAATGTTTAATAACGTATAATTTAATTAATTAAGATATTTTAAAGAATGGGGAATTTGTAGATAATGCATGATTATTTTCACACTGCACAGAAATGTTTATCTAAAGGACAAATGTATTTCATAAAAAAAATATTGTCATTTTTCCAGTTATTCCAATTATAATGCAAGTATAATTAATTATAAAATCAATATTTGTTTGGCAAGTATTACGTGGAAACATTTTAATTATATTATTTGTAATAATTAGGCTTTTCCTTTTGAGGTCTAGTCGTCCCAGCCCAGGGCTTGTTAAACCGTGTTCAATTTAAAAGAGACATGCATTACGGTTGTCCCTCGTATTTTTTTTTTCATTTCATCTGATGCACCAGCACCACAGCAATGACTGGCGCAAGAAACACTTAAATGGTTATATCACAGATCGGTCAATCGTCACAAATCTGCGTAATACATTGTAATTCGATTGATATGTCCAAATCTTATTTTATCAATACCACAATTTGGAGTGTATTTTATATCTTTAACAAACAAAATAAACTACTTTGTAACTATTACTTTCTACTTCCACAAAATTATTTTCCTTCTTGTAAATCTTAATTACATATTCGTTTGGTTTCATAAATGTTAATTGTTTGCTCAGTTTGCTCAATTAATTTGAATTTTAAATATTAACTGAAGTGTGAAAAGTTGCAGGGTAGTGACTATAGTATCTCCTTGTGACTTGTGACGGGTCTAAAAATGTTTTAAGGGTACTATTATTAATGTTATTTTAAGACTAGCTTTTAAATTTTATTTAAATCAAATACCATAAGTAAGTACTTAGCGAAATATCTTCAAAATATTATATTTAGGGCACCACTTAAAAATCGAAACTGTCCAAAACAAAAATACATTTCTACGCCATAATACTGAATCACCCTGTATATTAAACAGTGCGGGGTGTCCCAAACTTGATGCCTTAACTCTTTTATCCGAAGGAGGGGCAATTGAGAAAAAAAAAACGATTTATGAGTTTCTTAGACATTAACCCAAGCTACAATTTACTATTAAACTAATAACCGTAACCCATTGTCGATCGGCGTTACTACGCGACGCCTTTTAAATATATGTTTGTCTCTTAATACCCTCTTTTGAATATTCCACTGGAAAGTTTATTTTTCTGAATTAAAAATCTATTTTTTCGTTTTGATAATATCCCAGATTTTGAAAGTATTTTTACCTATTATCCATATGTATTCAAAATATGGCAAAAGTTTCTCTAATTTTAAACGTATCGCATTTTATAATATATTAAATTATATAATACATAATAACAGAAAGTTAACTAATTAACATTTACAAAATCTGTTCCACATATCCCTCACTTTAAACTAATTTAAATAAAACTTCCCAATATACCATTCTAAGTAATGTTTCATTATGAAAATTTTCCGAGAGATTTCACATGCATTTTCTATCTTTCACCTCAGATGTTTTGTCATTACTGGTCTTATGCATTTCATTTTTTATTATTCCTCAGAATTGAATTAATCCATAGACATAAGGTCTGGTGATTTAGTAGGCCATTTTTTAGGTCCGGGTTTCCTAACCCAATCCATTTGTCAGGATATTCTTCTATTAGGAAAATTCTCACGGCAATAGACGTATGTGCTGGAGCTCTATATCTTTTTGAATACACAAATTCGTTCAGGCACAATATCCAATAACTGGAAACGTCCAATTATGCCACACCAAAATAGCTTTGATTGGCAACCTATTTGTGGATTTTTTCATTTGTCCAAAAATGGTGATTTTTAGTTCCTTTACTGTTCGTAATATAATTATTATGATTTAAAAAAATAATAATAATATCTAATTGAACCATAATTTGCCCTCCGTTCAAAATCTGTAGTTCTTTTTTTAAATATACTTACATATAACAAATAAAAATAAAAAATAATTTTAAAATCTGGTATTATTTAAAAATAAGATTTCCAATGGCTTATTCAAAATAGGGTTTTGGTGGGCTTTTAATGAATAGGTATATAAAACCTCGCATACAATATAACGAAATTACTATAAACAAAGAGCTTTTACCTATTACCTGCATGTAACACTAATTAACAACTCATTCCATTTCATACTTGTGTTTTAGAGAGTATGATGTCACCCACAACAACTGCAGAGCCAGTTATAGCGAATGGTACCGCAAATCACAATCCCAGTTTTGTGCTGTCATCCGCAGACGGTTTAAGAATTGCAGAACAAAATAAAAGTCAGTGTTCTTCCCTTTCTGACGTGGAAAACTATGAATGGACAGGAGAAAATACGGATGTAGATCCAGACTCCAGCGTTAACGCAAACGGGAACAATCAGTATGTAAATGTTTTTCAACAGATCTAATTCAATTTCAATTGCAAATACGTCTAATTAAATAATTTAAATACTATACTATAAACACACACAGAACGCTTACGCCATCCCATCTGGTTTTTATTCATTTCTTCATATACTACTGATTAATTAATAAAGTAATTTAAATATAAAAATCGAATTATTAAATTGCAAATTTTTATTAATTTAAATATAATTTTATATTAGTGTATAAGATTTTCAGAACTCTCAATAGAAACAAACACTCCTAAGGATGATGAATAAACTAAATTTTCTTTTCGATTCAAATATGCGTGAAAATGGAATGACTGTTTTGAAATATTATAATTTTCCTTTAGAATAGGACTTCGATACAGTCCTCACGTTTTCTGCATCAATACAAATGAATATAAAAATTCAAGCGGGTGATTTTTTTTATTGCTCAACATTCTCAACAATAGTTCCTATATGCACATAAGTCCGGAAATGTTTCGTAAGACAGTTTACGATATTTTTTTTCAATATAACTAGAGGACCTAGGAATTGTGACAATTATTAATTTTAAATTAAAGTTTATTTTTGGACATATTTTTAAAATGTTCTATTTTACCAGTGGCGTAGATATCGCTCATTCGTGCTAAATTTTTTTTGTAACTTCCTTTATCATACATTATTTTGGTAAACAAGTTGCATACTCAGATTACACAAAAAATAATGATGGAAAAAATGTAGTCTTATTATCTCATCCATTTCCGAGTAAGAAATAATACATTTCTTACTCCTGTCATTGAGTAAATAATAAAGAGGCGCAACTGTCAAGGTTTCGAGATTTTAGTGTTATGCAGCCGAATTACAAATACCTTCCTGTGGCACTAAAAATTGATGACAATTCTGAAGCTCTTGGCAAAATAATACAATACTAAAATCTCGAAACCTTGACAGTTGCGCCTCTAAATATTATTTCTTTACTCAATGCTCCTGTCCAAATATTCTTATTTTGTAACACTTAAGTTATTTTAGGCCAGTAGAATTAGACGAGAATCTGTAACTAATTCGTTTCAGATAGCCGTAGGTAAAAACATGTGTATTTAGTTATAAGGAATATACCTCTGCGATTTCTCCCAAATCAAATATACAGAACATTGTTTATAAGTCACTTGTATGTGAAAAAATCATGATATTTGGAGTTTTTTAAAAATTGCAGTAAGACTGCAGTAGATTAATTTTTTTGAATGCTTCTGTTTACTAGGTAAACCATCGAAATTTTCGAAAATTCCAAGCATTTTTTACTCTGAAAGGAAAAATGCTAGACTCTTGAAATTTTGGTGGAATATGTGTCTCATTACCCTCAACTTACAAAAAAAATTTCGTTTTAAAATGTTTGTTAGTTTTCGAGAAATTCTATTTGTTTATTAAAAACGTCCCAAATGTTTAATGAAAAATTGACCTATTAACGTTATCAAAAATAATTCAACCACAGCTCATTTTTTTCGTCAAGACGTCAATTTTACGAATCTGTTATGGGCGTATCGATTTTCAATAATTTTGACCGTCAAAATGGCGTTAACAATATTGCTACTTTTCGGAGCAGCGTTTTTTGCAAATAACTTTACAACAAATTAACGTATCTGCACAAATCTTTCATATTTGAGTTGCTGGTATTTTTCTACAAATTTATAAAAAAAACTGTTGCTCTGGGACATGTAGGAGCCGAGAAAATTTTTTAAATTGTTTAATGCGCCAAACGTTTATTTATTAATATTTATGGCCAAAATTGAAACTGGTTGTTAATAAGATCTTGAATTTTGTGAATTCATCAAGTCCTATTGAAAACGGGCCCTTTTTGAGGTCAAAATATAATTTTTAATAATTAGTGATTTTAGAGCGTCTTCAATTTGTTTGGCTCAAAGGACAGGTGAATTTTTTATCAAACGATTTTCAAATTGGGGTAGCGAGAAAAATTCGTCATATCTCCGTTATTTTCCGGCCAATTTCGACGTTTTTTTTTTTTAATTTGGGGTAGCTCACGAAAATAATAACAATGGGCACATTTGCAATATCCAAATAATAAACAAATAATTGTTATAAACAATTTTTTTTTTTTTTTTAATTTATCATTTTTGGGCTTATGCAACTTATAATGTGCTAATGTATTAAATATAAATTTATAAAGATTATATAATGGTAACAATGTATGCACAAACTATTTCTCCATCAAACAATATACGATGTTACAGCATTGTTATTATACTCTGAAAGGAAAATGCTAGACTCTTGAAACTTTGGTGGAATATGTGTCTCATTACCCTCAACTTACAAAAAAAATTTCGTTTCAAAATGTTTATTAGTTTTCGAGAAATTCTATTTGTTTATTAAAAACGTCCCAAATGTTTAATGAAAAATTGACCTATTAACGTTATCAAAAATAATTCATCCACAGCTCATTTTTTTCGTCAAGACGTCAATTTTACGAATCTGTTATGGGCGTATCGATTTAAAATATTTCTCGAAAACTAATAAACATTTTAAAACGAAATTTTTTTTGTAAGTTGAGGGTAATGAGACACATATCCACCAAAGTTTCAAGAGTCTAGCATTTTTCCTTTCAGAGTAAAAAATGATTGAAATTTTCGAAAATTTCGATGGTTTTCGGCAATTATTTAAATAAATAATCAATGAAATGAAATCAACCGGGGCTTAAATTAACCGGTTTGGAATTACCTAGTAAACAGAAGCATTCAAAAAAATTAATCTACTGCAGTCTTACTGCAATTTTTAAAAAACTCCAAATTTCATGATTTTTTCACATACAAGTGACTTATAAACAATGTTCTGTATATTTGATTTGGGAGGAATCGCAGAGGTATATTCCTTATAACTAAATACACCTGTTTTTACCTACGGCTATCTGAAACGAATTAGTTACAGATTCCCGTTCACATCGTCTAATTCTACTGGCCTATTTATAAATGACTTTGTTTAGGCTTTATACAAGCATAATAATAACAAACATATACAAATTGATATACTTATATTGATGTTTCATCTCTAAACATGCTATTATTAAATTCATTTAAGTTATATTTCATACAATTTTTCTGTAGGCCCTTTGTAGGGCCTGAGCTCTCTTACGAAGCATTTCTAGATATACATATGTTCATAGGAATATTTTTAAGTAGGATGACCTCCTTATAAAACAGCCTGTATTTCATATCTTCTCGATGAACCCGACTTGGTCTAGGGATCAGTAAATTGTATTGTAATGGTAGAGTGTAACAAGCTATCAATTTTTGGGAAGCATGAATCACTACATACAAATTCTAGATGCGAAACTTTAATGCAATAAATTAATAAAGTAATTCTAGTGACAATAATCTAATAAAATTATTACACTTGTGTATGTTTTTACATTGTATACAGCTACGAAAAATTATTGGTACAGTAATTCGTTATTCGGATTTTCTCTGCAATAAATAATTGATTAGATATTAACTGATGGCTATGTTATGCCTGTATTTTCTCCTTCCAAATTCACAGAAACGTCGACAACACTTATTTCTCAATCAATATTTATTAAACCTGAAAAGTATTTTTTTGATATGTTAAACTAAAAAGTGATCTGCTATAAGTAAAACCAGTTACTATAACTTCAAGAATAAGTAGTTCAGACCTGAATCCATTAGATTATTTCTGTGGGGAACGCTCAAAGAAAAAATGTACAGTGAACCAGTGGAAAATTTTTATTGAATATGAAAGTTTGTATTAATCCGAAGTCAATTATAGAGAAAAAACGCCATTTTGTATGAGACAGTCGGTTATTAGTTTTGTAAAATATCCTTTTATCAAAGATAGTAAATAGAAATAGAGACACGCAATTTGAAAATCTACTTTATTTGCCTTATTTTTTTATGCTCTTTCCTAATCTTAAAACAGATTTTTAAAACTTTCGATACAGGGTGTTGTTTTTGAGATTTAACAATTCGGCCCTTTTTTTCTGTCCGGCCCGGTATTTTGATTTTGCTAAATTGAGAAATCGGTAACGCTGATTGAACAAAACATACATACCAAATTTTGCTTTATTATACCTAGTAATTATAAAGTTATGATCCAAGACAAAAATAAACAAAATCAATAAAACACCCTGTATATTGGTAATTAAGAATTATTGGCCCACTAACCATAGGTGATATGAAATCGCCCAAGTAACCTACATAAAATATGCAGGTAAAGTATATACACTTACAATGAATCACCTTGTATTTTGTTTTGTTTGATGATTTACTTCATTTACTGATTTATTATATGGGTTTATAAAACGACGCTCTTTGTTTCGACGTATCCATAACAGAGTGAAAACAACTCAAAAACCAGTAAACAATGTGTGTATGTATTTGTTTGTAATCAGAATGATTGGAGGAATTGAAATTTGTGAAAATATACAGAGAGATCCATTTAAAAAAACCGTACCGTACTGTACCCTGTATATTTAAAAGGCTACTGCCAATCCGTTAGCAGGAAAAAAAGGTCAGTTTTTATTTTTCTAATCGGTCAAAGATAAAAATAAAAGTGGGGGGGGTTTGCATTAATAAAACTAACCCTATACCAAAAGAACGACAAGAATTCACAGACATGCATTTAAAAATTCATCTGTGATTATTACTACTGTGATTTCTATCTTTCGAAGTGAGTCCAAAAATGAAAATCGAATGTATTCGCGTCGTGTCAAGTATTCAGAGAGAGTTTTTCCAATTTTCAGAAAGTTTTGTAAATAGGCGTCGACAATTTTCTGGGTATGATGGAAAACGGTTCTACTTCTTTAGAGAACATGAGAAATGTGTCTTTATGCACATGCCAGTATTTTAAAGAAAGATCTGTATGGCCTCATTGCAGTGGCTATGTACTTGTAATAGTTAAAATATGATAATATGAGAATTGGGTCGATAGAAATCTCTTATGAAGGCATTAAAATACCCGTGCACGCTCTCAAATTGGAGCAATTTTGCAGATATGAATTTATTTCACTTTCTTTGATGAAAACGTGAGAGAAAATTTTTATAGTGTTGAATTTGTTCATTCAGCAGTTACATGATGAACTCACTCAACATGACAAAGCTAAAGCATCACCGCACACTAGTATTATTATCCACTTTTTACGACAATAAAATAGTGAATCTAAATTTATAGTCCAACAATTCACAATATTATACAATTGCGAGATGTAATTTCTGAAGAAATCGAGGCAATTACTTCGGCGGTATTGCACAGTGTGTGAAAATTTGAAAGAAACGAATGCACATTTGCATGCAAAATTAGGTAGTAACATTTCGTCTAATTGTTATGATTTATTTGTTGCTTACATTATTCAATTAACACTAAAATATTCGTTTTATATTCATAGTAATACACATTTCTGTTCGTATTTTTCTCGATAATGAAATCACGGTATTTATTAGTAATAGTCTAATCAGCCCCATGCATTGGTTATCAGTATCCATATTGTGTTTTTTACCAATCTCTTGATATTGATTACTCGATAGTTAAAATTCTATCTCCATCGGAAGTCTGCCTTACTTGACCATGACTCAAGAAGGAAGAAATTAATCCCAGTATACTTGAGGTTCTTGTCTGTATCACATTTTCAGGCCAATTTTCCTTGTCTTATAAAATTAATTAACTTGACTATAATTAGATTTAGATAAATTAGACTTCCTTAGTCAATTGAAAATTTATTGCTTAAAATTTCATCCCTTACCAGTTACCTCTTATTACTCCATTCTACAACTCGAAATCATGAATGTATCATGTTTATGGCCTTCATCCAGTAAAACGTAAACAAGTGATGTGGCGAATACTAGTGTATGGTATTTAGTTAGTTCCACGGTGGTACAATTTTTTAAATTAGTGGTGAATGTTGTTGTTGTAATCGAAGAGTCTGTGGTATAACTGGTATATTGTATAATAATTCTTGTATAACACATTTTTAATGCATTTAATTAAGATCTTCAATATTATCTAAGCAACGTTTACTTATAAGTAATAAAAAAATTTTAGATGAAGCAAATTATTCAAATAAGTATGTATCGTATCTCAATTTAAATAAGCTTAATTTTTCGTGGTGATATTTCCTTCGACCAAATTTTAATAAAACCTTTCTTTTAAATCTAATAAAAGTTGTGCTCGCACCAAAAAGGGTCAACCATATATAGCTGGATAGTTTCAAAGATATTCAAGATTATCTCAAAGATCCGAAATGGCTAATTATCTGAAAACTATCATCTATCCATTGTAGGCCGTTTGTGGTTTAGTACTTTTTTACCTAAAATTAATGTTCCTTAAAAATCCAAAATTAAAAACACCACTTTACAGTAAAATAGCAAAGAGACCAAATGATCATCTAAACCTTCATCTAGGTATGGGAAATTTTTGTCAAGTTGTCAACTTTTTTGTATTAAATTTTTATGTGTATTGTCCGGTATTTTTGTCAACCATGTTTTCAGTGTTTTTAAGATGCTTTTAAGCGTGCCGGATCTTTTAAATAACCTTGAATGTCTCCGTAACTATTAATAATAGATGATTTGCGCAGAATCCAATAGTATTTTAAATTTCAGAGTGAAAAATGCACTATTGCGTTTTAAAAATGACCTTGAAACTGAACCTTCAAAAAATTCCTATTTGGTAGATTTCTGGAAACCATAAAATTCTTATAGGAAATGTATTTTTCTAAAACGACTAACTTTGAAGGGAATTGGCAGTTTCCAGATTTTTGGAAAGCCGTCCTATACCTATAACTTTCATTTCGATGCCTAATAAACTATGTGCTACTTATTTAACGACTATGACCAGTAAAAGTACATATGTATACGTACAAAAATCTCGTAAATATTTATTACCATTTATTTATTAATTATTATTAAGGCGATAAATAATATCATAATGAATGATATTTTATTTTATTGTCATCTTTTGTATGCTTATATGCATACATTCATATGTAGGCACATTTTAAATGATAAATAATCCAGTACCAGTTACCTACTATCGCGTATAGATTTCACCTTGAATATATAAAAACTCTAATTTTATGCAGTTTTATAATGTGTATTTTTTTATTTAGCGCAATTGAAGCTAGAAGTCCTTCCAATGGAATAAATAGAAACACATGGTTACGAACAAGTCTAAGAAGGTCCTCTCCAAAGTGAGTGAGCTTGTAAATTCATTGCAAATAATTATATAAGGAATTACTTTTTTTAGTCAGCAAGATAACCTTTCTACTAGGAGATGGGGATCTTTCAGACAGTAAGTTTTTTTTTAACAATTAATTATGTCTATGGAAGAATTGCATTTAAATAAATAAAAAAACGAAATAGGTGTCTATTAATAATAATTAATGAAAAATATTACAGTCAGTGAAAATTTTAGAACTGTCCTTCTGTTGACATGGAAAATAGTTTTTCATCACTTTTTCACAGCAAATATATTTATTGATAGATAGTACCTACGTAAAATGCTGTCATCTAATTTTTGTACGCATTTATAATAATCCACTCATATTAATTTATTAAAATAATTATAGACAGCATATACAGCGTGTCCCACTTTTAATGCCCCCCCCTCCTCCCTCCCTCCACAACTCAGTTATTAGTTATTCGGTTTCAACCAAATTTGAATTGGTATCAACGACCTTTGGTGTGATCTTTTTGAATTAAATAAAACTTATTTTTGTCAATGGCGTGCATTTTTATTTAGAAAAAAGGATTCGCTTTTTCTAGAAGTCACTGGGCATGTTTTTACAAAAAAACTAACGCGATATTATTAATCAGCATGCTTTGGAACCCCCTCTAATTTCACAACATTTTGATTAAGAGTTTCCGAATGATGGGCCCAATAAAAATACATTATTTTCTGTCGTAAATAATAATTGATAATTGGAAAACGGTTTGTGTTTCGAAAAAAAATTATTCTTCATTTTCAATTTAAAATGGTATACTCTATCACACCACACCATGACTTCAAAAGTTTCAAATGCCGCAGACGTAAATGATTAACTTGGCAACGGTTTATTTTTCGAAAACTAGTTATTTATTATCACATAAGATCATTTTTTATCGCTTAATGCCCTAATAATACAGAATTGGTTAAAATATTTTTTTATCGTCCAATGAAAAATCTTTGCTTGCAACATTTGAAACTTTTGAGAACATGGGGTGATAAGAGTAAATCAATTTAAATTGAAAATGAGGAATGGCCCATTAAAAGTGGGACACGTTGTGATTTGCTAGGACGACGCCCTCTGACGGCCATAACATTAACTTTGTACCTACATAAATTCTATATAAAACGGTTCAAAATGTGTGTTCTATACAAAAAGCAGGAGAAGAAGAATTTAAAAACCTAATAAACGACATAAGTTTTACTGCCTGACGAAGGTCTTCCGTTTTGGGTTTTAAGTTAAAACCCGAAACGGAAGACCTTCGTCAGGCTGTAAAAATGAAAGATTGTGTTTACGCAATGTAAAAAAACAAAGAAACCGTAACAGTGTCAACAGTGAAATAATTAAGCGAATTAAAGAAAAATAAATACCTATGTGACGTATCAGATAAAAGTTTGTATCGCCTAAAAAGTTTAAGAATTACCTGATGAAAATGAAAAACGACATGTGGTTGTTCATGCCGAATGAAAAGAAGGTTTTGTCGAAGGGGTGGGACTTATTTTTGATACATCAAATAAATCTTTCGACTGTCATCTATCACGGCAACATGAATGTAGATCTTTTTGAAAAGTGGTTTGAAGATCTACTGAGGGCAGTGCCAGAGGGCCAGAGCCTTCTATTATCGTTCTAGATAACCTGAAATAAAAGAGTTACGACATAAAAATGTAACTAACTTTTGAAAAGTACCTAACAAAAGATGATCTTTTAAATTTATGTCAGCAACACAAGGTAGAGAATCGCTTTGTGATAGATAGAATGGTAGGTTTCTATGGACACCAGGTACTACGGTTGCCTCCATACCATTGCGAGTTTAATCCTATTGAAATTGTATGGGGAATAACGAAAAATAATTATCATAAAGATATTGGCCGGTAGAGAACGGGAAGTGATAGATACGTGGCATGAATTGATTGCAAACGGTAACAAAAGAAATATGGTAAAAGTGCATTAAACATACAGAGGAGATCATCAGAAAAAATATGTCGGAAGACAATGTACTAGTCAAAATTAGTCCTTTTATTTCTACAAATTCAGACGCCTCTGACACCGAAGAAGAAGTAATTAGGCAATTAGCTAAAATAACAGTGAAAGCAGTGATGAAAACTCAATGTAATGACGTCATGACATTTACTTTATTTGTGTATTTTTTAATAAATGATATACTAATGTTTTTTCGATACTGTTTTATATAATACTAGTCATTAGTATGGTTTTATCCATTATTGATCGATTATATTTAATCCGATATAATTAATCCTTAATGTTGTTTAATTACCTTATGTATTCTTAAAAATTAAGACTAGCTTTGAATATTATTTAATATTTTATAAAGGCTGGATAAAATCTGAAAAATATAATATGTTTTCTTTATTTTTTACTCCCACTCCCTTGTTTCATTCTATTTTTTTGTAAGTTTCTTAAAATAAACTTGAACTTTTCTACTTATTGTGACTTAGGAAACCGCATTTCTGTTTAAAAACTATTTTTTTACAATTAAAACAAAACTTGTGTGTGATACAGGAAATAACTTGATTACGACCTAAATTTCAAATTTAAAATGATTTTGAAGCGGTTCGATAAAGCTAATCGATAAAATGCACGCCACTGAATAAATTTAGACTGACTGTAGGCTGTCCTAGCAGCTCTAGTAAAATCTGCTGATCACTTCAGTTCAACCTCCATAAATAAAAATTGTTCCTTAATCCGATCCGGGAATTCATATTTGGCGAGGACTATAATCTAGTAATATTCAATTCAATAAAAAAATCTTGCACTTGTATGTACAAGTGCAACTTATATTTTGTGCTTATCTTCAAAATAAATTTAACATATATAGTATCTACGTGAGGATTGAATTTAGTACCAATATGACTACCTGGTCGAATTGAAATCTTCGACCGTTATATAAGTGAAAGGATTGTAAAGATACGCAACGCTGTAACATTGCTGGCAGCGGGAAATAGATGGCGTTTCTGTAGGATCAGTTCAAGGACTGCCACTAGTTGTTGCGTAAATAAATAATATAAAGAGGCGCAACGGTCAAGGGGCCGAGATTTTAGTATTGTATTGTATTTTTTTAGGATAATTTAAGTTGGCATTTAGGGAGCCATGACTGCTGAAAAACTTTTCTTTCTGAGCCGTTGAGTATTGGAAAAATAAAATCGTGATATTAAGTGAGCTAACTTTGCTTTTTTAGCCATTTAAACATCTCGGAAATGGTTTTTTCGATTTAAGAATTCTTTTCAAATACCTCATTATGCTATTTTAATAGAGATTTTCTTTACCTACATTTCGATAACAAACACTTCACCATTAGTTCATAAATAACTTACAAAAGATACTTTACCTTGGTTCAAATTTATTTTAGTTTAATAAATTTGTTTTTTTTTTTCAAGGCATTCACGATTAATTCCATATCAAATGTTTAACTTGGTCAGAGCTTACTAAAATAAATTTGAACTAAGATCATAAAAAAAATAAAAGTTTTTCAGCAGTCATATGGCTCCCTAGATGCCAACTTAAATTATCCAAAAAAAATGTTTGAGGTTATGTTTTTTCCTCAAAGTTGATACCATCGTATGCAGAATGAATCCCTGAATCCAAAAATGTAAAAATATACAGGGTGTCCCAATTAAAAAAATAGATGTTACGGTCATTTCCGGTGAAATCGGAAGTGCTAGAATCATTTTATTAACATGCATTAATTCAAATTTACTTGTTATTGCAACTGCCAAAATTTCAAAATGATATCTGAAAAAACAAAAAAGTTATAGGGGTGAGCCTAATTTCATTTACACCCGGTATAACGTTGATTTAAAAAAAGTTTTTGCGGTAGTTATCGATGACGCCGAAAGAGACAACTAGTCTGAAAAAGTTGAAAATCGTTCCTGATTTCCCCATTTCAAATTCCATTTCGTTACTGTCCTGCAAAGTGAGAAAGTGATTCATTTATGATTTTATCATATAAAAATTAATGGATAAGATCATAATCATTTACTAATTTAATTATTTTAATTAAAAACTTCCCGAACTAAATCATATTCGACACGTTCGTAGATATGTTCAGTTGACCTCTCAGTGTTTGTAAATATGCCAAATATATTGACGCATTCATGTGTTATTTTTTAGAAATATTTTAGTCATTAGCGTTACTCTTCTAATTATATTTTAAAATTCATAATAATCATAGCGATACCCGGTAGATATACATAGGTATAACACTGGTGGGTATAATACATTGATTCATTTTTATCTTTATCAAAAGATGATACTCTTGTGTCATTATTTCTATGCATTTGTCACGTCTATTGACAGTATTGACATTTTCATATAAAACGTTGATTCATAGTTATCTTTTGTTAAACTAGACTAGATATTGTCTCAAACCTTTGATGAATGTTTTTCATAAAAAACTTATAATTTTTTGTAGACATTTCTTCAAAATACATTTATGAATGATAGCCAATATATATGGTATTTCATGACCCACGTGGCATTATCTAGCTATAGTCCGGTTAGCCACACTTTTTATGAAGTATATTCATAGATATAGTAAAGTAGCTATCTGCCTATTATTAGCACTGACTATAAATCAACCCTCTGACTGGAGTGCTAACTAAAACCGCTGCCAATTATGGGATCAGAACTTCTCACCGTGTGGTGGAGTTTCTAATAAAAGTAATTTGTATGACGTATTTTGTTTATTTCAACATTTGGATACAATATTATAATGGGTTTGTATATCAGATCTTATTTATAATCTTTCACCACGAATACATTTTTTTGTAAAGTTAGAAATAGAAATGTTGGGGTTCGGTAGACCCCGTTCTAGTGGACCGATTTTGCTCATCAACGAACTCAATAAATTCAATCTTTTTCTTGGCCTTTAGAACGTGTGTTCCAAATTTGAAAGCTTTATCTCAAAAACTGTAGCGTAGCTGCTATCGCGATACATACATACATACAGTCATACACACACAGACAGAAAATTTTTGTGTCTAAAATTTTGTGTATCGTCATAATTCGTCGAGATTCGCCCAAAAATGCAATAAAGATTTTCAAAAATTTGGTGAGGAAGTAATTGAATTTCAAAAACAGTCGTTCATTTACAATTACATTAGATTATACAAATAGTGCAGGCAAAATAGGTTTTTGCCTTCCTGAAACTATAATTAATGGGCTCGTTTCTCTTCTATGATTTTTGTTTAATATTTCATTTGCAATTCTTGAACTCATTTCGATTTCATCACATCTCTTATTGACTCTTTCAAATTAAAAATCGAATCGTTGAAGACATTTCCACAAAGTTGCTCCACCACAGTTAAATTTAAATTTTTTTCAAAATTGACAGGTTTTGTATCCATACTTATTATAAATTTTACAAGTCTAATTACATTTTCTTCACTTCGAACTGACTTTGACGAGGCATCACTTCTTTTTTCCTTCCAAAATAGGATTTTCCATATTGCGTAGTTAGGTACTATGAGAATTTTGATTAAAGCAACCGTTTGTTTTTCCACTTTTTGCCGATATTTACACGCTTGTTAAGGGCTGAATAGCATCGTTTATAATTTGTGTATATCTACAGATCTAAAAAGATATATTCGATATTTAGCTATTACTGTGAATTTTCTACACTTTTACCAACAACAGACAATTGTTTCGACCTGTTAGGTCTCATCAGTGTTGTACAGGTTTGGTACGGGTATATCAGAGATATCCCAAGTGAAGACAATTCCAGCGTAGTAAATATCGAATGTATCTCAGTTTGGATCCGATGAGAGTCGGACACTTATAACTTGCGCCATCTAAAAGATGAGTTAGGAAGACATATATTCCAGCAATTTTTACGGCGAGAGCACTGTTACATGCAAACTCTCCAACTGCATAGCAGAAAAAAGCGTAGGTATATGCCAAATTTGTTTGGCTGGGGCAATGTAATCCTCAAGAAATACCTATAGGGCCAAAAAGAGTAGTCAGTAGAGCCAGGGGCGTACGGATTTACGAATTTCATAAATTCCATAATTCGAACAAATGAAAGCGGATTGTGTTAATTATGCATGAATATGAGTTACCATGTCTTAAATTTTAAATAATATGCTTACATCTGGCAACATTATCTCCACGAATTAGGTATAGCAACGCAGTTGAACAATGCACATCCTTTGCGTTGCAGCATATGTGACGCCACTGAATGCGCTATCTAAGCCCTCTCGACGACCTTTCCAATAGCCGAACAAATTATTGGGTATAAGGGCGGCACGTTCAAGCATTTACTGTATTTGGTTGACTATACCAATTAAACATAATGACCTAGTTGTGGTTTTCATCTCTGGTAGGCGGAGAAAACTGGATATATTTCTCTGAATTATATGGGATTATATGGTAAAACGAGCTGCCGCTTCTGTATTCCATAACAGCTAAATCCTTTGAAGAATTGCCGGTGAGTTTTTGCTCTACTGACTACTCTTTTTGGCCCGAGTATATATATCTACAGATAAATGCCACTTGTGATTGCATTGATTCGACCCTGCAGTAATAAATTGATTCGCTTTATGGACGTCGTATTTTTTCTACTTTATATGTTCGCAAACGATATTAAAATGACTAACGTTTGGTCTATTTTATTTACTACTGTTATTTATTCTAAATTACTTTCTCAATTATTCAAGTAGTCATAAGTCTTAAAATTCTTAATAAATTGTTTGTATGGTCCTTATGGTACTTACACCATTTGCTTGATAATTTCGTTAACAGTGCAGTATTATTGCAGCTGTTTAAACCAGTCGCTGGGTTTATGGCACAAATAGCAATAGATAGCCACTTTACTATATCTATGAATAAAATTTACGGAACAAAAAACAAATAACAAAGAAATGTTATGCTATAAATGTTTCATACAATTAAAATTACACTCCATAACAAAGTAAGTCATCTGTTTATTTAGATGTAGTGTATAGGTGTAAATTTTGTGAGCCCATTTAGTTGTGAAGTCATTAACACTTATCAATAAATCATACACACGATTTTTTGGGGGAAAAGGTGTTTAGACATTAAGCTCTGTTCAAAAAAATCATGTGAATGCAAATATTTAATTAGAAAATGAATTTAGTCATACGCTATCGTGATTTGTAATAATCTACGCTATTTGCTCATTTTTAGGATAAAAGCCCGTATCAGTGGAATAAATAATAATTTCGTAAAAGTGTTGGTAAATTGTCAGTTTGTCTTCTATTCATTAATTGTGAAGTAACGAAAAATAATAAAAGTGAGTGTGAAAAGTGAAACTAAAATGAGTGTATCAAAAATTGCTACACTTAAGGTAAGTTCATGCACTCGCGATTTGTGATTTGCGATATGCGATTTTTAACGAAAAATAATATTCATTCATGCACAAATGCGAAAACTAGTTACTTTTGAATTTCAAACAGAGTTGTCTTGTCAGATTTGCTGTTGTTGCTGTTAACCCCAAAAACTCTAGATGATAAAAGTAAATATCAAGAATAATGATTATGTGTTGATTCTTTTACAACGTAGAAATGTGTTGATTCTTTTACAACGTAGAAGAATTATAACTTAGTATTCAATCAGAAAAAGAAAAAAATATAGAGATCTTGTGCATCCCCCCCCCCCCCGCCCCTAATTTGAATTTTGCGATTCTCGCATTAAATTGAATTGCAAATAGTTCTGACCAAAATTTTTGAAACTGGCCAATCAAATTAGATCCTGAAAATCACAAATCGCGAGTACATGAGCTTACCTTTACAAAGAGAATAAGTCGCCAATCTACAGACCATAAAAAAGTTAGGATAACCGAGGAATAAAGTGAATAAACATGAAATCCTACATATTCGTGTAAGTTAATTTATTAAATTCAATAGTTTCTTCTCCTTTTTTGTCCTATTAAATTTCCTCAAACGTCAAAACAAAAAATGCTTATAAAATGAGATAATGCGAAGAAAAATACAAAACATTACAACGTGCAGAATGCCATGAAATATTAATCAAGTGATTTTGTTTTGTTAATTATTCTTATGAATGGTTCCTGAATTATGAAAACATCAATGACATTCGGACATTTTTTATACTGAGCTATGGGTTCATCTGTGATTATGTGCGAATATCAGAATTTTGGTGGGCAGAAAAGCTTCACAAATGTATGAAAACACCCCTGCATCCCCTCAGAATGGGTTTCTAGGTGCCAATTTCGCGGAAATAAAATTTAAATTTTTATATTCACACATGCCGAGTACGTTCATTCAGCAATTACATGATGATGACCTCACTCGAACTGTTTACTCACTTGAAAACTGATCCTATCGAAACAATCTACAAAATCTCGAAGAATTGCGGTAAGCAGTTTCACGTCCTTGAAAATTTGAAGAGATGAGTACGGCTTTGCCAGCATTGCCAAGAAGTGTATTTTATTATATTGATAAAAGCAAACATAGAACATAGGGTTAAAGTACATTGAATACGTAGACTCTCTAGCAAAACAAAGTATAGACGCAGGACTCGCATCCCATTATAAACTATGCTTAACAAACACTTTTAATATACTTAAAAACAATTTAAGGAAAAGTGAGAGTATACATGGAAAGAATCCGTTTTTACAAAGCCTACCAGGTATAGTTCATTTAATTTTTGTAACGCAGGGAAAAAATGCCGCATTTACAAAGCAGAAAGGCGGCCTCTTTAATGTTCGCAAAGACGCCGCCGCACGTGTTCCTTTGTCGGTAATTTTTTATCTGCGGTAAACTCTGAAGTCGACTTTATTCACTTATTCACCCCGAACTACACTACAATTGTCCAAGGAAATACTGATTATCCGGTTAAAATTTGGACATGCATGGTATCCAGCTCATTTGTTCAAAATAAAAATGTACGACTCAGATTCCTGCAAATATTGCAATGTTACTGGCGACCTAGATCACATATTTTTCGAATGCAAAAAGCATATAGCAGCTACTGAAAAATTACACACGAATATTAGAAAATATTGCAATGCCGAGGCTCCCTTTAACTTACTTCATCTCCTGGTTTTGAACAAAAAAAGTATATATGATTGTCTGATTGAGTTTTTGGAAGAGACAAAGATTTGTTTATAGGTTAGCTTTGTTCTCCCTATGTTTTATACCTCTGTATTATACAGGGTGTTCATTAAGTATGTACAATAAAATTAACAGACGATTATTTGAGTGATTTTAAGACAGAAAGTTCATATAAACATGGGTCCAAAAATGCTTCGTTTTCAAGATACAGGGTGTTAAACTTTTTTAAAAAATTTCACCAAAAATACTTTTTACAAAAATTACAATTTAACAGCTTAATAAATTGACAACAGCTGTCATATTGTTTGCCAAATGCTGCAATCGTTTTCCAATGCAACCCTTGATTATTTCCTACGTTTCCCCATGTTTCTTGTGTGGTCCAGGGATATGCAATTAATTGAATTTAATTTTCTGTCTCGAAAACCAAGCAAGATCCGAAAAAAATGCAAGAGACATAAACGTTGTATTTTCAGTTGCTTAACCCGAAAAAAATATAAAAATTACAAAATAGTCAGTGGCGTACATTTTTTTGTCAAAAATATTCGTTAAGGTGCCGCTCGGGACACCACTGGACTTAATAAATTGTATCAAGTTAGTGCGTAATTAGCCCCTTAACACTACAAATAACATTGCCAAATTACAACAAATTTGGGTAACGGATATTTAAGATATTTACGAAAAACCAATTTTTTTTAAAAAGTTTAACACCCTGTATCTTGAAAACGAAGCATTTTCGGACCCATGTTTATATGTACTTTCTGTCTTAAAATCACTCAAATAATCTTCTGTTAAATTTATTGTACATACTTAATGAACACCCTATATACAGGCTGTCTATTTTACGAGGGCCAAACCAAATATCTCGCTTAATATCTATTGTTGAAGAATAAAGTTTTAGAAATAGTAATCCCATTTTTTGTGAGCTATTTTTCAGTAAAAAGAAATTTGAAATCCATAGCCTACTTTGTGAGATATATTACAAAAACCTGAAAAGTAGGAAAATTACAAACGGTTATAGCTTCCTTATTTGAAGAGATACGAAAAAAATTGAAGGGATGATAGTTGACGGCAAAGACAATAAGAATAATAATATGTATCAAAAAATTCGAAAAACGCAGTTGGCTTTGACATACGCTCTTGTGCAAAAATTAAAAGAACAAATCTCAAAGTAGGCCATGACACCATTAATTCCATTTATTTTTTCTCTTTCCAACGATATAAAACATGTCGCAAAAATTTTAACTGATAGTGCCAATATTTAATATTTTACGAAAACCACAATTCATATCGTTAAATCGTAAAAATCAGCTATGCCATGATAGTAAAAATTTACTTTATAATAATTATAATTCAGTAATTATTTATTACAATTTAATACAAACTAACAAATGTCTCATAAATAAAAATAAAAGTACAAAATGAATATCCAAAAAAACGAAAAATTATTTAGTTATTAAAATATTAATTTTTTGGGAAAGCAAAACTAGCTCTCAGCGTAGTTGCAGTTTGTTACAAGATGCCTAAGGGATAGCAAAATATTATTTAAAATAAACTAGCGGAGCAAACATATGACATATTCATATGGTTGAAATCAGAAAAACGTATAGAATCCAAAAATATAAATAAATACAGGGTGTTCCATTTAAAAAAACATAACTTGTATCGGTAGATCGTAAATACGATGTTCAATTGTTTTTCTAAAAATGGGATTTTTAAGCCATTAACATGTCCTACAACTTTTACTTGAAACTTTTTTTTCTAAAATTACAAATTAAAAAGTTAGGGGGTGATAATTTTCGGTGGAAACCCTGTACCTACATAATTTTTCGTTTTTTTTGGATAATCATTTTGTACTTTTATTTTTATTTATGAGACATTTGTTAGTTTGTATTAAATTGTAATAAATAATTACTGAATTATAATTATTATAAAGTGAATTTTTACTATCATGGCATAGCTGATTTTTACGATTTAACGATATGAATTGTCGTTTTCGTAAAATATTAAATATTAGCACTATCAGATAAAATTTTTGCGACATGTTTTATATCGTTGGAAAGAGAAAAAATAAACGGAATTAATGGTGTCATGGCCTACTTTGAGATTTGTTCTTTTAATTTTTGCACAAGAGCGTATGTCAAAACCAACTGCGTTTTTCGAATTTTTTGATACATATTATTATTCTTATTGTCTTTGCCGTCAACTATCATCCCTTCAACTTTTTTCGTATCTCTTCAAATAAGGAAGCTATAACCGTTTATAGTTTTCCCACTTTTCAGGTTTTTGTAATATATCTCACAAAGTAGGCTATGGATTTCAAATTTCTTTTTACTGAAATATAGCTTACAAAAAATGGGATTACTATTTCTAAAACTTTATTCTTCAACAATAGATATTAAGCGAGATATTTGGTGTGGCCCTCGTAAAATAGACAGCCTGTATACCTCCTTGGTCTGTCACTGTGTGAGTCCAGGGATATGCAATTCTTGAGAATTCGTACGAGTGAAAGTTACTCGCACTTCGCATAGACACGAGTGACTTAGAAAATGCAATTCTTGACCACTCGTTGCCGTAACGAATACGTCTAAAAATACACGTTTGACAGCGAGCGAACCAATGCTCGTGCATCAACCCAAACATTTGATTTTTGACGAACCTAACCTTATAAACTGTCAAAAGTTTTTATAAGTGTCTTTTTCTCTTAATTGTTGGGCTAAATTGTTTATGAGATGGATGACACGAGTGGACTCAAGAATAGCGTGTTCGATGCGCATACGTTAACAGCTCACTCGCATTCGCATGGAAGCGAATGAAGTCAAGAATAGCCTCCCAGGATGCTTCGAACACGACAGGGATTGGGACGAATATACGAGTGGCCGACAACTCGTCTCTGTTTGAAATTTGTATTTTAGGAGAAGGGCGGGGCAGCGCGCTGTGGCCACTGACTGCTCAGCAGTCAGAAGGCTGGTGTTATTATCTAATTAACCTTGTTGGGATGTAGAACTCATGTCTGAAAGGAACAAGGAACAGTAGACGCGAGAGCCATCGGCTACAGCGCGGAGACCCACGATTCCCACCACTGTGTCCGCTCGCCTACAACGGACACAAGTAAATCGCGCAAACTAATACCCATGTTCGAACCTTCTCGGTCTTTACTGTATATTTTTTTTTAATTATTTGGTGATTAGGCTAGGTTAAGTTAGTTATATTTTACATGTTGCGACTGGCTGTATGGCTCAGGGCCTTAATGCCAAAAAAAAGAAAGTTTCCTCATTGCAGTATGCAGTACTGTAAATATTATAAATAATAAACAATAGGTAATTAATAATTAATTAGTATAAGGTTTTGTTTTTTTTTTTTTAATTTTCATTTAATAAACAGTCATCAATTTCATTTCTTCTTTTATTTCTCTTCAAGTTGTTTTCAGCACGTTCGTAAAAAAATGTTCCTAACTCATGAGGAAAGTGTCTTTCCCGCACTCGATTCTCGATTGCTACTCCGCTGCGCATCGTTCGGGTATATGCAGTCGCGTGCGGGAAAGTGTCATTTTCCGCACTTGTTAGGAAATAGCTATTTATGTAACCAGTTACAAAAGACTTTTTGTGTAACGAGTGGATGTTTGCGGGACGAGCGAAGTGAGTTCCCGCAAAGTGACACGAGTTACACAAAATGGGAGTACCTAACTAGTATATGAACTCATGAAGGAAAACTTACCAATTACAAAATAGAAATAATTATTTATTAATCAGCGTTGCAAATTCGCTATTGAACTGACTTGTTACTTACATTTTTACAAACATTTCTAGATAATGCATGAAATAAAATTCGTTCATTATAATTAATATGTCTTTTTTGTTTTAGGAGTGGAAGGCGTCAACAATTAGGGTCCAATGCGTTAGCAAGGTAAGTCTCAGAATTTTTTCGACTTAACGAATATATTTATCTCGCATATTTTGTTGCATAAATGTCAAACACTTGACGATTTTACTCAAAATTAGAGATTAGGTGCTCGATTTGTCGTCAAGAAACTGATTTTTTCTCAAAGAATTAATGTCGAATTTCTTTAATATCAATATCTAAAGGTGGGTTTACACTAGGCGAAACATACTCGCGCAACTGTTTCGTGAAGCAAGACGTGCATAGTGTAGACGTGGCCCCTACCCCGAAACTTCTTGCGTGAGGCAGCCTCGCAGCGAGCCACCGCCCAGTCGGCTTTTGGAATATTTTGGACGCGCTTCAAAGAATTCCTCCCGCTTCATGTAGTGTGAACGTGATACTTGTTGCGCGCGAGAAAATGATATCGAACTTTTTTCATGCGGATGAGTCTTCTGATGGTATCTTCAATGGGTTCAACTGTTATTTCCCTTATAAAAAGTCCAGTGGAAGAATATTGAACGTGCAAGAGTTTCTTTCTCGGTTTCTTTTAACGTACTTCAATTTCTAAATAAAAGAACTCCCAGAGTTATAGATTAGATGTTGTCTTTGTAATTTTTTGAAGTTCAACCAATAAATAGTTATTCGAGATCAGAAACCGTGCAATATGGACGAAATGAAAAGTTGACTTGAAACAATAGAATTTCTATCCAAATAATGCGTAATACAAAACACACGCTACTGGTTCATGGCAGATAATGACATTTAATGTCAAAGAAACTTCTATGATTCCCATGCTTTCTTGATTAGAATCCTACAAAGTCAAAATCTAACCACAAATAAAAAAGTTATTCTATCAAAAACCGTCAGTGGACTTCCCTATATAACGTTTCCGTACACTAGGAATCTGTATGTTTCATTTTCAAGTAATTGCATCCGTTTTTCACTTCTCACACTATTACCGGACGTGATTATTTCTTATTGTTTTATATCATTATTTGTTATGTCTTATGTTTTTCTAGAAGCTGCATCTGAGCGGCCCATGACGTCAAAATCAGGATCGGCATTGACACAAAATATTAGTTACACATATATTTGTGGCTATTATCTTACCTTGTAGTAATAATTAATAGTGTGTAGTGAATTCCATAACATTGAAAGTTAAATAGCGCTAAATGGTTCTAAACCCGCCACTTGAGGTGTGAATATATTTATTGGTAGACAACTACGAATAGTTGGAATGAGCAAATATTATTATTTGTTCTAAATGGTCCGTCGTTAAATTCCAGCGCCTTTCACTATACATATATCCACTTATAACCCTGAAAAATCAACCAGTCAAGTTGACTGTGGTTCAACGGTTCAACGTTTACCGATGTAACTGGCGCATATTTGAGTAGTACACTTTTTAAATATACCTAGGCGTTATTTGATAATTTTGTTAAATTTTTAATAAATAGGCGTTATTTGATGATTTTGTTAAATTTTTAATAAATAAATATAGAAGTTAAAAATTTATAAACGGGCATGTTTAATGATTATCGCCTATTTGATTGAATAATATATCATTTGAAATATATAATTTGTTGAATGTAGATTACACTGGAAAATTGATGTTAATGTTAAGACAATTCCCTAACTTTGCAAATTTCCTAAAGGGAAATGTTACCCAAAATTCTATAAAACCAGGAAGTTTTTCTAACCTAATAGTATCAATGTAATTTGAAAGACAACATCGAGTATTCATTATTTGCGGAAATTCTCACCTATTCGTGGATAGACGGCCAAGTCGTCCATTTCTTCTCCCACGGATTTGCTGTTATCTGCATATCTGGGTATCTGGGTGGAGACGGAGGTTTAAGCTAGAGCTAGCGTCGAAACGGTAATAATTCTATTAGAACGCTCGAAGCAAAGTGGCCAGCGACATATTCTTGGTAGCGTAGATGGCCTAGGATGCGGGGCCCGAGCAGGACTATTGATCTCTTGGCACCTCTTATCGCTATAGACCTGGACCAAGTCTCATTAGAAGCAGATCTTTATGTTCGTCGAGTCCACTCACCATTATTATTGTAAGCGGCCTCGAAGAATTCAAGGACTGACTGTGACCTGCTAGCAAAGTCCTTCCACCGCGGTGTGTCAGGCAAGGAGGAACGTCTGGCCGTACTCGGTACGCTCGCTACGATACGATAAATGATATGGTAAGCGCATTTTTCAGCACGCTAAACAAAGACAGATAGATTGCTACGAGTTACAGAGTCCCGGCACAGGATCGGGCTCTACCGAACGCCTGTGAACGCCCGGTCTGACCGCTAAGGTAGAGAGAGGGTAGAAGAACCTCGCAGGCTTAGTGGTTGGCTGTCCGAGGCCACTGGCTTGCAAAGGGGATGGGAAATGAGGTTGGATGTCATGTCGTCTCTTCTGTAGAGAGTTGGATTCGTAGACCTCTCTCGTTGTCTAGAAACTGGAGTCTGGGTCTCTTGTGGCGTCCGGCATCTGCAGGATCATAGTCGACCATCTGTCTGACTAGAGGGTTCTGATGCTCCTCCGCATTTGCGTAGATCTTCCGGGCTCTCTCCAGTATCTCTTCTGTGACTGTGGTGTATTCCAGGCCCCTGATATCGGGCATAGGGCATCCATGGTGCACCTAAGTGAGATGTTTTCCACTGCTTGTACTCGTCTCATTTGGGTCTTGGCCATATACTCCCACGTAACAGATGCGTAAGTAAGTTGCGGCCTAATGACGGTCTTGATAAGCGTCAACTTATTCCTCAGGTTGACCTTGCTCCTTCCTTCAATCATGGAATAGAGCCTGGCTATTCTCATCTTTGCTCTTTGGGTCGCAATCGAGTGCTTGTTTCACGTCAGGCTTTATCCATGACTACGCCAAAGTACTTGACGTTGTCATGCCATTGGATGTATTCGCTGTTCATGGTGACGTGTCCTGTCGGGATATCCTTTCTCACTCTTCTAAAGAGCACTGTCTTCCTCTTCTCAGCGTTGATCTCCACCTTCCATTTGTTGCACCAATTTTTCAGGAGGGATATTTTTTCCTGGAGATAGCGGCCAGCCTCACTTTCTTGGATCGGAGGTGTAAGTTGTTGAAGAGATGCGGTGAGAGCATCGCTCCTTGCGGTACTCCTGCGCATGGTCCGGAGTTCAACGACATCTTGTCGCAGGAGGATATCACTACATCAGGTCTATTTTCTATCTTCGAAATAGGTAGGTTCCTCCCAACGCTAGCGCTTCTTGCTTTGTCTCTAGAAATCTCAGCAGCTCCCGTCCTCGGGTGTTTGTTACCCTACTGTTCCATTCCTGTGACTGCGTTGAAATCTCATATCGCTTTGACCTGCGTTCCAACCGTTAGAACAGCGACGAGGTCCGAATTCAGGAGTGGGCTCCGAGGTGGATGATGATAACTCGAGGCCACGATTATATTGCCATTTCGCTGCGTTGCAACTACTAGAGTCCGGCCGCTATAAGAACAAGCCAGGGGCGTTGCAACGGCTGCGCTAGCTTTGGCGATACCATGCTTCTACAAAGTAAGTAGTGACGTGCATTTAGCAAACTCAACGCTGCGAATAACAGATTTTAAAAATATTATGATGATACGCTTATGCTAGAGGGCGGGACTTCGATGGACGACCGCGCAGATATTCTTTGATGACGTAGGTGGCTTGTTCTTATAGCGGCCGGAGTCTACGACGGTAGCCTCAAGATTTTCCGAGCTGTCCAACTCTTCTATCGGATGGTGTTCGATAGTGTTCTTGACAAGCAATGCTATTGCTCCTCCTCTAGCATTCTTTTCTCGCGGTGGACGCTATCGCTATGATTTTTTGTTGTTTCAAAGAATAATCGGTTCTCTTCTATCAGACTTTACACGTTTTCGAGAAATTGTATTTATGTTTGAGTTTAATTAACAAGTTAATTGTGAATATTTTGAACATTTCAATAATTTTATTTTTAAATTTGTAAATATTTTTCACCTTACTCTAATAAAAGTTTATGACTCCTTACCTACTTATTTTTTAAACGTAGCATACAAAATAAAATTTGTTCATCATCGTTCAAGTATAAAAAAATTGTAGTTATTCATTGTAGATAAAAGCTTCAAACAAACAGGCACTTTTTACATTCCTCCTTACAATTCTTAAACATCTGCTCCCTGTCCTAACCTACACACACTTCTAATCAAGGTCAGGACAGGATGCCCTTCCAATCGAGGGAGCTCGTCGCGTCGCTTGCTTTTTAAGCGCCCCGACGCCGAGAGATGGACGGCTGTTTCTTCATCCCTCATGCATTCTGGGCAAGCGAAATTATTCAACAGTGGTAGGTGCACGATCGCCTATCAGAACTCCCATAAAAATAATAAAATGCTTTAGACTTGAATTGCTTCGGGCCTTGTCACGAAACCCCGCATCTGCCTACAGCCGCGGCCGCAGCCCAACCTCCATATTTTGCCTAAAAATCATTATTGACGATTTAATAGCCATTATGCATTTCTTTGGTGGCAAGCAGTAGGAAATATTACCGGTTTGTTTTATTTCAGTCAGTTATATCGAAGTTCAAGTTTCAATTCATCAGGAAGAAGCAGCACATGCGATACCACCGATGACATGTACTCAGATGCTTCCTTAGAAGAAGATGTTCATGATTTACATCATAAAGTAAGTTAAATCAGTTTTAATATTTGTAGGAAAATATAATGTGATTTAAATTTATTCACTAAAAAAGACGTAGGTAGTAATTTTAAGTAAAAAATTCCTTTTAAATTTTTGTGGTAATAATAGTAACCTGTGTTTGCATAGGTGATCATTCCAAAATTTAATTCAAAGGATCCCAACTACATACAACTAACATTCGATCTTGTGAGTACATTTTGATTACTACCAATGTCTACTGGTTATGCTTGCGTCCTACGTAGTTATAGCTATATTTAGATTACATAATTAACCAAAGAAATAAGTAGGAAATTATTGGCATAGTTTGTTAATCTCACTAAATAGTATCTTTTGAAAGATAGCTACATTTTTATTTTGTTACTTTTGAATAAGGATCTTTTATTTATTTACACCACATTGGTGGGAAAATGTTATAACTTTAAAAGTCTGTTTTATCCACAAGTTTAAGCTATTTTAAAGATTTGTTTTCGTTAACTATTTAAATGTTATTTTAACATATTTTGGATTTATCTTTGATTTAATTAGTGGAATTATATTACAAAAAAATTTTAAGATAAGTGATTGGAAGAAAGCAGCGATTTTAAAAAAAATTTTCTGGATGTCATCAGTAATAAGTACCTATTTTTTCACATTTGGCGATCTTAAAGAACCTAATTGTTTTACTCTTTAAAAAATTCTAATTTTTTAATTTTTAGCGAATATCTCTGATTATATTGGTCTGATTAATTAGTTTTCTTCATTATTAATTTCCTTACAAAACTGAGTAAGTTACTTATATTATACAGTGTCCGCCAAAAAGTCTGCACCATATGGGGAATTATTTTGTTATTGATTTTTAGAAAAATTTTATACTTAATAAAAGTTTGTGCATGGTCTCAAACGAGTAACTGTGTGTGTCACACAAATTTGTGTTAGTCCGGGCGCTTAGGTCGGGAAATTAAATTATTTAAAATTGGCTCAAGAGTAAACTACCCTTATTTTTGAAGATATCGTAAAATGTTATTTGAAGAAGTTGTTTATAATGCAAAGTTACATCGATCACCGTTTTTACGCATAATTTCTGAACTATATTTTTAAATTTGTATTTTTCTTTATTTAGTTTATTTAACCACTTTACATATAAAAAATACATTTGTGGCAAGTCAACAAAGAAATACAGAGTAAATACAAAACATCAGTCGGTATAGACAAAAAAAAATATTTACGGTATAACAAAATTATAAGTGATACACAGATTTTGGATGGACATTTTTTATCTGTAAGTTTTTTATGTACTTTATCGGTTTCAGTATATTAATCCTTTGTTTACATATGCAAAAGTAGGCTGGTAAATAAGTCATAACTAAAGTTGTACAGTTATATTTATTGCTTGTCTGTCAATAACTGTCAACAGATGAAATAATAAATAATGAAACTATAGGGCTATTTATTAATACAAACAGACAGAAAACTCCAAACAATAATAATTAAATACTGAAATCCAACTGAAATGTATTTTCAGGCAATCCAAGGTCCATTTTTATGTAGCCGTTGTGACATTAAAAATGTAAACATTTATGTAATATGAAAAAGATAACAAATAAAAACAAACAAAATATAACTATAACCATGGCGACAAATCAACCCATACAGACTTGACCGACTAATGAAATGAAAACGTTATTAATAAGAGAATATCAAAAGGTAATATCTATTAATAATGTCTTTATTTTCTGAAACCGATAAACTATTGAACAAATCACGGATGTTATGACTATCATAACAGCCTTAGATGTCTTAAAATCCTCGCTCTACGAGCTCGGATTTTAAACCGACAACTGCGGCAGTTATGATAGTCATAACATTCCTAGATATGTTAATAGCTATTACGATTATAGTAAAGAATTATTTATTATTTTTTAACATATTTTTTTGTTCTTTTTAATATTGCCCAATTTTTTTATTTTCCAAATATCTTTGATTTTTGAGGATAGAAGATTTATGAAAATAAAAAATGTTATCGTATTTTGAAAATACGCAAAAAACAAAAAATTATTGTTATCATGTAAAACGTATTTAAATAATAATAGTTTTAATTTAACTCTCGATATTAACTTCAGAATCGTCTGACATTTTAGTATCGCTTACATGAAAAAATATCGAATTTGTTTTCTCATTATAATAATACTAATTTATCCTTTGGATATAAACGGTATAGGCCTCGTAAGTAGTACAAAAATACAAAGTATAAAATCTAGTAAATAAAAATTAATATAATATTATTATGTTCTACACATACTGTAATGGTGTCTACTTATAATGGTGCTCTCTTGCAATATACTTACGTAATCTTTTTAGACGGAAAACTCGGGCGCCAGTTCTTTAATTTTTTTTAAGTGCAAAGAACAACACTTTTTGGCTCTCCTATTGGGAGAACAACCTTAAATAGCGAAACAGCTGAAGATACGGAATGTCCGGGTGTCGGAAGCTGGAGGTCTATCTAATCGACCATACTGCTCAAACGGGTTAATCAGAAATAAATGACAGAAATAATAACTCGTGAATTTTACCTCTTTAAATCAACGTATTTATTCAGTAACATTAATGAACAAATTAATTAACTCTAATACCTCAGCAACTGTACAGTCGAGTATCTATAAATTTTTAAAACGATTATAAACAAGCAAGCTGGCAATCAAGAATCTTTGCGCGTGTATACGATTTTATTACGGAATTTTAGGTAACAGAAATTTATCTTCGCGACTTGGAATTGTTACATGCGGCAAGCAAACGGAACTTTCCAACAGGATGGATTATGAACGGCGGGCAATCGGTCAGCTATAGATATTTGAGTCTTTTACTGGATATTTTAAAATACGGCGAACTACTGCCACAAACGTAGAGCTATTTATGGATAACTAGTTTGATTACGGTAGGTTTTCCTGTAACCCTTGTGCATTGAAACGTCGCAGATTACCCGAACGAGAAAATCTAGCCAGTTGATGCACAATTTATGAAATAACAAAAAGAATAAACCAACAGAGGTATTATTAATTAGCTCTAGTTTGATTTAGTAGCAAAATACAGCGATACTCACGAATAATAAGATCTCTCAATATCTATACTTAACTGAAGGCAGTACCTACGGATTGTAGCGGGTCACGATGTATTCTTATCAGTATAATATTCAACTAAATGGATTAATTTATTAATTTAACTCGGAACAACGGTGTATACTTCGGATTGATCTGGAACGGCTGGCGGTAAATCGGATCTGAACTTGCGGGCTATCTCGGAATGAAACTGGACTGCTGCCGACTTTCTCGGAAAAGACACGGAATGAGCGCTCCTCTGCCTTTTGTTACTTTTATGACGTATCTAGATGGCGTGATAAAGTGGCGCTCACCGACTTGAAACGACGGATTCATATTCACAACAATCACAACCCGACGTTACTGGCGGAGTTCACGCGGATTATGTAATTAGCAACATTAATTCGGACCATCAATAACCGGAAATGCATTTCTTGCAATTTCTAGACTATGTTGCAAAAAGAAACGGATTAAAACGGACACGGATTAATATTTTAACGGGTTTTAGTAACGAATGATTTTTGTTTCCGACTCGGTCATTATTTATAATAATCTCGGATTTTACTTATACGGGGGATTGTCGAAAATTAATCAATTAATTACTTGACTGCTTGTTTACCAGCGGGCTTTTTAACAACTCATTACTAACTTAACTAAAACAGGACTTACTTACTAAAAGCGGCGGCAGGGTGTACCCAAGTGACGGTAATATTTAAAGCAAAAATGGACATTCCTTGATTGGAAAAAATCACTTCGTTACAATACATATATCCGAACACATAGGTATCACCGAATTACTTTAATTTTTCTACTAATTATATAAAATATTATATAAAAAAATAGTAAAGTAGTACATTTAAAAGTACCTATATAAAAATAAAATATTAAAACGCGAAATCTAAGAATTCCTGGAACATCATAAAAAATGATGATAAATGAAATAGCACTAAGTTGATCATCCAGATCAGATTTAGAAGCACCTTTGAATGTGCTTTAAATTGCACCTACCATAAAATTTTTATATTGTATAATTTAGACAATTCCAAAGCTGTCATATTCTCTCTCGCTGTTCAAACAGTTTAGACCATTGCAAAGCTTCCACAAAGCAGTGCGTTTATGATGCAATTTTCTGCAAGAACGTGTTTTGGTCTTACGACTAGAGTTGCAACACTTGCAATCCTAATGTATCGATTCCAAAAGACTGTCTGATAATGGTTTCACTCCTTTTGGCAAATAAATAGGCAATAATCCAGAAATTGTTATTTATTTGCCAACTGTAGTCACATATTGATTTTTATCATTTAACCAGTAACCATTATTGGACAAATAAATAAAGTAACAAACCCGATCCGACAAACTCCCGCAAGCCTAGGACCGAAAAACAGAAAAAGGGGTGGTTTTTTTTTAGATTTAGCAGGGAGGGTGGTTAATATCACCATCGTGTTCCCCGCCCTCGACAACGGGGGAGGAGAACAGGTGGTAAACAATTAATTAATTAGCAGGGTCTATAGTCAAAATAAGTAGTTTTTTTATTTAACTTATTATTTATTATACAATTGCTCTTATGGTCTACTTTTTTCTGCCTGGATAATCCAGTTGGACATAGCTAAATTAGAGAAAAGCATACAGGTCGAATTGAGAACCTCCTTCTAGTCCTTCTTGTTTTGAGGAGTCGCCTAAAAAGCATATAGTGAAGATCTAATTTAAATTAAATATGATTTTAAATAAATTTTGTTCCTGCGTCTTGGCACTCTTGGCCAAAAATGTACGAATAAAGTCAATAAACATTTAAACAGAAGAAAGCATAATAAACGTGAAATTTGGTATTGGAACATGGAGCAAAAAATTGGGAAATAAATAACCCAAATTTATAGATAATTCCAATTGCATTAATAAGTTTTGATTTTGTGTAAAGTTGCACCTTTTCGAAATGTTACTTTGGACTTATGTTTAAATTATAAAATTACAAAAAAATAAAAATTTCTTAATGCAATTTGATCTACCAACCAATTCTGCTCCTGATTTTGAGATTTTGGAGAAAAGGGTTGAAAATATTTTACAAATATTTCATTCGCATTTTTTCATAAAACATCTTTTACTCTTGATAGTCATATCTTAAGTCTTAAAGTATGGCTAGGATTCCATGTCCATATTATCATAGTTGAGAAATTCGTTCTCAACTGTGCTAATACCTACTACACAACATGTGTGATTCATATGATAAAATGTACCTACTGATCACGATTTTGTACCCTCCTACTTACCTGCGCATTATGTAAATTGAAGACGTCTGACACACACCACACAGGATCGTACTAAGGATTATAACTAGGTACATTTTCCAGTTTTGTTAATCACCATGTACCCTCCCTCACACTCTGTGCCTACGGGTAGATCTAAATGACCAAAAATTTTTCAGTTAGGTACCTATTCATGTCTTCATCTAAAACTAAGATGTTATGCCAAAACTAAATAAATATGTACAGGGTGTCAACTCTAATTTTGCCCCCCTTCTATTTCCTTATTTGTGAAGATATTTTAAAATTTTAAAATGTAGCCTTATCAGGCATTTTCCGAATTTTTCAAATATAATATTCAAAATAACCTAGCGCCAATACATACAGGGTGGTGAAAAAAAGTTGTGTTTATTAAATGGAATACCCTGTATATTTCTCGACAGGTTTGTAGTACTCTTTCAGCTGATTTCAAAAATGTATAACTCCCTTGAGCTTAGACCAAAATCGGTCGAGATATTCAAGAATAAACATGAGAAATATTTGTTTTTACACAAAATGTAAAAATTAATAGACTTAGTTTGCAGTTTAATTGTAATTCATTTATTGAAGGACAATAATATTTGAAATTGGCCTTAATATAAGTATTTTTTTAAATATTTGTTATTTTTGATGAAACCATAATTAGGTAATTTAAAAAATCTAAAAGAAATTTGTTGTTATAAATTAAAAAAGAGTAGGTAGTTATTTCTTTTACTTCTTGATGTGCAAAAATATTCATTCAATTGATTTTATTTGACATTGACATTTTTTTTCGGAAATATTGTAAATGGACTTGAACTGTACTTTAGACTTGTATCCTTCTTGCATCAAATTGATTTTTTCGGTCCCACATGAACGTCCACCGAGCTATTGACCGACCTCTGAAGTTGAAGAGTACATTTTGGCATTTTTTTGGTAACAGGTAACTATTTAAGTAGTGGCGGATTTAAGAAAACGAGCTCAGTGGGCAAGAGCTTCCTAGGGCCCCCCTTTATAAAATCTTATAAAAGCCTTTGAAAATCAAATTTTCGAATCCGGGGGCCCTCGACGAATAATATACATGTTCCGAAAATCTGAAATTTATTATTTTTCGTAATTGAGCGTAAGTATACATTTTGAAAATAAGAATTGCAATTTTTTTAATTTTGTTTACCTACTTGTCATTCGTCAAACGTGGTTAATCTTGAAAGTGCATTCCAATAGTTTGATTTAACAATTTACCTGAATACAGTCGGCCAAGTGGTTCACAATATAAAACATTTTTGTGACCACAGAATAATCTTGAATATATACGTGCACTGACTAATTGTTAAATAAGTTATGGGCACAGATTACTCTGTGCTATGGGTTAATTTTTCGATGATGGAGAATATGAACATTTTTATTTAGAATTATACAGGATTAATTAAAGGTAATTGAAACCTTTAATTACCTGCCATTCCCATCTGACGCATGCGGAATGTCAATAGGACAAACGTGAATTTATCTCGAATTTCAATGGAAAATTAATTTTTTCTGAAATCGCTTATGTCTATTTTTCTGAAATCGCTCAAGAAAAAATGTCTACTTTCTCGGCGCAATACCGGACCCCAAAATAGTCTATTCTAGTATTTTAGTCCGTTGATAAGCAACCATCAGGAAACCGTCCGGGAAAGTATAACTTCCCGTACGGTTTTTTATCTAAATTAATTATTATAATAATATTGATTGTGATCACAGAAAAACTAGTATGTGCATGTACCTCGTAGTAAAAGTACATTCTCGGTCGTTCGGGAATGTTAGGGTTTACTAGGTGCACAATATATTATGTACTATTTTTGCATTTTGTTAATTTATATTGCTCGTTATGAACCTGAAATAGGATGTTGTTAATTTTTCTAATTTAAAATTATTGAATTTTTTTTAAATCAAATATGGCCGTGAAAAGACCACTTCCGATCTTTCTAGTCCGCAACGTCCAACAAATGGGCTTCACGTTTGGACCAAGACTTTCCGCTTTACCAATTAATATCTAAATTATTGAAAAATGATTTAGAAAGTTATTTTTGATTTTCTCGAAAAAGTCCAATTTTATATAATTTTTTCGGAATGGAATTCATTGCCTTCTTAAGTGGGCTCGCATACCGGAGCAATAAGCAATGATCAACCAGCAATAGGCAATACGCAACAGGCAATGCATTTTATGCTATCTCGCACACCAAAATAATAAAATATCACTAGTTCAAAATGTCGTCTGATGAGGACGAAGTGGGAATGTTGTGGCAGGCGAAGAAATAGGAAACGAAGACGATATTGGATTCATCCATCATTTCAAGTGCTCAAGAATCATGGAGCAAGTATATGTGCCGAAGAATTAAAGGCTCATCCCACCCAGTTTCAGAACTGCTATCGGATGAGTCCAGGTACTGGATGCTGGATCGTCCGACATGTCAAATAAATAAAACAACACTCAAAAAACATATACTTCTTGTGTTCTTGGAGACAAATCTACCTACATATTGCTAAACTACCGGCAACATTATTGTATTTCAACACGCAAGTCATGTCGCTAGCAACACAGATTGCTCTACACAGGCGATAACAATATCACGTTGCGTCGGTGTACGAGTTGCGTAGAAATATATGTGAAATACATATGGACAATAATATTGCTTATTGCTTGTTGCCCGTTGCTAGTTGCGTATTGCTCCGGTATGCGAGCCCACTTATAGTTAGCCATAGAGCATCGTTCGCTCTTAATTGCATATCTGTCGGTGAAGCCGGTCTTTGAGTTATACGGTTTTTATGAAAATTTTCAAATGCCAATATCCGACAACTTTCTGTCTCCAGGCTGCTTAAGTTTTTTACTTATAAATGTATTTCCTTAGAGGGAATTTGATTAATATCGGACAAAGGATTCGGGAATTTTTTTGTGACAATCAGTCACACCAAGATGGAATTTTGTATATTCTATTAGAACATCATATCCCAAATTTTATCGAATTCCGATGAATATTTTGATTTTCAACCCCTCTTATGAATACTCAACAAATTATATGCCTTCCTTCTATCCACTGTCATTTAGCTACAACATCACTGATGGATCAAATCATCAAATCCCTTAACGCATTCGGCATTGCTGGAACGTAGACCCGCAGTTATTTTTACTTTTATGGGTGTATACGAAAATAACTCAATATTACTACTATGTACGTATTGCGTTGCATCATATTCCTCTATAAATATAAAACCATAAACTTTATTGTAAACTTAAAACGTTTTGTGACGTGACCTATTTCGTTCAGTCCGGTAACATTTGCTTATCCGTATCATGCGTATCATCCGCAAGATTTAAAAAAATCCCTAAAAGTAAAATACTTAGAAGATAAAGTAGACGAGAAATTCATTTTGATAACAAGTTATCTGCGGGAAGGAGGCTTCATGACGTCGATTACACATAAATAGACGTTAAATTTGTTGTATACTTGTGTCTGTCGTTCTAAATAAGATCGTATTATGGAACGGTGCCCAAATTAATGTTATCATATTTATTTTTATTTTTATGGATCAGTATGTTTGTTGTGAATTTATAGTGTAAAATGCAAGTGATATTGGTTCCTATTTAATTAAAATATGTGCAGTAAATATTACATTAGACGCATGGTGTGTCCCTTTAAAAATAATTGTGTGAAATCATTCTTAGATCCGCAATTTCGTACAACTAAAATTCTCTTACGCCTTTAAGTACCTACAACAATATCTGCTTAAGATTCTATTGAATTATTTACTGACTAATAATTAACATTAAATAGGTTTTTACCAAGAAATTTATAAAAAGCTGAAAAACGTAAATTAATTATTAATTTATTTCCATTACTCTATTAACTGGAGATCTAGTTAAAATCTTTATATCTAGACCTATATTAAAAATTCTCAGATAAAAATGATTTGTCACATGCATATTTCTGTAATTGAGTCAACATACTTTTATTGCTTTCAACAAATTAAAGTACCTACTTAACACTATACATGATTGCAATGGTCAGTGGTTATCAGCTTGTACATTAGCATTTTGACATTTGATTATCAAAAGGAAAAGTTATAGATAATGTTTCGCGTACTTACTTTCGTGTTATAATCTATTTAATTAAACTTGTGTAAAATTCAGAGTTACTGGCCAATAAATAAATAATTAGGTATATACTTAAAGACCGGCCACAGTTATGTTATAAGCATCAGTGAATAGTGTCTTCAAAAATTGTTGTAAATATGAATAATTTCGATATCGATGATGAAACTTCTGAGCCCGAAGATTTGGATTTTGACATGTGGGAAGGACAGTTTCAATTTATTGGACCTTCAGCTTCAGCACCAGAAGGGTCAATAAGAAACGCTTACAGGACTAATGGCTTTAAGAAACAAGTAAACCTAGGAGATAATGAAACAGTATGTTTAATTATATATTTTATTATTTCTAACAAAATCTAAATAAAATATAGGTACTTATATCTTATTCGGTATAGCACATAATACATAATACCTACATTTAAATTTGGATAACTGATGGGTACAAGATGTTATTGTAAAAAATTATTTATAATTTTTTTACATACTATGTTATTGATAGTATTTTTTTATTTAGCGAATTATTCGTCAAATAATCTTATGATTTTGTACTGAAAAAACTTATCAATACCCATAAGATAACTAATTTCAAAGTGATCAATTTTAAAAAACAAAAATCACAATTGTTTCTAAGAACAGATAATTATTCTTTAGTAGGTAACACGTTAGTTTTATTTATGTGACACGAAAGTAACAATATAATAAAAATTCAGAGATTGCACATATTTTCAGATTATTATGTGAACAGGTGTCTGAATAATAATTATGGAGAATGGAGATAAACTTTTAAAAATATTTTCCCAATAATGTTTTAAGTTTAAATACATCCAACGAAAATCGACGAAATAATAGCAAGCAAAATATGTTTGACTTTTTTTTCGAAAATATCTATGTAGAATAAACCAAAACGCCAATAAAATTGGTTAATTGTACAGGTTTGATTTGCTTATTAATATGGTTTTAATATACATATACAGGGTGTCTCACTGGAATCTGAATCGATGGATATATTGAAAATAAGTATGTAACAAAAAATTTTGAAAATTTTTGGACTAGTGTGACCAGTGTGGCCAATCCAACGAAAATAATTACAATCATTTAGTACCTACTTTCGGCTATACCGGCCGGAAGTCGAATCAAATTCAAACCTCAAAAACTTTTTTAGTTTAAATGAAACACTCTGTATTTTTTTTACATCTTATGTAAAATTAAATTCTCTTTTTTCTAGTAGAAGCACTGTAGGGGATAAAGTCACAACTTTTTTAAATAGTCGCGATTTTTTTAAATGTTCAAGAATTTTTAGTAAAAATCAACTTATTAGCTTACTATGATTAGAAACAATAAATGAATAAATGAATAGCGCCATATACCTTGAAAAAGAAACATGATGCAGCTACGGACACGTGTTTCGGAGTTATTGCTCCTCGTCAGCGTAGCGTAGCTTGAATAATGAATCCGTATGAATAGGATCAGAAACAATAACTAATAACGGTAAGAAAGTAGCAGCACACAGTACTCAATTTGTACTTTCGTGCACCATGTGCGAATTTATGGCCTCAAATGATAACAGTCAGCACAGAGAGCTCTATGCGCACTGCTCAATTTCCACCCAGGCAAATATAAATACAAAAGTGATGTTTAGCAGGGTTCAATAATAAAAATAAATGAATAAATGAATAGTGCCATATACCCTGAAAAAGAAACATGATGCAGCTACGGACACGTGTTTCGGAGTTATTGCTCCTCGTCAGCGTAGCGTAGCTTGAATAATGAATCCGTATGAATAGGATCAGAAACAATAACTAATAACGGTAAGAAAGTAGCAGCACACAGTACTCAATTTGTACTTTCGAGCACCATGTGCCAATTTATGGCCTCAAATGATAACAGTCAGCACTATTCATTTATTCATTTATTTTTATTATTAAACCCTGCTAAACATCACTTTTGTATTTATATTTGCCTGGGTGGAAATTGAGCAGTGCGCATAGAGCTCTCTGTGCTGACTGTTATCATTTGAGGCCATAAATTGGCACATGGTGCACGAAAGTACAAATTGAGTACTGTGTGCTGCTACTTTCTTACCGTTATTAGTTATTGTTTCTGATCCTATTCATACGGATTCATTATTCAAGCTACGCTACGCTGACGAGGAGCAATAACTCCAAAACACGTGTCCGTAGCTGCATCATGTTTCTTTTTCAGGGTATAGGTATGCACTATTCATTTATTCATTTATTTTTATTATTGAACCCTGCTAAACATCACTTTTGTATTAGAAACAATACACACAATAGGGTATGTGCAGTATGTCATACTGTTTACGTGTAGATTCAATGTGCGATTTCGGTGTTAAATATAAACATTTTTCACGGAAAAGTGAGTGGAACAGATTTTGTAAAAGCCCAGAGAGATAATTTGGCCAATGTTGCTCTCTTCGTTGCTGTACTACTTTTAAGTGGAAGGCGCCTTTTTCTACCAGAGTGACAATCAAAATACATGATCTTTTAAATGTATGTAACTACCCATTAATTTAAACATCATACATTAATTTAAACATCATATAATTTTCTAAATCTTCCTCTAATTGAAAAAAAAGTAAAATACATAACCTAAAATTGTATGATTTTAAAAAGGTACAAAATCGCACTTAGCTGAAATGATCCTCACATACAACCCCTTTGGTGTTTTCTGATATATCAGTTTCACTCCTTCTCATGGTACATAACAATAATTTTCGTTTTTTCTTTAATTTAGCGCTTGATCGTATATTGGTAATGAGACAAACCTTTTTTATGGTGTTTTTTTTTATGGACGACTGGCACTGCGGTATTTAACAGTACCTTGGATGCTTAATATCAATAATATCCTTGTTTTCCATTGTAAAATGCTGCGTTAAACGCTATTTTAACAAGTTTTACACAACATCAAACACCAAAATGCGAGTTTCTGACGTCACAACACCACAGCAGCCATTTGCATGACGTCACAGTCATTTTTGGAATAACCAATTTTTGTTAATTTTTTTTGGATAATGGGTTACATTTTAGCCATTTTTTATTATTGCGATAGCCATTTAGTAAGTTAATTTACAAAATTACATTTAATTCAAAAATCATGCGCATACCTTATTGTAAAATGGTATTAGTTTGTGAAGATCTTTGTTATCTCTATTGTTGTTTTTAATCAAGAAATCATTTAAACCGGATGAAATGTTAAGGACCGTAGACATGTTGGGAAATGGTGTATGGCAGATTGATTGATAAGTGGAAACCTGTCCACTTTTTTTCGTGAAACCTCTGCTTTATTGTTTCAATAGTATTAGTATATTTTTTAATTCAATATTCTGTATATGGATTTTGCAACAAAAATAACAATTATTTCATATTTTATTTATTTGCTTCAAATACTAGTTTCAAAATTAAGCTAAAAGTTCCTAATAGCATTGAGTAAATAAATAATATAAAGAGGCGCAACCGTCAAGGGCGAGATTTTAGTATTGTATTTTTTTGCCAATAGCTTCAGGATTGTTATCAATTTTTAGTGCTACGGGAAGGTATTTGTAATTCGGTTGCATAGCCCTAAATATTGTGGATAATTCTGTAGTTATTGGCAAAACAATACAACACTAAAATCTCGACCCCTTGACAGTTGCGCCTCTTTATATTATTTGTTTACGCAATGCTAATAGTTATAATTTATGTAATAAGGATGATAAAGACCATCATTACGGTATACTAGCCGTGAATATCATTTGATGAAACGGCGTGTACCTTAATGAGTGTTTTATGATTCAAATTACATACAAAATTTTATCTGGTGCATCAATATAATTATATTTTTCTACAAATTTTATATTTTTGTAACGACAGTTGCATTAAGTTACCTATTAAATTTAAGAGATGAAGAATCAAATGGCATTAATATAGCCAACTGCAATAATTGCTCTTTTGCAATAAATAGTTAAGTTCCAATGTTACGTATTTTGAATAAAATTTTTTGATCTAGCGTATATTTTTTCTTCTAATTTTATTGATGATAAAGATTTAGAATTTTTACACAAGTCAGCTAAAATTATTGTAATAGTACTTTTTGAATCTCATTATGGTACTAGGACTTTCTGAACTTACCTACGTTACTATGATCAAATGACATAATGATATCATTATGACGTGCAAGCAGATAAATAAATAACTAGGTATATACTTAAAGACCTGCCACAGGTATGTTATTATGTTATAAGCATCAGTGAATAGTGTCTTAAAAGATTGTTGTAAATATGAATAATTTCGATAACCATGAGCAGACTTCTGAGCTTGAAGATTTAGATTTTGACATGTGGGAAGGACAGTTTCAATTTATTGGACCTCCAGCACCAGAATTGTCAATAAGAAACACTTACAGAACTAATGACCATAAGAAACAAGTAAACCTAGGAGTTATGTTTAATTATCTATATATTTTATATATTTCTAACAAAATCTAAATAGGTAATAAAACGTAAAACGCTCTTCAAGTGATCTTATTCAGTATATCACATAATACATTTAAATTTGGATAACTGATGGGTACGTTCAAGATGTTATTGTAAAAAATTATTTATATTATACAGAGTGACCCTGATTCAAAAAGGGTAAGAGTAAGACATCCTGGACTACAGAGGGTCTTGGAAAATATAAAAGAAGCGCATCATTATAGAGGCAGAATTGAGATGGTGCCGATGGTGGAAGAAAAGATCTCGTTTTGGTGGTGAATTTTTCAATAGTAAATCGTTATGTGGTTGACGTTTACCACCTGTGATACTTCTTCTGTTAGAGCAAAGCCTTACTCCTATACACACCCTCATATGGCGATCAGGATAAGAGATTATCTGGAAAATCAAGCTATTGGTTGTACATACATGTACATACTCCAAAGGAGAATTTTGCATAATAACTAGTATTAATAATAATAATAATAATAATAATAATAAATGCCTTTATTCATTACATACATGTAAAATGTAAAACATAAATTTATCAAAAAAAGAAACAGTAAATACATAATGAAAGTGCGAAGTTCGGTGGCACAACTGAAACAGAGGTACACCCGCTCTTCCATCATCAACAACTGTTTTAAGCTTTAAGTAATACGTAGTAAATATGTAACTATGAACATTTTTTTGTTTTAAATTATATTATTTATAGGGACAATTTCGTATAAGTAAATTATAGCCATCTTCAAAGAATATGTTCTCATTGAGAAACATTATAGGTATTGAGGCGATGACAACTCTCCGTGTTAAATTTAATATAAAATAATTTAATTACCTAATTGTTGTGTGTGCTCTGGACACCCTAATAATACAAGTAGTTAAATAAAATCAAATAAACAACTATTGAATTATGTAATAAAATTCATAGCATCTTTGTTCTTCATTTGCTTAACTTAACACCTATGGGGTGCGACAAAATATACCCAGCTAAGTTTTTTAAAATAAAAAAAAAATTCAACGCAAAAAGAAAAATTTTCTTGTGAAATCTATTTATTAAAATATGTAAAATTATTTATGAAAAACAACATCGATTAAATGACCTTTGAGCGTGTAGCAATATTTCAACTAGAATTTGCGCTATTTCTTCACGAATATTTGCCTTTAAGTCTTCTAACGATTGTGGGCGATTAATATAGACTTTATTTTTCAAGTATCTCCACAAGAAAAAATCTGGTGCCGTCAAATCAGGGGAATGAGGTGGCCACTCAATATCTCCATTTTTTGAGAGTAGCCTGGCAGGGAAAATGTCTCTAAGAGCGACCGTTTCACACGCTGTGTGGCATGTAGCGCCATCCTGCTGGAACCAGAAGTTTCCTATGCCAAGTTCTTCCAACTGTGGTTGCAAAAATTCACGTATTATTGATTGATACTGTTCTCCATTAAAAGCGCGTTGAGTTGATATTATCTAAGAAAAGTTTTGGAAAACAATTTAACAATGTCTGCGCATTCTTGAGGCGAATAACGTTTCTTAACAAAATTCTGTATCTTTTTACTTTGATATAAAACTTCACTGTTCACAGTTGTCAAGGAAATAACTAAATTATAACAATATTTCATAGCTAAGTATATTTTACCGCACCCTATATAATAATGTTTCGTTAGTCATAAATAACAAGCAAAAAAATGTTATTTTGATAATTTGAGTTACATTGATCTGCTTTGGTGTAAGAGAATAACATGTTAATTGTTTTAGTTTCAAGTTCTCCAACAACAAGTGGGAGTCTTGCAAGATTCTGCAAATCAAAATGATGAAAGATACACCAGAGCTAAAGCAGATAACGCATCCCTTCAGGCGAGAGTTATTATGTTAGAAGAACAATTACGTGAGACTGAAATTAGATACGAAGAAAAGTTACAGGTTAATAAAAGACTTTAAAATTATATACTTATCTTATAAATTGTTATTTGTTATAGGATGAACAAAGAAGATCTAAAGAATTGTTATCTCGAATGGAGCGAGAAAAACAACTTCAGCTGGAAAATGCTAGCATACGTCTACAAGCTTCAGAAACAGAATGTACCAATTTAAAAGAAGAAATAGCTAGGCAACGAGTAAAAATTGATAAAATAGAAACTCAACGACAAAATTTGATGGATCAAGTGCAAGATCTAACTAGCGAACTGAATAGAACGAAAGATGATATGAAAAGTTGTAAAGAACAAGAAAATAGGTAAAGTACTATTTATTAAAATAATTAAAAATTGAAGAAAGCAAGGCTAAAAATATACTTTACACATAATATATTTACACGGAAAGCAAAATTTCGACACACAGTTAGATTATAACTTTATATCTTAATCTTTACCATGTTCATTAAAGTCTTAAATCTAGATGAATAGGAAAATACACCCTTCTCTAATATTGTCATATGTTTGCTGCCCTTTCATAATCGCCAAACCGTACATATAAATTAAAATTTACAATTATGTTTTATATAATATAAAAAGTTGAGGAAGAGGAGTTACTTTGGATTTTATATCAACTTGAACACAAAAACTATTTAAACTTGATCAGTGAGAAGATATTTTTCAACATTTTCGGATTGACCTAAATCGCGCAAATAGGCCAATGTTAAATAATAAAGGACAATAGACCTATCCAGGTGAGATGCGGTAAATACGTCACACAGTATGGTGCGTGCGCAACAGAAGGGCAACAGCGTCGACGAGAGAATAAATAGATTTTTGTGCACGTTCTTATATTTTTTCCATTTTCATGAAAACGGTTAACTTTATAAAAAAATCATAGAATGACTTTTTTATAGCAGACAAAATTTCCTTTCCAACGATGTATAACGCAACCTATATTCTTTTTGTATAACGACCCGGATACGTTTCAATTAAGGGGCTAATTTAAAAATTAATTCATTTTTTTACGACTCTTTAACCTTTGAACCGCTCTCAAGTATAAACTATTGAATATAGATATATGCCATCACGGACTTTTTTATAGGAAATTTGATTCTCTATAAAATTGTTTATATGCATTTTGCCATAACTGTAATGGTTTCGGCAGCGTTTCGAGTATTTCAATGGAATCAGGCAGCCACTGTAAGCGCGTACGTCTCTTCATGTGCTTAGAACGAACCACGCATCGATTTACTGCGGCATGTTTGACTCGAAACGCTGCCAAAACCATTACAAATACGATGAAAATGTATATAAACAAATTTATAGAGAATTACATTTTCTATAAGAAAGTCAGTGATAGCATATATCTATCTTTAATAGTTTAGACGTAAGAGTGGTTCAAAATTTAAGGAATCTTGATAAACTCATTCATTTTTTAATTTGTCCGTAATTGAACCGTATCTGGGGCCGTTATACAAAAAGCATATGGTTTGTGCTATACATTGTTCGAAAGGAAATTTTGTCTGCTATAAAAAAGTCGTTCTATGATTTTTTAATAAAGTTAACCGTTTCCATGAAAATGGATTAGATATAAAAACATGCACAAATACATGCAAGGGTTCTCGGCCGGACAGTTGCCCTTGTGTTGCGCAGAACGAACTACGCGCGGCTCTACTGCTTTATTTAACACATAGTACGCTGTATTTATCTTTCTCGCTTGCATTACCTGGATAGGTCTATTAAAACCACAAAATACTTTACAATAGGTGCACTACAACAGCACGTGATTCTTTGCTTCATATTTCGATTTTATCACAGGTCAGACAGTACCAGCTCATTGTGGAACTAATCCATTCACTGAGTACCTACATATAGTTCACTGTAATATGGAAGTCTCTGTGCGTTAGTGCGTTACTATATAAAATATTTTCCATTGTGCTTTACACCTGGATCAATGTTACCAACATTATTGATTGACAAACAATACATGGATTATTAAAGAAACATAGTGACGATAGTTAAAATACTATAATTAAATAATACATTTCAATTAAATAAAGATGTATACAAAACTGAATAATAAAGAATTTTTGTGAGAAAGCCCTTTTTCGTTATTAATAATAATTATTATTACATACATGTATTATCAACATATACTTACATTATTAATTTGGTATTAGTATAAGTCAATTATCAATTATCATACCCATTTTGACTTCTTTAGGTTAAAGCGAGACTATGATACACAAACGCAACTATTAGAAGAACTATCAAAAGAAGTGGAAAGGTTACGTATAGAAACTCGCACTCCAGCTTTACCAACGACTTCACCTGAAACTCTAAGGTTAGAGGAGTTGCATGAAGAAATGTCTGCTTTACGAGCAGAAAATTCACAACTCCAGGAAGTAAATGAAGAACTACAAGCAAGCCTTCTTCATGCTGGGCTAGAAACTGGTAGAATGCTTACTATAGGACAAAATAGTTTAGCCGCCGAATTAGATGTAATGTCACAGGATGAGGTGAGATCGATTGAAACATTGAAACATAATATTTATTGCAATAATTATAAGTTGCTTTATAATATTTATTTTTGCAGGTACAGAAGGCTCTAAAGGAGCAGCAAGAAGTAAACAGACAATTGAGAACTTACATCGAGGGCATCTTACTTAACATTGTAGAAAATCATCCCCAACTACTTGAAGTGAAACATAATAGGCCTGTTTAATTATTCACCTATTAATTAATTTTAGTTTTAAAAAAATCATATTTTTATAGCAAAAAGTGATAAATTGAGGAATAAAATTGCATAATTTCAGATGTAAAAATTATAATTATTTTAATCCGTCCGCAATGTGATTAGACACTGTGATTGGTGTATTTGTTATATTTATAAAGAAACATTAAGAATATTGTTCGTGCCTCTAAATATAGGTACTCTCTTTTATACATGTACTGGTTAAATTTGAAATATATTTTATGTATATTCCTGTATATAAATAGTAAAGTGTAAAATATTTTAGTAATAATTAACTCGAATTTTAGAACATAGAATATATTATAAAATTTTACATATATTTTTGTATAATTAATTATTTTCTCACAATGTTAATATTTTATTTGAAAATAAATTAAGATATATATTTTAATAAAAGGCAAACATTTATTCAAATAATATGATTCGGCTTACTATAAAGATTGATTAAAATCTTAATCAGTGTAGCTTGCAGAAGCGAATCCTTAATCCTTACAATTTTTCAACATCAACTCAATTAATGAAATTAAGTTTTAGGATTTGAAATAATTAATAAAACTTGCTGTATATTTACTAGCACAAGACTGCACAGATATTTGATGAGACAAAAGAAATACAATATTATATATAGGAAGTATTTTAAAATCACCAACAAAAGGAAACTGAAGATTCTGTGATCCAAAATATAACAAAAATTGACATGAATGTTTTTCAGAAAATGCTACACAACCGAACTAAAGGGTTTAAAAAAAAATTTTTTGTAGTTGTTTTAGGTTTCTTCAAAAAAAGAAAAAAGATATATGTTGAGATTTGATACACTCGAATGTTTTACCATTGATTAAGGAATGAATAAGATACACGACTCCAATGGTAAAGTGCAAATTAATCTGAACAATAAATTTATTACCACTAGATTATAAATAATATAAAACCAGACACCACACAGGTTTATCAAAAGCGTACTACGTGAATCACAGGAATGCCCACAACTTACCAAAAATCTCGTCCCCAAAATAAGGCTTGCACTTTACCATTACAGTCACGTATCTTATTCATTCCTTAATCAATGGTATTACTGAATAGAATACAATTAATCAGATGAGTTTAAGTCGACTGGCTCAATCCAGTGGGGCGTAAAATCGTTTAAAGTTACTCACTTGAATAAAAAAAAAAAACGTACGTCCAACAAGACGGAGGACACTTTAAACATTGCCGGTGCTGGGATTCGAACCCAGTCACGATTTGCAGTGTGACCAGAGCCATACATCAGTGAAACCACTTTTTCCATTACGTCTCTATTGCGAGCTCTGCTGTAAGCGCTGTGTGATTGCCACACCATCATGAATGCGTCGTGCGCTATTTTGAAAATTTCGGGACCTCACCAATGGTTCCAGGATGAGATTGTTTAGGGCAAAATCCCGGGACGCCCTGGTCCCGGGACTGGAAGCCCTAGATGACTGGTTTTAATTTGGTGAAGAAACTGTCTTTTGTGGAGTGTAGGATATAACAGCCCATATAGATAAAATTCTATTAAGAACTTTTGACTCAAATTGGTTAAATATAAGAATTAGAAACCAACCACACAGCAGAGCATTGTATCATAGAATCATTAATGGAAATCTTCCTACAAAAATTTTTCGGTAAGATGTGCCTAATTTGAACATAAGATATAAAGGAATCCTTACTACGCCTTCCCATTACACACTGTACGAATGTAACTTATATACAATATTATATTTATTATAATATTGTATAATTTTCCAAATGTCAAATATTATGGCAATTGATTATATATTTCTGTGGGATATGGCTAAAAATTCTTTTTATATGGAGATAAAATTTAATCGGAACAACATGTTCTTTTTTATTTAATTATACTTGACGAAATATTATGCAGATTAAAAGATTCATTCTGTACAAATATTTTTTTTATGTTCGGAGGTCGTCGTGCGCTATTTTGAAAATTTCGGGACCTCACCAATGGTTCCAGGATGAGATTGTTTAGGGCAAAATCCCGGGACGCCCTGGTCCCGGGACTGGAAGCCCTAGATGACTGGTTTTAATTTGGTGAAGAAACTGTCTTTTGTGGAGTGTAGGATATAACAGCCCATATAGATAAAATTCTATTAAGAACTTTTGACTCAAATTGGTTAAATATAAGAATTAGAAACCAACCACACAGCAGAGCATTGTATCATAGAATCATTAATGGAAATCTTCCTACAAAAATTTTTCGGTAAGATGTGCCTAATTTGAACATAAGATATAAAGGAATCCTTACTACGCCTTCCCATTACACACTGTACGAATGTAACTTATATACAATATTATATTTATTATAATATTGTATAATTTTCCAAATGTCAAATATTATGGCAATTGATTATATATTTCTGTGGGATATGGCTAAAAATTCTTTTTATATGGAGATAAAATTTAATCGGAACAACATGTTCTTTTTTATTTAATTATACTTGACGAAATATTATGCAGATTAAAAGATTCATTCTGTACAAATATTTTTTTTATGTTCGGAGGTTTAGAGAAAGGTCAAGTGCCCACACCCTCAATGCTGGATGGCCGATTACCTGGATTAGATTAGATGCAAATGTTATAACTCAGTAAAACAAAAACACTATTAAATGCATAATTCTTTATTGTGTTTACCTCTAATTGAAATGTTATACACAATGCCATGGGTGTGAATAAAAAAGTGTGTTTATTATAAATCTACGATATTTTTAATTATCCACTTCAATTTGCAAGGTAGGTATATATACAATATACTATATGTAAAAAATTTAACAAAGTGATAACTATTCATATAAGACTTAATACTATAAGTTTACATATACTTATCAATAAAGCTAAATATATAATCAGTACTGTATGAAAAGTATAGTGGTGCTTAAATTGAAATGTATTATATAGGTTATAGACAAGAAGCCAACTTAACATAATTTACTTACGAAAGTACAAACATGTTTATAAACTTTAACTAAGTTTTTATAAATTTTATGAAATATTTTTTTTGATATCCCGAATAATTATTTCAAACCAGGTATGACAAAATTTTGGTTGTAAAAGAATTTACTGAATGTATACTTTATTGTCCAATGGCACAGTTGTGAAGATAAGTTAGTAGTTTGTAATCATATTTTAGTGATTTTTTAAAAATTATGTTCTTGTAGGTTAAGAATGAAACTACGATCAAATAACCTTGATCGTAGGAATGGAAGATGTAAATAATAACATTGATCTCAAAATAAATAAAAAAATCACAATGCCTCGTTTGTTCCTTACCCGGTTTTTTCTCGTAAAAAAAGCCAGAAATATTTCTCCAAATTACCTAACCATTACGGTAAAACTGCTTTGAAATTGATAAATCACACAAATATAATAAGAGTAGTTGATGCAGTTCTGATTTAAATGTCAGATGAAAATTACAAAAAAATACGTGTCGACATATTTTTACTCTAAACATATACTTTGTTTCTTTGGTAATCAAAGGATAATAATATGTAACTCATTTGTAACAAAACAACCGAAAGTAACATATTAAGAATATTAGTTTTATCACAAAATATAAGCGTTACTAATATCACAAGTTTCCTACTTAAAATGTTTTTTGAAGTTAAATGAATAGGTACTTAGGGTGAATGCGCCTGTTATTCAACCACCTTCTATTGGTGGCCAAGGCTCTAATAAATTAACAAAATAGTGTATACCGCCAAATAAAATTTCGAAAACCATGCGCTCTTTTTTGACCAAATTATTAACGTCTGTTTCATGAGAATATAATGCGTTCCAAGTGCAATCCGTTCATAATGTAAAGAAACCAGGGGTATGATAAATTAATGACAGATCCAAGGCGGCAATCATTCCTGCTGCAATAGTTGACGGGTATTTCATTTGACTTAATGTGTTCATGTGTTGTTTGCTGTTTTCGTGAGTTTTTATTCGGTCAGCCAAACACATTAAATCCCAAATTCCCGATTGGGTCCATTTTATTTCCCCACTAAATACAAATAGTATGTACGGAAAACAGAAAGGGAATTTTTTATATTGTATCCACAAATCCATTTGTTCCTTGAATATATATTCCTATTAAACTTTCTAGTAAGTATAATTTTTACCTACTACTGCCTTGAAACTCGATTGTCATATCGCAAAGGCCGGCCGGCCCTCTTGTGTAAATTTAATTTTGTCCTCAAATGATAACCAGGAAAAGTTTTCATATCTTTTTATGTTATCCATCACAATTAGTTTTGACCAACCACTTACTTAGAAACGAGAAAGAATTTGTTTATTTATATTTACATCCTTTACACACTACTTTATTCACTCACAACGAACATTAAAAATTTCGAACGATACAGGTTAAAAAATTCAATATATTTAAACTAACATTAGGTACTGCATTTGCTGCAGACTCAAGATGACTTAGTGTTCTTGACGTCACTTGCTTTCCCTCATTGGCTAATGGGCAGTAATATAGTTTATTTTGGGACACAGAACCAACAGAATGTGCCTAGGATGAAATCAGATATAGACTGTACACATTACACACTCCTGTTATACAAGTTGCATAACTTAGATACCTCTACATTCAGCAGTGTAAAGTATGAATGGTTAATACTTACTGTAGTAAATAAATAATAATTAATTAGGTATTAATGGTGATAATATTTTTTATTTAATAGTAAAAAGTGCCGGTTCTGCAGCAATGCAGCTTCTATGGAGAAGTCACCACTGTTGCTAGGATACAACCAATATAAATGTATACCGGGTGTAAATGAAATTAGGCTCACCCCTATAACTTTTTTGTTTTTTCAGATATCATTTTGAAATTTTGGCAGTTGCAATAACAAGTAAATTTGAATTAATGCATGTTAATAAAATCATTCTAGCACTTCCGGTTTCAACGGAAATGACAGTAACATCTATTTTTTAAATAGAACACCCTGTTTTGGATTCACGGATTCATTCTGCATACAATGGTATCAACTTCGAGGAAGAAACGTAACCTCAAACATTTTTTTAGGATAATTTAAGTTGGCATCTAGGGAGCCATGACTGCTGAAAAACATTTCTTTCTGAGTCATTAAGTATTGGAAAAATAAAATCAGGATATTAAGTGAGCTAACTTTGCTTTTATAGCCATTTAAACATCTCGGAAATAGTTTTTTCGATATAAGTATTTTTTTTAAATGGCATCATTATACCTCATTATGCTATTTTAATAGTAGTAATAGTGTACTTACATTTCAATACCAAACACTTCACCATTAGTTCATAAATAACTTACAAAAGATACTTTATGACCTTAGTTCAAATTTATTTTAGTAAGCTCTGACCAAGTTAAACATTTGATATGAAATTAATCGGGAATGCCTTGAAAAAAATAGTTATTTATTCATGGTATAAGGAGAATGGTATGTCAGGTTGGCGTGCAAATTCGTGCATCTACTGTGCATTACATCACTCAGTTTAAAAACGTCAAATGTCATTTGAAATTTTTCGCGCGTCTAATTATTATTTTAACATTTTTATTCACTGTAAGCAAATATAATGACTGCTTGTGCTGTGGCGGGGTGTAATAATTATTACACGAAGACAAGAGGTAGTGATATCAAGTATTTTACGTTTCCCCACGATGAAAATCTCGCAAAAGTATGGTTCAACGTTTTCCGCAGGAACGATAAGATTAATTTGAAAAAGGGTAGGTTAATTTTTTATTTCGCATGTTTATCCTATCTATCAGTGGCGGCTCCTGATCTGTAACGTAGAGGAGGCTTAGAGGTAAAAAGCTGTGTACACGGGGTAAGAGCTGCGGGGGGTGCGGGGGGCGGTAGCGCCCCGCGATGCGCCGCAGGCGAAAATTTTTCAGGAATTTCAAGGTCATTGTGATTAAGTATAAATATATACTGAACTGAATTTGAATTAAAAAAGTTATTGCTTCAAAATATTCATATTATTAAAAGCAAGTAGGACATACCTATACTCGGGCCAAAAAGAGTAGTCAGTAGAGCAAAAACTCACCGGCAATTCTTCAAAGGATTTAGCTGTTATGGAATACAGAAGCGGCAGCTCGTTTTACCATATAATCCCATATAATTCAGAGAAATATATCCAGTTTTCTCCGCCTACCAGAGATGAAAACCACAACTAGGTCATTATGTTTAATTGGTATAGTCAACCAAATATAGTATATGCTTGAACGTAATGAACGTGCCGCCCTTATACCCAATAATTTGTTCGGCTATTGGAAAGGTCGTCGAGAGGGCTTAGATAGCGCATTCAGTGGCGTCACATATGCTGCAACGCAAAGGATGTGCATTGTTCAACTGCGTTGCTATACCTAATTCGTGGAGATAATGTTGCCAGATGTCAGCATATTATTTAAAATTTAAGACATGGTAACTCATATTCATGCATAATTAACACAATCCGCTTTCATTTGTTCGAATTATGGAATTTATGAAATTCGTAAATCCGTACGCCCCTGGCTCTACTGACTACTCTTTTTGGCCCGAGTATAGGTATATGCGTAATAGCGATTTCAAATATTTTTTATTTATAATTAGGATATTAACACAATGATAATTATTATTAATATTAAGAAAATTTTTTTACAATAATTCTCTTTGTTTGATATGCAAATGACTTTATTTAGGCTTTATACAAGCATAATAACAAAAAACATCCAATTTGATATACTCACATTGATGTTTCATCTCTAAACATACAATTATTACGTTTATTGGACCTTCTTTAATGCATGATAAAAATTGGATTAAAAATTACAAAATATAAAAGGTCTAAAAATAAATTATTGAAACAAATTTTTTTTATAAAGAAAATTTTTATAATAACATAGTTATTATAAAAACTATTTATTGTTATAGTTCATGTAAAAAGATTTTTTGTGCAGCCGTCCGCGAAGTGAGTATTTCGCATTCGCAAAACAGTCCGCGAAATTCAATTTCGCGGCCGTTACCCTTAGTAACGGCCGCCAAACCAAAAGTCACTTATATAAGTGACGTTTAAGTCATTTCAAAATTTGGCATTTCTAAAATATGACAACGAAAAGTTTTATTTTTTATTAAACAAAATTATTAATTATTTAGGATAAATATTGTACTAATTGTACAGTTTTCATTATTACTGATATTTACTCCTGAAGCCGAAGCAACTAATTCATTTTACTATCAAAATGTTTTGTATACGTACAAAATATACCATTTCCATAGAAACGCTGTAACATTAAGTTCACCTCTAAATATATCATAAACGGTAATTTTCACCATAATTCTAACTTTAAATTATGGCTGCACAAAAAATAGTGTTTATACCATGGCCGCGAAATTTTTTAGCGCCCTCGAGATTATCTTGCCTCGGCCGCAAGCGGCCTCAGCGATAATTCTTCTCTCAGTACGCTAAAAAGAATTTCGCAGCCTTGGTATAAAAATAACTATTACTTTCTTCCACAATGGATATTAAAGCAAAAAATAGTTATTTTATGTATCAAGGCATTAAAGTTTAACTAGGGCCGAGGCAAATAAACCACATGAGTGATAAAGAGGAACTTTAATGCCGAGGTGCATATTATTTTTTTTTTTTAATCCAGAAACTGTGAAATTAAGATTAATTAATAGAATTGAAACTAAAATTCACAATTCTAATAAGACAAAGATGAATTTGGCTGCTAATGAATAAATAAAAGGGAACATGTCGTATATCATCATGAAGATAATTTGATGTAGAATTCACACATCACATAAAAAACATTGGTTCCTATTTAAAAAAAATGTGAAACATTCAGCTTTTGTTTTCAAATACACGAAAAAAAGAAAATGATCCTAGTAGACATTATGCATGTCAAATGTTTGCAAATAATGCTATCAGCAAAGCAACAATAAATCATTCTTTTGTTTCCACAGCCTCCCAACCACGTTTTGTTTTCTGGCGGCGAATCAATGGCCAACTTAAATTTAGTATAAAAATAATGTTTCGCCGCCATCTTGAAAGCAAATGTCAATGTGTTATACATCATTAGAAAGGGAATTTTATGTAGATTTCAAATATTGAAAAAAAAATGGGTGTTCTCATTTAAGAAAGTTGATACCACTTCCGGTTAAACCGGAAGTGGTTTTAACACATGATTTATGTCAAAATATGAGAATCTGTGTATTTATTTCACCATAAAATTTTGAAATTTTCATCTATGAAAATGCCAACAAAAATGGGGGGGTAACTACTTCTTGTGTCACCCGGTATATATTATATATTTATATTTATTAATATTTTTATAATTTTCTTTCGAACCAGCATGATATATGGATTTAAAAATGAAAGATATATTTAATAAAAAAAATTCATTTTTGTAATTTCTACAGGGGAGGCACTGCCTCTCCTGACGAGCCGCCACTGCTATCCATTGCCTTATTGTCTGTTTATAGCGCGTATTTGTTCTATACATTTCAACCCAGAAGATATTGAAATCCCCTTAAAGCAGCAAATGCTGTCATATTGTCCTAGAAATAGTAGAAATTTAAAACCGGATGTCATCCCAACTGTTAATATGCCTGGTTCTGTTTTTAACTCTCGCAAAAGAAAACTAAATTGTGATAGATCGCTTAGGTTGGAAAAACGGAGACGGCAAAAATATGTGGCCGAAATTTTAGAATCAACCGAGGTTGAATGTTCAACATCATTTATTTATTCACAATGATTCTATTGAGCCACCATCAACCGATATAGGCATGTAAATATACAGTTTTGTGTTTTTTAGGTATTCGCTAAGCAAATTATTTTATATTTTTAGTTCTGAACTAGATATTATAAAAAAAAAACATTAGTGTTCTAGAAGAAACTAATAACGAACTTCAGATTCAAATTCAAGAACTCCAGCGGCGAAAAAATGCAGAAATTCGAACACTGGAAAACAAATGTGAAAATCTGTATTTGGAAAATCAAAGATTAGCTATTCAAAAGGCAGACTTAGAAAAACTATTGGCTAAAGTATTTTCTCCTGGTCAAATTAAAATCTTAAAGGCAAATAAAAAAACAGGTACTAAATGGACCGTGGAGGATATTGCGGCTGCTATTTCTTTGAGAAGCGTTAGTCCCAAGGCATATCGCTATTTAAGGGCTAATAATTATCCAATCCCAGGTCTTTCTACGTTACGTACTTGGGCCAGTAAATTACATATACAGGAAGGCATTCTCGAGGATGTCATGATACTCATGAAGAATAAGGCATGAAGTTTTAGAATGGTTGACAGTCTTGTCCTTCGATGAAATATATATTTCCAATAAAATATGCATTGATAAAAAACAACAAAAAAAGTTGGGGCCCCACCGAAGCTGTCAAACAGTAATAGCACGAGGTTTGCTGGGACAATGGAAACAGCCAGTTTTTTATAAGTTCGATCAACCGATGACACCTCATATTTTAAATAACATTATCGCACAATTATATGATTCTGGATTCACTGTCATTGCGATAACTTCAGATATGGACACTGGAAACACCGCATTGTGGTCAAAACTAAATGTAGGATATGAAAGTAATAGTTTTTTTTCACACCCAGTTAATTCCAAATTAAAAATATTTGTTTTTGCTGATGTCCCGCATCTTTCGAAATTGATTCGTAACCATTTTATCGATAATGGGTTTTATTATAAGGATAAACAAATCATATTTGGAAAAATTATTGAACATTTCAAATACAGAATTAACTATTGCGCATAAAATTAGCCGGTACCATTTAGATGTCAAAGCCTCTGAATGGCAAAAAGTTAAACCAGCTGTGCTCATAATTTCTAATACAGTAGCCAAAGCTATTCAGTTTTGTGGAATGAAAGGACACATGCCCCAAACTAATTGGAAAGAAACTGCTGATATGATAGAAATAATTAATAATTGGTTTGATTTATTTAACGCAAGGTCTAAAATAAATATGGAATTGATGAAGGACAAAATGCTTTTGGAATAAACCTAGAAAATCAGATTTTGCTACTGAGTGAAACTTCTCAATTTATATCTCTTATGAGAGTTGGTAAACATAAAAAAATACTTCCATTTCAGAAGGGTATATTATTAAATAATAAATCCGTGACTGATTTATTCTACTATCTATGTGAGAAATATAATGTAGAATATATATTAACGTATCGTTTAAACCAGGATATTCTTGAAAATTTTTTTCCTTACATTCGGGGAATGGGGGGAACTAATGATCACCCGACGCCACTTGATTTTCGACATCGTTAAAATGGTACATATTGGGCAAACATTCTTCGGCTATATTTACTCAAAATACCAATACAGAGGATACGGCGGAACCATGTCTCATTGAACCACTTGAAAATTATGGAACAGATATTTGTGTTTCACATACTTTGTTGAATAACTTGTCTAAGAATGTTTCTTTCGAAACAGAGACACTCGAAGAAGAAGGAATATTAGTGGATAATGTGTTTGTGGAACCTGAGTATGTATATGGAAATTGATATGTCATATTTTAGTATGACAAGCGAGGTTGAACATTTGCTAGATACTTTTGAAATAAAAAGTTTCAAAGAAAGTATATGTGAAGAGGCATTGATATAATTGCAGGATATGTTGCGGGCAGATTTCGTCATAAATATAAGGATCTTGGTGTTACGACAAAGTCTCTTTCATTGACATCTAAAGATGCCGATAAGGAAATGAATTGGATACAATTTCTATCAAAGGCCTGTTAATATATCCTAGTGATCATCTGATAGTAGCGACCAAAATATTAGAGATAGAATTTAATAACCTCAATAGAAAATCGTTGTGTAATCAAAGATTGTTGTTCGACAGATTAGCCGGCAGAACACGACAAAAATTGCCCTTGTCTGTTAAAATTCCCGATGATGTTCTGATGTGCCTAGCAAGAACTAGAACATATATAAGATTAAGGGATTTAAATAAAAAAATTAGTGCAGAAAATTGTAAACGCAAATTAAATAAGAAACTGTCGAAATTCACGAATTTTAAAATTTTATCTTAATTTTTATAAATAAATATGATTTTTTTAGTTCAGAAAATATTAAAGATTGAACTTAAGATCACTTTTAAAATATGCGTTAATTTTGACGAGAAATGCATTTGTAGTTATATTTTTGTTCTAATTATCATTGCAAACGACATAATTTTAAGAATATTGTATCGACCACTACGAAGACATCGCAACGACCACTACGAAGACATTGAAACGTGGTTTAATACACTCTATGAAGAAGACAATCAAATTACACATAACCCAAATGAATACACAATAGATGAGGAAGAATATTATAACATACTTAAACATGGAAAAAACTCAGCGCCAGGACATGATTACATAAAAAGAGCTCTATTAAAACAACTTGATAACAAAATACACAAATACATAATTAAAATCTACGAATACTGCTTAAAACACAGTTTCTTCCCAAAGGAATGGAAAGCAGGAAATCATTGTTACTATCCCTAAACCAAATTTAGACCATTCAATAGCCACCAATTACAGATCGATAACTCTACTACCCGTCCTAGGCAAAAACTTGGAAAAAATCATCAAGAACAGATTAGAAAAATCAATAGGACATAAAATTCCTGGATACCAGTTCGGTTTCAGACACCACCGTTCAACAGTTCACCCACTTGTTATATTGACACATAATATAGAAACAGCCAGGATTAATGGAGACAAAACTGCGGCAATATTTCTTGACATAAGTAAAGCTTTTGACAACGTCTGGTTGAAGGGGCTAATCTTTAAACTGGACAAACTGCAATGCCCCAAATATCTAATACGTATAATCATTAGCCTCCTTGCGCAAAGAAGGCTAAAAGTGAAAATGCAGCACAAAACATCAAACGAATTTACTCCCCAACAAGAAATTCCCCAAGGATCGCCACTTTCTCCATTCCTATACAATGTTTACTGCTCTGATATATATCATGAAGACCCACAACACTTTTCCAAGGACAAATATATTTTGTAATAAGCAGATGACACTTCCCTAATAGCCCACGGCAACAATATCAGAACAACAATAGAAAAACTACAAGGATTATTCGACTCAGTGATATTATGGTTCAAAAAATGGCGACTTAGGCCCAACCCTAGAAAATCTCATTTAATCATATTCTTTCATACCCCATCTCCAACATCCCCCACTATTAACATACATAACCACACTCTTTACCCTGAGACAAGTGTTAAGTATTTGGGAATAATCATGGATAATAAAATTAATTTTAATCATCACACAAAAAACGTGAAAAAAAATACGATCTCAAGAGCAAGACAATTTAGTAGCCTTTCTAAGAAAGAAACTGGTATCAACCTTAGAACAAAAATACAGATTTACAAAATGATCTGTAGACCCGTGATAGAATATGGAAATGTTCTTTTCCTTAACCTCAAAAACCCAGCGATGAAAAACCTAAAAGTAGCCGAAACCTCGGCCATTAGAACCATCACTAAAATCCATCATCCTAATAACCAATTACATAAGCCCCCCAATGCATTACTATACCAGCTGACCCAAGTGCAACCCATAGAAGAGCGTCTGACCAAATTAGCATCCAACTTCGGAGATATACCACTGAATAAAGATTTAATTTCTCCCTATTGCATAAGAAGGAACCAACAGATAAGGACCCACTACAGACACCCAGAGCAAACACTGTGGGAAAAGATCCAATAGTTAAAGTCAAACTATACAATGTTTCTTTTTTTTTCTCTCATAGCATATATTTTTTTTTTGTTTTTTTATATGTATATATAAACTATCTTTTTTTAAACTGAAATGTCAAACATTTATAATACGTACACAGGGTGAAGGACCTCGGTCAATGGCCTTTTGAGTATATTATGTATTTATACTTAATAAAGAACATTTATTATTATTATTATTTATTGTATCGAATATGCAAAGATATACTATGTTCCGCTTAAAGAATACGATTTTTGCGGCAGATGTCTCTCGCTTTACTAACTGAATGACGTCATCGAAAACAATCGAGATCTACTGCCTGCGCGCGGGCATACCATTCTCCTTATACCATGTTATTTATGTATCAAGGCATTAAAGTTCATCTCTTTATCATGAATGTGAAGTTTTACATGAGTGATAAAAAGGAACTTTAATGCTGAGGTGCATATTACATTTTTTTTAAATCCAGAAACTGTGAAATTAAGATTAATTAAGTATTTTTTTTAAATTATATTCAGTGACGTTAAGAATGTCATAATTATTTTAAAATTTTAAGTGACATTAGGAAATAATGTCATAATTATTTTTAAATGTCAAATTGGAATAACTTTTTGTAGAAAAACTATTAATTTTAGCAATAGCAGTGATAATACAATTCTGAATTTAAAAAACTGTATTTATTTACCTTTTATTACAAGACAATTATTATCACAAGCAACCTCCGCCAACTACAAAAATCGTACAATAATGGATTACTTTAATGACTATTTCTATCACTTTAATGACGATTTTGAGGTACTTTAATGCCGATTTAAAAAAAAAAACAAATTTATTAAACTTAAATAAATTTGGATCAAGGTAAAGCATCTTTTGTAAGTTATTTATGAACTAATGGTGAAGTGTTTGTTATCGAAATGTAGGTAAGTTAGCTCACTTAATAACACGATTTTATTTTTCCAATACTCAACGGCGCAGAAAGAGAAGTATTTCAGCAGTCATAGATGCCAACTTAAATTATCCTAAAAAAAATTTTAAGGTTATGTTTCTTCCTCGAAGTTGATACCATCGTATGCAGAATTAATCCCGGAATCCAAAAATGTAAAAATATAAGTACAGGGCGTTCCATTTAAAAAACAGATGTTACGGACATTTCCGGTGAAACCAGAAGTGCTAGAATTATTTTATTAACATGGATCAATTCAAATTTACTTGTTATTGCAACTACCAAAGTTTCAAAATGATATCTGAAAAAACAAAAACGTTATTTTCATTTACACCCGAGGTGGTAGTCATTTTAGCAGTCATTTTTCTGATGAGATAAATAGCTATTTCGGTAAGTAGTTAGGAAATGTTTTACTTTGTGTCCACATAAAAGGACCTCGATCAATAGCTATTTAATACACACATTAACAATTATTACTCAATGACAACCTAACCTCAATTGTTATGAAATTTTGAATGGATAGTATTATCCTCAGATGAACAAAAACATAGATGAATAATGCAATATAAAAGATCATATACTTTGTTTGGTTCCAGAATATACAAACCACTGGCCAATAAGATTGCTGGATGCGAGTGAAAAGTGAGAGGGCAAATGCCAGTGACCAATGACATCCCAGGGAAGTGTAAACAAACTCATGTTATTATGGCCTCAATCAACGACGAGCTATTATTTATCTACGTCTCTTTGTTCATCTAAGATCATGGGAATATGTATACAAGAATACAGTAAAATTCTCTACTTAGATTAAGAAAATTATAAGAAAAAGTAAAGATATTAAAATACAATATTTTTTTTAGTGGGTGATGAGATCATAAAAATTAAAACAAAATTTCTTTTCTCAAACTTGTCGACGTTTCGTCAAATATATTGATTGACAAGTTTGAGAAAAGAAATTTTGTTTTAATATTTATGATCCCATCACCCACTAAAAAAATTATTGTAATTATTCATTGGATCACCATACAAACCTTGATATTAAAATACTTGAAATATATATTAGTCATTTCGACAAAGACACCTGTTGTAGCAAAATGAAAAATTTTCATTTTGACTTCTCAAACTTGCAGTACTAATCACAATCTATAAAAAGCCATGTTTTCACAATATATCATAATCATAGAATAAAGTACATAAATTATTAAAATATATTAAATAAATCGTTGCCTCAAATAGACACCACTTTTACTTTTATATAGCTGTTCTCAATTTAAAAATTGTGCAATTACATTATAATTCGAAATAGTTTTCAGTCAGAACAGACAAAAGTAATCTAATTAAACATTAAACTAATGCAAAATTGTAGTCATCTTACATATAAATGATGAACACCTCATTAATAATTTATTCTATTATACTTAAGTTAATGAAAAGAAAGAACTTTTTTAAGGTTCCCATCAAAACTTTGGAATTTAAATGCATAACTTTTTAACGATTTAAAATAACAGTTTATCTTTATGTTGTTAGTAATGTTAATTATAATAAAAAAGAAAATCAGTCGATAAAATTTTGTACGAACCCAAAAATATGTACGGAAAAATTTTCATTACGAAAAAAGACTCTATCGTGTATATCTATATTGAAACTATACTGTGCTTTAATTTCAAAACACTACACAAGGAAATATTCGTTAAAGCTCGTGAGTCCGGCCACAATAGTGGGTCCACTTATAGCAACGGTGGGGAATGTCATGCATGCGTAAACCGTAAATGATGAACGGTGAAAGTCACAAGTCTCGACCTCCAGAAGGACACAAGGGGTGTATCTCGATGTAGGTAGGAAATATGAAGACACGGCATATTGTTTACTGTTTACTTAATAATTTAATCTTAATGTATTGCTTGATAACTATTAACAGTTAAAAACAGTTTTGTGTTTATGACTGTGCGGTTATAAACTATTACCTATTTGGAGATTAGATTAGATAGAGACAAGTTACGTAAGTATAAAATGAAGTAGATAAAGAAAATTTGGAGTGTCACTGATGTTCTATTTATGCAATGCATTTGGCATTAAATTGGACCATTTTTCACATTAAAATCATTAGTACGATTAGTACCCCACGTTTTTAGTACCCAGCCGCTAACTCGTTAAAAGTCAATAGCAGATTGAATACAGACAAGAACAGTGCCTACAACAACGATATAAAATGATTTTACTAAAAACAAAGCATATAAATGAAAGTAAAAAAACTAATTCAAAAATTTTACTATGGACCTATTTAAACCATTGTCATACCAAGTGTTTACAGGTTCGATGGGAATCCTGTTCAGTTCTATAAAAAAAAATTGTACGAAGAATTATGAAATGATCTCGTTTTGATATACAGTACAAATATACAAAACTGAGTTTAGTTTTCTCTCTGTGGGATCTCGGCTGCTGGGGTATATTATTTTGTAACTGATAGATTTATGATTTTTCAAAATCAAGGGTAACTTGGGAAAAACAAAATTTCTCTAAGTATAATGACTTTTCCGTGAGTGATACGTCAAAATGTTGTGAAGAAAATTTCAGAATGAAAAGTTCTAGCCCCATATCGAATTGCGGCAGGACATGCTCCAGAAAAGAGAAAACTCAACTGAAAAATGTTTGTATATCTTAGAAAATATAAATGATTAATACAATTTTCTGCGAAAAAGAAAATAACAATAAGAATTGTTAAACATAAAAATATTATTGCACAAAACCATCAAGTTATTCATTATAATCACAATTTAATAGTCTATTAATTTCACATTTAGTTTAACAAAAAAATGTGTTGCATTATTATTATCCACATCTAACAAAATTAAGTAAGTGTATTTTTTTACTAGGCACATTTGCTTTGGCTAGAAGCATATAGGGTTAAGGAACCCATTATACATTAATTTGTGTTTGGCCCAACGCAACAAAAACTATGTAGAACCAAATTTTAGTATAAAAAAATAGACAAACAATTAAAATTTCATACCAATTTTTTCTAAAATACATGATTTCCTCAAGGTGGTGCTGTAGATTAATAATTATTATATTTTCTTTCTTTCCTTTTGAAAATAAACCGACTACTCAATTAATTCTACATAATTGGCTGGAAATAATCCATAAGTAATACCATCAGGAGCTAAACCTTGCCACCATCCCTCATCTACTTGCTCTATATTAGTAATAATATCACCGGGATCGAATGATATTTCAGTGTCGTCAGCTGGAAGAAAGATTGATTGTTATTTTTCCCCCCAGTATTTATGGTTTTATTAAGATGCCATTAGAAAATATAAGTAATAAGTTATTGAGTATATTTTATTTACATTTCGGTTAAGTTTAGTTATTGGTTATCATTTTATCCTTTATCCATTTGTGAAATTGTGAACCATATATTTGTTTGTCTACTTAAAATAAAATTGTGTTATTTTTATTTATTCAACTAAACTGCTGGACAACTGAAGCTGATCAAACGAATTTTTAGGTTAACTTTGAAGTCAAATATTTTGCGAATTAATAAAGATATCGATGCACGGTTTGCAGAATTTAGAAGAAAATTTAATTCTGAAAACTTCTGTTTGATCAGATTTTTTTGGTTTTAAACTGCTTACTGTCTACAGGGGGTAAAAGAAAAGTATGTTTTTTTAACCATAGTTTCTAAGTACCTACCTGGTTTCCATAACAATTTTTTTAAATACTAGAACTATAATAACAATTTGTATACGCAACACAATGACATTAAATAAGAGTTTGTAAAGTAATACTATGAAATACGTGACAACAAAAAAATGTACCTGCTTGATAATCATATAGAGCTCTGGCTTGAAATAATGGTTTATTTAAACCATAGATGTACTCATCTACAAACTGCTGGTCTGTTATTTGTTCAATATTTTGTGCTAATTCATCTTTATTTTCTTGGTTCTTATTTTCTTCCAGAGAAGTTGAAGTAACGGATGCCTTGGTATTATCTTTAGGTGACCTCTTAATAGTAGAAAACTGATCACCCTCGTCGTCACTTACATTATTATTCTCAACAGGCTGAATAGGCAATCTGTAACCAAAAGTGATAATTCTTAACATTTGGACTTAATTCAGGATCTCTAAGTCTAAAACTAATATTGAGGACAAAGAAAAAAATTCTTTAAAAACATGAAAATGATTATTACGTAAGTAAATAGGGTTAAGAGAGTCATATAGTTTTGGTAGGGTAGAGTAATATGTTGTTTTTTTTACCATATATTTGCTTTAAACAAAAGAAATGTAATACCCTTATCTACACAATAGAGTCTTGCTAATCCAGCGTCAAAAAATATTAACAATAGATGATAAAATTATCATTTTGAGAAATTGAACACAACAAAGATAAATAACATAATTTTAATACGATCACGGAACAAAGACCTATGAAGAATCCGATGTTTGGATTAGCAAAATATTTACTAATCCCAACAAGCGTACATTTTGATATTTGGATTATAGAGACTAATGATATTTATGACACAATATCAAGCTTGATGAAATATAGTTTTATGTAGGAAGTTTGGTCTTCAGGAGATATAACTATTCTTTTTGTATAAAGGAAAGAATAATGTATAATTATATAATACCCTATTATTTATTTTTAAAACTAGAGAAGGAATGATGCCAAATATTTGAGTTCTAAAATACCTTATGTCAGAGATAATCATTATTACAACACTCGTAGAGCTAATGATTTTCATTTAGAGTTTAGGAGAAACAGTTTTATGCAAAATAGTTTATACTATAAAGGTTTGAAATGTTTAATGAACTTGAAATGAAAAATAAATAAAAAATGAAAAATGAAAACTCTCTTTACGGACAGCTCTAATGAGCAAGATCTCTCATGACGGGACAATTTTTATGAAACCAAATAGTAATTTTCTTTCATTTGAGCTTCCTTATGAGCGGACAAAAAAATTGAAACAGTAAGTGTCCATTTATGGGAGCTTTCACTGTACTGTGATATGACTATTTATATGTATATGTATATTTGTGTAGTAGTGTTGTAGTAATAAGTAAAAATTCTGTTCTAGTCTTAAGCTACTTTTATGTATTTGTTTGTAATAGCCTCTGCTAAATAAATTCACTCACTTACTTACTTCCTGTTTTATTAATAATTTTTACTTGTTATGTAACGGGTGTCCCACGTAAGAGGTTCACTAGATCCCCTGCCATTATTGGGCTAAAATGAAAAACCGAAATCTGTTCTCATGTATTTATTATGAGGAATCCGATTACATATAAGGTCGAATAAGCGAACAAATCTCTAATATGCGAGGTATTGTCAAAAACTGATTTTATTCACTCTGTATATTATTGTGGTTATAAAAGCATATGCCATCTATACATCTAACTTCTAACTTTTGTTTTTCTTTAGTTTCAATCTATGCGTAAATTTTTAGAAAAGTAACTACTAAAGATAATATTGTTATATATTTTTGAAAAAGGAGATTGGCTACTTTTCAATTATTTCATAATATACAGGTTGTTGCCAAAATTTTGTTGGAAGTTAGCTATTTCCGGCTAAACCGGAAGTTAAATGTATGAATGGCATATGCCTTTATAACCACAATAATATGCCATATCAATTTCCGTAATAATATACAGGGTGAAAAAAATTTGGAAAATTGTTTTCTTGACAATACCTCGTATATTAGAGGTTCTATCTCTTATTCGACCTTATAATCGGATTCCTCATAAAAAAATACATGAGAATAGATTTTGGTTTTTCATTTTAGCCCATAATAAAACCAGGAAATCGAGTGAGCCTCTTATGTGGGACACCCTATACATTTCTATGAGAGTTATAAACAAGCGCAATTCTGCAATAATGGTGGTTCCAAGATACAGGTGGAGTTTCCGCAATATTAGTTCAGAGATATCAGAGTTGTTAAAACTGCTATACTCATACGGACAATGATGTTACCTTCATACTGTTGCCCATACGAGTGTGACAATTTTAATCAATAGACAATTTGTGAACGAATAATGCTGTGGAGGTGTCAATTGTAATCAGTTCTTATTCATATTCGAAGATTATATATTTGGTATTTTAACAAATTGAATTTTGATAAAGTTACAAAATTTCTATCTTTAGTTGCCGCGAACCTAAGATACATACAGTGTGACCCACTTACGATCGCAACACTCCTGTATACCCGTTAATTGATGATTGATTAACTTTAAACTTTGGTGGTAAGAAAAGATCGATAAGGTGATTCTTTGAACTTAGTAATATTGTGATACATGTCAGTAGCATACGATTTTAAGGGGGTTTAAAAAGTCGATTTTTCAAAAAAAGTATTAGTGATTTTTTTTATTCAAATTTGGATTTCATTATCGTAAAGAGCGTTATTTATAACCCCTAGGTATCAATTTTAAGTGAGATCACTTATCTAGTTATTGAAATGTCAACCCACAAAAATTTAGTTTCTTGTGGGTTTACTTCAAGTGATCAAGCTGTTTGAGTTAAATTTTGCCAAAAATTATTGTGCATTTCCTAAGAAATCATGGGACATCTTTTTTTGTTCATTACATAATCAGTTTTGGCAAAATTTAACTCAAGGAACTTGATCACTTACGAAATTTTTGTGGATTGGTGGATGGATTGACAACAGCTATTTTTCTTCAATAAAGAAAATTGAGGTATGTTTATTGCAACATCATTTCACGTTAAAAAAATAAATGTTAACTTTCTTGGTTCTTAACGTTTGGATAATACTTTGTGTTAGTTTTTAGTACAGCTACATATTCTTTGAGAATTTCTTATTTTAATTATTCATTGGACACAAAATTTTAATTTAAATATTTCTTACTAATCGTTTTATATATTTATATATGAATATTTCTTCAGTCGCTGTATCTTAATACTTACTCGGTATTTACAGTATTCATTTGCGTAGCAGCCTTTAAAATTGAATTTCTAATTGGTTTTTCTGGCGTCTTATTACTTTGAGTTAGATTCCTTACTTCTTCAGCTTTCTCATTCATTTGTTTTTCATTTTCTTTAATTTGATCGATAGAATTGTTTCTTAACAATGTTTGTTCATCTCTCATTTTTGTTTCTTTTTCTTCTCTTTGAGCAATTTCTAGTTCTAGTTTATATATTTCAGCCTGTTTTTTCTGTTTCTCTCCTTCTAAACGTTGTCTTTCTTCTTCTTCTTCCTTTTTCCAAAATTTATCACGCTCTTTTGAATTAATTTCTTTAATTGGATTTACTCTTTGGTAAGCTGTACCTACAGGAGCAGCAGGTTCTATGGGGTCAACTCTTACTTTAAATCTGTATTCAGAACCACCTTTTTTTAATTTATCAATTATAAGTTCTGGTTCAACTTCTTCTTCATTTCTTGCATTTATGGTCAAATGTGCTCCACAAAAAAATCTCTCTATATCACGCAAGTGATTCGCACAAAGTCCTTTCCTTACAGTATTTGCACCTTCTCCTTGCCAATTTATTAAAACACATTTATCTAAAGATGTCTTAGGATCATTTAATTTGGCAAAAGCATACATGATTTTCCCACTATTAAGATCTTCACACATCTCCTCTATTCCATCACAGCCTGTACCGACAACTTTAAGAGAATTAGTTTGACCCTCATATCCAAATAATGCCCTATAAAAATAAAATTTATTTGACATTAATTGTTTGTTCAAATAAAAGTATTGTTGTTGGCAAGTGAACCAAATTAAATATAAAATGTAAACATTATATCCTCGATTTTACATTTCTTAGTTAAATTCTGAAATACCGGTCATTCAATGGTGTCGGCAAATGAATTTACCTAGAATATGTTTTAACGCATGTTCAAATGTGTTATAGCAATAGATTAGGTACGGAGCGACTTGAGGGAGCTCAGTTAATATTGCAACTAGCTTATGAGTGAACCTATCTGGCAAAGTGGACCCTAATACACATTCAATCACTTATAATCATGCCGTACATATCACTTAACATATTATCAAAATAAAACAGCCGAGTATGCCTGTTACTATTACTCCCATCATAACTTATTTTTATTGATTTAGTTCGAAGCAAAAGTTAAAGACTTCTGGCTGGCTGATCCTCTGACCAGCCAGCAAACCATCAACGATGGTAAATATCTACTAGTAATGCCCATGTTCTCATCTTTGTTTTCTTTACTGCATATCGTAAAACTTTTATTTAAGTACAATTTAATAATGTTGAATATTAGATAAACTGGTTTCCTAGGAATATTTCTGACAGTTCACGATCATTATTTCATTATCATTATTTTGTTTAACCTTTTTTTGAATATAAGATATGTATCGTGGTTTTACTCTTTATATTGAATAAAATACAAATAATGGCCCTTTCGCAATTTATAGATTTTGTAAGATATAAATAATTCTTTTATTTCCAGGAAGTATACATAAATAGACACAGTCACACTTGGATACATAGGTAATCACATGAAAAGAAACCTCAAAAGAAACAAATATAAACAACAAATTAGAATTTACTAATTTGCATATTGCTACATTTCGTTTTCTCTTTTTTTGATTATTTATAAAATAGTATTGTCAACATTTTATAAAACAATTTAAATTTCTACCGTTCTTATATAAAATGATTAATTAAACTTATGCTCTCCTCCTTTAAGTAACCTACTATTTTTAACCAGATAGATAAGTTAAAAATTTTCCAAGAATTCCAAGAATGGTTTTAGAATTATTCTTATTTTTCACAAAAATATGTTTATTTTCTGCTCAACATTTTGTACAGGGTGTTCACGCGAGAATTGAACCCCCCGTCTAGTAGATCCTTCCCCTTTGACACAATTTAAAAAATAAAAATTCGTTCCTATACGATTTTTTCCGTAGTTTTCAAATATGTCCATCATAATTTCCTATATCTCGTCATATACAGAGTGTTGCATATATTTTTTTCAACTTGTGTGACACCCCGTATCTAATTATCGTAGTTGGTGCAGTTTTTCATTCTGAACACAAATAAAAGAAAAAAATCTAACGGACTCAAGTCCGGACTTCGACCTGGCCATGCAATAGGACTGCGTTTACCCATATCCATTGACCATAGGTATTGTTTAAATAATTAAACACCGGTAAAGATTTTGTGGGGAGTGCTCTGTCTTGTTGCCAGATTACGTTGCCATATCTTCTTGGAAAGCGAATATCTTGCAGTAACTGGTATATTTAATTTCTTATAAAGTTAAAATAACGATGCTGAAAGACTGCCCCAGTTTTAACCAGTTTACGTCACTCTGGTTAAAACTGGGGCAGTCTTTCAGGGTATGATGCGGAATTAGCTATCAATTATCAAATAATTACGATGGCGCTTTAACAGGCCATCGTTATTTTAACTTTCTAAGAAATTAAATATACCAGTTACTGCAAGATATTCGCTTTCCTAGAAGATATGGCAACGTAATCTGGCAACAAGACGGAGCACTCCTCACAAAATCTTTACCGGTGGTTAATTATTTAAACAATACCTATGGTCAATGGATGGGTAACCGCGGTCCTATAGCATGGCCTGCTCGAAGTCCGGACTTGAGCCCGTTAGATTTTTTCTTTTATTTGTGTTCAGAATGAAAAACTGCACCAATTACGATGATTAGATACAGGGCGTCACACAAGTTGAAAAGAAAATATGCAACACTCTATATATGACGAGATATAGGAAATTATGATGGACATATTTGAAAACTACGGAAAAAATCGTATAGGAACGAATTTTTATGTTTCAAATTGTGTCAAAGGGGAGGGATCTAGTTCAATTCTCACGTGAACACCCTGTACATATACATATACCTCTTTTAATTTATTTCTAATGTTTGGCTATTTCCGCTACGTAAGGAAGGAAAATGATCTTATGTATTATGTAAAAATAAGGAAACAAATTAACCAACTATAAATACAATTTAATTTGTAATAATAATACAATAGTAATGATCTCTCAACTACAAGCTACACCTAAATTAATTTATAAATTTACGTTGTTAGGTTCAAATAGGTGGACATTGCACCACAGTCGAACTCTCGCAGGTTATCTATGGGCTGGATATCCTGCAAGAAAAATACAAAATAAGATACTCACTTATGTACTTAATATACAGGGAGATCGAAAAGTAAGGAACAAATTCAATACCTTCAAAACGCTCAAATTTTGGAAAAATCGCTAGGACAGCTAGCAGGTCGATTTTAGTTTTATATTAGGTCTATTTTAAAAATATTTTTTATTTCCAAGTGTCCCAAAAAAGCTGGGCTGTGATCAACTTTGATTTTTCAAATGTCCACCCCCAATTTTTTTTTGGAATTTCGGTATAGGGTGTACAAGAATTTCGAAATTCCAAAACTTAGGCATTTTGACTTTTCGACCCCCCTGTATTCACATATATACACATATCCGCCGAACAAATTGTGACTAGAACCAATTGATGGTGACTGAGACCAAACATTGACAAAAAATATACATACATATACAATCTACATACGAAAAATGAAAATACACATACATTTACATAAATATACATATACACTATACAGCCACAGTAGTTAGGGCGGCGAACTGTTAATAAAATAAACAAACTGTAATAAAATGTATAAAGTTGCAAAATACAAGGGGACAGTGGGTAGCTACTATTTAAAAGGGTGTAAGGAGCAACCCATAGTGTAAGAAACAATAAGCAAACAACAATAACAACAATAAAACTCACCTCCAAATGTTAATATGTGAAAATTACAATACTAATTAATTACCAATCCTTCACAAAAATTGCACTTTACTGTAACTGCACTGTGTATGCACAAATGTTCACTTCAACAGAAATTAAACAACTGCCTTACAGCACAGCACGCTCAATATGAACGTTTCTTTTTCTTAATGCATAATATTAAACTACTCCATGCAATTTCTTTCATATAGCAAAACAAATATACTACACAACGGTAAACGGAATTTTAAATCTTTTACGGTGATACAAAAAAATACATCATTCCTTTACAGTCAATCAAGAATATAATTTGCCCAGTAAATAGTGAACAATGCAAGTGTTAGAGAAATGTAATAAAATGTTTAACTTTGCTCAGAAATGGAGGATTTTAATGAGTTGAAATGAGCTCGAAAATAGGAATAAATATTTTTTTGCGAAAAAACCTGCAATAAAAAAAATTATACTTATACAAAAAAAGTCGGGCACATACTTAGTACTCCTCATTGGAACACCTCAAAATGTTTTAAACAGTATTTACATATTAAAGAGGGGTGAGTTTAGATCTGACTTAGCATACTCATATCTCGATAGGAAAGGGTAATCACTACATTTAATAATCTACACGCTGGATTTATCTCGCTGTATTCATCACCTGTGACTATCACTTTCATGCTGTTGACTGTCAAGTTTATAGCAGTGTTTATCCTGATGAGGTTGACTTTGTTAATAATATGATTAATGAGTTATCAATATTATTTAAAAAATATATAATATGCACTTGTAATATAAACAGCTATTTTCAAATTAGAGACGTTTTACCCTAAAAGCTATTAAAAATGGTTTATAAATCATTGGTTGAGTCGGTTCTTATATGGTATAAACTGTATGAGGTGGCTTGCTTGTATGATAATCACATTGCTCAAAAATATACTTTAAAAATTATTTTACATAAAAATAGATTATTTTCTACTTCGCAACTTTTTAATAGAGCAGAAGTAATGAATATAAGGTCATTATATGTTTTATATGCTGCAAAATTTATGTACGGATAACTAGTACTTCGAACTCTACAAAAACATTGTTACTCTACTAGAAGTTATGATACAGGTACTGTTATTATTCCAAAACCTTATTAATAAGTCTTTGTTTCAGAGACAAATTACGTATTTACTTTAGGGCCAAAAATGCAAAACTATCAGCTTTGTTTCATTAGTTTGCTTAAATTTGATCACGATCACGTTTCATACAAAATAAACCGCCTTATTTTTATGACAAAATAATTGATCGAGGTACTTTATGTAATGTCAATATCTGAACTCCACACCAATTAAATATTGATATTGATGACGGAATTAACGAAACGTTAAAAAATCTGTGTTAGCAGCTTTAAAAGGTTCTTTAGAAAATGTAACTTAAATAGGCAAGGATTAGGATGATTTTTTTATCGACCATTTCCTCTCTTTATATTTTTGATATAAACAAATTTCAACCACACATGCACCTTATAAGTCGATTTCTTAAAAAAAAATTTAATAAAAGTCCAACACAGAAGGAGAAAAAAATTGTTGAAGTTAGAAATTAATGAAAATTATAAAAACGGTAATTTATTGAACTCTATTTAATTAGACGACTGTGGTATCTGAACGATCTGGTAAACTGTTTTAAAATAAACAATGCATAAAACAACTGGCAAAAAAGACCCAAATTCTCTGTACTAAACAATAAATATGTCACTTTCATTAGAGCTCCAATATAGGTTTTATTGTGAGTAATCGTCAGTTTATAACGATCAGCTTATATGCGATGTATGCGTGCAATATCTGCGACTCCATAATGATCTGTCTGTTCTTCGTAAAGATGTGCCCTTGGACATCCAATGAAGGATGTGGTTTTTACATGATGGTGTGCTGCCTCATTATCTTTTAGTAGTTCGAGAGTACTTGGACTAAGTACAAGGGATACGTGTTGGATCGGACAAGGAGGACCAGTAGCTTGGCCTCCGCGGTTCCTGGATCTAAATCCTCTTGACTTCTGTTTGTGGGTATATTAAAAAAATTAAGTGTATCAAACTGAAGTAGACAATATCGATATATTACGTGAACAACGGCTGTCGAGAATCTGCGTCTTTGGGAACAGCAGGAAGAAGGAACATTTTAGCTAGTGCGACAACATTGAATTGGACGGGTCCAGGCGTGCTTGCAAGTCAAGCTTTGAACAGAAATAGTTACGTAATTTTAACATTTTCATTAAGTATCTTTAATAATTTTTATCTCGTTTTGTGTTGAACTTTTATTAATTTTTTTTAAGAAATCAACTTCTTGTTTAAAGGTGCATGTATGGTTAAAATTCTTCGCGCAAGTTGCGTTACACCCTGTATTTTTTATTTTGTTGTTGGTCCCTAAGTCCTCAATTATTAATTTTTTTTGCCTCTTTTTACTAATTGTATTTTAGCATGTATTAGGTTAAGTGTACGAATGGTTCTATATCTAAAGTTTTCCTAATAAAAATGACCATTAATTTTTTTTTATTCCCACTGCGGCATCGTCTACATACTTGATATAACAGCAATAACAGTAACATTTACTCTTGGATTATATTTTTTGGTAAATTCCGCTTGTTTTTAAGAAGGTTAATAGTTTTCCCACAGCATCTCTATCATTCGCCAAATGTTTAGCAGGTTATTAGCCAGAGCGGCCACTTGACGGAATTGGTTGTATGTAGAGCAATTTATGAGGTGTTCTACCGATATTCTTACTCTGCAGTTAGGGCATATTAGAGGCCTTTCACCTTTTAATAAATGGATTGAGATCAGATTAGTGTGTGTTATTCTCAAACAAGTTAAAACTGTTTGATCTCTGGTTTTGGATAATTTCATATGATTTTTCCAAGTTTCAACACTTGGATGTATATTTCTGTACGCTGACCATCTATTATTATTATTATTATTATTATTACCTTAACACGTCCACTGCCGGAGCGTCTTTTATTGTACTTTCCGTTCAGGCCGGGGGCATATTCCATGTGGGGTCAAAATTTTGATTTTTTGAGCCATGAACTGGATATCCACGAGTAATGAAGTCCCGCAGAAAAAAATTTCAAATATTCGTCAACCCTGCTAAGAAAATCGTGAAAACATGTCTTGGTCATATTGACCAAAAAAAACAAAAAAAAAAAATTTCTCAGTCATATAGACCGCCGGCGTGGGGGGAAATTATTTTCTCGGTCATATAGACCGAGACAGCAGTCAACGTGTTAAAAACAAAAAAAAAAAAAAATTTGGTGTTAATGCCAGTATGTCTTTATTTTTAATTTTTTTATAATATCAATTTTAATTCTTCTACCTCCTGAGTGGACTCCCATATTAAAATTACTTCCACTATAGCCAATTTATTTTTTAGTTAGTTATAAGTTAAAAAATTAAGTAAAGTTTATTATTATTTATTTTATAGATTAAGGGGGGTTTATAATTAAAACAAATTATTTTTATTATCCACACTTGCTGTAATGTAATTTTATTTTTAAATCTAGAGTAGTCTAGTTGGGTTTCAATGGCCTGATATAATTCCAAGAAATGATATTGAGTCACAACAAATAAAAATGGCATCATGGTGGTCATTTAAAATTGGCGCATACATTTTTTCCTTTTCACATTTTAACAATTTTCCCAAAATATAACAAAATGATACTCTTATAACAATCATTTTCATGTAGCTCTGACAGACAAATTATAAATAAACTAATAAACAAATTATTGTCAAAAAAAGTTTATATATTTTTTACTAATAATCAATACAACCATAACCATAAAAAATTATTAAAATTAATTAAGCGTAACTTTGCCAGACGAACTAATTATGAGTGGTGCGGGTTTGTTAGCTTTTACTTCATTATCCCTTAATTTTTTAAAAATACTGCAAGTTTATACAAGAGATGAGTACTTGATCAAGCCTTGTGTCAAGCCCTCTATGTCAATCAGGGTCCTTACTGGCTTTTTAACTGTAGTGTAGAGGAAAAACGACGCAAAATATTTATTACTAATACTTTGTGCCTTCAACCTTCCACCATAAATTTATTTTGTATTTTGCAATTTGACTGACATTAGTGACACTACGAAATGTCTTTGTTGTTATACCTAGCCCATGACTGCTAATCAATGGTAAACACTCAATTTCTGGGCTAAGGACAGGACTCGGACAGGACAGATGTGGGGAGGTATCATAGCTGTTTTACATTTGTCAATTTCTTCATGAATTTATTCACGAAGTAGCCTCACGACGAAATTTGATAAGTGTAATATAAAACTTTGACTTCAAATAAATTCAAGGACGTTGTCGTGAATTTCTTCACACAATTAGAACATGTTCTAATTTCCGTCAATATTTGCGTGAATTTCAGTCAAACCAATCGCAAGAAACTAATTGAAAGTTAGGTTAAGATCCTGTGTCCTTCAATGGCAGAAGATTCAAAGACATGGGCTGTGAAAAGATAATTTTATAATAATATTTTGGCTAGAATATTTAGAATTATAACTATTATATTAGCATAGAGGAGATATTACTGTCTTACTATTATTGGTAGGTTGGTACACACTGAGAAGTTACACTCGTGACAGTAAAATTCAGGGTAATGTAAAACCGAGTGTAAAACAATTACTTGTTGTGAAAATTGGCGAGAAAGTTCATAAATTTCTTCATGAATAAATTCATGAATAAATTGACAAATGTAAAACAGCTTTTACTCTTTTACCAATCAACTGGAAAGCAGCAGAGGACAACATACTTTGGTAAATAACCATAAAACAATTGGAGAGTAGAGATGAATAAACAAAACCGTAATAGGGTTCAAGAAAGCAAAGAACAGGTAAAATGTAAAAAAAAATTCATACGGATATTCGATATTGACAGAAATATTTTAATTTTATTTTACTTCCTTCTAAAAAATTTTCAGAACAGCTTTTATCATCACATCACACAATATTTTATATGTAAACTAAAAACAGTTGAACAATATTGAGCTCGGTTGAGGTTAACCTTGCGGAAAACTTTGTCAAAAACATACTAAATTTTAAAATTTATACCTTTTCAGAAAATTAAAGATGAAGGGTGCCGGTTCGTTAAATCTTCCTTTATACAACAAACAATACTACAGATATCTAACAAACATTTTGTTTGTAGACAGTCAATTTGTTTTAAATTCAATTATTAATTAAAAATTTAAAAAACAAAAATTATTAGTAACAATTAACTTTTTAAGAACAACAGCAGTGAGTTTAAATTGAGAATATAGGAATATAGAGCGTAGTTTTTTTTTATAAAAATGCATGCTGATACAATGATGTTGAATCATGAATGATGTTTATACTTTACCAATTCGTTTTCGTTTTATCATTCAAAACATCCTTCCATGCCTCTTGTAAGGAAGCACGATTTTTATTTAAATCAACTGACATTTTCAATAGTAGGTATTTAAAAACATGGATAAACAAAAATTAATTCTTAAGACACTTCCAATTTGACACTTCTAGTCTTAAGCACCACCATAGAACGCAATTGCAGTATTGCCAGACTTACAATTTCTCTCTCACTGCAGTATCCACTTATATAAAAGTATAAAAAACGGGCACATAAAAATATACATATAAATGAACATGAGCAAATTATTTATACTTTATTTGAGATTTATTTGAGATGCTCGTATGAAAAATGATGTACATTTAACACGGTCGGGACACTGTGTATAGCTTAAATTTCGTGTGGCATAATGATATATGTATCTACAATAAATATATCAATAATATTTTATACAGGGTGTCCCATAAGTAATGATACACAGAGGAATGATATCAGATTATTTACGTAAAAATATTACGATTTGACCAAGCCTACCTTAATCCAAAAGTTGATAATAACAGAGATACAGGGTGCCAAAGTAAAATTTTTGTTTTGATTATTATTAAATAATTTTAAAAATTTAAAAGTATTTTAAAAGTTTTGCTGTTATTTGTAGAGGGCGCCACTTACGGTAGGTTGCGTGCAAGGCTGGTAAACTCTAAAGGTTACCCAATCTGAACCTGACCTATCTCAATATATCATACGTCACTAGGCGACCGTCGGTATATCCATCTCTGTTCTACAACAGCAGAGCAGTGTTTAGTGTCTCTTTTTAGTATGTAAAATAAATGACAGACCGCGGTCGCCAGCCCTGCCGCAACCCGCATTTTCCTCGCCCTAATGCTGCTCATTGAGGCAACCTGTACAAAGTCTATAAGCCTTGGGTTGCGTGCACGGATAATAGAGTTTACCGCGGTCAGCGCTTTCAAGCAGCAACTATTCTTCTGACGTCATAATAGAGTTGGAATTTTTTTTTAAATTTTGACTGCGTCATGTGCTTTTAGTAATTGGTGTGTGGTATTACGTATAACAACACACGAAATATCATGCCAACAATCACCATAAGAAAAAAATAACTTTCCGACATTACTATACGATAGTGCGTATAGACTCTTCACCAATTTATAAATTGTTAGAAATGTACAATTTTTCAAAGTAGGCTTTAATTAAAACAAGAACAATACGAGACGCTTTCAAAAAAAGAGAATTTAAAGAAATTAAATAGCCCTTTTTTGGCGACGAAACAGTTTCAAAACACTGCAAGTTGATTGGTACGTCTAAATTCGAATTTAGACCAATTAGACCAATGAACTTGCAGTGTTTTGAAACTGTTTCGTCGCCAAAAAACGACTTAAGTATTAAAAAAAAAACCAAAACAAAAATTTTACTTTGACACTCTGTATCAGCTTTTAGACACATTGTGTCAACTTTTGGACTAAGGCAAGTTTGGTTAAATCGTAATATTTTTACGTAAGCATCTGCTATTGTTCTGTGTACCATTACTTATGGGAAGCCCTGTATATCGATATGCCTTTGCCATCTCTAGAATCTACAGATTTTACTAAAATGTGACAACGTTGTCTATTTAAATTATGTCCTAGTAAAATTAGCAATTGCTTTCATGTTTTATTCCGTTTAAAAATGTTTTACTAAATAAATAATGACCATTCTAGTAATTCAATTCATCTAATACGAACTGCTTTTATACTTTAATTAAAACTGAAAGTTATTTAATTAAGGCATTATCTAGGAATGCCGACTACTACTAATAAACTAGTTCACTCTATTGATTAGCTCGGTTTGTACGTAGATGTTTTGTGTTTTGACATTGACAGGTGTCAAATTGATTATAGGGAAAAATAATATTTTGAAGTGAGCAAAATGTCTTTTATATCTAACGCCTTAATTGGAAATCCTTTTTCTTCGCCAGTAGGCAGTAGAATAGGTATGTAAAAAATGTTTATTTGTGTAATTTGTTCAAATTGATTGTAATGCTAAATAAATGTAATGCTGAATTTGCTGCTCTGTTTGTTTTTAATGTTTATTGCTCCGGTTTATTAATAATATGCGATTATGTGTACGTACTTTTATAATACCCTGTTTTAATGCCAGAATATCTATACTTATATTTATATTACATATATGTAAATTTAAACAATGTTAATGTTGCTAATTTAATTTGATTGAATTAGTCATAGCAATAATAAAGTGTATTGCTATTAAAATTAAAGTACATTTCATAAGTAATTTTTTCTATTTTAAGCTTATTAAGGATACATGAGAAGTAAAATGCTAAATTGCATATGGAAGATTTTTTATTTTATTTTAAGATAAATCTACATTATTCTTCGGTTAATATTTGGCAGAATGTTATCTCAGCAGGCTAGAACAACACGTGCAATATCTGTATGCCATATAGTATGCTACGTTAAAACCATTAAATTATTGAAACAACATACCTAAGTTTATGTAGAACTGTTCTTATTACAACGTTTTACTAAACGTACGGAGTGTTCCCCTAAGTAACTGTAGACAACTTCATCCCCCTGACCCTGAGGTTCTTTGTTACTCAATTTTTATCTTTTTTGCCGAATTTTTGGACCTCCATTTTTTTATTGTTTGGCCACACCAGAGTACAATAGTTACTTGTTTTAAGGTAAAATTAGAATTACCAGTTATTAACTATTTATTACTAAAATGAAGTGTTTCTTATTAATTATTTAACATCCCAGATTTTGTCAAACAGCCAACTACCTTTGTCACTGCTAGTACTCATTTTATAACCAGTGTTTGATTAAAGAATCCTCTGTATATCAATAAGAAGGACCCCCAGTACGCTTACTCACAGAATACCCTGTATATTGAAAATCAACGCATTTCCTTACACATACTGCGATATTTGAACTTTGAATAATAATAATAATAATAATAATAGATTTATTGACCATTTCTGATACAAAATGTATATATGGTAAATCATATGTAGAACATAAAAAAATTTATAGATAAATAATAAATAAGTAAATAATAATAATAGTTTTGTTTTATTTTATTTATTTGTTTATTTTTAATTCATTCTTTATCCAACAGTAAAATAAAAAATTTACAGGATAAATACAAAACAGATACAAACAAAAGATTACAAATACATAAGTAAATACCCAAATACAGAATAATGGACATTGAAAAAAATTAATATACCTACTATAAAAAAGTACACAACATTATCATTCGATATTATCAGAAAGATTTAATACTGGAGAAATTAACGTCACAGTCATCATCCAACTCTTTATAATTAGCACACATAATATTAATAGAAGACCTATACATTATATTCGTTTTACGTATAGGTAATCTAAATGTATTAAAATGTCTTATGGATAATCTTGGTACATAAAATTTTAAATTGCACAACAAATCACGACAACTAATGACCGTGAATCAGTTTCACGTTGTTTTGCTTGTCTTATCCATTATCGGCCACATCATGGTTGCGTTAGTCATTCTAGTTTGTCTAAAGCTAAAGTTTAAAGATATACTACATTGATTTATGATAAATACTCCATTTTTTTTTGTTTATTAATTTGATAACTGTAGTATGCAAAGCTGAATTATGGGTTAGATTATATGTTATGGGTCCGTCACGCATGCATATACGAGTTATAGAGATAGAGACGCGCAATCAGAATAATTAGGAAACAGTTCACCAACTCAAGTAATAAATTGCACACGTAAATTATAAAGTTTGTGGAAGAATCGAAGTGTCTATTGGGCATTATCCAACAATAGGTTTTACTTATAATAAGCAAGGTGGCACCAGTTATCAATAATAAAATTCTTCTTGACAAGGGTACAGAAGTATATAAAAAATACCGCTTGAACAATTTTAATTTTTTCTCAGTTTTATCATAGAATTGCGCTACAAAAATATTTTTTTATTTAAATGCATACTAAGCCGTTATATTATTGACTATTTTTTGTTAGAGTGATTTCTGAAGGATTTTCCGGAGAATTTTCAACTTTTTAAATAACAAAATTAATTAAACGGCTTTGCTGCAGAATGTAAAATTATATGTAACATTTTTTATCATAAGAAAAATCTTTAAATTACAACATCGAAACTTCTAAACATTTATTTCGCAGCGAAGCGGGTCCTTAAAAGGGTAAGGGTAAATAATACCTATTGTTCGGTAATGCTCACTGGACATTTCGATTCTTCCACAAACTTTATAATTTGCATGTGCAATTTATTACTTGAGTTGATGCGTTGTTTTTCAATTATCCCAATTATGTGTCTTTATAGCTCATATGCATGCATGATGGACCCTTAAACTCACTTTCCTGTTAGCTAACTTACTGCGAAAAACTGACTATATCAGTGATATAAAACGACTTTTTCGTAATTTAAACTAATATATTTTCATCTTCAAGGGTTTATGCCAACAATTTTTATTTAAATATAAAATTGATTGGCAAGTAAACCCCAAAAAAACATTATTGAACTGGTTTCTGCCCTTTTTAATTTGAAATGTTGCGTTTATATAGTCTACAGTTCTGAAAATTGGGAACTAATAGGGTACGTTAAAATAAATGAACTTTCTTTAATAAACTTATATCTAAAACCGCAGAGTTTCTGAGATACAGGTGGTCAAAGTTTAATTTAAAAAAAATATTTTATTAAATATAATCTTAATTAGTTGAGGTACTTTTACGAAACTTGCTTGACAAATTAACTGTAACAAGTAACGTTTTTCCAAAAAAAATTCGACTCGCTAATTTATACAGCGGCAGAGTATTCAAGAATCCAATTTATAGCTTAGCAGAACGTTTTCTGAACCAATTTTTTGGACAAAGCTTTAGGTTATGACAAAAATGCCAAGAAAACTTTTTTATTAAGAAATAATTGTAGTTTTTAAAAATGTTAATTTTTTTAAGTTTATCCAGTGGCGTATCACTATTTTTTAACAAGTAAAAATTAAGGAAGTGAATACTCCGCCACTGTATAAATTAGCGAGTCGAATTTTTTTTGGAAAATGTTACTTGTTACTGTTAATTTGTCAAGCAAGTTTCGTAAAAATACCTCAACTAATTAAGATTATATTTAAAAAAATATTTTTTTAAATTAAATTTTGACCCCCTGTAACTCAGAAACTATGCGGTTTTAGATATAAGTTTATTAAATAAAGTCCATTTATTTTAACGTAGGTACTCTATTAGTTCCCGAAGTTTAGTCGGTAAATTCTGAACCACCCTGTATATACATGCAGCATACTTTCATAATAAATTAATTTCAAGATTAATTTAATGCTTACGGCAAATCTAAAGTAAAAAATTTAAATTGTAAAATAATAATGTGGAGAAAATATGTAGATTAAAATATAGATAATAAGAGATTTAATTTTTTTATGATGCTTAGGAATATTCATATCCATCTAAATTATGCACAGTATTATTGTACAGTATATTGAAGTTAATATTTCATTTAGTTAATGAGTGTAGAGTAGGTATGAATAATGTAAATTTATCATTGGAACAATTTATCACTGAAACAGGAAGTTTATACATATTCAAGATTATTTTAAGTAGTTCTCATGAAAAAAAAATAGTATATCTAGACAGTCAATAATAATGCACAGTATTTCCTGTGTAATATCGTAGAATATTGTTTATCAGTAATTTATGTACAAATTTGCTAACTTACAGACATTGCGATATGAAACTCAAATTTATTTCCTTTCTGTTATTTCACTTTTTATGTTGTGCAATAGATACAGATAACGAAAGTGCACATGTTTACATAGGGAATATATACGATGTAAAGTGCTGTTTTACTATACATACATTTCTGTCTTTCGTTGGCATGAGCTTGTCTCAAACTGTCTACACACAGCCACGATATTTCATTTCTTATTGCAATTCCAACTGTGATAGCAAAGAATTATTCAAATTTTTAGTGATGTTCTATGCATAAGTTATGGAAAAGAAATATTTTAATAAATTACAGGGTAGTTTCTCCCCAAAAAATAATACAAGTAAATGTGGTTTGCAGAAACAACAAAACATGTTTAAAAATCAGAATGGGCTCCTACACCTCAATTGATTTAAAGGTTTTTAATAGATCTACATCAAACTTGAATACATATTAAATATAATAATGCAGTAAATTTCAATAATATATCATTCTTACAGTTGCTTTAAATATTAATAAGTTGAATCAATTTCAAAAGTCACGCCAGTTTTCCGTTAGTGACGTCAAAAACGGACGGTCTTGCTATAGGTTAAACTCTAGACAAATTCGTTTGTGGACGCGACGTCACAATATTAACCTCAAAAATATGCGTTTTTACGATTTTCGAATATTATGTCGCTTTTATCAAAATTCTGCTTGGTTTCTGTACTATCAACTAAAATCTAGTTCCGTGCATTATTAATGAAGTTTTAATTGCCTTGATTTATTAAAATAAGATTATTTTTGTTGGTTGGAAATCCAACCTATAATTAATCGTCTATTTTTAATAATCTACAATATTACAACTTTATATATCTTGTGTCTGCGAGAGTTTCTAAATGTTATTGGATCCATATTAGAGCTACAAAAATTAAAATTAAAATTGAAAATAAATTTACAAAAACAAAAAATTTGAGGTTATGTGAGTCATATGATGTACACGACCTATACCAATGACTATCCATTTTTGACGTCACAAAAATCTAATACATTAATTACTAAGTTTTGAAATATTTTTTTTTGGCCTTAAATGAAAAATACTAGCAAAAAGAAAAAATACGTCGGAGCTATTTTAAAAAACTCTATAGTCTGGTGTAATTTGCAAAATTTCGAGGAAGAGCCCATTATCCAAATTTTTAAGTGACGGCCTATGCATAGGTTATGAGCATCGTCTGCGCACTGAACTAATCTAACTGAACTAAACTAGTTAATTGTAAGCAGCAGTATTTAGGTACCAAAATAAACTCAAAAAATCAAGAAAACATATTAGGCATTTTTTTATCGGAAAATTTTACTAATGAAGTTGTTCAGAATTGTCTAAAAACCTTATATCCAAAATCTCATCAAAATAAAAAAATATTGATATTTTGATTTAAAAAATTTTAAGTCCGAAAATATAATTTTACAATATCAATTATCATTCGTATTTGGTTGCATAGTATTTCTTTAGATTTTTTTTTTTATAAAAAATGAAATATTACAATACAATAACCCATTAAAATTATATTTTCAGACTTAAAAATTATTTTTTGATTTTGAAAAAATTTTGGACTTAAGGTTTTTAAACAATTCTGAACAACTTACATTAATAAAATTTTTGATAAAAAAATGCCTATTATGTTTTTTGATTTTCACTGTTTATTTTGATATCATAGGTGGCTTTGCATTAGTAAGGGGCAAATGGCTTTTGGGCCATAAGTTGATCCTAATGGACTCTATCTTTGAGTGAAATTTTGGACTTAAGGTTTTTAAACAATTCTGAACAACTTACATTAATAAAATTTTTGATAAAAAAATGCCTATTATGTTTTTTGATTTTCACTGTTTATTTTGATATCATAGGTGGCTTTGCATTAGTAAGGGGCAAATGGCTTTTGGGCCATAAGTTGATCCTAATGGACTCTATCTTTGAGTGAAATTTGGTTTAAATCGGATAAAAATGAAAAAAGTTATAAGGATGTTTCACTCTTAAGTGCGACACACTGTATATATACCGGATGGCCACGAATCAATGTACGCCCCCAATTATTTGGTTGTTTTTGATTTTAAAAATTTCGTTTTTGGTATACGTGAATAAGACAAAAGTGGGCTATTTTTAGACTAACAGGAACAAAAATATCACTTCCGGTTGAACTGGAACTTTTTTTTCTTAAATGGAATGACCGTGTTTTTTTTGTGGTGTTTTATAAAACATGAAATTTTAACTGCAGCAGTTTTTCCCAATTTCAAAAATTCCAAAAAATAAGTGAGATACGAACGATTTTTTATTTTGTACAAAATGGCCGCGTCAGATGAATGCGATATAAGAAAATTACTAAGTAGGCTATGGAAATTATTAGCAAGGTAGTAAACTTGTCTGTAAAGAATAAAATAGTTATTTAAATTACTGATATATGACTATTTTTAAGTTTTTCTCAAAAAACGGAATTTCATTTTCATTTCCAATAATTATTGTAAACTTTTGACAAACTGTAAACTTTTGACAATGCTAATGTCTTTTTTTTTCTTGTAAGATCTACAGCAATAAAGAATTTATTATTATTATTATTATTATTTCCATAGGGGTCCTATGGAAAATTTTTAAATGGGACCGTACTATTTTTTTTTTTTATTATTCGGACATAATGATTCATAAGCTTAAATTTTTTCGCCAATAAATATTTCTTAACGAGATCTTTTGTAATAATAAAAGTATATTTAAAAGGTAAGCACAAATTACAAGAAATAATTTTAATGAACCTTTTAAAAACACTTTTATTATTACAAAGGATCTTGTTAAGAAATGATTATTGGCGAAAAAATTAAAGCTTATGAATCATTATGTCCGAATAATAAAAAAAAATAGTACGGTCCCATTTAAAAATTTTCCATAGGACCCCTACGGAAATGAAAATGAAAATGAAATTCCATTTTTTGAGAAAAACCTAAAAATAGTCGTATCTATCAGTAATTTAAATAACTATTTTATTCTTTACAGACAAGCTTACTACATTGCTAATAATTACCATAGCCTACTTAGTAATTTTCTTACATCGCATTCATCTGACGCGGCCATTTTGTAAAAAATAAAAAATCGTTCATCGTTCATCTCACTTATTTTTTGGAATTTTTGAAATTGGAAAAAACTGTTGCAGTTAGAATTTCATGTATGGAAAATTTTTAAATGGGACCGTACTATTTTTTTTGTTATTAAGAATTAAAGTATGTTTCTAAAATTATTGCATTTTTGTGCATTATCTTATCACTATTAAAATGAATATGTCAAGTTTAAAATACAATAGATACAATATTATTTAAAATATCGTCATTGACGCAGTCTAAAGTAACTATAATATGGGTTAAGTGGTAGAGCAGGGGGTGTTTTACATTCAACTGAACTGCACCCTTTTGTTATTGTATTCAATAATAAATAAAGACATTGTTTTATTATTATCATTATTATATACTTTGAAGTATTCACGGGCAGAATTAAGTTTTTTTAACTGCGTATTTGTTCTAGAACAAGCTACAGATGGAACCTTGGCATCAGAAAATTGGGCTCTAAATATGGAAATATGTGATTTGGTTAATGAGACAGAAGATGGACCAAGAGATGCAATTAAGGCAATTCGTAAACGACTCTCACAAAATGCCGGCAAAAATTACACAATTGTTATGTATACATTAACTATATTAGAGACATGTGTGAAAAATTGTGGGAAAAAATTTCATATTCTTGCATGCAACAAAGAATTTATTCAAGAATTGGTAAGGCAACCTAAAGTTACTTAAAACTTAAAACACAACCTTATTTTTAGTTACCTATTAATGATTTGTGACATGCAATTGTTAATTGACTGTATTCTATTTGTATATCGTTGCTATATTTTAAAATCTTAATATATTTATATTGTTATCTTAATACATTTATGATGTATTAATATAATAAAATATATGACCAAAGATTATAATTAATTTCACATTTTTGATAATGTATTTTCTATACAGGGTGATTCATTAGCCTGGGGACAAACTTCGGCAGTGAAAAGTAAATTTAATTTCATGAAGTAATGTTCATATAAACGTAGGTCCTATTTTTCTTTTTTGAGAAGTTATAGTGATTTTAAAATGTTCAGGTTGAAAAAATACAGTAGCCATGATTTAGTAAAATATAATTTAGTAACGATTTTAGATAATCATCTATCAAAAATAGTTTGTTGATGTCAATAGTTTCTGTCACAATTTGTTAAAATTCGTATTTGTGCAATTTTACAGAAAACTGTACAGAATTTATAGTGCTTTTAAATTAATATTGTCTCTTTGAACACAAATTGTAAAATTGCACAAATACGAATTTTAACAAATCGTGACGGAAAGTATTGACATCAACAAACTATTTTTGACAGGTGATTGTTTAAAATGATAGTTACTAAATTTTGTTTTACTAAATCATGGCTACTATGCCCTTTCAACTTAAACATTTTAAAATAGCTATAATAGTATATTTTACAACGAGATGAAAATACTGTTTTTTTCGTGAGATGAGAATTTGCCCACGAGCGAAGCGAGTTGGCAAATTCTCACGTCCGAAAAAAACGTATTTTATCTCGAGTAGGAAATGCTATTTTTTCTACGATATTGCAATAAAATATTGGATTAGAATTTACAGAACTTTATTTATTTTTAACAGTCATATAAAATGCTATTAAATTGTAAACCAACTGTCACAATGTAAATTATTAATTGTTTGTTTAGTCCTTGCTATGGTAGGGTAGGTCACATAAATTTGATACTTTAATTTTCACTTCTAGAGACGAAAATAACTTTCGTCTCTAGAGTAAAAAAGTCACTTTCGTAGAGTAGGCAGTGGAAAAATTGCTATTTTCATATGTATGAGTAGAAAAAAATCTACTTTTCACTGCCGAAGTGTGTCCCCAGGCTAATGAATCACCCTGTATATGAAATGATAACTAAATATGTCCAATAAATTTTTTTTTTTTTTGAAAATATCAGCATTATTTCTCTATACTTGATCATATTTAGTTGTGAGAAACTTTATGATATTAGTACATAAATATAGGTAGAAGTATTATTGTTTTAAAATATAGTAGTAGAAAATGATTCGTGCTTCAATAATTGAATCATCTGGCCCAATTAGAAATTTTAGTCAAAAATATGTACAGGGTTAGTTTTGTTAATGTAACCCCCCATTTTTATTTTTATCTTTGACCGATTCAAAAAATCAAAAACTGGCCTTGCACGGTTTATTATGTAGATTTCACTCCTGCTAACGGATTGGCAGTAGCGTTTTAAATATACAGGGTACGCAAAAAAGTTAGGTTTTTTATTTTTTTAAATGGAACACCCTGTATATTTTGAGAAATTTTAATTCCTCCTATCATCCTGATTACAAATATATACACATATTGTAAAATCGGTTTACTGGTTTTTGAGTTATTTTCACTTTATTATGGATATATCGAAACAAAAGCGTTATTTTATAAATTCATATAATGAATCCATAAATCAAGTAAATCAACAAACGAAACAAAATTTATGAATTATTGAAACAAATTGTATAACGTTTTCAACAAAACCACCATTAACGTCGATACATTTCAAACAATTTTATTAAAAAATTCGAACAAAAAACTCAAAAACCAGTAAACCGATTTTACAATATGTGTATATATTTGTAATCAGGATGATTGGAGGAATTGAAATTTGTCAAAATATATAGGGTGTTCCATTTAAAAAAACCTAACTTTTTTGCGAACCCTGTATATTTAAAACGCTACTGCCAATCAGTTAGCAGAAGTGGAATCTACATAAAAAACCGTGTACGGCCAGTTTTTTTATTTTTTGATTCGGTCAAAGATAGAAATTAAAATGGGTGGTTTACATTAACAAAACTAACCCTGTACATTGCTAGGCATACAAATGAGGTACAACAGTTGTAACCTGAAAATCAGGTTTCTTTAGTTGTGTAAGGGGATCTCCCTGAGCGTGACTGATGATACATTGATAAATTAAAGTGTGCCACATTTATATGCCATGTAGTGTATAGCAGCCGTCACGTGATGGCGGCAGCCCATCGCAGGTTAGGCTACGTCCTAGTTTAAAACAGATTCAGGCAGCAGCGACAACCTTTCTCGGTCAAGATTGTAGTGGGGGATTAAGGGGAATTACTCAACTGTGCACCTCCTCCTCTCACCACCACGACTGAGGACTGCTGTACATACCTATGTCTCTATATTGCTTTATACAAAATATGAATTTTCTAAACTTAACATTTATTCTAGGAGTAAAGCGAATTATTTAAAATTATGCTAAATATTTGAGTTTTGAGTTAATATTGTTTGTGTAAGATGTATAAAAAGCATTGAATATACAATAAACTTATTTTCTAAATAAACCAATTTATATGAATTATGAAACAGGCGTATAGTAAAGTGAGAGTACTGCATATTAAGAGATGACCGAGATGTATTGTTCGCACATCAAAAGAGCGACCAATAGTCGTGCCAATATTCACTAATTATGCTAAATATTTGAGTTTTGAGTTAATATTGTTTGTGTAAGATGTATAAAAAGCATTGAATATACAATAAACTTATTTTCTAAATAAACCAATTTATATGAATTATGAAACAGGCGTATAGTAAAGTGAGAGTACTGCATATTAAGAGATGACCGAGATGTATTGTTCGCACATCAAAAGAGCGACCAATAGTCGTGCCAATATTCACTGAAAGTATAGTGCTCTCACTTATGCTATGTCTGTTTCACACATATTGGTCTATTTGAAAATTAAACTTACTCTCAACGATTTGGGTACATTTTTTAATTTATCTAAATCTGAGGATATTTTGGAAAATCAACATTCTACCTCCAAATATTTCCTTGTAGGTAAAATTAATAGGCCCTAAAAATGACCCACCTACTGCTGTTCAAGAAAAAGTCTTAAGTTTAATACAGTCTTGGGCTAGTGCATTCCAAAATCAACCTGAAATGTCCGGTGTAATATCGGTATATCAAGATCTTCTTGCTAAAGGAATAGAATTTCCTCCTACTGATTTGGATTCTTTGGCACCTATTCACACACCAAAAAAAGTAAGAAATACTTGAAATAATTTTAAGTTTCATTAAATGCTTTTTTCATTTAGAGTGTGAGCTCAGAAGTTACAGTAGCAGAACCTCATGTCCCTCAATCATCATCGCCTGTCGCCCAGGTTCCAAGTCCTACAGGATATTTGACACCAGAACAGAGAGCAAAACTGCAGTCTGAATTGGATGTGGTTCAAAGTAATATGAGTGTTTTAGGTGAGATGCTGTGTGAAATGAAACCTGGAGAGGAACATCCTGATGAATTGGAATTATTACAGGTAATTCTAGTTATGAAATCAAGTAATTTACAATAGAGTATAAAATAATAGAAGCTATTAATGCTGAGGTACATTCTAATATCTGTAATTTAAGACCACCTGAAATCATATTTGAAGTAAATTGAGCTGTGTCAGCATTCTTCATTTGTCACAAAAATTATGGATTTGTATTTTTATTTGTTTTATCTGTTTTATGTACTTATACATTTTGGTAGTTTTATTTTGTAAGATAAATCATATTTGAAAATAAATTTAATTGTTGGTGTTTAAATTAAACAAAAGAGAGACTTGTTTAATCAAATTTAATCTTTACAAGATGTAAACTTAAATATTGTAATCATACGTTGTAGGTATACTTACTATAAATAAGAGTAAATAGAATATAGAAGTCTATTCCACTAGAAATTAAAAATTTAATTTATTTACCATACTACAGGTCAAATATTTGCACATCCCCAAAATACGTTCAATTTCTCTATTTCTAGGAGTTGCACTCTGTTTGCCACAGTATGCAGCAGAGATTGGTGGAATTAATAAACAAGTTGCCTAACGATGGGTTATTTGAGGAATTGCTTAGAATAAATGATGATTTAAACAACCTATTCCTTCGCTACAGTAGGTGGGAAAAGAACAGAGAGGCTGGTAAGAAACAATCGGCATCTGCGCTTCTTGCGAAAGCTATCCCACCAACTAAGAAAACTCCATTAGAATCTAGTGATAGTCTAATAGATTTTGACGATGATCTACCGGAACAATTGAACAAAATAAGTAAGTGCATTAAATTACTATTAAACCTTCTATTACTAAAAATGAACGTTATATGCAGGTGTTTCTGGTACTAATAATTCAGAATCTTCAAATCACACTGAAGTAAAAGCTGATAATGCAAAGTATGACGAATTTGATATGTTTGCGCAATCAAGAAATGTTACATATGAAACCTCAAAACAGAGGTAAGTATATAAGTAGAATTAATGAATCCCAATATTTATTAAAATAAAATTGAATTTGGCACAATAAATAAAAACGAACCTGAAGTTAGGTTAGGAGACCTAACTTCAGGTCTCCTTATGTAAATAACTTTCCTCAAGTAAAAAATAGTCGTAGTGTGCCGCATAGGTAATAATACATTCAGATGTTGATGTTACATTTATATTGTAATTAATATATCGTTTAAGTCTACTGCTTTCTGTGGGGAACAAAATATGAATGTCCGGGAGCACCACGTCCTCTGACCATTAACACATTGAAATGCTTTGGTAAAAAGAAAAAACATAAATCTAATTAAATTAAATAAGTACAAATTTTGTGTTTTTGGTTTATAAATACTTTTTTATTTGTATTTTATCAATAAATAATTTTACTCAGTTTATTATGTTTCAAGTCTTGTATTTATGTAATCTGGCGAGACAGATTTCATCAGAGATCTTGTAGGGGGCCACATTAATAAGATAAAATTCTTTGTATCATCGGTCACATACGGCAAGCGCGACCTCGTGTAAAATCTATAGTGTTGGACACATACAGTGAGGTCCAAAAGTCAGTTACCCCCCTACTAACTTTTGAATGGTTTCAAATATTTTTTGGAGACTTAGGGGTTATACTCCCAGATAGATTTGCGATTGTTTGACTCTAAATAAAAAAATCGATATTCCAAAATGACGTCTGACCGCCATATTAATTCCAAAATGACGTCTGGTCGCCATATTAGATATGTTTCTATTGTCGGACCAAGGTGTTTGACACCTTCAATTAAATCTATTTGTCCATATTAACTTGCCCAAATTTCGAGGTAATCCGATGACGTATAACAGAATAGCAGCGTTAAAACAAATTCGATGTTCACACATAAAACATAAAAAACATAAAACACACCACAGAAATTAGACAACCCCCAATTCCAAAGCCAAAGGCTGTCCGGAAGGGGGCTACACAATAGAAAAAACGTAGACAAAGATCCATACCCACCGACATTGCTATCTGCCGGTGCCGGGCTTCGAACCCGGACGCGATAGGCAGTGTAGCCAGAGCCATGGCTGTCACGCTCTAGCCCACTGCGCCACCGAGTCGGTGTTCATTTCTTTACCTGATTATTTGACTCATTGATGCCCGATTATTAATCCCAGTAAGCATTTGAATTGAACATACCAAAAGTTTGTCAATAAGACAAGTAAAATCATGTTTCAAATAAATATTTTATTATTTATTAAAGTTTTTAAAATTTTAGTAGTCAAATTATTACATTAATTTCATTTATGATCCATCGCTAAAGCTCATCTTGCACAAGGAAAATAAAAATAATGTGCCTTGAAAATGTGGAAATACATTTGACAGGTATTATTTACCCATTATTTCTCTACCTCCATAAAGTGTTTTATAATAATCATGCCGTGAATTTTAATGATAAAATTGAAACTGTTTTGATATTTGGCGAAATGAAGAGAAATTACCATAGAGCGGTATTTTTAACACATCTAGAAGTGGCATAACGCTCAGAAGAGTTCACGAAAAATTTATAAAAATGGTTCTCTGTTGTGAACAAAATGGAAGTCACCTCGAGCATTTGTTAAAGTTAAAGCATCTGGTTTCCACCAGATCGAAATTAACACGGAAGACATTCAAAAGACCACTTCTACTATTGAAAACGGACAATGAATGAATGAATGAATGAATGTGCAATGAAAATACTATTTCTTATACCTAATAATGTTCATTTAAAGTTAAAAATTGGTTACCCTACTATTGAAAAGACTTAATTGCATTTTAAACATCATTTTACGTTATGTTCAATTGAAATGCTTACTGGGATTAATAATCGGGTATCATTGAGTCAAAAAATCAGGTAAAGAAATGAGCACGCTATTTTAATGCTGCCATTTTGTTTTACGTCATCGGATTATTTATTTATTTATTTATTATACGGCTAAGCCATTTTGCAATTTACAAATAAGTAGATAGAACAAATTACATAAATCAGAAACAAGATAACAGCTAAAATATTACAATAAAATTAAAATAAACAAAATTAAATTATAAGATTAGTTTATATAATATTATATAACATGAGATTTGACATCAGATTTTACTTGGTTTTTAAATGAATACAGTGAGGAGTCAAAGAGCTCTATATTTTTATGGAATGAGTTTGCTGTTCGTAGTAATCTGCTAATAGGCTCATTTTGACCATAATTTGTTTGATGAAACGGTATTTTAAAGAGTTCTGAGTTTCTTGTTCTACGATCATTTAGATTAAAGTTAATCAATTGAAGTATCTCAGGGCAGTTCATATTACCGTTAATGAATTTATGTAAAAAGCATAAGTCAAGGGCTACCCTTCTATGCTCTAGTGAAAGAAGGTTTAACTCGCGCAAGATATCACTATGGCAATATTCGCCCCTCAGATGACCCATCTTAAATGCACATTGTCTAAGAAATTTTGATTGAACTTTCTCAATGGATATTTTATCAACAACATAAACAGGATTCCATATCACACTGCCATACTCGAGTATACTCCTTACCAATGAAGAATAGAGTAATTTATATATATCGATAGAGAAGAAAGAGGAGTCCCTATTGATACAACCTAGTACTTTTAGTGCTTGTGATGTGATTTTTGAGATATGGGGTTTGAATGACATGTTGTTGTCAAATATTACACCTAAATCTTTTATAGAATTTACCCTAATTAAAGTATCGTTGTTAATATGCTAATCAAATATTATCGGATTATTACCTCTCGAGAAAGAAATTTGATTACACTTAGCTGGGTTAAGTTTTAGAAGGTTAGTGTCACACCATCGAGACAAATTATTGAGATCACTTTGCAATAGAGAAATATCATAGGTGTTGCCAATGATTCTGAAAAGTTTCAAATCATCAGCAAACATTAAGTAACTACAGTTAATGAGAGACTCGGTAATATCGTTGACGAACAGGTTGAACAATATTGGACCAATGTGCGATCCCTGAGGAACGCCTGAGGTAACTAAAATAGAAGATGATACAGCAACTGAGTATCTGACAAACTGTGTTCGATTGTGTAAATAACTACGAATCCATTCAAGCATGCAACCCTCAACACCCAAAGCCCTAAGTTTTGCTATGAGTAATACATGATCAACACGGTCAAATGCTTTTGTGAAATCAGTGTAGATTGAATCCACCTGCGAGTGACGTTCAAAAGCGTTAGTATAAAATGTTGATAAAGAAGTAGATTAGTTGAGGTACTTTTCATTCACATGAAACCGTGTTGCTCACTGTTAATAATGTGTGCGGTATCCCATGATATTCTCGTAGTCACCAAGCAATCAAAAAGTTTAGGTATCTCAGACTGAATACAAATGGCTCGATAGTTCTTAATTTCATCTCTCGGACCGGATTTGTGGATCGGTGTTAAAAAGCTGTTTTTCCAGAACTCTGGAAAAATGCCGGTGTGAAGTGATAAAGTAAATATTCTATGTAGTGGTATGGCTAATGTAAATACACATTTCTTTAGGACATAAAGCGGAATGCCATCAGGTCCGACGGATAATTTATAAGGTGCATGAAGTAGTTTATCTATTATTTAAGTCACGGGAATTGAATAACAGGTAACATCTACGCGATTACGTAAGTGACTGTATTCAGGAATTTGGTTTACTCTCTCGGAGCTATAAACTGAGGAGAAAAATGATGCAAATAAATCAACAATATCGTTTGTATTATTAGCAGATACATTATCGTAATGCATAACTGTAGGTAGATTATATTGATTCCTTTTATTTTTAAAGTAGTTCCAGAAATATTTAGGGTTATTAACGAGACTGCTTTCAGTTCTGGCTATATAGTTATCGAAACAAATTTTTTTTAATCTAGTGCACTCTGTTCTTAAGTGACAAAAATTATCATAGTGGTCAATGTCACCAGTGGATTTAAACAGTCTATGAGCTCTCTTTTTTTTACTAATAGTTTTTTTGAGTTCAGAACTAAACCAGTGAGGATAGCTAGATGTTTTAAACATTTTGACTGGAATGAACATGTCTAGACCAGTGTAAAGTATGTCGTAAAATTGTTCAACTGCCGAGTTCACATCAGATTTATTGAGAGCAACTTCCCAATCAATGCTAGCTAGAAAATCGTTTAGCCCTAAGTAATTACCATTGCGAAAGTCAAAGAAATGCTCCTTATATTGAAGATAGTTCTCTAAGTTAAATTTTAAATCGAGTATTACAGAAGTATGGTGAATACTATTTAACAGCAGGGGATCAATGGACTCATGAACGTGTATGTCTTTAAAACTAGAAAAAATTAAATCCAAGTAGATTCCCCTACTGTTTGGTACGGTATTAATTTGATAAAGGTTGAACAGACTAAATCCATTCAGTAAAGTAATGGCATGAGAGTTTACTTTACTTTATTTCGAAATTTGGGCAAGTTGGACGAATAGACCTTTAATACACCGATCCTGGCGAGATGCGGTAAATACGTCACACAGTATGGTGCGTGCGCAACAGAAGGGCAATAGTGTGGACGAGACGACAATAAATAGATTTTTGTGCACGTTCTTATATTTTTTCCATTTTCATGAAAACGGTTAACTTTATAAAAAAATCATAGAATGGCTTTTTTATAGCAGACAAAATTTCCTTTCCAACGATGTATAACGCAACCTATATTCTTTTTGTATAACGACCCGGATACGTTTCAATTAAGGGGCTAATTTAAAAATTTATTCATTTTTTTACGACTCTTTAACCTTTGAACCGCTCTCACGTATAAACTATTGAATATAGATATATGCCATCACGGACTTTTTTATAGGAAATTTGATTCTCTATAAAATTGTTTATATGCATTTTGCCATAACTGTAATGGTTTCGGCAGCGTTTCAAGTCCAATTCTCAGCTGCAAGTCTTGGTAACTTTTGTCGGACAGTCCACCCATTTTTTTTTAAAAATGACTCTGCCATTTCAAAATTAAATTCTTTAAAGCTACCTAAACTTTTCCCCCACATCTTACTACGTTGAAATCACACGTAAATGTAATCATAATAGTTATGGACCATTGAATTTCAATAGAATCAGGCAGCCACGGCAAGCGTGTGTCTCTTCAGGCAAAGTTTACTAAATAATATGTAAACTTTGCTTCAGGTGCTTAGAACGAACCACGCATCGATTTACTGCGGCATGTTTGACTCGAAACGCTTCCAAAACCGTTACAAATATGATGAAAATGTATATAAACAAATTTATAGAGTATTAAATTTTCTATAAGAAAGTCAGTGATGGCATATATCTATCTTTAATAGTTTAGACGTAAGAGTGGTTCAAAATTTAAGGAATCTTAATAAACTCATTCATTTTTGAATTTGTCCGTAATTGAAACGTATCTGGGGCCGTTATACAAAAAGCATATGGTTTGTGCTATACATTGTTCGAAAGGAAATTTTGTCTGCTATAAAAAAGTCGTTCTATGATTTTTTAATAAAGTTAACCGTTTCCATGAAAATGGATTAGATATAAAAACATGCACAAATACATGCAAGGGTTCTCGGCCGGACAGTTGCCCTTGTATTGCGCAGAACGAACACGCACGGTTCTACTGCTCTACTTAACACATAGTACGCTGTATTTATCTTTCTCGCTTGCACTACCTGGATAGGTCTATTGAAGATGTCACACACCTTGGTCCGACAATAGAGACATCTAATATGGCGACCAGGTGCCAGTTTGGAATATCGATTTATTTATATAGTGTCAAACAATCGCAAATCTATCTGGGAGTATAACCCCTAATAAGTCTCCAAAAAATATTTGAAACTATTCAAAAGTTAATAGGGGGGGTAACTGACCTTTGGACCGTACTGTATGGCCAACATGGTGCCCATATAAATACTAGCGTTACTCATATATGGCCAATGTGACAGACAATATGTTAATAGTTTCGGGTCTTGTGTAAAGGAATAACTGCAATTTATTAAGAAACCTTTTTAGTTAAAAATATATTGTATTACTTATTGTAAAGTATTTACTATTTTCATTTTTTTACAGTGGTAGCACGTACAAAGATAATTTAGAACCCAATCAAGTCTCAGGTGGTATAAGTTCTTTCACACAAGCCAAACAAGGCGTAAGTTTAAAATATTACATTATTAGTTCAGTATTGTTTTTTTTTAATACTTCAAGCTTCTTTGTTTAATTTCTTATCTATAATGTTGCTTTATGTGTTGTGCAGAATCCAGATGATCGCGAATTTGATGAAATGGCCAGTTGGCTTGGTAAAACGGTAAGTCCTTATGATAATATATAGTTCTTCTTTTCACTATAGAAATGTACATATTACTGTTTATCACATACTAGTTTATGGAAATAAATTTTAGCTATTAAAAAGCACAGCTGTTAGAGATAATTAATTTTTATTTTGTTTCCAATTATGTCAATATCAAATTTATTTCAAAATGAAAGAGAATAGTGGCTGTTTATTTATATTGCAAATTGATTGTATAAAAAAGATATTTTTTTCAGTTTCCAAATATAAACATTCATTGCCAATGATTTTCTTTTATGGGTGTAAAAGAAATTATTTTTACTATGGAATCATTTAAAATTTGTGGATTGGTCATAATTCAGATGCCGGCAAGTAATTCTAGCAACGGCGGATGATGAATTTTCGATTTAAAAACAATTTGTGAAAAAAACTTCATCCCCGCCATCCCTGAAAAGTCCTGAAATTTAATATAAGTACAGTAAAGCTCCGCTAATCCGGTTATTAAAACCAGGACGATTCGAATTAGAGAAAATCCGGATTATTGGAACCCATTTAAAATTCAAAAATAATAGGCAGAATAAAGTTGTATTATCCAAAAACAAAACACAAACAAACCTAAATATAAAACTGTAAGAAGAAACAAAAATTCTATGTGCAGGATGTCAACTCTAATTTTATCTAATATTTCCTTATTTGTGAAGATATTTTAAAATTTTAAAATGTAGCCTTATCAGACATTTACCAAATTTTTCAAATATAATATTCAAAATTACCTAGCGCCAATACATACAGGGTGGTGAAAAAAAAGTTGATTTTTGTAAATGGAATACCCTGTATATTTGACAGGTTTGTAGTACTCTTTGAGCTGATTTCAAAAATGTATAACTCCCTTGAGTTTAGATCAAAATCGGTCGAGATATTCAAGGATAAACATGAGAAATATTTGTTTTCACACTTTCGCGGTGGCTTGGCATTCTGACTTAATTGTTGACTTTTAGCTGTCAAAATAATGTTCCTTAGCAATAAATATTAAATCTTAAAGATCTCTCTAAGATCAAACATGTATTGTATTAATAAAGAAGAGTTTTAAGAAAATATAAAAATAACAATTATCAAAAAAATAAACTTCACATAATTTAACAAATTACAAAACAAAAACCACCATGATTTACTCGAAATTTATTATACACATTTTTGAAAGTATGTTTTGCAGGGACCCGACGTCTGGGGAGTCATCTAACAAATTCCCTATAATATGCTGCAGCTTGATTTTTATTACACAAAAGATAAATTTCGACCATTGCACATCTTTCTTCTACAGAATATTCCATTTTGCCCGTTAATTATATACAAGTTAAATACAACAAAACATTATACATATTATACAGGGTGTTTCAAAAGTAAGCGTACTGCGTAAACCTTCTCGGGGCGTAATCCTCGGATAAAAATAAGACAAAAAGTTCCTATCAACATGGGTTACTAACTAGAAACTAGACTGAATCAAAATTAAATCACATGTCACAATAGTAAAACTTCAAATTACTTGAAAAGAAATGACAAACGTTTGTATGATCGACTGTTGTATCTTTTTCATAATCAATTTTCTCGAAAACAGTTCATTCTATCGGGATGAACTAAGAGTACCTTTTCTACGTAGAAAACTTTGAAATTTTATAATTTTCAACGAAACCCTTAATAAACTGAAACGAAAAAGAAATGGAGTTATTTTAGCTCTTAACCTTCCCGGTATGTGACGCCCCTGACTAAAATTTTTAAATTCTGAATTCAGCATCGAGTTCAGCATCAAAAGTTTATATAGTGTATGTATTTTCAAAATTTGATTGTTAACGGTTTTGGAAATATTGCGAAAAAACCGTCTTCAGGGTGCCCCATTTGAAGGGCCAAAACTTTCTCAGAAAGCATTTCCGGACCCATGTTGATAGGAACTTTTTGTCTTATTTTTATCCGAGGATACGCCCCCAGAAGGTTTACGCTTACTTCTGAAACACCCTGTATATAATATGAACAATGTAAAAATTATATTCACAATAACATTCAGTCAATTATTTTGACAGCTAAAAATCAACAATTAAGTCAGAATGCCAAGCCACCTCGAAAGTGTGAAAACAAATATTTCTCATGTTTATCCTTGAATATCTCGACCGATTTTGATCTAAACTCAAGGGAGTTATACATTTTTGAAATCAGCTCAAAGAGTACTACAAACCTGTTGAGAAATATACAGGGTATTCCATTAAAAAAATAACAACTTTTTTTCACCACCCTGTATGTATTGGCGCTAGGTAAATTTGAATATTATATTTGAAAAATTAGGAAAATGTCTGATAAGGCTACATTTTAAAATTTTAAAATATCTTCACAAATAAGGAAATAGAAGGGGGGCAAAATTAGAGTTGACACCTTGTACATATTTAGACGAGGTTATAGCACGAATTGCGCGGCAAACTGCGTAATGTGTTACGATCCGGATTATAAAGTCAATGATTATCCGGATTATGAGATACATAATGTAATAAGTGATATTTCAATTTAGTCCGGATTACTGGGAAATCCGGATTATTGGAGTCCGGATTAACGAAGCTTTACTGTATTTAAATTTAAAAAAATATATCAAAATAATCTTCGATACAATCTAAGACAAGGTTAATAAATAGGATTATAGGAAACAACTACTACTGGACGGGCAAAGGCCCCTACTCCCATTGAATTATACCTATAAATCCAAAATTGGTACCACAGGTAGCTGAACACACACTGATGAGAACATAAAGAGTTCGAAACCGGTCTGTGTCTGGTGGAGAAAAGACAAATAACAAATTTGGCTACCAATTTTGGATTTATAGGTATAATTCAATGGGAGTAGGGGCCTTTGCCCGTCCAGTAGTTGTTTCCTATAATCCTATTTATTAAGCATGTTTTAGTCCATCAGGGCTAGAGGTCGCCGCTCTTGGTGCTTGCTTGGCAAGCCGCTATCGGTCACAGACACCGTCGATGTCTCGACTGGTAGTAGCAACTGACCACCAGAAGGATGTACTTATCCCTCACTACTTACTTGTGCTGGGTCTGCCATAGACCAGTTTGGTTTGCCTTTGTTATTTGTCTTTTCAGCTACCTGTGGCACACTGATGAGAACATAAAGAGTTCGAAACCGGTCTGTGTCTGGTGGAGAAAAGACAATTAACAAATTTGGCTACCAATTTTGGATTTATAGGTATAATTCAATGGGAGTAGGGGCCTTTGCCCGTCCAGTAGTTGTTTCCTATAATCCTATTTATTAAGCATGTTTTAGTCCATCAGGGCTAGAGGTCGCCGCTCTTGGTGCTTGCTTGGCAAGCCGCTATCGGTCACAGACACCGTCGATGTCTCGACTGGTAGTAGCAACTGACCACCAGAGGGATGTACTTATCCCTCACTACTTAAGACAAGGTGTTTTGCTTTTGGAAATATATTAATTTTTGGAAAAGTTACCAGCATTTGAAATTTTTTAATGGCTTGAATCTTAGTTTCAAAAAATTTCAAATGCTGGTAATTTTTCCAAAAATTTATATTATTTCAAAAGCACAGAACCTTGTGTTAGATTGTATTGAAGATTATTATATTTAAAAAAAAAATTCAAATATATTCAATGGGATTTTTGGAAACTTTTTTTGCAAATTATTTAAAAAAAAATTTCTTCTTTATTTAAAAAAAAATTCTTATACTTTGGTATAGTTCCATGTCTTTAAATTGAAATATCGAACATCGAAAAATTTACCGATAACATCTGTCTGCGTAGTAGAACATTCGTGTTTAACATACAAATGGATTTTTGTAAACAGGCGTAGGCTTTTAACAGCAGAATATATGGAACAACTATTGATAATACACTTTAATTGTAAGGGATCTCTACCGATAACTGTAAATATGCAACAGGAAGAAAATTATTGGTGTGAACTGCTAGTGCCAAATACATTCTTTACCATCTCCACTAGTTTATTGTAAAGTCGAGTAAACTTTAACTTGGCGTGTGGATGAGTTGATATTGTGCATACTATTTCATTTTCTCTTGCACACAAAGTTAAAGCAATAACCCAAAAACATTGTTCACGTATGTTTATACGTAAACAATTGTTTTGGCACAGCCTACCAATCAAATCAGCTCACACACTTCTGCTCAGAACAAAGGATTCGACTAGAAATGAAATTCTGACGTCATAGTCGCCATTTCGGGTTAGAGCACAGGGCCGGAATAATAATATACGAATATAGAACACTGTTAGACAGAATCGGACTTTCTTATATTACACTATATTATTTATTTTATTACTTAAAAAATTATCAAAATTTTTGTGTCATCAAATAAATGAGGCTATAAATTAGTTTTTTACAAATATTTATTTACATATAGTACCTACAAAAAATATTTTACAAAATTAATATTTCAAAAATGTTAAAATACAAAAAGCATATTTCTTTATTTACAATACATACATACATTTACAGCTTTTAACTGCACACTCATGTCCACCTTTAAGTTTTTTTATATTGGCAAATTTATTATAATTTATATAGCTTCAATAAAAGCAATAAAACAAACAGACAATTAGCACTCTACACCACTGGAATCAACACACACAGCATCAACGCTAACTCGCAACTGATGCCTTCCACCTTCCACCGTCTTCTACGCTACTGAACTGATAGGTATTAACCCGAAATGGAGGGTTGCGCGTGGATCGGCGCAAACTGTTCCCGCCAAGGAAGTCTGTGAGCTGATTTGTTGGTAGGCTGTGGTTTTGGGCCATTGCTTCAATTTTGTGTGCAAGAGAAAATACAATAATAAGGCTGAAGGACTTAGGTCGATGACCATTTGGTTATCTCTTTTTGTTAACCAATAAAGAACTTTATTATTATTATTATTACAATAATACGCACAATATCAACTCATCCACACGCCAAGTTAAAGTTTACTCGACTATAGACAAGGTAAACAGTGGAAATATGTTAGTTTGCATTAATAGTTTAACATTAAGTTAAAAAATTAGTAACAAATATTCTCCTGCATGTATGAACTTTTACTCTTTTTTTTACTATATTATTATGGATGATGTATCTATGTTTCTAAATTGCTATCCAGAAATTCTGGAGCTAATTCTACATGTGAAAATAAAAATAAAAGTTCATACAAACATATGTCCAAATATGCTTCCTAAGGGAGCTACAGCCCCTTAAAGAGAGCGAAAAACCCGTTTCAGGGAGCAAACATTACATCATAACTTTTTAACGAATAAATATCGAGAAAAATGGAATATAGAAAAAACGCTCGAAATCAAAAGACCTTTCCAATGGTGTAACAAAAGTGGTATAATAATAATAATAATAATAATAATTGGAAAAAAAATTTATGTAGCGTCACGACACCTAGAGCTCTGCACATTTATGTTATATTTCTACCCTAGTTTTTAATAACAATCGGTAAGAATATAATATTTTTTACAGAAAATAGTTTCCTTTAGCCGTTTACGAGAAAAACGCATTTCCCTTGATAAAAGAAACACCCTGTACACTGAGTGTTAAAAGTTTAAAAGTTTAATTTACCAGTACATGCAATTTGGTTGATTTAATGGTAATGATTATTTTCAATGGCAATTTCAAAAGTTATTTGTTGTAGATCGCGCAAATGTTTATAAAGTTCAAATAACAGAACATAAATCAGACCCTGACTGAATGAAACTAGATAGTGCAAATTTTGGTGTAGGTCGGATAACCTAAACATATATTTCTTCGGTGTCCAATTTTCATTCATTCATTCTATTTTCCGACATAAAATCTCATAATAATAATTATAGCCTGCACAATTTAGGAAGACCCTGTGTGTATAGTGATAATCACTAAATATACTGATTAAGATGGCTACCCTTCAATGGTGAAGGTTAAAAATGTTTTCTCATTTCCTCTGGAACCATCAGCAACTAATTTTAAATCTTATATTAGGTATATTAGGTGTTTTTCTTTCACCTCTGCTAATTACACTCTTGACACTAACTCATTTCTTTCGCTAGTTCATATTACACTTTTTGTATTTCGTTATATCGTACATCTGCACTGGCTCACACTTTTCTACACCAAGTGCAACCTAGTGAAGGTGAAAGAAAAATACCTATAGACTAGAAATTCCAAAATTCCAATTTAGTGTAGAGCAAAGTTTCTTTGTACTTAGGAACAGTGTTGTGCGTTAACCGGTTTATAATGATTAGGATTATAATCTGGTTTATAAACCCGATTATAAACATACCATATAAACATGTGTTTATATTACCTTTTTCGCTTTTTCCATTGGATTCGAACTCTCCTTTTCACAATATTTAATTTGATACCAAACATGCTGGTATTTCATTAATTTAGTGGTTAAATAACCTTTAAATAACCTTTTTTTTTTGTTTGCGTTAGGCATGAAATACCTAAAGTAAGTAAGCTATGTATAGTTTTTATTTATATGAAAATTATTGAACCTGGATATTTTAGAATAATTTTTTTATTTCCAATCATAGAGTCTGTTAGTTATTTTGAAAATATTCTGTAGATGTGGATGCGGTTCCTCCATCATATCAAAATTTTCCTACTCCTTTGATGAATTGCTTCAGAAATTGTTTCTCAAAAGGTTCTCAAAAAGGTTCTCAAATGAAATGAAATTCTTGACATATCTATTACATTTTGACATTTAGCGGGGATTCAAAATAAACCAGGTTAATATTAAAAGTATAAATGTAAACCTGTTTACAAACATGATCATAGACACAAAATAACTGGAAATTAGCTAATGCAAAGGGAGCTCAATATTAACAAAATGTTTATATTGAGAGATATTTAACCACTGGTTTATAAACGCTAAAAATAGGTTTATAAATCTAGAGTTTATAAACCCGCACAACACTGCTTAGGACTGTTTTCGTAAGTAAAAGTTTTGTGATTGCGAATTTCCAATAAGTCTCCATGTCCTGTTACAATAACTGCGTGAATGTATAGGTAGTATGCAGAGTAGTGTTTTTATAATGAGTTTAATTTATACATTTTTAGCTGGTTTGAAACTAATCCAAATTTGAATCTCTATTAAAATGATTGGTTTGGGTACCAATCATTTCAATCCTCCTAGACTAATAGAGAAAAAAAGGTTTTATCTCTAATATTACGTGGCTTTTTCTTTACTTGTACACTGGCTGCTTTTCTTTACTTTGACTTGTCATAGTTTACTATTTTTTTTTATAGGATTACAATTTTAATGACATTTTTTAAATTGTAGACCGGAACAGAAGAATCTGTTTCAAGCAGTGATTTTGAGAGGTTTTTGGCTGAAAGGGCGGCTGCAGCAGAAAGTTTACCAAATGTAACAGGTACAACAAATGCAACTACAGTGACTTCTTCAAAACAAGATAAAAAAGCAGAATTGTTTTCCTCATAAATTAATTTATTACATATTATATAATTTATTAAGATAAAATAATTGCAATACTCCGTGTAAGTGACTAGATAAAATATTTTATCAGTAATGCTTAAACTGGTTGTGCATATTTAATAACAACAAGCATATAGATTTGGTTTTATTTGTATGAATGTTTTTCTGTTTACACATATACTTGCAATTTTCGCTGGTTAAAATTAAAGTATAATAGCTTCATTACACCCACTTGATATCATCTGTATTTGTATTATAGATTCATATCAAATGGAAAAATTATCACTGGTTTTTAAGATGCAATAACATTTTATTGTAAAATTATTTATTGGTTTGGGTATGTGCATTAATAATTAAATTATTTCGCCTTCTATAACATTGAAATTAATAAATATTGGAAAATAAATGTCTGTAATATACATTTTTTTTTATTATATTTTGTTGCCATATTGTTTCGGGAGATACTAATGATTAAAAATTTTTCTTGAATTGTGAAACTTTTAGTGTTTACGTGTTTCTTTTTGTAATTCTTAACTTTGAGATTGATCATTTGAAGAATGTATTATTTCAATGTAATTACTAAGTGCTAATCATATTTTTATCGCGGAATGATGATTACAGTAATAAAAATAATATTGTATCTAACTGTTTTGTTATGTTTCATAATTAATAGATGTTGAAATAGATATGACTTAAAGTGACTTAACACGTTCACAACCGAGGTATATTAGACTATACACTCAGTGAACCACACCTGTAATTCAACAAGTACTTGACATTTTTTAATGATTTTTGTAGGTGCTGTGTGTAACTTTGAAAGTCAAGGTCGATACATTTGACCTTGAGCAACTATGACATCAGTCTATTTTATAATCCTGTCCCCTAAAAAACATTACATTAATAAACAGAAATAAGATACAAAATACACACGAAGAAAAGGTATGAAACATAAAATAAGAATAAACTTTTTAACAAACATTCTTGACATGACTGATAGTGGTAACAAGAGTACCGCCTGATTGTTTTTGGAGTGTTGGATTGTTCTTTTTTTATTGTTGTTTTCTCCAGGTACATTTTCTTGATAGTGATATGCTTTTTCAAATTGACAGTTTGTTAGATTTAATACAGTTCGGATGTTTTAATTAGTTATAATTAATAATAACTTTAATGAAGCACTCGTGTCAATTTCAGAACCTTATATTTTGGAGTCTGTAAATTGCAGGCTCTTTACGAGGTTCTCTGCAAGGTTCATAAAATGAAGTATTACCTAGTTGTAATATGTAGTTATTAAGCAAGAAATTAATTTTATTAACTTTGAAAACATTTTAAAATGACATTTGTATATAATGTAAAAATATTCTTGTTGATAACAAACAGTTCAAGTGCAAGTGGCAGACAATTGTCTCAGTGGCGGCTCGTGTCATTGAGAATAAGTAAAGTCCTTGTCTTTTATTACTGGGTGGGCAGTAAAGAAAAAAATAGCGCCGGTGAAAATTTTTAAATTTTCTGTGTCAAACGACTTTAAATGAATCTGGAAATTACTGGATACTAATGATTAAAAATTTTTCTTGAATTGTGAAACTTTTAGTGTTTACGTGTTTCTTTTTGTAATTCTTAACTTTGAGATTGATCATTTGAAGAATGTATTATTTCAATGTAATTACTAAGTGCTAATCATATTTTTATCGCGGAATGATGATTACAGTAATAAAAATAATATTGTATCTAACTGTTTTGTTATGTTTCATAATTAATAGATGTTGAAATAGATATGACTTAAAGTGACTTAACACGTTCACAACCGAGGTATATTAGACTATACACTCAGTGAACCACACCTGTAATTCAACAAGTACTTGACATTTTTTAATGATTTTTGTAGGTGCTGTGTGTAACTTTGAAAGTCAAGGTCGATACATTTGACCTTGAGCAACTATGACATCAGTCTATTTTATAATCCTGTCCCCTAAAAAACATTACATTAATAAACAGAAATAAGATACAAAATACACACGAAGAAAAGGTATGAAACATAAAATAAGAATAAACTTTTTAACAAACATTCTTGACATGACTGATAGTGGTAACAAGAGTACCGCCTGATTGTTTTTGGAGTGTTGGATTGTTCTTTTTTTATTGTTGTTTTCTCCAGGTACATTTTCTTGATAGTGATATGCTTTTTCAAATTGACAGTTTGTTAGATTTAATACAGTTCGGATGTTTTAATTAGTTATAATTAATAATAACTTTAATGAAGCACTCGTGTCAATTTCAGAACCTTATATTTTGGAGTCTGTAAATTGCAGGCTCTTTACGAGGTTCTCTGCAAGGTTCATAAAATGAAGTATTACCTAGTTGTAATATGTAGTTATTAAGCAAGAAATTAATTTTATTAACTTTGAAAACATTTTAAAATGACATTTGTATATAATGTAAAAATATTCTTGTTGATAACAAACAGTTCAAGTGCAAGTGGCAGACAATTGTCTCAGTGGCGGCTCGTGTCATTGAGAATAAGTAAAGTCCTTGTCTTTTATTACTGGGTGGGCAGTAAAGAAAAAAATAGCGCCGGTGAAAATTTTTAAATTTTCTGTGTCAAACGACTTTAAATGAATCTGGAAATTTTTAGTTACATTTACAATATTGTCACTAATATTAACACCTTGACTGCCGACGACTAGTTAACTAGTCCTATTGGTTTTGCCCTGTAGCCCAAGACTAGTTAACTAGTCGTTATTTCAAAGCAATTCTATGGATTTCAGATTATTGCGGGTTCCAGCTAAATGCTGTACTTTCATTCGCAGTACCCATGACAAGCACTCTGCAAAATAGGGGACTAGTTTACAAGTCTTCTGGGCCATTTTTGTTGGTCGAATTGCCAATAGAGGTCGGGTCGCCACGTTTTCTTATGTAATTTTACAACGGTTTGTTTTTTGATATTATTGTGTTTATAGTACATTTTTACATGTAAATATATAAAAATAAGTAACATGAATTGGAAATGTCAAACAAAATTTTTCAAAAATAAATTGCTATACATAATTATTATGTTTTAAAATTAATTTGACTATTTTATAGATACAGTTCAGTGGTGGTGTAAGAACAGCTTGAGTCCTTAGGCAAAAATAAAAAATCCTTATAAGAAAATTTGCTTACTCAAATAACTTGGCGCCATTGAATTAAGAATCTCCACTTATGCTTAATACCACCATTAGTTTCATTTAGTAACTGTAATTTAATAATGTTGGTAAAGTAAATTAGCACTTATTTATTCTATTAAATCATCTGGGGAATATTAGTATAATTTTTAAACAAATAAATTTCCTTCACTTAATATTTTGGTATTTTTTGTAAATAAAAATATCTAAATTACATCTGTATGTAATAATTTATTACTTTTAGCAAAAAAATATGCAGCCAATTTTTGCTTATGCTAGTATAGTATAGTATAGTACTATAAAAACGATACTGTTAATTATACCAGTGAATCCATTCTCCATTCCTATATATTTAGATTTTCTATGTATTTATTATTTACATTAAACTGATGTAGTGTCTCGATGGGTGAGGTTACTCTGTTATTGGTTCGATTTTCCTCTTCTAAATGTAGAACATGAGAAGTTATGTATCTTTGGATTCAATATTTTTAGAATCATGATTTAATATGATTATAAAATAAGTAGTTAATGTTATCGATTTCTTCAACATTATATTTTAATAAAATAAATCTCAAAATTGGAGGACTTTAAATCAGTGGTAAATTAACACTGATAGTTACAAATCTCAGTTTCGAGCCTAAATCAAATTTTATTTTATGAGGCAGTACATAAATTTTATTATGGTAACGGCAAAAGTTAATCTCATGACTTTTAAGACACTTCGAAAAAGATTCCCATATCTGAGAGAGATAGAAGAACCGAATCAATGTAAAAAGCAACATACAGGGTGTTCATTAAGTATGTACAGGGTGTTCACGCGAGATGTGAACCCCGGGCCCAGATCCTTTCCCTTTGACACAATTTGAAAAATAAAAATTCGTTCCATTGACCATAGGTATTGTTTAAATAATTAACCACCGGTAAAGATTTTGTGGGGAGTGCTCCGTCTGGTTGCCAGATTACGTTGCCATATCTTCTTGGAAAGTGAATATCTTACAGTAACTGGTATATTTAATTTCTTAAATTCCGCACCATACGCTGAAAGACTGCCCCAGCTTTAACCAGTGACGTAGACTGGTTAAAACTGGGGCAGTCTTTCAGCGTATGGTGTGGAATTATCAAATAATCGGCCCAAAATATTACGATGGCGCTTTAACAGGCCATCGTTATTTTAACTTTCTAAGAAATTAAATATACCAGTTACTGCAAGATATTCGCTTTCCTAGAAGATATGGCAACGTAATCTGGCAACAAGACGGAGCACTCCCCACAAAATCTTTACCGGTGGTTAATTATTTAAACAATACTTATGGTCAATGGATGGGTAACCGCGGTCCTATAGCATGGCCAGTTCGAAGTCCGGACTTGAGTCCGTTAGATTTTTTTCTTTTATTTGTGTTCAGAATAAAAAACTGCACCAACTACGATAATTAGATACAGGGTGTCCCACAAGTTGAAAAAAAAAATGCAACACTCTGTATATGACGAGATATAAGAAATTATGATGGACATATTTGAAAACTACGGAAAAAATCGTATCGGAACGAATTTTTATTTTTCAAATTGTGTCAAAGCGGAGGGATCTAGGCGGGGGGTTCAATTCTCGCGTGAACACCCTGTACAATAAATTTAACAGAAGATTATTTGAGTGATTTTAAGACAGAAAGTTCATATAAACATGGGTCCGAAAATGCTTTGTTTTCAAGATACATGGTGTTAAATTTTTTTAAAAAATTTGGCTTTTCGTAAATATCTTAAATATCCGTTACCCAAATTTGTTGTAATTTGGCAATGTTATTTGTAGTATTAAGGGGCTACTTACGCACTAACTTGATAAAATGTATTAAGTCCAGTGGTGTCCCGAGCGGCACCTTAACGAATATTTTTGACAAAAAAATGTACGCCACTGACTATTTTGTAATTTTTATATTTTTTTTTGGGTTAAGCAAGTGAAAATACAACGTTTATGTCTCTTGAATTTTTTTCGGATTTTGCTTAGTTTTCGAGACAGAAAATTAAATTCAATTAATTGCATATCCCTGGACCACACAAGAAACATGGGGAAACGTAGGAAATAATCAAGGGTTTCATTGGACAACGACTGCAGCATTTGGCAAACAATATGACAGCAGTTGTCAATTTATTAAGCTATTAAATTGTAATTTTTGTAAAAAGTATTTTTTGAAAAAGTTTAACACCCTGTATCTCGAAAACGAAGCATTTTTGGACCCATGTTTATATGAACTTTCTGTCTTAAAATCACTCAAATAATCGTCTGTTAAATTTATTGTACATACTTAATGAACACCCTGTATATTACACAGTGCAACAATTGCATGTTCGCGTGAAAACTGACCCTGTCCAAGTTAAATAAAATTTGTATATTAATTTAAAAAAATGGTAGAGTTTTTATTAAGAATTTTTTTTTTATTTATGAGAATATAATTGCCAAAGAAAAATGGTCTCGATTTATTTATTTAGTTGGACTTTATAATATCATGTATATATTATAAGGAAATATGTGTGGGATGGGGTTGTGATTAGGTTAAAGTTTTTTATTATTTATTTATTTTTACAATAATGATTCCTCATAACAATTAACATTAGTGACTAGTTTAATTTAAGACTTTATTATACAGGTTAGTCAAAAACCCTGAAAGATAAAATTCGCATCAAGATTATTATTATTACGAAAAATCAATTAAACTCCCTGTTGAGCTGGAAACAATGATAACTTTAAATAATGTTGTCATAACCCTTGTTTGTATTTCTGCATATTTGGAAAGTAGACCTCAACAGATTTGGGATATTTGCAATAGGATACACAGACAGGTATTTTTACCCAAAAGAATAAAAGAATTCTCAAAATGGCTGCAACTAATCTCACACTCGTAAGTATGGGATATTTTAAATAGCCTATAGAAAACATTTTCTATGATTGTCCTTACGCAAATTTCTTGATCTTGACTGCTTCTCGTAATTCAAAACCAGAAAGAGAAAAATTGATCAGTGTGACTTAAAGCTTTATTTTTGTGAAACGTCAATAGGTGAAAACCATATTTCGATATCTCTGACCATCTTCCGAGATATCGGTGAAATATGACATTCGGCAATTTAAAAAAGTGTCAAAACTTTTTAATTGGTGATTATTTTTTTGGAGTGTCAAACATGAAGTAGAATACGTAATTCAGATATACAGTGTGTCGCACTTAACAGTGATACACCCCTATAACTTTTTTCATTTTTATCGGATTTAAACCAAATTTCACTCAAAGATAGAGTACATTAGGATCAACTTATGGCCCAAAAGCCATTTGCCTCTTACTAATGCAAAGCCACCTACGATATCAAAATAAACGTGGAAAATCAAAAAACATATTAGGCATTTTTTTATCAAAAATTTTATTGATGGAAGTTGTTCAGAATTGTTCAAAAACCTTAAGTCCAAAATTTAATCAAAATAAAAAAATATTAATATTTTGTTTGAAAAAATTTTGAGGTCTGAAAATATAATTTTAATGGGTTATTGTATTGTAATATTTTATTTTTTAGAAAAAAAAATATAAAGAAATAGTCTGCAACTAAATACGAATGATAATTGATATTGTAAAATTATATTTTCGGACTTAAAATTTTTTAAATCAAAATATCAATATTTTTTAATTTTGATGCGATTTTGGATTTAAGGTTTTTAGACAATTTTGAACAACTTTCATAATTAAAATTTCCGATAAAAAAATGGCTAATATGTTTTTTTGATTTTTTGTGTTTATTTTGGTATCGCAGGTGGCTTTGCTTTAGTAGGGGACGAATGGTTTTTTGGCCATGAGTTAATCCTAATGGGATCTATCATTGAGTAAAATTTGGTTCAAATCGGATAAAAATGAAAAAAGTTATAGGGGTGTATCCATGTTAAGTGAAACACACACATTCATATTCACAAAAAAGAACTTATATCGATATAGGGTGCAATCTTCTTGCAATTTTTTAATTAGCAGTTTTTGTCGACTTCATAATAAATTCTGAATTAAATTAATATTAGGGCCGTTTTTTTCCTCCAGTCAACTGGTAAATAATTGCCGGATAAAGGGTCAAGGTGATAAAAACGGTCCTTAATGATATTTCAGAATAAGCAAAACTTGTTATGTAGATTAACATTTTTTCAAAAAAAAAAAAAAACGATTTTACACTTATCTCCAGCCTTATGCAGGGACACACTGTGTAATAAATTTTCTAATTAATTTGCACTGATTTGCTTGTTTTAAATTATTAAGAAAAATGGAGTATTGTATTATTTTAATTATTATTAATTTTACGATATAATTGTACTTATATAGATTAATGTATGTAAATAGCTCTGATATTTTATTACTGTTTATAATTATGGATTATGATAAATGTTATAATAAGTTAAAATGTATAAAGCTTAAGCCAACATTAACCAAATAAATATATTATCAAACAGAGATCAGAGGTGCATCATTTGTATGACTTACAAAGTTTTGTCTTAAAAGTTTTCCGGGAGTTTTTATTATTTGGCATTTTAAAGGCTTTCAGACCATCAGCAAGAAGAAGGAAAAATGAAGAACTCTTTTTTTTAGGTTCATCTCTCTTTAGCCGAGATATGAATTTTTTTAAAAGTTGGTTTTCCCGAAAGATTGTACTTTCTGGGGCCGTTGCTCCCGTCCCCGTAGGATTTTTTCGACCGAACATCCAGGAGAGCTGGAACCAAATTAACCTTCCTCTCGGGTCCCTGGAAAATTTCGTTGCTTAATATCCATCCGCGGTCGAGCTCAGATAATCGAATAACTATTATGACCCATTTTTTTACATCTTCGATAATTTTTTTCACCTCTTTAGCAACAAGATAGACGTCAGTTCAGTCGCAATGGACTTTTTTGTTCATATTGATTTGATATGAACTAGGTATTGAAAAAAAAAATAGAATCCTCGTGTCGCGATGAGGTCGAAAATTCAAGTCGAGGGCTCACCTACTAGTTGTATGCATGGTTGAGCCATGGTTGTATGTATGAATTAGAATTTTTTCATTATTGAAAAAATAATTATTTTTGTTGTAATGTACAAAGGGGTTTTTAAAGGTGCTGATTAAAGAATAGTTCTAGTTCCTAAGTTTTTTTTTATAAAAAAATCGCTTTTCCTTTTTCCACCCTAGAATCTGACGCCTAGGCTCTGACTAAAATCACATGCTACTAAAACCGTACCATGACATGTTATCGCTGACGTCATTCTGTGACAAATTTATAAATTTTGCGAGGGCTGTCATAGTGTTTAATGTCTAAATGTACGCATTTTAGTTTGTTTACTTCGATTATGGTAATTTAATTCGGTGTGAATAAGTTGTATTAGTTATTTTAATCAGTTATGTGGCTCTGTGTTTTGATTTATTTAATATATGTAGTATGGTTTACTGTGCAGTGATGAGTTCACTTGATTTCAAAAAAAGTAGTACACCTTATTTTAGCAATGTAAACTAAAAATAGGATTATTTATTTATTTATCAGTAATCAGTATAAACTTACGTAATTACAACTGACTGACATCTATATATTTTCATTATTAAGTTAATTTCAATAATTTACTGTCAAAAGAACAATTTAGACAACAAGAAATAGGCCATTTCCCATTTCCTTATCTAAGAGTTGTACTACTTTTTTTTGAAATCAAGTGTACCAGTAACAATAATAGAAGAAGTAAAAGCCATTCGTCTATTTGCGATACTTTAGTTTTCCTGCTGCTAAAGAATTTTGTTTATGGATTCAAAAGTGCTATCAAATGTACGATTTTATTAATAACGTTAAAATATGATAAGTGGAAGTTTGCCACGTTTAATATTTGTCCTATATATAGCCTGCCTGCTTTATTAAGTTTCCCATGCTTTATTTAACCGTAGCCAAAAGTGATTTTTGTATTAAATTGTTAACAATTTCTGAATAAAACCTTTTAAAGTCTTAATCCGAAACACCTGAGTTTTCCTTACAGGTTAATAGACTCCTGGCTTAACAGTTTCTTCACTGCAGTTACCTAAGCGTCTATTATCCTGCTAATAGAAAAAAAATGGTGTTTCTGCATTCTAAAACAGAAACTGGCGCTCGAGATCATGTCTCTGCTCGAGATACACCGTTCAGATAACACCGCCGCGTCACTCCTCAGGCGTTAAAATAACCATCTAAGAACCTCCACCGAACGAGGGAAGGTGCAATAGGTACATAATATCTGCTCGTAGATAAATTGGAAACGAATTAATGTAATTTGTTTTTCTATGAATAAATTATACAGGGCGTTTACTAAAGAATGGGCCAAACTGTAGGAGTAGGTTCCTTGAGTAAAAATAAATCATTTTAGCTGCACATACCTTGGTACCATTTTGCTTCCTTAAAAAGTTATGGACCGTTAAAAGCAATTTTTTTATTTAAACTTTTTGTTATATCTCTATTACTATTACCACGATTTCATCCAAATTTGGTATATGGGGTTTTTTTGGGCCGCTGAGAAAAGTAGTGTAAACAATTGTGGCGAATAACGTAGAGGGCGCTGCGAACGCCTAATTATTTCTTTTGTTTTAGTCGTTAATCTTTTCAGCATCAACTTTAAAAAAAAGTAATATTGGTTTTCAATGCAGCATTCAATTCTACGTCAAAAAGGAATACTTATTTTATGTCGGTAAAATGCACCGTTTTCGAGTAAAATGCATTTAAACTTTCTGTGGCACAATGAAGAAAATTATGTAAAATTTAAATTCTGTACTGATGGCTACGTCACTACCGTTCAATGCCGGCATTGAATATAGGATACACTCCTATATTCAATGATGCCGGTCCGCCAACAGGTTAACGTTGCTCTTATGAGCTATCCTTCCTGTCTATCGTTCTTGCGTTAGACCGTTAGACGTTAGTTATCCTGCCATGAATATATTTGGTCGGGTGAATAAAGCGTATTAGCTGTTAAAGCGCATATTCGCGAAAATCACGTACCGCGAGATGGCGCTGAAAATTTAGTGTGTGTATGAACCAAGTGGTGAACAACAAACCCTTTGACAGTGTTTTGACATTTACGATAAATTTAGAGGTTAATTCTAGTAACAATATTTTTTTATTAAAGAATCGTGTCAACCGTTTTATTAATTGATTACATTACTATATTGTTTATAAACTATTTAAATATAATAACAACACTTTAAATTCACTTTTAATTTAAAAAATCACAAGATAAATTTAAGAAATCCACGAACTGACAGTGACAGTAGTGACAGCGGTTTGTTGTTCACTATGAATGACTCATTATATTGAGATTACGCCAAAAAATATAGATGTCGCCCACTCCGTGATTTTCGCGAATTACCAAAATGGGGAGATTTTCGTCCGTGTGAGACGAGCGTTTCGTTTACACTATTGGTTACCGCCTCGCGCTCGTGTACCGTCACATAATTAGGCCGCGTACAGTACACATTATGCTTTTTGCTCGTGCTATCAGACAGCATGCTGCCAGATCGCACGAAAAAAGCATAGTGTGTACATCAAACAGCATGCGAGTATACTGTGACAGATAGCGCGTTGTCCATTCGAGCAGAGTTTGATTTTATAGCACGAGTTAGGTTGCTCGGAGAAGCGGGAGGCGTGTAGCGCGGTGGTGGGGGTCGCTCGTACCAGCGAACAGCATAATGTGTACACAAAGCAGTGCGAGTGCGCTCGCATGCTATTTAGCAACAGGTAGTAAATGTAAAGCCGGGTCCAGACTGAGTAACATTGCTATATAACTTTGTTATATAAATCTGCTATGTAACTTTTGTTTAAAAACCCGGTCGCGTCCACACTAAAAGTTAGTCAAGATGGATCTTTCAAATGCAGAAAACCAACTCCTTGCAGCAGCAGCGTGCGTAATTTTGCTTACCAAGGGTAAGAAAAAACCGAGAAAAAAGCGGTTTTGAGTTCGACCTACACTAAGATCAAGAAGTCAATTTAGTGTGACTCATTTATTAGAAGATCTGAGACGAGACGATTTCGGTTCCATCAATTGCGGAATGACTTATAGGGGAAGCTTTAAAAACTTCTGTAGATTATCCAGTTACTCTAAAACTCCTTTTATGAATAAAAATAGCAGTGCTATATAACTTCTTTTGATCTATTCGGGCTTTACCGACTCAAGACGGATAACATCTAGCAAGTTATATAGCATGGTTGAGATAAAATATGGTTAGTTTTATCTCGGCTCGATTTTCGTACTGTACTGCGCAAGTAGAAAAACTTGTTGAGTGCCACTAAATAGCTATCTGTTTTCTGCAAAGTGGGAACTGTCAACTGTCAAATAACAAATTGTCAAATCTGCTACACAACATTTAAGAATGTTAAGTTTTGGTTATTTGAATTTATTAATTTAGTCTGGTGGTACCAGTTTTAATTGAAAAATGCTCAAAGGTCTTGGAGGACTCCTTTAACCACGGCGAGAAATTGAAGAGGATCAAATCTTTGACAATATAGCAAAAGATGCTTGCCAGCTATGCTATTCAATTTGTCTCGTTTGGACAAGAACTTACTTAAATTCGTCTACGAGAAATCAACAGAAAAATACAAGATAACTCTAGAAAAACAAACAAGATCACAAAATTTACAGGATTCAAAAAATAGTTATATTATGCTTTATTATGTAGTTATTATTATGTTTTCCATGTCCTTTTTAATAGTAAGTAGATTTCAACTTTGTTGAATATCCCTTCATTACTTTAAACTATATATTCTTTCATCGAATATTATGAACAATTATGTAAACATTATCTAACATTCTATATTCAATGAAAGAATAAATTATTTTCAATTAAAGTCTACAAATGTGAAATGTTACAACTTTTATTTATTAAAAATCATGATTATAATTTCAAAGTTTATTTCATATTATGTCAAATACATTCTAATTAAAAGTGCAGGTAAACATTCCGATAATAAGCATCGTTGATTTTCAATTTGTAGGTACTTAATTTCAAGATTAGATGTTATTTAGAAATAGCAAAATCTATCCAATTATTCTACTTTATATTTAAAATTCGCGCCAAGATTTCTACTTGATGACGTAGTCCTAGCGGTAGTCAAAATGTGCGCCGTGACATACCATGTTATATCTCTACCATGGTTATATAGCAAAGAAATCTGCTACATTTAGCTTAAATTTTATTAACATATTGGGCATTTACGATAATTGGAGCGCTACATACCGCAATGTATCAGAGCGTTCGATAATAAGAACATATCTACCGAACCGCGTTCGGTAAATGTATCGAATGTATTCGCTACATCTACCCGATCCAAAATTTATGGATCGACTACATCGGTTGGTAAATGCGGTACAACCTTAAAATATGATTAAAAAAGCTTAATTTTTGACATTTTGTGAGTATTTGAGAAAAATGAAACCCATCACTGTCGAAAATAATGAAGTAATTTTAGATGAGGATGGAAACATTTATGTATATGTATAATGAATTAAGTAAGTAAGTAGGTATACCTAAATATGCAATACATATAAATGTTGTTTTACTTTCCATTTTGACATGGCGAGCAGTATGGACTTATGAATAAGCATAAAATAAAAAAGTAATTCAATTTTCAATTATTTATTAATTAGTCAAGTGATGCTTTAGGTTACATTTGAAATTTTGCGTTCGGTAATTCTTAGCTCGGTAGATGTATTGACATAAAACAGCTGATTACCGCAATGTACCAGGATACATTACCCGCTCCAATTATCGTAAATGCCTATTATATAACTTTGCTATATAGCAATGTTATATAGCAAGTCTGGACCCGGCTTAACGTTGTTAGTATATTTTTCGTTTTTCGTACAGATTATAAAATATAATGACGTTTAGATGGAAAGACGACCAAACTTTACAATTTATTGACAAGTATAAAAGCTTTCCCTGTTTGTGGGATACAATTTTTGGCGTCTGAGTATCCATTGTCTTGTCCAAATCCGTTTTTGGCGAGGCATATTTTTTTTAATTTCTATTATCACTTCTTCTTTACACGAAAGTATTAGAAGCTGCCGTATTTCTTAAATTATTTCTCGACGTACCGTAGAGCGGTGTTACTTTACCAATCAAGGTGACTTTGCCAATGCGGTGCGTGTTCTAATGTTTAATGTTTTTTTCTAAAGTTGGTAGTATCCCTCTAACGGTGAGTTCGGGATTCGTTAACCAAAACAATTTCAAACAAGTTGTGAGCAGTTGAAAGTTGAAACATGCAGTGTGCATGCAGTCTCTGATGCAGTCGACATCTGGAATCGGTAGGAAGTGCGTGGTGTGATCAGGTAAGATTTTTACGTTTTGGAAAATGCGATATGCTAAGGGTTGTGTGCAAAATATAAGAAGTAGTAGATGAAACTACTTGACAATGAAGTAATTTATTTAAGGCCATGTACTGAAATTTTCAACGCCTTTGGTCCAACAGGCTAAAAGATATAGTGAAATTATTCCATTGGTGTAGATTTTCAGGCAACTTTGCCACAAGGGTATATTTAAAAATAAATGATTTATTTTGTTTTTTTAGGTTGTATTGTAAACCAAGACTGCATTTTTACCAAAGAGTGTCTTTTTAGTTAAGTATAGTTATTTTAAGATATTTTTTACTAGTTAAGTTATGTTAGAACAATAAAATATAGGATATCTTTTTATTTTACTTGTTTTATTTGAGCCCGATGCCTCTATGCATTTTTCTAATTTTTGTAATATTTTTAAAAGGGAGTGACAAGAGTTCCGAACGGTCGGAACTCGTACAATACTGCAAGAGTTCCGAACGGTCGGAACCGCGTATTTAATAACAAGGATTCCGAACGCGCATGCGCTTTGAAAGTCGCAATAGACCTCATATGTCATGCCTGATGCATTTTATAATAAAAAGAATTCCTTTAATCTAATAAAAAAAATCCTTTATCAGGGGAATAACACACATATCTAACCTGCCTCCGGCTTCTAACTCGCAACAGACCTCATGTCATGCCTGATGCATTTAATAAAAAAAAATTCCTTTAATCTAATTAAAAAAATTCCTTTATCAGGGGAATAACACACATATCTAACCTGCCTCCGGCTATCGCCTCCCGCTTCTAACCCGCAATAGACCTCATGTCATGTCTGGTGCATTTAATTAAAAAACAAAAACAAGAACACGTGTGGGATTTGAACCGGGAACCTCCTGCTTGCCAAGCCCGGCTCGTTCCAGCTGGGCCATCGCACCACTGACAAAACGCGAGTCAAGCAAGAATAAGTTCAGCGTCGGACAGTCTTTCAAAGCGCATGCGCGTTCGGAAACCTTGTTATTAAATACGCGGTTCCGACCGTTCGGAACTCTTGCAGTATTGTACGAGTTCCGACCGTTCGGAACTCTTGTCACTCCCTTTTTAAAAACGTATTCTGTTGGCAAAGTCACCAATAGCACCGTCTGAAATGTACATAATACGCCTTTTAAAGGCGTTGGCAAAGCCACACCGGTTTGCGGGTCACTTTGCCAAATTTTTGATAAATAAAAAAAAAATGTTGCATATAATTTTTAGCATATTTTATTAGTAGAATCGATAGCTAAAAGGTTAAAATAGTACATACTTTATGCTGGGCCAATTTCGTTAAAAAATAAAAAAGATATAACGAGAAAAGTGTCAAAACCTCGGCAAAGTAACACCGCTCTACGGTACGTGTTCCATGTCTAGCACACACAACAAACAGAAAAGCATACGAGTGCAGCGCTATTAAATAGCATAATGTGTACAAAAAGTAGCATGCCAGTAGTAATAGCGTGCTGTAAAAGCATGCATTAATAGCATAATGTGTACGCGGCCTTTACTGTGGTACCGTCTAACAACGCTATTCAAACATGGGTTAGGAACTTATTTACTTTGAAAGAAAGAAGACGAAGAAAGAAACAACACAAAAAAGAGGTGGCAGTGCTAGAACTGCGTGTACGCCAAAGAATGTGCAATGTTATGGGCAACTTTGCAACGAGGCTGCAAGAATGTGTGCGACAACATGGAGGCCACCTTTTGGACATTATTTCTCGATTGTGCACTTGCGTATATGATATTTCCATTCGTGTAGATTATGTTTTCATCAATAAATTTTACATAAAATGATTTTTTGAATGTTTTCCGATTTTTTGAAATCGTCCCGTTTCATTGGCTCACCTTGTACTACACTTTCGTACTTGCATACCAATGTGACAATTTTAATGACGGCCTTGTTTACACCGTGAAATAATTTGGTCTGATCCGAGGGAACTAACGGAGTGGGGATAGATCGACTCGAATTTATTTAGTTCGAGCCTGTTTACAACAAAACTGTAACATCACTCCATTTCAAAATTTGCGGATTAATTGAGGAGCAAGCAAACCTAACCTATAAACGCTTCACTCGTGTAAAAATGTTTCCTAAAAAGAAAATTACATTTGCGGTTTTCTATGAAGTGTTTCTTCGTCACTCCAGTTAGGACCTTTCGTTTTTGTGGCTCCTCAATCCTCATGACATTACAACTTATTTTATTATTATTACTCATAATAAATTATTACATTTTAAATATGGATACCATGCATTTAAACGAGGGAACGACGACTCTAACCTCACAAACTTGACTAGATTTGTATAATACGTCTACGTTTACACCACAATTTACGTTAGGTTCGGTATTAAACCGCGAATTATATATGGTCTGATACTCCTGCTCAAGAGAATCAGACCAACGGCGGATCAGCTTAGTTCAGACTGTTTACATCGAACGCACTATGCGTTTAATACGTAGCATGGTTCGCAAAAGGTACTTAGTTCGCAGACCAAGCTGTCGGTGTAATAAACAAGGCCACTGGCAACCTCTAAACCGATTCTGTGGAAGCGCCATCTATGCTCGCTCTCAGCAATATTACGACGTTGCTTGTTGCTTCCCTTATTCTTTCACTCAACGATTCAATGTTTATCGTTTATTATCTGCACCATATTGCACCAAGTGTGCTAAATATTGCAATATTTCTGCTCTAACTGTATATATTTTGCACGTTTATATCGATGTAATTTTTGCACTGGCGCATAAAGCTTAAAAAAAGTCATAAAACGGCTTTTTTATAGTTTATATGTACTATACTATCTTACCTCAATTTTACTGTTAAGATTTTGAATCAAAATAGGTAAAAAAATGCAAAAGATGCTTTTTCTTTCGATTAAAACTGTCACTCAATGGTGTAACCTAGTGTAGGTGCAAGGAAAATAAATACCTCTACAAGAGATTAACTTTGCAAATCAGAACCATGTATATAGGTATATTTTTCCCGATTCTCGATTACACTATTTATTAAAAGAGTATAATTTTAAAAATAATACGAATTCCCAAGAAAGAATTATCATTGCCATTATTATTATAAAATTAATTTTATCCAATTTATAAAATTTCTATTCTGTGAAGCATTTGAAATTTTTTCGTTCCCCGCCCTTGTAGCCACTCCCTTATTGTCAAATGAAGGAAGCATACGTCACTGATTCTAACCAATCAAGACCCCACACGAATGTGCCATGCCACGATTGCCACGTTGTTTGTATTCAATTGAGAATTGAGATTCACTCGCATCATCTGCCTCTTACTCACGATTTCTTATAGTAGTCTCTTCAGTACGGGTCCTGGGTAACGTGTTGAAAATAATATCATTATGTTAAGAATTTTTGGTTTTTTGTTACTTGTAACAACATTTGTTTATTCAGCTGAAGAAATTAAGACCGACGATGGAGTATTAGTATTAAATAAAGCTAATTTCAAAGAGGCCACAACCGACAACGAATTCATATTGGTAGAATTTTGTAAGTATTGTTTTTTGAAATTTTGTAAACACCTATAAAAATGTAATCTTTATTATTACCTATTACTCATTATATTTACCGCGTAACTTTTACTTACTATTAAAACATTTCTGTAATCGTTAGATGAGGAAAAAAATAGTACTGGGTAATTAATGTTGGACGGATATCTTGACTTGACAACGGGTCAAAAACCTTTACCGGCCACTGAATTTGTAGCTTCAGAATATTTTTAATAAACCTCATATAGGTATACTTGCTTTTAAACCTAAGCCAATAATTTTTATTTTTATATTAACGAGTAATAATTTGAACCATATTCTTTTTTGTTACCTAGTTCTAATCTGAGAATATGTATTTTGAAATTATCTTTCGGAAAAAACACAAAATAGTATAGTATTTAATATTTTTTAGACTTGTCGGCTAGTTCAACAAAACATATTGATATTAACTCAACGAGGATGCATTCTCCTATTTGCAATATGGTAGCTCTGCCATTTTCACAACCTTACTTTTTAGTTAAGAGAGTTTTTGTGTGAAACATGAACAAAGATGATTAATAATATTATTGGATTAATCAAAACCTTTGCATACATTCTCATATTTTGTTGCCGTAATTTGAATATAAAGTATCAGTAGTTGCAACTAAGCTTACTGTTATTATTTAAGCAGATATTCTCTGGTTTGAAAAACACCACCGATAGACAAAGTTTGACACGAGTGTCAAACCATGCCTATCGTAAATAGCAGCTCTCTAAATCTACCTGATTAAATTATAATTTTGCTTCCGCACCACCATTAATAATATTACCCATTTTTTTTGTATTACTTACGTCTGTTTAATGTAGCCAATACTGTAAACCTATTTATTTTAATGTGCCTACCTCAAGGTTAAAACAAGTATCAAGTTTATTGTCATTATTGACTTCATATCTTATCATATATGACTAGGAGCTGTTTCACTTTTATACTAAATTGACAATCATTAAAATAGTATAATCATTTGTATTTTCAGTAATTTAACAATTTAATTTCCTTAAGGAAATAATTAAGTATTTTATCTTCTCAGTGAAAGTAGTTTAAAAACTATTATTGCTCCTATCGATTTTGAAAATCGTGTCTTTTTGTACTATGTTTATGTGGGTACAGTTAATACTTTTGAATGTATTTTTATCTCATAATATTTAAGACGAATAAATTCTTTTTTTGTAATAAAAAATGTAGGTACCTATCAGTATTAATTTAAATAATTTAATCTTGTGTAGATTAGATAGATGATTCTTATGTTGTTATTTGAAATTTGTTGTATTGAATTTCTGTTTTATATTTTATTTGGATGTACCTAATCTAAAGAAGGTGTACATATATTAAAAAAAAAACAACTACATAATTGATTTTAATTAATAGGTTGAAAACCTCAAGTAGGTCGCTCAATTAGTTGAAATAACCTACACTGTAATTATTTATTATGTATTGAAAAAATCAAAATCACCTGAATCAAAGAGTGTGTATTTCTTAATATATTTTAATATAGAGGCAACTCTACGTGCTCAGCAACTGAACTATTGTTTTTCTTTGGTAGTTTATAATAGTTTGAAAGTTTTATATTTCATGGCAATTTTCTGTTTTGTTTTAGATGCTCCATGGTGTGGACATTGCAAAGCACTTGCACCTGAATATGCTAAAGCTGCTAAAGCTTTGGCAGAAAAGGAATCTCCTATTAAACTAGGAAAAGTAGACGCAACTGAAGAGCAAGAACTTGCTGAACAATATGGAGTAAGGGGTTATCCTACGTTGAAGTTCTTTAGGAATGGAAATCCTATTGACTACAGTGGTAAGAATTTTTTCCATTCATTTTCTGGTTAATTTTAACTCGTGTTCTTAAATTGAGAAACTTGCCGATGCCATCTTGATTGTAAATTAAGAAATTAGTTTTCTTTTTTGCCAATTATCTAAACAATGACACACAACAAAATAAATAATGAGTGATTATAACATAACAAAAATTTATAGGCAAAATAATTTTGTTTTTATTAATTTCTCAGCATTTTGTGTTTCTCAGAAGTTGTTGATTACTCCTTGAAATAAATTTTAAATTATCACTAATCACATTTCACTCAGGATTAGGGTTTGCAATCCCGAAATCTCGAAATCGGTAATCCTGGGATCCCGGTGATATTTAGATACTGCAAATCCCGGGATTTTCGGGATTGGTCTTAAATAAGATTTAGTGACCGTTGGATGAATTTATAGTGAAATTTTTCCTCACATGCTCGAGCCACGCCTAATAAGCTGCCGGAGTCAGCGACTATGAGGAAGATAAGATTGCCCTTTTCCCGACCTCAAACAGAAAAATCATTAGTAAAAATTTTGAACGGGGTGTTAGAAAACGCGATGCACCCAATTCGAACACGCCCTGAAACCAATTTGATATCAAATTTAAAAAAAAGAAATGACACTTTTCGGAAATGGAGGTAACAGGGGTACGTACCTTCAACTAACTGGCATATGATTATCTGATAACGATACCTCCAACTAGTGTAGAATCAGAAAGGGCCTTTTCCGTAGCTGGTACCAGTTCGAAAATTAGATACCGACTTGGAGATAATACTCTTAACCAGTTAATTTTTTTATCGGTTTCAGGATATTAATAAATAAATAAATAAATAAATAAACATAATATACAAAAGTAGGCTGGTAAGTAAGTCATAACTAAAGTTGTACAGTAATATTTATTGCCATGCCAACAGCTTGTACGGTAATATTACAGTACAGATCTGTCAACAACTGTCAACAGATGAAATAATAAATAATGAAACTATAGGGCTATTTATTATTACAAATAGACAGAAAATTCCAAACAATAATAATGAAATACTGAAATGTATCACTACTGCTCCTGCTTCTTATAATATCTATTAATAATGTCTTTATTTTCTGAAACCGATAAACTATTGAACAAATCACGGATGTTATGAATCACAACAGCCTTAGATGTCTTAAAATCCTCGCTCTACGAGCTCGGATTTCAAATCGACATCTGCGGCAGTTATGATACTCATAACATTCCTAGATATGTTAATGGCTATTACGTTTAGTCAAAACTGTCAGTAATAATATTTGTTCTTATATAAATGTCATCTAGGAGGTAGGATCTCGGGTAGGATGGAATAAAGTTTAATCATTTTTAGTCATATATTCATGTATTCATTGTGTATTTACTACCTACACTACTATTTTTTCGATTCCTAATCCCGATCCCGAAATCCCGGGTTCCCGGGATCGTGTAAATTTGATCCCAAAATCCCGGGATTGTAATATTACTCCGGGATTGCAAACCCTACTCAGGATACAAACATAAAGATAATCCGTTCTATTGTTAGAATGCAAATGGATATTATACGGAACTTGTGCATTTGAATAGTAGATGGCGCATCTTAAGAGCTCTTTCAGACGAGGATACTGCATGCGAGATACGCGTATCCGAGATACTGACAAATCATGCGTTCAAATGGAGCCTTTCACACGGCGCTGCACGACACATACAGTATCCCGATACCAAATTTCTGTATCTCGTCCATCCAGCCGCCGGCGACAAATTGTGTATCTCGCATACTGGTGAATAGTAAATTATCATGTATATCATAGGAACCTTTTCAGACACGCATACTTTTAAGACGCAGATCACGTCATCATAGACGTAGGGGTAGTATTAGGATATTTTGTTAATAGTGAATAAGGTATGAGCACGTTACTCCATAGTTCAATCATGGAGTGTATGGTTTTCGACAAAGAAAAATTTGTTTGGTGGACCTAGATCCTTGTTTATGGGAAACAGCCCATTCCGACTAGATATTTTGTAAACATAAAAAACCGCAGTTTTAGGTGGAACTTTGCAAACAAGAGTGCTATAATTTAGAGGAAATGATGGCAGTTCAGCAGAATGAGTTTTAGTTAGTTTACTTTCCAAAATTTTATACAGTTCTTTGAATGATTTAATGAATATCCGAAAATAATTAAAAAAACTTTTATGCGTCATCCAATAAATCTCGATAAAATAAATAATTATACGTTCCCCTGGCTTCCCGTAATTCCACTATAGCATGAACCCACATCGAGACCCACATGGTGGGTTTACCTTTTTCTTTTTATTTAAAATATTCGATAGCATAACGCACTCTTTAACATCCATAACTGTATTGCGCTGGAATTGTTTTCACTTTTTCACACCGACTGAGTAAAAGCCCAGTCGCCCGCAAAACTTTGACCACGATTTTGTATCCCGCATACTGTATTTCATATTCAGTATCCTCGTGTGAAAGAGCTCTAAAGTGTATTTTTCTGTGTACATTTATAGCTAAAGATTTATTGTCAGAGCTTTGGGCGTTTTTGCCATTATGTTTTAAATATGGTTTTTCAACAAATGATATCAATAGTCAGAAAAGATTACATTTTTGAGAGTTTCGGGTGCGCCATCTACTATTCGAATGCACAAGTTCCGTATAATGTTCACTTACATTCTAACAATAGAATGGATTATCTTATACTTATTTAATCTATGATACAAAGAAATTAATTTTTTTTTAAAATCGTGCTTTACAACATGAAATGCAACGTTTGTAGTAAATGTAACATTTAAAGTAATAGAAAACACATTGCTTTCAATTCTGTACAGACAATATTCTGGTCTATTTTAAATACAAATCTAAATAATGGTCTTGGTTTTACTATTTATAAAACCATATGTTTTATGGTTCTTGGAGTGAGTGTATGTTTATTCCTCTCAGTAATTGTGGGCTGAGCGATAATTATATCCTGTTTACCTAGATGAGGAATTTTCCATAGTTTATTTTGTATAAAATTCAAAATTAAATATGTACAGTATTAATTATTTTATCATATCTGTATAGAAACAGTAAATGAGTCATTGATAAAATGAAAGGCAAATGTAGAGTATGATCTTTAGGCTGAGTTTATCTCTATATTTTGAGGAACAAAATCAAACTGTAGTCAAAGTTGTTAAAGTAAAATTTGCTGATCCACCAGGAAAACTTTGGGCAAATATTGATGTAATTGTGATGAGTTTTGCATTACTACTACTGTAAAATGTTTTATTGCGAAAACATTATGAATTTAAAGACTCACTTAAAGACTTTAACAGCAAGTTGATAATATTTCTAATTCTATGTTAACTTGATGTATAAATTTAAAACTCGATAGCCAACACGTACTCCGACAATCATATACTACTTATCCATAAACACATTACAGGTCTTAGAGGTCTTTGACCTGACATTGTAATAATGAACAAAATTATTAATTTCTTAAATCATGCATTTAGTCGAACATCATAGCTATACTTGGGTACTTTTCAAATTTTTTTGATGCATTGTGTAGGTTAGTCCCATTTCACAACTTTCCACTCAATAAAAAGTTTTATCTACGTGTAAAAAATATCAAGTTTTTTTACATCTTTTCCAGTGATAGGAAACTGTGCAATACAAATTTTTGTTGCACACTTTTATTGCATGGTTTGAATACTCTGGTAATTTATGCATAATAATAATCTTTTCATTCGTTTCCTTAACCATCATCATAGATTTTCAGTCACGACCATAAACTAAATAATCAAAATGGTGACTTTAATTACAACTTGAATAATACTGGGTATAACCGTCAAAGTAATATTTACAAGAGGATGTAGGTTAGTTTTACAAATATTCATAAAAAATTGTCCATTTCTTACGATAATTGGCATGATCGAAGATAAAACGTAAGACACATGTAAAAGTCCCTTTATTGCACTTACGGCCTTTAAAAACACACGCTTTGCTCGTTTTTTACTCTGCCGTTTGTGCAATAAACAATGACTTTACTTTTACTTGTATCTTAAATATCTGTCTTTCCTCTTGTAATTTCTTATTTAAGTGTTGCCATTATTCCTCATTTCATAGTGCTGGTCTTGCAAGTTTCATTACACTCTAACAATTTTTTGGTGTATGTTATGGTTGTATAAAAAACCTTCTATTTAATAATATATTCTATTAACAGGTGGAAGACAAGGCGATGATATTGTAGCATGGCTTTTGAAAAAAACTGGACCAGCCGCAAAAGAATTAACAACTGTTGATGAGGTTAAAGAATTTACTGAGGCCAGTAATGTTGCTGTTGTTGGATTTTTCAAGGACCAATCTACGGATGCTGCTAAGGCTTTCTTGAGCGTTGCTGCTAGCATTGATGATATTCCATTTGGAATTACCTCAGATGAGAGTATATTCAGTGAATATGAAGCAAAATGCGGCTCTGTTATTTTATTCAAAAAGGTATATATCTGTTGTATTGTATCTGTGATTTGCCAAATATACCAATATTTATTTAATAATCAGATGGTATTTGTAAAGGCTGTTCGCTTCAAGATACTTTACACATTACTTTGTTTGTTAATACTTTATCTTTATTATATTTATAAGTTAAACGTATTGATCAGTCAATTAGAGCAAAGATCACGTGGCTTTATTTGTTTACCTGTACTTTATCTTTAACATAAACAGACTTTAATTTATTTTTAAAGTTAATGATAACTGACAAAAGGGTGCTTCTTAGTTGGTCATGCTATTTGCATGTCTTATAGATAGTCAGATATCTCAATATAACTAAAGCAGTATTAATTGAGTAGAAACCAAACATATCGGATTATTTTTATCAGTCATATCCAAATATGCCAAATGTGTTAACGCCAAGTCTGTTAACATCATTTTATTATCAATTCAAGTCTCATGTGTAAATCTCGGTTTGCTGATGTTCGCTACTGTGTGGTTTTTACTCTGTGCCTTTTACTATGTACCATATATACAGGATGATCGATATGAGGTGGATTTTTGACTTTTTTATTAAAATTATTGGAATCTACTAAAATGAAGAAAACCTTAAATAATGTAGGAAGGAGCACCCTAAAAACTCTACAACCCTAAAATTTTAACTATTATACATTGCTGAAAGTAGAATTAAATATTTTCTTAAATTGTGACCCATATATTATATGCAGGATATCTCAAAATAGTAACAAAATCGGTATCATTTCTGATTAAACCAGAATGCCGATAGGTGGTCCTATATGTTTTGTATAACATCAAAATATAATGCTGCTTATATCCATTATAATATACAGAGTGATAAAATTTTGGAAAAATGGTTCATGGTGTGTTTGAGATATGATTCCTTTATTTTATCGAATCCTGAATCTACCGGAAAAACTGTATAATAATTAATAACCTTTAAAGTTTTCCTTTACCTCAGTAATAAAGCCGGGAAATCTACTCATTAAGTTAAGTAGATCACCCTGTATATACTTTACTTACACACTAAAAAAGAAACAAGGTGATAACATAGATTTTAGTGGGAGAGATTTACAAATTATCCATGAGCAATACTACACTTTTGCGACTTGTTGAACGTAGTGCGCAAGTATTAATATTATTTTTATTTCTATCATAGAGGCAGTTATGACGCGTCTATTGATCAATGATATAAGCAAAATTAATTAACAAGCTGGCAAGTTGTCGACCACAGACCATCCTCTCTAGAAGTAGTCAAGGCAAACATACAGCATGGAAAGCAATTATAGGCCCCGACCCGCGCAAAGTACGGAATGATGAGATAGCTATACGGTCAACGCAGTGGGGAGCGCTCTCTGTCTGATTGTTCCAGCCTCTTCTCAGGCTGGGCCATACAATTGATTTTCATACTGTATATGCCTCCCATTAATTCCTATGTTAGCACCACCTTTTTTTTACTGTATGTTCTGAGACTTATCTTTTATCGTCAGATTATCATAATACATCTATTCCTCTGCACCTAAATTTTAAATCTTAAGAAGAAAAGGGGAAAACAGTTGATCCACCAGGATATAATATATTCTTATTATATTTTTAGAGTGTCTAAGTTCTCTTTCACGTTGATTGTTTTGAATTCTTGTTTCGACCACCTTTTCTTCTTAAGAAGAAACCTTATAAGCAGAGCGTCCGCATTGATTGTTTTGAATTTTTGAAAAGAAGACATCAAGAATTCAAAATAATTAACATGGAAGAGAACCTCGGAACTCTTCTACAAATCATGAGCTCCGCCAAAGCCTTTAAATCAAAACTTATTTAATAATTGTTTCTTTTTTTACAGTTCGATGAAGGAAAAGTTTTATACGAAGGAGAGGCCAATGAAAATGATATTAAAAAATTCGTGCAAACCAATGCACTACCATTACTTGTCGAATTTAACCACGATACCGCACAAAAAATTTTTGGAGGTGAAATTAAGAGCCATTTGCTTTTGTTCTTAAACAAAGGAGATGAATCATTTGAAAAAGTAGCAGAAGCGGCCCGTTCTGTTGCAAAACCATTTAGGGAACAAGTTTTGTTCGTTACTATTGATGCTAATGAAGAGGATCACCAGAGAATATTAGAATTCTTTGGAATGCAAAAGAAGGAAGTTCCAGCTGCTCGCTTAATAAAACTCGAGGAAGACATGGCCAAGTACAAACCTGAAACCGATGATTTGACTGCGGAAAGTCTTCAGAAATTTGTACAAGATTTCCTTGATGGAAAACTTAAACAGCATTTGCTTACTCAAGAGCTCCCTGAAGATTGGGATAAAAATGATGTTAAGGTATTAGTTGCCTCCAATTTCGAAAGTGTTGCATTGGATACAAACAAAGACGTTTTAGTTGAATTCTATGCTCCTTGGTGTGGACACTGCAAACAATTAGCTCCTATTTATGATAAAGTAGGAGAACACTTCAAAGAAAATCAAAATGTCGTCATTGCTAAAATGGATTCTACAGCAAATGAACTTGAGCACATAAAAGTTACTAGTTTTCCAACTATTAAATTATATGCCAAAGGTGAAAATAAGATAATTGAATATAATGGCCCAAGAACTTTTGATGGATTAACAAAATTCGTTGAATCTGGTGGTTCTGATGGGGCAGGTGAGGAACCTGTAGAAGAAGTAGCCGAAGATGATGATTCGACAAGAAAGGATGAATTATAAAAAGTTAAAACTAAGACATTTTCAAATTGTATATTCCACCTCTTAAACTGTATTTATATTAAAATATTATTTTTTACATTTTTTTTAAAGATTTATATTGTTATATTTCTACGGTTTAACCATATTTGAAAGAGCAAGTTCTAACTTGGTTCTTAATTTCCTTTTTTACTCACAGTTTAACAAGTAACACTTGTTTATTGCAGATATGGCTTTACCTAAGGAATATTACAAATTTCTCTGTTTATAGAGGTTTTGTGAGACTGGTTGTGTACTACATCTGCCAAAATATGACAAAAATAGCATTTATGTTTAAGGCAGGTTAAAGCATAATATGTATGGTTTTGTAATAATTTTAAAGTTAATATATTTTCAGTAAGTTAAACTTGGAAAATAAATGCGGCTACTACTGTATATATAAATTTTGGTTTTCTTTTATTTTCTACTGATTTCCTACTGTATTGATAAAGATAAAAATTATGTGTTTAAAAGAAGTGAAAGTTATAATAATTAAATAACTGATTGTTTTTGGTTTCTATTGCTTTCTTATGTCTAAAATTCACTATGTTTGTGGAGCAAACGTGCAAAACCCGATAAATCCACTTTTTGCATTTTTTGAGTTGAAGTATCAATTCTTACAAATTTTGGGTAGTTTTTTTGATATGCACGTCAGATACAAGCAAAAGCCGATAAATCGCCTCAAAAATGGTATCTAAAAGTGGCTAGTTCGGACAAATATCGATAAATCCAAATTTCAAGCAAAAACCGATACAAATTTAAATTGCAGATTTTTTTTGGTATAAAAATACTATGTACTTATACATGAGCTGTATAGATGCAAAACTCGCTGTTTGTCAATTTTCTAATTTTGGGAATTTACAGGAATCTGTTTTGGGTAATATTTTTTGGCTTATGACTTTGAGCTTTTGGTTATTAGATGGCAGTAAGTGTCTCAAATAGACCGGTATTAATTTTTTACATCATTATGCTCAAATTAAGCGGTAATTTTAATTTAAAAAACGCAAACAGTGAATTTTGCACCCATTTGTTTTAAACAGTGAGTTTTGCGCCCAATTATGGTAAAACAGAATAAGAAAATAAGATTAATATCACTATGCAGTATAACATTTATTTTAATGTAGGTATTTTTATAAAAGAGAAAAATTATGACTATAACAAATAAAATACCTATTAATAATAATATCAGAACAAAACATTGAATTAACTAGCAAATTAATTAAAGTTCCAGGTCCACATATTGCTGGTTACTACATTCTTCTTCCGGGTCAATCTCAGAGTTACTATCATAAGCTGTTTGATTACCGTTCTGTGGTGGTGGATATAAAAAATTTTTATATAGTGCAAGCTCTACATTCTCTTTCCAGTCAACACCGAAGTGTGATGTCAATAATTTTCCAATAGAGCTTTTGTCTCCTTTAAGATTTCGTCCAAAGGGAATAGCTTTGGGAGCCAAAAATGATATTTTTTTGGCCCTTTTACATACCCCTTTGAATACCCCTATATCGATAAATAACTGACAAACAGTAAACATTCACAAAATAAACTGAGGTTATAGGTTATAATGTTCCATAGATCACGTGAGTCAATGAAGTGATCGTGATTGGCTGGAAAGTAAACAGTGAGTTTTGATTCTAAATATCTAAAGCAAATAGTGAGTTCTGCATCCAACAGTGATTTTTAATGAACTTTTACAATATTAAACAGGGACATTTGTCACAAACTAATATCATCAACGGATTCCTTGTAAAATTCTGCATCGATTGATGTAACTATCGCAATTTTCGTAATTTTTGTAAACAGTGAGTTTTGCATCTATACAGCTCACATATCCAGTTAGGAGTCATTCTTTTTTACCAGCCGACTGAGTATTCGGGAGGGTAGAAAAACTTCTCAGAAAAGAGGCTATGATTTGATCTAGAGATAGTAAAAAAATTGTGATCGCTGTAAACCTGATATCCCCACGTGGGACACGTGTTTTCGAACTCGCTTGTTTGCCAGCCAGCTTTATATTTTAAAATGGGACATTTTAACCCCGCCACTGGCGCTAGTACCATAAATTTCACGTTCATTTCGTATATGTACTTTCAAATATTTTATATTTTACTCTGCATATCTCGCTTTCTTATTTCAAGTAGAGAAAAGCTAATTAGTTATAATAGGTATGAAAAATTGCCCAGACTGTTTTTTAACAGTCTTGGCAATTCAAAGCAAAGATCCCTGTATCGGTCCGTAGTGTTCACTTCAGTTTTTTTGTGGTTTTACCCAAGGTTTTCCTGGAAGCCGCCTGAAAGGTAGAACACGTGTTGCGACTGTTGCGTGTGCTCTCGTTTATTTGGAGTCTGATGGAAAACATTTCCCTGTAGTATTAATTTAATTTTCTTAAAAAAAAAAATTAATTACATTGCCAGGTATAAATGTGAAGTAAGCTATAAGAAATAATTACCTTGGGATATAAAAACGAATTGATTTTGTCAAATGGTTTTCTAATTTATAATATAAGTTATAAGAATTTTCAGTAAATTAGCAAAAAAAAATTATATGTTAGAATTCCAACAAACAAATTGCATATTATTTTATTAGATCAAGGCAATTTAAACTTTATTAATAATGCACCGAACAAGATTTTGGTTGATAGTACAGGATCCAAGCAGAAATTTTGATAAAACGTAATCGAAAATTTTAGATAAATGGATGTTTTTTAGGTTAGCTGTGACGTCACGTGCACTATCTACCTATTTCTTGATAATTCTGAACGCTATCTGAAAACATTTGTTAGTAATGAACAACAGAAGAAGATGTTTAGAAAAACAACAAATAAATGTCAAATGAAAAATGAAATGAACCTAACCGTGACCTAACCTAACCAAAGAAATAATGAATGAGTTTAATGCCGGTAGTTTTAGCCCATAACGTCGATATAATTTTGTTTTCAACTGTATTAATTATGTGGCGTAGCATTTTTTCTTATGTTTGGAAATCTGGTAATGAACCCGAAAATGAATTGTCCTTGGAAGCAGCTTCTAATATTTTGAGAGAACAAACTACGGAAGCGCATAGTACAATTAATACGTTTAAAGAGACAGACGTTCCTGTTAACAAGTTTTCTATGAAAACAGGAGTAATAACAAAAAATATTGGGGATAAATATGTTATTGATGATTTATACACTTTTACGACAGATGTTACTAATTTATCTGTTGGATCAAGAGTTTCGTACAACTCCTTTAACTGTAATACTGCAGAAAAAATTATAAACGTTAAATTGATTGAAAATGAATGGGATTTAGCAGAAATAAACCACACACTATGGAATACGAGAATTATTATTTGCAAAGTGGAAAAACGAATAAATCGAAATTTGGTGTTAAGCCCAGGAGATATTATTGTAGATTTAAATAATGTTTGTATAGAATTTTTACCAATAGTTGGAGATTGGTTAGAATTAGACATTAAGTGTTCCATAAATGAGAACGCAATTGATTTAAGTGGTCAGTTAATTGAAATAAATAAAATATCACCTGTTCGTCCTCATATTAAAGCAGGGACTGTAACTAATTGGAATTCAAGTGTTGATGAGGGCATCGTTAATAAGTGTATATTTTTTAATCAGCAAAGTTTGTCATGTGGATTTATACCGGTTGTTGGAGATAAAGTTATTGTAGAGATAATTGAAAGTGATCAGAATAGATGTTCTTGGAGAGCAATAAAAGTTATCCCAGAGTGTATTGCGAAAAAATTAGACAATATTAATAAAGCAGAAATAATTGTACCAAACTTTCTAGAAGAATATCCAGGTTTACAAATTGACAATATAAATCTTTCTTTTAATAAACTTAATGAAAATCGGTCTTTTCATATTACAGTGTCAAATACGTCTGAAAATGATTTTGTTCTAGTGAACGCTGATTTTTTCAAAAGTAATAATCAGTGTAAACTTTCCAATAAAATTGAATCGAACACGGTCATATTGAGAGGTACATCATTCCAATTTTCTTGTGAATGTACTACAAAAAATATTGGAATTAGTAATGAATTGTTTTTGTTGTATTTTGAAAACTTTAATATAGGTAGGTGGATAAGCATTAGTGTTTTGGTTAATATTAGTGAACCTACGAAATATTTTGATCACAGACCTAGATTGCCCCACCACGAAAAATCTGGAAATGAATTAGTAAGAGGACGAAGAACCAGTGCACCACCTCGTTTTATAGCTACACAATTGCCAGCATATACAGTTCCTCAAAAATTATTTGACACTGTTTCAAAATATGACTTTAAAGAGATGATGACTTTAATAGAAGAATTAAAATATATAAAACCATCGTTATTTTCAAATTTAACAAATACTAATTATGAAGATAAGTTTCACTCTTTATTGCATTTAGATGAAATTGCAAATTTAATAATGATAAGAAATTATGATCAGGAAAAGGCGTGTTTTATTTCTAATGAGGATTTTTTCATGCTAGAGATAGAGAATTTATCAGAGCGAAGACCTTCTATAGTATTAGGAGACAAGGTTATTGCAACTGATCCATTAAATAGGAGTAAATTGGATTTTGAGGGGCATGTACATAAAGTTGGTGCAAAACATATTTACATAAAATTTTCACAATTATTTCATGATAAATATAATGGAGAGGATTATTCAATTAGAATAATTCCAAGTCGATCGTCCTATAGAAGATTGCATCATGCTGTTTATTTAGCAGTTCGAAATTTAGGCCAACCTATTTTATTTCCAACGAGGGTATATGAACAGGATCCTCAAGTGAATTTTGATTTAGATGAAAACGATAGTTCTTTTACATCTAATGATACTAATTCGTCTCGAAAAAAAAGGATGAATCCACGTGAGGTGCTAAGTAAGCTGAATGAATTAAACAATAGTAATGTTAATACTAGTAACATTACAAATAATAATATGCTTCCCTTGGAAGTGAAAAATGAATCTAAGTTAAAACTGCAATGGTACAATACGAAATTAAATTCAAAACAAAAAGATGCAGTGAGTAATATATTAACGGGTACTGCAAGACCATTACCATATATCATTTTTGGACCTCCAGGAACAGGGAAAACTATAACCATAATTGAATTAGTTTTACAAATTATAAGACTTGTCCCACAATCAAGGTTGTTAATTACTGCCCCTTCAAATAGTGCTTCAGATTTAATTGCACTGAGACTTATAGAATCAGGAGTTTTAAAACCTGGTGATATGGTCCGCCTAGTATCGCATAATTATGCCATAAGTGATTTAATACCTGTTAATCTAGTTCCGTATTGTGCAACTGGTAGTTTGGCGAGAGATGGTACAACAAATAATGATACTTGCAACTCTGAAATTCAATACGGTAAATTGCATAAATAACGTAAAGCCGTCTTACATTACACAATTGGTTGAATTCTAAATTGTTCATATATAATTATTATAACAAAGAATCAAACTTTTTTCGACTGATACATTTTGACGAAACTGCGTGTCCTGTTTTTTATAACTACTTCGATATACGACAATAATTCTTTAAAAACTGTCTGTTTCGTCCGTAATACGAAGATAATTTTTATATAAATCCAGGTCTCGATCCAGGTCTTCAATTTCTACTTCCCTCCGAAGCATATTTAGCGTTTCCAGTCCTTCATCTTGTCTTTGTAATTGTTTTTCTTGCCATATTTTCCTTACCTTCTTTTTTTTTCTGTAATTTAGTCGTCTTTGCAACATCTTTTTAAATAGATGAGTCTATAACAGTATTTTCTGCAACACTTTAGGTATATCCATTTTTATATTTCGATAACCTCAAATCCAAATTATGACGTCTCTACTCTGCCAAAAAGATTAATGGGTCATTCTTAAAATATACCACACTTTGTATGTATTTAACTTCAAAGTGGTTTAAATCCAATAATTTATAATTAAATTAAATTTAGAAAATAAGTATTAATTAGAGCATTTAATTCTGAGTTAAGATCTAATATTTTAATATTTATACATTATCTCCACATTTGTGCAAAAAAAATTTTGAAGTAGAGATATCCGAAAAATGCTATGTAACCAAGGAAGAAATTCAATCTTTATATTATGCTATAAATGATTAACTTTAATCAGATTTATGTGGGCAACCAATTATAATGTGTAGCTGGACATGTACTTTCACCTCAATCAAGCAAAATTTGTGAAGAAATTTATTTTCGTTTTGTTTTCTAAAGATTTTTATACGTAACCACTTTTTGTCCACTTAGTTACTTCCACTATGTTACCTATCAAAATAATTTAACACGTTAGCTGCCACGTGATTCGCCGTTGACCCACGTCATTGCATGATTACCACGCCATTCTCAACGGATTTAAAAAAATAAAAAACGCGAAAAAAAAATTGTAACTCACATTAAGCCAACAGTGCTAAGACAGTTACATTACCGTAGCGCCATTGGAAGTTATGTTCCATTAGAAATACATAGAAACGTGGGTCAACAGCGACCCACGTGGCCTGGAAATCATCTATTGTATTAGGTCATCGGCGGACCACGCGGCCTGCCAGTAATCAATATGATTATATATGGGTGGCAGCTAACGTGTTAAAAAATATCCGATAGGTGACGCAACCGGCATAGGATATAATTGGAACTTTTATGTTTTCGGTGCCATGTGTATTTCTTGGGCTAGTTTTGTTTAACGGACGCGAGAAGGTAAACCCTTGTCTTAGTGCGAATTTGTAAAAATTCTTTGTCTCCTGTGTTATCAATAAATTTAAAGTTGTATTGATTTATCTAATATAAATTATGCTTTGAATGTGAATTAGATATACGAAAGTAACACGTGCAACTAAATTTGCTTAGTTCGTCATTTTAACAGTTAGCATACATTTTGGGGTTATTTTATCCACTACGTTACTGCTCCACTGCGTTACTCTGAAAAAGTAAATTTATGTAAAGAGCAGATACAACATGCACGAAGCTCAGCGCGTGAGTAACTTATGGCTCATTTATTTTTGGTCGGTCACGCTTTCTTCTAACACTCCGTGAAAATTTGTGTAGCACCCTTACAAACCTCAGATCAGCTTGTACAACTTTTATTTGAAACTTTTTTTTCTAAATTCAAAAATAAGGGAGTTAAGGGGGGGTGGCATTTATAACCAGTCACCCTGTACATGTTTCAATCAATGTATTTCGATTGTCCTCTGTGTTACTTCTGGTCCCCTATGTTACCGTTACCATACTATTTCCTCCAATTTCAAATATAAACTATGAAAATTTTTAAATCTTATGAACTATAAGTATAGTGCAATTTAAAACTTTAAACAGTCTAATACTCACAGCTGATACGTAAAGCATTCATATTAGTTTTTTATTAACCTTTGTGAATTAACAATTGACAAAAAGTAACGAGGTGGACTTTAAGCTCGAATAAAATCTAATGTAAAGCAAAATTTCAAAATTATATTCTATTCATGCTTAAAGCCCTAGTCATCAGTAATTTATCCGATATAATTTTCTTTGAATTTTAATTAACATTGAGAATATACATATTTAAAGTTCGGTAACGTAGTGGATAAAAATCATTGCACTGTTTCGTACTTTTTGCCGGAAAAAATGTAAAAAAGACAAAAAGTGCACTGCTGTTGGTCAATATGGCATTACAAAAGTATTACACTCGATTCCATGACTGTAATTTAAAAATTGAAACTATTTTTTTATTTTTAATGCTAGCACTCAAAAGTGTGGTCTATTTTAAGAATGACCCTAATATTGAATTGAAACTGCGCAGAATCCGATGCCATTTATTGTACCTACAAGAAATTGTGGGAATATCGAACAGGAGTTTTTGGGACTCATCAAGTAGATTGCTCAAGAAATTGTACAATTTGTTGTTCAATAAATTGTGTAATGTAAAACGGTTTATAGTGATATGAATTATGTATATAAAATATTAACAAAATATTCTAAATCTTGTAATAAGTATGATACTAACCACTAACTCAAAATATGTACAGGGGTATTCACGAGAGATTTTACCCCCCTTAACTTTCTTATTTTTTATCCTAGTAAAAAATGGTTAAGACAAAAGTTTCAGGAAATTTTTTTATCATCTCAATGCACCTATCGCAGAAACAAATGAAAATCGTATTTAGGAGATACTGACCAAACTTATGATTTTTTAATGGAACACCTTGTATATTTTTAGATTTTTGAAATCAACGTTTCGTCCTGATACATATATATATGTTATATATTTGCTGCAGCCGTTTGCGCAATATGCCTAATTCAATTAAATGTTTCGAATTTTGCACAAAATCAGTATTGCCATGGAAAATGTTTTGTTATTCTTCAAGAGAATCGCATTTCGGAGATACAGACCAAACTTACTTGATCTGCTTGCTATTATTTATAATAAAATACAATCGATTTGGAAAATATAAATTTATTATTAACAAAAAAATTTTAAAGGTGTTCTATATTCTCCACAATATCATTTTTTTCACTAATGGGGCCCGTGTAATAAAGTATTTTGACTTAAGCACAAACAGTAAATACGCTACTTAATAAATGTCAAATTGTCAATTTGTTGCTGCAGAATAACAAAACATTTTTCATGGCAATACTGATTTTGTGCAAAATTCAAAAAATTTAATTGAATTAGGCATATTGTGCAAACGGCTGGAGCAAATATATAACATATATATCTTTGTAATCAGGACGAAACGTTGATTTCAAAAATCTAAAAATATACAAGGTGTTCCATAAAAAAATCATAAGTATGGTCAGTATCTCCGAAATACGATTTTCATTTGTTTCTGCGATAAGTGCATTGAGATGATAAGAAAATTTCCTGAAACTATTGTCTTAACCATTTTTTACTAGGATAAAAAATAAGAAAGTTAAGGGGGGTAAAATCTCTCGTGAATACCCCTGTACAGTTGCTGGTGAATGCAAGTCCCCACAATATTTAGAGATGACTTTGATTATATTTACACATGGCGACTAGGTACATTAAATAAAGTAAGATTAAATAATTCGTAGAGCTAAATAGTAAGAAATCATGATGGACTATTTGGAGTATTTGAAAATAACTAATGAAGAAAAGTTACAGGAATGTGGGAACTTTTATTCACCCCTATGTCTAGTAGAGAATCCTGGTTTTCTGGAGCCTCATCTCCAGAGTGGACACAATTTGATGAAGCGAGGGAGGTGAATTTATAATTTATTCTCCCTCTTTTCTACCAATCTGATGTTGACGTAATATGGCAGCGAGCAATAGAAAGAACTTCCGCAGCATCAGTCAGAGACTGTCAGTGTGACAGTAAAATTGTCACATTGGTACAGATAACAGTTTAAAATACTGTGGAGGTAATATCATTGTCCGTTCGTGTGTGACAACTTTAACCACTATAAACCAATGCTGTGGAAGCGCCATCTATTGCTCGCTGCCAGCAAGCAATATTATGATGTTGGTCTAGATATTTTATACTTGTAGATGAATCAAAGCGAACAGGGTCATCTGAAGGCTAAAAAAATTATACTCTTCTAGGTTTGCTGCTTTCCTGGGACTAAGTAGTTTCATACGTTTGCCAACAATAAATAGTAATTTTTAGTAGAGATGCAACGAATAGTGATTTTGCCGAATAGCCGAATACCGAATATTCGGCTCACCTAATGTGGCGAATATCAGATATTCGGCAAAACTGCAAAGTAGTGGGGTGAGAATCCTTATCTTTGGTGGGCAGCTCATCGAACTCAATACCCATATTTAATTCAATTTTTGGCAAATTACCTCTCTGCTCCTGCGAGCAGTGTTTACAGCGAAAGGCTTTTTTTCGGAAGCTGGAAATGTCTATGACGGCAAGAGAAACAAACTGTTGCCCTCAAATGCAGAAAAAGTAGTATTTCTACACCACAATTTGCCGTTGATAAATTTTGAATATATGTGAAATAAGCAATATATATTTGTGTTTGTTATCATTTTTCAGTGACTAGTTAGTTATGTTAATTTTATATTTTAATTTTTAATATCGTTAACATAATAATTATAATTAACATAAAGTACTAAATAAACAAATTATTTTATTATTATAACATAACTGCATATGTATAGTTTTATTCTACGAAAATTTGTCTTTAACGGACGTTTTTTTAAGTTTTCATGTTAAAATATAAAAAATTTAAAATAAACGTAATTATTCGGTATTTGGCCGAATAGTGGCTAACTATTCGGTATTCGGCCGAATAGTTAAAATCATGCCGAATATGCCGAATACCGAATAGTTGCCGAATATTCGTTGCATCTCTAATTTTTAGATATTGATTGACCCTTTGTCGTCATTGTATCTCTACACAGTGGTGAATTTTTCGATGTCCACCATTGGTATCTCGGAAACTATAAGAGATAGAGGATCGGTTAAATTAGACAAAATATTTTATGCTCTACAATTTCCTGCCAAGAAATACTGGATATCTTGATTCGTTTGCGGTTTATCCTGAAAAAATTGAAAATCGTGATTTCAAAAAAATAATAATATCTTCTATACCATTCATGCGAATGTAATGAAATTTGGCAAGGTTATATTTTTGACCACTACCAATTGAATGGCGTTGATAGAAATTTTCTAAACCTTCTAGATTTTGAGCTCGATTTTGAGCAACGATAGTCAACTTTTTTTTTTCTTATGGCCGCCATATTGAATTTTTACACCATTAGTTAGAGAAAATATTTCTCTTTTCACCTACAGGGTGACCCATTAAGAATGGAAACACTCGCGTACCAAACTTGTTTGTGGACCGAATTGAACGGGATTTTTTTTAAAAGATAGATCTTGTAAAGCTCTATCTTGGTGCAAAATTTTAAGACGAAATTTTGATGTTCAAGGCCTACTATGAATTTTTTTTTAAGTGAAAAATAGCAAAATTTTGTTAGCGATTTTTTTATAAAAAATCTGACTACACCACTGGATTTAGGAGCCCCTCAAATGCATCTGTCCCAATTTTTGCAAAAAAATTGTCATCCCTAAAAAAGTTATAACAATATCAGCATTATCAGCGTTTGCCGTTGTCGGTAAACTTATTCCTTCATAAAAACCGGAGAGAACCCAAACAGAAACAAAAAAAATGTAAAAAAACGTTATGAAAAATGTATAGCATTAAACGGAGGATTAGTGGAAGCTACAAAAATTTAAATTTAATGGTTAATATGAATTAATTTGACTCCTTTTTCTTTTTTTAAATTGTAATGTTTTAATCGTTATTTTTTATCAGTTGTTGTGTACATTAGAGTGAGTAATTATTGTTGGTTGTTTTGTGTATACTGGTTTACACAATGGTTCTTGTTAATAATTACACCAGTGTTTGGGTTCTATCCGGTTTTTATGAAGGAATAAGTTTACCGACAACGGCAAACACTGATAATGCTGATATTGTTATAACTTTTTTAGGGATGAAAATTTTTTTGCAAAAATTGGGACAGATGCATTTGAGGGGCTCCTAAATCCAGTGGTGTAGTCAGATTTTTTATAAAAAAATCGCTAACAAAATTTTGCTATTTTTCACTTAAAAAAAAATTCATAGTAGGCCTTGAACATCAAAATTTCGTCTTCAAATTTTGCACTAAGATAGAGCTTTACAAGATCTATCTTTTAAAAAAAATCCCGTTCAATTCGGTCCACAAACAAGTTTGGTACGCGAGTGTTTCCATTCTTAATGGGTCACCCTGTATGTCACCAAAATAGACTGATTTTTTAAAAACATGTTGATATTCGAATTAATGTAAAAATAATTTATAAAATCCAGTATGCTTTGGAAAAATAATTACAAGCAACATTGTAATCCAGACGCTATTATTAAATTGTACACTCGTAAAAAAATTACACAAAAATCAGGTTATTTAAACTCCTATTAAATATTACAAACAATTTATAAAATAAAAATAGCATTGTTTGTTTTCTTGACTCTTTAATAAATTAATTGTTTGTAATATTTAATAGGAGTTTAAATAACCTGGCATTTTTCTGTAATTTTTTACGAGTGTACAGTTTAATAATAGCCGAGATAATAGCGTTTGGATTGCAATGTTGCTTGCAATTATTTTTCCAAAGCATATTGGATTTTATAAATTATTTTTACATTAATTCGAATATCAACATGTTTTCAAAAAATCGGTTCATTTTGGTGACATAGGTGAAAAGAGAATTATTTTCTCTAACTAATGGTGTAAAAATCCAATATGGCGGCCATAAGAAAAAAAAAAGTTTACTATCGTTGCTCAAAATCTAGAAGGCTTAGAAAATTTCTATCAACGCCATTCAATTGGTAGTGGTCAAAAATATAACCTTGCCAAATTTCATTAAATTCGCATGAATTTTATAGAAGATATTATTTTTTTGAAATCACGATTTTCAATTTTTTCAGGATAAACCGCAAACGAATCAAGATATCCAGCATTTCTTGGCAGGAAATTGTAGAGCATAAAATAGCGCAACTTTTGTCTAGTTTAACCGATCCTCTATCTCTTATATAGTTTCCGAGATACCAATGGTGGGCATCGAAAAATTCACCACCGTGTATATTCAGATAAATTTTATGTGCAGAAAAATGTATGAATTCACAATCAATAAAAAGGTTAATATTATTAACATAGCTTAAATACCACCTTGTTAGATTTTTCATTTAATAATGAGTCTTCAATGTCAACTTGTAGGGTTTTGATATTTTCCTCTCAAACTCAATTTCATCCAAATAATTAATTTACTTCTAGATTGTACTCGAGCGATGCTAGGAAGACATCGGATTACTGTTTCTACTTGTTCATCAGCAGGTCTGTTATATGCTATGGGGTTTCCTAAACAACATTTTTCTCATATAATCGTTGATGAAGCGGCACAAGCGAGTGAACCAGATGTATTAATACCTTTAGCATTTTTGGATAAATCATCCGGACAAGTAGTTTTAGCAGGTTAGTAGCTCATTTATGAAAATGTATTTATTACCTAATCGTGTCTAATTTTATGCTACAAGGTGATCCCATGCAGCTAGGACCAGTAGTTATTTGTAAAATTGCTGCTGAATGTGGATTAAATGAATCTTTATTAGAACGTCTAATAAACAGGTTTCCCTACTTAAGAGACCCTGATGGATTTCCCAATAATAGTGGATATGATCCCAGGCTGGTTACGAAGTTGTTATATAACTATCGTTCACTTCCTGTTATTTTAAAACTCACAAGTTCTCTGTTTTATAGTGATGAACTGATACCAACAGTAAGTTAAGTATTTTCATTGAGTATAAAATAATAAAGAGGCGCAACTGTCAAGGTTTCGAGATTTTAGAATTGTAATTTTTTGCCAATAACTTCATGAGTGTCATCAATTTTTAGTGCTACGGGAAGGTATTTGTAATGTGGCTGTGTAGCCCTTAAAATTGAAGAAAATCATGACGCTATTAATAAAAAAATACAACACTAAAATCTCGAAACCTTGACAGTTGCATCTCTTTATCATTTTTTACGCAATGGTATTTTGATGCTACATATACAGTAAATTCACTTTTAAACCAAAGCAGTTTGTGAGTGAATAGGAGATAGTAGTAAAGCGAGAGCACTACACATGCGTGACTGCATGTCGATCTCAGAATGTTAGCGCTCTCGCTTTATTGTCTCCAATTCACTCACAAAGTGCTTTGATTGAAAAGTGAATTTACTGTATACTATTCACTAAATATTTAACCTTAGATTGATGATGACACTAGCAAGGAGGCAATTTTTGTCAATAAACTTAAGGATGTTTTACCAAGAACCAGTTCAAATAAAACACCTCATATAGTTTTTCATGGAGTAAACGGAGTCAACTATCAGAATACTGATTCACCATCGTGGTTTAACCCTCATGAAGCAGCACAAGTATTTTATTATATTAACGAATTTTATCGTATGGGAGTTACTGTGGATCAAATAGGAATTATTACTCCCTACATAAAACAGGTGAGATAATAAATTTTACTGTGAGCTAGTTCATCTGAAAAATTTAAATATTTTAAAATTTTATTAGGTTAAAGAAATACGTACACTTTTAACCGAGGCCGAATTTGACATTCCAAAAATTGGCACTGTAGAGGAGTTTCAAGGTCAAGAATTTGATGTGATTGTCCTTTCAACTGTAAGGTCCTGTGAGGAATTAATTTCATCTGATATTGTACACAGTTTAGGGTTTGTAACTAGCCCTAGAAGATTAAATGTTGCTCTATCTAGACCAAAGGCATTGTTAATTATAGTAGGTAATCCTGCTTTACTTTGTTTCGACACATATTGGCGTTCAGTTATAAAATATTGTTTTGAGAATGGAAGTTATACAGGATGTGATTTTCCAATTTGATAGATATTAGTTTTTTATATTATGTTATCAGTATAATAAATTTTAAAATGAATGATTATATCATGAGAACTTGCTTAGTATTAGTTTGACTAAAAAGTATTTATTTGCCAAATCTATAATAATTTGATTAATTTGTTACTATGCAATGAGTTTGAGATATGATAACAAGTAATGATTACTTATTACTTTAATAAAAAAATATATTTTGTTTGATGTTGTATTATATTCTATACTTAACTGTTGAATCAAAAACATTTAAGTAATAGTATTCGTGAATCTTTATAATAATTTCTAAATAAAATAAAGTGATTTTATTCTTCCAATTTTTGGATTTCAATCATCAGCAGAGATTAATGGTTATAATTAATTATTATTATATGATACATTTGGTTGGAACATGTAGGTATAATTTTTTTGATTTGAGTCCTCTCTTGGCGTCTCGGCCCATATATTTTCACTTATCTCAATGGTTATTGTCTTTTTCTTTGTGATATGAAAGTTTTCACATAGCATGATATATTTCCACGTCGATAGCTCTTCAGAAGTTAATCATTGATATCACCTCTAGGTCCTCTAGTCAGTGCTGGTTTTAGATATAAATTGCCCCTAGGCGCAATCTGTTAATAATTTATAATTTCTTTGATCAGTATATGGGTAAACCACTAAGATGAGATGAAAGCAAAAGGCGCCCCCCCCCCCCCGCTGAGTGGCGCCCCTAGGCCCGGGCCTATGAGGCCTAGTCACAAAACTGGCCCTGCCTCTAGTGAGAATCTGTTCCACTTGGAAAAATACAGCAACTTCTACCTTTCCCTGAAGCCTTATAATAGTTAAACAACACTACCAGGTATCAACATTATTGTATTTATGACCGCATCGTGTCTTTCAACCCTTATTTGTCTCAGGCCCTAAAGGTCAGGCAAATAGGTTTTTCTTCCATTATTTTCGAAACAGGCATTCCCTTGCAAAAGAGAGAAAAATGAATAAATTCTAGAATTGATATTATATTTCTGTGTGACGTTATGCATATAGTATAATAATTGTAATACCTTCCATATAATACTTGTAAATTTTTTAATAAACCCATATTAGTACTAATTCATTAGTTAATTAGGATAACATAATCATATTAATAATGAGTTTATTTAAAAAATATACATTAAAAATATAAATTTTCCAATATGTCGGAAACTGGGTCAATACCAGTTTAACAGTTTATTTTAAAATTAATTAGTATAACTAATTAATTTATTTTTGTTTTGATTGAACCATATGATTTGCGGGTTCCTTTTTGTTTTATCTTTTTTTAAACCCTTTATCATGTAAACGCGGTACAGCGCACATTTCTTGACACCACAAGAACGATAAAAAAGAACAGAATTTACTCGGAAAATATCGTGACGACCGAAAGGTCCTATTTTATTTAAAAATTAAGCTAATTGTTTTTAATTAATTTGTGTGTGAGTGTTTGGACAAGAATTATACCTACCAACAGAAAATCCATAGCAGGGCAAACGAGAGCGCTCTCCGACGAGGCCTAGGAACTGGGAAAGGTGAGTGTCTCTGTTAATGTGCGTTTTCTTACCTGTTATCAGTTATAATAATTCAAATATTGACTATCGAAGTAAATTGGAAATGTATCAATCATACGGTCCTTCAAAAAAGTGTGTTACAATAACACTATATAAACATGAAGCTTGGTGAAAAAATAGTAAAGAGATTAATATGAATAAGAGTAAATATTAAAATAACCAATAATTTTATTTATATTTGAGTTTCATAAAAAGTTTTTATTTTAATCTTAGTTTGTGATGAAGTGCAGCAAGTAAAACAATCTAGTCCTGACTTTTCAGCATCTTGAAGCGTCTGTGGTAGATGTTGATTTAAAGTTTCTGGTAATAACAAAGAAGTAGTTCCTCCTATTATTAACATGGAACCCATAATTATTAGCGGTAAAATTAACATGTCGGAGCCCTAAAAAATATATCTTTTTTAAACAACTACCCATACTTTTGATAACGGATTTTTTTTTAATACAAATTAACATGTCGGAGCCCTAAAAAATATATCTTTTTTAAACAACTACCCATACTTTTGATAACGGATTTTTTTTTAATACAAATTTTTAATTTACATGCAAATAACAAATATGAACCTCAAATAATTTGTTCAATGTATAATATCGTAAGGAAATATAAAACGTATCTACTTTTGCTATACAGGGTGGTCCAGGTTAAACGTCATTCATTTTGATAGGTGATAGAACAACTAGAAAAAAGTAGACTTTCATAAGAAAACTTTGTTCAAAAATGTTTCCTAACAAAGATACAGGGTGTCAAAGTTGTAAAAAAAATCTGGCTTTCTCATCATAACTTCCAAACCACTCGATCGATTTTCATCAAATTTCTCACACAGACTAATGTAGTACATCTCTAAGTAATGATTAAAATCATTTAAAGAAATTCTCCAGTGACGTAGATACCGGTGGTCGGCACCCCCTTCTCCCCTCCCAATCTTCGGCGCCACTGGATATTTTACAAATAAGACTCAATTTTTGAATTCCCTGTTTAGTTTAGAAAAAAAAATTACCCTTGCAAATTTTTGATTTATGGCTTCGTTTTTGAGATACTTATTTTAATTTAAAGTGTTGCAAGCAGGCCAAAACTTCGGACTGAAACTACCAAGAAAATATGATAGGAGAGGCCAAAATTTTTTTAAACATTTTATTGCTTACGAGATATAATATACATCAAAGTTCCCAAAAAAAAGCAAATTAAATAATTAGGTACACTAATAAGTTCTCAAAATGGAATCCACTTTGACACCCTGTATCTTTGTTAGGAAACATTTTTGAACAAAGTTTTCTTATGAAAGTCTACTTTTTTCTAGTTGTTCTATCACCTATCAAAATTAATGACGTTTAACCTGGACCACCCTGTATACAGCACCCAAAATTTACCATGATTTTGAATTTGATTTTTTTCTAAACCGTTTGTCTGATTTTAATATGTTTTTTTTTTGTTTCATTAACTCTTCTGAAATGGAGAGCCGTGCCGATTTTCAGTAAAAATTATTTATTCTTTAAATATAGGGCGTATCAATAAAACTATGTTCTTTCTCAAACATTCAAAACTTTTGTGGGAATCGCCAGCATCAAAATTAAACTCGAATTCAGAGCCAACTGTAGCTTCATCTTTTCTTAACATTTACGTTTTTGGTACACTTTTTTAGTTTTGCTATTAAAGGAGGTATAAGTACCTAGTGGGGGAAAAAATAAAAAATTTCTGTTTCTTGGATGTCATTTTTTTGTTACTTAACCGATTCGAATAAATTTGGAGTCATTAGATAGGCAATTTAGTAGGCTACAAAACCTATAGTTCAAAATGGTAGATATAAAAAAATCACAATGATGCGACACCTTTAAAAATTTCTTTTTCTATTCTCGTTCTTTATTAAGATCTGATTGAGCTTAATCGGTCGGTCCATTGGATATAAAGATATCAGCAACTTCCACAGCTACCCTCGATAATTTTAAATATATGCTTTTAAATAGTGTTTACTATATTAGCATTTTTTAATTGGTCATATCTTCGTATATTCCAGTCAGTATGTCCGAAATATTTATGTTGAGGTAGGAAGTCGTGTGACCTCGGCGATATTTTCAGGACTTGTGGGTTGTGGGGAAGCTGTTGGTAAGTGTATTGGTGAGTTGTCGTAAAGATCGGCTCGTGGGGTTCGCCGCCATAAGATGACGCGCCGGCGGTTTTATTCGAATATATCGACAACCGTTCAAGCTAAAACGAAATGGGCTCTTCCGCGAAATTTTGCAAATTTTAAAATAGCTCTGAAGTATTTTTTCTTTTTGCTAGTATTTTTCATTTAAGGCCAAAAAAATATTTCAAAACGTAGTAACATTGTTTATAAAGTAATATAGTTATTCAACCTAACTTGTAAGTATGTGCTGCCATGCTGCCAACTTGTGAGTAACTTACGTACTAGTCAGTTTCAATGACTTTTGTTTTTATGAATTAAATAAAATATCAATAGTAAACATTCCATGCATTGCGCAGCCGGATGTGACGTCGATCTCGAGAAAAATATGCATTGCCCTAATGGGCATTTACGATAATTGGAGCGCTACATACCGCAATGTATCAGAGCGTTCGATAATAAGAACATATCTACCGAACCGCGTTCGGTAAATGTATCGAATGTATTCACTACATCTACCCGATCCAAAATTTATGGATCGACTACATCGGTTGGTAAATGCGGTACAACCTTAAAATATGATTAAAAAAACTTAATTTTTGACATTTTGTGAGTATTTGAGAAAAATGAAACCCATCACTGACGAAAATAATGAAGTAATTTTAGATGAGGACGGAAACATTTATGTATATGTATAATGAATTAAGTAAGTAAGTAGGTTTATACCTAAATATGCAATACATATAAATGTTTTTTTACTTTCCATTTTGACATGGCGGGCAGTATGGACTTATGAATAAGCATAAAATAAAAAAGTAATTCAATTTTCAATTATTTATTAATTAGTCAAGTGATGCTTTAGGTTACATTTGAAATTATGCGTTCGGTAATTCTTAGCTCGGTAGATGTATTGACATAAAACAGCTGATTACCGCAATGTACCAGGATACATTACCCGCTCCAATTATCGTAAATGCCTAATGTGTCTTGCACGCGACATCACAACTAACCTCAAAAATATGCACTTTTTAACATTTTTGAATATTATGTCATTTTTATTAAAATTTGTGCTTGGTTCCTATATTATCAACTAAAATCTTGTTCGATGCATTAACTAATTAAATTTTAATTTTCCTAATCTAATGATATAGGTTGCTTTTTGTTGACTGGAAATTCAACCTATAATTAGCAGTCTATTTTAAATAATCTACAATATTGAAACTTTATATATCTACTGTTTGTGAGAGTTTTTAAATGTTATTAAGGATCCAAGCTGAAAACAAATTTACAAAAACTAAAAATTGGAGGTTATGTTAATCCTATGATCATTCTATGAGGCACATGGTCTATATTTGTGATTTATTACATTTTTAGGTGAACATCCAGATCACTAAAAACTAGGTTTCAAATACAATATACATAACATGTTCCTCCACTTGCCATTCTTCAAATTTATTTTATCTTTTCTGTAGCCAAGTTGTTTTGCCAAATCTTCGTTCTTCGGAAAACTGAAATATTTTATATCAATATCTTTTTGTACTTTGGTTATAATTTTTTTACATACTCGTAGCTACAGCACAATTGGTCATCATAAATTATAAACAGTCAATAACAAACATATATAAAAAAGAACATTAAGTAATTTAAATACCTTAAGCCTGATTTTTATAGTAGCGAAATTGCGAAATGCGAGACGTGTTGCTATTGCATGGTCAATTCCAAATTTTAATGTGAAATGAACCAATAGCAATACGTTTCGCATTTCACAATTTCGCGACTATGAAAATCAGGCTTTACAACTAACCTCAAAAATATGCACTTTTTAAAATTTTTGAATATTTATATCATTTTTATCAAAATTTCTGCTTGCAATTCCTGTACTATCATCTAAAATCTTGTTTGGTGCATTACTAATGAAGTTTAATTGTCCTAATCTAATGAAATAGGTTGCTTTTTGTTGACTGGAAATCCAACCTATAAATAGCAATTCATTTTTAATAATCTACGTAGGTACAATATTGAAACTTTATAATATATCTACTGTCTTATTAGAGAGTTTTTAAATGTTATCATGGATCCAAGCTGAAGCTACAAAATTATAATAATTAAAGTATAAATAAATTTACAAAAACTAAAAATTTTAGGTTATGTTAGTCATATGATGTATAAATGATTCATTTCAAAAATCCAATGTAGTTTAAAAATAGAAAACTGACAAACTGTCAAAAGTTTAATTACAGTCGAGTTTCGACAGAAAAGAACGATCACATCTTCTCTGGTTTCGATCTATGACTTTAGTTCCTCGTCGAATGTCATGTGACGTAGATGCACCGGATAGCACCGAATCACACCGGATGTACGAAATTCGTGCATGCGTTGTAGCATTGTTTATAATAAACAATGGTCGTAACGTAAACGACACCGGGGGCTACCGTCGTAATAATGGGCACACATCATCCAACACGCCATCTACCAATGATCCACCGGTACTAACAAGAGGTTGAATACCTATATACTTTATAAACAATGGTAGTAATTAATCTATTAAATTTTTGTGACGTCAAAAACGGATAGTCATAGTATAGTTAGGTCGTGTACATCATATAACTCACATAACCTCAAATTTTTGGTTTTTGTAAATTTATTTTCAATTTTAATTTAAATTTTTGTAGTTTTAACATGGATCCATTATAACATTTAGAAACTCGCAGACAAAAGATATATAAAGTTATAATATTGTAGATTATTAAATATAGAAGACGGTTAATTATAGGTTGGATTTCCAATCAACAAAAATAATGTTATTTTATTAAATCAAGGCATTCAAAACTTCATTAATAATGCATTGAACAAGATTTTAGTTGATAGTACAGAAACCAAGGAGAAATTTTGATAAAAACGACATAATATTCGAAAATCGTAAAAAATGCATATTTTTGAGGTAAATATTATTGTGACGCCACGAGCACGAATTTGTTTGGAGTTTAACCAATAGCAAGACCGTCCGTTTTTGACGTCATTAACGGAAAACTGGCGGGACCTTTGAAATTAATACAACTTATTAATATTTAAAGCAACTGTAAAAATGATATATTATTGAAATTTATTGCATTACTATGTTTAATATGTATTCAACTTTGATGTAAATCTATTACAAACCTTTAATTCAATTGAGGTGTAATAGCCCATTTAAATAAGCATTTTAAAGGTCTTTAAAAGTAATACAACTTTGTTCATGTGCATTTTTCTCATACAATGAATGATTTTTTGAATTATTTCGCGGCAAAGTTTTAATTTTGCTCCGAAATTGCGTTTTTTTGAAAATATCGCCGACGTCGCATGAATTCCTACCTCAACATAGTGATTTTGGACATACTGACTGGAGTATACGAAGATATGACCAATAATAAATAATGCTAGTGAACGCTATTTACAAGCGTACATTTAAAATTATTGGGGGTAGCTTTAGAAATTGATCATATCTTCGTAACCAATAGCTCAATCAGATCTTAATAAAGAACGAGGAGAGACAAACATACAATTTTAAAGGTGTCTGTCATATTGATTCTTTCATGTCTACCATTTTGAATTACAGGTTTTGCACATTGTGCTTATCTAATGATGCTAAATTCGAATTGCTTAAGTAACAAAAGAGTGGCATCCAAGAAACAAAAATTTTTGATTTTTTTCCCCACTCGGTACATCTCCTTTAATAGCAAAGATAAAAAAGTGTACCAAACACTTAAATGTTAAGAAATGATGAAGCTACAATTGGGTCTGAACTAGAGTTTAATTTTTTTAATTCAAAATCATAGTAAATATTGGGTGATGCGTTAATTTTGGTCGTCAGTGTATATATATCCAAATATTTTTTAGATTATCCGAGACTTCAAAATACTCAAGAATGTGGTACCTAATAAATCTCAAATAAGAAAAAAAAAAAGAAAATTATGTCTTGATCTATGTTTTAATAATTTTTTACTTACAATAGTTTTGTATTACATACTCTCTTTAAATGTTGTGAATTGAACACAAACAAATTTTCATGAAATCCAAACTTTAAAAATTTTAATCTAATGTTAAACTTCTACATAAATTTTCAGTTTCATTTTCCCATGCAGCCCCTATTTTAATCTTACCAAATAATTAACCAGTGGTATAAATATTGGACCAAGCATTCCTATAACTGAACTTAGGCTCATTCCTAGACCTCGTACTACTGTAGGATAAAGCTCTGAAGCCATTAATGGTAGTACTACAAATGATGACGATATTCCCATTTTTCCTACGCAGTATAATACAAGAGTAACAAGGTAATCTGAAAATAATTTAAGTTAGTATTTTTTTTTAATAATTAATGTGACTTAATAGAAATATCCTATTAAGAGATCCATCAAAATGAAATAATATTTCCTGGTGATTTGTACGTATAGTGTTACCATAAAGACGCAGAACTAAAACATGAAATTAAAATACACGTCACTGGGGAATAAATCAAAACTATTCATAGGTATTGTATTTTATTGTATTACATGATAGTTTGGTAATAGTTTGTGAAATAATATATAATCTGAATTTTGAAACTGTATTAGTAGGTACCCTAATATAATTTTGTGTAAATTTAAAAAAAAATAATAGCAGTATAAAAGTTTAGTTACTTGCCATTTTGCACCAAAAATGTAGCCAGGCAAGATGTCCCTCCAATAATCATGCTGATGCATAATGTCCATCGGCGTCCTAACCGTTCCATTGCAGGCCACAAGAATAAATATGTAGGTAATTCTACTGCACCAGCTAGGAAAAAGTTCAAAAACTCATCTCCTCCTAAGGTAGGGGCGTAATAAGATAAACCTACATATACGCTCGTATTTGTAAACCACAAGAAAGTTACAATTATTGTTTTCCATCTAAGATTGGGAGAGGAAAACAAATCCTTAATTCCATACTTTTGTTTTTCATGTTTGTTAACATTATTATTTGTCAAAATTTCTTTACTTTTTTGCCTAGTAATAAAATTGTTGGGGACTGTTTTACCATTTATTCTAAAATATAAAACATAACGTTTCACCATCCTAAACGCAAAAAGAAAAATAATCTTAGAATTAATTTTGGGTTTAATTGTTAACTCCGATACAACAAAATACAGGTTCTCTGTGTACTTGTTGCTAAAAAAGTCTAACTCTGGCCAATAATAATGTATTATCAAAAAGGTACAATAGTAATAAACTTAGTTAAGATAAATCAAATATTGGCTAATTTAAGCCGTTAAAACTTAAAAAAGTGATAATATGACATGGTTTGTTGAAAATATTTCTTAACTGGTTACTAAAATAATTTTAAAAGCTGCTTGGTGTGCAGTCAAGCTAAGCTAATTGAAAATAATGTCTTATTTGCGGTGATGTCAGAACAAAATTTCCTCCAAGGCATTAGACAAGACAATTTTCAAGGAAGATTTAAAGCTAAAACATATTTAATGGCCTCCTGATGATATTTGGACTTGGATTTCAAAATTTGTGTTCAGTGTAGTGGTTTTAAGTCAGTGTCAATACTAAATCAAAAGTTCCAAGCCTTTTCCAGATGAGTTTACATCCATAATATAAATTTGTAGAAAATTCAGTAAAAGCTATTTCGATACCTAAATTTTAATTTACCACAGGATTCTATAGACGCGGAATAACAGAGTGGTCTGTTATAAATGGGCATCAGATGGACTAACTACAAAATTAGTATTTGTCTAGATTGCATTTATTGAAATATTCAGGATAGGCGAAAAGAAAAGTGAACACAACATTATTAAGGACCAGTTGTATAAGTAGTGTAGTGAAAGTTCAGCTGAATTTGGTCAAAATTCAAGGATACCATTCTTGCAACAAGCAGCTGAATTTTCGCTGAACCACTTTTATACAACTGGCCCTAAATGGAACCATATAATTTAAAGATAGTTTCGTGGCCAAAACATGTAAGGCCAAAAACCAGACAAAAAAAAAAAAAGATAGTTTCAATCGATTACTTTCTACATTGTTCTTACCTTGCCATATTGGAAAGTATTTGTTCAGCTTCTTCATATCTACCTTGTGCTAAGAGCCATCGTGGACTTTCTGGTAAAGCCCACCAATGAAAAAATAATATTAAAAATGGGAGAGTTGTTGCCAACGCCATCCAGCGCCAATCACGAATAACCCACACAATGATTGATAATGTTACTAATGATAAGGAATATGCTATATTAATTAATATTGTTACAGTAGTCCTGTTCCTCGGCCCAACCAATTCGATAGCTAAAAGTAAAAAATGATATTTATAATAAATTAAAAATGATTCAAAATAACCATACATAAATGTGCATATATAGAAATGTTAATTTTTCAATTCTACATCAATTATTCATAAAAAAATTGAAAAAACTCAATTAAAAAATCGATTTAAAAATAATTTTTGGCCGCCACTTTTAGGAGGTGAAAATGATTGAGACATTTCATGTAACTGTTTCTGTGTAACTGGTAGGTATTAATAAAACCTGGACCCGCCCCCAATCCCCAAATGAATGATAATTTTTATAATTATTAGTAACAGTAACATACAAAAATTAATTCTTTGGCGATTTACTATACATAACTGATGGTTATTAAAATAAAAACTATTGATTAAATTATAAAATGCAAAGCAATCAGCAATTACTCTTACAACTCAGTAATAAACGTCAATAATTTTTATTTATTATAGTGGTCCAAGGATTCTTTAAGAGTTCAGACATTTCTATGATAGAGGCATCGAGACAGCTATTGTTGCATTTGTAAAATTCCCGTTTACGTCTTGACAAGATAGACGTCTCAACTCTAGCCCGGCCTGCTCGTCTGGAAGTCGTCACGTCACGTATCATCACGCCATATAAAAAAATAATTGTGGATTAATTGTTTATAAATAATAATAAAAAAATCAGACCTATAATCATATACGAATATTTAATATAGTTCGATATGCAGTAATAAAATTTATATGAAATTAAACTGATCTGAGTTAAATATTGTAAAATGAAATAAGATATTTTGTGAAATATGTAATCTTACCTAGTACATATGGAGTTCCCAGTATAGCTGGTACAGTGAAACCAACACCAACTCGAAATATAGTCCATACGACATAGTTATTTGCAAACGCTGTAGCAATTCCAAATATACATTGTATAAAAAGGTAAATGAAATATGCTGGTTTTCTACCTATGCCATCCTGAATATAGCCAAAAATGTAGTTTCCTATTAGGCCACTAGCTCCTAATACAATTAATGCCAAAGTTACGGAAAAATCTTTGTCACAAACCAAATTCCACTGAAAAAAATATATATTACTCATGAATCAACTATTGTAATGCATAGATATTGGAAATAAGAAGAAATTAGATTTTGTTTCGAGTAAAGGCGGTTTATTAATAAAAATTAACAGTGCATGAAATTTTATCCAATGGCTCTACGAATAATGCTGAAAGATAATAATTGTAATTTCTTGTGATAGGTAGTTATTATGTGCAAAGCTATTAAAATTTCGTTACTAAATAATGGCTGGAGGTTCAATTATTCATTGGAATCATTGGCTGAATAATTCAGGTTTCTATTAGGTCCTATACCTACGTTCTATTTAGAAAAGTTAGGTAGGTAGGGACCTTTGGTACGTATTCTTGTCGGCTGTGTATAAATAATTACTCCGAAGGATTTTAAAAATCTTCTAGTTATATTTTAGGTGTCAGAAGTAACATATAGGTAGGTACCTACCACGGGAAATTACATTTTGAATAAATTATTTCAATTATTTTATATTGGTTAGTATTTTATAATTTATAAGTTTTCATGTTAGCGTTTGTTCCCGCTAAGTAATTTAAAAAAAAATGCTTAAAAAAAGATGTTCGTGTACAAACAACAAATTAATAAAAACTATGGTAAGTAAAACAAACGAAGTTCTTATGATTAAGTGTAAAGAAGAAATTTATTTCGATCGAGGATTATCAATTGTATTGAAAACATATATTAATTAGGTACCTACCTCGCTAACAACAGAACTACCATCGTCATTGTTTTCATAAATCCATCCATATTTACAGGGAACAACTGCAACGTTGCTACTTGTAATATTTGGTATATTTGTATAATCAAAATCATACATATAACATTGACTGAATTTTAGCTGACCATTCAAACTAGTTTCAGTTGGTATACTAGAACAAACAAATACAAGTTACATATACATTAATAATAATAATAAAATGGCTTTATTAATCTTCATAAACAGAATCTTCGTAAACAATTGAATTACAGCCATTCAAGGCTACTCTTGCACTTAATCCTATTATTTACAATATTGGCAAATGCATTTGAAATTTTGAAAACAATATCGACGAAACATAAATTCACATGTTCATAAGTGTTATGACATACGGTCGAGATGGTAGTGTACCTGCTTCTCACCCAAAAGTTCTGGGTTCGATTCCCGGTCGTGGCAATGGAAAATACTGTGAGAGGGATTATTTCATTATACACGGATATTGGATGATGTGTGTCCCTTGTCTTTTCTGTAGCCCCCTCCCGCACAAGGCTCTTCTAGAGCCTTCTGGGGCATCGATAATTCTCTCTCCATCCAAGTCCGAAGCAAATCAGAAATAAATTTTTAGTTTGTCCCGGGATGGGTTCGAACCATCGATCTTCGCAACCGAGTAAGTACGTATCAAGGCATTTACCCACTCGGTTACCGTGCCCCGTAAATCTCATTTAAGCTCATTTATTGTTTTTGTCACGGTATAGAAGTATCAACCATGTTCATCAAAGAGATGTAAAATGTAATCAGTGAGATATTTTACTTATCAATATTATTCATAAATAGAGTCTGGCCACTAATCGATATAAGAATAAGCCAGGGGCTGGCTGCGCGAGCTTTGTCGACACCATGCTTCTACAAAGTAAGCGGTGGCGTCTTCATTATCAAACTAAACGCTGCTAATTGATCTTAAAAATATTCTGATGATACGCTTATGGTGTGCCATTGTCGGGGCGGGGCTTCGACGGACGACCACGCAGATCTTCTTTGATGACGTTCGTGGCTTATTCTAATAACGTCCGGACTTTAACAAAGTTAAACCATTGCACTTTAAAGTCCATTATGAAGTTATCAATATCCAAATTGTCCCATAAATTTAAGGAACTTACATTCTCCTGCATACGTCTTGCTAACTAAAATATGGCTTTCTAGCACCATCCATGATCAATTGATTTTCATTAACAGGATATTCTACTTATCGGTGTTATCGCGTGATTCGACCTGATGGCGAAGTATGTATCTATTTTATCACCTGCAAACTTCTCACATCTCTGCTTCGGAAAGTTTAGCACCATCTTCAATTCTTCAGCTTTAATAAGTACCTATTTTACTTTGCTGGAATATTTTACTTGCGCATATCTAGTGGATATCCATACCGGGACATCCACCGGATGTCCAAGTTTGTCCATGGACAACCAGTGGATACATTTTTGCATAAATCGATTGGATATCTTGATACGGACATCCACTAGGTAAAGTGTGTCCATGGATGTCCTGGTCACATTATGGACATAAAATGGACGTTCAATGGATGTTGTGTGTTGTATGGGTATCTCTCGTGCTAGAAGAGAATATGAAGCTAATATTAACGACAGCAATGATCTTAAATGGTTAAATGGGTATGTATCTACACCTACGTTCCAACCTAGACTCCAAAGTTACCATACCTCAACTAAAACGAAGTAACAATACCGTATGCATTCACCACCAGGAACCACTTTTGCTGATAGCTGATGCATTTTCTGACTAATATACCCTTGAATCTGTAGATGTTATTCCCAAAGTACATGGTATATCCGTTAGGTTACCTTTGTAATCGACTTTACTGAATACATGATTCTTAAAAAAATCGAAAACTTTAAACCTTTGGTATCGCCACGTGTAGATAATATTTCTGCTTTGTGACTAAAATCCTGTTCATCATTTCTCTGTAAAGCTTTTCATATTTTAATGACCATATTCTTTGCCTCGGGTGAAATACCTACCGAATGAAGAACTGCAATAATTGTTAAACCAATATTTAAGAAAGACGACTTAATCCACTATCACTATATTATCGACCAATTAGCTTGACTTCTATTGCAGTTAAGTTGATGGAATTCATTATATGCGACAATATACGCTTTTTCGTAGAAGTGAATCAATTAATGCCAACGGGACCAGGAACAACATGGAGTTACATCAGGACGATCAATTGACTCAAATCTACTGTGTTGTGTAGGTGACAAAAAACAGAAATGCTTGACAATGAAGAGTGCGGGGATATCGTTTACTTAGACTTTAGACAAAGTGCCCAGAAATCGTCTACTGCGTAATTCAGAACACTTCGGTATAATGTGCTTTTATGAATTCAAGCATTCCTCTCGGACCATATACATATTTAAAGTTAAAGTGAGGCCTTCAGTCTGTGATGAGAGACGTGTATTTAGTGAAGTTTCACAGGGTTCCGTTCTAGGACCTCTATTTATCGTATTATATACCTGTGATATACGGCAGCACTTAACTTCTTCCTGTTCATTTTATGCAAATGATACCAAGATCTACACTTCAACCATCAAGGATTATTACAACAGGATCTATACTACATACGGGAATGGAGTGATATCTGGTTATTACCTAAATAAATATTTTAAAATGTGGTATTTCATCAAATTGAATCCTTGTTTGTCATACAAAATGAGCAACATGACTCTATCCATTGTAAATTCACAGGATAATCGGGCGTTTTAATCACCCACAACCTATCATGGTCTGATCATATTTTGCAGCAAGTCAACAAAGCTATAATAGTAAGAATTAGTTATTAATGGAAGTCAGACTACAATACTCTGTTTAAACTCTTTACATGTATTTTCATCTCATCCTTAAATTTGCTAACAGTGTCTGGTCTCAATTAGTCCAAGACAGTTATCTCCTTGAAAATGTACAACGTAGATTCACCCGCATGATTTTTGGCACTCAACATCCATCCTACGAAGAACGCCTACGGTTATTTAATCTGCCTTTGTTGAAATCACAGCAACTCATACTGATAATTCACCTTTTCATACTAAATATCAATGATGATCAATTAGCTTTCCTTATCTAAAGATGACTTAAGAAATCTCATCACATTCCCTTCAGTTCTCCAACTGCCCTATGCGATTAGAAACATTGGTTTTAATAGACACAATTCTAACTTAAGAATTATTTTACTTAAAAAAATACATTTGATCGTAAAATCAATGTTTCATTTCAATTGTTTGCCTTCAAAGGTGACGTTCGCATATGTTTTAAACAGCTTAAGTGATTTATCAAATTAATTAATTAACTAAATAAATCGACAAATATATTAATTAATAGACAAGCATGAGAGTTATTCGGCACTTTAAATATTCATGTCTTGGTCACATTGAAAAAACTTTTAAATCTAATGCAATTTGGAATTGTTCGAAAAATCATGCATTACAAAATTGCGTCTGTTCGCAAGAAATGTTAAACTGCATAAATTATAGTAAGCGTTTTAGGTAGGTATAATTTGGCAATTGATAATTCAGCAAAAAACAATTCTCCTATGTATCCAAATTTTGTTGATAAATTAAAGGGAGGGATCAACTATGGTCAAAAGTTTAAATAAAAAATATTAAAGTTTAGTCACGTAAATATTAAATCGATATTGTCGTTTTGCTGATTTTTCATTGCTTGCAATTAATGAGACTTTTCATATACTGACAGTAACAGAAACATGGCTGACGAATGATATTCCCACCCACATACTGTAGACATCCCACGAAACAATTTTTACTGTAAAGATAGGGAAGATTATGGAAGTGGTGTAGATATTTAGCTAAACGCCAGGCTCCATTATGAGAAGTTTAATGAGTTTCCAAAGTCAGGATGACCTGGATGATACAAATTTATAATAAATATGACTTAAAATAGCAGATCCGTATGGCATGGCAATTTTAATCATTCTATTGAGTCTCCTGATAATATTTCATCTCATGTTATTTCTCTTCCCGATCATGTAGTTATGTAAATGATATAAATGCTGATTTATATACACATGATAACAAAGCAAATAAACGTTTTTATGCTTACGATATTTGCTGCTATTTTAAGTCATATTTATTATAAATTTATCATCCAGGTCATCCTGACTTTGGAAACACATTAAACTTCTCACAATGGAGCCTGGCGTTTAGCTAAATATCAACACCACTTCCACGATCTTCCCTATCTTTACAATAAAAATTGTTTCGCGAGATGTCTACAATATTGGTGGGAATATCAGTCGTCAGCCATGTTTCTGTTACTATCAGTATATGAAAAGTCTCATTAATTGCAAGCAATGAAAAATCAGCAAAACTTGACAACATCGATCTAATATTTACGTGACTAAACTTTAATATTTTTTATTTAAACTTTTGACCATAGTTGATCCCTCCCTTTAATTTATCAACAAAATTTGGATACATAGAACAATTGTTTTTTGCTGAATTATCAATTGCTAAATTGTACCTACTTAAAACGCTTACTATAATGTATGTAGTTTAAAATTTCTTGCCAACAGACGCAATTCTCGACGCAATTTTGTAATTCATGATTTTTCGAACAATTAGGCCAAATTGCATTAGATTTAAAAGTTTTTTCAATGTGACCAAGACATGACTAAGTATTTAAAGTGCCGAATAACTCTCATGATTGTCTATTAATTAATGTAATTGTCGATTTATTTAATTAATTAATTAATTTGATAAATCGCTTAAGCTGTTTAAAACATATACGAACGTCACCTTTGAAAGGCAAACAATTGAAACATTGATTTTACGATTAGATGGATTTTTGTAAGTAAAATAATTCTTGAGCTAGTGTCTATTAAAACCGTATAGGGCAGTTGGGAAAACTGAAAGGAATGTAATGAGATTTCTTAAAAGAAGTCATCTTTAGGTAAGGAAAGGTAATTAATCATCATTATAATGACATAGTTATAATTATTGGTATTGGTTTTGATTGACATTATTATTACATTTCTCACATATTTTAATTATTATTGACTGCTCCTAATGTGATACATTTATTTAAGCCGTATTATCTAGTGAATCCTTGAGCTTATGTATGTAGCAACACGCTTATAGTTTTTATATTTCATTGATTTGTAAGTATATCTTAGGTCAGTTTTGAGTCTATTCAGATACCTAAAAGTGTATCGACTTTTCTACACTGAAATTTATCTGGTCGTGATTTTCTCTGTGAAGGTATAATCATGTAGTTTTCTTTACAATTTTCTTTCTTCGCTTGATACGCATTGTTTATATCAAAAAAGTATATAAACAATCTAGTTTTCGTCACCATATTCCCACACAATAGCAATAGTTCTATCAAGAGGCTCCACTAGACACGGTCGAAAGATGCCAAATGAGGAATCATCAGCAAACACATAATATTTCCTTGCGGTTGTGCATAAATATTTTAGATAACAATATTGTATTTATATTCATTTAGAACTATATACAGTGGTTTTCTGGGGCAAACTGTTGAGGTTTGCCTTTGATACTACACTTTTATCTTGACATATTTTGGCAATTTTCTTATTTCTATTTATTTTTTTAGAATTTGGCGTGATTCCCAGAATTAAGTTCAATGAATAAATATTTGCATCACTTGAACCTAGAAATTTTGAAAAAAAAAAAAGAAATTCATAAAAAATAATAACACACTGTATATATTTTTTTGGAACTATTAGTGGTTTCGTATGTACCTATATTTTTGTGCGCTGAAAGCGAATTTACATAGCACGTCAGATTTTTAAGATACATGAGATAAAGTTGTCCGAGATATAGTTGTCCGAAATACCATTTTTGGCCATTATTGACATTCTATAAAATTTTTACATTTGTTCCTTCAAAATTTTTCTACTGGCTGATTACTGTTGACGCCTTAAACGAGATATCAGTAGTCCTCACAGGAAGATATTCAAATTCTCGGACTTTTCATTAGAAACGTAAAAAATTTCTTATTATTTATTAAATACTGGTGATTTAAATTTTAAATCACCAGTAAAAGATTTTGTAAATCAAATTAACATAGTATTAAAAATAAAGAAACGACACAGCAGTTGGCTGGTATTTATCATTTGGACTTCTTCACTTTTTGGTGTTAGGGTTTACGGTCTATTGGTACCTATTAGGTTTTAAAGTTTAAAGTTTTGGAGTTTAAGGATTTGGTGTTTAAGAGAACGTGAAATTAGAAATATTTACTGGTATTCTAAAGAAAGCATTAAGGAAAATCACTGAATATTTCTAAAACCATTTTCTCCCCCCCACTATTTTGCGTTGAAATGTACTTAAATTTCAATTTGATATATTTCGGTAGTAAAAGGTCGGATCACGGTAAACTCAAACGAATTTGGAACATAACTAGTAGTATCTTGTGATGAACTTGGTACAAATGAAGAACGAGCAAAGCTAAAGTTTGTATAGATCATCAAAATCTACCAAAAACTGCGTTTTAGACAACTTTACTCGGTTTATTTCAAAAACTTGATGCTGCGCAAATTATGCGACCAGATTCGGTTTCAGCCCACATATATAATAAATGTAACCACTCCTGTATGTCAAAATACCCTCAATCTTGCATCCCCAATTTTACAGGCTTGTGTACTTAGTTAGATTTGATATAATGTTCAGAAGATATATTTAGCTATTTGTTGTTTAAATCATTTTATTTATTATCTTTAGGAACAAACGACATAATATACTCTATCCTGACCATATTCGTATCTAATACGAAAGGTTAAACAACAGGAATCACGGTCAGTATCTAGAAAGGTGACCCACCAGTATATATCAGTATACAGTATGACCCTTGTCTTTAAGAACATTATTAGCAATCAAATAACGAAGTTTACTAAACCTTGAAAGATAAAGTAGGGCGTGTAGCGCACGGCATAGACTGAAATTGCAGTGCAGTATCATATCACAGCGATGCTTTTGTCTGCATTTCCGTGGACTGTTCTGTATATGCAAAACCTATACAAAAATGGGGGTTGAAAAACTCATTTTTCAAAATTTCTAGTTGATATAGTTGCAGAAAGTTGCCTACTAGTATTCCAAAATTAACACCTTTAACCACCAGGTATTAACTCCACCAGGTATCAACTCTTGTGAGGGATAATTGAAGGAAATACTGATTTTCTGTTTTTTCCCAAATGCTGTCAGACCTCTATCAAGAGCAGTTCTTCGTTTGTTTACTATCGAACAACCCAAAACAGCAAGCACTACCAGTTGAATCATCTTATGTGATACTTTCAATATGTTTTAAGACTGCAGCAGCAATAACTGTGGCTGCAGATATGTCAGATAATTCAAATCTATTGCATAATTTAGCAACAGTCGGAGCTTGATTCTATTCTGAAAACTGTATGTTGTTTTAATACAACATTTAGAAGTACTTTCCACTTCTGGATCTATATTTGTCAATTCTAGCTCAAAATTTTCATTATTTGGTTCTGCGTCGTCTGATTTTCCTTCTTTAAGCACAATATTTTCTCGTTCCTATCTTTATCTCTCGTTCTCCTTTCTTTTTACAAAACTTCCTTGCTTCCGGCAAATCCACGTTGGCTATTATCAGTTTCCTGTAGCCCGTTTGATCAATGAGAAATGCGTGTTTTGCAATAGGCACCTTTCTATTTTAGTACAAATACATTTATTAAATGTAACGCGAATTTGTCGGAGGACTCGTTTACGAGAAACTGAAGGAATAGATGTCATTTTCCATAAAGATATAATTTTATCAGCAAGATTCTCACAAATTTCAAGAACTGTTGGTTCTTTTCTATACTGACCGAATTTGAACTGAGCCACCCGAAATATAGACCAAATTTACAAAGTTGTAACTTTTTTATTTATTTATGGATTGCAGAAATTTTTCATTTGTTTTAATCCTAAACTCCTTAGCTTTAAATATTAGTTTGAAAAATATTTATATTTGCTTCATACGCATCCCATACAGGGTGATATATGTTACCATGTATTTTTTACTTTTTTAGTCTAGTGCCTCGTTATTTATTGAACACCCTGTATATTCACTTTGTGATACAGTGGATGTGGTATAGGTGTTGCCAACATATCATTTTTTGAATTTTGGGTCTATCTTTTGCAGTTCAAGAAATAAATTGAAGAACAACTTTAATAACATTTTAATATTCAAATCTATCGGAATAGCAAAAAAATAATATAGTTAATAACAATTAAATGAACTTAAACTTTGATTTCTAATTTAATAACGCGTCGCTCTTCCTTGGGCTCACATCATCTTGCATGGCATGATCCACTTTGTAAATAGGGTCTACATTTAGGGTCGTTCGATTCAAATTTGGGTCAGTATAATAGTATTCGGAATTTTAAACCATATCGGTTTCATAAAAAACACTTTAATATATCTTCAGAAGTTGGAAGCACACTCTCACTCAAGTTCAAAGCAGCACCAAATATAGAGCACTCAATGGGTTTTCTGGTAAAGATTTTTTTTGATAATCTCACGTTGAATTCCGGAAAAAATAGTAAAACACTTGAAAATGTAAATATAGATTATCTATTGGTATCGAGATAGAACTGTAACGATAATAAGCAAATTACTTGGTTTTAATCGTCTCCCGATGATGCCAACTTGGTTGGCGAAACGCGCGTCGAGTGTGTGCAAAAGTGTTTTGGTGTGTGTGGAAAACTACTCCAAGTGCAAATTATTTGGAACATCGCAAATTAATCTTATTCATATTCTATTGAATCTGAAGCTATTCTGAATTTAAAAGTGATATTTATTCCTTGCAGAAGGTACTTTGGTTTTCTATAACTTTATTATAATATAATTTTTGCATAACTATAGCACAAAAACTTCCTTGAATTTACAATTCGATTTCACATCCCGGTAGAGGGCAGAAGATATAATATTCCAAAAAAAAACATATATGTTTTATTTTTGAAATGCTAGTAGGCAATTTTCTACAACTATTTCAGCTAAAAATGCTTTTCTCATATAGGTATTTTGTTTTTCAATATGTGGGCTCACTAATTCTAATAATAATAATAATAATAATACTGTGTGGTGTCGGAGGCCACAGGGAGACTGTCCAGCATTAGGTTCGGGAAACCGAAAAAAAAAAAAAATAATAATAATTATGTTTCGGTATCCATTCTTAAATAATTTCGCCAGTCTTCGAGCTCACCTCGCAACTCTTGAAGTAAACGTACATGAGAATATAAATGTCGTTTTAATAACCATTTTCTAGATCATCTAGAACATTGAGTTATATTTAGACGTTTCCTGATTTCTTTAACATTTAAACAAACCGCCAAAATACACCACAACAACACTTCCCCCACAATTAAACAGCAAAGGATGGGCTTTCACACAGCGGGGAAAAATTTCCACTTAGTGTTTTTAATACGAGAAGTCATTATAATGTGGACGCGCTGAGTTTGCAATGATTTACTTGCACATGCAAATTGAAAGTTAAATCGTGGACCGGCCTTAACGTTGCAAAATTTTGCCCCTCGGGTAGAAAAGAACACTCTTGACCACTTACTACAAATATGATATACATTACATCTTTATTAAATTTAGACTTTTCTTGACTGGTTACGTAAATAACCATTGTTTCCTTTATTTTCTGAATAATATAATAAACTTTATTATATTATTCTGAAAATAAAGGAAACAATAATTATTTAAGTAACCAGTCAAGAAAAGCATAATTTTATTTGACGAATACATTTGCAAATTACATGAGTCAAATAAAATTAGCGTCTTCATACAATGTTACGTACAAAATTGTATCTAATCCCGCTTTAAAATAGAAAAGAAATGCAATTTATTTTGAATTTTTACTTTTCAATAACGGGGTGAGATAAAAAAATGTTGCCATCAACCTTAAACTTAAAACAAAATAAATGATAATGTCTCAAAAATTAAATATTAATATTGTTTTTTGCCTGTTGAATTATAAATTTATAGTTACACTAGGTAGAAGGCCGCGGCGCAGCACGACGCCTGACGAAGGAAGAGGTTCAGGGAAGTGGAGTTTTCAGGTTCTGCAGGTATGATTTTTTTTGGGCGGGAAGGATGAGAAAATGAAAAATATACATGTAGTATGTATATTATATATATTTTTTTGGGACAGAAGAGGTGAAAATGGAAACAAATTTTATATTCAATTTGGTAGATGTCATAGTTCATGAGCTATCTCAGGTTAAGTTTGTAGAGAACAATATCCGAAAATAAATTATGGGAATGCGCTTTTTGTATCTTACATAGATTAAAAAACTTGTTTTGAAAGTACAACATTATTTTGCATCGGATTTGTATAATTTATGATCTTTTATCTTCTGAATAAGTAAACCAAAAACAAGCGAGAAAATTATTAAAGATCAGAAAGAAACGAAAAATCGTTGCGATGTTATCTGAAATTTATTACGCGACTCTACATTACACATAGAATGTAAACATAATTAGCAACTAAACATTCACCTTACTAGTTTAAGAACATATTTATACTTATAGTAAAGATCTTAAATTGCTTTGATTGATTGTTTTACGTATTTTGGATATCGATTTTTAATTATTTTGAAGTATACATAGTTTCAATGAATTCAGTGTGATCAATTGAGAGATGTGCATATTTACCTCAAATTTCTTGCAACGTATTTTTCAAGTTCTGATAATTCGGGTATGTTGCACCAATGATCTGGAACTGCCGCCATAAATAATTGATTATAGGCATGAAAACCACAAGGGAAAACTGCAGGTAATAAGATAAACCATAACACTAACTTTTGATACTTCCCAAACTCTCCTATACTCGGTAATATTTCGTCCAGATCCATTTACACACATATGATTATTAATTTAATTTTTAACAAAATGGCACAAACGACCCTACTTGGTAAAGAACTTGTTCACTACTGCTATTTAAATCATTGGTAATTTAATAAATGCAATGATTTAATTATACCAATTTTAATTTGTTTGGCAATAAGGAAGCGACTTCATTATGTCTTTATACATTAATCGTAAATATTCAGGAAACGGGTGTAATTTTTTTAATATAACAAAGAAAACTTCCATGGATAAAATAATACAGGGTAAATAGCTCCCAATGAAAGAGAATGCAACTTTCATTATTTTTTTTAATGGAAATCGGCGGTGCCAGTGGATTTAATTATTGTTTAATTAGTTATTCAAAAAAATGAAAAATGGCCATTTTCACCATTTTCAGGATATCTCAGAAACTATACTGTTAATTTGTCAAATCTAAAAACGACATCATAATGAGTCCCTAATAATATGCACAAGTTTCTAATTTAATCGACCTGTTTCTACAGTTTAGTTTAGGTTATCAACAAAATCCCCTTGAACAGTGACGTACTATACAGTATTAAATATAATATTAAGAACGAGCAAAGAAAAACAAATGATTTCGATCCCACTGAGTGAGGTTGGATCGCACGTAACAATTGTGTAGAACCAACATTTTCCAATGATTATATAAGTAATTAATCCTTCCATTTTTGCTAAACTCTAATGATTTGCCTAGCTAATCTCCAAACACGGGTTTTACTAGCCTTATAAAGGGAAAACGCGAAAAAGGGGTAATATGGCCATTTGAGGGGGTTGCCGTACTAAAGATTTCACCCACTATGTTTTTCGTTTTCAACACCGTCGAACACGAAGATGGGAGTAGGTTTCGTTGTTGCAGGGGTTTGTCGACTTTTTTAGCCAAAATCCCGACTTCTGGACTCCACTAAAATGGGATCAGATCACAACCACACAAGAATACAAATTAATTTCTAATCTTCAGCGTATGCTGGTTCAAGCGTTCTTTGTTTACAAAATAATAAAACGAGAGAGACAGGGAAAGGGAGTCCATTATATGTGACTGTTAATATCTCCGACTGACGTTGTTGATGCGTTATACGAAAACCTAACCTCCTTGAAAGTGAGAATTCGATCAACTGGTCGAACGCTTTTGACTAGCGCCGTTGTCCATGTTTCATAGTTTCCTGTTTCTGCATGTTAGCCAGTTGTCAAATTTAAATTTGTTTGTCTTTGAGTTTGATTTTTACCGATTTCCTTATTCCATTGGTTTTTGCTCATTAACAACAGTTCTTTATAGAAGTAAAGTATTAAGTATTTTGCCAAATTTTATACCTATATAAAAACCTCGATAAAAATATAAAATTAGTTCAAATATAAGGCGGATTTATGCAGACTGCTTTTTCATTTTCATTTACATTATCATTTTCACTTTTCATTAAGAATTGGAAAATATCCTTTATGCAAACAATTTTGACGTTAATTACGCATGCGCATTTTTATATCTATCATCAGTCAGACGATTCAGATGTCATCATAACATAACCAAAGTTAAGTTGTTATTAATATTCTTAAAAATTTTCGAGATGGAAATAGAAGAATTGTTTCTTTTTTTACTTGTCGCTTGTAGCGCCTATCAATTGATAACAAAAAGAAGAACTCGGCGATATGCAGTATGACCAATTAATCGTTGTACGGAACAAAAAGGGCTATTTAATAACTTGTTGAGAGCCACGGTTGAAAATGATCATGAAATGTTCTTTAAATACACAAGAATGACTCCTAGGATGTTTTTTTATCTGCTGAATCTGGTAAAGAACAAATTACAGAAAAATCGTTTAAAAAATCCACTGCCTCCAGCGCATCGGTTAATTTTAACGTTGCAGTAAGTATTTTTTCTGATATTATCATTGTTTATTAAATTTTTTTTTTTCAGTTATCTCTCTTCAGGATGTTCTATGCAAGAACTGGCATTCAGCCATTATTTAGGTTTGACAACTGTTTCTAACATTATAAAAGAAACCACAGAAGTACTGTGGGAAACATTACAACCTTTAGTTTTGAAAGAACCTAATAAAGAAGAGTGGGAAACTATATCCCAAGAATTTTTTTACCGATGGAATATTCCCAACTGTGTTGGAGCCATAGATGGTAAGCACATTGAAATACAAGCCCCTTTCAATGCAGGTTCAGAGTTTTTTAATTATAAGAAAACGCACAGTATTGTTTTAATGGCTGCATGTGATTCTTATTACAAGTTCACTCTCGTAGATGTAGGTACTGCAGGGGGAAACCATGATGCAGTGGTTTTTAGTCAATCAGGACTAGGGATGAAAATATTAAAGAAACAGTTACCTTTTCCAAATCATCGACGTCTCCCCCAATCCAATATTCATTTGCCAGTTTTTTGTGTTGCCGATGCTGCGTTTCCTCTGCACACCCATACTATGAGACCATACCCAGGAAAAAACTTAGGCATTGAAAAGAGAGTATACAACTACAGGATTTCGAGGGCTAGGAGAACAATAGAAAATACCTTCGGAATTTTAGTACAAAGGTGGAGGATTCTGAGACGATCATTAACCACTAACTTGGAAACATGTGAGAAAATTGTTCTGGCGTGTGTGACTTCATAATTTTATCCAGCGTGGAGAGCAGGAAATGAATGCATCTGAAAAAAGGTATTGTCCTACCGGTTATGTTGATGAGGAAACTAAAAATGGAAATGCGAGGTATGGTTTGTGGAGAATGGAGGGACGTGACCTATCAAATGTTAGACGACTTGGCACAAATAATGCAAGTAGGGAAGTGTTTCAAAATCGAGATAAACTCGCTGACTATTTTAATTCTCCGCAGGGCAGTTTACCTTGGCAGGTTGATTATGTCATGCGTGGAAGTGTTCCTCCAAATTTTAGGGTTGATATATGATTTTTATTCGTTTTTATATATACTTTACTTAAAATATTTAGGATACTATTGTAAATTTTATTTATTTTTATTTCATTTTCATATTTTTATACTAGACTGTTTCTTTTATACATACAAAATTTTTGGTAGTTTTAGTGTTATGTGATAAGTAAGTACTCCGATCTATTTCTTACGTGAGAGTCATTGCCTCACACTACGAGATTTATCACACTTCATATAGATTGGTTTTCAAATATAATAAATATTTTATTTTTTAAATATTTTTTATGCGAGAAAGTGTATTCAGTATGAATTAAAACTTGAAATAAATTTTTGGTGTTTTTATTAACAATATGAGAACAAAACAATATAGGTATACCTACTTCTTAAAACCAAAATAAAACTTAAAAACTGAGATTAGTGTTGTCATACACATTCCAAAAAAAACACTACTTAAAAGAACTTTATGTACCTACAGGGTGATCCATAGCTTTCTTTTTATTGTAATTTATTCGCTTGCTGTCAAGATATTTCAAATGTAAATATATATAAAAAAATAAAAAGTCTACCGGACTTTACACAATATATTTATACTTTAAAAGTTTCTAATATCAAATCAAATAACAGCAAGCACATAAATTATAATAAAAAGATAGTTGTGGATCATCATGTACAACTTTAATAAACATCTTCAAAAAGTGATAATATTTGTGATTTTATATTAAGTTTTTTCTTTACATCGGTGATATCACTTAAATATGATACTACCAAAGAGCACATCAGTAGAAGACTTATACCGGAACCCGGTCTCCCCCCACCACTTTTTTTTCTGGTGGGGGGTAATTAGAGTAATTAGAGCATTGTCGGTAATTAGGGTAATTAGAGCATTGTCGGTAATTAGGGTAATTAGAGCATTGTCGGTAATTAGACTGTAATTACAATGGAGGTTGTAATATATTATATATATTTATTTAGATTAAGATTAGTGGGACTGTTTTTATAGGGTATAGTTTTTGTGCGAATGAGGTTTTTGTATAGATAGGCACTGACGGCGCGACGATTCAATATAGAGAATCCACGCGTATTATAAAGGTGTATTATTTGTTAATAAGTAGAATAAATTGCAGGCTTAAAATAACAAAAGTGTTATTAATTTAATATGTTGCATTCTACTAACAAGAAACACGACAGTGGCGACGAGATGTAAAAACTGTAATTGTTAAATTAAAAGTGAATTTAAAAGTTTGTAAAAAGTCAAAAGTGAATTTAAAAAGGTTGTGAAAATGGCTTCTTCTGGAGCAGGACAGTTGCGAGAGTTTGATCCTAACATAAGTAACTGGGCAATTTATAAATCCCAAATGTTACAATTTTTTATTGCAAATGATATAAAGGATGATGCGGCAAAAAGAGCACATTTTTTATATGGTTTAAATCAAACTGCCTATGAATTACTTACAAACATGTGTGTGCCTAATGACCCTGAAAGTGAAACCTTCAAAACCTTAGTGGAAAATTTCGACAAACATTTTAAAGTGAAAACATATGGATTTCCCGAACGTCGAAAATTTTTTTTTGCAAGAAAGGCGGAAGATGAAAGTATAGCAATGTGGGCAGCACGAGTAAGAGCGTTAGCAGCTCAATGCCAATTTGGAGCAGATATAAATGTTTATATGAGAGACGGTTTTATAGTCGGTTTTCCCGAAGGTTCCATATTAGATAGGTTATGTGAAGAAGATGTGACAACTCTTACTTTTGATAAGGCGGTAGAAATTGCGAAAAATAAGGAAACTAGTATAAATCACTATTTTACCAAGGATATACGGGTTACGGTTAAGGAGGAACCAGAAGTGTACAATCTTAAACAACATCGGGGAAGATCTATGGACCGAAGAAGAACTTCAAGCCAACCAGCGTTTTCTACGAGACCAAATTTCTCCCAACATGGTCGAGATGTGAGTGATGCTGGACGAGGTACAGCACAGGATCGACCGGTGAACAAGTGTAGTGTATGTGGAAAGTTGCATTCGGGAAAGTGTATATACGAAAATTATGATTGTCGACGCTGTGGAGTAAGAGGTCATTTAGCCAATGTATGCAAAAGAGACAGAAATATAAGAGGGCCAGTTAGAGTGAGTACAGAACATAATAGAAGAAGAGGCAATGTAAGTAATCATTTTTTAGACTGTAATACTGATAATGATTCGGAATATTCGGATATAAACACCGATAATGTGGAACAAATGTTTAATCTGATAACTAATGATAATAAGCCGATATTTGTAACTGTTAAAATAGAAGGAAAAGAATTAGAGTTTGAACTTGATACAGGGGCTAGTTTATCTGTTTGTTCAGTAGATTTTAAAAATAAATATTTCCCAAATAAAATTTTACAAAAAACAAACATTTTGTAAGTTACGTGGGAGATAAAATTTCTCCAGTTGGAAGAATTATTGTAAATATGGAATATAAAAATATTAAAAATGAGTTAGAGCTATTTGTTATTGAAAATGGGGGGCCAGCATTGTTAGGCAGAGACTTTTTTGTAAAATTTAATTTGACTTTGAATAAATTAGACTCTAAGGAAAATGTAAACAATTTGTATACAGAATTTAGTCATGTGTTTAGCAATAAGTTAGGGTTATTTAATAAGGGTTATATAAAGCTTGAGTTAAATGAAAATGCTACTCCCAAGTATCTTAAACCTAGACCCCTGCCTTTTGCGATGAAACAAAAAGTTGAACAAGAAATAGATCGTCTTCTTTCATTAAATATTTTAAGTCCGGTGGAATACAGTGACTGGGGTACTCCTATAGTACCAATTTTAAAGAATAATGGTAGTCTTAGATTATGCGGTGATTTTAAGGTAACGCTTAATCCGGAATTAAAAATTGATAAATTTCCCTTACCTCGTATAGAGGAATTATTTGTAAAATTGCAGGGTGGTCAAGAATTCACCAAGCTTGATCTCTCTCAGGCTTATCAACAAGTGGAGCTCGATCCAGAATCTCGTAAATTAACGGTAATCAGTACACATAAGGGACTTTTTATGTACAATCGTTTACCATACGGGGTACATTGCGGGCCATCAAAATTTCAGAAAATTATAGAAAAATTATTGCAAGGTCTAGAAGGAATAGCTTGTTTTTTGGATGATATTGTCATTACGGGTAAAAATCGACCTGAACATATAGAAAGAGTTAAAACCGTTTTAAAAAGATTACAGGATAGTGGATTTACGGTAGAAAAATCAAAATGTGAATTTTTTAAGCAAAATATTACGTATTTGGGGTATAGAATAGACAAAGAGGGACTGCATACTTGTAAAGAAAAAACTGATGCCATTGTTAATGCTCCCGCACCCACAAATGTTACACAGTTAAAAAGTTTTCTTGGACTTGTGAACTATTACCATAAATTCATAGAGAATAGTTCACAGATTCTAAAACCTTTATACAATTTACTAAAATTAAGTAACCAGTGGATATGGGATGAACAATGTGAAGCATCTTTTCAGGAAATAAAAAATAAGCTATCATCTTCACCTATACTTGTTCATTACAACCCCAAATTGCCTGTACAGTTAACTGTGGATGCATCTGCATATGCTGTCGGGGCTTTTATATCTCACACAATAGACGGAATAAAACGTCCTATTGCGTTTGCATCGAGAACTTTAACAAAAAGTGAAAGTAATTGGCCTCAGATAGAAAAAGAGGCATACAGTATAATTTTTGGCGTTACCAAATTCTTTCAATACTTATATAATAAAAAGTTCACCTTGTATACAGATCATAGACCTTTATGTGCAATTTTTTCTGAAAATCGCGGTATACCCGTGTTTGCAGCGAATAGGTTGCAACGCTGGGCTTTAATTTTGTCAAATTTTAAATATGATATTTGCTATGTAAAATCAAAAGATAATCAGGCAGATTGTTTGTCACGTTTACCAATAAAAAAAAGTAAATCAGAGGAAGAGGAAGTTCCTAGTTATTTAAATTATGTAAAAAACAATAATGACATTCTGTTAGACTGTGAAATGGTTAAGAGCGAAACTTTGAATGATGCTTTATTGCAAAAAGTAATTTTTTGTCTAAAGAAGGGTTGGCCAAAAAAAATCGATCCATTTTTGAAAAGCTTTCATGCTAATCGTCATTCATTTTCAGTTGTCGATGAAATATTAATGTTCGGTTACAGAGTGGTTATACCAACACATTTAAGAAGTAAAGTTTTAGAACAATTACATTTATCCCACATGGGGACAGTCAAAATGAAAAGTTTGGCTCGTTCATATGTGTGGTGGCCTAAAATGAATGCAGAAATAGAAAACATTACGAAAAATTGTACAGCATGTTTAAATTACAGGCCAAATCCACCTAAATCAGAATTAATAAGCTGGAATTTTCCAGAAACCCCATATGAAAGATTGCATATTGATTATCTAGGACCTATATTCCATAAACACATTTTTGTTGTTATTGATTCATATTCTAAGTGGCCTGAAGCATTTTTTGTCAATACTCCGAATACGGAAAACACTATACATTGTTTGAGGAGTTTATTTGCTAGATTTGGTTTTCCCAAAGTGATAGTGTCCGATAATGCTAAATATTTTGTTTCAGAAGATTTTAAACATTTTTTGAAATTAAATGGCATAATTTTTAAAACCAGTGCCCCTTATCACCCTCCAACAAATGGGGCAGCAGAAAATGCGGTTAAATCTATTAAATTAGCTTTACTTAAAGCTATTCAGACAAAAAGAGTTAACGATTTAAATTTAATTTTACATAGATTTTTGCTGGACTATAGGAGTACACCACATTGTACCACTGGTATGTCACCTGCTCAAATGCTTATTGGCAGGAAATTACGAAATAGGCTGGACTTGCTAAAACCTAGTAATTTAAATGAAAAATATAATCATTTTGATAAATCAGCGATTCAAGACCGTGTTAGGAAAAACAAAAAGATCAGCAAAAATATTTTTCTGGCAAACGAACAAAAATTTTTAATACAAATGACACGGTTTTAGTAAAAGATTATAGAGGAAAAAAACCAAGTTGGATAAAAGCTATTATTTCCAAAAGATTGGGATCTAGAACATACCTCACTTTTATACCAGATTTAGATAAAACTTGGAAGCGGCATATAAATCAAATTCTGGAATATTCAAGTAGTGATGTTAAAAATAATAAATCTCTAGATTCAGAAAATAGTACGGATGATGTTGACGGAAATTGTGACATAAACATTGGCGATTTCTTTGAGAATTTTGAAAATAAACCTCAAACACCGCGTAAAAGTGCGAGAACTCGTAAAGCTCCTGATAGATTTCAGTCAACTTCCTGATTTATTTTCAAAATTGTCGGGGAGGTATGTAATATATTGTATATATTTATTTAGATTAAGATTAGTGGGACTGTTTTTATAGGGTATAGTTTTTGTGCGAATGAGGTTTTTGTATAGATAGGCACTGACAGCGCGACGATTCAATATAGAGAATCCACGCGTATTATAAAGGTGTATTATTTGTTAATAAGTAGAATAAATTGCAGGCTTAAAATAACAAAAGTGTTATTAATTTAATATGTTGCATTCTACTAACAAGAAACACGACAGAGGTAATTAGAGTATTGTCGGTAATTAGACTGTAATTACAATAGAGGTAATAAGAGTAATGTCTGTAATTAGATTGTAATTACAATATAGAGGTAATTATAGTATTGTCGGTAATTAGACTTGATGTAACTACTATGGTGGTAATTGGAGTGATGCAATTGTAATTGTAATTAGCATATGTATCAATAAGTATTTCAAGTATGTAAGTGTATGATAGTAATTAGTATGGTTGGAGGTAATTATGGTTGTGGGAGGCAATTAACTGTCACATTTCATTCTCATACGCAGATGGTGGGGCGAGTTCTATCATATCTCTATAAAAGCGGGAGAGGAGTTAACATGCGATCATTGTGTAGCCTAGTGTTCTAGAGTAGTAAAAAGTGAAAATGTATGTGTGTACTGATTGTGGTAAAAATTTTACACGTGGTGACAATTTGCGACGTCATCAAAGGCAATCATGTATACAACCAAGCCATGATGGATCTCCACCAGCAAAGCAGTTTAGAGCGGACACATTTCCTTCAACATCAACAAACATGCAAACATGTAATTGCTGTAATGTGACTCTAACAACGTCTCAGATGAAGTCACATAAAAGAACGTTACAACATAGAACAAGGTCATGTGTTCCTATGACGAATGGTGTGGAAATTGTCCAAAGTGCCTTCAGGAACAGGATTGTGACGTATCGTGTGCACAGTGAAAATAATCATATAGACTACACAATGTTCTTCAACGAGATCAGACCCAAAATTTTAAATCTATTGGAAGAAGTTTTAAAAATACATAAAGCCATTAAAGTGAATATGGAAACGTTTGCAAGATACATATTACCTACACAGGATCTGGTAGAGATGAAATCATTTAATACCAGTAACAGAATTTTGGATGAATCCATGGATCTGAGGAATATCTTGGACAGCTTTGTGGATTCTATGATTATGCAAACTACGGAGTTTCAAGAACGTGATTCGGGTAAGTTAATATTTATCAAAATATGGGAATAATAATTAACGACTATTCATTTTTTAGGGTGGGCTCTTGAACGAATTACATTTCTTGAAATCAATGTCAACAAGTATAGTCCTATGGGAGGTTCATCCTACATTAAATTACCAAAATATATTTCAAATAAGGGAGCTGTGATAAATGTAGAAAACCAGGATCAAAGTTGTTTTTTTTGGGCTGTGACTTCAGCATTATACCCTGCAAATGGTCATACATCGGACACAGCGTCATATCCGCATTTTTCAACAGTATTAAATGTAACAGGTATGAGTTCTCCAGTAAAATTACGAGATATTTCAAAGTTTGAGGAAATGAACAACATTTCAATTAACGTATATGGGTTAGAACAGATATTTGAAAATAATAGAGTAAAGTATGAAGTTGTAGGACCTTTGCGTTACTCGGGGAGAAAACTGTATACACACATAAATTTATTATTGATCTCTAGCGAGTGTGATGATGATAATCACCATTGCAATAAAGATTGTGCCAACAGTCACTACTGTTGGATAAAAGATATATCTAGGTTAGTTTCCACCCAAATTTCCGGTAGCGATCATAAAAAACATTTTTGTGACGGTTGCTTATTATATTTTAATAGTGAACGTCAACTATTTCAACATCAGAGAAACGATTGTAATCACATTTACACCACAACGCCAACAACAAAAATACGGGTAGATAAATTCGGAAAGGAAGTTGCAGAAAATATATTAAAATTTGAGAATTTCGAAAGACAAATGCAAGTGCCATTTGTAGTATATGCTGATTTTGAATCGATTTTAAAACCTATCAATACTTGCGAACCAAACCCCGAACGTTCTTTCACAAATAAAACTTTTAAACATGACCCTTACTCATTCGCATATTTCATAAAATGTTCTTTTGACAATTCTCTATCTAAGTTTGAGCTGTACCGAGGTGCTGATGCGGCCGAAGTATTTGTATCACGTATAGAGGCTGATTTAAGGAATATATATAATCAACATATGAAAAACATAGTCCCAATGGCTCCTCTTACACCGCAAGAAAGCCAAGACTATCAAAATGCAACCACATGCGGTATATGTAATAAGCCTTTCGAAAGAGAGGATGTAAAAGTAAGAGACCATTGTCACTTAACGGGTAAAGTGCGTTTTGGTGCTGCACATTCCATCTGCAATTTAAATTATAAATTACCCAAATTTACACCTATTATATTCCACGGGTTAAGTAATTACGATAATCACCTATTCGTGAAAGAGCTGTGTAAACACCGAGACAAGGTTGATGTAATAGCACAAAACAAAGAAAAATATATATCCTTTACGAAACACATTTATATGCACGATTATGTAAATAAGAAGGGTGAAACAAAGAAAAAATTTTTACAACTACGATTTATCGATAGTTTCAAGTTCTTGTCTGCATCATTACAAAATTTGGGTGTGAGTTTAGATGATAACCAGTTGGTGGTAACACGAAGTTTCTATAACGATAATGCCAAATTCAATTTAATGAGACAGAAGGGTGTGTTTCCATATAGTTTTTTGGACAGTTTAGAAAAATTAAATAAATTGGAATTACCAGCCAAAGAGGAATTTTTTGATAATTTAAACAATGAACACATATCGATTGCGGATTATCAACGTGCTAATGATGTGTGGAATTTATTTGAATGTAAAAACTTGGGGGATTATTCAGATCTTTATTTAAAATCAGATGTGCTTCTTTTATGCGATATATTTGAAAACTTTCGTGAAATTTGTTTGGATAAATACAAACTGGATCCAGCTCAATACTATACAGCTCCAGGTTTATCGTGGGATGCTATGTTAAAATTAACAGGGGTGAAGTTACAATTATTAACTGAAATCGATATGATTCATTTTTTTAAAAAAGGGATACGGGGCGGCTTAAGTCAGTGCTCAGAAAGAAAGCATATTGCAAATAATAAATTTCTACCCAATTACGATCCCAACGAGCCATCATCATTCATAACTTACCTCGATGCAACGAATTTGTACGGATATTCAATGAGTCAATGTTTACCAACGGGGGGATTTCAATGGCTGTCCAAAGCGGAAATTGACGAATTAGATATTATGAGTATTTTGGAGGATGACCCCCACGGATATGTTTTAGAGGTAGATATACATTATCCACAACATTTGCACGATTTGCACTCGGACCTCCCATTTTTAGTCGAAAATATTGTTCCACCCAAATCAAAATCAAAATTAGCGAAGTTAATACCAAATTTAAACGACAAAAACAAATATATCGTACATTATTTAAATTTAAAGCAGGCTGTTAATAATGGTTTAGTGGTTTTAAAAACACATAGAATTCTTAAATTCAATCAATCGGCTTGGCTGCAAAATTACATTAACCTTAATACTCTTTTACGAAATAACGCAACAAATAAATTTGAAAGAGACCAATACAAATTAATGAATAATTCCATATACGGTAAAACAATGGAAAATATTGATAACAGATCCGACATAAAGCTGGTTACTCACTGGGAGAGTATCAGGCGTAGTAAAGGTGCAAATGCACTAATATCTCGCCCAAACTTTAAAACATGTTCAATATTTACCGAGGATTTCGTGGCTATTCATATGGGTAGACAAAAGGTACTTTACAATAAACCAATCTATGTAGGATTTTGTATATTGGAATTATCCAAGACGGTACTATACAATTTTTTCTATAACATAATTAAAAGTCAGTTTGGTGAGAACGCGGCTTTATTATATACAGACACTGATTCATTAATTATTAAAATTTTTACAGATAACTTCTACGATTTTATAATAGACAATCCCGACAAGTTCGATACTTCAAACTATCAAGTGGGAAATATATTTAATGTACCTAAGGGTGTGTCAATTTTAGGTAATTTTAAAGACGAATTCCCCGCGGACCCAATAATTAGTTTTTACGGAACAGGCGCGAAGGCATATTGTGTACAATCTGTGGCAAATGAATTAAAAAAAGCTAAAGGTGTAAAAAGATCCGTCATTCAAAAAGAGTTATCAATAGACGACTATAAGCAAATCGTTGAACGAGGAGGTTTGATATTTAGAAAGATGAATACGTTTAGAAGCTATTTGCATGATATATATACCGAAGTAAAGAACAAAGTGGCTTTGAGCCAGTATGACGATAAGCGATTCGTTATTCCCAATACAACTAAGACATTACCGTGGGGGCATTCTGATGTACAATTCTTTCAGGACGAACCTGAACAAAACATACGCTGGTTAATGTCAGCCATAAATGAAGTTGAAAATTGTTCTGTAAAAAACGAAAAGTTGGATAAATTACTCGCAGCCATAGCTGAGTTAAGTCAAGAATAAAAATACTTCACTGAAAAACTTATTGAAACATTATTTTTTCAATGCAAGGGTCTAAAACTAAGTTAAGTTGTGTACTTTACGAATATTATTATTCTTTTTGGAAAATGTGTTTAATAAAATATATATATATAGGAGAACTCATACTGATTTCAACAAATACATTATAAATTAAATTCTTAGTTTAACTGTATACTTATCAAATATTGTATGTATGTAAGACATTTTTTGACAATTGTACAATTTTAGGTTAAGGTTAAAATTAATTATGTAACTAAAATGTAATAATAATTGGTTAATAAATTTCAATTTGAATTTGAATTGTTGTTAATTATTACCACAAAATGACAATTTAAAATAATGCATCGCTTTATTATGTGGCTGGGTATTGTAATATGGCTGCAAGGATAAGCACACCTTCTTTGTTAAATTTGTGTTTAGTTTCAATGATGTACAGATTAATTTAGGTTATGTGACAACAATGCTGGCGTCGACTCTACTAAGTTTGTATCGTGTGGTATTTGGCTTGGGTTACGTGGCAACAATGTTGGCGTCATTTCATAGTCATGGATGTAATTACATCAGTTGGCACGGCGTGGCTTGGCGCCACAAACGTATAATGCTCTCCGTTACGTAGTGGCGTGGGTTTCCTTCAACCAATAGAAAGCGAGCATTGGTGGCGTGATATTATATCGACCAATGAGAAAGAAGTTGACCACCCCAACCTCTCTAGTAGTGACAGAGGTGGTGGGGCGAGAGTGGTCTAGAGCTTCTTTGAGATGCTACAAAAATTCTTTCCACCTTCAACTTTCGTCGTGTGTACAAGTGCCACAAAAAGTGCTCCGTTTTCGCATTTTTGTAATTGTTTTTTTGTGTTCAATCGTTTTTGTGTTCGTTTTGTGAAAATGGTAAGACACCTAAAGAAGAATGCGGCCGGTGGTAGTCGCAAACGCCCGTTGGAGGGTACATCACCTGCATTAGTAGGTTTGAATTTGATGGCCTATTTGCAAAATTTTGTGCCGGACCCTATTGTCAGCAATATTGTTGAATCACCCACAGAAGCTGGTACTGTAGTGCAACAGCAACATGCTAATAATGCCGCAACCAGCGTGGGTGAGGGTTCGGCGAACGTTGCAACACCGCCGGGGCCATCTACCAGCGGAATAAATATTTTGCAAAATGTTGTAATCCCGGCGGAAAACAATATATATGAGGCCATCTCGCAAGCCTCTAATAATGGTGAAGTACAGCTTCAACAGGCGTATTTTGGCTACCAACGGACGCACGCGATTGACCACCCTGACACGGAATATCCTGTATTGCATTTGCCCTAGGATGGCGCCGGAATTAATTTCGATGCCATCGTCGACCAAAATGCAGTACAGCAAATTCAAGATAACCTTGAAGCGGAAGGTGAGGTGTTACTTTTGAGAAATCAAATACTTAAAAGTAAATCTTTACATTCCGGCTCAGGTGGTCAGGGTGGACGACATCATAATAATAATTTCTCTGGCTCTCAACACCTACCCACGGTGTCGCTTGTAGATAGCGACGACTCTGATGACGATTTTGTGAAAAAACCAAAGATCGACAAAATCATAATTCAAAGGATAAAATCGTCATCATCGGCTTCGCTAGGAAGTAGACAGAGAAAGGCTGTAAAGAAACCGAAACAAGGATTGCGTCGTCCTTCTCGGAATCCGACCCCAGTAACTGTTGAAATAATTAAATTGGGGCCGAAGACTGAGGAGGACAATGCAATCCAAAATATAATCGATTTACAGACCGCTATGCCAACGCCTCTTACCCCTCTTACGCCCGCAACACCGCCAACACCTGTTGAACAGGTTTTCAAAATTGTTAAGGGCAAGAGAGGTAAAAAGGCACCAGCAAAAAGGTCTGTTTCGGTTTCTTTACCTGATAATATTCCGTTAGAACAACCTAGTTGCTCTAATGCAATATTACCGACGCCTTTAAGTGGTAGCAGCACATTAGAACAACCGAGTTGTTCTAATGTGGTGGTTCCAACACTTCCTCTGGTGGTGTCGCAGCCACTTGCAGAACCGATTCAACATCCCTCAGAAGTTGAGTCGGTTCCACAGGTGGCGCTATCACCACCACTACCTATTCTAGAGCCGGCTCAGGATTCTTCAGATTCAGAGCCGGATGTATTTCTGTCTCAGCCTGAGAATAGAAATATTTTAAACAAATTCTTAAATTTCTATTCTGCGGCTAAGACAGAATATCAGGAGAAAGTGGCAGCAACCCAAGGTGATGCGGACCGTGAAATTGAGGTTAACGCAAGATTAGCTGAAGCCATTCGCCAGGCTAACCATGAGTTAGCCGAAATAGCTGGGCGCCGCGTCGCTTTGGAGAAAGCCGAAAGGGCGTTGAGAGCAATTGAATCGGGTCTAAGTAGAGTCGGGCGGTAAGGCTTGTACAACACACATGGTGGAGAGGCTTTGTTATGCAGTTTTTTTCTAGTTATTAAGTTAGGTTAAGTCATTGTAAATATATGTAGTTAGTTTATTAATAATAAGTATTGTACATAAAAAAAAGTGAAAAAAAATATAAAAAAAAATATATATAAATTTTTTTATACGTATAAATGTAAAAAAAAAAAAAATATTGATTAGTATAAGTATTTGTATATATTAAATTAGCGTATAAATGAATAATTAGGTTAAGTAATTGTAAAGAAGAAAAAAAAAAAGTTAGGTTAAGTCATTGTAAATATTTGTAGTTAGTTTATTAGTAGTAAGTAATTGTACATAAAAAATAAATATAAAAAAAGTTGAAAACAAATTTTAAAGAGTAAATAAAAAAATTTTAAATGAAATATGTTAAAAAAATTAATTAGTTAATAAAATAAATACACCACATGTAATTAATTAATTGTGCATATTATGAGTACATGTTTGACATGAATAATTAGATTATGTAATTGTAAATAAACACATAATGTAAAGGTTAATTAATTTAAATAAATAAAGAGTTTAAAACATTTTCTTAATAATAAAAACTTTAATAAAATTACAAACTTGTCTTTTATTAGTAGTAAGTAATTGTACATAAAAAATAAATATAAATAAGTTTAAAACAAATTTTAAAAAGTGAATAAAAAATTAATTAGTTAATAAAATAAATACACCACATGTAATTAATTAATTGTGCATATTATGAGTACTTGTTTGACATGAATAATTAGATTATGTAATTGTAAATAAACACATAATGTAAAGGTTAATTAATTTAAATAAATAAAGAGTTTAAAACATTTTTCTTAATAATAAAAACTTTAATAAAATTACAAACTTGTCTTTTATTAGTAGTAAGTAATTGTACATAAAAAATAAATATAAAAAAGTTTAAAACAAATTTTAAAAGTGAATAAAAAATTAATTAGTTAATAAAATAAATACACCACATGTAATTGTAAATAAACACATAATGTAAAGGTTAAGTAATTTAAATAAATAAAGAGTTTAATAGGTTAATAACAACATAAAAAAAAAAAAAAAAATTAAAAAAATCGAATTTTAAACACATGAAAATCAAAATTAATGGTTAATTAGGAAAGGTCAAAGGTCAAATTTAAAAAAAAAACCGGAGATCCACCTCCTCCTTTCTCCGGGGGGCGTCCGAGATTCGATCCCGTGGTCTTCTGAGTGGCCTCAAGATCGACGCGTATTTGCCCGCTCGGCTATTCGAACGTCCCGAAAGAGTTAGGTCTATTTCATAATTTCAACAAAAAACTACCTGCTCGTCGATCCGTATTGACCAGGCAGGGTCGCAGCGCCTTGGGGCCTTATGCTATAAAATCAACCCAAGCTATCGGCTTTATACATTTAGAACTGTATTATTTTGAATCAGTTTATATCTTGAGATATTTTAATTTAATTTAAATAATAATAAATAAAAGATAACCATTTTTTTTTCAAAATACTTTTTAATAAAATCATTCATATGTTCATTTGTTTTAATATTTATATGATTTACTAATTTTCACAACTTGTAATATACAGGGTGGCACAAATATTTTTATTAATTAAAAAATATATACAATTAAACTTAAAAATAAAATGAAATATAAATTTACATTAATAAATACTAATTATAACGAATCATCTTCTTCTGGTTCCAATACTTGGTCATCTGTGAGGTTGGACACAGTTGAATCCGTTGGAGATGATGGCCTAGAATTAGGAACCGTCTCTATTGACCAAGCCGACGGTGAAGAAGCACGAGAATTGGACGTCGTCTCCATCGACCACCAGTCACTTGGGATACTGGCATGTTGTATGACCTCACTGTCTATAGAGCATGTTGGAGCCATCACTGTGGAGTCACCAGTAGTTGAGGAGATGGTACTATCTTGTACAGGTTGTTCGGTCTCCATCTCAATACAAACTGAGCAACAGCAGCAAAGAACTTCATTTTATACATTTACCCCCTCCAAAACATGTGAACACTTAATATCATAATAATTTCTTGACATTTGTATATAGAACAGTACTATTTTATACTCATACTATAAATAACTACCATAAATATCTAATTTAGTAAAACACGTTGTATCGTTCACGCAATTGTTTTATTTACATTATTACATGTATGACATACTTCAATTCGATGCAATTGCACCAAGTTTGTGCTGCAACATTTACATTTCGTTATCATTGCACCATCCAACGTCGTCGTTTTGTGAATATTTACATGCTGGTGACGTCCGGACACTATCCGTGTATAGGATATATAACATAGCCCACACAGGAAGTGTTTGGTTGCATCCGGCCTGGTTCTGATTATGACAAAAGACGCTGACGTGCAATATAGTCTCCGCCGATCATCATAATTGTTTAATATTTTTCCGGAGAAGGCTAACTCTCCCGCTTCGTCTTCCACATCATCCCCAAGACCTTCATCTACACTGACGGGAACCAGGTTGGCATCTCCCCAGTCGGCACCCTCTTGGTCGACATTGATATTTTCCACGATGATGGGATCCTCCCTGTGGACAGCATCTTGATTCAAGTCCTGAAGCTCTTGATTTACACCATCTCGGTGTAACACCATTGCACCCATATCATTTTCTGCCAGTTCAGTGAGGAATCGTCTATAAGCCATCTTTAAATGTTGGAACTCAACTGATTTGATGTTAAACCTCCTCCGTTTTATATTCTATAATTCGTGACGGTGACGCCCTTCCTATGGCGTCAAGTTTACTATTAGCTATTTAAACCAAGAGTGACCACAAGAGGAACGCATTCAAACTTCTTACGTAACACAATCGTGTCTTAAAACAGAAGTGCATACAATGGTCCTACCAAGAGAGTGGAAATTAAAACCAATAATAGCAGTACAACCGTATAGTTACAATAATTCAAGAATTTGCCATAATTGCTATACTGCATGGAGGAAGCAAATTATCAACCCATGCACTGGACTGTGCAAAAAGTGTGTAATTCAGAACCCAGTGCAAAAAAAAGAATTTCGAGACAATTGTCCAAATGAAACACAATGTCGCAATTGTCTTACCATACTCAAAAGAACGAATTTTGGTATATATCGAGACGTATGTGAAGCTTGCAAAGCAGACCAACCACAATTAAGACAACGATGCGTGTACTGTAGTAAGTACGAGGACAATTGTTGGAACAACATTTGCATAAAATGTAATTAAATAAATATTAATAAAGTATATTCATTTTATTATTCATTTGTGACACATATTAAAATATTTCAATCGACATAACTATATAATGATACATTAATATATTTTTCTAGTTAATGACAATTTTAAACAATAGAAGCTATATCAACCCACGAATTGTGTTCTATAGATAGCCCCAGCCACTTTACCAGCACTTTATTTCCTTTCTTCTTTAATACATTTTCAACTAGATACACATCGGGGTATTTTGCTTTTAGTAGCTCCATTTCATAAAAACATCCCTTGATTGGGTGTCCAAACAAGTCTTCTATCAGGTAAGTTGTGGGATTTGTTATGTTTATTTTGGTAATTTTAAAAAGTTCTGTTGAAAAGTTCGGTGTAAACCCTTTATCAAATACACCTTTATACTTGCTAATACGAACTATATCACCGAGATGAAATTTCGGTTTCAGAGCAATCTTAATATAATTATATACGTTTAAATGTGTAGTTGGTTTGACATCAATGGGCTTTCTGCCAGTTGTACGATGGACTTTGTCATTGTAACTTTTTGTAACGTTTGGTAGGATATCGAGCCATTTATATTTACCCATAGCTGAGAATTCTTTATACAACCAATTTTTTAATGTGCGGATTACTCGCTCAACAATTGCTGCTTTTTTTGTGCTATACGTAGAATAATGATTAATTTCGTGCCGCTTCATTAATGCGGAGAACTTTCTGTTATAGAATTCAGTACCATTATCGGTCTGTAAATTTCTCGGTGAATAATTTGCTTCTTGAATAATAGTCTGCATAGCCTTGGTAACTTCTACAGCTGCTTTATTTTTAATAGGTTTGGTCCATACGTACTTGGAATAGCAGTCAATCACTACAAGAATATAACGATACCCTCTATTTTTATCAGCATATGGCTGCATTTCAGCTAGGTCTGCTTGCCACAAATCACCAAACCCCTTAATTATGGTTCGCCTTCTACGAAAATTTCGTCGAGCATTTCTATGTAACTCGTTAACAACTTGTAATTTTTCGCTGCTAACCTCCATTATAAAATTGTCTTCGGCTATATATCAATTTCAGACATTAGTTCTGGTGGAAATGTTAGGCCTCCGGATTGCACCTTCTTTGATTGGAGTTCGGTGGCAATATGCTCTAATTTAGAGATTCTAGTGATTAAAGTATTGTGATTGTTTATGGCCGAACGTTTAACTTCAGAAATTGCTTTATCAACATATTTCCTCATTTCTATTTTCATTTTCTGCATCATCTCATTATTTTGTTTATTGAAAATAGCGCGATTTTCTTCTCCACTTCTTATAAGTCCCACATCAACATATTTTTTCATTTCCCCAATAATTACATCGGTTGTATCAAAAATAGCTTTGGCAGCATTTTCATCATTTGTTTGTAGACGCTTGTTAACGTAATTACATGTTGCACCATCTTGATCATCGACAGGTTCCCCTAAATTTTTTAAACGCTTATTTTCAATATCATAGTGATTATCTCTGGTAAGTTTAAAACCCACGCCAGGTAATCCACGATGGGCTATTAACTTACTCGCACTAATTCTTTTGCTGCGTCCAAATTTGTCGATAGTGTTTACAGTAGACATTTCTGGTTGCATCTGATCCAGTTTATAAAATTTCAGACTATATAATACTTATTAAGTATAATGATACTATGTTTTATTTCATCTTTAATACACTATTTTTTCTTCCCTAAGTTCTGATATTATTTCTATTATTTCATTGTCGTGGTTGTTATTTCCCGCTATTTTCGAACTCCATAGTAGACGTAGACGATCCACGAGTTCGCTGGGTTTATTCCAAAAAATATATTCTTTATCTTTATTTCTGTACAATTTGTGGGTAGGTACACGTTTTAAGCCGTGACCACTTGTTGACGATCGTGTCGCAATTGTAGAAGATGTTAATGGTTTGATAATTTTGTGAAATTTTCCACGCTTAGTAGTGTTATAGCCATTCGCTACATCGAATTTTTTGTAAGGTGCCTTTGTTTTTCTTAGTATTTCTCCATATATCTTACTCCATTCATCATCGAGAACACCCTCTCTATTATCATCTAAAATTGTTGGGCGTTTTAGAAATATTAGATCGTACAATTTAGGACTACCTAGATACACGCCAAGTTTCTTATTGCCATACCATAGCGTAATATTTCCATGGGAAAAACGTATTTCGGCATTGCCCATCAGCAGTTTGCCTGTCTTGGGATCTACACGCACTCCATATAAACTATCATACTTGGAATCACCAGATTTTAAATTTTGTATATGTCTTTTTACAACCTCATGTCTTTTTTCTAGTTTACTAGCTGGAAAAGTTTCGGATACAGGGGTTGTTCTTATTGACGATGGTGGTGTTTCCATAATGGGGATATAATGTGGAACATCATCACCACCTACATACTTATCGGATCCTTCTTCAGAAGCACTCTCCCATGATACAGCCCTCTGGGTGGACACCCTTGATGATGATGGTTTTGAATGTAATTGTTGGATATGAGATTTGTTCTCTGCTGCTGAAGATATAACATTTAAAGGTTCAGTTATCGGTTGGTAGATCTTTTCAAGTGTTACGTGCATCTCCATATCTTTGTTCTTGATATAGTTAAACTTCTTCCGCACAGCATCTGTTGCCTCAATCAGCTGTCGCTTGAGTGTTATTTCGCTACTGGGATGTGCAAGATTGTTATATTTTTTATTATCTTTGGTAACCTTCATCTTAGCGCATACGTAAACGAAGTAATCCTAACGACGTATGTAATTCAAGTGAAGTTTTTAATAAAATGCATTATGGATATATGAAGCTATCAAACCCTTTTCTATATCGCCCACCTTGTACTTCTCTATCCTTATCAATCACTAGAAATCCATATTTGTCATTCCAGCACTTTGCACACATATTTTGAAATACTGTAAACGTTACATCAGGTGACACATGATCGGAAAAGATGTGATGCAGATTCATGTCGTCCTGTTTAAAGACAACAATTAAATTACTATTGTCTCTTATTAGCTGCTTCGGGATTCGAGAGTATGTCTGGCCAAGATAAAAACAATCCACATTTCTATGTCGGCCCATACTGAAATATCCCCTTATAACATCTTGTTTCTCACATATTACATCGTCAAATATAAACACAGACTCTGGCTTTGCCTCGGATGGTTCCACTATTTGCGTACCATTACTAAATGTATAAAATCCTAACCCCTCAATCGGCGCTAATACATTACGTAGATACTCATACTTGGGTTGATTTATAGACTTTGAGTATAGGTAAATATTTAAAAAACGTAAACCTAAACGATGCGTGATCAAAGATATTAAGACATTTGTTTTCCCACAATTCGAGGGTCCTATTATGAGGGCACGTACAGTTGAAGGTAGTAGTGGTCCATGGCGATTATCAGCACTTAACCCACGCCCAACTTTTTCATCCAAATTATCTATAGAAAGCGTTTGTTTCTGTTTCACAATGTGCATTGTACCGCGGCTAAATGTTATATAAGTAGATGTGTGATTTACAACTCTTATTTAAATGGTTTCTACGATACGATACACACGTGAAAAACGTACGAAGCGCGGTGGAGGATTAGTTAATTCCCTGATTAATAAGCTCCCCTTTGAATTGCATTTGCCAGGTTATCAATTTTGTGGTCCAGGCACAGATTTAAATAAAAGGTTAGCACGAGGTGATTCTGGCATAAATCAGCTCGATAAAGCGTGTAAGCAACACGATATTGCGTACGACAAAAATAGCAGTAATCAAGCAGCCCGCCATAAAGCAGACTATCAGCTTGAACAGGCTGCGTGGAAACGAGTGAAATCTAAAGACGCAGGACGTGGAGAAAAGGCAGCTGCTTGGTTAGTCACAACTATAATGAAGGGAAAACAACGTCTTGGTATGGGATGTAATTCAACAATATCTCGCAATCCAATAAGGAAACGAATCATCAAGAAAACAAAGAAAGGTAAGAAGAATGTTAAAAAGACAGCGTTTGGATCTGGGATAGTACGAAAAGTGCGTGACACACTGCGAAATGCTGGAGGCAAAAGAGTAAAAGACCAAAAGAAGGTGACTGAAATTGCTCTAAAAGCTGCACGTCGATATATAAAACAGGCCGGTGGAAAACGCAATATTCAAACACCTCGAATTATACCAATTCCAAAAGTTGGTGGTATTTTACCTCTAATACCCATTTTTGCTGGATTATCTGCATTGGGTAGTTTGGCTGGTACGGCTGCTGGTATTGCTAAAGCTGTAAATGATGTGAAAAAGGGTAGAGAAGAATTAGCTGAAGCAAATCGACACAACAGAAGTATGGAAGCAATCGCTATGAAAAGTGGCAAGGGGATGTTTATGAAGCCATATCGAAAGGGAATGGGTCTTTATCTAAAACAGAATTCAAAAAACTAATAGACTCCCTACCTCGGAGACCTCTTACCGACATTGATCTTAAATATTATGCTAAGAAAATGAAGGTAGCATACTTTCGAGGTGTGTTTATGCGCGACTCACTACCAAGACATGGGCCACATTACAATGAATCTTCAATAATCAATTTGGATAGTATATATGGTCCTGGGACACATTGGGTGGCATATAAAAAACGAGGTGGTTTAGTAAATTACTTTGATAGTTTTGGTGATTTACCCCCACCTATAGAATTAGTTACATATTTCAATACCGATTCAAGGAGGGCCAACCAAATATTCTATAACTACAAACGTGTACAGAATTTTAACACAGTGTGGTGTGGACATTTGTGTTTAAAGTTTCTCTCTACAAAACAAATATAAAACGCCATGGAGCTGAAATCTATAACCCCAGCAATGGATCGAGAAAGTATCAAGCGAATGGGTCACTCACTAATTGCATTCTCCCGTTTGCGTAGTCTGTTGAAGATGAGCAAACAACAACTTGCAAATATGCCCAAAGAAGTGATGATTGGGCTTGCTTCACATGAAATTGCATTAGTATGGGATAAGCTACCTACACATCTTCAGAATGATATCGATATATTAAAATATCAATATTGCACAGAACATTACCTTAATGATTATGAAAGCAATGTTGACGTAAATGATGGTCCAACACCTAGAAAAATGTTTTGCTGCTATTGTAAGGTAAACGATGTAAATGTGGCATCCAATAACAATGTAAATATATTACCATCCACTTCTAAGAAGAGGAAATTATACCATTATTGCTGTAATCCACAATAAATTGGGTAACACAATTTAATTATATCAGTCATGTCGTACACGTTCACACTAACGAGCCGCTTAAGTGAGCTAAGTGTCAACTTTGATCCACCCATTGAACTGGATAGGAGCAGTCGTCATGGGTTAGGTTTAATTGGATTCTACTCTTACAACTCCATATACAATGTGGATGAAACAAATAACATCTTCCAATATAGGGTTAGTGCTAAAGATACATTCACTACTGTTCACATACCTCTGGGGGCTTATGAAATTGATGAAATCTATGCTGCAATGTTGAAAGCTATGAATATTGATGGAAAGGATTACACGCAAATATTCACTTTAAGGGCAAACAACAATACCTTAAAGTGCGAGATTTTGTCAAAGTATGAAGTAGATTTTAGACAACCAAATTCAATAGGAAGTCTGTTGGGATTTGGACCAATATATTTACAACCAAATAAAAATTACGAATCAACACAGCCTGTTGATATTATGAAAGTAAGGATGATACGCGTAGATTGCAATATTATTTCTGGAGCTTATCTGAATGCAGAAGAGTCACACACTCTCTTTGAATTTGACATAGACGTTGAGCCTGGCTACAAACTTACTAGAGAACCCAAAAATATCATATATTTACCTGTTAGACCTAAAGGGCGTCAGTTAATAGACAACATCACACTACGCATACTGGACGACAACGGTGATTTGATCGATTTTCGAGGTGAGAAAATTATTGTAAGGCTAGAATTGAAGAAAGTCGGATATCACCAACCAAATGGGTTTTCGATATAAACAGCGACAGCAAGTACATCACCATCAGTATGATACTGTAGCGAACAACAGTATGGATAAAAAGAAAGGGAGATGTGGAAAGCAATTCATTCAAAGTCTATATCTTAAACAGTTAAGACATAGATTGTCAGCTGAGGATCAAGCCTTTTTAAAATCTATTGGATTAAAACTGCGAAAAAATTGGTCATAATAATGGTGGCTACTGCAACTAGTGACAAACTTGAGGTGTTTGATGAACCTGTGTTAGATCATTCCCTAGTTAGCCTACATGAGCATACATATAAACCATATGGATCCCCATATTACAGAAACTCTGATAAAATACGTATTCCCATCAATTTTCAAGATGTTATACTCGACATTTCAGAAAGTTATATATACATAGAGGGAAAATTTACTCCTAGCGACACCACAAAGCGTTGTTATTTATCCAATAATGCACTAGCATTTCTCTTTGAAGAGATACGACTGGAAATGGGTGGTGAACAAGTAGCAGTAGTTAGAAGACCTGGTATTACTACCACAATGAAAACTATGGTGTCGTATGGGCAAACGCATGCACGCTCATTAATAACAACAGGTTGGGGTCTCACTGAAAAGAGACAAGATATTTTAGATACCACCAGTCACGTGTTCAGTGGCAAACTACCCCTTAAGTTCCTTATGGGTTTTGCAGAAGATTATACCAAAGGCATTCTGAATGTGAAGCAAGAATTAATTATGATAATTGCACGCTCATTTAAAGACTCCTATATCGGTGAGGTTGATGCAGAGTTGGATATCAGCAAAATTGAGTGGAAGATAAGGCACATTGTACCTGAAGATCGACAAAAGTTAAAATTATTGAATCGAATTAATAAAAGTGGTAATAATACCAAAGTTAAGATGGTCTACCGTGCGTGGGATTTTTATGAGCTTCCCTGTCTACGCGATACTACCTATGACATATGGGCTCTTAAACTCTCCACCCGTCTTGAAAGTCCACTTTTCATCCTTCTTGGCTTTCAAGGCACTGATCAGGCCAATGATAGAACAAAGGATGTTACACAGTTCAAACACGCAGACATAAATAATATTCGACTATTTCTAAACTCTGAAGTATATCCATATGAACGTTGGAATTTAGATTTCGATAAGAAGCTCGATTCTGCAGCATATTATGCTTATGAGAACTTCCAACGTAGTTACTATGATAAAGATATGAGCGAACCCATGATGGATCTTGGGGAATTCAGGAAGAATCCTTTGTTTGTCATTGATTGTTCACACCAACCTGTTGCAGTGAAATCATCTACAGTCGACATAAAGATAGAATTTGAAACACGAAAAGCGAAATTTCCGGAACAAACTCGAGTGTATGCACTTATACTTCATGATACATATTTAAGTTATAACGCATTAGATGGCTCGGTTCAGAATGGCTTTCTCGATGTTAAGTAAAAAAGAAAACATTTATTATTGTGCAATTAAGTAGTGCAGCATACCATTTCTATCAAGATGTCTGGAACATTTTATCAATAATAATCATGATGTACTTACAAATGTTCATTTTCTCAAAAAATGTTATTGTAGATTTAAATATAAAATTACAATGAAAACTGTTTTAATTATGCTAAGGTATTTTTAATTATGTAATAAAATGAATGTAATCTTTTAATGTGTATTTCATTTATTTATCCTTATAATACAAAATACAGCACCATATTGTTTACTGCAGACATATACAATATTTGGTGTAATGAATATGTCAATCAAAATTAACAGATTATAATATTTATTTATCTACATTGTCCTCATTATCTTCTTCATCAGACTGGTTGAGTTGATATTTTTCAATGATATTCTTAGGTAGGTACTCCACTATGTCATATAGAAAGCGTTTTAGATCCACTAAGCCCATATGCTCACAAAACTCATCCAAATTTAGGAAGCCACGAGAATATCTACCACATAAATTTACACCAATGCTACACGCCTTGGAAGTTTCTTTAACACGTCGAACTTCTTCAGCATCGAAGCAGACATTTATGTCATAATTCAAAGAATGCAGTGAATCCCTCCTTATGTCATCTAGTTTACAAGACAATCTTTCAATGGCAGATTTAATGTCTTCTGCCTTTACCCATCTGTGAGATGAATATTGCATCCACATGTTTTTTTGTTGGTTAGAGTTAACCTGGAATTAAACAAATAAATTAAAAATAGATATAAAGAGAATAAATCTAATCACATACTTACACAAAATATGATATCTATTCAATTTAAAATTGATATATTGTTCAAATCAATAATTCTATATTTACAAGTGAACAGATAATTATTTTTATAATACCCCCAAAATTCTTTCTAAATGTACCCCATTTTATTATATAGTAGCAAATGTAAACTAATAACTAACTAATACAAATATTGTTTCTTAAGTACTAGAAATTAAATACCAAATTGTATTATTGGGCTGGATTTTGCGCCGATATACATTGGAGGACGTTGTCCTAAATATGTCAATGTGTATTTACCGCCGCTTGAATTAATTTTATTAATAGTATCTTCACTTATATTTTCTACAACCCGTTTTGGTAAAAATGATTTAAAATCTGTAATCGCACTTTCCTCAAATAAATGTACTACGATTGATTTTCCATATCGCGTATTGACCAATGACATTTTCTTTATAATATAAGGTTTATTTATAACTAACGATGTAATAGATCTTTGCACTAAAATCTCTGTATTTTCATTTATAATCGCATTAAGTGCTAATAAATCGAATTCGGAAAGTGCCATAGTTAAAATTTAAAATTGACGTACACAATGAAAGAATTGCAAAGAATAATATAATATATTGCTCACTTGAAATATATTGCTCACTTGAAATAAATTGAGATAACTGCACTACTCTCACTAGTTAACTCTTGAGTGAACAACTATGGATGTGATTTTGAGCTACCAAAGCGTTTTATTTATAGTGAAACATTCGCCCCCTCCAACCTACTTACCTCCCACCATACTAATTACTATCGTACACTTACATACTTGAAACACTTATTGATACATACACTAATTACAATTACAATTGCACCACCCCAATTACCACAATAGTAATTACATCAAGTCTAATTACCTCTATATTGTAATTACAATCTAATTACAGACATTACTCTTATTACCTCTATTGTAATTACAGTCTAATTACCGACAATTTTCTAATTACCTCCATTGTAATTACAGTCTAATTACCGACAATGCTCTAATTACCCTAATTACCGACAATGCTCTAATTACTCTAATTACCCCCCACCAGAAAAAAAAAGTGGTGGGGGGAGACCGGGTTCCGGTATAAGTCTTCTACTCACATCAGCATTTTCTTGTTCACTTTCATTCTTGCTGGCTTTATTTTTCATCATATTCTTGATTCTTGAATTCACCTAAAGCTCCTGTAAGAACCTCTCCAAGTACTTTTTGGTCGCTTCTCTTTCTTTGTATACTCTTTATATCGTTTCTGATGTTTTGTAGTCCCTGCGTAGAGCTGGAGGTAGTTGCCTTTTCACTCTCTGATAGTTCACTCATACTGATACTATCCTCACGATGAGACTCTGACTCGTTTAATTCCTCTGATTCAATATTACTACTTACAGGTATTTCATGATCATCCGATCCTACATTATCTTCCCCGCATGCTTGCATCTGAGATAACGTATCCCATGCATTGCTTGATTTTGGAAAATGTATCTTCATACATCTTTCAACATTAAATAACATAAAACTTACCGTCTTTGGGTTACATGATCTTTCAAAAAACTCATTGCCGAAAACAAATGCCAATTTGATGTTACTCCACTGCCAGAAGAAATGTTTTTCATCTTCCGTAATTCTGTTCACAAAATTCCCCAACGTTGCTCACAGTCTTCAGCTATAGAATCAAAGTTGAATAATAATTTTTTAAATGAAAATTCTCAATTAACCAATTACTTACGAGTTGAATTTAATATTTCAGCTATCGTAGCCCACCCATTCTCGCTAATATTTTTATTTTTGTATGATACGTTGGACTTATACAAAAATGTATATTGTCTAACAAGATCTATGAGCGCGCCGTCGTCATCCATTTTTTGTTTCCTCAAGCTCAAGACAAAGAATTCATAAAATATAAAAGGAATCGCACAGAGTCTCAGCCTATTAACGTTTGCATTTCAAATTCATTTCACATTGAAAATTGAGGTTATGATATTTGTATTGGAGAAAAGAAAATCACCACAGAAGTTACCAGATGAGAAGAAGAAGAAATCAGACGAGCATGCCCAATACACTTTTCCACTTTCATTTTCATTAAAAAGATAAAAGTTAGCCAACTCTTAATGAAAGTGTAATGACAGTAGAAAGTTAATTTAAATGCATAAATGACCTTATTCAAATACATAGTTTTCCTTAATGAAAATGATAATGTAAATGAAAATGAAAAAGCAGTCTGCATAAATCCGCCTTTAAAGACAGGCGAGATCGTCAAATTATTCTGACATTTAACAGACAAATTGTAGGTTATGTTTTGTTTTGACGTTTAGGTTTGTTTACATCCGAATGTCATTTCAACAAGCATCAACTTGACTAACGTAACGGTCTTCTTTCGCGATTTGAACTATATGTAAAAATATAAATTACGTCGGTTGATAATATGAACAAATAATTTAGTTTAATTTGAGTTTGACATTGCCTACACAAAACAGTAGGTATATCAAAAAAGTTTGTAGGAGCTTTAATAAATTACCATATTCAATAAAACAATTTTCACAAATTAAATTCAAGAGAAAAAGTAAACCATTTTTAATAAAGAAAGTATACTGTAAACTCCATGAATATTACGATGAAATTATGATACTAATTGCTTTATATCCATAAAATATCAAATAAATAAAACAATGTGTCTGTTTATATGTCTATATTATTATATGCAGGTGATTGGAGAAACCATTTAATATTGTAACTTTCCTGATTTTTTGTCTAGAATATTATCGAACTGTTTACATTTTTTCTACATATGTAAATGTAATGTAATGGTATGAAAATCAGCTATTCTATTCTATTATGTTCTATTAAAACCGTAAGAAATTCCTTAAACCGTAAAAATCAAAATCATGATAATTTTGGGCTTCTGTGGATGTAAAATGCAAATCTAAATTATTCACAATATCTTTCTGGCAGATTTTAATATTACATAAAAAAAATCATTATTGTTTTTTTGTAAATTACCTACTTATAATTTTCCACATGATTTTCATTTATTTTCATGTGTGCGTCATTGTTCCTAATTGTAGCTCTGTACTGCTCTTCTGGGAAAAAGGATCTCGTATCGTATTAACCTTTACTTGGCTTAATTTAATTCTTTAACGAAATTTGTCGTGTAATTCTTCGTTACAGTATCTTTCTTAAATTACAAATAGCTGCTCGAATGGCTGTTATTATTTAGAGCTTTGGTTTCTTAAATGATGATTGACAAAGATATTATGAGAACTATCCTAGACGTCCGCGTCCTATAAATAGTTATTTGAAATGAAAATACCATGTTTATTTGTATGGAATTCAACCAGTAACAATGTATCTCGTTGGTTCAATTTGTCGTTGGAAATTATGGAAGTATATTTAGTTTCGAAATTCATTTCCAAATAGGTATTTGGCTATCATTGCTATCAATAATAATATTGTTGGTATAATTATACAATTTATATTGATATGGACACTTTTAAGTTCAGTGTCTTGCCCTGATAATGTGAATTGAGTACATTCACGAAATAGATAGCACATTAAACAATAATAAATAGGAATAATGAGTAAAACATTTATTTTATTTCCAATATGAACTGTTATTGGATTTGTATCTCATATTTACTTTTAAGATCACTAGAGATTTAGCACATATTTTTGAGATTTAAGCGTTCAAGTGGATGCATGAAAAATTAAATTAATTTTTAATATTGTATCATTTAAACACCTGTATATTATATATATCTACATTGTTTACTTAAGATACTGATAAGAAATAAGATATATATTTATAATTCAAAACTGAGCATTTGTCAGTATCATTGCCACTATTCATAAAAATGGTTGTTACTAGTATATTTTTTGGGTTTTTAATTATCGTCATACTTTTTATAAAGTATAGTAGAAAGGAGGAACCGAAAAAAATTTTTGGATTTTATAGCCAGCCTGGTAAATGGTATTTTGTAAAATACCACATATTCTTGCTTATATTATTTCTACGGAGAATAAAATACTATTTGTTTGGAAAAAGTTTATTTCATAACGAGGCGAATTTAGAAAAACTCCAACCTCTATCAAACCACAAACTAGTGAGTGATAATGGTTTGAAAAATGGATACATGTCTGTTATTTACATATATTTTTTTAGGCATTTGACGCAGTATTCTTTCAAGCTGTTTCGCAGAACGGAATTTATTTATGTGGAGGAACAGAACGCAGACACGAAGCAAAAATCAACGGATTGTTTTATATTGTGGTAAGAAAATCTAATAATTATTACATCAAGTAATTTATGTCATTACACCAAAGACAACACCTCATGACAGAGTTTTCAAAATATTTGTTAACTGCCAGGGGTACACCGCTAACAAATTTTGTATACCAGACTTCCGTTTTTGTCTTAGTTTCAGCCGATTTCAATTGATTTCCGCCTGATTTTGGTTGATTTCCATTAAAACACACTCTTCTATTCAAGCGGATCGCACAAAATGTAGGTGAAGTTTAATACATTCTCTGAAATATTTACTGGTTATTGCTTTGTGTTTCACAGTTTCTTATATTTTAGAAAATGTGTACAGGATCGAACGTATGGTATTTTTGACAATTCTCAAATTTTGCTGTCGAGGAAAGCTAATTCTACGTTATGATACTTCATTATTAGTTGACATAATCCACTTGACAAATTGAATTTCTCCCTTTTATTTGTTTTTTTTTTCATTTAGAGTTTATTTCAATAAAATTACGTGTATACTCGTAAAATAAAGTATAACTTTTATAATATGTTCTAGTCATATTACATCCAGAGAAGGCCAAAAAATTAGCAAAACTATGCGCTATTAGAAAGTAGGGTCAAATTGGTTCAAAATAACTATTATATTCATAATAAGCAGCCCAAGAAACATATGTATAATCCCGTTGGAATTCTCCACGCTCTATTATTAAAATAAAGGTCTAGCTAGGATGAATCTGTTCTTTCTTCTATAGTAGTTTATTCTTTACAAGAAATAATTACACATATTTTCTTCTCAATAATTATATTGACAACCTCATAATTAATACATAAATTGTTTCTCTATTTACATTTTCATGGATGATGCTATATTATATAAATGTATTATATTCTAACACGCCTCCTTACATTTATATTACTAAACTCATTATTTCACTAAGTACCTACATCTATATCTATTCTATAATATTTAACATTTCTCTAAATTTCATAAATTTAGTTTTACTCAATGACTTAGTAAATATATCTGCTACATTTTCATTTGAATCTACTTTAACTATATCAATAATTCCTTCTATATAACATTCATTTACAAAATGATAATGTACTTCTATATACTTGGAATTTTTAGTAAAATTACCATATTTAGCAATATTTAATGCTCCTGAGTTGTCCTCATATATCCTGACAGGTTTTTTAATTTCTGTATCAAAAATTCCAAGTATATCTCTTACAAGTTTTATCTCACTTACAGCTTCTGATAATGCTACATATTCAGCAAAAGTAGATGATTTAGTAACACTACTTTGTTTTCTAGACTTCCAAACTATAACATTTCCAAATAACCTAATTACATAACCTGACGTTGATTTCCTGTCTATATTATCACCTGCCCAGTCAGCATCCACAAAACAATCAAGATTCTCACTTGTCTCATTTTTGCTATAAGTCACTTTCAAGTCTTTTGTCAAATACAAATATTTTAAAATTCTTAAGGCATACTTAAAATGAGTTTCATTATAACAATTTTGAAATCTACTCAAGTAATTAACGCTATAGCTTATATCTGGTCTTGTTCCCGAACTAATGTACAATAGTTCACCTGTCAAATTTCTTTACCTAATATCATCACATGTTTCTTGTGCAGGCTCTAATTTCAAATTTACCTCTATTGGTGTCCCATAGAGCTTTGAATTTTTAATCTTATATTTCTCAGCTAAAGTTTCAATATACTTTTCCTGACTTAGAGTCATACAATTTTTTATATAATTATATTCAATACAAATTCCAAGATAGGTTTTTACTTCACCCATATCTTTCATTCTAAATTTATTTGACAATAAACCTTTGATATACTGAATCTTTCTCTTATTTCTACAGCAAATCAATAAATCGTCAACAAATAATATTAGATAAATCATATCATCTTCATCTCTCATAACATACAAACAATAATCATATTTACTTCTTTCAAAGCCTAAATTCCTTATAAAAACATCAAAACAGTCGTACCATGCTCGAGGACTTTCTCTTAAACCGTATAATGCTTTATATAATTTACAAACTTTATCTGTACCATTTTCATAACCTCTAGCTTGTTTTATATATATTTCTGAATAAACTTTTCCATTCAAAAACGCTGTTTCTACATCCATTTGTTCTATAATTAAACCCATTTGACAACAATATGATAACAAAATTTTCAAAGTTTGCGTTTTAGCAACGGGTGAATAAATATCATCCACAATTTCTTTTTGTTGAAAACCTCTCACAACTAACCTCGCTTTATATTTGTTTTCTGTTTTTTTTTGTATAAATCCACTTTACATCTAAAATATTTTTATCCTCTGGCTTTTCAACTAATCTCCAAGTTTTATTTTTTTTTAAGCATTCCATTTCTCTATTCATAGCTTGTTTCCAAGATTCAGACTCATTACTATTCATCGCCTCCTCAAAACTACTTGGACTATCAGCACTACAATAATTTACATACATACAATTATCATAAACATACCGATCATCTAATTTACTAGGCAATTTTCTTTCTCTCTTTGATCTTCTTAACTCTTGAGTCGTTTCTTGTTGTTCTTTCAATACACCTTCATCAATCTTTTCTGATTCTCTTTCATCGTTTAACCCACATTCGCCTTTTACACTTCCATCTTGTGTTTCAGAATCATTTGAGCATTCAATTTCAGAGTTATTTTCATCTTTGTTTCTATCTAAACCAATACATTCAACATCTTCCTCTACAATATCAACATGCCTGGCTACAATTATTCTATTATTTACCAGCACTCTATAACCTACTTCATTATAACCCAGCAAAATTCCTAAATCAGCTTTTCTATCCCATTTAGATTTTCTCAATTGTTCTGGTGTACGTACGAAAACTGTACTTCCATACAAACGTAAATATTTAATACTAGGTTTCATTCCAATTAATATTTCATAAGGTGTTTTCTTCTCTTTAGTATTTGCTAATGTTCTATTTTTAAGATATGCGGCTGCACATACTACCTCTGGCCAAAACCTTCGATGTACTTTTGCTTCAGCTAACAAACATCTAGACATGTCCATAATTGATCTATTATATCTTTCAGCTGTACCGTTCAACTCATGTACATAAGGTGGACATGCATTTATAGAAATTCCTTTCTCTCTAGTGAAACGATAAACATTTGCATTTAAATACTCTCTTCCATTATCACATCTCAATTTCTTAATAGTTTTACCAGTCAGATTTTCAATTTCATTTACATACTCTACAAAACAATCATAAACTTGATCTTTTGATTTAATAGTATAAACTTTAGCTACTTTACTATAATCATCAATAAAAGTAAGAAAATATTTTTCACCATTTATTCCAATAGTCGCATGAGGCCCATTCAGATCCGTATGAATTATTTCTAAAATCTCTTTAGCTTTACTTCTATTATTTTCAAAAGGTACATTATGCATTTTATTTTCAATACATATTTTGCACTTCATATATTCAGACTCTAATTCCTCAGGTATTCCATCTAACAATTATTGTTTTTTACACAAAGTATTATGTTCTACTTAACATAACAAAATGATACACAAATAGCTCAAATAACAACTATATTTGAGTAGTATAATTGTTTAACATAAAGTCTATGACAAGTCATGTATTTCAGAATATCATTAGTGACAATTACCTACATGATTAATCATAGTAAAAGATAAGTTAATTATAACTATAATCACAATATATAACACTCCTCCCCTAGCTTTTACATAACAAAATCTCTTAAATAAGATGGTGGTTTACTAATCCGAGATGGTCTGCTTACAACTGGAATATTTTGATCCGAATTAGGTAAGGAAATATTCAAATCAATTGAATTTTCACTAGTGTCGTTATTCATTGTCAACCCAGCATCCTCTTTAGATAAGCTCCGGTCAGTTTCCATTGTTTCCACAACTGAATCATTAGAGCATCTTCCACGAATCTGATCGACATGCCTTCTTAAGAAATTACCTTGAGCTGTTTCTGCAGTGTAAGAAACAGGGCCCGTTGGATTAATTATGGTTGCAGGCACCCAAGGCGGATCTACAGTATTATAACTCCTTACGTATACCGGATCGTTTTCTTTGAAGACTCTTACTTTATTATTAGGTTGAACACTTAGTTTTGGTGCATAATCAGGGTGTAATCTGTCCAGAATTGTTTTAATATTTCGATTCATTAGAAGTTGAGCCGGACTTTTACCAGTTGATGTGGACGGTGTACTCCGGTACGTCAACAAGTATCTAGCTAATCTGGTGTGTAAATCTCCTTCCATTTTTTTTATAGCATTCTTTGCTATTTGTACCATTCTCTCTGCCTGCCCATTTGATGAAGGATGATACGGAGCAACAGTTACAGTACGGATAATATTTTTTGAGCAAAATTGTTTAAATTCTGAAGACACAAAAGCAGTTCCATTATCAGAAACTATACAGTCTGGCAATCCATGGGTTGCAAAGAGCCTTCGTAACAACACAATTACATTTGTGGAATTTGGAGAATTTATAGGTAAAATCTCTAGCCATTTAGAAAACGAATCAACAACAATAAGATATGTTTGTCCTTTGACTGGACCAGCAAAATCTATATGTAAACGAGACCAAGGAGTTTCTGTTCTTTCCCATGGATGAACACTTGCTCTAGGTGGAGAATTATGATTAGACTGACACATTGAACATGTCTTAACTTTCCTTTCAATATCCAAGTCTAAACCTGGCCACCAAAAATAACTCCTGGACACAGCTTTCATACGTACGATACCTGGATGGCCCTCATGCAATAACTTTAAGACATTCCCACGTGCTAATTCAGGTATTACCACTCTATTACCAAATAGTAGGCAATCCTTATGAATAGATAGTTCATTCCGCTTTGCATAAAACGTCTTTAGTTCTACAGGATATGTGCCTTCCTTCCACCCTTTCCATACTAAATTGCGAACTTGCGACAAAGTCTTGTCATTGGTTGTCATTTTTGCTATCTCATCAGCATGATATGGACTGCATTCCATACTTTCTATCATTAAAACTTCCAAAGGGGGTGGAATCTTGAATTCTTTTACTGTTAAGGGTAATCTGCTTAATGCATCTGCATGAATAATTGTTTTCCCAGGTTTATACTGCAGTTCATAGTTGTAACCACTTAATATAATTGACCAACGCAACATTCTTGGTGAAATTTCTAAGGGTGTACTTTTATTTGATGCTAATAGCCCAAGAAGAGGCTTATGATCAGTAAAAATGGTAAACGATCGGCCATAGAGGTAATCATGAAACTTTTTAACGGATGCAACCAAAGACAATGCTTCTTTGTCCAATTGAGAATAATTTCTCTCAGTTTTTGACAAAGTTCTAGAAAAAAACGCAATAGGTACCTCTCTACCTGATTCTAACTTATGAGCCAAGACTCCCCCAATTCCATAAGGTGAAGCATCGCATGTTAAAATCACTGGTTCTTTTTCATCAAAATGCATAAGAACTGCGTCGGAAGTCAATAACATTTTTACACTGTCAAATGCCTTGGTATGTATATTTGTCCAATTCCAAGTAGTTTTGCTATCTAGCAACCTATGAAGAGGTTCAGCAACAGTTGCCGTGTCTTTTAGAAATGTATTATAAAAATTCAGTAATCCCAAAAATGCTTGCAGCTGTTGCTTATTTTCAGGAATTGGTGCAACATGAATGGCTTTAACTTTTTTTCTTGAAGGGTGAAGTCCGAACTGATCAATTTGATACCCTAGGAATTCTATACTTGTAGTGGACAGGACACATTTTTCCTCTTTTAGTCGAATACCTGCATCCATTAATCTTTTCAGAACATGTTGTAATCGTTCTCGTAATTCATTAGCATTCGAAGCTATAATTAGTATGTCATCGAAATACGGAAATATTCCATCGATTCCCGCTAATAGTGTGTCCATAAAATTTTGAAAAATTGCTGGCGCTACTGAAATTCCGAACTGTAAACGCTTAACCTTGAAAGCACCCCGATGAGTGATTATAGCTTGTGCCATGGCAGATTCTTCATCCACTTTTAATTGTTGATATGCTTGAGCAAGGTCAAGTTTTGCAAATATTTTACCACCAGCTAATGCCGCCAATAAATCTTTTACAATGGGTGGTTTGTATGGATTTTCTTTCAGAGCCAAATTTAAAGTACATTTGTAATCGGCACATATTCTTATCTCTCCAGTGGGTTTAATAACCGGAACAATCGGTGTTAACCATGTTGCTGTATTTATAGGTTCCAAAATTCCATCACTAATTAGTTTACTTAATGCTTCATCTACCCTTGGTTTTAGTGCAAATGGTAAACGTCTTGCTTTGAGCTTAATAGGTGTCACACTAGATATTATATTTAGTGAAATTGGAGGTCCTTTATAACAGCCTAATTCTTTATTAAAAACTTCATTAAATTCTTCCTTAAGAGCATCTAAACATTCTTCTTGAATTACATTAATACCCGATAGAGAAATACTGAGAGGTTTAAACCAGTTTCTTCCCAATAAGCTTAATCTGTCCCCCTTGGCCACTAACAAGGGCAATTTAACGCTTCTTCCTTGATACTCCACAACTACATCACAAATTCCACGTATGTCTATTTCTTTTTGTTGAAAATCCCTAAGACTTTTGGTAAATTGTTTTAACACAAGTATAGATTTTCTTTGTAATTTACTAAAGGTACTTTCAGAAATTATAGTATATGATGATCCAGAATCCACTTCCAAAAGACATAATTCTTTATTAATTTTAAGATTGATTTTAACTGGGGGGCATGAGTTTTCTAAATTAGACTTGATTTGATGAATGCTGTACTCATCCTCTTCGTTTTCATCATCTACTTCCACAGAGTTTGTGTTATTACTTCTTTTTGGAAGATAAATTCCTTTACTTTTGCAGACTCTTTGAATATGCCCTCTCTTCCCACAGTTATTACAATCTGCCTCAATAAATCTGCATTTATCAGCCTTATGAGGACCACCACATCTAAAGCATATAATTTTCAGTTGCCTGTTACCCATCATTTTATATCCTTGTTCCCGAATGTTGTTCACTACATCTATAGTATTATTTTTAAACATCCTTATTTCTTTTACTTGTCCAGTTGCAGCCTCTGCTGCTTGTGCCTTATGTAGTGCTGTATCTAACGTTAATAAATGGTCCGTAATAAGGTTCCGTTGTAGCTGTTCATCTCGTAGACCACACACCAGTTGATCTCTTAATCTAGTTGTCAAAGTCTCTCCGAAATTACAATTCTCTGAAAGGCGCCTAAGTTCTGCTATATATCCAGAAATCGTTTCTCCTTCGTTCTGCAAACGTTTCTGAAATTGGAAACGTTCATAAATCTCACAAGGTTGTGGGCTAAAGTGATTCCTTAACGCAGTTACAATTTCATCATAAGTTTTTTTTGCTGGAGACACAGGAGCTAGGAGAGATTTTACAATAGCAAACGTTGCGGATCCGCATACACTTAAAAGAGTTGCACGTTTCTTTGCTTGATCAGTAATTCCATTTGCCTCCAGGTAAAACGATAGTCTATCCGCATAGTTAGACCATGTGGTTGGTTTGTTTGTTTCAAATTCTTCAATGTGCCCAATGGATCCCATCCTCGTCGCCAATTATTATGTTCTACTTAACATAACAAAATGATACACAAATAGCTCAAATAACAACTATATTTGAGTAGTATAATTGTTTAACATAAAGTCTATGACAAGTCATGTATTTCAGAATATCATTAGTGACAATTACCTACATGATTAATCATAGTAAAAGATAAGTTAATTATAACTATAATCACAATATATAACACAAAGTATTTAAATAATTAAAATTAACATGACCTAATATGCGATGCCATTTTTCCTTTAATGTCAAGCTACTTTTACTACTTGTACTTGTAATATTTACATTAACTTCTTCGTTTTCAATTTCACTAGTCATTTTATACAATCTACCTTCTTTCCAAGCAATTGCAATCAATTTATTATATCTGTCATAAATTTTTGACGTATTTTTTATAGAAACAATCTTATTTTTATCTGTGACTTTAGCATAACTAATCAAATTCCTATCCATTTCTTTGACATAAAAAACATTTGACATTTTAATCTGAATTTTTTTGTTATATACTGAAAAATAACTGATTACGTGCCCTACTTTAGTAGCTTTCAAAATTTTACCGTCACCAATTTTTACATTTACTGGCTGTTTTAACATTATATTATCGCTAAAATATTTGTCATCATTTATTATGTGGTCCGTACATCCACTGTCTAACAACCACTCAATTTCTGTTTTGTCATTACCAATACCTAACCCTACCTTATACGTCATCATATTTTGAACTTGAACTTCTGTATGAAAGCTGCTTTGTTGATAACCTCGGCCACTTTGATACCACCGACCACCTCTCGAGCTATGCTGTTCGCCTCGTCCACGTTGCCAATTTCCTCGATTGTTTTGGTACTGTGCACCTCCATGCTTCCATGAACCTTTGCCTGCTCCGACTCCGACCTGACGACAGTCTCTTTTTAAATGTCCTGGCTTTCCACAACCATAGCAAGTCATCTGTTCCTGCTTCCTCGTATTCCTCGATTTATTTTCCATCACAAAAGCATTTGTTTTTAAGTCTGTATTTACATATTCTTTATTGTCTCTTAAGTTCATCATTTTTATCTTACTTTTTACATATTCCACTGTTTGATCTTCTTCTTTCAACACATCAACCAAATCTCCAACGTAACTTAACGATTCTGGCAATGTTCTCAATATATAGTTCATTTTTTCTTTTTCTGTTACCTTTGCTCCTGCATTTTTTAATTCATTCACTGCTTTTTCGAAGTCACTGAAAAATACTGTCGTATCACTATAGTCTTTCAATCTCAATTTTTCCAATTTGTTTCTGCACATTATTTGTAATGCTGTTGATTCTTTTGAATACATTTCGTCAAATTTTTTTATAATATCATATGCTGTTTCTCTGTCACTCACAAATTCTAATTGTTTATTTGTAATAGCACTGTATATGTAATTTATAGATTTCAAATCTTTTTCATCCCAGTCTTCTCCGTCTTCCTCTTGTTTTACTCTTAAAACCGTCACTTCACACTTTTTCATTTTTAGATACATTAGCATTCGTTTCTTCCAACTTATATAATCTTGACCATCAAACACCGGTATTGTAACGTCCGCCATTTTCATTTCTTCTTTTTTCCTTTTCTTAGATTTCTTTTTTTTCTTAACCACGCTCTGCTACCATATTAAAATAAAGGTCTAGCTAGGATGAATCTGTTCTTTCTTCTATAGTAGTTTATTCTTTACAAGAAATAATTACACATATTTTCTTCTCAATAATTATATTGACCTCATAATTAATACATAAATTGTTTCTCTATTTACATTTTCATGGATGATGCTATATTATATAAATGTATTATATTCTAACATCTATAACTTCTAATCTTTCATTTTTGGACTGTGTGTGTCTATGGAGACTTTTGATCAGAATGGCTTAAGCATCTTACGTTTTCAGCCGATTTGATCGGGATCCAATTTCCATAAGATTACTGCGGGGTTCTTTGTTATTAAATGACGGCCTATTTCCAATATACTAACAACGCCAGAATAAGAAAAAAATGTGGCACATATCTTCTCTATCTAATGGTGCGATGCCTTTTTCTTAAGAAGAATAAGATTGTAGTGAGATGGGGTCATGCGTACAACTGCCGGTCTTCGATCAACGAAGCAAAGCAGCGTTTGTCGAAGCCGGTGCTTGGATGGGTAACCGTATCTCATTACATTACCGAGGATAGTGCAGCGGGCTAGAACGCTCTTGAGTGGCACAGGGCGACTAGCTACTGCCTATCTCTCCTGGGTTCGAGACCCAGCTCCGGCAGATGGCAATGTCGGAAGGAATGGGTGTATGTGGTGTGTCCTGGTTAAATGTTAGAATAGCTCTAAGCTAAACTTCGCCAGGACGTTAATATAAATAAGACCATAACAAAAATATATATATGTGGCGATCTTCAAGGTAGGTTCTTTATACAGCATAATATACGTTGGATTTCAAACCAAGTACTTTTATATTAATGGACACACAGCTTTTTGATACTAAAATAGTGTTTTGGGACTAAACGATTTGCGGTTTGATTAGGAATGTTGAAAAATGCACTTTAAACGTGTTTTTGGGTTTAACGCCCTTTTTTGGAAGTCCTTCTTTCACCAGATGGTAATAACTTGCACTGTTAAAGTCTTAAGGGCATGTACTCCTTTTGTAGCAAATAGACTTGTAATTTTGATATTGCTACATCCTTTGATAGCTTTTGTTGGGTCACTATTAGATGAGCTGTAATATTACTTTACCACTTATAACCTTATGTTTATTAATTGAATTATGTATGAATATACTATTCAGTTATGGTAGAGAAATTCATTATGAGAGATTGCTTCACTATTGGGTGTGTGTTCGTTGTCTCTAAATCTGCACTACCTTCAGAACAATGTTAGTTTAGGGATTCAGATGGTTGTACCATATGTGGTATTATTATTATAGAGTTTTACCGAAACAAACACACCACAGAAATTAGACAACCCCAAACCCAAAGCCAAAGGCTGTCCGGAAGGGGGCTACATATTAGAAAAACGCAGACAAACATCCATGCCCACCGACATTGCCATCTGCCGAAGTCGGGCCTCGAACCCGGTCACAATAGACAATGTGATCAGAGCCATGCCCATCACTCATGCTCTAGCCCACTACGCCACCGAGTCAGCCATCTGAAAGGAAAAAAATAGTAATAGTTGAGTGTAAGAGCACTCTTCTGATCTGAACTCCGCCAGATAAATACACTATTATTATTATTATTAGTACAATGTAAATCACATGTGCTCTGGCAGATTCATTCCTTAGAAGTTAAACTTGGTTTTACATAAATTGCCTTTTGGTTCGCATTATATACCCCTTGAGGTTGATTACCTGTATCATTTTTTATTAAATCACACACTTTATAATGAGAGGTTTTCCTGCGTGAAGTCACAGTATACATGCCTAAAATATCTTTTTACATCGACTCCATTATGAAGTTTTCCCACGCAAAATCTGCAAATGTTGGACCTTCCTCCTTAAAAATCGTTAATGTGTCACTTAATGCAAAGTCATGCATGGTCCAATTATAACCCTTTCCCAAAAAAGGAGTATTGACTGAAAGTATTGTGGACCATGACGATCATCCATATATGCGTTACATGTACCTATGTCTTGCGAAGGCATTGAATTAAGAAATATTGGGAAATTATGATATAAATTTAGTTTTAGATTTTAGAGTCTATATTTTCCTAGTTTTTGGAATAAAAATGTTTGTAATGATTTACAATACTATTATTAATATAATTTATGTGAGATATAATCGTTTCTATGTATTAGTTCGTGAGATGTGCTCTGTGTGTATGGTTGAACTTTGTTGCCAGTTAAATGGCAATAAATGTAAAATCGTATATTTTATTTGTATTATTTTGAAATTATGAAATACTTTTGTCCTTATGCCCTTTGGTCCTTATGACCTAAAATGATTTTATAAAAGAATTTTTTTAACTTTAATCCTAACTTATATAGGAGGTTCTACAACATTCAAATGACAAAATATAATGCTCTTACTTAACTTTCGTGTCCGAAGTACGAGAATGCTGTGGTTACCCATTTCCCTTCTACATTCTTTGAGATTAAGAAATTTGTAGAATTAATACTGAATATTAAAATATTTTCTGGTCTTTCCAATTGGATTTCACCCATTTTTAGTTAAAACTGAAGTAATTAAGTTAAAATTTTTAATTGACTCCAACTTCTTCCTTATAATATTAAAAAGGGTATTAACATTATAAACACAATGTTTCTTAAAACTCTAAAATCAATCTTAAAATGGTACAGACATTGTTAATTGTTTCGTTGACTAAAGCTGATTATGAAAAATACATTGGTACGAAAACATTGAAAACAAGGGGAAAATTACCCTGTTTGAAAAAATGCGTGATTAATTTATCGCTATACAGAAAAATAATTACCTCTAAATAGAATTATAAACGAATTTATCAGCTCCGTTTTTAAATTCGAATTTTAACATAAAGTGTTACCTTTTAACCTATGTTGAATTTTAGAATCCAGTTGGCATTTGTTTGTGAAATTTGGTAACCAACTAGTAAATGAAACAATTGACAAAATTTGTGCCATTCTTTTGTTGCCTGAGAATGTAATTTTATAAAAATGTATACTATTGTAAGCCAATAAAATTATGAGATTTCGAATTATCTCACAATTTTAGTAAGAATTGGAAGAATACATTCAATAAACACAGGTTACATCAAGTAAGCCTCTGCTATTTTAACAAACTTAAAAAAACTACAGTTTTCTGTGTTGCCGGTTTTTTGTTTTGATTTTCGGGTTCTAATTTTCAAAAAATGCTCACACGATTAATTTACAAATATTGAAGTGACTAATATGATTTCTGTTTATGTACAAAAATAATTGAATGTGCTGAAGCCAGCATGTACTATAATCCTCCTCAAATCGTGGCAAACCGAATCAAAAGACATTTTAAAGACTTTTCAAATGATTAAGTATGCATGAACATTTTTTAAATTATTTTCGTAAAGTTAACAATTTATTGGTTATGATCTTTATCTTAAGGAATCGTCTACGAATTGGTCTGCCTTTATTGGCTGACATCAGCATGGAGCAGATATACTCATTATGTCTCTTTTTAATGCAGGATAATGTCAGACCTTGTGTTTATTCTATATTCTTGTTTTTGAATTAGTAGAATCTATTTTTTATGTAAACAAACTGAAGAGATAATACTATGAGTTAAAACAGAAAATCGTAAAAACATATGAATCTTGATATGTTGAAACACAACCTCTACCCATAGGGTGTTCTGAACTTAGCGGAAAGAACGTCTGTTCCTGCGGGAATTAAGTTACTTAATTCAATCAATTTTTTAAAACTGACCATGTACAATTTTTTTCCTGAGTAGTTCTGGAAAATGACACAAACATTATTTAATTTAGCCTAATTAAAAAATTATTAATTACATTTTCAGTGATTTGTTTTTGTTACCTACGATATCTATCGGTCTCTCAGTCCAGAGCACTATTTATTATCGAATAGTTTTTAGACTATGTTAACTTTTCGTCTTATTTTGATAAGAGAGATATCTAAAATATGTAGTTTACTTTTGAAACATAGAATTACACTCTGTCTTATTGATATGAAAGCAGTTAAGGTTAAAGAAAGTTACTTATGTTAGAGATACGTTTATGTCGTTCCTACTACAAATTTGATTAAACTTCAATTTCTGTATTTAATTTATTAAAAATTTAAATTTAAACTTGACAGTCCTATTAAATGTCTGAAATGGATGTTACACCGAAGTTCAAGAGTAAGAGGATTTGCGTCATCATGATTTGAATCATTCAGGAGATCAGTGTCACTGTATTTTTGTCTGGAACGCAAATTGGGATGTACTGAAAATGCTCTACTTTTTCTCTAAATAATGCCATCACGCGAACTGTCGCGACGATAATCAGGTCTGTCTTGTTTAATATCTTTAATGTAACTATAGAAGTTATAACGTTTCGTATACAGGATGTTAGGGAAAACTATTGCTATAGGAAAAAAATTAAAGAATTCGATGGATACGATGGAATTTTATATATTCATTTAATAAAAAATTACGTTTTTTTTGTTATTGGGCTTTTCTAATTCAAGGCTTTCTGCTTTCGAAATTACTCCGTTCCATATTCCTTTAAATTTTTTATCACTTCTCATCCCTTGGGTAAATTATAACACCATTAATGTTTCTTTTAGCTTTTTTGAATATAATCTCTGTATTTTTTTACAAATTACTCTACATTCTTTGCTTGATACATATTATTTATAAATAACTTTATTTAGGTTTTAAACAAGCACAATAATGACAAAAAAATATCCAATTTGATATACATATTTACGTCTAGCAGACTTTATATTTGCATATTCAGAAGTAGAGTATCAATACATTCAAATATATCAAATTGGGTATTTTTTTGTTATTATTATGCTTACATAAAACCTAAATAAGTTATTTATAATCTGTGTACTTTGCAAATATTAATTTAGAATTTTTACTTTTTCTAAAATATGTATCAAAACTTTTAATAAAAACCAACTTTCAAACTGCAGAAGTTTGCTTAAATGCCCTGAAGCTTTGGCACCGACTTCTGCTTTTGAAATACTGCTAAGTTCGCTAAGGATGGTAAGTAAAACTTTATGATTTTCGGTTATAAGTTTAAGGGACTTTACACGAATGCATCATCTTGCTGGGCAAAAAGGCTTGAGTAGCGCCTTTTGTGGCAACGCAGTTTCACTTTTTGATATTGCTTCTCGTTGTAGCCTTTCAAGAGCAGATAAACGTTAAGGAGATTTTCTTATTATTAGTGAAATAAGGTCTTTTAGATTGCTTAAAAGATTTCGTGCAACCCCACAGATACGAAATCATCTTGTGCCACAAGTTTGAGATTATGTGCCAAATAATACACAAAAATTGCACGTGGTTTTATATTGCGAATCCTTATTTGCAAATACTACTGACGTTCTTAGCTCCATCGTAGCACTAATCGTAGCAGGAAATCCTAAACAATTTTGAAGTGTTTCTACTGTGGTGGATGATGATTCATAGAATTCCAAAAAATATTCACGAAACTCTAAACTAACAGAAGATACTTGTAAACAAAACAAAATTTGTTCAGAATTGTTACAATCGGCAGATTCGTTCGAAATTAAAGAAATATGGAAAATATAATTCCGACTTTATTTCCTGCAAATTTTTATCTAATATTTTTGCAGACATTCAAAATTTCACTGACTGTATCTTTTGAGGCCACTTAATATTTATTTTCCAACCACTTATTTAAATTCGGCACGGTGTTTGAAGTTTTAAAAGTTTAAATAGTTAGAATTAACTTCAGTATGTCTTCGTATCACTAGCCCTTTCCTGCCAAGTATTGTAGGGAAGAAATATAACAAATCAAAACTTTTCGAGCATCTTCCATGTCTTTAGCGTTTTTGTAGTTAAACTTTTTAAAATGTTTATTTCTTTACTTACTTGACTTAAAAACGGCACCGTATAATAATATGGATTATTCAAATTAATGTAACTAAATATTTATATTTTCTCAGCTTCCTGAATATGGGTTACTTGCAAGTGAAAAACTACCTAAAACAACATTAGATGCAGATCCAGCAGCTCTTTTCTCGCTTAAAAGCTATGCCGCCGAGGGTATCTGCTTTACTCCAGTAGTACCAATGAAATTATGGAATATATCATTTAAAGGAAAAATGAGGTTAGTATAGTTATTTAAATAAATTAAAAAATAATTTTCGAGAGTCCGAAAAAAAGACTAATCCAAACACCTCCGTGCTGAACTAGTTCGGATTATCGAGGTTGCACTGTATGTAGAACGTATGTTTTATTTACATACACGTCTGGCCATTCAGTTGTTTCGGATACAGTTCAGTAAGTTGCACCCATCTCCCCTGAATAGAACAGGTCGAAGGTCGGCGCTCCGTCTCGGACTAACGTGATTATGGGGGGGGAGTCAAAATTGTTAGGGGAGTTGGTGCAACTTACTGAACTGTATCCGAAACAACTGAGTGACCACACGTGTATATTTTTGTCTTTTGATTCAATTAATTTTTGTTGGAGGCAGACAATTGAACAATTCAGGTAAATTTGTGAATGTAGAACTAAAAGCAGAATGGAAAAGTGATTATCCATGGTCCCTTTTTGAGATCGATTTACCAAGCAAAATATTAGCTAGAGCAATAGCGAGAGAACCTTGGTCAGAGGAATTATTTAAATCATTGAAGGAGTAAGTGAAATTTATTATTTAGTGTAAAATATTCTTTCTAGATATTACAAACTTGATTTTATTGCATTTTTGTGAAATAATTTTGTGCTTAACTAGAGAGAGAGAAGTGAATAACTTTCCGGTGGATTAAGTTTATTGCCTGAAACATAGTAATCACCCAAAGGAAGAAATCATGGTTCACTCTTAGTTACATTTACAATATATATATTTTTTTTACGGTCACTTCAGCCAGAGTATATTATTTGTAGAATAATGTTTGTAAGCCTTAGAATAAAAAAATGAAGCATACTATTACAAGAAGAACAATAACAAAACTCATTTGACACTAAATTAGCTACCATTAACTAAGATATCATAATAAAATATCTATTTCATATGTATCAAACATCATTAATTTAATTTGAGTAGATTCTCGATTCTATCATTGAATTCGTTTGATGGGTTTTATTATATTTGGTTAAAAAGCTAAGCTAAGCTAAAATCTAATATATATTTTTAGAGCACATCAAACTCATTATGAACAAATGGGTTATCTAAATGGAGAAATTAAAATAGAAGACAAAATTATTCCACTAGAAGAACTCGATGCATTTAGAGACCACAGTTTTGGTAAGTGTATTTACTAAACGCTGTAGTCTAGTTGAAAAGGAAGGTGAGTTTTGGCACAGAAAAGTATCTTAGTGAGCTATTGATTTTTTCTGGCTTGTCGGTTCTTGGTTTCTAACTAAGAATTTAAAATTCTTGTTAAGATTCAGTGTTTGTATATCGATTTGAGGATATTTGCCAAATATTAAGTCCAAGATTTTAAAAACTTGGCCAATGACAGAAAATTGTTAAAATTAATTTTTAGTTTATCACATTTCTTGTTACACTAAGCGTGGAACGTACTGTGTACTGTACATTTACAAATAACACTGTAGTGCCCTAGATATTGACTGACAGATAATAATATTTATTTTTAATTATAGGTTTTAAAAGGGACTGGTCTTTAATGCACCGATATATTTTTCACATGTTCTATTTGTCCGATAGAACGAAAATTTCCGTTGGAGTTGTTTGTCAGCCGTGTACGTCATCTTATTTAGAAATGGGTTTCATTACCCACCCTAATGGCAAAGTAGAAGCAATAGAGAGTTGCGATTTATTGCTTTATCAACATGCAGAGAACGGCGGTTTGAACAAAGAGTTGTGTTTCTCGTTCATGGCTAATGATATCACCTACGAAGTAAAAGTCAAATACGAGTATGACGTGGTACATTATGTTGGAAATGATATTGAAGCGAAAATGAATGAACGATTCTTAACATGCGAAATTAATGGAATAACAGGACGAGGAATTTCGGAGTGGCATTATAATAATGTAAATAAGTAAATTAGTGTAAGGGCTGTAACAGTTATATTGATACTTTTGTTTAGGAAAATAAAGGAGTATGAAAATTAACATTCTTTCGTTTAAATATGTAACTAATGCGAAAAATAAATGGAGAAGTTTAAGGTAAAGCGCTGTAGGAAATTGATATTGATGTTTGGTCGAGTTGATAAGGACAACCAATGATTTAATTTCAGTTTCTATATGTGTTAGCGGAGGCTAGAGTACCCGATGCTATACTTTGCTTTAGATAATGGACTGAAGCAGCCTATTTATGCCTAAACCATTTAACTACTAGCCAATAGATCGGGCTGTTTTGGGATAAGTCTTTTCCATTCATACTAAATTTACAGTTAGTAATTTTTAAGCTTTCAAAAGGTTGTTTGCTATTTGTCGCATTTTTAATTAACTTTAAGTCATTAGTATGTGTTTCAAAGGCATGCTGGGCAATATTAGACTTCTGAGTTTAACCATATGTAAGATAAGTTATATGTTCTTTACATCTAGTTTGAATGAATGGTCTCGTTGGTCCAACATATATAGAAGAGGTAACAATCTTTGCAACTAATTTCATAAATGTCCAATCTTTCGTTTGCTTCAATTTTCTTTTGGATTACATACAAATTTGTTGCAATTTATTAAATGACTATTATTCCAATGCTTCTAAACTTCCTGCTAATATATCCTGAATACCGAGGTTTGTATGAAATTTATATGAATTTTAAAATTGTCTTTCAGTTTGGAAAGTTGAGAAATTTCAAATGTAACTGAACTTACAAGGTAGCTGTGACCCCTAGCTATATCCTTAATCAGATCTGTTTGTCAAATCTCTCCTTATTGAGAGGAAAACTTAATAGACAATTACCAAAGAAATTGAGACTAGCTAATTTGTTTTGGAAATATCCAAAAGATTACTATATTTTCCATAAATATCAAATTACTTTCACTACGCCTAATTACTAATATCTACTACATTTAAAAATTGTAGTTGATAATTGTTTTCATTTTGAATTTTACAAAAGAAAAGGGGTGTAAATTTAAAACAAAGATTTTTTGATCAAATACTGAAAATATATCAACATTACTTACGATAATAAATATGTGTCCTTTTCTTTAATCATAACTGTTTTCCTAGCTGCTATAATAAGGGAGCTACAATCCCTTGAAGGGGGATAATGAGTATCAATTTTCAACTATAAGTCCAAATGGTGACTAGAAAAATGAAATTTTCATACATTACGACCTGAGGGGTAGTTTTTACCCCAAATTTTTTTTGTTGTCACTTTCGAAGCAAAAATTTTAAATAAAATTATTTCCCATACAATGGACTCGGAAAAAAGTATCTTTCAAAATGTTTGTCACGTCAACTGTTTTTAAATAATTTTATTTAAAACTTTTGCTTCGAAACTGACATCAAAAAAAGTTTGGGGTAAAACTATCCCTCACCCCTCAAAACTTCCCCAGTAAAACAAACTGTTAAATATGAAATTTCTAATTTTATCCGCCTACATCGAGGTCGTAATGTATGAAAATTTAATTTTTTTAAACACCTATAATCGAAAAATTGATATTCATCATCATTCAAGGGGTTGTAACTCCCTTATTATGCGTTATAGGACATATGTTTATTGACGAAAATCCTTTTATTTTTTGATAAATTAGTAGCCTCTGAAGCTTGGCACACTTGTGGTAGATCACCCTGTATAAATGAGTTACCAGGCAATATTATACAAAGAACAGTTATGTTTACTGATGTCAATACACAGTTTAACAAAGGAAAAAACTGATAGGATTACGTCAAGAAATGATATATATGGGAAATTAAATGTTAAGAAATATGAATCTATAAGTTCTCCATACAAAATGAGGAAAATTTGGAATAACAGTCAATAAATTAAAACTTTTGTTGTCTTCAGGCACAACATTTTCGAGTATTTTAGTAGACAATAGGTTAAATTGGAAAGCCTGTGTTAAATATTTATCTCCGAAAATCAGTAGCTTGTGCTGCGCATTAAGAATTAAGCACCAGGTTTTTTTAAGAGCTACAGATCTGTAATAATATATTACTGGTTTTTAATTTAAAAAAATAATGTATTGCATAATTATTAGCCACCGATTTTAAAAAGTTAAATGATTTCTACAAGGCTGTTTTTATTGTAGTTGTTTTGATAAAAAAATAGACATTTCCGAAAGTTTGACAAACTCAATTCAACTAAAAAATCCTGAAATTTTTTATAATCATCTTCTCAACTATGGTAAAAAACAAATAAAAAACAATATGAACTTTAAAAGATTTTATTCAGAAAATGATATCATGGCATTAATAATAAATATAATTTTAAATTTAAAACTGTTACAGAAGACAAAAATTACAAACTTTATAAATAAACTTTAAAGTAAAACGGATGTAATAAATAAATAATAAAATAATAAATGTTTAGTAATACATTTCCTTTTACATAGCCGGAAAGCAGCAATGATTCATCAAATTACTAAAAACCTGAGTCAAATAATGATATTAATAATCAGTATATTGTCAGTATTTTCAAAACTTATTTAAAACAATGAAAACATTGCCCGAGCTTACCGAATGAAAATTTATTTTGACGGCATAAGTAATTTTTTGCTAGTCAATGTGGATGTGATGATGTGTTCGATACATATATTGCTATTATGAGATAATTTTGAAATGACCATATTTGTAATGATTGACTACAGTAAGGCATTTGATATAGTTCAGCATGAATTATTATGTTTAAATTATTGGCGTATTACGGTTTTAATTCCAAAAGTGTTGATGTTGTTAAATTTTACTTAGCCAATAGAGTACAAGTACAACGAGCTTGGTATGGGCGATGTATTATCACCTGAAATAGTTATTGGCAATGGAGTTGCTCAAGAATCTATTCTTCGGTTCTTGTTTTTTTTTAAATATACTTTAGATTTTAATAAAATGTTAAACGTAGTATTGATAGTTGTGACGATACACACATTTATATTTCAGATTCATTATGGTTCAAATTTTAATATTATGTTAATAAATAAATAATGATAAATAAAGTTCAACAGCTTGTTGCATTGATTAGAGAAATCAACTAAAGATAAACGGTAGCAAAATTGTTATAATTTTTGGTCCCAAAATAAAACAGAGTAGAATCAAAAATCAATAAAGGAATTTATGTGAAAAACTAGTACTATATAAATCTAATTTCGGTGATGTGGTTATATGTGTGGACAAGATAAAGCGTAATCGTTTAGAAAACTGTAAAACTCATGCCTATGGGTCATGAATGAAACAAAAAGTCATGAATTCAAAGAACTATTTTGGTTATAAAGTGTATCCATTTATTATAATCATGAACCTTACCACATTATTTTTCAATAGTTAATGTGTTTGAAAACAGTTATTTATTTCTTATAATATATTTCTATAATTTATTTTTTTATATAGGTAGTTATATGTTCATCATAACAGAGGTCTAGTGATTGATTGTTCGCATCATTCTGGATTGTAGAATGTAGGTGTCCGATTCGCCTCTGTTTGTATTGACATGAGGCGTATTTGGAAAAAGTGTTAATAGAATTTAATTTGTCGATTATCAGTTATTATAAATTTATTTCACACCCTATTCTTTACCTGTTGATTTTACGTCAAAACTGTTTTCTTTCATAGTAAATGAATATCAAAGAGTAGTAAATAAACAATTTAAAAAATTAATGGTTCTGAGACATACTTGCTTACTTTATTCAAGATGCCGCACAGATAATTATTTATTAAATAATTTATAATAAATACAAACAATGACAAACATGTAATGAAGGTATATAAGTATAGTAAAAGTAAATAATATTGAAGGACGTTATTGTTGTAATAGGAAGTCGTTTCACATATAAAATCAATAAACCGCCCTATGAAAATATATTTGTCCTGACCATTTTAATACTTTTTAGTTTATTATTTTCTGTTTGCCTAATTTTCGATATTAACTGATTCTCTTTCTGAATTACTAAGTCAAACATATCTAGCCGTTGTTGAGAACAATTTTTTTCGCAAAAGAACGGAAAACTTTTATAATATGAAAGCGAAAACTGAGAATACAACTACGAGTATCTATATTGGGCTGGTTTGTTTTTTATTTGTTATTAAAACGTGATTTTGTTTCTACATACATTTTTACATTTTCTGATACAAGGACTTTTCCTCTTCCTAGTTTAACGAAGAGTATATTTCTTTATGAAGGAGCTAACGCAATGAACAAGACCAGCAAATCAATGTCTTCGCTTATTATTGCTACCTTGAAGTTAGAGAAGCTGGGATTCACAAAAAGCATTCTCTTCATTCATGGGTTCAGTGGGTGCGACACCACCTCATCCATTTATAGAAAATGCTCACTTACCCACATGTTGTTGTTGCAATTTTCAAAACTCTTGGATTTTTTCCCTCGATTTGCCTAATTTGGCTGGGCTAAGTACTTTCACGGAACGTTTAATATTGTTAATCAACAATAATAAAAAAATAATTAGATTTTTTTCTTACCCCATACCTTTACTAAGTCTAAAAAACCTCAAATTGTGAGTTATTTTAAACCTTTGAACCATTGCATGCATTTGCGAGAACCAATATTTTTAAAGAAATATAAGTGAATAAGAATAATTAAAAAAAATGCTTTTTGCCTATCGCAGAATTTCGTTTTGAAAATATTGAAAACTCTTCAAATAATTTAAAGTAACGTAAGCAAGTACTTACCTTGGATGTATTATACCTCATACCTCTATGGACTATTATAACTTTATAAAATGAAGAAGGTAGTCTGGTAAAATCTGATTAAATGAATAATAAATACCTAGTAAAGTATATTTATTTTTACAATAATAATTAATATCTTATTTACTGTAAATTGGCACCGTATAACATCTATTCACATAATATGTACAAATAAAATAGTAATTCTTATTTAGAAATATCTTCATCGTTTTTACTAACTTAGGATCTTCAATTGACATTAGGTACCTGAAAAAAAAATATCAGTTAGTAACCCATGTAAAGACTTTTCGAATAAATATTTTAAAAAGATAACTTGTTTGCTATAAAAAGGTAGGAAAATATGAATTGTGAACGAGAATATAGTTTATTTAGTGAAAAACTGATATTCAGATTTTTTCTTATTTCGCAAAGTTATTAAATATTTGAAAAATTTAAATCAATAAGCTCTCCAAAACTATTATTATAGCGACTTTCACTAAATATGTAGATCCAAAAGCTGGTGTAAATCAATTGTAACATTGGCACGCCGATTTTTAAAAATATTTCCAAAACAATCTATTTTATAAATAAAAAATTTAGGAAATATTTTATAATACCAAATTTTTGCTTTAACTGGTTTGTAAATATGTACCCATGTCTGATGTTACCCCCCCCCCCCCGTACTTATACCCTTAGAAATGAGAAATATTTGATATCGAATTTTCCATTTTGGAAATAAAACCAATTTTGAGGATATTTTCGGTTTTTGATCTTTGCCATGTGCTGGATGAACAACAGGTAGGTACCATTTATTTTTCTCTTGCTGTATATTGACAGATATTACTCAACTACGTTTTAATCTGACCTCAGGAACATTATTTCTACCAAATTATTAAGTTATCGAGTAGACTAAGTAGAGAAACAAGACACAAAATGAGCACAAAATAACTACATAGTAAAATATCAAATTTTTTACAAGTGAGTCGGAGTGTCAAGATGGCGACTCATTTTAGTGCTGGGGATTACTAAAACAGGAAGGGCACAAAATTTGTTACTCGCAGCACAATTTGGCACAAAATGAGCACAAAATTGCGGTGCCAAGTAAACTTGATATTTCAACATGTGAGTCGCTATCTTGACGGACCTAAAACAACTTACTTAAAAAAACAGAAAAAAAGTTGAGCTGGTGATATCAACTTTTTCTCTTAAAAAAAAATTACTATTATTTATTTTATGTATTTTTTTTATTAAGCATAAAATTCTAAGTACAACAGTTTTTCCGATTTAAGAAATTCCAAAAAATAAGCGGGTTCACCCGCAAGTGATATTTTCAGTCCTGTTAGTTTTGTTTTGTTTAATTGGTGTCCAAAAATTAAATTTTTAAATTCAAAAACAACAAAACAATTGGGGGTGTACAATGTATCGTAGCCACCCGGTATAATGAATTTAACAAAAATATGGACTGTAATTTGTTTGATCGAAAAATGATGTTTACCTTTCTAAATTTAATCAAATTTTCTTTCACATTTAATATTTGTAGTGTCAGAAAAAAAAGGAGAGAAACATTATAGTATAAAAATACTGCCACGGAAACTGTCTCAAATGTTTAGCTTATTGGTGAGTAGATTCAGGATCTAACCTTGACAATTATTAATAAGCAACATTGTTAGATTAAATTTGATTTTAATCATCTTCCAATGATGCCAACTTGATTGATGGAACGGGCGTCGATTAATGGAAACTACGTTGGAATACATTTTATTTGTTTATCACGTTTTTCTGTGTATTTTTCTCTTGGCAAGTTAATGCAATTTTATATACCTAAAAACCCAGCTATTTATCATATACCAACTATTTTATATGAAAATTCATGAGACCTTTATTTAAATTATATTTTCTCTAAAATATTTTCAAAACTAAATGAATGCACGTTTTATTACATTTAATGAGGTTAATGCCGTTTCGTTAAACTTTCTTCATGTATCTTTAGGCAAGCAGCAAACCGTTGTCGCTATAGGTTTAGAGTTTACTTTGCTACAATTTACATAAAATTACATCGCTTTTATATTCTTTAACTTTGATTAGCAGTATTATAGTTTGAAGTACCGCAAAGAGATCAAAGAAGAAGTAAGCAAGTCCTGACATTTGACGAATTTCACATAATCTCAACAAGCGTCTACGGCAAGCATCTGAATTCTGCAGTCAGACTTCTTTATTATTCTTAATAAATACAATATTATATATTATAATATGTATATACAAATGCAAATATCTCTCTTCTTTTAATGAATGAAGATTTTTGTAGATTTTGTTTCTTATTCTTCCCATTTGAAAAAGAAAATTTTTCGATAAAAAAGTGATATGTTCAACTTTGGAGCCTTTGTAAACAGTTGCTAGTAAAATGAAAAGAAAAATGATATTTTCCCTATGGAGTTTACCTCCCGTAGAACGAATTTTAGGATTCCAAAGCACTCTAGACGAATTTCTTAAAATGCTTGAAAAAAATCTAACATAGGGTCAAAAATTCGCGAGTCTCCTATGGTATACGTAGAATATTGCCCTGCATTCAAATATGTAAAAATATACGAGGCGTTGCATTTGAAAATCGAAAGTTGAGGTAATTTCCGGGTAAACTGGAAGTGGTATCATATTGTTTGTAATGTACAAAAATACATTTTTAGCGGTAGTTTATGCTCCCTAAATTTCAAATGGATAAGTTAAAAAATAAAGGCAATATAAGGGCGAGGCAGTGACCCGCAGCACCCGGTATATTTCAGTTTCAAAATTAAATTTGTGGGAATGGAAAAGTTTCATGTTGGCGTTGTCAACAATCGCTTTATTTCGCATAATTTGAAAACTAATAATTTAATATTGCTTTTCAGTCGCGGAGCTAAAAATAGAGATATTGTAAAACCGAATGTAAATTTCAAGTCGAACAAGCAATTTCGTTATTAGTGATCAATCAAGATGCCAAAAGTAGGATAACGCGGTTTCATAATGATGTAGATCATTATATTTATATATTTCTTAATTGTTTCTGTTTGTCTGTGCACTTTCAAGTTATATCTGATTCTATACTTTGAACTTTGAAGCTTAATAAAGAAGCCAGAATTTGTTTATACCCTCGAAATTTTAAATTATAAGCACATTAAAAAAATGGTTTAAATCGGTAAATCTGTTTTCTTTTGTTGACAATCTTAAAGCACATGTAAAAACATACATTATCAGTTAATCGTTATCCAAAATTGGTAAGCAGATTAAGTTTGTATTGTCTTTTTAGCGATTTAAATTAATATTTTAATTTGCGATTTGGTAGAATTGCTTACTTTGGCAAGAAGCATATTTAAACGAGTACTATAAATGTGTATGCATTATTACCTGAGATATTCAAAGTTAAAAACCATTCAAATTTCTTTCTAAATGTCTAGTTTTTTTTTACAATATAATCACAAATAATGCGACATTTCTTTTTCCTTGATATCTTTATTAGAAACGGAGAAAACTAGGAAAACAGTAATTTTTTTTTGCAGTGATAATTGTTAATTTTGAAGGTGAAGGTTATGGTCACTTTGAATCTAAAATGCTTTATTGCATTTTTGTCTTCCAGAAGTCAATTAAAACAAAAAATCGGTGAAACCAAAAAATTAAATTAAAAGATGAATTACTTCCTGAATATCTTAAGAAACTGATTATTTGAAAACAATTTAAACTAACATAATTACATTACATTTTACTAAATACTAACAATAACGCTGACCTGGCACGTACTTGGTGCTCTTAACACTTATAATAAATATTTTTACATAATTATCAAACTTAAATTAAGTGGTTGTGTAAAACATTCATTAATCACTCTATTAATAACAGATTCGGTTTACTAACTGTGACATGACAGCAATTTCCTTAATCGAAAAGCTTTTATATGCAAATTGCCAAACAATAATTAGGAAGAGTTGATGAGGTATATTATTATAACCGAACCAAAACTGTTAAATGATCACTATACGTTTTTTGAGCTGTGAATCACTTTGATTTCGGACAAAATATAATAATAATTTACAGAGACAGTAAAACTTCCCTTTTTGCTAATTAGAGTCGGATATTATTGTTGTGATTATTTACCATTCACCGAGTTATTGAAAAATATATTAAAATTAACGATTTAAAGTGGTACATATCAACTGATTCTTAATGTGATTTATAATAATTTCAGAAGTTGTCCATAATTTACCTTGCGATAATAAGTTGACGTTAAAAAAGTAGGCAATCAAGTAGATAATAATAACTTTAATACCGTTAATTTAAAAAAAAATTAGTGTAAAACAACACTAATATTTCTAAGTCTAACAAAATGAGGTAAATATCATCTCAAGCTGTAGGGGTGGGGGGTAAAAATTACCGCAACTTTTTTATTTGTAAATTTTTTAGTTTTGACTTCAAATTATGAATTGTCAGAGTTTCTCACAAAGGAAATGCCCTCTTGTGCAACTTCAATCGGAGGCACCGTTTTCGAGATAAATTCATTTTAATAATCAAATGCATGCTCTAAAATGATTAGGGAAGTGGACAAATTTTTTCCTTTTCGCGTCGAAACAAAATTTAAGCATTTTGAGCAGTTGTTAAAATAAATAAGAAAATATTGGTTTGATCTGGCTCTTAAATTTTGTTTTGACGAGAAAAGGAAAAAATTAAAGGAAAAAATTAGTCCATTTACTCCACTTATCTAATCATTTTAGAGCATGCATTTGAATATTAAAATGAATTTATCTCGAAAACAGTGCCTCCGATCGAAGTTGCACAAGAGGGCATTTCCTTGGTGAAAAACTCTGACAATTCATAATTTGAAGTCAAAACTCAAAATTTACAAATAAAAAAAGTTGCGGTAATTTTTACCCCCCACCCCTACAGCTTGAGATGATATTTACCTCATTTTGTTAGGCTTAGAATGTTTAGTGGATGTGCAAAATTTCATTACCTTAACTTGAACAGTTTCGGAGATAATAAATAAAAACCATCTTCAGGGGCCCACATTTAGGGGCCTGTAGCTCCCTTAGGAAGCATTTTGGTATAGAGGTAAGTTTGGTCCAATCGATTTATTTTGACCTCGGAAACATGTGTTTTTTTTTTGTGCACTTTTTTCTGGGACACCCTGTATAAACTTTTATTTTTATTTTGTCAATACAATATGTATTTTATAAAATAAGCTATTTTGAAAATATTAGTGTTGTTTTACACTAATTTTTTTTTAAATTTACGGTATTAAAGTTATTATTATCTACTTGATTGCCTACTTTTTTAACGTCAACTTTTTATCGCAAGGTAAATTATGGACAACTTCTGAAATTATTATAAATCACATTAAGAATCAGTTGATATGTACCACTTTAAATCGTTAATTTTACAGAAGAAGGAAAAGTTAGATATTGAATCATTTTATTTAAAAATTCCGATAGAACATGTTATTTGTGAGGGCTAAAAAATGTATTTGGAGTTAACTAAATACGATCAAATTTTGGTATTTTAGGCGTGTCTATTATTTAATTGTATATTCCAAATACAAAAAAAAAACGGTATGTCATTTCCGAAATAATTAAAAAAACTACTTTTTAGGTGTTATCTTGAGGTTCCTCTAGCTCCCTTAGAAGGCGATTCCGGTTATATGTTAATAGAAAGTTTTTGTTTTATTTTTAAGTAAAGAATATGTGATTTAGAAACACCCTGCATACTATGAATGTATGAATGAATTAACTGAACTGAAAATCGAAAAGGTATTAAACGATTTCCACGAGATATTTTTAAGATATTCTTAGTAGTACTGAGTACTGTATACCCTAAAAAAGAAACATAATTCAGCTACGGAGTTGTGGCTCTTCTTTGCTGACTGTTATTCTCGTTGTTAACTGCTATCACAGAACGGCCATGACGCCACAAATTTGGCACATGCGACACGAAAGTGCAAATTAAATACTGTGTACAGTACTTTTCTTATGACACTTGTTCCCGATCTATTTCAGAAGATCAATTACTTAAACTAAGTTGCACTGATGAGGAGTAACAATTGCCAAAATACGTGTTCGTAGTTGTATTATATTCATATTCTTGAGTATATGGTACTTATTTAATTTATTATTGTAATCCGTCAACTATTTATTTATATTATTCATTACACTGATGAAATTATTATACTTATAGCAAATAATCAGTCTACCGCTATGTCATCAATGCATCAATGACAACCAAATTAGTACTGAAGATGTAATTGAACTATTATAGTGTATTAAAATTAAAGATATTGGGAGAGAAAAAATTATGATTCTCAGTAGTGACATTTAACGCCCTGGATATCAAAAACGGTGCACACATAGGTATATGGTATGTATGACTCAAATGCTATAATTTTGCTTCTAGAATACATCCTTAAGAGATTGACCTGTTGTTATATATATAATCACCATACCTTTGATTTGTTGATATTATTCTTGTGTTATATTTATGACATTGTCATATGTACAATTTTGTTGATTAAAGCCTTATTAAGTAAAAGGTCTTTATTATTACAATTTAATCAACAAAATTATAAAATGGATAAATTACTCAGACCTGAAAAGTTTGAAGCTGAACCACATTCATGTGTAGCCGCTCAGAAAAGGAAGCACTGGTTTAGAACATTTGAAAATTTTCTGGAAGCCACTAAAGTAACGGAAGATAATGAAAAACTAAATCTACTCATTAATTATATTAGTTCATCAGTTTATGGGAAAATAAGTGAACTGGAAACGTATGAGCTGGCTATAGAATCTCTCAATTCTATATATATATATTAAACCTAATAATGAAATATTCGCCAGATATAGTCTTGCAACTAGGAAACAACAAGCAGGCGAGTCTATAGACTATTACTTACAGATATTAAAACAATTAAGTAAAGATTGTAGTTTTAAAGCTGTTTCAGCAGAACAGTACAGAGATGATTTCATCAGAGATTCTTTTATTAGTGGTTTAACTTCAAGTCATATCCGTCAACGTCTTCTTGAAAATACAGCTTTATCACTACAAGAAGCGTTTGATAAAGCTCGAGCTCTAGAGATGGCACAGCATCATTCCGAGTCATATATGACATCATTGTCACCTCTTAATGCTGCAACTAGTCATAATGAAGAGCAAACCCAAGAAAATACAAATTTGACAACTCTAGCTGTAATTTCAAAATGCTTCTTTTGTGGATATGATAGACATTCTCGTAATAACTGTCCAGCTAAAAATTTCATCTGTCACAAGTGTGGAAAAAAAGGACACTTTACAAAGGTATGCAAATCACAAAACTATAACAAGATAATAAAACAATCCTCAGCTGCCACCCTTGCTACAATAATATCTGCTATGACACCTACCAGTCTGTCAAAAGCTATAATCCAAATTAAAATTAATGGAATCACCACAGAGGCTTTGGTAGACACTGGAAGTTCTGACAGTTTTTTGAGTAGTAAAATAGTTGAACATCGAAAAATAAAGCTGTATCCTGCAAAAGGTAGTGTATCCATGGCATCAACATCATTATCTTCAGAAATAATGGGATATTGCATTGTCAATCTCCAAATAATGAATCTAGAATATAAGGAGTTCAAGATATTAGTTCTTCAAGAATTGTGTGCAGAGATGATCATTGGTCATGGATTCTTAAGCAATATTCCAGTATTGAAGTTTCTTTTGGAGGACCAAAACTTCCCATAAAAATATGTGGTCTAGCTTTAGCTCATGTAATACCTTCATTCCTATTTCCAAATCTAACGGCTGATAGTAAGCCTATCGCTGTTAAATCTCGTCGTTACAGTGATGCTGATGCTAAATTTATTGAACAAGAAACAATAAAACTCTTATCTGAACATATTATCGAACCCAGTAAGTCTCCATGGAGAGCGCAAGTTTTAGTTACAACTAATGAAAATCATAAGAAACGTATGGTAATTGATTACTCTCAAATAATCAATAAATTTACATTACTGGATGCTTATCCTTTGCCAAGAATAGACGATATTGTCAATAAAATATCAAAGTATGAAGTTTTCAGTTCAATTGATCTTCGTAGTGCGTATCATCAAATACCTATTAAAGAACAAGATAAACCATATACTGTTTTTGAATCTGGTGGAAGGCTGTATCAGTTTCGTAGAATACCATTTGGTGTTACTAACGAAGTAGCGTGCTTTCAAAGAACAATTGATAGCATAATCCAAAATGAAAATTTAAGTGAAACATTTGCTTACTTAGATGATGTAATAGTATGTGGTAAAGATCAAATTGAGCATGATCAAAATTTGAAGAATTTCATGGATGCCTCTAATAAATACAATCTAACAATAAATAAAAATAAATGTAATTTTTCGGCAAAAAGTATCAATTTCTTGGAATATACTATAACTAATCGCACTATGAAACCAGATCCAGAGAGACTGCGACCACTACAGGAACTTCCATTACCAAATAATGCGGCCTCGTTACGTAGGGAAATGGGTATGTTTGCCCATTATTCAAAATGGATACCTACATTCTCTAAAAAAATCAAACCTTTGATAGAATGTACCAATTTTCCATTATCAAATAATGCAGCTGCAGCTTTTGAAGGATTAAAATCAGACATTGCTGGCGCATGTGTAACATCTATTGATGATGATGCCATCTTTACTGTGGAAACGGACGCTTCAGAATTCGTCAATTGGGTAGACCTGTAGCTTTCTTTTCAAGAACTCTTTCAGCAAGCGAACAAAGGCATTCTTTAGTAGAGAAAGAAGCGTATGCTATCGTAGGAGCAATACGTAAATGGAGACATTTCCTTATTAGTAAGCCTTTCAAACTTATTACAGATCAACGATCAGTTACATTTATGTTTGATACAAAATTGCAAGGTAAAATTAAAAATGAAAAAATCATGAGATGGCGTTTAGAGCTCTCTTGCTTTAAATATGAAATTATTTATCGACCTGGAAAATATAATACAGTGGCAGATACTTTGTCAAGAATAAGCTCAGCAATAACAGGGGATAGTAATAAATAATACTTTAACTGAATTGCATAAATCTTAATGCCATCCAGGGGTAACTCGAATGTATCACTAGATTCGATGTAAAAATATGCCTTTTTCTGTTGAGGAGATACGGAAAATAATTGCATCATGTCCTGTTTGTGCTGAACTAAAACCTAGATTCTGTAAAAAACAAGGAACTCTTATTAAATCCACATCACCTTTTGAAAGATTGAATACCGATTTCAAAGGACCTTTACCGTCTTCAACAAATAATCGATATATTTTAACTATTATTGACGAATTTTCCCGATTTCCATTTGCATTTCCTTGTGCTGATATGACCTCTTCCACTGTTATTAAGTGCTTACGTCAGTTGTTTGCAATTTTTGGTATGCCGCTATATATTCATTCTGATAGAGGAACGTCATTTTTATCACAAGAAATTAAATCGTTCTTTGATTCTTGTGGCATAGCAACTAGTCGCACAACGGCTTACAATCCCAAAGGTAATGGACAAGCTGAAAGGTATAATGGAATTATATGGAAATCAATTCTATTGGCTTTGAAATCAAAGGAATTAAAAATAAATAAGTGGGAAGTTGTTCTACAGGAAGCTTTACATTCAGTAAGATCATTGCTTTGTACATCTACCAATTTAACTCCTCATGAAAGAATGTTTAGTCACCCTCGGAGATCGTCAAATGGTTCTTCTATACCCACCTGGTTATCTTCGCCTGGACCAATATTACTAAGAAGACACTGTAGAACTAATAAATATGAGCCTCTTGTAGATGAAGTTCAACTGATTGAAGCAAATCCAGAATATGCGTATGTTTGTCTGCCTAATGGTAATGAGACAACTGTTTCTCTTCGACATTTAGCGCCTAGCTAGAGGCGAGGTCATTTATAAGAATGCTAATGAAGATCATCTAGAAGAAATAAAAGAAAATGATTCAACATCTCTGACAGAAATTAAAGAGAATCAGAATACCCAATCAATTCTTCCAATTCTTCCAGAAACCCAATCAATTCTTCCAACTCTTCCAGAAGATTTTCAAGAGGAAGAAACTGCTAACGATGAACGTAAAAGTAGACCCCAGCGTGTCAACCTAAATATTTGGACGATTTTGTAAGAAATTAAGGTGGGAAGAATGTTATATATATAATCACCATACCTTTGATTTGTTGATATTATTCTTGTGTTATATTTATGACATTGTCATATGTACAATTTTGTTGATTAAAGCCTTATTAAGTAAAAGGTCTTTATTATTACACCTGTATTCCGGGACACCCTGTACATTTTGAAGAACGAAAGCTGATTTCTCATTTAAGCGCGAGGTCAATGCATTTCTTGCTCTGTCTCGTAGTATATTATATATTTTCCACGAGAATTGTTTAGTTGATTTCCAAAAAAAACTGTGCAATATAAAAACTACATTTGTAGAGAAACAAGGGTGAATCTTTAAGTGGGGGTCATATTTTTATGGGTAAATATTACTAGTGTCAGGCATACGATTCCGATTTTTTTTGTAAAGTTGTAAAATTGCCGAGTTATGAGTTTTTAAAAAATTCGAGGTTCAATTAATGTAATTCCGGCGCCGCGCCGTTGGGCAAGCTTTCGGAGCACGTACATCTGATCGGTCGACAACGTTGCCATTTTAGTTAAAGCTTAGACCAACCAATGCGATTCGAAAACATATTTTTGATACTCTGGCGGTCGGTACAAACTTAACTATCAACTTTTTCTTTTGTTAACCATTATTTTAGAGATTATGCTCTATTGCAGTTTATTGCTTTGTTTTGCTTAGTATTCAAGATATTAACAAAAAAGCATAATATGGTTGGGTATATATCTCACAATAACTATGGTATTCCAAGACAATTCCATTTTTATGGTGACGACCTGTAAATACCAATGTCAAATACAAATATTGTATACCTATGCTTGGTCTAATAAATCAGATGGAAGCAACTTGTATATTTCATTCTTTTCAAAGAATTTCTATGAATTTTGTGATTTTTAACATATTGAAATGCAGAAAACTTGATCAATATTTTACCTATAGCACACAGAGTATATATTAGAATTATTAGATTTATTATATTTACTTAATTTCATTACGAAAGTACTTTAAAAGCATATTTTTATTTATAGTAATTTAATAATAAAATATAAACTCATTTCTCGTATGTATTGTGTGGTGAAAATCTATACCATCTTTACTTAACATCAAATTTAATTCACTTATAAACTACTTAAAGTTTATGTGTTGAAGAGGCTTCGTAATGATACAGTCTCTTTTAATTAAATACAGCCACAAACTAAGACTATAGCGAGCGGACTGTATAAAGAAAATCCTTTAGTATTAAATTTAATCAACCTTACAAAGTGGTTGCGATAAAAGGAGAATAAAGTAAAGGAAATTCATTACGCTATATAATTATGGTTCTTAAAAAATTATGAATAATAAATAATATAAATAAAAATTCGGCGAAACAGCTGTTTAGATTGTAAAATATTCATTTTCATTTATTATAACTCTGTTTGGAAAAGGGAGAGAGTAATAAATCACGCAGAGCCAAATAAAAAACAAGCCGTGAACTTACTACTGTTTCCCTTCATATGATTGAAAATTATACCGAAAAATTAGTTGTTAACAAAATTCTTGGCATCATTTTCTACTAAATATTTTTGTTTTTTCCAAAGTCGGAAAAGACAAATATAAAGTATTATCCGTAACAGGTAATGCAATTTTTTGCATTAACCCAATTTTGGGATAGCGGAACAACAACAGTCGGGTCCTAATAATTAATTATGGGAGCCAAGTATTTTTTAAAAAACCTCATATGCCTCTGATTCAAATCAAAAGTAAAACTATTAATGCCGTTATTAATTTTAGAGTTTATTTCAATAATAAAAAAATTATAATGATATGTAATGTACTATATTAAACAACAATTAACACTACTTACCAGAAATTATAACGTACAGGGTTATTGCTTATAAATGGAACCCTCCCGTTAACTTCGTTATTTTTTGAGATAAAAATAAAAATTTTAAACAAAAGTTTTAGGGCATTCTATGAATTTTCTTTCTACCATAATCAATAGTATATAGGGTGCCTCATAAAAGCCAGACAAACCAAAATTATGTTTCTTTAAATAGAACACCCTGTATATTTTTGAATATTATGAAAGTTCTCGTTTTTCTGATTTCAAAAATGTATAATATATTAACATTTACTGTGGCCATTTTCGATATACAGCGGATTCTATTTACATAAAAATGAATGAAAAACAGTATGTCGTGATTTTCAAAAATAAAAGATTATAGAAAATGTATTGATGAACATGGGGGACATGTTGAAAATTTATTACGATAATTTTTTAATCTTTAGTATGTATACAATCTTGTTATTAATAAAAATTTCGTATTGTTTTTGTTTATTATAAAACGCAAAACTGAAAGATCGATCTAACCAAAAATAATTATGCATAGATATAATAGTAAACGTCAACATATTATACATTTTTGAAATCAGGAAAACGAGGACTTTCATAGTATGCAAAAATACACAGCGTGTTCCATTAAAAAAACATAAGGTTGCCGCTTTTATGAGGCACCCTGTATACTATTGAATATGGTTGTAAAAAAATTCATAGAATGCCCTAAAACTTTCTAAAATTTTTTTTACCTCAAAAAATAACGAAGTTAATTAAGAGGGGGGTTCCATTTATAACCAATAACCCTGTATATAAAACCTGAATAAAAAAAAAACTAATACATTTCTTATAAGGAAGCATATGTAGGCGAGCACTACTTATGTAAAATGTGATTACATTAATTTCTGCTTAACAATCAAATATTTAATTATTCACTAATTTATAATAATCAATATCTATTTTTTGTTTAAAAAATTTTACAGACATAGAAGTAGTAAAAAAATATTTGAGATGAATACTATAGGTAAGTTTATCTAGCGTCTCTCTAATACTTGCTGATATGATGGGAATAGTGATGATTCCTGTAGAAAAAAACGTCTAAGGTTCGAATTCACCTGCTCTCGAATGTATTACTCCAACCATTTGCCGGGAACCTTTCAAACAAAAATCTCTTAGGAAAGAAAATACCTCCCTAACTTAAACTTCTAACTGTAGAAGGAAAATAAAGCGTGGTGGACAAAAACTTGACGGAAAAACAATCGTTTTTTTTCCCAAAGGAATCGTGTTTGCAATTATATCCTTCTCACGAAGTACGTCAATTATAGTCACATTTCCAAAGAAATAATTACAGATTTATCGAAATCTAATAATCCGGAATCGACTATGTTATTTACAAAGAATCCCAGTAATGATTGGACTAATTTCCAAATTTTGTAGACTGCTACGAACGCTTATTAAATAATGGTTCCCTTTTCCGTTTCCGTATGAAATCTAACTGTCCGCAGCTTTAATTTATTAACTAATTTGTATAAATAAATGAGCCTATTAGTTTAGAGTTTAGAAGCATATCGATGTATCGACTAAATCTAAGAATTAACAAAACATCTGGTAGCGATCTATGCTAATTTATGGAACACTGAGCAATTCACAGATTTGTTTACTATTCAACTTCGATAGGTTATAACTTATAATAAACAATTGCCAATAACTGATATTAAATAAAGATCATCGAATTTTGCGAGATATAAAGGTAATTTAAATACGTAAAGAACAATGAAAACTACATCATATATTTCAATATATCATTATATAAATAACATGCATTAAGTTTTATTAGCAGTTTAATCACAATCTTTGTTTATTTTAGATAGTCATATTGGTAATAATGGGATAAAAAAATCACTCCAGTTCCAAAATATAAGACAACATTGTACAGATGCAAAGTAATAATCAACTAAACAGCCCAGATTGAAAATTAAAATTACAAAAAGTCAGCGGTGGAATATTACATAACCAAATCGTAGTAGTGGAGTCAAGTAGTCGGAAGAGTAGCCGACAATATCCTGCAGCAACGAAACCTACTTTCTCCTCCGTTTTCGAGGCTGCTGAAAACGAAAAACATAGTGGACGAAGTTTTTACCGACCGCAACCCCCTCAAAATGACCAAAAACCATTTTCGCGTTTTCCCTTTGTAAGACAAGTAAAACCCGTGAATGGAGGAAATTAGCTGGGAAAATCATTAGGGTTTGATGAAAAAGAAAGGATAACAGCAGGGGAAGGCCTTTAGCTACCTCTAGGGGTTGTTACAACCCTTTCGGAGGGTTTTAAAATGAGTTTTCTTTTCTTCTTTCTGTAACCTCTATATCCACCGTTTTTGGGCATGCTGAACAAGAAAAAATTAGTTTCATCAACGTCTGACCCTTCGTACCTCCTCAAACGGGCAAAAACTACCTACCTAAGTTTTCGCTAGTAAGCATGCTCGTGCGGGGTTGCAGGGGACTAGCTGGAAACATAATTGCGACCGAATATTTTATCTACGTTATTTATTAAAGAAAAAAAATCAGAAGTGATTATTTTTTTCTTCCTAATTCGTGTTTAATTGCTGGATAAAGGACAATTCTGAGACTTGATCGAATGTTTTTTTACAAGACATACTCTGTGCCTGAGTGGAGTGAAGTGGAGCACATGGCGAAATAAAATAAAGAAAACTAAAAACTTGCAAATCATTGACGAAGGGTAATTCCATTAGTCGACATGGGGAAAAAGCAATTGCTTTCCACTAATTCCTATGTTCGTGATAATGTGTTCCACTGTGGATTGGTATTGTTATTAAGTATTAGTGATGTTTCAGTGCAATGTTACAAGTTTTGATTTGTCCTTGTTTAGAGTGTATTATTAATTTAAATTAAAATTAGGTAATTTTTTCAATCACCAGTCAAGTTAAAATCAACCTTTTAAAAAATAATGCGGTCTAGCAGTAAAAATTATTAATTGCAAAAATCATGTATGTTTTAACCAGTGTGGTTATACCACGTGATTATTTGTTAAAAACTAGATTCTTAGTAATATTGTTTTTCCAAACACTTAATCTCTGCAGAAATACGGCGCTCCAAAGAAAATTATTGTTGATTCTTTATTGATTAATTTAGATTCTGTAAGAAATATTAATATTTAATATTATTTGTTTTTTCAAAAGCAGCTAGCAACTTAGCGATAATTACAATTTTTGCAACATTTTTACAAAACAATTATCTAATATTTACAAGATTTTTGTTTTTAAAAATCACACCCTAACCAACCTCTTAATTTTCCTTTATCCACAGTATGACGAACAAAGTTAATTTACTTAGTTGTTTTACTGTAGGCTGTAGCATCTGTAGGTATAAAATGGAACCGATTTAATTGCACAGAACTAAGTAAATCCGTCTATGCATTATGCATTGAACATGTTTATTGAAGCTTGTAGAGACTATTTGCTTAACAAAGTGGATTTCTGGATAGCGATTTACAGTTCGTCGCTGATGACGCAATAAATCAGTGGAAGCTAATTAATACCCATTTTTAATTAAAGTTTCTTATGATTATTATTTGTTAGATTAATTGTTTTTCGATAAGTTGTAATAAGAAGCATAGGTACGCAGAAAATTTGATAAGTACATCAAGAATAGGTGTATATATTAAAAAAATAAATCCCCAGTGTGCTTGTGGTTAACATATAATTTTTCGTACTAGTGTGGTTTTATTTTTATGCTTATTTATTTTGCATTTTTTGTTATTTGTTAATTTCGATAGTTTATTTAATGTAAGTTAGAAGTATCTTATTCATTTCTGTAATCACTATTAGTAGTTTTATACAATTAATGGTAAATATTTACATTAAAAAAAATGTACAAAATTAGATATAAATCTTAAATTTTCCCCTAAATTAACATATAATCTATATTAAATAAATTAATTACGATAGAGTATGACTATAACGAAACTGTTTCTAACGAACCCTAGTAACGTTTTACATTTCAAGCAACAAAAATTTCTCCACATTTAACTGGTTGTAGCGAACCCACTTATAATGAATTTCCAAATAAAACCTAATTCTTATGATAAGGCAATGAATTCCTCTTATAACGAATCTGCCGGTTGCGTGCGAGAAATTTGGGGGTTTACTAGTCTGCAAAATTTCACCGAAGATTTGTTTATGCTGTAGCGTGCGGTAATATAACAGTTACATTGTTGTTGCATGTGATAATTGGTAATAGTAATACATTTATAGTTATTGTATCGTGTCAGTGATGATATTATACAAAAAATACAAAAGTTAAGCAAAGTGATATTTGCAAAGAAATGGGATTGGCCAAATCTGCTACTTGTACGATATGGAAAAAACAGAGATTTTATCGATGTAGGTATGTTGTTAAATTTAAGAAGATATAGACCAAGCTGAATGGAAGTATTCGTTTCGAACTATTTTTGACATTAATTTTTTGCTGGAACTGATTATGAAAATACCTACATATATGGTACCAAACGCCTAAACGGTAACCTGGTCTGATAATGTTTAAAACAACTTTGCGTTTATAACAAACAGAAAAATAACTAATAAGATAAAATAGTAAAAATAAATTTTACTATTTACGTCAAAGTTTTAGTCTTAATCCTCTTTTAAGAGTATTTATGTCTTAAAAAGGCATAATTAGGTACTCTTTTCAGAGCTTATTTGCAAACTATCTACATTTAACTTATTGCAATATTAAATTATTTGCTTTCTACATTCGTAGTACTGGTTTTCATCAGTTAAATGTAGATAGTTTGCAAATAAGCTCTGAAAAGAGTATTTATGTCTTTTTAAGACATTAGAGGATTAAGACTAAAACTTTGACGTAAATAGTAAAATTTATTTTTACTATTTTATCTTAAAAAATTTACCTCTATGGATTTCTGACTTCTTTGGATTTCATTTCTAGAAAAATAACTATTTTTGAATCATACATTTTTTTTAATATTTTTTGACCGATTTTTAATAAGAAATGTTCAATAACTTTTTTTGTAAAGCTGATATTTTCAAATGATTTTTAAAAATTGAATTTCCCGTTTTTGACACTTTAAAATTATAATAAAAAAATTGTTTTTTTACAATACATAATTTTTTATAATATCTTTAAATTTTGCATATGAACTTCCAAAAAAAAGAGAATTGACGATTTTTAAGTATTTATAAAATATGTAAAAATTCTTTGTTTTTACTCGCGCGCACGTACTAGCGCAGCCGTCCTAATTTTCTCTAAGTACTGTGTTGCTGTCTTATAAGTATCGTGATATCTCTGTTATTATCGGTGGTATCGTGATCATTGATTATTTTTATTAATAATGCTATTATTATTACTATTATTTAATTATTATAAAAAACAAAAATTGGTGGTTTTTCCATTTTTAAAAATTAATAACATTAATAATATCAACTTTACAAAAAAAATATTGAACAATTCCTGGTGGAAATCGTTAAAAAAATTTGTTTGACTGAAAAATTGTTATTTTCCTCTTTATTTTAATTTTCGCCGACATTTCGAAAACGGTTAGGGATATCGAAATACGGTTTTCATCTGTCGACAAAAATTGAGCTTCTTCTATTCTCCAGTGATTATTAGAATTAATAAATTTCATACATTCTTCTATTATTTAACATAAAATTAATATTATCTTAGTCATCGATGTCTTTATGACATGGAAACAACAAAATTTAAAGTAAATAAGTAGAAGCATTGATTAAGGAATAAATAAGATACGCGACTTCAATGGTAAAGTGCGAGGCCAATTTTGGCGGCGAGATCTCGGTAAGTTGCGGGCATTCCTGTGATTTACGTAGTATACTTTTGACAAACCTGTGTCGCGTCTGGTTTTATATCATTAATAATCTAGTGGTAATAAAAATTTAATGTCCAGATTAATTTTAGTTTAAAATTATTAACGTAGTATGTTCTCTCTGCCAGCTATTTCTCAACGTTTGTTTGACTTTTAACCGTCACATAATTTTAAATTAAAATCTATCTGAACATTCAATTTTTGTTTTCACTGGATTATAAATTATATAAAACCAAACACGACACAGGTTTATCAAAAGCATACTACGTGAATCACAGGAATGCTCGCAACTTACCGGGAATCTCGCTGCCAAAATTAGCCTGGCACTTTACATTGGAGTCGCGTATCTTATTCATTCCTTAATCAATGGTAGAAGTAATAAAGCTACGTAACATGGATCGCCTACAGTAGAAACATAAAAACATTTTCAATATTTCGGTTCTCTGTTGTGTTTTTTTATTTGTTGTTAGGAATAAATTATTGTTTTCTTTTTAAGCAAATAAACTTGTTTAATAATTTATACTCTCTGCTTGACATAACCTAATAAAGGTTTGTTATAAATAAATATTACAATCGTTTTACATGTTTCTGTACCTACCTATAACCTTCAGTTAAATCGAAAATATTGCAACATAGTTTTTTAAAACTCTTGTTTTTTTGTTATTTGCAATCAATTGTATTGACATTTTTATTTTTAAGTTTCAAATTTTAAGTTAATTCTTAGATCATTTAATATGAGATCAAAGCTTTTCTGTAATTTATGTATTTGATAGCTTAATATTCAAATTGTTACGTTTTTGCTTAAGAAAATAATTCTGATTTAATCATGTCGAATTTAGGTCGGCTCAGCGAAAAACGAAAATATATTTTTAGTCGTATATAACAAGCGTACGTAGTACAATGGGAATAAAGAAAAAGAGAAACGGATATTCCAGAAAATAAAGATAAAATTACATTTCCATATCCCACTTGACATATTTGGATAAACTAAAATTTATGACATTCTTTATACTTAAATTTATAGTGACAAATTTCAAAAAGATGCATATAATATTACGGAAACTGGCTTTTAAATTATTCGGTGCTGCGGAGTAAGAAATTAAATATTCGTTGCATATTAGCCAATCATATGAGTCATTTGGACTCACCACGGTACAGTGAATCCGATTTAAGAAAACATAAATTTTAAGAATGTTCGAGTTCTAGAAGAATGATGTCGAAAGTTTGGCAAACATTCTCTAGGCGCGTTGCCTTTTAACCTGCAGACTAAACTTACATGAACTTTTGTCAGCAAGATTGTTTACGAATAAAGATGTTAGTGCGGAAAGTATAGGTGACTTACTGAAGTATTTGTTCATTCATAAATAATATTGTAGCTATATAGCTATATCTATATTAAATTTCTCATTTCCTATAATTGAATTTTTCTACAAAATGTTCTTCTTCATAATAAACTTTGCTTGTTCCGAAGTGTCAATAGTGTCATTAGCGATAAAAGAATGGTGATTAATGGGGTTAATAACACGAAGAATGCAAATAGTGTCACAGACCCCGAAAAAAAAAACATGAAGCAGTACACATAGAACTTTATGTGATCACTGCTATCATTTGAAACCATAATTTTAGCATATGATTGCAAGAAAGTGCGAATTGAGTACTGTGTACTGTACCTTCTAACCTTTAATAGTTGTTATGGTTTCTGATCTAACGCAGATTCATTATTTGAACTATGCTTCGCTAATGGCACTAGTTAAATTCTTTGTCACTGGTCAATACCTGGTTTAATTTGTGATATATTGGACAGTATACGAGATATAGTCTAAAACTGATTTTTAGAAAATTGTACGTTGGAGTTAATTGTTACCAAAAAGCAAATCTGACAATTAAAAACGCTACAACGGCAATCGTATGAGTCATGTTGGTCTGTATTTCATTACCATTAATTCTCAACTACGTAAATAAAATATCGAGTTGCCCGTAAGGATCAAATTGGTTCGAAAAACTGTTAATACATAATTATTCTAATAATCAGTCTTAGAATTTTTATTATATGTTGTGAGAGCTATAGACCTTTAAAGGATTATGCAGCACCGACTTCATTTTGCTTGAAAAAATGCCGTAACAAGAAATTGAAAGGACAATGTGAATGGCGAAACAGAAGAATTAAATTATTAAATAATATAATTTACATAGCTGAGTTAGCCCAAACCAAACTTCAACCAGATGGAATAGTAGATCAAAATCAGTTTGCGCAAACGTCTGTTACTTTATTTTTCCAGGATGCTGCAATAGACAATTCAGTTTTGTAAGTGGATTTGTCTATCTACCTTATCCTAAAGGATTTATTTTTCATTAACATTATTTAGGAAAGTAATCATATCAGGATATATAGAGAGACGTTTTATCTTTAAAACAAAAAATAAAGCACTCTTTAAATTCAGAAAAATCGAAGAGAAACCAAAAAAATTGTTCTAAAATAAAATCATTATTCATTAAACTATGTAAAGGAAAGAACAAATTTTGAAAACTGTATAGTTAACTTTAGACAATGAAAATCATTCCAGTGAAGGTAGCATTGATAAAACTTTAAATCGCATTAGACAAAGTGCCCCTATTCACAATTGTTAAGACTCGAGTGATACATAAATCACTTCTTGTCTTCCTGTCTTGATTGTAACAACGCAGGAACGGAAAACTATATTATTTTAAAGACATCACATTAGTATCAAGTTTAATTTAAGTGTTTATCATGATATAGTATATTCAGTATCCAATTATTTATACTGTTTAAAGAAAATGGTTTGGAAACGATATAATGATCACCCTGTATGTATTAATAGTGTCGTTAGCATTATGTATGTAATAAATTAGAGCTTTTCCCCACTGCGCCATCGCCATCTTCCTGCTATATTACCTAATACGAAATGTAAATTTACTGTATGCTTCGCCACATAATGAGTGTTTAAAAGTTTACAAATATATCACGAATTATCGCCAGGGTTAAATGGCAAACATTCCCTTGATACGAACGTATTAAATTTGAAAACACATACAAATTTAGTGCAATGTAGTCGTCTGCTATTTTTGGGTTTCTGAGACTTTTTTTTCTCATTGCCTTATCTATGTTATTTCAATTTAAATCAGGGGAACCCCTGTATGTTCTTAGATTATTGAAGGAGCAAAAAGGAGGAAGACTGAAGCGGACACAACTTTCTTTCTTCTTATTGCATTATTTTTGTTATTTTAAAATTTCAATTTTCAATACTTAAGAATACATATTGTGATTGATAAAAAAATTTACTGTAAACCTTGACAGAAGAAAACTAAATGTAATACAAAACGTGTTATAAATTCCCGGTTGACGTAGTATGCGAAGGATCTTAGATTAGAATGCCGTCTTTCACAATTTGTGCTGAACAGATGACCAACAATTTTAAGAAGTTTAAAGTTTAAAGCAGGACCTAAAGAAGATATGCAACAAATTTCCTAATGCTCAGGGTATAAGATATGCTAAAAAAATAGCATCGCAAATAATAAGGTGCAAAAAGGTACGTGAACTGGATTGGTATAGTGATACTGATTTAATTAATCTCTAGTGAAGTTTTGGATGAGCATTTCCATATATGGGAACAATATTCTTTTAATACTTTTATTAATATAACAAAAAGTGACATACTTTAATTAAGACATATAGATAATCGTTGTCTTTGGACGAAAACATCAAGGCAACACCAAAATACTAGAAAAATTATAGTTTATTTAAACTAATTACTAGTGTTCTTCATTATATTACTGGCTAATCTTCACAATAATCAATGTATTTGGAAGTATTAGTTTAAAAGATTCTCTGCTATCAAAGTATCGCGACCTATTTCTGATGTACTTATAAGAACGAACAGCTCCTAATGTACTCGTATTCCCGTCGTCGGTCGGTGGCAATTCGTTCTTATGAAGATGTATCACTGCACTTCCTTTAGTTCTTTTAAAATACCTGGGCCATTACTGAACTTAACAGTAAATTGGGTCGACAACGACATTGAGGATAATGTTTGAGGATATATGATTACACCAGTAAATTTCAGTTAAAATGCTGTAGGACGCTTAATTTCATGTTTCACGTTTTAGAACTAATTAGCCTGTAAATAGGAATTATGGCTTGTACACGTTTTGGTACTTGAATTTTTCTTATTTTAGAAACTAAAACTACTTAACGTTTTGGCAATTCGGCACCATCACTAAAAAAATTGGTGAACATATCAATAAAAACAAAAGTTAGAAATAATTAATGTTACAAGTATGAAAAGTGGTAATTTATGAATGAATGAATAAATGAATTCAATATAGACATTTTCCACACATGTTGCGTGCACAATTTTTTCTACAACAAAGTTACAAGAAATATTTGAATGAAACTATGTTATTTATTGACTCTTTTTTACTACAAAGGCGATATTATGGAACTAAAAACAATTTGGTAATGAATTTCATTACAGTACTAATGCTGTAATGGAGTTCATTACAACACTAGTGTCGTAATTAATTTTCACTCACAAATATAATATAATAAAAAATCTAAGCTAGACAAATATCTTGCTTTTTGATAATAGATGATTGTATGACACTTGTATTGTAACTCTTGTAATGCCGCCTATTTGTTACGGTGCTTTCGGTCACTATATACTTACGTAATCTTTTATTTCTACGGAAATCTCGGGCGCCAGTCCTTCAATTTTTAAGTGCGAAGAACTACACTGTCTTTTTGGCTCTCCTAATTGGGAGAACAACCCTGAGTAGCGAAACAGCGGGTGATACGGAATAGCCAGATGTCGGAGCTGGAGACCTATCTAATGGAATTCGGTCATACTGCTCAAACGGGTTAATCAGAAATAAATGACGGAAATAATAACTCGTGAATTTTACCTCTTTAAAATAACGTATTTATTCAGCAGTATTTGGAAACAGAATAATTTATTCTAAACCCTCCACGACTGTACAGTCGCGTATATATAAAAATATTTCAAAACAATAAATAACAAGTCAAGCTGGCAAGCAAAAGTCTTTATGCGATTTTGCGGCGGAATTTTCGGAGACGTTGAATTAATGTTTTACTGTGTACGACAAGCAAACGTACCTTTCCACTATGAAATAGTATAAACGGCGGGCTGTCCGTTAGCTATAGATATTTGAGGCTAGACAAGATATTGAAACACGCGGTAACTACTGCCACAAACGTAGAGCTATTTGTTAAATGATTATGTTGAATAATGTAAGTTTTGCGAGTCAGTTCTATGCGGATCCCCTGTACGTATGGCCCAATTGAACAGATACACACAGTTGATGCATATAATGACTATTTGGTTTCGCGTAGGTTTTCCGGTAACCTATTATGCATTGAGGTATTTGAGATGGCACAATTGAACAGATCTCAGCAACCGATGCATATTAGCAAACAAAAGACCAACGGAGGTATCACTAAGTAGCTCTAGTTTACTTTGGTAGCAGAACACGGCGATACTCACGGACAATAAAATCTCTCAATATCTATACTTAACAGAAGGCAGCACCTGCAGAATGTAGCAGGTTGCGTTGAATTCTTACCAATTTTCTATTCAGAGGAATTTACTATTAAAACTCGTAGCGGTGGTACAAAAAGATTTACGGGTTCGGTTTGATCGTCAATTGCTGGCGGTCGAACGGATCTAATGCGGACTATTTCGGAATGAATCTACTGCCGGTTTTCTCGGAACGGAAAAATGAGGACGGAATGACAATCAGCACGGAATGAGAGCGAAGTGATTGTTCTTCCCCTTTTTGTAAACTTTATGACGTATCTGTCGTGTTAAAAGAGAGGTGGTCACCAACTTTAAGCGACGTACTCGTATGCACATCCCAGCGTAACCTGCAGAGGTGCAGCGGCTTATGCAACTAGGCGCGTCAACTCAGAACGCATTTAACCGGAAATGAGTTTCTTGTAACTTCTAAACTATGTTGCAAAAAGAAACGGATCAAAACGAGCAAGGATTAACATTTTTAGTAACGAATGATTTTTATTTCCGACTCGACCATTATTTATAATAATTCTCGGATTTTGTTTATACGGGAGATTGTCGAAAATTTATCAATTAATTACTTGACTGCTTGTTTACCAGCGGACTTTTTAACAACTCATTAATAACTATAATAAAACAGCGGCAGGGTGTACCCAAGTGACGGTAATATTTAAAGCAAAATTGAACATTCCTTGATTGGAAAAATCACTTCGTTACACTCTTTATAATACAATATTCGATGTGTATTAAAATTTGGTAAATGCCTCGCCTTCCAGTATGGTAATATGTATATTATTTCATGTCGCTAATAGCAAAGTACTAGTACAGAACAAGTGCAATAAAGTATTATTTTCCACACCGAAATGAATGTAAAGTCCACTTTATTCAGCGGTCGTAGTAAAAATTAATTATATTTATCTCTAACCTCCTTCTGGACAGCCTGGGCTTTGGATTTGGGGGTTGTATAATTCCTGAGGTGTGTTTACTATTATTGTCTTGTATTTTAGTTGCCTCTTTGACACAAAATGCTTTGACTCGAAAACTACTCCCTCTATGTCGCGGCTTTCTAACAAGGAAGCGTGAAATTATTGAATCAAACAAATGTATAAAAGAGCAAATAAGGGTCTCGCCAGCAGTATATGTATGGTGGAAGAGCTGGGTCTGTTGCAATCTACTAATGAACTTCCTTTATAAATCTCTTGTATAAGTGTTCACACTTTAACAATATTGAAGTCTAGTAATTATATTACATCTAGTAATTGGTTCAGTAAACTATTTATTGACATTAAATATACTACATGACACATTCAATTATGATAAAAAATTTACGAAACTGTTTTTACTCGGCTGGTGTTTCGTGCGCAAAAGGCACGCTGTGAGCGAAATTCATACTTTCTTCACTTGTACTGTAATAAACTATTCCTTTCCTCAATCATTTCGGTTAGGACATTATACTTATTATAAACATTTACTACAAAATTATGTTATTTTTTAAACAAACACATTTTATAGAATTGGTATATTATTGATTATACAGTGGAACAAATTTGATAGATCTGAAAGAAATATATCATCCCCCAAGAATTTTTACTCGCTGAACACGAATCCGGTCCACAAATATAGCCTAGAACGATAAATTAAAAAAAATACGCTCTCTTGGTTTACTTTGTCACTGTCTCAAGTCAAACCTATGGCCTTACGTGAGCAGTATTCGTGTTAACTTTAGTTATAAAGTACTACCCTTGTATTGCATATGAATACATATACAAGGGTACTACCATTCAAGTGTTGAATCAATTTTGGTTCCACTTGATTCGATATTTTTCCATCTAGAAATTAAATTTTATTAAGTCTTAAATATTTTGAAAATGTTTTCTCTGTTCAACAAAAAATATAGAGGGTGTTAGGAAATTTTTTATAGTTACTTATTTGTTGTAATCTCATTAGGAATATACTAGAATGGTATAAGGAATTATAGTTTTACGAGGTATTAACTAGTAGCGAACAAGAAACTATGGTACCTAATATAATAAGTGTGCTCTAGTGTAAGATTGTGCACGCTTCGCGCCTCGACAATTTTCATGCTTCTTGATTTCAAAGACTGCGAGTGCTTAGATGTGGAATTTGTTAGACAAAGTGGTTTCAATACATTTTTAATTCTAAGCTGAGATTATGAATTATATTGTTGACATATGATATCTATCTCCTGCTTCTTTGAACTAGCGAGATTCTAGAGTAATTATTTCATGCTTTTGGTTAATGAATATTGTATTGTGTCCTCCATTATATCAGATTTCGTTTAAGGAAACTTCTATTACAAATCTAAAATAAATAACACACATCATAGAGTGAGATATAATTTATCAGGGATATAACTATAACATATCGCTTTAAAATCTCTGATATTCATTTAGCAACTCTTATTCATTTTAAAAAAAGCTGTAACTCCGAAAGAAAAATTGTAAATGGGCAATCGAAATGGACCAGCAGAAATGGACTGAAATTTTTTTTATTTCCTATATAAAACCTCAAACAGCCCAAAAAGTCATTTTTTGTCATTTAACTTCGAATAACTCAAAATCCTGACGTGATGGGTAAACTCTGAGGACAGATTCGGATGCTATGCAAAAAATTACGTAGGAAATGTTTCCAAGTAGTTAAATAAACCTGTGTAAATTGCATATCATACATCTGGTATTTACAGGAACCTGCATAACCGACGATAGATGGCACAACTGTTTAACAATTTCATATTTGTTAAGAACGGCCTTCTTCAATGAATCGTCCAAATTAGTAAGCCACAGGTATATATCACAACGTTCTTGTAAAACGAAATCGTTATTTATTCCTCTTGAGTTCAGTGAATCAGGAATTAATATTAATAAATATAAAGTGAGGAGGCTAAAGTGGTGAATTTTATAGTAGGTTAATAAAGTAGTGTTTATAGTCTTACAATGTATTTTAATTTATAGATGCAGGTTTTGGTGTATTTGCGAATATGCATCAGACACATAATCATTTTCGACCGACATTGCCATCTGCCAAAGCCAGAGATAGAAATCAAACCCAGGGGTACGATAGAAAATGATAAATCGCGTCTGACACCACAAATCATGTCTTACCCACTATATCGTGGCCCGAAGGTATTCAATTTCTTTAGAGCCAATAAGATGAGTTGTTGCTTAATCCTTTGTGAAATAAATATAATTAAATTAAGTGGACAGTCACATTTTAAGAACAAACAACAAAATTATAGATAGATAGGAAGGAAATTCAGTTATTTAATTCAATGCTTTATAACATGTAGTTATGAAAAGTACCTAGGTACCTAGTTGTTTGAATGGATTTGACAATAATTGCATTCTTAAAATAGTTTATATATTTTTACGTCCAACTAATTTTATAATTCTATGTTCAGAAGTAGAATATTAATATAAATATATCAAATTGGATATTTTGTTATTATGTTTGTGTAAAACCTAAATAAAGTCGAATACAATTAATACGTATCAAGCAAAGAAAGTACCTAAAATAATTTGTGAAAACAACATGTCATTAATAATGGAGATCGTATATTTCGATCAGTACTTTGATATTATATATTTTAAGATGAAAAATTGTATATAGGTTATCGATTATTATAATGGAGTCTTCTACTAGGCATGGTGACCAGCTTGTTACCTATCTAAATAACTATTTGATTATTATGAGTCCAATTTAACTGAAAGGTTTTAAGTTCTTGAAAGTATAGAACAACATTAAGGAAAGTTACAGGTAAAAAAAGTTAGAACAATGGAATTTAAAATCAAAATTTAAGTAGAGCTTAATTTAATTTTTTTGTATTCGAAATATATCAATTTTGCATCTTATTTTTCTTATAATCAACAATCTGATTCTACAACTAATACTTTTTATATAAAACTATGAAATATTTTTTTAATAAATTTGACAAAGTCAAGAAAGGGAGAGTATTTATTTATAGATTATCTCGAAAGCAACGGGCGACAAATTTTGTTCATTTTCTATGATGAAAACGTGAATTTAAATTTATATATTTAACACATGCTCAGTTCATTTACTCAGCAATTACAAGATGATAAGTTGACTCAGGGATATTTCCAGTAGAACAAACTATATTAATACATACCATACATACTACAATCCATTGTCTCCGAGAATTTTAGGACGATAAAATATAGAATCAAAATGTATTCGTTCCGGTTTCTGTTTTGTTGATCTTTCGATATTAGTAAAAATAAAATGTATAAAAGTTTAGAAGAACTAATTAAATAAATTATATTTTTATTACAATATCTCTACTGAAAATATCATTTAAAAGTTTTTGTTACGAACGGATATGGAAACTTCAGGTCTCAACATGGCACATTCACACAGAAATACATATGCGGATACCCGATATTTACAATCAGATAGCTACTTTTAGCAATTCGTATAAAATGTATTATTTCGAGCGTATATCCGGGTGTCCGACTTTTTCGCCTGAGATTTGTTGTCTTGATGTTTTTAAAGGTACATATTCACAGTGAACTGAACATCAATGACAACAAGTTTCACAATGTAGTTAACTGGTATCTATATTGAATGTCAAGGAAATTCAGACATTCTATTATTTCTTTATTTTTGAATATATCAGTGCGAAACTTGGGGATGTTGCAGTTTCTATAAGTTTCTATAAGTCTTCGAAAATAAAATTTCACATTTACAAATTGCGATTGTGATGTAGCTTTGTATCTCTTTAGTAGAAGTACAAGTATTTGCTTTCTAAAATATATTCAGTCATTTTCGTTTTACACCTATACCTATACACATTATACTTTATATTATTATTAAGTTGACGTGTAAGAAATATTTGGTTTTCAATTTTTATTATGTAAGTTTTTTTTCTGATGTAGAAGAAATAGCTGAGAGAAGTAATGGTGCATTCATAAAAATGCAAAGAATATTACGACGAGAAATTGTTGTTGGCACATTTCTAAAATGGTCAAAAACAGAAGATTTTCCTTTTCGTTATATTACTCCATGTAACAAAGCGTTTGGTCTATTGTATTAAGACGGACATTGACATTTGCATTTTTAAAAAGTAAGTTCGATGGATTTAGAATTAAAAATTTCAGAATTTTAGAATTTTGATCAAGTTTTTATTATGAGCAGAAAATAAAAATTTTTGAATGACGAAGGTATAAAATCACGTGAGTTTTGATGATGCTGAATACGAATCTAAAATAAAAATTTGTATAAAAAAAATCGCTAATAGTTTTTTTTGAAAACTCGACCCCAATTTTCCTCACAGGGTCGCATGCCAATGAGCAATATCAAAGTTGATCGCGTCAAAACAATCACATTTTGAGCATATACTTCCCACCTAAATTTGAAATTGATCCATTTAATTCCTGAGATACGAGACTGTACTCATATCAAGAGAATCACCCTGTAGGTATATTGTGAAACTTTCTAGTAAGAATATTAAAAACCCATGAAATATCTCGATAAATTTTTCAATGAAATTCAACTGATGATTTGATTTCGTGTTGATGAGAGCTTTCAAATGAGATGTCACGCGCCACATCGTTTTATTTAAAAAAATCGTCGTTTCTGATCTGTAATATCGTATTGAAGTCGTCATCATCATAACGTCAATATCAAGAGATGTGCATTAGAAAAGCATAATAATATACATACAGCGTCCGCCATAAAGTTGGCAACATATGGGAAAAATGTTTATTATTGATATTTTTAAAAAACTCTTTTAAATCCTTTTCTTACTTGAAAGTAGCTTTATTCAACTAAAATACATAAATGGACACTTTGTTGGAAACAAATTTTGTCTGAATATTGGATAACCCCATGTGCATCAATATACAGGGCATGGCTATAGAAAGCGACACGACCTGACCGTTTCTTTTAAATTTATTTGGCAGCAAATTTCTATTTCACAAATATTTGATTAGTTTTAGCACAAACTTATATAATTTAGTTGAATAAAGCTGTTTCCAAGTAGGCAATAAAAGAATTTATGACATTTAATTTTTTCTATTTTTTCTCAGATCTGGTTTAAAATTGATATAGTCGAGTAAATTTAAACTTGGCGTGTGGATGAGTTGATATTGTGCATACTATTTCATTTTCTCTTGCACACAAAGTTAAAGCAATAACCCAAAAACATTGTTCACGTATGTTTATACGTAAACAATGGTTTTGGGCCATTGCTTCAATTTTGTGTGCAAGAGAAAATATAATAATACGCACAATATCAACTCATCCACACGCCAAGTTAAAGTTTACTCGACTATATATGGAGTTCTGGTTGCATTATAAGATTTCTTTCTAGGCACTTTTTCTTACTGAATTTTTCGATATCTTATCAATTTAACCCATTTGTCGGTACCGCCGTCAACCAGTAGAGATTTAAAAAAATATAGATGTTTCCATATTATGTAGCCAATTTTATGGCGGACGCTGTATATTTATATAATATGTAAAAATTCTACAGACATGTTGATATTTAATTTCAGCATATCAAACGAAGGCACGCTCTAAGAAGTGTGATTCTGCGATAGTCATATTAGGTTAAATAAAAATTGCGAATACATATCACCCTTATTGCTTTGCATCCAATAAAATATGCATAAGAGCAGTTTTATGAAACATAAATACATATTTATACGTATGTAACCTATGACATATATGTATATCAAACACAAAATATCAAAGCTTAAGAAAGTATGTCATCATTATAATATGGTAATATAAAATAGGTACATATATACATATAAGTAAAGGAACCTTAGAAATTTTATGTAGGAAAGACGTAGCAAAGGGATTGAAACTTGATTAAGACAAAATCAATGCCGTTGTAAATTATCGTCTGTATTATGCCAATGACGTATTAAAGAAAATGGATGTAATACGCTTTCCATTTCATTAAATCCACACAACCCCTTGAAAGGGAGTGATAATAAATGCAGAACATATTCATGCAATATTTGTTCGCTTTACTGTCAATATATTATGCACTGGTTGAACAATTTTTCATAATTTGTTTTGTCATTTCTTAGCGGTATACTTATATTATATTTCAATTGTTTTGACGATGTTGATATGTTTTATATATTAATATAAAATCCTACTCTTTCTGTTGTGATTTGTTATTTTATGATTGTGTGTTTGTATCAAGTGTGGCTTATTACCCTGGATTTGTTTATTTTATTAGATACGTTAAAAATGTATATTTGTGCGACAGTTCTACATGTTAGACGTCGAAATTACTATCATAATTTAAAATGGAGGTTACTTATTGATCCGAATCCCGGTAGATCATTTGTATCGAAGGAAACTTAACCTAAAAATGTACTGGTAAATTGGCAAATAAATAAAGCATTCTGTTTTTTTACGTTCTTTTTACTCAACTCCTTTTTAATGTGAATTTTTAAAATTAGATAAATGAATAAACCTCATCAGGAGAATTTCAAGCTAAGAATTATTAAATCACCGGGATTTAACTAAATACGGGTAAATATTTACGTCATTGGTATTACGTCACAATCTCTACCGGGATTTATTCTTATACCGGTACCGAGAGGCTACACACAGCGTAAAATAAATGTATTAGACTTTGGCTTCTATTTCAAGAAATCCAAGCTAACTCATTTAATAGCAGTGAGTAAATTAAATGAAAGATACAATTTTACAATTCACAGGCACACAAAAAAAGTATCATGTCCGGTGGGTCAGACCTTATTAATTATGTGTATTTTGTCTCGCTGAATACGAATCCGATGCCAGAATTGCCCTATCAGGTCAGGATTTTTTTAGAAATCTCAAGAAACTATCGAATATTTCAATGGAAGACTGACGTTGGAAGGGGTTCTGAAAGGAACTAGGGGACAATGACCTTATATATTTTGACTAACCAAGTACGAGTTCGAGGCCGAAATCACCCGAACAGGCCATTATTTTGTATAAATCTAACAAAACAAACTGATAATTCAATTGAACAATTAAACCTCACAACACTTAGATAAACCTAATGTAACGTGATAAAGGGTGCACATAATTTATTAAATATTACAGATTTAATCTATTGATTTTTAGTTAGTAAAAATAAAAAAAATGTGTTACATATTATTATTATTATTATTATTTTTTTTTTCGGTTGCCCGATGCTGGACAGTCTCTCCATGGCCTCCGACACCACACGGAGAAAGCGCCAGCGAATCATCTACAGCCACTCCGCACATCCCGCGGGGTTAGTGACTGTAGATTCCAAACTCGTGTGCCCTAAGTAGACGGAGGGAACCCAGGATGACCGCTTTCTGCATTTGACCAGCCAACCATTCTGCCGATGTTTGGCAGGCAGGCATGGTCTTCAATGCGGAGAGCAGCGTGGGCTTCATACCTCCGAGTACACCGATTATCAGGACGACCATTTTGACAGAGTAGCCTGGGTATAGCACTTGGAGCTCGTACCGGAGATCTCTGTCTCTTATTATTATTGTTTCGTTTCCGAAAGAAAGTGCTGGACAGTCTCCCTGTGGCCTCCGACACCACACAGAGAGAGCGCCAGCAAATAATCTACAGCAACTCCCCACATCCCGCAGGGTTAGTCACTGTAGGTTCCAGACTCGTGTGCCCTAAGTAGACGAAGGGATCCCAGGATGACCGCTTTCTGCATTTGACCAGCCAACCATTCTGCCGATGTTTGGCAGGCAGGCATGGTCTTCAATGCGGAGAGCAGCGTGGGCTTCATACCTCCGAGTACACCGATTATCAGGACGACCATTTTGACAGAGTAGCCTGGGTATAGCACTTGGAGCTCGTACCGAAGATCTCTGTATTTAGTCCGTTTCTCCTCCTCCTTCAAGGCGATGTTTGTCTCAGCAGGTGCTGAGAACTCGATGACATACATCACCTTGGTCTGATGGTCGAGCAGGACTATGTCAGGCTTATTGGCGTGAATTCGCCTGACGGTCGGGAACGAGTAGTTCCAGTAAATCCGGCATTTCTCGTTCTCGACAACGGACTCGATATCTCCGGGGATATTATTATTACTATTTTTTTTTTTTTTTTTCCGTTTCCGGAAGAAAATGCTGGACAGTCTCCCTGTGGCCTCCGACACCACACAGAGAGAGCGCCAGCGAATAATCTACAGCAACTCCCCACATCCCGCAGGGTTAGTTACTGTAGATTCCAGACTCGTGTGCCCTAAGTAGACGAAGGGATCCCAGGATGACCGCTTTCTGCATTTGACCAGCCAACCATTCTGCCGATGTTTGGCAGGCAGGCATGGTCTTCAATGCGGAGAGCAGCGTGGGCTTTATACCTCCGAGTACACCGATTATCAGGACGACCATTTTGACAGAGTAGCCTGGGTATAGCACTTGGAGCTCGTACCGGAGATCTCTGTATTTAGTCCGTTTCTCCTCCTCCTTCAAGGCGATGTTTGTCTCAGCAGGTGCTGAGAACTCGATGACATACATCACCTTGGTCTGATGGTCGAGGAGGACTATGTCAGGCTTATTGGCGTGAATTCGCCTGACGGTCGGGAACGAGTAGTTCCAGTAAATCCGGCATTTCTCGTTCTCGACAACGGACTCGATATCTCCGGGGACGTAAGGCAGCATTGGTGTTTGGTCTATCTGGTACGAGTGCCGTAGATGGTAGTATAGCACTCGTAAAGCCGCGTTATGTCGTTGGATGTAGACCGAAGTCGCATAAATCGGGCATGCAGATAATAAATGCATGAGCGACTCCGGCGCCTGACGGCAGGTCCTGCAGTTGATATCAGGCACCTCTACACCCATCACGCGACTGCGATAGACCAATGTGTTAATAACACCATCTTGGCAGGCCACAATGTATCCCTCGGTCTCCGACTTCAGCCCCGCTGACCTTAAAAATGCGAAGGTCAGCTCTGTCGATAAACCCAGTGCTTCTATGTTGTTATAGAAAACACCGTGCAGGGGTTTATCGACGTGCTGCCTGAACAGATTTCTCTGTTCGGCAGCTTTGATGTGGGCTGTCAGACGATTAGGCGGAAGCTCAGTGACTGAGTCACCTCGCCGGCCTTCTCGCCTGTAGTCGAACACGAGACCGAGTTCATCTGCGGCCCTCTGTGCTGCCCTAAACAATAAAGCGCCAACTCCCACAGCTTCATGATCTCTCACTAACTGTAGGAGTGGGTCCGAGCTCCTGATGACATTACATGCCATACTCAGTGCCACTCTGCCATGCATGCACTCCAGACTCAAGAGTCCTCGGCCCCCCCGTTGACGTGGGAGGTACACACGAGGAACGGACGATCTAGGATGAATACTCCTATGAATATTCATCATCTTGCGGGTATTCCTGTCCAATTGACGCAGCTCATCTACTCCCCATTTGACTACGCCAAAGGAGTAGAGCAGAATCGGAACGGCAAGCATATTAGTGGCAGACACCTTGTTCTTCCCCGAAAGTTCTGATGACCAGATCTTTAGGAGTCGGTGTCTGTACTTGCCACGGAAAGAATCCTTTATTTGGTTCACATCCTGGATGTGGCGTTGTTCCACACCCAGGTATGTGTAGGTCTCTCCGGCATCCAAATGGCGTAGGATGCTTCCGTCTGCGAGCTGCGCATCTTCGTGGAATTCCCCGCATCGTCCTCTCTTGAGGTGGACGACTGCGCATTTGTCCAACCCAAACTCCATTCCAATTGCCCGCGTGTATTCCTCGACCACCCTGAGAGCATTTTGAAGTTCTCGCTCTCCGGAGGTATAGAGTTTAAGGTCATCCATATAAAATAGATGGGTGACCTTATGCCTCCGGTTGCTGGGTGGCCCACACTGATACCCGCGGGTTTGGCGGAGTCCAACAGATAGCGGCAGCAGTGAGATGCAGAAGAGGAGCGGACTCAAAGAGTCACCCTGAAACACTCCTCTCTTAAATGTCACCAACTCTGTCGAAACTCGCTCGGCACCGGATGTTATGGTGAAGCGAGTTCTCCAAAGCGGCAACAGTTGTTCGATGCATCTCACTAGTGGTGCTGGTACCGCAAGACATCCGAGCAAGTGTAACAAAAGCTCGTGGGATGTTGTATCAAATGCCTTGCGATAATCAATCCAGGCCATTGACAGATTCCGCTTGTACTGCACAGAATCCTGTGTAATACAGCGGTCTATCAGCAGGTTTTCCTTGCAACCTGCCAGGCCCTTCTTGGCACCACGCTGTTTGTTTATCTGTTGGTAGACCGGATCACCAGACCTCAACATCCTGGTATACAAGATACGAGTAAATAACTTGTAGCAGGAGTTGAGGCAGGTAATCGGCCTATAATTTTTTGGGTCAGACAGATCCCCCTTTTTGGGGATTAGCACAGTTCGCCCCTCGACAAACCAGTCCGGAATTTGCTGCCCCTCGTTCAACCATGAGTTGAAAACTCGGGCCAGATGGCGGTGGGTGGAAGGAAACTTCTTCCACCACCAGTTGTTTATACCATCTGGACCCGGGGCAGCGAAGTTCTTGGTTCCAACAAGTGCTTGTTGAACCTCTTCCGTACTGATTGCCGGGCACACTTCGTCTGGCTCTTCTAAGACTCTACGACAGAGAGCCTCGAAGTGTGCTATAGCTGGAGTGTCGTTATCGAATGGACTCGTGACTTCGTAGATTCCTTTCCAGAAGGCTTCGACATTATCAACAGTTGGCGGATTCTCGACAACACGCTGTGGCTCTTGGAACAGGCGAGACGGGTTTGTTTGAAACAATTTGTTTTGTTCCAAACTCCGCATTCGCCTGACCAAAGTTTTCTTAATAGCCATAAGCGCTCGAATCCTATCTAGACAGTGCTGCTTGATGGTCTGCAGCACTGTGCGATTTAGAGTGTGGTGTTGGCGTCTCAGTCCGGCTGCCACTCGCCGGACCTTCGGTGTAAATGGTCTACCTGCGACTATATAATCCACCACACTCTGGATTCGAGAAGCGTGTTGCCTGGCTGATCGAATTTTAGCTTCGATGTTCTGTACGCGTCGCTTAGCTTTCTCGACCCTATCAACTGCGCTTGCCAGGCGCTGTTGTGGGACGAGTTGCTTGGCGGCAGCGTACACCGCGCTGTTGATCTGCCAGATGTTGGCATCTTCTGGAAGCTCCTCACTAATCAACGAATCCATTCGTGCCAGGTCTTGTGGCTTTGGGTTAACCCTGGTGTTAAAGTTAACCCTCGTCCTTAAATCGGCGTCGGTGTGTTCAGGAGGATGTTCCTCGTCAGCTGGTATTTGCCGCGGTGGAAGTGCGGCAGGCATTTCCTCACGCTGACGAGGTGCCCTTACGTAACCTGTTCGGCGCAGGAAGGATACTTGGTCTCTCAGATGTTGCTGAGAGAAGGCGCGATACTCCGGGTGCATATCGCACCACAACCGGTGTAATCGCGCCATGTACCCCCTGCGCCCAGGTTCGCTGCTCTCATGGCAGATGAGCAGGTCATCCCTTAACTCCTCCGTCCACCTAAAGCGTCCATTAACATAGCGTGCGTCATCAACGTTGAGACCGTCCGGTAAGGCCCCTCCCACCTGTCTCTGACCCCCATCCGGTTGGGGTCGATTGTGAGGAGCCCTTCTTCTGGTGATTGGTGGAACCAGAGTATTGGAATTCCAGGGTGGTTAGCCCTGAAATCCCACGTCCGACATTTGTCAGAGAGGGTTGCCCCTCCCTGTCCAGGGTGCACCGCGAGGAGGTTGCCGGTTCGCATTATTATTATTATTATTATTATTATTATTTTTTTTTTTTTTTTTTTTTTTTTTTTTTTTTTTTTTTTCGGTTTCCCGAACCTAATGCTGGACAATCTCCCTGTGGCCTCCGACACCACACAGAGAGAGCGCCAGCGAATAATCTACAGCAACTCCCCACATCCCGCAGGGTTAGTCACTGTAGATTCCAGACTCGTGTGCCCTAAGTAGACGGAGGGATCCCAGGATGACCGCTTTCTGCATTTGACCAGCCAACCATTCTGCCGATGTTTGGCAGGCAGGCATGGTCTTTAATGCGGAGAGCAGCGTGGGCTTCATACCTCCGAGTACACCGATTATCAGGACGACCATCTTGACAGAGTAGCCTGGGTATAGCACTTGGAGCTCGTACCGGAGATCTCTGTATTTAGTCCGTTTCTCCTCCTCCTTCAAGGCGATGTTTGTCTCAGCAGGTGCTGAGAACTCGATGACATACATCACCTTGGTCTGATGGTCGAGGAGGACTATGTCAGGCTTATTGGCTTGAATTCGCCTGACGGTCGGGAACGAGTAGTTCCAGTAAATCCGGCATTTCTCGTTCTCGACAACGGACTCGATATCTCCGGGGATATAAGGCAGCACTGGTGTTTGGTCTATCTTGTACGAGTGCCGAAGATGGTAGTATAGCACTCGTAAAGCCGCGTTATGTCGTTGGATGTAGGCCGAAGTCGCATAAATCGGACATGCAGATAATAGATGCATGAGCGACTCCGGCGCCTGACGGCAGGTCCTGCAGTTGATATCAGGAACCTCTACACCCATCACGCGACTCCGATAGACCAATGTATTAATAACACCATCTTGGCAGGCCACAATGAATCCCTCGGTCTCCGACTTCAACCCCGCTGACCTTAAGAATGCGAAGGTCAGCTCTGTCGATAAACCCAGTGCTTCTATGTTGTTAAAGAAAACACCGTGCAGGGGCTTATCGACGTGCTGCCTGAACAGATTCCTCTGTTCGGCAGCCTTAATTTGGGCTGTCAGACGATTCGGCGGAAGCTCAGTAACTGATTCTGCATCAGCACCTCGCCTGCCTCCTCGCCTGTAGTCGAACACGAGACCGAGTTCATCTGCGGCCCTCTGTGCTGCCTTAAACAATAAAGCGCCAACTCCCACGGTTTCATGATCTCTCACTAACCGTAGGAGCGGATCCGAGCTCCTTAGGATATTACATGCCATACTTAGTGCTACTCTGCCATGCATACACTCCAGACTCAAGAGTCCTCGGCCCCCCCGTTGACGTGGGAGGTACACACGAGGAACGGACGATCTAGGATGAATACTCCTATGGATATTCATCATTTTGCGGGTATCCCTGTCCAATTGGCGCAGCTCATCTACTCGCCATTTAACTACTCCAAAGGAGTAGAGCAGAATCGGAACGGCAAGCATATTAGTGGCAGACACCTTGTTCTTCCCCGAAAGTTCAGAAGACCAAATCTTTCGGAGTCGGTGTCTGTACTTGCCACGGAGAGAATCCTTTATTTGGTTCACATCCTGGATGTGACGTTGTTCCACACCCAGGTATGTGTAGGTCTCTCCGGCATCCAAATGTCGTAGGATGCTTCCGTCTGCGAGCTGCGCATCTTCGTGGAAATCCCCGCATCGTCCTCTCTTGAGGTGGACGACTGCGCATTTGTCCAACCCAAACTCCATTCCAATTGCCCGCGTGTATTCCTCGACCACCCTGAGAGCATTTTGAAGTTCTCGCTCTCCGGAGGTATAGAGTTTAAGGTAGATAGATGGGTGACCTTATGCCTCCGGTTGCTGGGTGGCCCACACTGATACCCGCGGGTTTGGCGGAGTCCAACAGATAGCGGCAGCAGTGAGATGCAGAAGAGGAGCGGACTCAAAGAGTCACCCTGAAACACTCCTCTCTTAAATGTCACCAACTCTGTCGAAACTCGCTCGGCACCGGATGTTATGGTGAAGCGAGTTCTCCAAAGCGGCAACAGTTGTTCAATGCATCTCACTAGTGGTGCTGGTACCGCAAGACATCCGAGCAAGTGTAACAAAAGCTCGTGGGATGTTGTATCAAATGCCTTGCGATAATCAATCCAGGCCATTGACAGATTCCGCTTGTACTGCACAGAATCCTGTGTAATACAGCGGTCTATCAGCAGGTTTTCCTTGCAACCTGCCAGGCCCTTCTTGGCACCACGCTGTTCGTTTATCTGTTGGTAGACCGGATCAACAGACCTCAACATCCTGGTATACAAGATACGAGTAAATAACTTGTAGCAGGAGTTGAGGCAGGTAATCGGCCTATAATTTTTTGGGTCAGACAGATCCCCCTTTTTGGGGATTAGCACAGTTCGCCCCTCGACAAACCAGTCCGGAATTTGCTGCCCCTCGTTCAACCATGAGTTGAAAACTCGGGCCAGATGGCGGTGGGTGGAAGGAAACTTCTTCCACCACCAGTTGTTTATACCATCTGGACCCGGGGCAGCGAAGTTCTTGGTTCCAACAAGTGCTTGTTGAACCTCTTCCGTACTGATTGCCGGGCACACTTCGTCTGGCTCTTCTAAGACTCTACGACAGAGAGCCTCGAAGTGTGCTATAGCTGGAGTGTCATTATCGAATGGACTCGCGACTTCGTAGATTCCTTTCCAGAAGGCTTCGACATTATCAACAGTTGGCGGATTTTCGACAACACGCTGTGGCTCTTGGAACAGGCGAGACGGGTTTGTTTGAAACAATTTGTTTTGTTCCAAACTCCGCATTCGCCTGACCAAAGTTTTCTTAATAGCCATAAGCGCTCGAATCCTATCTAGACAGTGCTGCTTGATGGTCTGCAGCACTGTGCGATTTAGAGTGTGGTGTTGGCGTCTCAGTCCGGCTGCCACTCGCCGGACCTTCGGTGTAAATGGTCTACCTGCGACTATATAATCCACCACACTCTGGATTCGAGAAGCGTGTTGCCTTGCTGATCGAATTTTAGCTTCGATCTTCTGTACGCGCCGCTTAGCTTTCCCGACCCTATCAACTGCGCTTGCCAGGCGCTGTTGTGGAACGAGTTGCTTGGCGGCAGCGTACACCGCGCTGTTGATCTGCCAGATGTTGGCATCTTCTGGAAGCTCCTCACTAATCAACGAATCCATTCGTGCCAGGTCTTGTGGCTTTGGGTTAACCCTGGTGTTAAGGTTAACCCTCGCCCTTAAAGCGATATCGGTGTACTCAGGAGGATGTTCCTCGTCAGCTGGTATTTGCCGCGGTGGAAGTGCGGCAGGCACTTCCTCACGCTGACGAGGTGCCCTTACGTAACCTGTTCTGCGCAGGAAGGATACTTGATCTCTCAGATGTTGTTGAGAGAAGGCGCGATACTCCGGGTGCATATCGCACCACAACCGGTGTAATCGCGCCATGTATCCCCTGCGCCCAGGTTCGCTGCTCTCGTAGCAGGTCAGCAGGTCATCCCTTAATCCCTCCGTCCACCTAAAGCGTCCATGTACGTTTGCAAAGTCGTCATCGTTAAGACCGTCCGGTATGGCCCCTCCCATCTGTCTTTGACCCCCATCCGAATGGGGTCGATTGTGAGGGGCCTGTCCTCCGTTTTGGTCGAGAACCAGAGGAGATGAGTCCCCAGGATGGTTAGCCCTGAGGACCCACGGCCGACATTTGTCAGAGAGGGTTACCCCTCCCTGTCCGGGGTGCACCGCGAGGAGGTTGCCGGTCCTAATTTTGCACCCCCTTATTATTATTATTATTATTATTATTATTATTATTATTTTTTCCGTTTCGGAACGAAAGTGCTGGACAGTCTCCCTGTGGCCTCCGACACCACACAGAGAGAGCGCCAGCGAATAATCTACAGCAACTCCCCACATCCCGCAGGGTTAGTCACTGTAGATTCCAGACTCGTGTGCTCTAAGTAAACGAAGGGATCCCAGGATGACCGCTTTCTGCATTTGACCAGCCAACCATTCTGCCGATGTTTGGCAGACAGGCATGGTCTTCAATGCGGAGAGCAGCGTGGGCTTCATACCTCCGAGTACACCGATTATCAGGACGACCATTTTGACAGAGTAGCCTGGGTATAGCACTTGGAGCTCGTACCGGAGATCTCTGTATTTAGTCCGTTTCTCCTCCTCCTTCAAGGCGATGTTTGTCTCAGCAGGTGCTGAGAACTCGATGACATACATCACCTTGGTCTGATGGTCGAGGAGGACTATGTCAGGCTTATTGGCGTGAATTCGCCTGACGGTCGGGAACGAGTAGTTCCAGTAAATCCGGCATTTCTCGTTCTCGACAACGGACTCGATATCTCCGGGGACGTAAGGCAGCACTGGTGTTTGGTCTATCTGGTACGAGTGCCGTAGATTGTAGTATAGCACTCGTAAAGCCGCGTTATGTCGTTGGATGTAGACCGAAGTCGCATAAATCGGGCATGCAGATAATAAATGCATGAGCGACTCCGGCGCCTGCCGACAGGTCCTGCAGTTGATATCAGGTACCTCTACACCCATCACGCGACTGCGATAGACCAATGTGTTGATAACACCATCTTGGCAGGCCACAATATATCCCTCGGTCTCCGACTTCAGCCCCGCTGACCTTAAAAATGCGAAGGTCAGCTCTGTCGATAAACCCAGTGCTTCTATGTTGTTATAGAAAACACCGTGCAGGGGTTTATCGACGTGCTGCCTGAACAGATTTCTCTGTTCGGCAGCTTTGATGTGGGCTGTCAGACGATTAGGCGGAAGCTCAGTGACTGAGTCACCTCGCCGGCCTTCTCGCCTGTAGTCGAACACGAGACCGAGTTCATCTGCGGCCCTCTGTGCTGCCCTAAACAATAATGCGCCAACTCCCACAGTTTCATGATCTCTCACTAACTGTAGGAGTGGGTCCGAGCTCCTGATGACATTACATGCCATACTCAGTGCCACTCTGCCATGCATGCACTCCAGACTCAAGAGTCCTCGGCCCCCCCGTTGACGTGGGAGGTACACACGAGGAACGGACGATCTAGGATGAATACTCCTATGAATATTCATCATCTTGCGGGTATTCCTGTCCAATTGACGCAGCTCATCTACTCCCCATTTGACTACGCCAAAGGAGTAGAGCAGAATCGGAACGGCAAGCATATTAGTGGCAGACACCTTGTTCTTCCCCGAAAGTTCTGATGACCAGATCTTTCGGAGTCGGTGTCTGTACTTGCCACGGAGAGAATCCTTTATTTGGTTCACATCCTGGATGTGGCGTTGTTCCACACCCAGGTATGTGTAGGTCTCTCCGGCATCCAAATGTCGTAGGATGCTTCCGTCTGCGAGCTGCGCATCTTCGTGGAATTCCCCGCATCGTCCTCTCTTGAGGTGGACGACTGCGCATTTGTCCAACCCAAACTCCATTCCAATTGCCCGCGTGTATTCCTCGACCACCCTGAGAGCATTTTGAAGTTCTCGCTCTCCGGAGGTATAGAGTTTAAGGTCATCCATATGAAATAGATGGGTGACCTTATGCCTCCGGTTGCTGGGTGGCCCACACTGATACCCGCGGGTTTGGCGGAGTCCAACAGATAGCGGCAGCAGTGAGATGCAGAAGAGGAGCGGACTCAAAGAGTCACCCTGAAACACTCCTCTCTTAAATGTCACCAACTCTGTCGAAACTCGCTCGGCACCGGATGTTATGGTGAAGCGAGTTTTCCAAAGCGGCAACAGTTGTTCGATGCATCTCACTAGTGGTGCTGGTACCGCAAGACATCCGAGCAAGTATAACAAAAGCTCGTGGGATGTTGTATCAAATGCCTTGCGATAATCAATCCAGGCCATTGACAGATTCCGCTTGTACTGCACAGAATCCTGTGTAATACAGCGGTCTATCAGCAGGTTTTCTTTGCAACCTGCCAGGCCCTTCTTGGCACCACGCTGTTCGTTTATCTGCTGGTAGACCGGATCAACAGACCTCAACATCCTGGTATACAAGATACGAGTAAATAACTTGTAGCAGGAGTTGAGGCAGGTAATCGGCCTATAATTTTTTGGGTCAGACAGATCCCCCTTTTTGGGGATTAGCACAGTTCGCCCCTCGACAAACCAGTCCGGAATTTGCTGCCCCTCGTTCAACCATGAGTTGAAAACTCGGGCCAGATGGCGGTGGGTGGAAGGGAACTTCTTCCACCACCAGTTGTTTATACCATCTGGACCCGGGGCAGCGAAGTTCTTGGTTCCAACAAGTGCTTGTTGAACCTCTTCCGTACTGATTGCCGGGCACACTTCGTCTGGCTCTTCTAAGACTCTACGACAGAGAGCCTCGAAGTGTGCTATAGCTGGAGTGTCATTATCGAATGGACTCGCGACTTCGTAGATTCCTTTCCAGAAGGCTTCGACATTATCAACAGTTGGCGGATTTTCGACAACACGCTGTGGCTCTTGGAACAGGCGAGACGGGTTTGTTTGAAACAATTTGTTTTGTTCCAAACTCCGCATTCGCCTGACCAAAGTTTTCTTAATAGCCATAAGCGCTCGAATCCTATCTAGACAGTGCTGCTTGATGGTCTGCAGCACTGTGCGATTTAGAGTGTGGTGTTGGCGTCTCAGTCCGGCTGCCACTCGCCGGACCTTCGGTGTAAATGGTCTACCTGCGACTATATAATCCACCACACTCTGGATTCGAGAAGCGTGTTGCCTTGCTGATCGAATTTTAGCTTCGATCTTCTGTACGCGCCGCTTAGCTTTCTCGACCCTATCAACTGCGCTTGCCAGGCGCTGTTGTGGGACGAGTTGCTTGGCGGCAGCGTACACCGCGCTGTTGATCTGCCAGATGTTGGCATCTTCTGGAAGCTCCTCACTGATCAACGAGTCCATTCGTGCCAGGTCTTGTGGCTTAGGGTTAACCCTGGTGTTAAGGTTAACCCTCGTCCTTAAATCGACATCGGTGTACTGTGGAGGATGACCCTCGTCAGCAGGTATTTGCCGCGGTGGAAGTGCAGCAGGCACTTCCTCACGCTGACGAGGTGCCCTTACGTAACCTGTTCGGCGCAGGAAGGATACTTGGTCTCTCAGATGTTGCTGAGAGAAGGCGCGATACTCCGGGTGCATATCGCACCACAACCGGTGTAATCGCGCCATGTATCCCCTGCGCCCAGGTTCGCTGCTCTCATAGCAGTTAAGCAGGTCATCCCTCAATCCCTCCGTCCACCTAAAGCGTCCATTTCCATTGCGTATGTCGTCATCATTGAGACCGTCCGGTAAGGCCCCTCCCACCTGTCTCTGACCCCCATCCGACTGGGGTCGATTGTGAGGGGCCTGTCCTCTGTCTCGGTCGAAAACCAGAGGAAAAGAGTCCCCAGGATGGTTAGCCCTGAGGACCCACGTCCGACATTTGTCAAGGAGGGTTGCCCCTCCCTGTCCAGGGTATTATTATTATTATTATTATTATTATTATTATTATTATTATTATTATTATTACATTAATACTGTATCATTACGTTTTGGGTTAATTCTGTTTTTTGTTATTACATCTACAAGCGTGATAAATGTACTGTTTGAACTTTTCGTTTAATGAAAACATTTTACAGTCGCTTCTTTAACTTTCTAGAGTGAAAACAAATGTCACATAAATTTTCACGAACTTGAAATGTTCGTGCTTTAAATTCAATATAGTGACTTAGTTTTATGCACTAGAATTATGGTATTTTCTTAAAAAGAATTTCAATGATGTAAATTCGGCGATTGAGCGGACTTTTGTGGATCTCGTCTGCTTGGATATGTTTGTCGATAAATTTCCAAACCTGTCTACTATAATAGAGCGATTTTACATCCTGTTAGAGAATAAGATGCACGATGAACTTGTCAAGATTTTTCTCCACAATTTTCAGTATTACAGAATCAATAATCTTTTTTAACATTTCAAAGTAGGTATATATTCTGAATAATAACCGGACCACATTAAAAAATGGCGGGCCATTTTGCCTTTTTTTGCATATTATTATGATTCATAAAAAAAGTTTTAAACAAAAATTGAACTCACCAGATGATACAATCATTGTTAGTACCATTTTTTTCCTTAAACTTCGGATGTTTTAAATTATGTCCATCCAGATTTCTGTTGGACATAAATAATACGATCCTTGCCATGTGATTACATCTTTTTACTCTATATAGTTTATTTTTCTATATTGTTTCAGATTCGTTAAAGAATAATACTGCCAAAAGTTTTGCTTTTCAGTGATAAAGCGAGTTTTACACACTATATTTTTTGTAGTCACAACACCTATTCTTCTTTTTGATGAGATTTCTATAAGGAACGGTAAGAAGTGTCGGACTTGTCGCAACTTTTGAAATGGGATGAGATGCAGCAATGCTTATCAAAATATCATAATTAATTACACAAACCTACAAGGGTATTAATGCCAACGGTCATTTCTTACATAATTCTGCCCACCAAAATGGTTATAACTTCAGGATTTTTAAATATCCTAACCATTTTTTGGCATACTTGGGCTTGGATATTTCAGAAATCAAAGATGACAGAAAAATTTGGTAAACGAATTTGAATTTTACATAAAAAAGTCTACGGGAATCGATCATGAAACCTAGGAAAGGACCTGAATCTAAATCTGTAGTCGCGGAACCCATGCACTCGCTAAACCGATATATTTTCGTTTCTCGATTCTGTAGACTTTTTGATGTAGAATTCAGATTCGCTTATAGAATTTTATCATGTCTGGTTCTGAGACATTTCAGTCCTAATACTTGTATGTCCAAGAATGGTCATCTTGTCGCTTTTAGGTTAGAATAATTCAAAATCCTGACGTGATAGCCAATGTTGAAAATTAGAACGAGACAAATCGCTCCTGACATAATTAATTGAGGAAATTTTGACCAGTTAATGATAATAATTTAATTAAAGTATGACTAAAAAGTAAAAAATAAAAAATTTATTTTTTAAAACTTGCTGTTTTTGCTTTTGCTTTTAAAAAAGTCGTACTAAAAAGTAAAAAATAATTTCTTTTTTGGCACAAAGAATTTCATGTACTACTGCAAGAAAAGCAAGGCGTGCGCATTTTGTATGATTGTACGCAATATTGTATGTAAGGGGTGGGAATTGGGGGTGTATACGCCTTGCTTTTTTTGCAGTCGTACATTATTTTTTTATTTTTAATTATTTTTTACTTTTTAGTATGACTTTTCTAAGAAAAACAAGTTTAAAAAATATCTTCTTTATTCTTGCCTATCCTTCTACACTTTCCTTATATCATGCATTTTACTATCTAAAAAATTGGTATACAATAAATATATAATGAATGTTTCGATATCGGCTTATTTTATAAATATATAAACTGTTATATGAGAGAAACTAATGGAATTACCTTATTTACTTTATATGTGATATTAGCCAGGATTTGGTGATAATCAAATGAACTAAATAATTAGTATATTTAAATATGTAAAAGGAAACTGCGTATCATGATATACATAGTTAAACAAAAGTTACAAGGAACCACTGCATCGAAATTAGTAGATTTTTTTGGAAAAACATTTCAAGAATCAAGAGGTATCGCGATTTTTTATACCAGTGGCGTCTACTAATAAAGATTTTTAAACGTGCAGTAAAATGGAATAGAATACGGCATATTGTGGTAAATTATTAGATTTCTATAAAAGTCAAAGCCTACTTGCGATTTTTTTGAAGAGAAAATTAGAGAAATCGTATTAGCGATTTTTTTACGTGAAAACTAAGTACGCCACTGTATTTAGCGTCCCCTAAAATGGGTCTGTACAAAATTTAATCCTAAAGGGCAGAAAAAAGTCGTTGAATAAGAGACGGTGATTTTGTAAGTAAAGTCATTAGAGTCGAGTTACAGAAACAGTTATTTTGGGACCCTAAAATGTTTTGACTCCCTTAAGTTTCCCGGTTCAATTGAAACAATATCTACACATCTCAGTTAAATCATACTTTGCAATGAAGACCAATAAAGTCCAATGGCAGATTATTAAATTTACGGGGGTAAATTTATGTGGAGAATGTTTTCTTAATGACTCATATTTTTCGATTTTACAATCGAGTTAATTTGTTTATTTTACCACCAAACACTAAGACATTGGTTTTTTTAGAAATTGCACCTCAGAATTCTTTGAGATTTTGTGAATTATTTTGAGAATCCCAATTTTTCAAAGGAGCAAGTAGGAAGACTTCTGGAACAATTCTGGAAGAAGGGGGTTGCCATACATAATACACAATGGTAATATTAAAAAAAAATATGAAAAATAGGTATATAAATGTAAAAAGAGAAAGGGGAGCACATTTTAATTTTGTATAACTATTACTTTTACAGAAGTAATCAAGGACGTACGTTTGAAAATTGAAAAGTGCTCTTGATCGTGTATTTTGTTGATTTCTGCGTATATAAGTATACCTTTTGAATAATTTTTCTCCAAAGATATCTACTAGCACAGTTACACTATACTTTCTCTTATTCCAATATAAATAGTTGTATATTTGCTTAGTAAAAAATATAAATAGTAATTTACAAGATGAGATACTTGATATTTAGGACCTTAACGTATTCTTCTTTGCAATGTTTTTATCGAGGACTGAGGACTGAGGAGCCATTTACAGAGCACTTATTGCATCTTTTGAAATGTGATATCTACTGTAATACTTACGATACCTCTTCTATATTTGGAATGACAGTCGACAAAGTGTTACTTAAGGACAAAACGATGGAAAATTTAAAATAGAAGCAAATTACATTTAATAATCTAACACTGTTAAATTTATGATGTATGTATTGCTTCAAAACATATTAGCAAGTCAATTAACTATGCATGTGCCGGATATTAACATTAGAGGGTCTCGGCTCTTAAGTGTTTTATTACCACAAAACATAAGTACATATCGAAAATTCAGAAGGTGATTTCTTAATTTATTTTAAGAAAACTTGGGTAAATTAATCTTTTTCGTCATATATTGTGTTCTTCCAAAACGCATTTATAATATTCCAAAAACATTTTATATCGCGAATTTTTACTATCTGAGGTACAACTAAATTATTACTATTATACAGAATATGCCTCAACCTCATGTCGTCCAAATATACTGGTTTTCTTTTCTTGCAAAAGATACAGGATTTTATAAAAAACAGGATGGTAGAGGTGTTTATTACTATTTTTATTACTACCTACTTGAATCTCTTTTTAAAGGCGATTTACATGGCATGACATGAGTGAATTTGTACCAAAAACATGTGAGCTCACTGTGACGTAACGAAAGAAAATGAAATCTAGTTTATGCTAGTCCAGTTTATTATAAAAAAATTAATTACGCTACTATCAGATTCAACGAATTGTACAATATAATAGGGTCATTCACTAAAATGCATTTAATGAATTTTTTTGCATTTTCTTACACCATTAAGTCTACCTTTAATGCCCTGAAATTTCAGAATGATAGCTCTTTTCATAGCTGAGATATTTAAACCTTTTAGGCATCAGCTTGAGAGTGGTGTGATGTCATTACACGGTTATTGAGATAAACGTGCTGTCAGTATCGTTTCTCAGTTTTGGCTTTCTGAGAGTTGTGTTTATGTCTGAGTGCTCTGGATTGTTTTGTGGTATTGCATTTGAGTGTATTTAACTATTTTCTTCTTCTTCTTATCGCTTCCAATTTTTAATTTGTCGAAATAAGTTCAAAAAATAAAAAAACAAAGTGCTTGTCGTCAAAGTATAAGTATCTTATTATTGTAAAATTTTCTCAGTGAATAGAGTTGATTTCACCGAAAATCCATGAAACAATTGAGGATTAATCGTCTTAGTTAAATAAATATCAAATTGCACCCCTCTGCTATCAGATACTTGGCTTCCACTATTCATTACACCAGTGGAAAGTTCTTTCAAAGGTACCATAACATACGCTTGATTTGGAGAAATGACAAAAGGTAGAATGGCGTTTCTTGTCTCACCCGGAATAAAATTATCGATTTTGTTAGATCTGATTCAACAATCAACAGTACCGTAAATTTAAGGTTTTTTGGCAATTTTTAACGCAAATTTTAAACTAAATGCTGTTCTATTGAGTCTCAAAGAGCTAAACAATTTAATATGTTTTTGGTACAGTCAATAATATATATCATTGTACCGATAATCCATCGCAGACCAATCAAGTGAACTATTGTTTGAATCGTCTTTGAGAAGAATTTGCATATAAATTAACGTAGCAAAAAACATATATTTGTGGCGCCTAACTGAATCACCCTGTATATTTCAAAATGTTTTTAAATTATAGGCTTTTGTGCCCTCCACCAGCACGTTTTTGAAAATTGTAGATATCTCTTAGAATTAGTGCTTTAGGATTTTAAAATGAAATAAAACAAAAATTATTCCGCTACTCAGAATGTATTTTTTTATTCGAAAGAGCATCTATACTATTACAATTATGTTTTGAAAACAATGTCAGTGAAATATGCACCACGACTTTATTTAAAATAGCGCATTCGATCAGTCAAATTTATCGTTAGATGCGTTTTCACACATTGTGGCCGGTATCTCATCTCATTCTCATGTTGGTTTTTATATCCTTAATTGTTGTTGAATTGTTAGCGTAGACTTTTGACATCACATAACCCCACAGGAAGAAGCTAACGGCCAACGTTACTGCAAGGGCAGTTTGGTGATAACGTTATTTTAAGAAATAGTCCTGTGAATTTTCCACCAAAATCACTGTGATTTGACGCTAACAATTCAACAACAATTGAGGATTTAAAAATACATCAGAACTGTTCGTGAGATACCGGCCGCAATGCGTGAAAACGTAATGACAAATTGGACGCTCGCGAAAGTGCTATATTTGTAGTATAAATCCATGTTAGACCTCCCTCCGTTCTATTATGTTCAGTGGGTTGCATACCTAAGGTAAGATTAATAATCAGCTTTTCTTCTCGCAGCAAATTAGGCAGCTCATGTGGACGCAGGGTGTATATTTGGTTACCTACTCTTAGGTTGTGTAAATTTAGGAAGGTTCTGGCAGCTTTGATTTGATTCATCGACGAGGTGACTTCGCGGACGAAGTGAAATAAAATGGCCTCTTGAGTTCTAACGAAACAGTGTTTCATGGTGACTTTTTAATTAATATTGCTGTATTGCATATCAGCTCTTGTTGTGGGATTTCTTAAAAAGGTTTGCCGGTCGTGTTCGTTCGTTTTGATGGCATTTCCGTGATGAAAAGAACAAGATCCTCGAAAGTGAGCCGAGACTCCAAGCTCAGGGGGTTTTCGGGAAGGCAAGAGAAAGAATAAACCACCGTCCAATAATAAATAACACCAATTTATTGATCCAGATACCCAGGGCTAGGTAATACGAATTACGATTTTAGAAAGGAGCTGAAACTGATTTAATCCCTAAATAGATACACTTTGTAACCTTAATATATTAATTAATTTACCTGACACCAAGGCGAGGATAGACGTTAAATTTAATTACAACTTTTACACAAAAGCCCAAAAGGCTGCCTGTTTCTCAGGAATGCTCCCTGCAAATGGCCTCAGCCAGGGTAAAAACTCTGCTTTCTTGTTGCAGGAAAAAAAAACACAAAAAACAAAATCACCTTTAAATGTGGGCAGTATAACTGGTTGCCTAGTTTCAGGTTACATTTGAAATAAAATATATGTATCCACCTAGTAAGACCGTTCTGGTTCATCTGCCCCCTCCTTATTTCTGGCGAGTACCCGAGACACAATAATTGGCCTTTAACAAAATCCACGAACACAATAGAAAAAATGAGCCACAAGCTCAAAAGTTAGAGACAGTTCACGGAGGCTCGTAATATTTCTTTAAGTGACTGGCGTGAAATGTTCCTCGCTCCACACCAGTGTCTAGTATCTCTAGAACATAAGAGTTAAAACTAACCTTTTGCTTAATTCTGTACGGGCCCTCATACAATAGCAAAAACTTTTTTGTCTCAGCATGTTCGGCTGAGGAGATGCGGTTCGCTTTCAATAAAACTAAATCTCCAATTTCGAAATCAACATAAGGGAAATTCGGACGCCTAGCAGCTCGGCGCGCGGCTTTGCTCTCAAAATTTTCTCGGGCCAGGGTTAGTTTTTGTTTATAATCCACTATCGTGGTAGTTGGGGACTGTAAATCAGTAGGCAAGAGCTTAATTTTGCCTTTACCCGTTTGCAATTCATTTGCAGTAAAACCCGTGGACTCATGCACCGTATTATTTAAAAAATGTACAAATTTCGGTACTTCCCATGCCCACCGAGTATGTTTGTCGTGGCAATAAGCTCTAAATAAACGTCCTAACTCTTTCATTATTCTTTCGGAAGGGTTGGCTTCCGGGTGACGAATTGAAGTATAAATAACCCGATTGTTAAAATTTTCTAGTGTTCTCTTCCAAACGGGGGAAGAGAACTGAGTTCCTCGATCTGAAAGAATACTCTGGGGAACCCCATGGTTTCCAAAATAATCTAGGGTAAGTTTATTTAAGCAAGCACGAGTTGTAGCACGGCGTAAAGAGTATAAAGCAACGTGTTTAGTAAATAGGTCCACGATCACGAGTATGTAGCAGGTACCCCCTCGACTTTTTGGCAAAGGGCCATACAGGTCCAAAGCGACCATTTCGCCCTTATTTTTCACAATTATCGGGTGTAAAGGTGGTCTAGGCATTGCGTTAAATTTAGTACGCTGGCATAAATCGCAATCTTTCAGGGTCCTTTTTATTTCCCGATACATGTTTGACCACCACACTTCGGATCGGAGCGCGTACCAACATTTATAAGAACCAAAATGTCCTAGCGCAACATGATATGCTACGATAAAATTTCTTTTAAGAGCAGAGGGCACGCAGAGCAAATACTCTTCCTCAGAAGGGTGCAAGTACAGAATGTCGTTTACTAAAGCGAATTTCCGAACTAAAGATTCATCGGCTTCTAGGCTGTTAATAATCCTGCTCAATTTAGGATCTTGTCGCTGATAAGTTCGAATATCTTTTAATAGTTGAACAAATTCGGAATCTAATCTCAACACACTGTTTATTTGAAAAGTCTTATCGAGAGGCGTGGCCAAACGATCAGTGGCGTGCCGCGACAAAGCGTCAGCGATAAGATTTTCTCCTGCCGAAATATATTTTACCACGAAATCAAATTCATTTAGCGCGAGTGCCCAGCGACTGATTCTAGGTGACAACAATCTACAGGTATGGATGTAGGTAATGGCCCGATTATCCGTATGAACCACAAATGGTCGCCCTAAAAGGTATATACGCCACCGCTGTAATGCAAAAACGACAGCCATAACCTCGAGCTCATTAGAACTATAACGCCTTTCCCGTTCAAGAAGCGTACGACTCGCCCAAGCAATTACTCGTTTTTCGCCTTTGATAATTTGAAAAAGCTGGGCTCCCAGGCCGACATTAGATGCATCCGTGCTAACATGAAAGGTTTCGTTTAGATTCGGATGATATAATAGCGTTGCAGCACTTAAGGCTTCCTTTACGTCCTGAAAAGCACGGTCCTGTTTTTCGGTCCAGCAAAATTTGACTTTTTTCTTTAACAAATGAGTCAGGGGCTCCGTTACTTCGGATAAATTTGGACAAAAAACCCTATCAAAATTGCAGAGCCCTATGAATCGTTGCAAACTTTTTATATCATGAGGTTTTTTATATTCAACAATCGCCTGAATCCTAGATTCATCTGGTTTTATGCCCTCTTGACTAAAAATATAACCCAAGAATTTTATTTCTTTTCTAAAAAATGAACATTTCCGCAATTTTAGTGTAATGCCCGCGCTTTTCAACCGAGAAAAAATTGTTTGTAAATGATAAAGGTGTTCCTCAAACGTGTTGGAAACGACCAAAATGTCATCAACGTAAGTGATTACATATTCCGAAAATTCTGGCCCTAAAATTGTATCTATAGCTCGAGAAAAACTTGCCACCGCGTTACACAAACCGAAAGGTAAAACTCTAAACTGATAAGTCTTATTCCCGAAACTAAACCCTGTATATTTTTTACTACCAGGAGCGAGTGGAATCTGAAAATATCCGTGAGTTAAATCTAAGCTACTTAGGTATTTAGCGCCCTGAAACGTTAACATAATCTCCTCAATGGGTGTAGGATTTTCATAATCCCGTTCGGTTAACGAGTTTAGTTTTCTACTATCGAGACAAATTCTGACTGTACCGTCTTTTTTCAAAGTCGTCATAAGCGGAGAGATAAAAGGCGTCGCCGCCCGCTCAATGATTCCGATTTTCTCCATATCATTTATAGCCTCTTGAACCACCTGACGATGCGCCACTGGAATCGGATAAGGCTTAATAAAAAATCCATCACATTTTTGTTTTAGTTTTATTTCATGGTAATAAATATTCGTTAAACCCGGTAATTCAGAAAATATATTTTGATTTTTTATTAAAAATTGTTTTAAGGTAGTCGTTTCTTTAGGAGAAAGCATGCTGGCATTCACGGCTTCATCAACATCTAAAGGAATTTCCGCCGCGGATACGGTACGCACCGGCGCCGGCCACAAAAGATCGGCGGTCGACCGCACCGCACGCATCTTTAGGGTTTCCGTCGATTCGGTACTGTGTTTAACATTTGTAAGTTCAGGAACTTTAACCTCAAACCCTTCGTTATTTAGCAAGGTGATTTCGCGGAGTTCTAAGTCGATTTTTGCTTTCCTCTGACGCAAGAAATCAACTCCTATGATTACTGGATAAGTTAGATCGTCTATCACCATGAATTCATGCACAAATTGTGCTTCATTTATAGTAAGCAATAGGTTAGTTTGAATGGAAATCTTTTTTTGCAAAAGCTCCAGTTACACGAACATTAACACAAGGAAAAAACACGATTTGGGCATGGAAATCATGTAACTGGGACCAAACTATGCCAGAAATACAACATATCTCGCTCCCACTATCAATGAGGCAAGGAAAATTAAAATTAAAAAACTTACAACTAATAACTGGACAGTGATCAGCTTCTGGCTCGTGTAAGTAATCACAGTTGTCCAAAAGCTCATCACGGGGGTAATTAAAATTATTAGCCCTGTTAACATTTACACAAGTCACCTGTGGGCTTACACGTGACTCGAACTCTCGTTTCCCATTTCAATATTATCACTTAAACGAACTGGGGAAACATTTCGACTATTGAATTTTGACTTTTCACCGTCATTATAGAACCGAGGTCTGTTAAACCGTGTGTCATTGGAAAAATGTACCGTTTTATTCTCAGTTTTATTTGCAAAAGGTTTAACATTATTTTTAGCGGTAGGAGTATTATAGTAATATTCAGCCTCTCGTAACCTGTCAAGGGCCTCAAAAATATTACTACACCCAAATAGGGCACATGAAATTTTAGGTTCAAAATGTCTTGCTAAAGTTCTTAACACATAGGCCTGTGATAAAGGTGGATGCATATATTTAACTTGACCTACCCAATACAAAAAGTGATCTGTCAATGAGCCTGTTTCGTATCTTACTGTGCGAAAAGCAATCATTATTTCGTCTTGTTGCTGGTCGGACCAGAAATGTTCTAAAAATTTAATTTTAAAAGATTGATAATCATTTACTTCAAGAAAACAAGCATCTACCCATAGCTTAGCCGAATTTAAAAATAAATCGCGAGTTATGCTTTTGAAATCTGTAAAAGGCATTTGTTTTAGGTCAAAAAACTGTTCAAGCTGTTCTAGAAAATCTACAGGGTGCATTACTGTATTATCAAACATCGGAAGTTTTTTATCTGCTTTACTATAAATGTTCCTAACATAATCATTTGTACTAACTCTCGGTTGTAAATGTGAGAGGGTTTCAGCAACTAATCGCGCGATAAATTCTGAAGAAACTTGGGGCTCTGATGGGGCAGCAGGAACTGATGACATCGGCGGCATCATTGGCATATTAAATGGTACATTTGAATTTGGGATAAACGGCCCACTGAGGTTTGGCATTCTAGGTGAAAATTGAACATTCCTACCTTGATCTGGCTGTTGTTGAGACTGCAAGGTGCTTACTGGAACGTTCGGCATCTGAGTGTTCGATAACTGTTCCACCCTAGTAGGCCATGTCCTGGTTCGAAGGTTGTAGCCATGTGGTATTATATTTTGTGGTGCTGGTGTTCTAATATTGTTATGGTACATGGCGTTTCTCTTGTCCCGCGATGGTCGCCAAAATATGAGCCGAGACTCCAAGCTCAGGGGGTTTTCGGGAAGGCAAGAGAAAGAATAAACCACCGTCCAATAATAAATAACACCAATTTATTGATCCAGATACCCAGGGCTAGGTAACACGAATTACGATTTTAGAAAGGAGCTGAAACTGATTTAATCCCTAAATAGATACACTTTGTAACCTTAATATATTAATTAATTTACCTGACACCAAGGCGAGGATAGAAGTTAAATTTAATTACAACTTTTACACAAAAGCCCAAGAGGCTGCCTGTTTCTCAGGAATGCTCCCTGCAAATGGCCTCAGCCAGGGTAAAAACTCTGCTTTCTTGTTGCAGGAAAAAAAACACAAAAAACAAAATCACCTTTAAATGTGGGCAGTATAACTGGTTGCCTAGTTTCAGGTTACATTTGAAATAAAATATATGTATCCACCTAGTAAGACCGTTCTGGTTCAAAAGTTTTCGAATATCAAACCGTCTTGTAAGTGCGATACTTTTTTATGACAGGGACACTTCCTTTATTTTGTTCTTTTTAAAGGTTTAAAGGCCTAACCCGCCCAATAATACGTCCAGTTTTGGTGATAAACCACCTTCCAGCTACCTACGTAAGTGATTAAATATATATTTAATTAGACCCTTTGAAAAAACCTTCGAGAAACTACTTGAGAAAGTGAGATTAAACAATCTCTTATGTATTTAGGGCGTTGTAACAACATACTAGTCTAAAGGTTATAATAACTATAGTGTCGGTTAATATTTATATAGTTAGTAGGTTAGCTTCGTAATCCTTATATGTCTTCCCCTTTGTTATATACCTTTCCAACCGTGGCCCTCATTGTGTATGCCCTGATAGGCCCCTGGGCGAGAAGAGTGTGTCCATGATATATTGTTATATTCCTTTGTTGTTGTTTTTTTTTATCTCTCTTCCTAAATAAGTGTGTAAGGTCGAATAGGCAATTAGGAAAATAATTGGGTGTGTGTTAAAATATTGGAAAAAAAAAACATATATGTAATATTTGTAAGGAACCTTAAGAAACTCGTGTGATTGGCTAATGGATACACAATCCAATGCCACAAAAAAAAAGGGCTTTTATGTTGGGTATTCCAGTACTTCTTCTCATAGTTGATTTATGCTGGTAGGTACTGTAGATATCACCTCGACTTGATGACTGTAGGTTTAATTGTGGACATCCTGTGTTGTCGGATAGTATTTTCACCTGTTGCTCTGTGTTGATAAAAGCTGTAAGGGCAGAAGCTCGATTTTCCTCTGGAATTTCTTTATCAAACCGACCACTGTTGGATAAACGCTGTAAATAAGCTTTACCTATTATTTTAGTTATTAATTTTAAAAATTATTGTTGAATGTTTCTCGTTTCACGAGGTTCTTCTGGCTGTCAAACCATATTTATTTTATTGCTAATTGAAGTGACTATTTAAACCAACGTCAAGTTGTGTCGCTCTCTTTGCAGATACCATTATTTATATATATTTTAAATCTAACCTGATAAGGTTCTAGTCTTAGGAAAGGATTAATTTTCTCTGTACTAGATTTATAGTTAATGTGCGCCAAACGTGATATCATGCTCGGTAACTGCACTTGTTATTATATTTATTTCTTAAACGCCATGTACCCTTGCGCCTTTTTATTATTATATTACATGGCGTTTTCTTTTAACTTTATTATGACAGACAACCCACAGTGAGCGATACAACTAATCGATTAAATATTTAGTTTAGCAAGTAGTTAATTTGTTTATAACGTAATTAAATGTTTGGACACCCTCTCATATTATCTGGGGAGCCTGTCAGTGAGGTTGCTAACAGCTGATGGCGCCCTTTTCTTATTGTATATAGATGGTAGTATAATTTGTACCTACCCCACTCGTCGACTGGGACTGAGATAGGACCTCGGCTAACCTTTTGTGACGTGTCTTAAGCTGTCCAAACGTTATAGTAACTTTTCCTTTTTTTTATTTTGTTTTGTTAAACTGAAGAAAACTACCACGACACTGTCACATATTCAACGCAAGTCGTGGAGTACATTTGACTGACATTATTTTCAAAATATAATTGTAATAAGATGCTCTATCGAATAAAAAAAAACATTATGTGTACCGGAAAAATGTTTGTGTTTTGTTTCATTTTAAAATCCTAAAGCACTAAGTGAATCACCCTTTAGTACTATAAACAGTGGCGAAAACATAGGATTTTGTCTCTGTCTGTAAATACAGAAAACTTTGCTGCCAACGTTTTTTTTTTTGCGAATTTGCCTTATATTTTTTAATTACTTCATTCTTTATTTATTTTCGAGATATTTCTATTTTATTATTCAACGTATTGACATTTTCTGAATTATAATAATAATTTAATAATAATTCATTTATTGGTGCATTATACACGGAGTATTTACACAAGTCAGAAACGAAACAAGGAAAATATGAATACAAATTACCTTAATACTAACACTAGTTTGTGTAAGAAATATGACTAGATAAAATATGATGTATCTACGAGTAGAATGTCTAAAAAAAATACATTATGTAAACAAAGAATATAGATTGTTAAAATAATGCCTTTTCTTCATGATCTAAAAAAGGAAACAGCATTATAATTTTTTTGACACTTCCTCACCAAAAGTGTGGCAGGTATGTATTCGTGAAAAAATGTTTGAACATTTTTGTTGGATTTCTGGACGAATTTCGGCAAATTATGTCGATACACAAAATTTCAGACAAAAGAAAAATTCTGTGTGTGTGCGTGCATGCGTGGTATGTATCTGTATGTAAGCTTTCAAATTTGGTACACACGTTCTAGAGGCCAATGAAAAGATTGATTTCATTGATGACCAAAATCGGTCCACTGGGACGGGGTCTACCGGACCCCAACATTTCTATTTCTAACTTGACAACAAAATTTATTCATGATGAAAGATTATAAATAAGATCTGATATACAAACCTATTATATAATATTCTGTTCAAATGTTGAAATAAACAAAATACGTCAAAAATTACTTTTATTAGAAACTCCACCACACGGCGAGGAAGTTCTGATCCCATAATTGGTAGCGGTTTTTTCAGTATTTAATGCCCGTCCTACAAAATACTTGGTATTGATAAATTAGTATTCGTAGTATGTAATTTTTCGACGACATTACTTATTAAATTAAGCAGGCTCTTAGGATTCGAGTCGCCCGTAAAATATAAAATTCACAAAATTTCTTTTTAATGCTAATTTAGGGAATGTATAAATTAAGAAATACAAATTGGCTTGATATGAAAAGTAGAATAATTCATCTAGAATGTTTCTGTCAGAGCAGAATTACATAAATCACTTATATTGGAAAACAAAATGAGAACAGATGTTCCTATTATAAATAAAATTTAACTGAATCTGTTAAAGTATACTTTCAGATTGTCAGATTTGCAGGGACATGCGGACATGATACTTTTTAAATAAAACATTTCCTTGTTGGCTTTTGGTTAAATTAGGTAATAAAAAATACTGAAAAAATAGACTTTTTTTGCTGCTGCAAGACATTTCTTGCAGCAGCTGTAAGGCGCTGAATAACAAAATATTGCTTTTGTGCGTGATGACGTACAACATATTCTGTTGTTGACAGCAAAACTGTGTACCTGGTTAGACGTTGCAGAAAGCAAATCATTAATGTGCAGAAGAAATAAACTTGGTGATAAGACAGATCCGTGCGGAACACCTGAGTTGATCTCTGATGATGAGATTATAACATAAGATGCGCGGTTAGAGAAAAAAACTGAAGTTAAGGGCAACTAAACTGACAAGCCATAATATGGTAAATTATTTAGTAAACCATGATACTTATTAAACGTTTAAGAGAAATTCTTGGAACATATACAATCTTGTTTCATTATAAAATTTAGGTGTATTTAAAGTTACTAAGGATAATATTATTATTATTTGATGTAGTACTTAGATTAACATACAACCATTAAACAAGTATACTGGAGTTGAAATTTGAGACGGGCTAGTAGAATTTAGTACATATTTGTAGAAACAAAATTTAAGAAACCTTTTTTAACCTTTTTAGTTTAAAAGATATTACCTTAAGAAGTATTGGGCAAAACTCATAAATCACCCTGTAGATCAATAAAAAAAAGGCTCAAGCTTTTTTCAATAGTCATTTCTAATTCACCTAAGTGAACTCTATCTACCATAACATTTTGTCCCTTTCCTCGTGAATCACCCTGTATATTGTTAATATTACAGAGGTGAAAATATATTTGTGATGATATACAGGGTGTCCCAGAAATAAGTGATCAAAAAGAAATCCCACATTCCCGAGGTCAAAATAAATCGATTGGACCAAACTTATCTCTATACCAAAATGTTTCCTAAGGGAGCTACAGGCCCCTAAATGTGGGCCCCTGAAGACGGTTCTTATTTATTATCTCCGAAACTGTTCAAGTTAAAGTAATGAAATTTTGCACATCCACTAAACTTTCTAAGCCTAACAATATGAGGTAAATATAATCTTAAAATATTTACCAAGGGTGGGTCAAGCTGTAGGGGTGGGGGGTAAAAATTACCGCAACATTTTTATTTGTACATTTTTTTGAGTTTTGACTTCAAATTATGAATTGCCAGGATTTTTCACAAAGGAAACGCCCTCTTGTGTAACTTCGATCGGAGGCACCGTTTTCGAGATAAATTCATTTTAATAATCAAATGCATGCTCTAAAATGATTAGGTAAGTGGAGTAAGTGGACTAATTTTTTCCTTTTCTCGTCAAAACAAAATTTAAAAGCCAGATCAAACCAATATTTTCTAATTTATTTTAACAACTGCTCAAAATTATTAAATTTTGTTTCGACGCGAAATAGAAAAAATTAGTCCACTTACCTAATCATTTTAGAGCATGCATTTGAATATTAAAATGAATTTATCTCGAAAACGGTGCCTCCGATCGAAGTTGCAAGAGGGCATTTCCCTTGTGAAAAACTCTGACAATTCATAATTTTAAGTCAAAACTCAAAAAAATTTATAAATAAAAAAATTGCGGTACTTTTTACCCCCCACCCCTATAGCTTGACCCACCCTTGGTAAAAATTTTGAGATGATATTTACCTCATTTTGTTAGGCTTAGAGAGTTTAGTGGATGTGCAAAATTTCATTACTTTAACTTGAACAGTTTCGGAGATAATAAATAAAAACCATCTTCAGGGGCCCACATTTAGGGGCCTGTAGCTCCCTTAGGAAGCATTTTGGTATAGAGGTAAGTTTGGTCCAATCGATTTATTTTGACCTCGGGAATATGTGGTTTCTTTTTGATCACTTATTTCTGGGACACCCGTATATAAAATTTTTATGTATAATATTTTCCCGAATGATGATAGGTGGGTAATAATCGTAAAAGGTTTAGCTTCTTTACCGTTTGTAGAAATATGATCGTCACGTTTCGGCTATCATATCGTACATTTTCCTTTTGTGGTCTTTTTTAAAACTAATACATAATCATCTCCATTCTATATGTCTTCTACGTATCGAATCGCTAGTGTGCGGCGTATGGTTTAGATGTTTTCGATCAAATTTCTAAATATTTTTTTCAAGGATTGATTGGATAATTTGGCAAAATTCCAAACGAATCGGTCAATTTAGAAACGCCATAAATCCATATTTCCCGTATTTGCAGTATTTGCACTTTACACTGCAATGCATTGTTGAAATATAAATCTGTCATTTTACTGAAAAAACACCGTCACAAGTCACTAATATTAGTAGATAATTTTTACAATATTAAAATTCGAATTCGTGTTGGGTTTTAAAATGAAGTCAACTGAACTGAATACTCGACTGAATATCTGCTGTTTTAATAAGAATTCTATCCATAGTTATAGTTCGTATCCATGTGTGTAGTATATAAAATAAAATGACGAGTGAAGGGAGGAAACGTAAAAAAGTCATAAAAAATGTTACTTTATAAATGTGAAAAGGTTAAAAAGGCAAGACTTAAAGGAGAGGAATATTTAAATTACAAAAATAAAATTGTACCAGCTGTGAAAATGGGGAATTCTTGCAAGTAAGTGTTCGTACGTAACCTTAAATTTTATTTAACTAGTTTTTTTTCTTTAATACAGGTGCAAACAGAAATGTTTGTAAAATTTGCCAGCCAATATTAAAAGTAATGGAATGTACATCCGTCGTAGAAGAACCGTGAATAGAATATCCCAATAAAAGAAAAGCACAATCATTTATTTATGTGTACTGGGTTTCACATTCTCAAGGAAAACGAAAGATATGCAAGCAAAGAAGCATACAAAAATCTTCATGAAATCATATACGTTGAAGGTAAAGTACCCAAAGATTTGCGAGGAAAATGTATTGCTGGGAACGCGAAGCTACTAGATCTGATTAAAATTTCATCATTTTCAGTAAAAGAAGGTCGCAGTTATCAGTATCTTAGTGAAAAACTTAACGTAAAAATTACGCATTAGCTGTTTTGTGAAAAATTTCAACGACACAAAATGTAAGTTCTACCTAAAAATATTTCGACAACATTATAGTTTCTCATTTGGTAGACCACAGGTGTACCATGTGAAGAAATTGAGTTAAAAATTAAATCAGACTAAATATTAGCGCGAAGAGAGTGACGGTTGGTGAGAAAGTCGTTCAGCAAAGAATTTTTATACGCAAATGAGTCATATTAAAGATGTTAGTAAAGATGACCCACATACTGCAGGAATATGTATAGATTATATGCAAAATCTTTTTTTGCCCGAAAGATACATTTTATCTGCATCAGTTCATGTCCTAAACACAGGAAAGGCTTGGTTACATGTTTACCATGAGGGTAATGGTAAGAAAAGCCTAAATGTTCCTTCATTATGGATTCCGTTCAGAGAAAAAATGCCTTCTGAAGTCAAATACCTGCCTATTCAGACGGATGTGCACAACGAAATAAAAGCTATTCTGTGGCGAGAATGTGCTTTGCTCTTGTAGAGCTTGATCGTTTTCATAGTATTAACCAATACTTCCCTACTCGAGGTCACTCCTACATGCCTTGCAATAGGGATTTTGCTAATTTGAAAAGAAAAATTAAAAGATATGACAAAATTTACACCATGAAAGAATACGTAGAACTATTAATCACAACAGCAAAAAAGTGGATAGTGATAATAATGGTACTTTCAATATTTACATTCAATCATTTGATTCATAATAAAGATACCAAAGGTTATATAGCAGCTAGGTCTTACATAGGCGAATTTACTGAATAAACTTTTCACTTATCGTATTATAAAGTTAAGGCACTACATATTGAAAAGGTTTAACCAAGCAAAGAAGTTTTATTCAAAAAAGAAAAAAAAAGTTTGCTGAAAGACGTAGATTTTTATCGAACAGAAGAATTATATGAGGAATTGTATCAGTAGCCCACCGTTGACGGTGAAGTTTTTGAATAAAATAATATATCACAAATATGTGCTCTGTTTATTTTAATAATAAAATATTAATGTTCAATTCCAATGTTTAATCCATTAAAAACCCCACATGTCCATATTTTGAATTCATTTTTCTCTTAAATTAGAATTTTTTTTCACGAGACTAGAAAAGTAACTTTAATTTACCTAGTACATACAATACAACACGAAATGGACCTCTGTATGCTGGTATAAAAATATACAATCATTTACCACAAAACATCAAATCATGGAATAGCACATGTAGCTAAACTTCGCCCTCTCTGTATTCTTTTTATTGGTAAAAAGAATTAAATAAAGACCTGTTATTATTAATATTATTATTATTATTTTCCAGTAGAAAATTTAAAATTGAGTTAAAAAAATTACTTCACCAACACGTCTTTTATATCCTCGATGAATATTTTCAAACTACCTTTTGAACTGTAATTATTACCTAAATATAGTGTATTATGTAAAATTTATTTTTAATTTAAGTATAGTAAAATATATACATAATTTTGCAAGTAAATCACTTTCCCAATGCTAGTGGCAAAAGAAATATATATGCATATGTATTATGTTGTTAACATATCTTAATTTAAAATTAAACATGTATATTTTTGGGAAATAAATTAATCTAATCTAATCTAATCTATATAGGAGTATAAATTAATTTTACTTAATAACAATGATACCTTGTAAAAACAATTGTATTTTGTTTCTCAAAATTGTACTTTTTGGACTTATAGAGTTCCTAAAATGAAATAATATAAGGTGTGTCAAAAATTCTCCAGTCTAATTACTAGAACCAAAACTAAAAAATGTTTTTATATTGTTGAAAAGGGTCTTGAAAACTATTATTAAGTAATTCTGGCTTACCATATTTGGTAATTATCTATCCATGGTTTTTCCATAACTCCTTAGTTTCAGAAATATGAATTTTATCCCTTTGCCTTTGCAAAGACCGGTAACATATTAATACAAATTACCTCCACCTCTTATAAATAAGCTTTGCACTTTAATATTATTAACCACAGTAGGACTATAGTTAACAAGTATTATTTATAAAGAAATATGTTATTTGTCTGTTTCCATTATCTCTTTATGTTAGTCAAATTGGTCAGACCTGTGATCATCTCTGCGGGTGAGTATATTAGTAGACATATTTCTCTCGTGATGTAGTGGAAAATATAAATTGTATCCAAGTTTATATATGTATTCCTTAAATCATATGCCGTAAATTATACGACGCACCTGTCATGAAAAAATATGATGACAGGTTCAACCAGTAACCACACTCATATACCGTTGAGAAACCACTGTTATATAGCGTGGTAAATTCGAGGGTAAATTATAACTCCTACAATTTTATATTTCTGGAAATTTAAAAAAAGTTTATTGAAGCCAATTATGTGATATTTTCAATTAAACATGTAGTCTAAGCATATTGAATAAATCGTTTAAATCTAAGTCTGTAATAAAAAATTAAATTATTTTGAAATATATATACTCTCCTTTTTTTCTGTGTTCAAGAATTATTAACAATGACAGAAGGGGCACATAGACGGATGCGTATATGCTTTGAAACGTACTTATTTGGTTGCGAAAATCGATGGTTCGAATCCATCCAATTAAAAATTTATTTCTGATTTGCTTCGGACTTCGGATGGAGCTGCAATACATTGTAGGGCATCGTCTCTATTTTCCTAACATATAGTTCTAGGATTTTCCGGGCGTTACTTTGATGACTAGAGATGGGTTAAGAAAACATTTTAAGATAGTAATAAAATAATGCGTACTTTTTTACTATTCTTGAAAAGTGCGAAATATAGGGCAAAAAACTATACAGGGTGTATTCTAAAATCACCGACAAACGGAAACTGGAGATTCTGTGATCCAAAATAAGACGAAAGTTGTTATAAAAGTATTTCCGAAAATGCTTCCTAACCGAGCTACAGGGTTAGGTTCAAAATCAAATTTCATCTTTATCCGATTACGCTATTTTGAGATAGAAATTAAAAACCATTTTTTAGCTCTACCCCTTTAAGGGGGTGTAGCCGAACAGGGAAAGCTTTTTTTGGAAAATTTTATATGAAGTACCCACCTTAATTTTCGACGAGGAATCTCCAGTTAAATTGTTTGCACTTTATTACGGGACACCCTGTATACATATATTTTGCTGGACCATAGAAATCTCTAAAACAATCATAATAACAAAACAACGCTTATAACAAAATAGTAATTTTCGTTATAAGTCCGGAAGGTGAATTGTTACAGTCGAGTCCAGAATATCTAAACGAGGCTGGAACAACACCTTACGGACGTGTGTCGAATGATATTTTATTTTATCCCGTCATTTCTTGTATAATTTGGCACTTGGTTATTTTCTTTTCATTTGACATTTGACACTATTTTTTAATTTACGGTTGATTTTTGATCAAACAACTGTCAAAAGGTATAATAACAGTTTGTGATTGGTTCGTAATAAGTTTCCGGTGGTTTCCGGTACTTTACCGGCTCTGATACCGTAATGTCTCATTTTCCGGCCGCATATGAATACTGTAATGTTGTACTTTCCGGACGGGATGAAATAAAATGTATTTTCGAAGCGCTTGTTTTTCGAATTTTATTAATGCCTAGTTTCCTTACGATTTTTGTCGGTATTTTAAAATGTACCTAATAAAAAATTTGGATAAAATCACGTTTTGTGTGTGGACCGCAAAATATATTTCACCACAAAACATGTTATTTAAACTTTTTTTAATTTTTGTTGTTGGCTAAAAAAAATTGGTTCTTTTATAATATTATCATAGTTTCCTTGCGGTTTTCTTATCTTGTCTCAAACAATTCGTGTTATAATATGTACTTTATTTGTGAAGAAATTAACGACAAAAAAACTATTTACTATTTTTTTGTAGACGTAATATATCATGATCGTAGTGTTATAGCTATTAACATATCTAGGAATGTTATGACTATCATAACTGCCGCAGATGTCGATTTTAGGACATCTAAGGCTGTTATGATTCATAACATCTGTGATTTGTTCAATAGTTTATCGGTTTCAGAAAATAAAGACATTATTAATAGATATTACCTTTTGTAATTCTCTTAATAATAACGTTTTCATTTCATTAGTTGGTCAGGTCTGTATGGGTTGATTTGTCGCCATGGTTACAGTTATATTTTGTTTGTTTTTATTTGTTACCTTCTTTCATATTACATAAATGTTTACATTTTTAATGTCACAACGGCTACATAAAAATGGACCTTGGATTGCCTGAAAATACATTTCAGTTGGATTTCAGTATTTAATTATTATTGTTTGGAGTTTTCTGTCTGTTTGTATTAATAAATAGCCCTATAGTTTCATTATTTATTATTTCATCTGTTGACAGTTATTGACAGATCTGTATTGTAATATTACCGTACAAGCAATAAATATTACTGTACAACTTTACTTATGACTTATTTACCAGCCTACTTTTGCATATGTAAACAAAGGATTAATATCCTGAAACCGATAAAATAAAAAATATGCGTTCATTTTACAATAATAATAATAACAATAATACAAATTTTTTTTGTCGCAAATTTCGGCACAAATTTTTATTGTAACCAAATAATCAAAAATGGTCTAAAAATCAGTTGTACCATGAATAGTGTTTTTTGGGGTCCACAGATGCCGACTGATTTTTTCAAAACTTGCTTTTAAAAAATTAACCGACAAAAACCCGTTGGGTAATAAAATGATGAAAAATCTCTTTGGAGACTTTGAGCAGCGCTCATAAATTAAAACTAAAAAAGTTTCGAAATGTTGGATAGTGGCAGCTGTACAACTTATTTGCTATAACCTTTATTTTAGAGATTATCATTCTCCATCAAAATGGTATTTAGCATCATTTTGTTTTAGTATCCAAGAAATTGAAGAAAAAGCATAAAAAGTCTCGTTCCTTTAATGCTACCTTTGTTGATAACCTTTAAACCCGAAATAAAAGGTGCGGCATGCACACATACCTCACAATAAGTAAGATGGATGTATTTTAATATAATAACAATAACACCACATGTAATTACGACCCCCTTTATCCCGGAAGGCTCTAGAGGAGCCTTGTGTGGGAGAGGGCTACACATTTAGAGGCAAGGGACTTACACCCATATCCGTGTATAGTGAAGAAATCCTTCTCACAGTATTTTCCACTGTCACGACTGGGAATCAAACCCGGAACTTTTGGGTGAGCCAGGTGTGTTACCTCTCGACCATCAGTAATATATCTCTATATACTTAAATTTTTAATAAAATAAAATGGTAAAAGTAAATTTTACTATTTATGTCAAAATGTGAGTCTAAATCCTCTAAATAACGTCTTAAAAAGACATAAAAACTCTTTACAGAGCTTATTTGCAAATTCTACATTTAACTGATGAAAATCAAGTACCTACTACGAATGTAGAAAGCAAATAATCTAATATTGCAATAAGCCCCACCAGACGGATTAATCCACAAAGGACTCCTCTGTTATCAGGCAGCGCAAGTCACCATCCCATGGACCAGTTTCTGGCTTATTAGCCTTTTTCAGCATGGCACAGGTACAGGTGATAACAGAGGAGTCCTTTTTGGATTAATCCGTCTGGTGGGACTTATCACAATATTAAATTATTTGCTTTCTACATTCGTAGTACTTGATTTTCATCAGTTAAATGTAGAACTTGCAAATAAGCTCTGTAAAGAGTTTTATGTCTTTTTTTAAGACGTTATTTAGAGGATTTAGACTCATATTTTGACGTAAATAGTTAAAATTGCTTTTACTATTTTATTTTATTAAATATTTACCTCTATGGATTTCTGATGGATTTCTGACCTCTTTGGATATCATTTATAACTTAAATTTTTGTTCACGGCGTTTTGACAAGACGGTTGGTCCAGTGGAGGGTGATCACTTAACAATGATAATTACAATTTTTCATGGCACAGGTACTGGAAATAACAGAGGAGTCCTTTTTGGATTAATCCGTCTGGTGGGACTTAACACAATATTAAATTATTTGCTTTCTACATTCGTAGTACTTGATTTTCATCAGTTAAATGTAGAACTTGCAAATAAGCTCTGTAAAGAATTTTATGTTTTTTTTTAAGACGTTATTTAGAAGATTTAGACTCACATTTTGACGTAAATAGTAAAAATTACTTTTACTATTTTATTTTATTTTATTAAATATTTACCTCTACGGATTTTTGACCTCTTTGGATTTCATTTATAACTTAAATTTTTGTTCACGGCGTTTTGATAAGACGGTTGGTCCAGTGGAGGGTCATCACTTAACAATGATAATTACAATTTTTCCCGAAATTGGTATGTGAAAATTTAAAACCAAACAAGAATCATTAAAGTCATGTCATTAAATCATTTTAAAATGTGGGACAGTTAACAAAAAAAAAGTTACAATGCATGTTGTCACACATTTCTTCTTATTAACACTATATTTTTGAAATATCTTTAATTCTTTGGAAAGCCTAGATATAAGTAACATTGTCAAATAATATTAAAATTATTTAATAATGGAAAATCATATTAATAAAGTAGATTAGATAACACTTTACTTACACGCAGCGTGGAATAAATTTTATAACTTGGATATATGTATGGTATTTCTGTAAAAATTGTCATATCGTTTAGAGGTTCATTTCGAGAGGAATACAATACATTTTATATTTTACATGTAAATTAAACCTTTATTGTAAAAGATGTTCAAGAGGTGCACTTTTCTTAAATATTCATTTTATAAAAAGAAATGTTAACAGTATGCATCTTTATTTGTCACAACATTTACGCCTTAACTTTTTTGTTGCAAGTTTTTTAAGAAGCCTTTACCTTCTGCTTAAAAAAATACCTAAATTTGTTAGTTTCATGTGTTACTATATGTATAAGTTCTACAAAATAGTTCAAAAACTGCCTTTTATAATATAAACCATTCGCATCGAAATTTTAATGACCATCGGATATAGTGAAAGGTGCCGACCTCAAACTGAGGTTGCTTGATTAATTAGAGAACAGCTTATAGGTTTACCACCTATTAGCCAAGGTACAATTAATAAAATTGGTAAACGATACCAAGTTGATCGTTGCCTGCAAGAGAATCGAATTACTTCAGATCAGCAACTGGGTTGTAACTATTGTCCTGAAGATACTAAGGCAACTGAATTTTCTTTTAAATATTTGATAATGTTATTCACATTTAAACAAGCAAGTTTCTCAAAGATGCATTAAAAACAAAGCAAAGCGTAAATGGAAGGAAATATGTTCAATATGTCGCATGTCGCAACGTTGAGTGCTGTGACTTTCTTTGTTAATTTTACAGTTTAGGCATGTGACTTAATGATGCAGTTGACCGCTTTAAATACAAATACTAATTGAAGAAAAACGTATTAACATTTTTATGTAATCACTTACATCACACTCGTTTCCCTATCGTAGATCAATATTTCTGTGAACCTAGAATCTAGTAAGTATCTATGGAGAGAAACATTTAAATTGTGCAATTTCACGAATTATACAAATAAAAATAGCAACGAAAAAGAAAACAAATTGAGTTTGCGAAACATTTGCAAAACATCAATATTTTTATTTTTATTTTATTTATATTATATGTCAAAAAGAAACAACCTTTAACTGTTCCTTTGGCGTAAAGTCACAGGCGAAAGGATTATTTTAAAAAAAATTCTGGTATTTTTAGATTAACTGGGACTATTCGAGAATGTGGCAATATTTATATCCCAAAAATGAAAAGAAAGAAAATTCAGTGGGTGTTTCGAAATTTTGATCATATTGTCACACTTTGTATAAATTTGTTAAATTACTATAATTATTAATAGTACTTTATTATTACTTTTCTATTTTGTGTCAAAGTAATTATTCTGATTCTTATTTTATTTTGTTCTAATAACGTATAACATGTTATTTAGAAAGGGCTATCTATTTTTTAACCCGTGTCATAAGCACCGTGGCGGGCGCATCTAGGGTTCAAGAAAATAAAAATTTGTGTATATGAAAAGATGCACGTTCTTGTTATTGAAATTCGTGTGCTTGCGGAATTCATGTGGAAGAAGTTCATATCTATCTCCGATGATATTAGAAAGGCTACTACATTCGCTGGGCACCCGATGGCAGGCTACAACGGGGATCAAAGGTAGGTTGAAACCGTTCCAATAACTCGCAATTCCTTTTATTACTTTTTCACAAGTGGATTTACTCTTACGGTCCACTTTTAAAACCTCTTAATAACGTTAATTCAGATGTTTTCACACGTACTCGACTCATTCTACTTAAATTAAAGCACACCCTTTAAAAAATTATCAGTGGTCCAAAAAGTGAAAAATACTGCGACGCAATATATTAATTTAAGGACTATATTTTAATATTAAAATTATTAAAAAAGTTACATAAGAACCAAATGACAACAGATATGTATATTATCATGATGTTTATAATCATAGTAATTGTTTTGAATAATGGGAAAAATTATGGACAAAATTTACCGATTGCAAAACATTATTTTCACCGATGTAAATATGATTGTTATAATAATTCTAAAAATTGTTGTGATTGAAAATATAAAAAAGTATCCGCTATAGATGGATTGAAATATATTTGTTACACTTTCCTTCTTTACTTTCATGTTTCCATTGTAAACGGGGGTTTGTCAACATCTCTAATAAATGCTTCCCGGGGAAGTTTTACATTTTTCTTATGAGATATGAGGTTTTCAGTGCAGATAACGGGATCAGATGTGGTGAATAGCATCTGATTCAAATCCTTTATTCTTTGGGTAAAAATTCCCTGTTACGTAATTCGTGATAATATTTTTTCTTATCTTTACTTCGTGTGTTTATCTCTAATTTTATTTTCAGTTATTTGAAAGGCCGAAATCTATTTCTGAAATGGAAAAATACAAATATATTTGTTATTTTTTTCGTTAAATATCTGTTTATGGTTTCTGGTCAGATGCGTCCAATCTAATAAAACTTAGAACTTTAATCACAGAAGTGCTTTAATTCTGCAGATATTTCCATTGTTTCCATGCCACTTTGAGAATATTTCTTTTTAACTACAATAATGTTATCTGTGTTAAATTAAAATATATTCTTTTATAAATAGCATTAACAGATCAATATGACTGATGGTCGAGATGGTAGAGTACCTGCCTCTCACCCAAAAGTCCCGGGTTCGAATCCCGGTCGTGGCAATGGAAAATACTGTGAGAGGGATTTTTCCATTATACACGGATATTGGATGTGTGTCCCTTGTCTTTAAATGTGTAGCCCCCTCCCGCACAAGGCTCAGATAAAGGGGGTCGTAATTACATGTGGTGTATTTATTATTTATTTATTATTAGATAATCAAAGTCTTTTGTAAATTTTATCGGTGCAGGTCGTAATCGTATTTTTAATTATTGCATTTCCTTTTGGAGAAATTTCCACTTATTTTAGGATTCCGGCTGCAATCACGTCGGTGTCATCCTGCTTTATGTAAATAATCGTAATTGAATTGTAAAAACCAGCTTTTCCGGACTAGCGTCTTTAACCAACAGGGGAGAGTTTTTTTTCGTCTCTTTCTCTCCATTGAATAGATTCGACGACAAAGTTTCTAAAAACTTATAGAAAAATCCAAGCTGATTTGTAGCTGGTTTGTTTTGTTTTAAAAAAATTACTTTACTTTCCAACTAGTCAGGATTCTTTACGTACTAAAAAGTGGACATAGGGACATTTTTGATATCTGTCATTTAAATGCATGAAAACCTGTGCTCGATTTATTTCAACAAGAAATTTCACATCATCGCTGCTGTTAGTTAAGTATAAAGTAGGAAAGTTCTTATACAGTTTATTTCACGTTGAGTGATATTAAATCTTTCCGTGAAACCGCAAATAATTCGGGGATGAAAATTTGCACACAGAGGTATTCAGAGGTACTCTATCCAATAAAAATAATGTCATGTTTTGGGCGCTTTTTGTTCTACTTAACATTTTTTCAGATCTACCTATAGCCCAGGGTCGATCCAGTCAAACCTTGAACAAATTAGAGACAAGCTGAAATTTGGTATATAAGTTTGTATTGGGGTTCTTAAAAAACCACCAAACCCCACCGGTAATCCGCCGTGCCCGTCACCCCTAAACAACCCCCGAAAGGGGTGAAAATCGGACATTTTCTAGTTATTTGGCAATATCTTAAAAACAAAGCTATATACGAAAAAATATGAAGATAGAAAAATTAAAGGGCATAAAATTTCCTATAAAACTGCGTTTAGCAGATATATTTTGCTTTACCAGTGGCGGAGTTATGATATTTTTAATAATTGGGTATTTTGTAAAAATATTCTCTAGCCTTTACTTATTGGATTTTGACATTAAATGTACATAACAAGTATATGGATATTTTGGTAAATACATTTAATACATTCTTACATCAATAAATTAGAAATAAAAAACATACCAGTGGAGTACTATATTCTAATTTCATACATTATTTTGTATTAGCTAATAGAACTTTTAACATTTTACGTGCCTATATTAAATGTAACAAAATAATTATTTTAAATATCCGTGAATTTCTGTTACGAATTGAGAGGAATTATTTTTATATTAATAATATTAAGGACATATACCGCATGTCAAGGCAACTGAGTAGTATTCCGCGTCGCCATTCGCTCCTGTATGTATGCTCTCTTCGTATATTATCGATACGACTCCATTACGCTAAACAAAATTTGAATATGCTACGCCCAGGAAGAAGTTCGAAACCAAATAAAATTACTAATACTTCAAAGTTGCAGCATAAGTTCAGACCTCTAATAAATGTTAAATAAATAAATAAATAAAGTGTAAGAATAGTATTTTGTACTAAACTTCGCCCATCAATAAAGACGTTTATTATTATTATTATTATTGCCATGCACGCCATTTCCGGATGTGATACTACATCTGGCCTGTTTACCAGGGGAAAAATTAATTTGGTCAATACTGTGAAAAAGAAGAAGTTGGTTGACCTTCTTGAAGAATTTTACAATCCAAATATATCCAAAGACAGATTGAGGACCTTTATTTCGACATTTTTTATTTCCGTATACGTCCAAAATAGAAAAAGTACCGATTTGAATAACGTCAGATACATTCTCTACCAGCAGTATGTAGCAAAGCAAAGTTTAAATAAAGATTTTCATCTGGCTTCACTTCCACCGATCATAAATGCAGCTCAGTAGGACATTTCATCCAGCAACTCTACATACATATTTTATTTACATGTATGATTAACTTTTAGGTTCAAGCATGGTTGAATAATAGCTTATCACTCCAGGACTGGGGATGGATTTCTAGTGATTCCGGAATCTCTCCAGTCCAGATGGATCAGGATATAGACCCCAAAGGGTTCCTTAAACAAATTTTTTGCAACTGTTCATCAGGTGGTTGCAAAAGTGCATGCTCATGTCGTAACCTGTTTTAATAGGGCAGTTGAGGATTTACAGGTGGAAGACGACATCTCAACATGAAGATAAAATATATTGGATAATAAGTAATTAAAAACATACATTACATTCATTTACTTAAACATAACCTGTAAGTATTTTAGTTTATTTAAGAAAAAGCAACTGTGCTACTTACTACATAAAAAACTCACATTTTATGTATTATTATAGTTTTAATCTGTTTTGGGGTAAAAGACGTAAAATATATTAATGTAACGTAATTATTTTGTGGGAAATGTGTATTTTGTTAAAATATACTGGAATTTACAATACGATAACTCAACCACTGGTAAAGCAAAATATATCTGCTAAACGTAACTTTATAGGAAATTGTATGCTTTTTAATTTTTCTATCTTCATATTTTTTCGTATATAGCTTTATTTTTAAGATATTGCCAAAAAACTAGAAAAAGTCCGACTTTCACCCCTTTCGGGGGTTGTTTAGGGGTGACAGGCACGGCAGATTACCGGTGGGGTTTGGTGGTATTTTAAGGACCCCAATACAAACTTATATAACCAAATTTCAGCTTGTCTCTAATTTGTTCACGGTTTCCTATATAAAGCTTCAGATCGACCCTGGGCTATGCGGTATTATGTCCTAAATATTATTAATATAAAAATAATTCCTCTCAATTTCTAACAGAAATTCCACGGATATTTAAAATAATTATTTTGCTACATTTAATAGGAACGTAACTATTAGCTAATACAAAATAATGTATGAAATTAGAAATATAGTACCTACTCCACTGGTATGCTTTTTATTTCTAATTTATTGACGTAAGGATGTATTAAATGTATTTACCAAAATACCCATATATATTGTTATGTATATTTAATGTCAAAATCCAATAAGTAATGGCTAGGGAGTATTTTTACAAAATACCCAGTTATTAAAAATATCATAACTCCGCCACTGGTAAAGCAAAATATATCTGCTAAACGTAATTTTATAGGAAATTTTATACTCTTTAATTTTTCTGTCTTCATATTTTTTCGTATATAGCTTTGTTTTTAAAATATCGCCAAAAAACTAAAAAAAGTCCGATTTTCACCCCTTTCGGGGGTTGTTTAGGGGTGACAGGCACGGCGGATTACCGGTGGGGTTTGGTGGTATTTTAAGGACCCCAATACAAACTTATATACCAAATTTCAGCTTGTCTCTAATTTGTTCAAGGTTTCCTATATAAATCTTCAGATCGACCCTGGGCTACTAACAGTTTTTCAGATAAATCGATTGTCTTGAAATCTTGTACGAAAACGAAACAATATTTGAACATTAATAACTTATAGTCATAGTGCGTTGTATTAACCGAATCTTACTGTGTATCTTACAATGTTTGAGTTTACTTGCAGGGTATCTAAAATTACGCCACAATATATAGAATGTTTAGAAGAGGAAGTCGAACTTTAGCAACATCAACTTCCATTAAGTTGCTTATTTTAAGCGGAATATATTGATTAATTGAATTTATTTTATATTCATGGATATGTAGCAGAATTGTTAATTAAACATGCAGAAGGTCCAAAGAATGAATGAAAAATAAAAATTAGGAGATTTCATGTCAAAACCCGAATATTACAATGTTTGCAAATTGACGCAAGTTCTAATTTTAAATACTTTTATTACTTTTAGTCTATATTTGTCGTTGCTTTTATAAATATTTGCGCTTTTAATTTTTTACTGCTTCTGTTATTGTAGATATTAAAAATTATATAGGGTGATACAAGAAGTAGTTACCCCCCCCATTTTTGTTGGCATTTTCATAGATGAAAATTTCAAAATTTTATGGTGAAATAAATACACAGATTCTCATATTTTGACATAAATCATGTGTTAAAACCACTTCCGGTTTAACCGGAAGTGGTATCAACTTTCTTATTTTAAATGAGAACACCCAATTTTTTTTCAATATTTGAAATCTACATAAAATTCCCTTTCTAATGATGTATAACACATTGACATTTGCTTTCAAGATGGCGGCGAAACATTATTTTTATAATAAATTTAAGTTGGCCATTGATTCGCCGCCAGAAAACAAAACGTGGTTGGGAGGCTGTGGAAACAAAAAAATGATTTATTGTTGCTTTGCTGATAGCATTATTTGCAAACATTTGACACGCATAATGTCTACTAGGATCATTTTCTTTTTTTCGTGTATTTGAAAACAAAAGCTGAATGTTTCACATGTTTTTTAAATAGGAACCTATGTTTTTTATGTGATGTGTGAATTCTACATCAAATTATCTTCATGATGATATACGACATGTTCCCTTTTATTTATTCATTAGCAGCCAAATTCATCTTTGTCTTATTAGAATTGTGAATTTTAGTTTCAATTCTATTGTAATTCATCGCTCAGCGGGGAGAATAGCTGTTGGTCATAGTTTGGTTTTGTTTCTTATTTATTAAGAATTACGAGGGACAAATAGGCGAAACATTGCATGTAATTGCAAATTCTTGTATATCAACTGATGACGCTATATTATGACCCAATTAAAATAATATTTCTTGGCAATATAATAATAGACAAATACGATGTAACACTTTGATGCGTGAAAGATGTAATCAAACCAAACCAACTAAATTTCACCGGTAACTGAATTTCACCGGTAACTGAAAGTTTTGTGCACAGTATGATGCAAATTTCGACAATGCTTTGTTAGATAGATAGGATATTTCTTTTGAATCTTCTACTATTGTCTAGCTGGATTCATCACATGGATCAATGTGTATGCCACAAATTTCTTGACAAACATTCGCTGCTAAGTATAGTTCAACTATACTATTTACTGGGAAGGATTTTGCCTTCGTTTTGCGATATTTCAAATGAAAATTGATGAACGGTATAACAAAAAGGCATAAAAGCAAGAATTTTCTTATTTTTATAAGGAACAAAATAACGTTTAATTAACAATATTATATTTAGATTGTTTTCAGCAAGAAATACACCATCTAAATTTAACTCAAATTTTTAGTAATTGTTTTGAGTTTAAAACTGGGAAATAACCTCTACGCCTTTGACGTAATGTCAGAGGATCAGTTAGAGGGTGTTTTTTTAACAACTAATAGGAATTAAAATACAAAAACACTGCGCTGATGTTTCGGAAACTATATCTGTTTCCTTTTTCAAAGTTTAGGCTTTAGATTTTTTGTGTAACGTGTAGAATAACACAGCATAAAAGAAAATTGTTTATATCATTTCCATAGAAATATACTAAATAATATTAATTTTTTTGGCATTTTGACTAATAATATGTTATTTTACTAAATTCAAAATCGTTTAATAAAGTGGCACTTTGACACATATAAATGTTACTTTACTATATAGAAATATCACTGTTAATAAAAAAACAGCTTGACAGAATATTGTTTATTTAAATATTATCGAGCGGCATTTAAAATATCTTCAGAAAAATTTTCTAAATTGTTTTCAGTAGCAAGACTCATTTTTATAATTAATATACAATTTAAAATTAATTCGTGTCAGGTTGCTACACAAGTACCTACTATGATATTTTTTAAATTTCAAACTTTGTAATGTTTTTATGTCTATCACTATTTGCTTTTAATTACCTACTAACACAAAATGCGAAAAAATAGTATAAAAAATATCGTAAGAAAAGCAGTTTTACTAAACTCATATTCGTTTAGTAAAACTTTGCTTTTCTAAACTTGTTGTTTAATGTACTATTATTGAGATTTTTTCTCAACATTGATAATTAAGTTGAACAAAATTCTACCGAACAATTTGATACGCATTTATCTTCATTAAGTAAAATTATTGCAGATTCTTTGATTTTGCTGTCTGCTTCTTTGGTCAAAATTTTTGCTGAATCCCATTTTATCCTGTGATCGTTTTCCCAACAATGTTTACAAATTTTAGATTTTCCTATTTTACCTTTAATATAATTTTAGTGCTCATCAATGAATAAGAATTGCATTTATCACTCAGAATAAATTCTTAATTGATTTTAATTGATAACTTAAATTTCAAAATACTCCCCGATTAAAAAGAAACTTAATTTAAATAAAATTCATAACGAATATAATAGTAAAATAAAAATTAGAACAATATTACCTACAGTAAATAACTTTAATTTAAGGATAGACCTTGTTAATCTATCGTGCCTGTTTCGTGATGAAGTGAATCAAACTGGGGATTAAAAAATCTGTCAGTTTATTAAAAAACGAATTGTAAGATCTTTTTGTGTCATTTGTAATACTAATTCAGTTATAACAATAAAAGCATTAAAGTTAATTAGATATTTTCATTCCGAACTGTGTTCCCTGCTTGTCTTTCTCCAAAAGTATATAATCAACTTCACAATTTGTCATCCTTAAGCTATTTCCACAGCATTCTCTTTAAATAAGCTACTTTGGGTGACAGTCAGTTACAGGGATAAAATGTGTTTCCGCGTCTCTTAAAACTAGCAATTTGTGTCTTATTTTTTATTTTATGAGACAGGATAAACTGAGTGGATACATTTAGTATAGCTCAAAGAAGAAAATTAATTTATGTGTAACTTGTGTTATGAGCTAAATATAAATTATTAGTCTCATCAAACGTGAACAATAAATATAACAATAATATTAAAAAATATTAACTTAAAGTTTTCGTTACAATATCTATTTGTTGACACATTCTGGTAAATATAACTGTTCTAAAACACTTTAAAAACAGCTAAATTTTATATTTTCTTTATAGACATTTTTAGGTTTACATTTAAAAGAAATAAATCACACAATCGGAAACCAATATAGAGTGGGCCAAAGGTTATGTTGGATTTATATCCATTTATCAGTCATTTCATATTTGAAATGACCCATAGCTCTATAACTTTGAATTACAATTCTTACAATCGATTTTGTAAATCCTCAATAGTTCCAGTTTTTTCTCTGGGTTGCTAAAAGTTATTTCCTGATTGGCAAATAACGATTATTTCTTTTAGTTAGTACGTGTCTATAAAATTATAACGCGTCGGTTCGATTAAGTTTGTTTTTATTCACCTCCAATTGACATCAATTTGGATGGCGCCGAGTTAGCTACTAGATGATTTGGTGTAAAGTAAAAATTACGTCAATGTTTTTAGTTTATAGAAAATAGTTAACATTGTTATAATAGCTATTTGTGCAACAATTCCAGTCATATTTTCGTACACGACATTTTTATCGAGACGAAGCTGAGATCAAGCACGTGCTGAGTGCGGGAAGACACTTTTCTTACTTATTACGCATAACTGAGTGTAACCGAGAATATCAATAACTGCTTTTCGAGTGCTAAACCGGAATGAACGAAAACATTTTTTGTTGTTTCAAATCAGTTTTTTTTTCGTAAAAATAGGGTACCTCTACCTACTATGTACTATTTTTATATTTTTAGAAATTGCTTTGGTGTTAGAAGACCCTCAAAAGTTACAAGTCCCTTCAGAATAATTTTTGTATTAAAACATTCCTTAACTTGTTTATACATTTTTCGATTTTATTTACAAAATCAATAGGGTTCTTCCTCAAGCTAACAAATACTTTCATTTCAAATTATAATTTGATTGGACTTTTCATTCTTGGGTATACAATTTTGACAGTTGCTAACAAATAGGTGTAATTTTTTTTCTTTTCTGCGATTAATGTTAACAACTAAAACATTAGACACTACACACTGTAGTTAGCTCAATGTCAAGAATCAAGTCGTTTCTCTCTCAACAATTAAAAAATTTGGATAAATCCAAGTTGTAGCTTTAGATATATTCTAGGCGTTTGATAAAATATGGTATCAGGGTATCAATTTATCATCCTATGGCTTGTCAGTTTAATAAATAAACATTTCTGGTGTTGTTTAAATGTATGCTTTATTCTCCGTGTTCCTGCATCATATTTATAGTATTAATCTTCCTACAAATTTTTCCTTGCAGAGACAATACACTGCAGTTGTGCACCATAAGATCTATAGATCTGCTTATATTACTAACATTAACCACAGTAGTAAAATGCCTATATAAAGCAGCTTCTACTTATTCCACAGTTGCTATATACAAATTTACACAAAAAAATTAACTAGAATTAATTTATAAAACACCCTATATGTGGCTCAAGAATAGCAATCCTCATTTTTTCTGATTTTAACAATATAGAATTATGTATGGCTCTCTAACATAGTTTTGCTAATATACAGTGTGACTTATATGAAATTAGGACACCTCTGTACAGTGGCTATTTTTGGTCCGATTTTGATTAACTTTTTCTTTAGATTGTTGCTCATGGAAAAAATGGTATTTTGTGGCAAATTGATGAATCTCTATCACAAAAATCAAAGCCTACTTAGCGATTTTTTTTAAACTAAGATTCAAAGAATCGTACTAGCGATTTTTTTACGTGAAAACTAAGGTCGCTACTGTATTCAGCGTTTCATAAAATGGGTCTGTACCAAATTTTTTCCTAAAATACTGCATATTACTAATTTATATTTAAAAATTTAAATTTAAATATCAAGTCAAAAAATTTGTCATAGACAATTACATAACTTTGTTAGCATTAGTTGTAATAAAACAAATCTTTATTTAAAAAATGTTTTTCAGTTCATCGCGTCAGAATCTATTTTTCTTCTTAAAATCTGTTTTCTTCTCTTGATCATCTTTTAATGCATGCTTATTTTTATTTTTTATTTCTATTTTGATTTTTATTCAAGAATTATTCATTTACTCAACAAATCTTGTAGCTTATTTTCAGTTAGAATTTTATTTGTAAAAGTTGGTACTCTCAAATAAATAATTCAATCATGTAATTATGGAATTTAATATAGGGTTAAACTGCTTGGCACAAACAAGTTATCTTAGGTGCCAGTTTACTTTCGCAAATTTTAAAAGGTTTAATAGATTAGTTAATTATATAATTAATAATAATGATAAATAATTAAAACAAAAACAGAGGTAAATTATAATTAATTGGATGTGTATGTATATAAGTACCTTTAAAATGTATGAACATGTATGCAGTTGAATAAATGAATAAAATAAAATAAATAAAATTTTATCCTTTCGAAGATATTGTTTAATTGAATTATTTCTCCCAATTCATCAATACTATCAGATCTTCTCTTGTAAACTTGATGTTTCGCATTTTGAGTGGGGTGAAATGATGACTTCTTATAGGTCCATTTATACTCATTCATTCGTTGATATTCTATTTCAACAATATTGTTACCTCTTGAGTCTTGAATAATATGAAAAGAGGCTTCATGTAATTGCCAGATAGTCTAAACATTTGACTTAGATTTAGATTCTAGTATTTTTCACATGTCGAAATTATACCAGTCAAATGACTTTTTTCTTGAATATGCCAGCCCACGTATTCAAAGTTCTACAGCTTTGGAGCTGAATTTCTCCCATGCAGATTTGTTAATAACAACACAGTTACACAAACAAGTGGTTAGGCTCAGAAACCAAACCCATGTTGTATTATGTATTTTAGCGTACTGTAATCGAATTCGAGGTCTAAATGATTTATTTTCGCAATTTTTTTTAATCTAGAAAAATCAAAGTTTTTTAACATATTGCAGCAGTTTGTTGTAATAGGCAAAGCTTGAAGTTTTGCATATCTTAAAAAACTATCTAAACAGTGATTTCCACATGCTCTTCATAATGAAATAAGAATGCAGTATTTATATTTCTAGGCCTCATCGATTCTAAGACTCAACTATTCATCCAAAAGGAATTAAATGATCTTAACCCAGGATGATGCCCAATTCCTGGTATCAACTCTTAGGCAAAAATCATTATTGTCAAACAAAAGTGACCGTTTATCGAATAACAGAAAAAGAGTTTTTTGCAATTTTTTACGAAAGACGAATCTTTATTTCACTGTCATATAGCAGATACTGACTGAATCATTATTCGAAAACAACTTGACCAATAAATGAAAACGTTGAATTCTGGATCTAAGAACGTCATTGAACCTCTAGCTAGACGCTAAAAGAAGATATTTTCGCCTGACCTCAAATTTGTAAGGGATAAGACATGCTTCCAAAAGGTTCTTAAACGTCCTAGAGAATAGTAGAAATTCGAATTTCCCGAAATGAAACGATAAAAAAACTTTGAACAACTGGGATGAATTTCAAATTGCATTACCTTCACTCTCGTCTAGGCTGATTCCCTGAAAATCTTGGATGTTAGTGATGAGCAAGGACACTCAAAAGGAAAAACTCGGAAAAAGGAAGTAGACGTAAGAGAAATCTCTCACACATATAGTTCGAAGATGATGCGCTACCAAAAGAAACATAAATCAATTTAGTCCATGATGTGTGCATCGTTGCAAATATAAATATCTGATATGATTTTCATCATTTGCCATTACACGCAGATTGAATCAGTGGAGCAATGGCCTGCCCATTGCTCCACTAATTCAAGCTTATTTTACAACCCCCTTATCTTCAGTAGATTAACCCAAGCTCCTTAATAACTCGCACCTACCCCTTATCCATACCCCATTCTATTTATCCGTCTGCACGTTGCGATTCAACCAATGAAATGACTCGACGGCTCAACCATGGTTTCACTACAGGAATTTTCGTTGACCTACAACTAGATTAAAATGTATAAATACCGCATCTTTATCATGTTTTGAAGGTATCTAAGTCGCAAAATGTCTTTTGTTGGATTTTTCGCGATTAATTTCTTCTGGAAATTAATGAAAATCTGTACTTATTACAACAGACCGCCGGAAAATGTTAAAATCGTCATTTTTCCAGATTTAAAAAAAATTCAATCAGTTTGTAATTTATATTCTTGTAAATATTAGCAAAACTATGGAAGATACCCATATTATGTATTAAATATTGTTAAAATCAGAAAACAAGAGCATTGCGATTCTCAAGTCAGATACAGTGTGTTTTAAAACCCTGTGTCCATTTAATTCGCAAATTTTTTCAATATGAAGTACGTTTTAATAGAATTCTCTATTTAGTCCAGAAATAACGAGGTTACACAGGAGGAGGGATATTTATGATAAATTACCCTGTACAGGGTGTTTCCTATAAAACTATACCCCCCCCCCCCTTATTTCGGTCAATTACCACCGATTTTAATTTTTCAAAAACCGGTCTAACACAGAATTTTCTGTAGATTTTGAATATGCTATTACTTTTTTTCCTACTTCAACCGTATACGAGGGGCAGAAAGAAGTATGGTTTTTTTAAATGGAACACCCTATATTGCCGGTGATTTAAATTTACCTAATGTAAGATGGGAAGGGGGCTTTAGCGAAAGAGGCGAGCAGGCTGCAGTAAGTAGTCTTATGAATAATTTTAACTGTGAACAGGTAGTCAAAATAGCAATCAGGTTAAAAAATTATAGCGAGGGCAATATACTTGACGTATTTCTTGTCCAACCACCCGATGTATTTGCAGAATATACGGTGGATGATGGTATAGGTGACCATAAGTCTGTCACCATACAGTTACAGTGTTCTAAATTGCGTCAAAACAAAAATGACCCTGAAAAGTTCTTTTGGAACTATAAAAAAACTAATGTTAACTTATTAAACAATTATCTAAATGATAACTTTCTGGCGTGGGCAACGTCACAAGGTGATATGGAACATAGGTGGTCTCAATTTAAGCAAATAATAAATGATGCAAGGTCACATTCGACCCCGGTCAAGCTTTGCAAAAGTAATTCTGAACCAATCTTTTACACTAGAAATATTAAAAAGTTAAAAAGAAACTGTAGACTTGCGCATAAAAAAAGACACCTTGGTCCAAATAACCTACAAAGGTATTTATCCTTACGGAAGGAATTAAATGCAGCGAAACACATTGCCCATGAAGATTATATGAAAAAACTGCTAGACGCTGATGACTCTCATAATTACCAGTGGAAAAAATTCCATAACTATATTAATTCCAAAAAGGGTACGTCTGGTATATTGCCGTCGCTAAAAATTAATAATGTTTTATAACAGATGACCAGGAAAAAGCAAATATTCTTAATGACACATATGCAGAGACGTTCAGCCCTTTCTCTCAAACTGTAATAATTTCTAGGGACGACCTAAATCAGCCCACCGAACCCAGCAACATGGCTTTAGGTCAGGTTTCTCATGCGAGACAGCACTAGCCTCACTTACCACGGACTTAATAAACGTGCTTGACCAAAGGGGGCAAGTTGATGCAGTGCTTATTGACTTTCAAAAGGCATTTGATGTCGTCCCCCATGACATGCTAATGACGAAGATTGCCGGCCTGGACATTGATCACAGAGTGGTTCTTTGGGTTCAAAACTTCATTTCGGAACGCACGCAATGTGTAAGTGTTGGCTGTGCTCTCTCCCATGATGTACATGTTACATCAGGCGTCCCTCAAGGGAGCGTCATCGGGCCCCTGGCCTTTTTAATCTTCATAAATGACCTACCCCAAGGCATTACATCTAATTTGAAACTTTTCGCGGATGATTGCATTATGTATCGTAAAATTACAAACTCCCATGACTGTGACAACTTTCAGACTGACTTATCACTGATTGAAAATTGGATAAAGGATAACAAAATGAAACTAAATGGGGCCAAAAGTCAATTAATCACATTTGGTAATAAAAAAACCAACTATAACTACGTTCTAAATGATGTCTCGCTTAAAACAGTTGATTCAGTCAAATATTTAGGTATACACTTGTCTAGCAATATGAATTGGAGTATACATGTAAATAAAACTGTCGCAAATGCCTATAAAGTTTTAAATTTCGTTATGAGGAACTTAAAAAAAGCAAATAAGGAGGCCAGAATAAGGGCCTATTTATCGCTGGTACGCCCCTGCCTCAAATACTGTGCGGCAGTTTGGCACCCAAGCCAAGTGGGATTATCTGACCATCTAGAAATGGTCCAAAGAAAAGCGGCAAGATGGGTATATTTGGACTTCTCACGGGACTTTAGTCCTACGGTGGCGCTTGAGAGTTTGGGCTGGCCATCGCTGCAATCTAGGCGTGAATACTTTATAAAAATGCTTATGTACAAAGCGTACACGGGGTCTGCTGCTCTTGATGCGATAAAAAGTGCTTTCGCCGAACCGTTCTATTTTGCTAGGAATGATCACTGTCATAAAATTAGAATTTCCAAATTCTATTCTACTCTAGGAAGACATCTCTTGTCGGGGTTGGTGTTAGGCTTTGGAACGGCTTATCTGTTAGTGTCATTAATAATATGACAAAATGTAGCCTATTTAAAAAAGCTATAAAGGTCTAATAATTGATGTTGCTATATTATATCCTATTTCTTAATGTTACTTTTTCGTTTAAAAATGTATATTTTCTTCTTTTACTACACTGTGTTAGTGTTAGTTGCTTTGTCTTGTACAACCACCGGCCTTGGCCGCTGTAATGTAAATTGATAAATATATATTTTTACATATTTGGATTCGCCTTATCCTTCTGATTACAAATATATATGACACTTATATATTTGCTATAAAAATGGCGTAAATAATTGAATTTAAACTTGGAGCGTTTCCTTCAAAACTATACCCCCCCTTATTTCTATCAATTATTTACGGATCAAAATTTTCAAAACCTACACATAGAATTTTTCGTAGATTTCATATATGCTATTACTTTTTTTCTCCCTTCAACGGTATACGAGGGGTGGAAAAAAGTATGTTTTTTTTATGGAATGCCCTGTATTTTTTTACATATTTAGATCCTCCCTACCTTTCTGATTATAAATACATATATAATACTTATATACAGGGTGAATCTTAGAGTGGCGGCCATATTTTTGGGGTTAATAGTACTAGTCGTCATGAACATGAATCCGAATTTTTTTTTTTTGTAGGTTGTAAAATGGCCGAGTTATGAATTTTTTAAAAAAATTCGCGATTCAAGTTTCCTCTAATTCCGGCGCCGCTGGGCAAGCACTTACTGCATTACGTGTTACCGGTCGACAGTGTTGCCAAGTGTAGATGATATAAAACTCTCGCTAGCGCATTCCACTGGCGGGGTACCCAAATTCAAATAAAAAGGGTTTAAACAATAATCATTTTTCATAGCGCGTTAAAAAAAAAAATTGTATTTTTGTGTTCCCATAGTGAATGGTGTCGCCTCCTATAAATATGGCCCCCACTCTAAGATTCACCCTGTATGTAAAAAAATACAGGGCATTCCATAAAAAAAAACATACTTTTTTCCACCCCTCGTGTACCGTTGAAGGGAGAAAAAAAAGTAATAGCATATATGAAATCTACGAAAAATTCTATGTGTAGGTTTTGAAAATTTTGATCCGTAAATAATTGACCGAAATAAGGGGGGATATAGTTTTGAAGAAAACGCCCCAAGTTTAAATTCAATTATTTACGTCATTTTTATAGCAAATATATAAGTGTCATATATATTTGTAATCACAAGGACGAGGCGAATCCAAATATGTAAAAATATATAGGGTGTTCCATTTAAAAAAACCATACTTTTTTCTGCCCCTCGTATACGGTTGAAGTAGGAAAAAAAGTAATAGCATATTCAAAATCTACAGAAAATTCTGTGTTAGATCGGTTTTTGAAAAATTAAAATCGGTGGTAATTGTCCGAAATAAGGGGGGGGTATAGTTTTATAGGAAACACCCTGTACATGGGTAAGGTAAGTATTATTAAATTCTAAAAATGAAAATAGAAATGAAGAAGCGAGTGAAAAAGTGTGTAGAAATATTCTTACATCTGTCCGTTTACTTAATTTAAGATTTGTTAGATGTCGTCTTTGATTAAAAAAAAATAAATATCCTGGAAAAAACCACTCAGAAATGGATGAATTAAAGAAAATGGTGTTAAATTACATTTTTATTATTTAGACATTGTTGTTTTTTTTTTTGGTGCCTATAATATTTTTTAAGGACAGCACCAATTTTCAGGATATACCTGAAATCAGTGACACTGTTTTAAATCGGTAAATGACATCTCTACTTTAAAATGCAAAATATTTATTAAATATAATTCACCTTCTTTTTCTTATGGTTTCGAAGTTACAATCACATTGAAAAGTTGACATATACAGGGTGTCCCACTTAAGATGTATCCACCCTCCTAAAATCTTTATTTGTGAACCGATTTTCGAAATCTTTTTTTTGCTGGATAGGGGTTGGAAAACTGGATTTAAGCTATATCTTACATTTTTAAAAAAGGTACATCATGACCTACTGAGACGTATTCTTTTTAACGAAATTTCTAGAAAAACTATTAGCGATTTTTTTAGAGAAAAACTAATACCAGTATTAGATTCAGGACCTTTTAAAACCTAAGTGGTGTGAATTTTGCGACATTAGAATACAGGGTGTTAAAGAAAATGGAGAGGAATTTTTAACAACGGCAAACTTTCTTTTGTTAACAAAATCGGTACTATTTTGAAATTATCAGTAATTTAACATTTTTCACAATTCTCTGGTTTATTTGAAGACGTATTAAGAAAAAATCGACAGTGGTAACGACTAAAAATGGTATATAATTTCTGTCGATACGGTTATTGAAAACAAATAAAACAATACTTTAGTTATTAAAGCTAGTTAAACCATTCACTGGAAAAAAATATTGTAATAAAAAAACAAACGGTATTGAAAAATGCATAAGGGTGAATGGTGGACTCATTGAGAATAGTTCAATTTAATTATTAGTTGATTAATTTGATTATTTTTAGGAACCTTGTTCTTTTAATAATTTTGTCGTAGTTTTGTTACCAGTAAATCTTAATAATTGTTTATTTGTTTATTTGTTCTTTTTATTTTTACCATCTGCTTTTTTAAAGGATTATTACAATATTTTTTCCAGCGAATTGTTTAATTAGCTTTAATAACTAATGTAATGTTGTATTTGTATTCAATAACCGTATCAACCGAAATTAGATACCATTTTCAGTCGTTACCGCACTGTCGATTTTTTCTTAATACGTCTTGAAATAAACCAGAGAATTGTGAAAAATGTTAAATTACTGATAATTTCAAAATAGTACCGATTTTGTTTACAAAAAAAAAGTTTGCCGTTGTTAAAAATTCCTCTCCATTTTCTTAACACCCTGTATCCTAATGTCGCAAAATTGACACCACTTAGGTTTTAAAAGGTCCTGAATCTAATTGTGGTATTAGTTTTTTTCTAAAAAAATCGCTAATAGTTTTACTCGAAATTTCGCTAAAAAAAATAGTATCAGTAAGTCATGATATACCTTTTTAAGAAATATAAGGTACAGCTTAAATGCAGTTTTCCAAGCCCTATCCAGAAAAAAATAGATTTCGAAAATCGGTTTACAAATAAAGATTTTAGGAGGGTGGATATATCTTAAGCGGGACACCCTGTATGTACTGGATATGATAAACAAATATATAAAGATTAATAACAAAAATAATTAAACCTATTATTCTTTATAATATTAAAATTCTTGATTCTGGCACGTAATTTGTGATACTGAAATGAGGGAAATTATCAAACAACAAGGTAAAGCTAACAAAAGTATCATAAACCGTCACTTTAATTTGTAATTAAGTAAGTTAAAAATATCGGATATCTGTAAAATCTGTGATATTTTCCTCGGATACATCCATGTTGCTGTTACTCATAACCAGTCAGGTTTACGGAAAGTTTTCTTTCTGTCTAAAGCTAAACGTAAATTTACTACCATCTAAACGCACGGATACGTCCTGGTTTAGTACACTGTTCTCATATAATATGCAAATCTGCACCTCTGAAACTTCATTGAGAATCAGTCGGGTGGCTACAAATTTTGGACCCTCGCAAAATCTTTTGGCCAGACTCTCTTATTTGAATATTTTAAATTTTTTTTTTTTTATTCATTTGTTCTGGTTCTGTTCTTTATACGTTACGGCTTCAGGTATTTAATCTTAACAATATAAAGCTGCCACAGTTACTGTAATTCGGATTGCTTTACAAAACCGATATGTTGAATTATAATTTTGGAAACTAATTTTTATTTTCAGTCTGTATCTGTTGTCTGTTAATTAATGCGAATGTCCGTTCTCATCCATTGCGACTCAGGAAAGCATTATGAATTTTAGATTTAATAAAAAATATTCAAGGTCAGTTATCACCATGCAACATCGTTGTGTTGTTCATGCTTTTTCTCGGAGTTCCACAATTGCAAATAAATAAAAGTTTGCAAATGTTTCAAATTTTATGTAAAACTAATACGTTTAACAAATAGCTTAAAAGAAATTGTTAACAGACACTATATATTTTGTTTTGCTTTATTAGATAATTAAAAAATGGGAATATACAATAATATAATGTGGTCGTGTTTAGAAGTTCCTCCAATATGAATCGAAAAATCTGCAAAACCTGTTCTAAATGTTTCCAAGTAAAATAACAAAATGACTTATTAATAATAAGATGATAATAATTATGAAAACGTGCTGATAGAACATCTGTACTTGACATAATTTGCCACTTTTATTTTGTTAGGGACCATTTCGACGTCAGTTGTGAATTGACGTCACACTATTGTGACCCATTCTAAGGGCGCCCGAATACGGTTGATAACTGTTCGGAACAGGGGGCTTTTATTCGGTTGATTATGTAAAATTTGCCATATTTAGATTTGACGTAATCATAATTCAAATCCACCTAGTACATTCATTTACCTTTGTAATGTTCAAATTTATTACTAGTGGCACTGAATATGCTATATAAGTATAACTGAGACTGAAGGGTTTTAATATTGTATTAATTTGAGGAATCTGACTGAATTTAGAGAGAAAAAGTTTGAGCGATTCTGTATAAGTTTACATTTCTTACATTCCTAACAATTATTGTTGTTGAATTACAGAAGTAACGGAACATCTGAATGTAAATATAATGATATCTTGCGTTATATCAATGCTGCTAGTGCAGAAAAACTGAATCTATTCACTATGGTCTTAAGGGGCCCATACATTATCACACAAATTGCACAACATATGCTGCTGCGCAATAATTTGTTAATGTATGGCAGTGTTTGATGCGTTGTGAAATTGATGGATGAGTTTCAAACAGTGAATATAGGAATGTAACCTATATTCAATGGTTTCAAAAGTGTTTGAAATATTTTGTGCAACGGGAAAGGTTGCGCAACGCGCTGTGTAGTGTATGTACGTGTTGTGCTTCATTGTACAGGGTGTCCCAAATTGCTTGATTTTGGCTGGTTTTCCTATTTCCAGACCAGGTAGAGAAAAACTGACATATGAGTCTAGAGCTTGATTTTTGTGAAACGCCGATTGGTAAAAACCACATTTCGATATCTCTAACCGTTTCCGAGATATCAGCAAAAATTGACATTTTCCAGATTCCGAAAAACTTTTTTTAATGTTAGAAAATGTAATTTTTAAAGAGAAATGTGTTATATTGGGAGCAAGGATGACTCTAGATATATCTTGGCATATATATTTTTGGAAAGCTTATTTTTTTCCTATTTTCTAAAGTCAAAGCCAACTTTGGTTTCCATTTGAAATAACAAAGTTAGCTTTGATATCAAACAATCGAAAAGCGATATATTTTTTTTGACAAATGCATCTTATTCTACGTCAAAAAGTGCCTGTAGATAGTTTTTACCGTTTGAAAAAATATCCACAAATAAAAAAGTTGACAGTTCTTCGGAATCTGTAAAATGTCAATTTTTGCCGATATCTTGGAAACGGTTAGAGATATCGAAATGTGGTTTTCACCAATCGGCGTTTCACAAAAATCGAGCTCTAGACTCATATGTCAGTTTTTCTCTACCTGGCCTGAAAATAGTAAGACCAGCCAAAATCAAGCAATTTGGGACACCCTGTACAATATACATATTTCAGTTGTCCATATATAGTGATCACTTGTGGCCGGTCAATATTTGTTTTTACGAAAAATAGATTCGGCCAAAGAGCAAATAAGTAAAGTTTTTACGAAAAATAGATTAACCAAAAAAACATTTTTTTTGTTACTTCTCTAAGTAAAGTAAATTCTCAAATAATTTTTGTAATCAAGTGCGGATGATAACTGCAGTTCTTGAATAGGATTGTCGTGGCTAAGAGTCGCCCTCTTCTTCAGCCATTCTTTCACCCAAATTCTTTGTTTTCTTTTTCGTTTTCTGATGTTAACATCGCCATCATCTAGGGCACACGCAACGTTGCACAACGATCTGTTGCGCAATTTGTTTGATAATGTATGGGCCCCTTTAAAGACGTGAAGTGTATAGAAATAACAGAAAACGAGGTTGGGTAATTATTTCTATAACTTTTATCTCATACATATTTGAATATTTCTTTTAATGTTATATTATTATTTTTATCCCTTTTACCCTTCTCAATTTTAATTTTATTTTTAAATTGCAATAAAATCTGCATACAATGTGGAAAGTTTAACTGGAATACATTCTGTTACTTAAATATACAGAATTTCTGTAAAAATCCTAAGCCTTAAAACTCATCCTTTTACTAAATATTTTAAATATTTCAAAGTGTTAACTTAAAAAAAATATATAGAAAATAAGTTAAACGCTGTTTAATGTAAAGAATGATCAATTGTGCACTTTGTACACTATATCCTTCTTGTAAATACTCTTCATTATAAAAAAATGTTGATAGTGTACAGGGATATCCAACGAAAATGACCACCCCTAATAACTTCTTTATTTTTGATGCTATAAAATTTTTTTTTCTATAAAATTTGTAGGGTTTATTGAAAAATATGTATTCAGAAAAATAAATGAAAGTCGTTTAGATTAGATATAGTTTTAACTTGCATTTTTTTCAAATGGAACACCCAATTTTTTTTGCATTTTTGAAATCATGGTACTTTTCTCATTTCGAATAAGGTATCGGCTTTGTATCGAACATGAAGGGCGTCATTTTGAAGAGTTTATGTAGGATAGTTTTAATTACTTTTATTTATAGTTGTAATTAATATCTAAATTAGCCAAGACTAATGCATTCTAAAAATAAAAATTTGTTCTGTTATTTTATTTCCATGTTGTTTTCGGGCCACAAAAATTGCAATAATTAGAAAACCCTAAAAGATAATATGATATATATCTATATATTCGAAATGAGAAAAGTACCTTGATTTCAAAAATGCAAAAAATGGGGTGTTCCATTTGAAAAAAATGCAAGTTAAAACCATATCTCCTCTAAACGACTTTCATTTGTTTTTCTGAATACATATTCTAAATGCTTTCAATAAACCCTACAACGTTTATAGAAAAAATTTTTTTATAGCATCAAAAATAAAGAAGTTATTAGGGTTGGTCATTTTCGTTGGATATCCCTGTACATTTTCATTCCGTTGCAACTTTTTGCAGAAGCCTCTGCCTAACGAATTTCCTTTTGTTAGTTTTCAAGTGTTACTGTTACTGTTAATAAACTGTAAAATGTTAAGAAATGGAATTTCATCGATTGGCTTTTGCCAAAAAAATTTACATTAAACAGCGTTTAACTTCAAATGTAAATTTTTAATTATCATTTAACTCTGGAATATTCAGAAAATTTAAAAAATTTTTGCTTTCTTTCAAAATGACTTTTCGAAAGATGTTTACTGCCACTGAAATATAGCCAGTGAAAAAGTTAAATTGTCGCGGTTATTGTGTTTAAAATAAGAGATTTCTTTTTCTACAACCCAAAAACTGATACTAATATAATTATAATATTAATTCATTAGCAGTTTTATCAAATCTTGTGGAAGTTTTATATAGAATGGATGCCAAAATAAACAAATAATACAACTCAAATAAAACTGTATAAAATTATTCTTATGATATATTTTTCCCGAAATACAATTATATTAGTCGTTTATTTATATGGATGTTTTTCTCAAAACGACGGATATGATTTTCCTGATGCTATTTGGGCGAGACTGTATTATTTTTCTTACGCTTTGGATTTAACTTAATTGGAATGTATTTCAGATACAGTTGTATGTTGATATATTTCTTTATTTTTGTGGAATAAACAATATGTGATGTCAATTTCTTTGGGTTAAAATAGCTTTTCTCTATAATAACCGTTGGATTAAATTAAGTTAGTAGTTTTTTATGGGTATTTGGTTAGTATTTCCGAGATGTGCTTTAGAAATTTATGAATAAAAGCAGATTTGATGTAAGCGATCTGGTTGATTATTAACCATTACTATATTTTAATATTACGTGTTCCAGTAAAACATTGTAAGTTAATTCATGGATTACTTTCTATTAAAATTACAAGAAAATAATTGAAATAACTTTTTCTACGATCGTGCAAAAAGTATTAACTTTTTGCACTACTTTTTGCACTAGTGCGTAAAGTAAGTTTGTTACTAGGCAACGACAGTATTTTCATAGTTATTTATGGATCGCATTTGACAATAAAATTTCTCTAGTGACATTTGAATATTTTGTGTTAATGTAATATTCAATCAAATTTAAAAAAAAATCAATTTAATTCAATCGTAGAAAAAATGTTATGTGCAACACTTGCAAATTTTAATTTAATTCAATAATCAGCTTGATATCAACGAAGTAACATTTGGTTACTTCTATCAGGATGGAGCATGTTGCAAGCTGTTTTGAAGATTGATTAATTAAAATGCCGCATATGAATTTCCTTCAATCTCTTATGATTACTTTTTGTGGCCCTTTTATTTTAAAACATTTTATCTCTCAAGTTACTATATTTCTGACAAGATTCATTATCAAACTAGAATTGAAGATAAAATCCAAAGAGCTCATAAGTGTTTAGAGAGAACTTTCGGCATCTTATGTAAAACTGTTTTCTTATTAAAAATAAATGCCCTGTTTCAATACAATTTTATTAATTCGTGCAATGATTTCTGAGCTAAAGCGCTACACTATTCTTGAAGTTTTGTCAATACACAGTTAGGTACTTATACACAGAATAAATCTGGAAACTATTTAATAACAAAAAGTTATTATATCAGATTAAATAAATAACAAATAAACTGAGGAGTACTGTACATTCTTTGTAGTATCAATAATGTGACTTTGTAAGTCGACTTATAAAATTTTGTGTTTGCGAATAAAAATTTTATATTGCAAAAAGTTTTAAACAGATAATATAACCATCTTATTGATGTCGAAAGCTCGGGGATAATATTAGATATTACTTTTGTTCAAAATGTGGCGAAGAAAGATTAAATACCTCTCAGTTATTAGTTACTTATACTTTTTAAGTAGGTATTATATTTTCAAATATTTATTGATAATAAGGGTAATAGCTTTCAATGGCTATTTTATAAAAGCAGCAGAAAAAATATAACAAAAATGGAAATTACGCGAAGTACCCCAAAGAAACAACAGCTGTTTAGGAATTATTGTTCCTCTTTAGCGTAGAGCAGTGGATCAGGATATCAACGTGATATATCAAAACCGCATGCATTGATGTTGACGGATAACATCAGCAGCTTATGAAAGAACGTGAGAAAGCCCTGGCTAATAATATGAAAAATCTGTAAGCTGTAGTAACTTGCTTTATTATAGGCAGCTACACAAAATATTACCTCAAATATGATAAAATAGGAAAAGGCACTAAAATAATTCTAGTGCTAAAGATCTATGGAAATCATTAAAACGTTTAAACATACAACAGCGACAAAATATTCCCTAAATGCCCATGAAAGTAAATGAAGTAAATAGTTATTTTTCTTCTGTTGTACATCCTATAGATAATTATTCAGAGTCCACTAATTAGTATTTATCTCATATTTGCTTTCAACGAAATATACAATTTCAATTGAAACTCCTTACAATTAGTGAATTCTAGTTGGTAATGGTAATTGATAAATTAAAGTCCAATGCTTATGGTTCTGACAAAATTAACACTTCAATGAATAAACTTTGTTCGGTTACAGTATGTAATTACCCATAATATAAACTGGTGCTTGGAGCCAGATTATTATCCTAATAAATGGAAAATTTCTTTAAAAAAAACCGATTCCGAATAAAAAATTCTAACAGTTTTAAAGATTAGCCTACTGTATTACCAACGTTGTTTAAAATTTTAGAGAAAATAATCCAGCCACAAATTTACAGTTGCGTCATCAGTAATAATATTGTTTCTCCATTAGTTAGGTCTTGGGAAAGGCCACAGGATCACCTCCATTTCAACTAACATATCTGACAATATTTTTAGATCTTTAGATGCGACTATTTGATTCTTCTTGATTTTCGATACGTTAAACCATAGCTTGTTGTGTGCCTAGCTCATTACTTTGGTTTTGATCATTTGGTGGTTAGTTTTCTAAATCCCATTTGGAGAATCGTTCTCAAGTTTGATGATAATTATTCAAATAGCCGCATCATTACATTTGAACTTCCACAAGGATCCGTGATAGGTCCAGTGCTTCTTCTAATTTACAGAGCAGATATTCTTACCTCTATCCTCTATGCAATATACAGCGTTACAGATGACACAATAATTAGAGTATTATTTTAAAATTAATGATGTAAATAATGCTTGCGTAAGAATAAACAATGACTTGGATTCTATTTCGCAGGATTTAATTGATTGATCTAAACCTTAATGCTGACAAAAATGAGCTACTAATCTACTAATCACTAACTAGACATATTAATTTAAAAGCAAATAATCTTTTGCTGAGTATAATACAGGATGGTCGTATTTTGACCCCTTCCTACAGGGTTTATTATGAAAGATATTTAAATACAAAAATTTTAGAGTTACTTGTGTATTATCGTTTGGTTATAACAAAATAAACAAATGAGCATCGGGAAGTTAAGAAAATACTATAACTTATGTTTTCTTAAATGGAACACCCTGTAATAATAGCCTAAAATAAAAAATCTCCTGATATGATCCAAAAATATATACATTATTGATATTTCGTTCAGCCATTTTGAAAATATTTTGGTTAAAAAGTGGTAATTTGAAATTAATAATAAAACTAGTGTGCTGGGAAAACAATAGAATACAATAAAATTGCTAGTGCCTACATTGTTAATATTAATTATTACTTCCTCACCAAAAGTGAGGAAGGTATGTATTCGTGAAAAAATTTTTGAAAATTTTTATTGCATTTCTGGACGAATCTCGACGAATTATGACGATACACAAAATTTCAGACAAAAAAAAATTTCTGTCTGTGTGTGTGTGTGGGTGTCTGTGTGTGTGTGTATCGCGATAGCAGCTACAGTTTTTCAAATTTGGTACACACGTTCTAGAGGCCAAGGAAAAGATTAAGTTCGTTGACGAGCAAAATCAGTCCACTGGAAGGGGGTGTACCGGACCCCAACATTTTTATTTCTAACTTTACAAAAAAATTTTTCGTGATGAAAGATTAGAAATAGGATCTAATATACAAATCCATTATAATATTGTGTCCAAATGTTGAAATAAACAAATTACGCCAAAAAAACCAAATACGTCAAGAAAATAAATCAAAATACGTCAAAATACAAAATACGTCATAAATTACTTTTATTATAAACTCCACCACACGGTGAGGAAGTTTTGATCCCAGAATAGGCAGCGGTTTTTTTCGTTATCATATTTAACAAAAATGGGGTATTCAGATGAAGAAGAACATGGACTAGTTCTAATATTTTACTCTAATAATAACTATAATATCTATAGGTTAACTGTGGCTAATATGATACACCCCAAAAAATGGGCAGTTGTGATACATATAAAAAAATGGAAGTAATAAAAAAAATTAGAGAAAAATAATAAGACTAAATCGGCCTAACCTTATTATAATAAGATGTCATATTGATCTTGCAGAATAAAATTATAGTTTTTAGCCCAGAGAAATCTTCCTACTTCGGAAAAATTCTCAGAAAGCTGGATTTTGGTATGAACCTTGATATTGTGATTCTAAATAAAACGTCAAAAGTCCCCATCGAACCGAGTGTCGCTAAAAATTTTGTGGGGGATCAAAGTCACCAAAAACGGTTTTCGTGAATATCTCGTTAACGGTCATTTTTATGGAAATAAAATATTAATTATTAAATTTGTTGTTTTGGGAATTTAAAATAAAATATAAATATGAAAATAAAGTAAATCAGTGTAAATTGAAAATGAGGAATTGCCTTTTTTCAAAACAATGAAGATCATTCTAGTTCCCAAAAAATCATCAAAGTGATTGGCGGTAGAAATGTATGTGTACTATTGTGTACTGAGTTCATGTCTTTAAGCTTGTAGGAAGGTGATAGTGGTTCTTCTCGTGGTAATCGGAGGCGATTCTGTTTACTGCAGAGATTATTTCAAATATATTGTAGTGTAAATTAATACAGTATATTAGAGTAAAACATTAATTAGCGCTTAATAACCTAGTCGGAAAAATCACCCAGTCCCACCAGAGGAAAGAAACTGTGGTGACAATTTTCCTTGATATTGAAGGAGCATTTGATAATGCACTGACCGATTCCTTATGTACAGCGGCGACTGCAAGAGGAATCGAAATAACCATATCAGACTGGATTCGGACTATGCTCGAAAACATAACCGGCCAGTAAAATTAAGTGAAATACACCGTAAAGTCGGAACAAATTTGTAACAAGCTGTTTGTTGCGTTAAAATGTCGGGGAGGGCGTATTAAATATGTCAACAAAAATCCCAAAAAATCCGAGTATCGGAACACACTAAAAAATCGTCCGCCATCTTGAAATTCGCGATATTTTTCGTTTAAAGTCAAATAACTATATTATCTTAGCCGTTATCAAAAATTATGAAATTAGGAAAATTCGAGAAAACTTCAAAATCTATAAAATGACGTTTAGCAATTTGTAATAGCTTAAAAATTAAAAAAGTTAGAGCTTAAAAACTATAAGATATCAGTTGGAATTTTGTAATTTTTTGTTGATTATTGATTATTCTGTTCTGGTGCCGGGCGAGTCAGGTTGTATGGTAAAAAATTAATATGTGAATAATGCATGAAAAAATAGTATTGACGTGTCTCAGGATTTTGCTATATAACCTTTAATTTTTTTATACAAGGTATTAAAGTTGAAAATTTTTCGTTGAATTTTTTAAATATCCTTTGATTAAAAACAGTCGTTTCAATAAAATTTTGTTGGTTTATATTTTTCATAGGGCGCTATCAACTGGCGATATTAGTTTTTCAAAACTAATCCAGTGGCGTGCGTTTACACTTATTTTTTGATAAGAATGCCGATAACTGCGAGCCACTGGATTTTTTTCAAAAGTTGAAAACCTAATGCAATAATAATAAAATAATCTAAGGAAACAAAATCTTCATTAGGTAGCGAAAATTTAAAAACAACTGTGACTTAATTACTATTTTTTTAAATAAATTTTCAAAATGAAGACCATTAACCTCAATGCACTTTCGGGCCCACAAGGAAATTTCATTTTATATATTCCTTAGTTTATGCACATTTACCCTTAGTTGACTTGAAAAATGTACTATTCGGTCTACTAGTACTTGTTGGTTGTTAATTGTTTACTTTTTAGAGTGCATTGAAGTTAATGTAAAATTTATTGTAAACCGTAGTAATTAAGTCGCTGTTGTTTTTAAATTTTTGTTATTAAAGATTTTGTTTCCTTAGAGTATTTAATTATTATTACATTAGGTTTTCAACTAAGAAATTGTATGAAAAAATGCAGCAGCACACAGTTATCGGCATTCTTGTCAGAAAAAAATGTGTTAACGCACACTACTGGATTAATTTTGAAAAACTGTTATCGCCAGTTGATAGCGCCCTATATAAACCAACCTAATTTCATTGATGCGACTGTATTTAACCAAAATATATTAAAAAAATTCAATGAAATATTTACAACTTTAACACCTTTTATAAAAAAATTAAGGGTTATATAGCAAAACGTCAATACTGTTTTTCATGTTCTATTCACATATTAATTTTTTACCCTCTAAAAGGCCACATAAAATAAAAACACATTTTTATTTAAACCACAAAGGTTAATAAAAGTAAAAACAGATACAAAATATTAAAGAAATTAATGCATTAGATGTCAATCTCTGCTTCGTCTTTTAACAAAGAGACAGGTGTTGCTTTCGTGCAATATTGCCCAACGCAATGAATGCAACTTGTGCATCTTAAATTGTATTTATTGCAGCTACATAATTTTGAACAGTTTTTTTTGCAGTTGCAAAACAAAATATTTAATATAAATTCAGGGGCACACTTTTGTGACATTTTTTCTTGTTCTAGACAAATTTTATTTTTAATCCAACCCCAATTCTCAGGATTGACGTTATTTCCTAGCCATTCTTGAACTTGAAAATACACTAGGTTTTTATGAAGTTTGGCTGCGTTAGAAGTCGGAGGTAAAACTTCCAATTCAAAATTATTAAATAGATTTTGGCGGGCAACAAGTTGGGTATATATTTAATGTATCTAAATGAGTTCAAATCTTTACTTTTACGACCTCCATACCAATATAAAATAAATTTCTCACCCAACCCTACAAGATGTGATATATTAGTATAGGGATTTTTAAAATCTTCCAAATTTAAAATTTCCTTATCATTTTTTAATATACGTAGTTAGTGCTGTTTTTTTCCCTTCTTATAGAACGCTGACGTTGTTTCGCAGCCTGAAATTGCATGTAAAAATAATATATTTTTGACCACTGTTTCACCTAATATGGACCGAAGTATAAATTAAAATAATAAAAATTAGTATGCTAATTATAATAAAGAAACGTTGTTTTCTAGTGCTAGAGTGTAAATTATTTAATTTAATGCATAGTACCCAAACTTTAGTCGCCATTATCTCAGTTATTTATTAACCGATTTAAAAAAACTTTAGACTGTTTTGTAGCTTGTTTAATGTTCTAAAATTTTTGTATGATTCATTTTTTTTGGTAAAATCAATGTGAGATTAATTTTATTATTCAAGTTAAAAGCTAAAAAGTGCCTAATTTCAAGATGGCGGCCTAATTTTTGAGGGGTTCCGCCACCTGGATTTTTGGGATTTTTTTCCTGTTAAAAAGGACATCTTCCCCTACATATTCCCCCTAAAATTGGCTTGTTACAAATTTGTTCCGAATTGAATGCTAATTTTACTGGAGTAATGGGGAAACGGTCAGGTTTAGGGCCGCAAGAGGATGTCCACAAGGAGGGTTCTCTCCCTCCTACTATGGTCACTGCTTGTGGATGACCTACTGGCTATTCTAACTCTGTGGGATGTTGAGGTTCAAGTATATGCGGACGATCTAGTGATTGTAGTAGGAGGAAACTCTGAAGGGATGATCTTCAATACCCTTTAGGACATATTAGATACGGTACATAGAATGTGAGAGAGAATAGATGTCTGTGAATCCTCACAAAACAACGATAGTACCATTCACCAGAAAACGGAAGATGGGTAATTTAGAACAACCTTCCCTATTAGGTGAAACCATTCCATTTGCGAAGGAAGTGAAATATCTAGGAATCACACTAGACAAATCACTAAATTGGAACTCCTACCTGGAGAAGGTGATCAACAAGGCAAGGTTATCTTTGTGGACATGCCGAAGAATTTGCGGAAAATCCTGGTGCATTGGCCCTCAACAAATATATTGAATTTACATCACAGTCATAAGGCCGATGGTAGCTTATGGCTCCATAGTTTGGTGGATGAAGGGGCTACAACGGACGACCAAAACCAAACTATCTGCGCTACAGAGACAAGCATGCCTGGCGATAACTGGGGCAATCAGCACCACCCCCGTCAACTTCCTCTTCACCTGGAGAGAGAAGCCAGGTGGGCGACATACAGACTTCAACAAGCGGCCATCAGTATCCGCAGGCTAGCATCATGGAACACAATGGGCTGCTGGATGACTTAGAAAGTCACAGTATCCTAAGGATGGTTTCAGATGTTATGCCTACCAAAATCAACACCGAACGGCCCTTTAACGTCCTATTTCCTGGATGAGATGAATGGCAAGAAAATAAAATCGACCTATTAAAGGCAAACAGTTGTTGGTTTACTAATTGCTTCAAAACCCCTGAAGAGACTGGATCTGGAGTGTATAGCTGCAAACTAAAGGTGAGGCTATCCACAAACCTGGGGATCAATGCAACTATATTTCAGGCTGAAGTTCACACCATTGAACTGTGCTTGCGGAGGTTAGAACAATCTCATCCCAAGCGTAGATCAATAAAAATATGCTCAGACAGTCAAACAGCTCTTAAGGCTCTTGAATCATATCGGAGTAATTCTAAAACGATATGGAACTGTCAGAAAACCCTGACCCAACTGAGAAAAAACAAGAAAATAACTCTGGTTATTACCAGAACCTGTACTCGGAATATCGTCAAGTACCGCCAAAACAGTAATCTCAGCCTGGGTCGAGAGTAAAACATTCCAGTACTGGCAAGACTTACCAGAATTAGTCAATTCAAGGGCGTTTATACCGTATCCCTCTAAATCAAGAAGTAAGAAACTATTAGAGCCAAATAGGTTAAACCTAAAGACTCTAATTGACCTGTGTACACAGGGCACATACTAAATCATCACCTACACAGAATTGGACTGATGGAAAACGCTGAATGTGTCTGGAGGATGATGAAAAGGCAGAGCACATTTTATGTACATGCCATACTGCAGCAAAAATCCGGTTCTCATTATTTGGCAAAGAAGAACTTCTGCCGGAGGACCTGGACGGAATCTCCCAATAAAGTAATCAGTTTTATTAAAAGACTGAACCTATTGGGTGAAATATAATTTGGTGTGAGCCACAATAGACCGAATGGTCGCAGTGGAGGGTCTGATTAATAGCCCGTTCACAAATATACCATACCATACCATAGAGTAAAACAGTTATAGTTAAGTAAATGCAAATGCAATAAACTGACACAACCCCCTTGTAAGTACGTAAGTATTTAAATATTATGGACAATGTATAACTATAAGTATATTAAACTTAGAACCAGATACGTTAATAATTGTAGTTAATATTAATTAGTGTATCACAATCAATAGTTTTCTCAACAATTATTATACAAAAATATGCAATAAATCGAGGAACGTAACTTTTCTAGTTATAAAAGTTTTGATGTGTATTATCTTCTTCTATTTAATATTTTCATAAATCGCTTGATAAAAAATTGCAGTATTGTCTGTGATTGTTACTGTTTCCAGGTTATCTAAAGTGAGTAATAGCTATTTGTATCACTAGGGAGGAAAGTGCCACTTTTCCTCCCGTGGGTGAAGTGATCACCCAAGGGAGGAGAAAGCACTTCCCGTGTAATACATATGATTTTTTTCCTACCTGTATAATTAACTTATATATGTAAATAAATCAATTATTTGATTTTATTGAAACTATTTATTGAGTAAAGAAATAAAAACAAATCCTTAAATATATCTTAAATACATTATTTTTAGATGTTAGAATTATTGGTTCTATCTATATTCAATGTGCAATACACTTTCCTCCCTCATATGGGGGAAGAAAATACTTTCCTCCCTAGGGGGGAAAAGTGGCATTTTCTTCCCTCATATGAGGGAGGAAAGTGTGTACTTTCCATTATGGTAGGAGAAAAAATATATTGTTTACAAAAATTGGGCTCTTTGGTACTTCTGAATTTTATGATGTGGTACCATTGCTGTTTTAAAATTATCAAGAAAAGTTTCGGTTTCAGTAATATTAAAAGTCGATAAATGTATCTTCAACTTATGACATTTGATTTTCTAATAATTCTTTAATATGATTTCTTTATATTCCTTGTACGTACGATCGATCACTCCCTTATTCATAATTTAATAACACTACATAATCCATGGTTTTCTTTTTATTTGACTTTTCCTTTGTCCAATATATTTTAAATTAATTTAAGTTCATTGAATACTATCGTAACCAAGTAGATGATTTATTTACGTCAGTGTTATTAATTTTTTTCATTTAGAGCCTGCTGGTTGTAACATTACTATGAATGTGAATATGCATAGTGGTAATTTTTATAAATTGGTATTATTCTTTGAAAAAAAAAATTTTCTCACATATACATATGTACTTATTCGGTGTGTGTTCAACAGTAAATCTCAGGGCTTTATAATCATTCAGACAGTACATATTGTAGTGTATTCAGGTGTGTTGAAAATTTTTAAATTTTAATCTTCTATAATGAAATTAAGCTCCGGCTTGAAATTACTTTTAAAATTGTTTTATAATAAAACCTGTTTGTTATGCAAATTTACTCTACACGGTAGTTTATTTTTTTTAAGAATATTTGAAAAATAACTGATATCATCAAAGCAATTTATTTTTCTAATATTTTACACATAAGAGCAATTTTACACCTTATATAACGATCTTTTAATATTATTTCGGTAGTCATTGTTAGTTGAACGTTACGCAGTGCCTTCAGTTGTGTTGGTTCGGTTGTGGTTTGAAATGTGATTGTTCAGTTAGTAATAACAATAATGAATTTAGTTAGTGAACGTAGAGGCAGTAACCGGAGTAGTAGCGAATAACAGTGAACCACAAGAATTTCACTCCTTCCTTCGATAACTGTTTCAACGAATATGATCATAATGTATATTATAGGCTCAGAGAAAGCAGATGCTATACTTTGGTGTTTTTGTTATCTGATGATCCTGATCCTTTAAATGTTACTATTTCGTGTTTCATGTTTATAGTTACCAGTTTCGAAACAAATTATTAGAATTTAATTTAATTCATTTCATAATAAAATTGTATAGAGAAAACGGTGTTTAATATTTATGTTTTAAAACTATTAATACAGGTTACCTACCATCAACCCCTTCGCGGGCTACTTTGACACATCAGCGCATTTTATATTTTATTATTGTAATGTTGGTTTTTTGTTTATTTTTTATTGTTCTGGCAGGTATTCTCTATTTTTATAGGTACTAAGTAACAATGGTAAGAAAATATCAGAAAACACCGGAACTACCGGAACTGTCGAAAAGCGCTAGATGCCATTTATAGTGGCCTGCCAAAAAAGTGGGCAGCCGTTTTGTATAAAATACCTCGTGTAACACTTCTTAACAAGTTCCTTGAGGGAGATAACCATGCAGTCTGTCACCCAAGTGTTCTTTCGAAAGCAGAACAAAAAGCTGTAACAGAGACTTTATCTCAAGTGGCGAAATGGGGTTTCCCATTACCTAAGGTTGATATTGAGGTAGTGAAAAAGTTCTTGGACAAACAGAACAAAACAGTGAGTAGTTTTACCGAAAACTTTAAAAAAATAATCTTTGCGACCAACATAAAAAAATCACGATCTTCCGTAGACAAATATCTTTACATTTTTTGACAATATCAAGGACGTTTTAGGAACTACCGATAATAAGAACCTTTATAATTACAACGAAACAAATATTGCCGATAACCCGAGGGCGTAAAAGATCTTGCCATAGTACCCAGAAACTTTCGAAGAGTAGAAAGAGTTCAAAACTTTTCTCGCTCCTCTGTGAGCATAATGGTTTGCAGAAATGCAGTTGGGGATCTACTTCCCCCAATGGTCGTACACAAAAATGCCAACCTATATGACTGGTGTACTGGAGAACCAGCTGGGACTGTGTATGGAAACAGCTTATCTGGTTGGTTCGACATGAACTTATTCGAACAATTGCTCTTTAAGACGCCATTGTCACATATAAAAGCAATCAGATAACCAGGCTTAAAACAGTTGTAGTTGGTGATAACTTGGCAACTTGGCTTGCCATTTATCGCCCAGTGTGATGAAAGTAATTATAGAAAATGATATTTACGTGTCCGTTTCATTAGACGTGGCTGTATTTGCACCAATGAAATGAAAATGGTGAGAAATATTAGAAAAATGGAGAAGGGAGAGCAGATATTCTAGAACACTCCCCAAAGTATACTTTGCTTCACTATTGTCAACCGTATGGAATATGATAGGGGACACTGGTCAAAGCCAATTTAAAATCTAGTTTCAGAACTACGGGGTTGTATTCAACGAGATGTAGATGAAATATTACAAAAGATTCCTGGTGCTTTACCTGAAAATTCTCCCATAGAAACTGCGAGAGCGCTGAACACCAGTCTAGTCGAACTTTTACAAGAAATTAGAGGAACCACTGAGGAACTAAAGAAAAGAAAGAGAGGAAAGAAGTTTGAAGCCGGAAAGCAGATGAACGCAGAAGTTTCAGTCTCCAAGGAAAATCAGATAGAGGCTGACACTGAGGTTGCACTTCAATCCCTTGAAGTAAACAGTGATGACGATTTACCTTGCTTCTCAGAAAACGTTGCGGGGCCATCTGGAATGAAACCAAAAAAGTCCATAAAATCCAAAAATGCCCGAATAATACCACGCCCGGTTAATATCACTAAAGAAAGTTTGCGAAGCAGAGCGATGCAAACTCGAAATGTGGGGTTTGCCTGATGTATTACAGAAATTACGCAGGCAAAAATGAGTGGATCGAATGCTTAAGATGCAAAAAGTGGATTTGTGCAACGCCACCTATAAATAAGGCCTCCATTCTAAACGAGCGAAACGTGCCCACGTCACACGTGGCAGGTCTACAGTCTGAGAGTTTTTGTGTCATAATTAGTGCTGAAACTGTTTTATAATTAAATTGCTAGTGTAGAAGTTCGTAAATATGCCCTATAAATGCTGTGTGCCGGCTTGTAGAGGAAATTATGTCGATGGACCAAAAGCGCGTGTGTTTTCTTTTCCGAAAGATGAAGCCTTGCGTAAAAAATGGATTTCGGCTACTCCAAGAAAAGGATTTACACCTTCGAAGTCTAGTAAAGTGTGTGATCAACATTTTCTCAAAGAACAATTCATTACAGAAGTCTCTGAACAAGATTCCCGTACAGGTCAGATTATAACCATTAAATTAATGTACCCTCGCTTGCAGTCAGATGCAATACCTACAAAATTTCCGGGTTGTCCAGAATATTATTCAAAACCGTTAACTATTCGTAAAAGTAGGGATGCTAAACTTCGGGCAATTGATGAAACTCGATTTGTTCAAGCCCTTCAGGAAAGTGAAAAAGAATATTTATGTCTCCAAAATTCTATAAGCTATAAAAATTACGAAGAATTTCTCAATATTCTAAACACATTGCCAATTCCGGAAGGTTGGTACAATATTCACGATAAAAATAAAGCCACACTATTTAAATTAACATATACACCAGGACCAGCTATACCTTATGCCGTTGTCATAAATTCAGATTTGACTGTAAACACTTATTTATATGGCCGAAAAATGTCTATTTCTATAAATAAATTGAAGGCGCCTTTTAAAACGTGTAATTTGTATGAAATCAGAGATTTGCTGGAAGTAATAGATACGGGGGAAATGGAAAAATTTCATGAATTTGCCAGGTTTTTGCTTTGAAATTTCGTTTTCCTGTTAAAAAAATACGAATGGGGTGCGGTGTAAGGGCTCAGTTCACGACTGGCAACCCCGTTTTTATAGGAAGCTCTTACTAAACGCTAAACATATTACACGGTGCTTTATTATTCGTTTTTTCGATGTACTCACGTAAGCACGCCGGCTTAGCTGGACCCAGCAGTGGTGACGTCACGCTGGTGTACTGAGGCCTTATTTATAGGTGGTATTGATTTGTGGCGTTTGTAATGAAGGAAACAAAGATCCATATTTTGTGTGTGATGTTTGTGTTGATTCAGATGCCGATCAGGATAACCCATAATCTGATAACAGTGACATCGATGAAACTTTTAATCCTGAAAATGACGCCAACAAAGACAGTAAGATAAAAAAATTTAAACTTTAGGTTTTTATGCCCAATTAATGGTGCCAAAGAGTTTGCATTTTTAATTTTGAGGTTCCTCATATCTAACACTGTGTTTGTCTTTTATGTGCCAAGAAATTTTTATTTTTAGTTTTTAAAAGTTTCTCCTTCTAATTTGTCGAGGGGTAAACCACGACCAAAATTTGTGTATACTGGACTTCCACTGAGAAAAGATTTCCGTTAATTTTCTGTGATTTCCGGTGAGATCCGAAAGACTTCCGTTGATTTCCGGTGAGATCCGAAAGACTTCCGTTGTTTTCCGGTTGTTTTCGAAAGACTTCCGATGATTTCCTAAGATCACCAGACTTCCGCCGTGGGTTACTCCTCATATTTTATTAAGTTTTCTTAAAATTTAGAACCTTCCTACTTCCTACTCATGTTAATATAATGTTTAACATATCAGTGTCTAAATAGAGATATTTTTTTAAATAAACATTAACAAAATATATACGTATTCCTATATTTACTTTTTATTTTTTGGGTATAAATCTGGGGTTATTTTGACACTAGATTACTTACAAATACTTTTTTTACCGATTTTGGCTAGGGTGTCAAAGCTAAAAGTGGACAGGGCTTAGTTGAACCGAGGGAAGGGCGGGCTAAAAGTGGATGGAGTGAGGGAAGGGGGAGGGGCTAAAAGTGGGGGAAGGGGCAGGGCTAAAATTAGAGGAGTGGGGAGGGGGCGAGGCTAAAGTGGAGAAGTGGGGGGAGATCACAGAACTATCATTCTTAACCTACTTAGCCACAAACACCGGGTAACTTTGACACACCTGCTTTAATTTTTTTTTACTGGTTAAATTTAGAGTAATTTTGAATGCACAAAATAGCGTTTATTTCATGTTTTTATCGTAGTAATTGGTGGTAATATATCAAAAAGTTTCTCAAATAGGTGTCAATCGGGGTTCCGATTGACGGTATCTAAACGAAAAAGATAATAGTAGGTAATGAAAAAACATATTTTTAATCATTAACATTTTCGTTTATCCTTAAAAATTAATAAAACCAGTGAAAATCAAGGAGAAAAACCGAGTGACGTCGTATTTTATAGGCGTCTTCGTGTCGGGAAAATCTATTAGACTATAATATTTCGTAGCGATCCTTCGAGTATTAAGAAAGTTATTAACGATTAGAAAGATATACGAGAACAATGACCGCTTCGGGAAATTTGCAAATTTTAACTAAACTTCATAATTTTCGTCAAAACGTCAAAATTGCACTTTTCCGTTCACTCCTACTGCATCGAAAATCGCAGCGAGACCCTGCGATATACCATGTAGTTCTAAGTTGAACCCTCTAACTTGGATTTCTTACCAGAACAGCGGCCCGGCGGCGAGTTTTCGTTGAAAAGATTGATTTTGTCGAATTTTAGCGATTTTTCAAACATGTACCCTTTAGAAACGCGCCACAGCCTTTTCCTTTGGAACTAGAGGACCCGGATCCAGACGGCCGGCAAGAAGAAGGATAAATGAAAAACTTTTTTTTTTAGGTCCATAGCCGATATTAGCCGAAATATGAATTTTTTAAAAAGGTCGATTTTGTTGAAAAACTGTACTTTTCCAGGGGTCCTTGCTCCTCTCCCAGAACTTTTGGGAGGGCCAACCTTCCTCTAGGATCCCCGAAAGTCGAAAGTTTCGTTGCTTAATGTTCATCCGCGGCCGAGCTCGGATAATCGAATAACTATTATGACCCATTTCTTTTTACATATTCGATAATTTTTTTCACCCTTTTAGCAAAGAGACAGACGTCAGTCGGAATAGAATTTTTTTTCATATGAACATGAACTGTGAAAAAAAAAATGGAATTCTTGTGTCACGATGAGGTCGAAAATCCTGATCGAGGGCTTTCCTACTATTCTCGACAAAATCTTTCTCTACGCTCGGGCCTATAAAATCGGATAGTTTTTCGTTTTGTACGTGTCATAATGAAATAAAAGGAATATTTGTGGGTAGTGTTATTGCTTCTTGTTTCCTACTAGGTGTATACTAAACTACTCAAGTGACAAGTACACTTTGCAGCGGTTTATACAGGGTGTTCCACTTAAGTCGGATTCTTCCATAGCTCTCTTATTATAAATTTAAGAGAAAAATGTTTCAAATAAAAGTTACGCTGAATTATGCGGTGTATATACAGAAAATATTTTTGAATACACAGGATGTTCCATTTCACCTGGACGCTATACAACTTCGTTATTTTAAATGGAACACCCTGTATATCTGTGTATTTTTGGATTCCTGACTTAATTTTAAGTTGATTTTATGTATCATACATTGTGCCCAAAACATACCGTTTCCGAGATATTCAAGTTTTTTTGAGAAATTTCACGATTACAGCGCTCTGAATATTGCTAGATAGCTTCTAAGCCATAAGAGCTAGAAACTTGCGGTTTGCATAGTTAGATTTACCACGAATTACGCTATCATTTCCACTATTAGAAAAATATGGTAAGTAGTATAAAGTGGTAAATATCGGTACCTGCATTTGACAATCTTTCAACAGGAATAACTTCTTTTTTTCAAATAGAATGACCCATATTTTTTTCCACCGTTGGATTCAAAATTAAATTCTCTTTCTATTGATATAAGGTTGTCCATATTTATCTTTAACAGTTTTCGAGAAAGATGCAATTCTTCCTAAAGTTTGAAAAACGAGCTGCCTACAGCATAAAGTAGGCTTTGCAAATTTTGTTTAAAACATCGCATTGACTTAAATACGAAGTTTATAAATAGTGGTAACATCGAATGCAAAAAACGGAATCGCACTAGCACAGTAGTTACAGATGAAAACGAATATCTAGTATTGGGATGCATACAGGAAAACTCTCAACTTAGTGTGCGACAAATTAGTCAAACGACGGATATTAGTACAACATCAGTACATAGGATTTTAAAGAAACGCAAATATCATCCTTACCACATCCAATTACACCAGGAGTTACTCGAAGAAGACTTTCAACGGAGGCAGGCATTTTGTCAGTGGGCACTTGAGAGAGGAAGAAATTTTTTTTAAACGTCATGTTTTCGAAAGAGTCAACTTTCCACAAAAATGGCTTTGTTAACCGCCATAATTGTCATTATTATGACACGGTAAATCCGCACCAATTCCAGACAACCGGTAGCCAATACAGGTGGTCCTTGAACGTGTGGACGGGAATTTTAGGAGGCCACATCATTGGACCATTCTTTTTTAATCGACACTTGACAGGAAGAATTTATTTGGACTTTCTGCGAAACACTTTGGATGATTTGTTGGGCGACATTCCTTTAGCAACCCTTCGAAGGATGTGGTTACAACAGGATTGTGCTCCACCTCATTAAAAGACTGAGGACATTTCGAACACTTAATGTAAAATTGCAGTTTAAGTTCACGTCGTTTTTCAAACTTTAGAAAGAATTGCATTTTTCTCGAAAACTGTTAAAGATAAATATGGACAACCTTATATCAATCGAAAGAGAATTTAATTTTGAATCCAACGGTGGAAAAAAATATGGGTCATTCCATTTGAAAAAAAGAAGTTATTCCTGTTGAAAGATTGTCAAATGCAGGTACCGATATTTACCACTTTATACTACTTACCATATTTTTCTAATAGTGGAAATGATAGCGTAATTCGTGGTAAATCGAACTATGCAAACCGCAAGTTTCTAGCTCTTATGGCTTAGAAGCTATCTAGCAATATTCAGAGCGCTGTAATCGTGAAATTTCTCAAAAAAACTTGAATATCTCGGAAACGGTATGTTTTGGGCACAATGTATGATACATAAAATCAACTTAAAATAAAGTCAGGAATCCAAAAATACACAGATATACAGGGTGTTCCATTTAAAATAACGAAGTTGTATAGCGTCCAGGTGAAATGGAACATCCTGTGTATTCAAAAATATTTTCTGTATATACACCGCATAATTCAGCGTAACTTTTATTTGAAACATTTTTCTCCTAAATTTATAATAAGAGAGCTATGGAAGAATCCGACTTAAGTGGAACACCCTGTATATTGTTATTATTTATCTACAATTATTGATAGAGATAGATTATTCCTTTTAGTCTCAAAGCCAGTAAAATAAATCTTCATTTTAGCCCTAGTTTTAAAAATTGCTAAACTGATAGGTACATTTTGAAAACAAGATATTTAAGCAAAAAGTGCCACAAAGGACGAAGTTGACAAGAAACGATGTCAAGGAAATCGAGACGTAGAAGTCCTTTTCGACATAAGACCAACTCAAGTCTTGTTTATTAATACGGGTATAATAAGAGTAAATAGGAGAAGATCAAGTTAAAAAAATAAATTAGAAAACGCGGCATGTAAAATGATACCGCTGGAGTTAAAATGAACTTGAATTTTATTAATTTTTAATGACTATACCTACCTATCGACAATATTGAAGGGTTATGAAAACTTTTTAATTATCTAACTTTTACTTAATATTTTTAAATGAGATGAAAAAAAAAACAAAAAAAAACTGTTAACGTTTGCTCCAGTTTAAAAGGGATTAGATTAAGTATACCTAAATAAATTTAATTAAACACTACTGCTTCTTTTACGTTTATAAATAGTCCCTATTATACTTATTCTTATTATGTAGGTACATATCTAAACTAAATTTAAGAAAAGTTAAATGTTGTTGAAATCGATCATTAAATCGGATAATAAAAGGAACAGGCTGACTGTGTGCGAAAGCACATCGATAATCGAAAACAGTCATTCCACAAGCGAACATCTTTTGACTTCTGTTGACTCTTGTTTATATTAAGTACCTACTCGTATTATCGCATGCTCGGACCTTTAAATTAGTAACCTGTCTTCTCTCGAATTTAAGTTTATCTTTTTAACTGACTTATCGGCCTCTCTTTAATATGTGGTAGAAGTAATTTTGGATACTGATAAAAAGAACCGACAAGAGGTACTCGAACATGTTCTGCAATTTCAGAATATGTAAATGCTGCTCAAATTAGGGTATGGCGCATATTGATGGAAATCAACTTTGTAGAGTAATAAACCGAAATTGTATAATGGACTATATTATCAGATTGAACATTAAAACAACTCACAACTCACCCATAGGAAGCTGCACTATGCGCTTTATCATAGTACATATATGGCTAAGGGATAGTAAAATGGATACTGTATTGATTTCTAACGCTAAATACCTACTCGAATTATTATGAAAATATTCGAATTATTACGAAAGCGCACCTGTCTACTAAGAATAAACGAAAATTTTAAGATGAAATTGTTTTCCTCTATATTCTACTTAATTACCTCCTTTTCTTTTCCAGGAAAAAATAAAATAGCATTGTGATTTTTAATTTTTTTAACATACCAACAAGAAACAAATACTCTATTAATCACTAATTTGACGTAACATCTGAATAAGTAAATTCCTATTCCTGAAGAGGGGTTGGAACCTTTGGTGTAAAACTTACACTTGGAGTAGTTTTCCACACACACCAAAACTGAGTTTTAATCATCTCCCGGTGATGCCAACTTGGTTGGCGAAACGCACGTCGAGTGTGTGCAAAAGTGTTTTGGTGTGTGTGGAAAACTACTCCAAGTGAAAGTAAGTTCCTTAAGTATTTCATTTGACAAATGGGAGAGCTTGTTATTTATAATCGAAACCATAAATTGAGGCATGCCTAACACAAAATTGTTTTATATTCAGCATTTCTGGTTCCAATAATAAATACCTACTATAATATGTTATGTAAATGTCAAACATCTCTTCCTTTATGTTTCAAAACATACAGTTTGGGCAATTCTCTTAGGTCACATTGGGTTATACTGTGAAATAAGTAGAGAACGAAATATTATGTAATCATAAAATAGAGTTGTTATGCAAACAATTATGGGCCTTCCTAATTTGCAGGTCACAATAAAAGCTTGCAGGTCAACCCCTTCTAGTGATGCGGTCAATTTGAAATTTTGCAGAAATACCATTCAATAAATGCTCTTTCCATTTCCACACTCAAACTCGACCTACTCCTATTTTTAAAACTACCCCGTCTATAAAAGCTTGCAGGTCAACCCCTTGTGGTAGTGCGGTCAACTCGAAATTTTGCAGAAATACGATTCAATAAATACTTTTTCCATTTCCACCCTCAAACTCGACCTACCCCTGTTTTTAAAACAACCCCTTCCATAAAAGCTTGCAGGTTAACCCCTTGTAGTGGTGCGGTCAACTTGAAATTTTGTAATAATACGAATCAATAAATGTTCTTTCCATTTCCATGCTCAAACTCGACCTACCCCTATTTTTGAAACTACCCCTTCTATAAAAGCTTGCAGGTCAACCCCTTGTGGTAGTGCGGTCGACTCGAAATTTTGCAGAAATACCATTCAATAAATGCTCTTTCCATTTCCACAGTCAAACTCGACCTACCCCTGTTTTTAAAACTACCCCTTCCATAAAAGCTTGCAGGTTAACCCCTTGTAGTACTTGAAATTTTGTAAAAATACGAGACAATAAATGCCCTTTCCATTTCCCCACTCAAACTCGACCTACCCCTTTTTTTAAAACTACCCCTTCTATAAAAAAGCTTGCAGGTCAACTCGAAATTTTGCAGAAATACCATTCAATAAATGCTCTTTCCATTTCCACACTCAAACTAGACCTACCCCTATTTTTAAAATTACCCCTTTTTTATATATATTTTATGTTGAAGCCAAAGATATTGTTACTATTATTAAGCAGAGATAATATTTTTTTTATATAGGTACCTACATATGACAGTACGAGTGACAGTATTATAATATATAATTTTAAAATTTATATAATAAAGAATTGTTTTTTAATTTTTATATAATTTTATAGTTTTTATTAAGGAATTGTTATTGCTGCAAGTACTATTTAGAAAATCTATGAATAAAATATGAGTATACAAGAAGGAATTTAAAAACGATGTTGATTGGTAGTTTCAAAAATATTTATCTTAAAACTTGGAAATAAAAGAGATTGAACTATAAGCTTAAACAATTGGGGGTTCGCTTTAAGAGTGGTTACAAAAACTGTAGGCTGCATAACAATTTTATAAATTAAGTTGAATTAAACTACAGGCACGGCCTTATAGACTTCGATTGCAAGAGATAGTTTTAAAAATAGGGTAGGTCGAGTTTGACTATGGAAATGGAAAGAGCATTTATTGAGTGGTATTTCCACAAAATTTCAAGTTGACCGCACCACTACAAGGAGTTGACCTGCAAGCTTTTATAGAAAGGGTAGTTTTAAAAATAGGGGTAGGTCGAGTTTGAGCGTGAAAATGGAAATAACATTTATTGTTTCGTATTTTTACAAAATTTCAAGTTGACCGCACCACTACAAGGGGTTGACCTGCAAGCTTTTATAGAAGGGGTAGTTTGAAAAATAGGGGTAGGCCGAGTTTGCGTGTGGAAATGGAAAAAGCATTTATTGAATCGTATTTCCACAAAATTTCGAGATGACCGCACTACCACAAGAGGTTGTCCTGCAAGATTTTATAGAAGGGGTAGGTTTAGAAATAAGGGTAGGTCGCGTTTGAATGTGGAAATGGAAAGAACATTTATTGTTTCGTATTTTTACAAAATTTCAAGTTGACCGCACCACTACAAGGGGTTAACCTGCAAGCTTTTATGGAAGGGGTTGTTTTAAAAACAGGGGTAGGTCGAGTTTGAGGGTGGAAATGGAAAAAGCATTTATTGAATCGTATTTCTGCAAAATTTCGAGTTGACCGCACTACCACAAGGGGTTGACCTGCAAGCTTTTATAGACGGGGTAGTTTTAAAAATAGGGGTAGGTCGAGTTTGAGTGTGGAAATGGAAAGAGCATTTATTGAATGGTATACTGCTCCCAATTTGAAGTGGGACACTCGAAAAATGATCACAATTCAAAATGCCGTAAAATCCTTAAAACTTTACAGATTTCAACGGAACAGGCATTATTTTAAAAAACAATTCTTTGACTTTCATTATAAGCAAACCAACGGGCCAAAACATTCAATGCAAATACTCTACAGAGTGTTCAATGCATCCATGTCATTTTGTAAAAGTTTGACATTGTGTACGGACTTAATGGGGCATACTGTATATTTTGTTTAAATGATATCTTGTAGCCTGGAGTGTCGTGATAATATTGTTTTTTGGTTTTTGTTTTTATCTCCACTAGTTTCGAAGATATTAAATAAAAAGAAGATATATTTTTATATGATTTTTTTTTTTAATCTTGCACTAATAAACTGAACTAAAATAAATAAACAAAAATAAAATATAACATCAGTAAAAGACCATTACAGAAGTCAGCTAAACCTAATAATATGTAGGGCCTCCTCTTGACCTCACAACCTCTTCACATCGTTGATGCATACTTCGTATTTTACTGTTTACAATTTCAACAGGTATTCGTGTCCATTCTTCAACAAAAGCATTTTAGATTTAGATTTTGTGGACGATTACGACGACTTGAAATTCGTATCTGTAGCGCGTCCCAAATATGTTCAATGGGATTCAGATCTGGAGATAGATCAGGCCAGTACATTCGATTAATGTGTTCTCTGTGAATAAAATCATTAATTATTCGAGCTCTGTGAGGCCTTTAAATTTAAATGAGCTTCATTTAAACGAACCATTTTTACCTGGGGGTTTGTTTTACTTGTGCATTTATTTGAAATGTCAAACTGACGCAGATTTTATTTTTAATTTCAAAGCCAACTACTGAAAACAAGAAGCTAATCCAATTTTTATGGAAAATATGACTTAATTGAGAAAAAATTAATATCTTCAAAACTAGTAGAGATAAAAACAAAAACCAAAAAACGATTTTATCATGACATTCTAGGCTACAAGATATCATTAAAACAGAATATACGGTATGTCCTATTAAGTCCGTACACAATGTCAAACTTTTACAAAATGACATGGATATATTGAACACTCTGTAGAGTATTTGCATTGAATATTTTGGCCTGTTGGTTTGCTTATAATGAATGTCAAAGAATTGTTTTTTAAAATAGTGCCTGTTCCGTCGAAATCTGTAAAGTATTAAGGATTTTACGGCATTTTGAATTGTGATCATTTTTCGAGTGTCCCACTTCAAATTGGGAGCAGTATATTTCTGCAAAATTTCAAATTGACCGCATCACTAGAAGGGGTTGACCTTCAAGCTTTTATTGTGACCTGCAAATTAGAAAGGCCCAACAATTATTGATGAGAAGAGAAAGTAAATCATTAATCGGAATTAATTCGTACTGTTTCAAATTCGTCAAACGTTTAAATAGGATATTAGATAATTAAGGTGGCACGTAAAACACCAATAAGTCTGTTGAATAGGAAGCACGTGCAAGGACTGCAAGGTTGCATAAACAAATGTCAGACGCCAATTTTTCTATGATCTAAGGATAACGGAAGCGGAAAGCTGTAAGTGATTGTCGTATGTCAGAATACATAAAATAATTATATAATTATTCTCAAACAGGATGAAATAAATTTTTTTAACTTAAAAGGTACCTATTCAAATCGTTCTTCTTCCTGTCGGGATGCGTATTAATATTCAGAAAAATTAATTATTTTCGCATTTAAAAATCATTATAATCAGTTGTTAATCATAGAATTATTGGATGTCTGTATATGAAATTTCGGATTTATAAAGTAGTCTAAATAAGGCGTGTTCACAGACATTAACAAAGAGAATTTGCAAATTCTACATTTAACTGATGAAAATCAAGTCCTACGAATGTAAAAAGCAAATAATTTAATATGCAATAAGCCCCACCGGATGGATTAATCCAAAAGGACTCATTTGTTATCAGGCAGCGCACGTCACCATCCCATGGACCGGTTTCTGGCTTATTAGGTTTCTTCAGTATAACCGGTTCATGGGATGGTGACGTGCGCTGCCTGATAACAGAGGAGTCCTTTTGGATTAATCCATCTGGTGGGGCTTATTGCAATATTAAATTATTTGCTTTCTACATTCGTAGTAGGTACCTACTTGATTTTCATCAGTTAAGGCTAGGATTTAATAGTCTAATATGCTTTGTATGGTTGCCTAACGCGGGTAGACGATAACTGGGTGGTCCGGCCTGGAAGACAATGCAGATAACAAATTCTTGTTTTGTTTTGAGGGTTCACGCTACTCGCCGTCAGATGCCGGCACGTAACGTGTTTATAATATTGTGTATTATACCACTATGTTTGTTGTATGACTTGTCTTATAGCATTGAATAAAGGAATATATTCCTTTATTCAATGCTTATAGCCTGTATTTGTGCTCTTTTTGACTAATAAAGTACTACTAGTGCTACTACTACTACATGCTGACACCTCCAGAGTGATAGACCAAGTTGTAATGCAATATTGTTCTGTAATTTGCCTAGTTTCGGGCGCTATTTCAGCAATGCAAATGACTACTTGACCTAAAAATGTGAAAATTCTCCTTTGAGGGTCAATTTCACGAAAGATACGTTAATTTGAGCGACAATATTTGTTGAGCTTTTAAGTAACACTTTGTACTCGGCCGTAAGCTAATTTCTTTTTACAAAAAAAAATACAAAATTGTAAATACAAGCGATTGTAAATACAAGCGATTGAATGAGTTGCCTACGTATTGCCAATATGTACAGTCTTATTTTTTCCTTCTCAATTATAGATAAGAATGGTAATTTCAATACCTCACGGCCATTTACACTTTTTTTTTGCAAAATTAGATATATTAATTTTCAAAATCCGTGTATTAGTTTCTGCAAAACTTACTCCTAAAGAAATAGCGGTTAATATCAGAGGAGTAAATCGCAACCTTAAATGTAGAATTTGCAAATAAGCTCTGTAAAGAGTTTTATGTCTTCTTAAGACAATATTTAGACGATTTAGATTCACATTTTGACGTAAATAGTTAAATTTACTTTTACTATTTTATTAACTTTTACTATTTTATTAAATATTCACCTCTTTGGATTTCCGACTTCTTTGAATTTCATTTCTACTATTAGGTATGTTAGGCCTATTATACAGGGTGTCCCAAATTGCTTGATTTTGGCTGGTTTTCCTATTTCTAGGCCAGGTAGAGAAAAACTGACATGTGAATCCAGAGCTCGATTTTTGTAAAACGCCGATTGGTGAAAACCACATTTCGATATCTCTAACCGTTTCCAAGATATCGGCAAAAATTGACATTTTACAGATTCCGAAAAACTGTCAACTTTGTTATTTGTGGATATTTTTTCAAACGGTAAAAACTTTCTACATGCACTTTTTGACGTAGAATAAGATGCATTTGTCAAAAAAAATATATCGCTTTTCGATTGTTTGATATCAAAGCTAACTTTTTGGAAATCATAGTTGGCTTTAACTTTAGAAAATAGGAAAAAAAAAAAACTTTCCAAAAATATATATGCCAAGATATGTCTAGTCATCCTTGCTGCCAATATAACACGTTTCTCTTTAAAAATGACATTTTGTAACATTAAAAAAAGTTTTTCGGAATCTGTAAAATGTCAATTTTTGCCGATATCTCGGAAACGGTTAGAGACATCGAAATGTGGTTTTCACCAATCGGCGTTTAACAAAAATCGAGCTCTAGACTCATAAGTCAGTTTTTCACTATACCTGGTCTGGAAATAGGAAAACCAGCCAAAATCAAGCAATTTGGGACACCCTGTACATTTCAATCTGCTTATTTTTTAGTGCCATTGTTCTTGAAACATTTTCGTCAATAAACATTTGAAATTCAATCGAATTCAATCAAATGCTTATTCCGACAAAGTTGTAAACTCTTATGTAAAAAAAATTATAAATGAAAGAAATAAAATTTAAATTTAACGAATCAAAAGAGATTAAATAGTAATTTTAGATTTAATATAAGTACCTACATTTTTTTGTCTTGTGACGATGTAAAGTAGAAATTAAAATTGATCGTTAAACAAACAGATTTATTTCTTTATATTTAATATTCCTTAATAACGTCTTGTTTAATAAAGAGGAATGTGTATTTATTTTTCTCTCATTTGAATCAAATATAAAAAGTTGTCTGTAAGATTCGTTTAAATTTTGTGACGTACTTCGGTTTACGGTGGTGCTTCGGGCGCCATTCTGTGTTTATGGTGCAGAAACACCACTTCACAGGTAACTACTGTGAAGGCATAGTAATATCCAGGGATGTAGGGAAAATTGGACTTTGTAGGAATAAAAAACACGGTTGATATCACAATGTCGAGGGATCTGGATAAAAATCTTAAAGAGTCCACAAATTTCAATCTAAGATATGTGCAATTTTTGTAATAATTAATAATTAACAATTTTCCACATTTAATTTAATTATTGTATGTACTTAATATTATCTATTTAAAAAAATGTTAAGGTTATTATTATTCTTTATTTATCTATGCCCCCCCCCAAAGAAAATTAAAAATATGCCGCATTAGTGAGCAAAGCATTGTTGCAGAAAGTAGCATCTTTACCTCTGGCCCAATTAGAAAAATGTTTTTGAAAATTGCTGCCTGCATCAGAAATAACTCATTCCTTCATTCACAGAATTTTCTATGCGTTCACTTTTTGGATATTGCACATTACCACTTTCCACAAATCTATCAAATACACTTTGGAAGCTTTTAATGTCAGGGTGTCTCCTTCCACCGACACTGCGATAAATGTATGTTTGTGTGTATGTGTAAATTTTACCGATAGCTGTTATTGTCGTAAACGATAATAATACATAATAATAATAATTATTCACCAAAATGTACAGATTATTTACATAGGAAAATAAACCAAAATCGTTTAACTATTAGCACAGATTTACATTATGGTAAACAAAAGGCAGATGGTTCAGTTTAACTGACAGGATCAGCTACTGTTCTTCCACCATAGCCTAGACTTTATTAAAAAATGTATACCATGGTTTTAATGATAGAAAAGAAGAAGAAAATAAAAGTTACTGATGTTGCAATATATAGTTTTTGTATGTCTTTTTAAAACTGTGACATGAAAGAGAGATATAATTCCTTGTGGCTCTCCCGAAGTGAATGGTTGTGAAATAGTATTATTAAGTGGTGCACTCTGACAAAAACGACTTCTGATCAAATCACAGAAATATAAAACTAGAAAAAGCAATTGTTGATTTATCATGTCAAATGCTTTCGTATAATCTAATAAAACCAAAATACTAATTTTACTCTAGTCAATAGCCAATCAATTATGCCAAAACCAAAGGAATTTACAATCAAGAAAAAAATCATTATGAGCAGATATGCGAAACACTTCGTTTCTCCTAAATTATTTAAAAAAATCTATAATTTTTTTGTTTCTTGTTGAAATCTATACTTATTGCTTAGTAAATCCGAGATTGTTATAAATGGTCATAGATATATATGTACAAAGACTGCGTCTTTCAATTTTACATCCCAGGAAATCGAGAATAAAAAACATAGAAAAATAATTTTTGGCCAGCCCTTATTTTTCTTGGGAAGTGAACATGATTTATAATATAAACACCACACAACTGTTTCGTAACTGGTATTAACATATTTTTTCTAAAAAAAAAAAAAAATGTACCTTTATTTTATATCACATTATCTAAACATTTTTTTTTGATGAAATATAACCCTACAACTTACAGAAAATCTTTTTTTTTTTCCATATGGTAAATATTAGTCATTAATCATGGCTCTGGCCACACTGCCTATCATGTCCGGGTTCGAGACCCGGCACCGGCAGATGGCAATGTCGGTGGGTATGGATGTTTGTCTGCGGTTTTATGTTTATTTTTTTTATATAATATTAAAACAGTTCTAAAGAACTTGGGACAACATTTATTCTGTATATGAAAATGCTTTAATATGTTGCCTAAATTAAGATGATTTAATGTAATGTAAAAAATCTGTTTACTCATTTTTTGTAGTAGATATTAGGGTTGTTATTGTATCGTAATGAATTATAACTAGGCATGTCAGAACGTAATTTGTTATTCATCGTACTATACAACCTCATTAAGTTAACTGATCGATCTTCTATACTTATTCGAGTTTAGGTAGAAGAGAGTTTCTAGGATACCATACATATTTCTTGCAGCCCACTCGAGTAACAGGGAATTTAAGTAAAATCATCAATGAGCTTATTGAGGATTGAAATGTTATTGGTATGAAAAATATTTCGGATCACGTTACTTGTATTATTGTATAAATTGATAAAGAAAAACTTTTACACATACAAAGATTTTTCTAATTTTAGCTATGACCTGTTTTGGAGGACTTAAGATTAATTACTTGGACTTACATATAATAATCTTTTCAGGATGTTAATGAAATTATTGAATTTTGGAATTAATGTGATTTCACTGTACAATTTTCATGCCCTATTCTTCGTAGTAAGCTGAAATATTTCTAATTTGTTGATTCTTCAGTTTCATTTCTTTATAGTTACTTGCAAAACAGGTTTCAGAGAGTTGAGATGAGATCTAATTTTTCTAATTTTGACCCTGTTAAATAAGGGGTACCGCAAGGTAGTATTTTAGGACCTTTGCTAATCATTATACAGATTGCGAAAGTCCTCATCTTGACATAGGACCTAAATTTGCCGCTTAGTTTTGTTTAGTATCGCAGCTCGAGGCGGTAGCATATGGCGACCAAGGACGGACATGTACGAGCAATAAAGCACTTGTTTCTAGGCAGCGACATTTCACGTTGTATATATTTTGCGGTTGGCCATGTCAAGATGGGAACTTTCGCAATCTGTATACAGTAAATTCGCTTTTAAACCAAGGCAGTTTGTGAGTGAATAGGTCATAAGTAAAGCGCGAGCACTACACATTCAGTGGTGATGACTGGGGTGTATAGCGCTCTCGCTTTACTCCTATTCACTCACAAAGTGCTTTGGTTGAAAATTAAAATTACTGTATACTTCAGGTTTTAATACTTGATACTTTTCTTAACTCTTGTATTATTCATCAGTACCCTGACGACATATAGTTTTATTTCTCTTTTCGAATGGATGACTCAAAGAGATTCTGCTGGGAAAATTAACTCCGATTTAAAAAACATATCTGATATCACAATTTAGCACCTAATGAATTTAAAACTGTGGTACTGTTCTTTGGTCCGCAAAGAAGGACTGTAATTAATTAATAATCCTGATTTCAAAATTATGCTTAACAATGTATGTAGTTTTAAATGTGAGTGAGTGTTCTAAAAATCTTGGACTTTCTTTTGATGCAGATTTAAGGTTTTTTGAACATGTTATATCACATAGTCTAATATCTTTGTGCAAAGTTAAAATTGCTCTATATAGAGATTTTCTAAGTGTGGATATCAAACTAAAATTGTGTGAGTCTTTAATTTTTTCCCTTATCAATAAAATTACTGTGATGTGGTTTACTAGCCAGCTTTACAAAGAGAGACACGGTAAATTTACAAATAATGCAAAATGCTTGTGTCTGATTCTGTTTCAATCTCCGTAAATTTGATCACGTATAATAATAATAATAATAATAATAGCGTCTTTATTTTCCACTGTAGAATATTATAATCAGTTATATATATAATATTATATGAATTAAGTACTTATGGCATAATAGGCGAAGTTCAGCATGTAATTAACAAAATTAAGAAAAATTATTATAGATTCAAATATTTTTAAACACTTAGCTGCTCTTCCACTTAACCTCATAGGTGTACCAAAATAACAAAGATTAAACAAAAATAAGGATATTTAAGAACCAAAAACAAAAACAAAAAATTAATAATATTGCAATAGGGGCTATAATTAAATCTGTTGATTAAGAATAAAAAAAATTAAAATTCCGTTTAAAATAACTTATACTCATTACCTTCAAGTTTTCAGGTATAGTGTTGTATACTTTATAAATTTGGTATCTAAATGAACTTTTAAAACGTTCAGTACGGTGAAGAGGCGGTGTTAAAAGGCCTTTGAATCTTAAATTAAGGGTATGTACATCCGTCTTAAATTTTATTTTCTTATACAAATATTCCGGAGATTTATTAAGTAAAATTTTATGGTATAAGCATGCCGAATGTAATAATCTACGATTTTCCATGTTTAACCACCCCGTGCATTTTAGCTTATATGAAATTCTCTCGCATCTTCGTATACCATAAATTGCCGAAGACATGAATTTTGAATTTTTTGTACCTTATTTTTATATAAACTAGTTAAGCTAGGACCATATAGACAGTCAGCAAAATCTAATAAAGACAATACTAAGCTTTCGCATAGCATAATTTTTACTTTCTGAGGTAGATAGTACCTGTTCCCGTATATCAATTTGATAGAATTGTATGCTTTTTAAGTAAGTTTGTTTATATGTTAATCAAATCTTGGATCACTGTCAATAATAACACCCAAGTTTTTGGAATGGTCAACTACTTCAATCCTTTCCTGATCTACATTTATTTCAACCTGATCTCTAATAGTATTGCCAGATCTTTTAGGACCAAATAATATGACATTAGATTTTCTAGCATTAATAATGAGACAGTGGTCTTTTGATAAATTTACAAACGTTGTTAAATCTTCATTTATACGTAAACAGGCATTATCAATATCAGAGGCATTAAATGAGTGATAAAGTTGGGTATCGTCTCGTTTTTGTAATTTGTACAGAGTGTTCAAACACAGAACTGATTTGTTTGAAAGTGGTTTCTTATAATGGCTGTAAGTAACCGATCTAGTAATAAATAATTGTTTTTCCTAATTTTATTTGGTTTATCATATGTGTGATTATTTTAAGCACCATTATATTTGTATGATGATGATCATAGAGGTAAATTTTTAATATAGAAATAAAATAATAAAATGAATTTTACTATTTTATTGCGAGTCTTTTCCCCCTAATGTTTTAAAAAGATATGAAAACTCTTTACAGAGCTTATTCGCAAATTCTACATTTAACTGACAAAATCAGTTAAATTTGTACATGGGAAATTCCTTATTCTAACTAGTTGTTTTGTTCAGGAAATTTGTAAAGGAATTCTCAATTTATTCAAAGTTGCCACGCTGAAAAGACACAAATGTCGAAACATGTACGTACTTGTCTGTGAGTGTTTCAAAGTGCACAATATTAGTTGGTGCTTTTGTTTTATTTGGTTTTGGTTTTACTGCACAGGACACCTAGTATTAGTTTAAATAACGTTGACGAAAAGTTCCACCGCAATAATGTGTTCTTTTACCTCTTTTACTCACTATTTCATTATCTCCAAAGAAATATATATGTTTATATTTACCAATAGTATTTTTTTAGAAAATTTAAAGTGATTACTATAATTCGATTACCATGTGTGCACACACAATAATAAATATTATGTTAACGTCAAGAATTACAAGGCGTAACACAAAATCTCCTAAGGCATGATTCAGAAAAACGATCTTATTAAATAAAGTTCTTATCCAACATCCCTTAAAACCAGGTCGTCCCAGTGTGCCGACTGAGGAGGAGGAACGCCTGATAGCAAAAACGCCTAGTACAGTGAGCGATTGGGGATTCCCAATGACACACGCAGATATTCAAGTTGTAATGAAATATGTGCCAGGCAAGGTAGGAAAAGAAAAACAATGCAAAGATTTTGTGTACTCCTTGGTATAAGGAATAACCTCAGCAACGAGTTGGTTGCCAATATTAAACGTCAGGGAGCTGCTGTAGGGAACCGAAAACAGAATTTTTTAATAATATTAAAAAAGAGTTACAAAACACTTTACCACAACACATCTACTACTATGACCAAACCAACAAAACAGATGACCCAGGTGTATGGAAAATTTTAGTCCCTAGAGGTACTAAAAGAGTAGAGCGGGTTCAGAATCATTCAAGAACATCTGTGAGTGTGATGTGATGGTTTGCGGAACAGCAAAGGGAGACTTTCTACCACCCATGGTAGATAATAAGGCAAATACCTATATGGAAATTGAACGACTGGAAGTTCTAGAGGGACAGTGTGTGACTCTATTTCAAGTGAATGGTTTAATATGGTGATATGATGACATTTGAAAAATGGTTTTTTGACAATCTCGCATTACACTGTCCCCCTCGTGTCATATAATATTTATATGACGCATTTTCCTACAAACTTAATGCAACCACTGGATGTCAGTTTCTTTGCTGCAATGGAACGAAAGTGGAGAGAAGTCTTAGATTCATGGACAAAGGAATCTCGCTGAAAAGAAAGCATTCCGAAAGAACAATTTCTAGCATTGTTAAAACGGTTATGGTCAAACATAATAGAAAATGCTGCCACGAATCTACAATGTGGGTTTTGAGCCACGGGCATATGTCCCTTTACTCCTGAAAGAGTGCTAGCAAAAATTCCTTCTAGAAAAAATAGTCAAATTCTGAGAGGTCACTTAATGAAACTCGAGTAGTTTTGAAGGAGTCTCGAGGATATGGTGTGGGAACAACAGTGGTACGCAAGAGAGGAAATAAACTTTCTGCCAGACCAGACCAGCAAATTCGAGTAATATCATTTGAAACAGAGACTCAGTCCTTCTTAATAGAAGCCATAACAACAGAAGTTGATTTACGGTTATGAATAATAACACTGGCATTGCAACCAACCCAAAGATGGAGAAAGAGAAAAATTGTCCCAAACCTATTATAGCCGAAATTGCTGAGACCATTGCCACATCACATGGAACAAAAAATACCGACTCTTATCGCTCTGTATGCAGTTGCAGTTACAAAAATTATACTGACACCACCGATTTTGTTGTCTCATACTTCAAGTGGGTCTGAGGAACATGCAATCTTGGTTCGAATGACCCTCAATGTCCTACGTGCGTTTTTGCTACATTTGCCTCATACAATATTCTCAATACACAATTAATCTTGGATTAAGTGCATATTATCCTGTATTAAGTGGGTCTGTGGGCATTGTAACGCAACGGGGGACGAATGCCTAGTGTGCTACGACCATGATTAATAATCCTATTCAAATAGTCCCTTATTATTATTTGTGATTCCTGCTTACGTTCCAAAGAATGTTTTTTTAGTTTAATAATATTGTTTAAAAATATTTTTTTAGTTTAATATTATTGGTCTCAATGTGCCTTTTCCCTTTTCGCTTGTAGATTCGTTTAGAATGAATACATTTTTGCAGATATTGCTTTTTATTTCTCTGTGGTGTTAATTTAAGTGTGTAATGGTGTTCGATCATACCTACACTGTCTAATTTTTAATGAATTTTACTTTGTTGCTTTCAGTGGGTAGTGAGAAATATGCTTACAACGTTTATCTCATTTTACGGTACACACTGTGACGCTCTTTTTACCTTAGTGGGCTCTTTGCACCTTACTAATATACATACAATCAGTAGGTACCTTCTAGCTTTGTAACACCTTTTTTTTTAGAACATAATCTCGGGTTTTAGAGTGCAAGAAATAGCACTTTCTCTCTTGGCGGATTCCACGAAAGACGAGGGTAGAACTGCAGTGAAGATGTGTACAGGGATCTCTGAGTTAATTGCCAATTTTAGCGGTCTGAATTTCTCATACGGGTCTAATTAGAGATATTGAATGGAAATGACAAGTCGTGCATTTCAATAGAGCTTATAAAATTTTTATTAAATGTAGGACACATTTGGTGGTTAATAGTATATGTACTTAACAGTTTTTAAACAAATTCGGTGGTGGTGCACAATTTTAATATTAAATATATTGCAAGCTGGCAAACAAGGGTACTACGTATTTATTACAAATTTTCTGTCAGCAGCTACGCATTAACAGAACAGCGGCTGGAAACGCAGTGAAAGCGATCGGCTGGCGAGCAAGTGTGAATTTCCAGCAGGACACGAAACTATTGGAGCGAGTTCAATCAGCCACAGATATTCTCTCCCTGTATGTCGGGTTTTATAATTAAGAACTGCCACAAACGCAGAGCTATTCTACCATGGTATTTTCTTGCTTAACCGAAAAAAATTGACTTGCAGCATATGCTGGGGCGAAAGGCTGCCACCCAACCGGGAAATGTCGGCTCAGTCGGTGAATGTTTTATAGAACATAAAACGCAAACAGCGAAGTGATATTACGATATTATTAAGGCAATGGTATCGACAATGTAAAAGGTTCGACTGATAGATCAGACAGACCCTTTTCTGGACGCTCCTCGCAAATTTAATACCTATTTTTGCTGACGCATTCAGATGCGCGTTCAAGCTGCGGATTGAATTTGAACGCACGACTCGTACTAGAGATGTTGCTTACTAAGCCCGAGCGTGTTACATAATTTGCAACAATTACTTGGAGCATCTGTAAACGGAAATAGGCTGCTTGAAATTTTTAGACTATATTGCAAAAATAACCGGATTAAAACAGATACGGATTAATATTTTAAAAAGTTTTAGTAGCTAATGATTTTTACTTCCGACTCGGTCACTATTCACGAATTTTCGCTATACCAGGGATCATCGAAAATTAATCAATTAATTTACTGTTTGTTTATCGGCGGCTTTTACAACTCAATGTTAATTTAACTAAACCAGGACTTAAATACTAACAGAGGCTACAGGGTGTACCCCCAAGTGACGGAAATCTTAAAAAAAACAGACAATCCTTAACGAAAAAAAAATCACTCTAATAGTAAATGTTTTGTGCTTTTAAGTAATTGTTATTTTCAAATATGTATGATAATAATATATTCGGTTTGACGCCACCTATGATCTGAACTCCTTTCAACGTTAAAGCTACTGCCATTAACTCTAAATTACATACCAGATCTGTGATTAAATAATTATTAATTGGTTGTCCATTAGATTAGATACGTTTATTAATTGTCCCAAGGGAGACGAAATCAATATGCAGTCTTTAAATTTTATTGTATGTAAATAAACATATTAATTTACTAAATGAATTATAAAACCACCGAAAATCATTATACTATGATCGCATATTGTTTATTTGCCAATATTACTATGGCTAATTTAATAATTTATTCCATCAGCACAAAAATTAATTGATGAATTTGAAACAATTTGCACAAATTTACGTCTATTGAGTGTTGAGTTCTCATACATGAAAGTTATAGCAAGTTATAAAAATGTTCTTGTAATCATTTGTTATGCTACTTTGAATTATATTATACCGGCTGACTACAAAGTAGTACATATATGTTAATATTTTTTTAAATTTTTTTAAATAAAAATTTGGATAATACAATTTGGAGAATCTATGTAGAACCAAAGTTGGCTATGAAAAGCATATTTAATAGAATATAAATACCAAATTGGTTTTATATTCGATAAAATAAGGTTAACATAATAAGATATCGAAATACTACATCTTTTAGGAAACATGTACTTAATAAACATTAACTGTTTTACGCGATATATGAAAAATACAGAAGTTAGTTTAGAATCAAATCTTGATATTAGGGGCTCTAGAATAAAGTTTGGGTTAAGAAAAATGTGTGAATTTGTTTGTTCTCAATCGATTTAGAGCAAATTTCTCTCAGAAAGAAACTTATAATTCATTTCTTTCCTTTTCTTGGGATTTATTACCACATTCCTTGAGATTCCTATCCAAAAAATTCGATTTATCTAAAAAATATTCAAATTAACCAGTTTAAAACTGGGAAATAACCTCTACGGCTTTGACGTAATGTCAGAGAATCAGTTAGAGGGTGTTTTTTGACAACTAATAGGAATTAAATTAATACAAAAATACTGCGCTGACGTTTCGGAAACTATATCCGTTTCCTTTTTCAAAGTTTAGGCTTTAGATTTTTATGTAACGTGTAGAATAACACGGCATAAAATAACAAATGTTTATATCATTTTCATAGATACTTACCATAGAAATGTTGAAAAATATACGAAATAATATTAATTTTATTGAGTTCTTCTCTCAACATTGGTAACCAAGTTGAACAAAATTCTAACTGGTTAATTTGAATATTTTTTAGATAAATCGAATTTTTTGGATAGGAATCTCAAGGAATGTGGTAATAAAACCCAAAAAAGAAAAGGAAAGAAATAATTTATGAAATGCCACAAATAACATTTAAACAATATTTATAATTCATTACATGATAATCCTTTAATTCGTTTTAAATGTTTTTATTTAATTTAATTGGTTGGGGCGTGATTAATAAAAAACTAATTTTCAAATGTTTTGTCTCTATTTTAAGACATCGTCATTGCTATTTGATTTAGAGTTTCCTTGTACAGATATATTAAACTTATATTACTAAAAGAATAACGCAAGTATTTTTTAAAACGGCCGTATTCTAATATTGACTAGAATTTTTGTTTGGACTTAACGGTGTTTTACTTTTACACTTCATAATTAGGGAACTGGTTCAGATTTTAAGAAAAAAAGTGAATATGCAGTTGTATTGTTGTTTTCAAGTTTCAAGTAATTTCTTGGATAAAAAAAGTCTGTTAAAATAACTTCGCAATTGTATTTACCACAATAGAGGTCATCCTCATGGACCTACAATTTAAATTTCAATATGATCAGACTTTCCGTCCTTGAGTTATCGTGTTTACAAAAAACGGACGGACGTACGAACATTTTCAAAGGTGTGCAAAAATCGAGGACTAACATAATGATGTGAAAATGTGATCCGAGGTTAATATTTATCATTTTAGAAATCTGCTGGCAAATGTGGCTATACTCTACAGCGAAAAATATAAAAAGAATACTGTAAAGTCATAACCATTTTCAGATTTAGAGTAAATTCTCATCAGGAAAATTCTACAATAGATTATAAATTTTAAATTAAATTGAGTAATTCACAAAGAAAAAGTGCTGTGCACTACATGAAAACATGATATTTCCATGTATTCTGAACCCACAATTTTTTTATAACCTCATAAATGGCGATTTGCTAGAACAATTCTGATGTCATATTCGTATTCTACTGTTTAAAGTACATAGAGTTACCTTATTTCGGATATTTTTTAAATTCGTTACCTTACCATTCTTACAATTGATTTTTGATGATTTTAAGATACATATATTTTGAGGTTGGAGAAAAATGAATTTGCTAGAACAATTATTCTGATGTCATATTCGTATTCTATGGCAAAATAGTTAAGAATAACGTGTTTTCATGTTTTACCGAAAACTGTGAATCGGAGGCAGCGTCGTCCATCAGTTGTAATTTGGTATTAGACATACAGAATATATGGATTATTCATTTTGACATCTTATCTTTGAATTATTTCTTAAGAAATACAGTTGCACTGCTCTCCTCAAGTTATTTTCATGTAGTCAAAAAGAAAAATAGCCGTGGTCTTATTTTCCAAAATTTCTAAAATGTTGAATTTGTTATATTTTTTGTAAGTTATAGAATTTCAAAGTATAGAACTATTATATAAATTAAAATCATGGCTCGGTATCATCTAATTCTAATGATAAAACATATTTGCAGCGTACAGCTGATTCAAGAGTTCCGTCTCGGTATTTTTTCATTTGTCATTTATTAGTGACAACTAAATGAATAAAAAACACATAGTTTTCCCTCCTTCACTTTTGAGCGTGGATATCTAAGCAGAGGTACGTCATAGACGAGAACCCTATTTGATTTATGGGGTAATTTTCACTCTATATCCTTTAAGATATAAAACCGAGACATATTTTAATATTCCTATATATTTTAAAATACGATTTTCTTCGAACGATTTCGATGCCTTTACATAAACGACGTAATAAATCATTAACATGTTAAATGTGTTTATTTACAACTAGTGACAGCGACTTTAATGATTTTCTTCGTTCGGTGTTTCTGTATTCGTAATTAATTGTAAGATAATTGAGTAATTTAATTGGATTGTTTTAATTTAAATCTATTTTAATTTTAATTTGGATGTTGCATAATTAAAATAAATGGGAATGTATGTAAACAGAAACAGCAATATATTACAAAAAACATGCATAAAGCACTAAATTAGAATACATATCAAAGAGTTCAACTAATGAAGCGAAACAAAGAGCAAGAACAAAAAGAGAACAAAAAATAAACATAAAGCACCCATGGACATGCAATTCGGTTTTCTTTAATTATGAATAATTTTGGTTAAAGAATTAGCCACGGATATAAGGGGAATTCCAAGCTGGCCAATGATAGATTTTGCTGAAATTTGAGCATGTTACACTTATACTAAGTATGAATAAAGTATGTTTCTGATTTCGGTATTCCCAATGAATTCACTGTTGCAGTTCTTCTACACTCGTCCAACGTTGTATGATATCTATAGGGTCGGATGATATAATTCGTGTCAATTTAGAGACGGCTAATGGGTAAACCTAATTTTTCAATATATAAAATCACAATAATTAATCTCTACTGATATTTAGCAGACATCAACTTATCCATGTAGTAGTACGAGCAAAAAAATTGAAGTTTTTATTTTGCTCGTAATATTTTTTCATTAATTAGTCGTCCAATTTGTGCAGTAGATATCACTTGACCTTGCATGTTACGAAATTAACTGAAGATAATTACAAGATATTTGAATTAGTGTGTATGAAAATGAGCAGACTGCTCATACCATTTGACGCTAATCCCGATTTTGACGTCATGACGTCAATTCTGATCCCTAATCACATCATTTCTGAGATTATTTCTAGGTCATTTCGTTATTTCGCTTACACACAACATTAAAAGTCTTGGACCACCCGGTATTTTGTATTATATTTATTTGTCTTTAAATACAATATACCGGGTTAGGAAAAAGCATGGATATCCCTGAATGACTTGGAGGGAATGGATTTTTTGAAAAATAAACTACTCAAAACAAAGAAGAGGTCAGTTTTAATGTGTTATATATTCGTTTTTATTGAACCGATTCAGTTCGCGCTTGCAGGATGGGCTGCATTATTCAATTATTATTTCAACTTCAACTTCTTCAGAGGAAATTAAATATGGTTAATTTTTATTGTCAAATAATTTACAGGGTTTATAAGAATAGTGTGTGTTTCAAGGGTAAGTTTGAAATCCCCTGTAGATTTTCTCCATTTAAATGGAGAGCTTTAATCATATAGTCTGGTCTTTTCGTAGTAAATTGTTTTTTAATCATCATTCTACAATAAGTAATTATTACAAGTTGTAAGGGTTTAAACTAATTATAAGGATATCAAGCACAACACAATTAAACTTAAATAATGAAATAAAATAAAATTTATTAATGCCTGACTCTTTGAACTTCAGCGCATCGTCGCGGCATGCTTATAATTTTATACATTCCTCTTGATGCTTTAATCAAACGATCTCGGTTATTTATTGGTAGCCGTTGATGTAATCGCCTTCCAAGCACATCTCATAAGTGCTTTATTGGATTCAGGTCTGGACTAGTAGCTGACCATGTGATTCTTTCAATATTTTCATTATCTAAATATTAAATGGAATCAAATTTATCAAAATACTACTTATCAGAAACCTGATTTTTAGCATGTTGCGACGATGAGCTAAAGTCCACAAGGTCAGAGGAGGCCACACGCATTATTAAATTTTATTTTATTTCTTTATTGTTTAATTTAAGTTTAATTGTATAGTGTTTAATTTTGTTAAAATTTGTTTAAACTTTTACTATTTAAATACAGTATATTATGAAATCCTTAATATCTCTTGTAATAGTTTTAATAAGTGTTGAAAAATTATGAATAAAAAAACTATTTATTCAGAAAATATCAGACTACTAAATTTATCTAATTAAGGCCCTCCATTTCAATGGAAAAAATCTACAGGGGTTTCAAACTTACCCTTAAAAACGCTCTCTTCTTAAGAACTCTGTATAATTATAATTTGACAAAAAAATTAACCATATTTAACTTCTTCTAAAATATACATTAAAACTCAGGCGTTTATCATGTGACCCCTTATTCGTTTTGAGTAGTTTAGTTTAAACGAAAGTTGTCGAACTCGCCCATGCGGATTGGGTCATGAACTTGAAGTTGACCTTTATTCGAACATTTTTCACGAAAACTCGATTCCTCCAAGTTATCCGATTGGATTAGGTTTGATCTCGAAACTAGCGTCAAGGTCATCATTACCTCGACAATGAACCTCGTATATGAACGTTAAATTTTTCCCCCTTTTCGAAAAAAAAAAGGGGGTTCCAACTTCAAGGCAATGGTTCAATCCGCATGGGCGAGTTCGACAACTTTTTTTTGAACAATTTTTCACAAAAACCCGATTCCTCCAAATTATTCAGGGGTATCCATACGTTTTCATAACGCGGTATATTTTAAAGCATATATGAATCTCTTTTGTGTAATAGGAATATTTTTGGAACATTTAGACAATTAAAAACAATATAACAAAATAATATTGCAGTTTTTAAGTAAATTTATTTCGGCAAAAAATAAAACAATTTTTCTTATCAAAATTAACAACAATTAATAATCCTCTATGTCTTAGTAAAGCGTTGACACGCCTGCGCATTGAAACAATCAAGGTGTGTTGATAATTTTTTGAGAAATATTGTTCCACTCCTCTTCTGCCGCTGCAGCTAACTCCCCCTCAATTTGAGTTAGATTAATACAGTGGTGAATTATTGCTATAGAAACCAAATCTCACATGTTCTTATGAGTTCATATCTGGGGAGTAAGATGACCAATTATGTAATATGTCTTCAAGAACCCTAAAATGGTCATCTAATTCGTTGGGTAAGGGATAAATAATGGGCATGATAACACTTTTAATGTAAACTTGATTTGTCACGTTCTGAGCTATGTGAATTTACGGCCTACGATGATTGAACGTTATTCCGTTCTTGCTCTATTAAAAGCAGAAACTTAACGTTGATAATAATTATGACGTTGTATGTATTTAAATTTACTTAAATGATGAAGAACGATCGAAAAGTTTATTAATTCCTAGTTGTCAAACAAGGGATAAACTGAAACTATTAGTATTTTAGTTTGATTGATTAAAATGTTAAATAATAAAAATAGAACCAGCTTTAAAAAAGATGAGTAGGTATACCGAAAACATAAAGCATACAAGAGTTCCTTTTTTATGTTAAGGTGATTGTACTTTTGTGGGGAACTTATTTTTTTAATTGAACGATGTGGTGGTATTATTTATTACGTCACTATTAAGAGTATTATTTAAATAAATAAAATGGAGGATTGGAAGATTTCGACTAACCTAATGATTTTTGATCAACTCTTACATGAGTTTTTAATACCCTGTATTTTAAAAATGACATATGGTTCTATAGTGTAGGGGTGGTCAGATAGGGGTATATGCAAAAACCAACAAGGATTGAATGTGCCCTTATACATACGTGTTTAAAAATGAAAGAGAAATGGTAAAAAATAATATTTAGAATAATTATTATCAAAAGTTTCCATTATCCAACTTCGCGAGCATTTATACTATTTTTTTCCCAATTTTTTATTTCCTGTATTTGAATATTTATTTAACAATTGGTTTGGGGTTTGAGCGTGGTTAATAAAAATCAAATTTTAATAATCGGATGTTTTATCTTTATTTAAAAAAGTCCCAGAACTATTTATTTTAGATTTTCTTCATAGAATTATACTAAAATTGTCTTTTTTACGACATCGGTCATAAAGACCAAAACAGCGATAAAACAACTGCACAATAACAAACTTGATACTATTGATCTAATATTTGCACTCCTATTACCAATAATTTTTAAGGCGCATATATGTATATGTAAACTTTTAATTTTTATTGTTTTCTATATTTATTATTATTGTTATTATTATCTCTAGATGATTATCAAAGAAAATAAATACAAAATAAATTATCTGCACGATTAAAAATGTCAAGAACACAAACCTGGATAGAATTTCTGTGGAACTGTAATTTTCACTGACTAGGTTCAATTACTATTAATTTCTTTTTTTGCGTGTCATTATTTTCTCAGTTTTAAATTGACGGCATTGATTATTATGTAACTGTTCTTGCTATTTCCTGATATCAAGTCAATTTTCATAATGTAAGATTGGTATAACATTTTTATGCCATAATTAAAATATTGTAAGACTTTGATGTACGTACGATTTATCTAAAGAAATGCAATTTTACGAATAATTAAAAAACATGAGTTTCCGTTTTTTTCGTATAAAGATGAACATGAAATGGGTTAGTTCCAGACAGTGTTAAAAATTTTTGAAAAATATTTCAAATCATCCCCTTGAAATCATCTTAACTTCAGGGCAGTTTATACACAAAAGTAGTAGGTACACATGATTATGGACAAAACATATCCATTTCCAAGTTTATAAAGCTCAAAAAGTTTAAAGTGGATATTTCAAATCAATTTTTAGAATCTGTTTTTATTAATTATTACTTTCTTTATCTATCTCCCATTAAATGGATACTCGGTTTCTTAAATACACCGTATAATATATAAGTACATTATTCACTGTTAACCTTTTGTATATTGTGTTTACATATTAAGTTGTAAAAAAATTAAACTTACGTTATTTATTCTCCGGTTTTTCTAGGTGCTTCATATGGGGGAGGTTCTTCCTCGGTAATGAGTTTTAGTCTAACAATTTCTGAAGCTGAATCGTACACAACACCAACGGCTGGGATCATAATATTCTCCATTTCTACACTATCAGTTTTGAGTGGTGGAGGGGTAAGTTTTCGTTCCCTTATTGAGGCGGCTCGATGAACTCCTGATGAAGGTAGTAAAGATTCCTGTTGAGTTTCATTGTTTCCGTTACAAGTTCTTTCTGACCTCCAATTTTCAAATCGGCCTGCGGATGGCATTCTGCCAGTGGGCCCGTCAAAGCAAGGAAGGACTTGTTTAAATTCTTTTCGAAAATTTTCGTTCAACCAGGCGTAAAGAAAAGGATTATAGCACGTAGAAGACATTGCAATTGCGTGTGTTAGAAAAAAGGTTAAATAATTGTAGTCCCAATTTTCCATTTGTTGATAAAAATCATTTATTATATTTATAGCATTTAAGGGCAACCATGAAATAAGAAAAACTGCAACCATGGCAATTAACATTCGGTTGGTTCTCCTCTTTCTCTCTCTGTCAGCCTCCTCTTTCCGCGAATTTTTAGATCCCGGCTTACTTCTGGCTCTGTCATTCAATTTTAACGATACGCAAATATAGCAAAATGCCATTATTAAAAAGGGGATTATGAATTGCATTGCTGTTGTTATGCCACCGAAAGTTTTTCTCCAATCCTCACTAGGCCAGTTTTCATCACAAAAATATTTTTCTATAGCAACTTCAGAAGTATTTCCGGTAGTATGTTTCATATAAACCCCATACGGCAGTGTCACTAACATAGAAAATATCCAGATAATCACAATAATAATTATACAAGTGGAAAGCTTCATTCTTGGGTGAAAAGGGTAAATTATCACAAAATATCTATCAATAGCTATAGATGTTAATGTAAGCGTTGAAATATAAACACTGATCCCTTGGGCGTAAGACACTAAATGACATATTATTCTACCAAACACCCATTCTCCTAAAAACGTATATAAAGGAGTAAATGGAACAGCTAACACACATAGCAATATGTCCGACAATGCTAAATTTGTTATAAACAAATTTGTTACAGTCTGCATCGCCTTATTTCTAAAGACCACGTAACATACTAATACGTTTCCAAATATTCCAAGCACAAATATTGTTGTATATACCATAAAGAACACAACTTGCACTGTGTTGTCATTAATTATATTTTCGTTGGTATTATTATTTGCAACCTCACTCGCCATTTTTACATTTATGTGTTGTTACATTCGTTCTAATACTAGTAGTTGCTACTGATTTTGGAATGGTTCATTTTTAGCTGCTCGACAGTCAATTCTTCAAAATTAGCACCTGCGGACAAAACAACTATATTAGTGTAAATTCAGTAAATTGTTAGAATAAATATGATAAGTGTTTAAATATCAAAATAACTAATCTCTAGTGTGTTCACACTTTACATGTATATATAAATTTTCATAACTTCTATAATGATTACTTAAAAATCAATTGAGAGGATATAAGCTATTATTATAAATGTGTAAAAATAATCCATTTGTACTTAAAACTTTACTTTATGTTTTATACTAGACATCACTTTCCTAAAATAAAAACAACTATATTTCAATAATGCGTTTTGTTTCCTTTAAAAAAATTCAAGTTCAGTACTATCAAAAATGTATTATTTTCACTAGTTACTAGTAATTTTTAATTATGTATATTTAGGTATTATGTGTTATTAATAGATCAAATTTCTTCTTATTTTCTAGCAGAGCATAATTATGAATTGTAACAGTAATTACTAATTTCAATTGATTTAACGTAGTTGCTATAGTTGCTATAGTCTGCTGCTAAAATATGGAAATAATGAATTATTCAACACATCATTAAAAACATTTTTGATTAAATAAGTTTTTATCTTTAAATGTTCATCCATTCCCATTGGAAGACCTGTTAAATATTTCAGATAGTTATCTGTGTCATAGCTGTGACAATATAGACGCTTTTTTAATTAGAAGCATGGACCATGTGATACCTATTTAAAATTTAAAGTTTTATTTTATCTATCTAGATATATACATAATATCAATTTTAAATTACTTAAAACTAAATTTGAAATAAAGTCGGGAAATGACGAATTAACGAAACATAATGTTTGAAATGTTCAATGTGAATTGGTTATTTACAGTAAATTCACTTTTCAACCAAAGCACTTTGTGAGTGAATAGGAGAGAATAAAGCGAGAGCGCTAACATTCTGAGATCGACATGCAGTCACGCATATGTAGTGCTCTCGCTTTACTGCTATCTCCTATTCACTCACAAACTGCTTTGGTTCAAAAGGGAATATACTGTATACAGAGGCCCATTGATTGAAAGTGACACAGTTTGCTAGATATTATTATTATTTTTCATTACCCTAAAAGTAGAGCATACATAGTGCCCAATGCACATTGCACATGCAGCAGCAGCTAACTGGCGAATAGATAACATTATTGCCAGCAGCTGAATTACAAAGTAGTAGAAAGGCGGGTGGGCCGCAGATAAGAAACTGAATGTAACCCTTTACTTTAGGAATAGGAACATTGAGATACAAAATATATACAGATGCGGTAAATACCTATGTGTATACATGTATGTGAAACTGCAATATTTTTGCTGTTACATTTCTCCTAATATATGTGCGTCTTTTAAGGACTTCAGAATATATGTTGACGAGTTTATTTATTTCGCAATTTAACAAAAATGTCGTCGTGAGTTTGTGTAAATAAAAGCGATAACTTTTGTTATATTAGTGGCGAAATTACTGTGAAAGCGCACCAAAAACATTTATCTCCACTCGTGAAAAAACCTTATGAACTGGCCTTGCCTGTAAAGCTGGTGATCAAGGCGAGTCATGGGTTCCATAAATTTGTTGCAGTTTGTTCGGGAACATTGACAGGGTGGTTCAAAGCTATGCCGTTCGCAGTTACAATGGTTTGGAGGGAACATCGTAATCACGTGGGTGACTGTTATTTTTACATGACGAATGTCAAACTAATTACTAGCAAATCCAAACGCAGAATTCATTACAACAATATTCTCTCTGAAATTAGACCAGTGCCCCATGACATCTCATTAGGCATTCCCCAGCGTCCTGAAAATTGCACTCTTGATTCGGAAGCGGAATTTGAAGAATCCCCACCAGAAACTGGACCCAAGCTACATCTCTAGTTCTTATAATTCGTCTTTTAAACTTCACTTAATCACCCAAGCTGAAATAAGTGATTTTGTTCGTGACCTGGACCTTTCAAGGACAAAAACAGAACTTCTTAATGGCAACGAATATCCATCAGTTCCTATAGGTCACTCAGAGCAAATATGAAAGAGACATGATAATCTTAAGACATTACTCAAGTGTATAAAGTACGAAGCCCAGAAATGGAATATATCTGCAGATTTGAAAGTGGTAGCATTATTGACAGGGCTGCTGTGCAAAAGATATACATTATAAAACTAAATATTGGCCTTTACACAAAGCAACTGTGCTTGGTGTGAAAAATGTGACACGAGAAGCATTAGTCCAGAAGATAAATATATATTTGTCCCTACCCCACATTAGGCTAGGCCTCATCAAAAATTTTGTTCAGGCACTGAATAAAGAAGGATATGCTTTCCTATATGTAAAACAGAAATTTCCACGTATAAGTGAGGCAAAGATTAAAGAGGGACTGATTGTTGGACCACAAATAAGACAACTGTTTCAAGATGAAAACTTTAGGACACTGAGAGACGAGCATGAGATGCATTTGAAACCTTTGAAAGAACTACTCTCGGCCTACCACATTTTGGATTGCCGCTAAAACTACCCTTTCTCCATTCTAATTTGGATTTCTTCCCGAAAAGAGTATCAAATGAGCATGAGATAGATTTTACCAAGACATTGCATCGATCGAGAAAATGTATACCGGAAAATGAAGCCCAAACATCTTGGCCGACTCAATAGCCGGCCAACATGTTTGGGCTTCATTTGGAGTCTAACACGGGAAACCCCGGTGGTTCTTACAAAAGAAAGATTAAAGGAAATAAATATTTAAAAAATTAATTTAAAATATATATATTAATCTTAAATTTACTGTTAATAAAACGTATTATATATTTTTAATTGTTTAAAGCCAATACATCGGATATAAATGGAATTTTTATTGAGTTTTATTTAATGTCAAAATATTTTCGCCTCCCTCATCATTGGAGGCTGATATCAATATTCTGAAGTCAGAGCTAGATTCAGAAGACCTAAATACATAAAATGCAGCCAAAAATATTTTAGGGGGAAAAGAAAGTTTCGAAATGTTGGACAGTGTTATTTCCACCATTTTAAGGAATAACGACTTCACTCGTACAGAGCATAGTACGAACATTCCTAGCGCAGAAAGACGCATAAGGATCAAGGAAGAGTATGAAAGGATGGAAGAAGAACGGAGAAAATTCATATTCATTGGAGTTCTAAATATGCAATTCGATATTATTTTTGAAATGATCTAAATAGTTAAATCGATACACTGGTGGAGTGTCATATTAAATTTAAGTTTTAAAATATACTAGGGAACGATAATAGAGATAGTTCCACTTGTGAAAATGTTCCAACGCGCCGTGGCTAGAAGCCGAATTCGTTCGTGTTTGTCTTTCTACGAGGCAGTATTTATTCTGATTTTAAACACACATCATTTTACAAAATTATTATTCTATAGAAAAACTTTTAATTTGATTCCTGGCCACAGGTCTGCAATTTTGTGAGAAGTGAAGCTAAAAGCCGTTATGTAGACCTTCACAAATTATTAAAAAATGACAGTTACATTTGAAAAATAAATAAACTTTTTCGCATTTTGACAGATAATACGCTATTTTACTAAATTCAAAATCGTTTAATAAAGTGGTACTTTACCACATAGAAATGTTATTTTACTATTATAGTACCTAATGCCAGTAACAGTTTGAAAGAAAATATTTCATATGCCTTCTCGTGTTTTTTTTTTGGATTTTAAAGGAAGTAAGCTTGAAAATGTCTTCGAAACAGTTTCCTAAATTGTTTTCAGTAGCAAGATTCATTTTTATAATTAATATATAACTTAAAATCAATTCGACTCACAAAAATTATACATAATGTTATTACATAAATAAACAAAAGCCGTGTCGATTACTAGGTTACGGAAATCCTACACAAGTACCTACTATGATATTTTTTAAATTCCAAACTTTGTAATGCTTTTATGTCTATCACCATTTGCTTATAATTACCTACTAACACAAAATGCGAAAAAATAGTATAAACAAATCTCGTAAGAAAAGCAGTATTGAAGACATATTAACCTTAATTAACCTATATCAACAAAGTCCTTGTTTATGGGACCCGAAGGACAATAATTATAAAGTAAGTACCAGAAAAAATGACACGTGGAGAGAAATAGGGAGAAATCGGACATTTCATAAAAATTAGACCACTGTGTTCACTCACGACCAATAGCGAACGTCAACAAATGCGAATGTTCTGCAGATGTAAACGTCCAAGCAAATTCTCGCCAAACAGGGGCGAATGTTTGTTCACTGTCGTTCGTTCGTCTTCGTTCGGTAGCTATAAACGCACCTTGAGTTACTCGCTCGCTGCGCTCGCTCGTACTCAAACACAATATTTGTTTAGTAAAACTTTGTAGTAAAACTTTGCTTTTCTAAACTTGTTGTTTAATGTACTATTATAGATTACAGAACATTTGACTCCAGTTAATATTACAAATTGAACTTCAGGAACTTCTATTTGCTGAAGTTTGACAATTTGTAAGAAGTGCTTGTAAATATTGTATGGCTAGATGTTGACTCTTCCATTTTGTAGACATTAGTGATTAATTGCTTCTTAAAATATACTTGTATCGATTCTCCTTAAATGCGTAAAATAATTAATAAAACAGCTAAGCACTTAATTCTATTTCCGTTCATTAGAGAAAGTGATGCAGAGTATCAGTGACCCTAATTGAGATAGTTTTGTGCAAACTTTGATAACCTGCCTAAGTAAAAAAAGATCTTATATAACTTATAAACTGTGATTAGATGGTTATCCATCTTAATTGACTTCTTTGTTACGTCTAAGAGTTAACAAATGTTTTAAACCTGAAGAACAAAAAACTTCTTTAAGTAAATTAGATAACTTTGCAATTTCCAAGAACACTAATACATTTTCCGTGAAAGTAAATTTGCTTTCCATGGGAGAAATGTATAATACAGGGTAGGGTGTCTCAGAAATAAGTGCGCATATTCCAGACGTCAAAATACATAATATAGATTGGACCAAACTTACCTCTGTACCAAAATGCTTCCTAAGAGGGCTGCGGGCCCCTAAAAGTCGACCCTTGAAGATGGTTTTTATTAATTATCTCCATCAATATGTTTGATATTACGAAAAATACGAAAGATAGGTACATTTGTTGAGGCTGCGCTTTCAATACTACACGAAATTAAGCAGTGATCACCAATAAAAGGAACATTCAAGACAGAAGAATCAACAATATTTAGACCAGCCGAACAGATTATCAAGTTAATGAGAGTGCAACCTTTTTGATTATAACGCGTAGGTTTATTTATAATTTGTACTAAATCATAACTCTAATATATTATAAAACCGATTAATCTCAAGTCTATCTACCTGCAAAACAACGATATTAAACTCTCCTGTAAGAATAACGCACATTCAGGTGATATTACATTTAATATATCTTCAAACTCGATTAGATTAGAAAATTGTTCATGTTATAACATGGCGGCTTATATATTACACCAAGAGCATATTTAAGAGTGCCTATTTCACCCGCATAAATATCTAATATTGTACATTTTAAACAATTTCTTACATATAAGGCTATGCCACCCCCTCTTCCAGTTCTATTTTTATGGAACCATTTATATTTACAAAGTTAGTGAGCCAGGTTTCCGATACTGCAATTATATCGATAGTGCTGTCTGAAAACTCATTTTTAAAATCTACAAAATTAGCCGGTATAGACCTAATGTTTAAGTGAGCAATTCTAAGAGGCATGGCAAAATTTATTGAGTAGTCTATAATCTGTATAATGAATGAAAGTAAGTATATTTACATATACGTTTTAGATCCTCATAACAATTTACAAAAAATATTTTTAAATAAACAGTAGTTGACACATATGTGGACAAAATAGAAAATTGTATTAAATGCAGGGGAGAAAAAAAAATAAAAAATAGAGTCTACAGAGAATATCACTTGATTGTAATATCACTTATTTATTTCGCAGGTTCTTGTATTGATTTGTCTTAGATGATGGGTGTCCGTAGCTACCTTTTGTTCTTTTAGTCTGGCAACTTGTTTCTTCTTATTATCATCAGATTTCTTTAAATCGGGAATCTTCTGTTCAGTTGAAGCACTCGTTGATTCGGTCTCAGAATCACTTTCAGTTCCAATATCAGCAGACAGCTCCTCAAAAATATCTTTATAGCATATGTCGGTGCATGAGAAGGATTTACTATTTATAATTAAGCAACTCTTTTGTATTTTAGCCTTATAACCTTTATTTTTAGCTATTTTATAAGTATCATAAACACGTTTCCGCCCCTCTCTTTCCGATGGAACTAAATCTTTCGATATAGAAATGCCACTGCCTTTAAGTTTATAAAAATTTTTTAGGATTTCGTTTCTTTTGAATTGTGACAAGTGTGTAGGAGTGGACGACAGCTATCTTTTTTTTATCACCAATACGATAAGCATTACTAGGTCATTTATTGTAATATTAATTCTGAGCTTATCGGTTAATATGTTAATTACTTTTTCCGGCAGATCAAAATTACCTTCTTCTATGCCAAATAAAATAATATTATTCCTTTTTAGAATCTTTTGTACAGTGGATAATTTTTTTTTAAAATTTAAATTATCTTCCTCGAGGGTTTTTATTTTACTTTTTAATAATTTGACTTCCTCGTTATCTTTCTTAGTTGATGTATATCATTTTTAATCTTAATATTCTGCTGTTTGATAGTACATAATAAACTAAAGATTTCTTCGTTACTTATTGGTTGTGTTTCCATTTTAATTAAATGAAGTATTTAAACAAGTTTCCTAAACAAGTGTGAATTGTAAAATAGCACACTGGCACTGGCAAGTCGTTAATAATTGTTTAAACCGTTGAATAAAAGATGTCGATGTTGATCTGACAGAAATAATGGGTTCTTGTTACATTTTGAAAAAGAAGAATAAAAACAGAAACTTAGATCTTACACTATTTGTCACGAATATCATCACGAATTTTTATAACAATAATCATGGGCTGAGGATAATCCGCATGCAACAACGTTTTCAAGGCCGCCATACCTCTAATGTGTGTGCAGAAATCATTTGGCATTATTTTATATTTTCCAACGTGTTCGGGACTCAATTTAATAATGTATTATTGTAGTGTAAGTTTGACCACCTAATTAATCTTGTAGTACCTAATTTTAATGTACTTATGACATGTTTTCTTTAATTTATTTAAATTATTCGTACTCGACGCGTATATCTACCACCGACTGTTTTACTATTATTATCCTAAATCTCCTGCACTCACTTTTCAGTTTTATCGTATCGTCTTTTATGACTTAATAAAAGACCTCAACAAAAACAAATTAAGGCGAGCAACATTACTTTTTTTTAGTGAACTCACGTTTTCTGTTGAGACACAAGCATTTTCAAAAAGTTTACGTTTAGACTGGTTTGGCAACTGGCTCATTATTTTTGTCAGAAAATTGAAAAGAAGAGTGCCATTTTAGGATGTTATCAAAAATAAATTGTTCCCAAATAAGTTTTGGTAACGATATTGAAAACACTATATTCTAATCAAGCGCCGCAAGCCGCCATATTTTATGTGCCTGTTACTAACTTCCGCAGACTATAAATTAACGCGAATATTCTGGTTTGTGACACACAAATATTTATGGTTAAGAACTTTCATCATGCAGGGGTTGCGAATGTGTGAGATAGTTGATTAGGATAATTATTTAACAATAATTATATACGCCTCTCCTCACCATTTAAGAAAGTGAACAGCAATCTGAACTACAATTTGACAGCCGAAGTTTAGCCAGACGAGCCCCTCTAGGTACATTTAATCTTATACGACATACAGGCTGTCTCCTAAAAAAAGCCGCAAGCCATAACTCCGTTATTTATAACTTGATTTTAAAACACAAAAAATTAAATGAAATATCTTTAAATAAACTATAGAGGGAGCCTACCGCAGTATTCTTAAACTCATTCATTTTTGAAAAGCGATAGTCAACTTTAGTTCTTCAAATGGTACTTTTTTTTCACTACTGTGCAGATTTCTTTTCTGAATCTAACGATGTATAACAAATTGACTTTTGTGAAACATTTATCACAGAAAAAGAATGTTTATTGTTTATCGCGACAAACATTTTGAGACTTTTTCTGTGATAAATGTTTCACAAAAGTTAATTTGTTATACATCGTTGAGTTCAGAAAATCAATCTGCACAATAGTAAATAAAAAAATAAAAAATTTGCCATTTGAAATAAAAAGGTTATCTATCGCGTTTCTAAAAAAAATAAGTTTAAGAATACTGCGTCAGGCTCCCTCTATAGTGTATTTAAAACTATTTCATTTAATTTTTTGTTTTTTAAAATCAGGTTATAAATAACGGAGTTATAACTTGAGGCGTTTTTTAGGTGCCCGTTTTCGTCCCACAACATGGGGCTCTCGCTTATCTTAAAAGACACGAAGTCGGTTAAACTAAAGCAAAGTTGCGCATTTTTATGCTGATCAATAATCGGAAAAGAAATTTGATCTATCATTTTCGGTTTTGAAGATATCGGAAAAAAACGAAAAATCGTGATTATCTTTTTTAATTTTTAAATCGAAAACTAAAAACGTCTAAGATGGCAGAGAAACAACAGTTAACTTTATTTTTTTTATGGGCGCCATACTGGAGATTTTACATTTTTTAATACATTTTTTTTTCTGATTGCCGTGAATTACGAATACGACACATGCGGTAGTTTAGTTTTATATTTCGACCGAAATTGAACATAATTCAGTTTTGCAAAGGAAAAAAAAGTATAACGTAATTTTACTAATTTTGTGTCTTCCACCTAGCTTTGCATATAGTAGTAAGTTATTTTGTTTTTATACGTACAGGGTGTATATTAAAATCACCGACAAACGGAAACTGGAGATTCTGTGATCCAGAATAAGACAAAAATTGATATAAATGTTTTTAAGAAATGCTTCCTACTACAGGGTTTTGAAAAAACATTTTTTTGTAGTTTTTTAAACTTTTTTCAAGAACAAGATAAGCTATTATGGAGAGATTTGGTACACTCGAATGTCTTAATCAGGTGAGCTTGAATCGACTGACTCAATCCAATGACGTAAAATCCTTTAAGTTAGTCGCTTAAATCGTAATGAAACGTACGCCCTGCAATTTTTTTTTGAAAATGTTTTTTTTAGATTCACTTTTTTATTCTGCAAATGAAATAAAACCTTGTGTTTTTTCGATTATGCACTTCGTTTCTGGAGATAATTTGGATTAACCTCTACAATAATACAATTAGGCAAATTGAATATATCATACGATAGCTTTACAATTGACAATTTAAACAAATCGTGTTTTTGGAACTTATTTCTTGTTACTAATTACCGTCAAAATAAAAATTCCAAACGAGAACAAATCGATATGCATTGTTATGGCAATACTAATTTCAATGCCCGTGCAACTGCTCGATTTAATGCACAAATATTTCCAAATAGAAAACATCCACAATCCACGTCATAGTACATTTAGAACTGTTCATGGCAACTTGTTAGATCATGGAGGTTTATTAAGAAAGAAAAATTCCGGACAAATTGCTTGTGTATCAATTAAAACTGAAGAGCAAATGTTGGACAGAGTTGTTGAAAATTTAGCAATAAGTACGCGTGAGTTAGGTTTACAATTTGGTGTGTCACCATAGCAAGGTTTGGAAAGTTCTACGAAAATTTATTACCTGCAGAATTTATTACATGCATTATTGCCTGCTGACAGTGCTGACTATTTTCACCGGACGCAGGTTTGTGAATGGTTATTTTGTGTGTGTGTGATGGTACGTTAGAACGATAAAAATAATCTCAAATTTCATTTGCAGAATAGGAAAGTGAATATGAAAAAAAACATAAAAAAATGCGAGGAGTACGTTTTTTGTGATTTAAGCGAGTAGCTTATACGATTTTACATCACTGATGGATTGAATCAGTCGACACAAACTCACCTGATTAATTGTATTTAGTAAAACATTCGAGAGTACCAAATCTCAGCATTATTTATCTAGTTCTTGAAAAAACTAAAAAAAACTACAAAATTTTTTTCCCAAACCCTGTGGCCCGGTTAGGAAGCATTTTCTAAAAAACATTCATATCAATTTTTGTCCTGTTTTGGTTCGCAGAATCTCCGGTTTTCATTTGTCGGTGATTTTACAATACATACTGTATACCCGTGGTATAAATAATAAATAGCAAAGGGCCTAATATAGAGCCCTGTAAAACTCTAGTCACCACAAGTTAGGCAGATGGTGTTCTGGTATTGGTACCTACCTTTTGGTACTGGTTTTTCAGATACGTCTGAAAAACATACAACTGAGGTATTGTCGTCGTAGAAAACAGAAAAGTGAAATATAGCTCATAATAATTCAAGAATTATTGAGTCAAAAGCTTTTGAATAATGTAGATGTCTTAATGTCTAATGCACTTACTGAATCATCTGATACATTAAGAAAGGAGGTTGTGGTGCTTTGACCTGCTCAGACTAATGTTTTGATTTGTGATACTTATCACATGTTATTTTTCGAACTGTAAATAAACTACTTTTTCAAATATTTTACATAAAATTGGTAACAAACCAATGAGCCTTAAAAGACAAAACTGTTTACTATTACCAATTTTTGGTGCGGCACAAGCGATACTTTTCGTTAAACAAATAAAGCATACATTAACTATGTGCGTTATATTAATTAAAATCGGTAATAAGCAAAACTTTACCATTTATAATTTACCTCCGGTGTTGCCACATGCGGTTGAGTTAAGTCAAATTGATCAGGTTGACTATTATTCATGTGAATCATGTGTTTGTAAAAAATTGTTATGTTTTGATTCGTGTTTCCCACGTTAACTGCATCCAGAAAATGTTTGTTAAATATATATTTGGCTAATAAAAATTATAAAACGCCTCATTAACAAAGTATTTAAAATTTCTGTAGGTGTGGAATTTTTGTTTAGCTTTATTTGAACAGTAAACCATAAAATCACAATAAACCAAACGGTGATCGCCGATATCAATATCAAAGGTAGATACCGTTGTTACAAACATTCTTTGTTTGAAAAAATATGGGATCACTTAATGTAGATAAATATTTAGTGACACGTGTCGGTTCATTAATCACTTCCGACAAAACACTGAAATAAATAGTTATTTAAATTAAAAAGATATTACCATCCCCAGAAATAATTACATAATCAGTTGGTATTAAATATATAAAGATGCCGTCAAATATGTCTCGTACTTGTGATATACTTATTTGATTGAGGTGACCTGTATCCAACTCTTACGGGCATATTCAAATTATTTAATATAACCTTTACCATCATAAATGCACTTCATGATCTTTTATATGTATACTCTTTCTATTTCAAATTATTGAAACAACTAAAAACTCCCATAAAAAATGCCGACAAACCGGACAAACGAATTTATAGGGATCGCTGACCGAAACGGTTTAAGAATCATTTTTAAATTTATTGAATAAATTGAATATTTCTTTGCTACTTTATACTAGAATTACTAGAACCACCTAAGAAAATAAATAACATTAATAAATAACATCACAATTGCTTACAGAACATAATTCAATTTAGGATATATTGCACAAATCGTATGTTCACGCCTGATCTATTTTTATTTTAACTTTCGCGGCGATTACGCGACTTTCCTGTAATTGGCTTACACCTTCCACCAATGCAAAGAGAGACAAACTGTCAGATCTATCTATCTACGCGTGTGTGAGCGAATGGCGGTTTTGATTGTGCCACGCTTTTGCTTTGTGTTAAAAACCTACAAGAAATTGCTAAAAATATCAACCTTGTGGTTGAGAAGTGCAGCCCGGCCGGTGTCCTGCTTGTGAGAAGACCTGAAGAAGGAAACCCATGCGATTCCATCAGGGTGTTGTACCGGGAGAGCAACAGGTAGGTGATATTTCAATTACATGTCGCCGACCTCGTGTTTATTAAAACTTACAATTATCGAATCTGCGTGAACATTTGGTCCTTCGAGCCGGATTAGAGCTTCTCTCTGTGAAATACAGTCCATTTACATTAGTTACCTGACTTAATTAATTGTTCACAATAATTTTGAAAGGAACATAATTTGAGGTTAATTTAACAGTTTATTCGATTTAGTGGAACTTTATCGTATTTGCATTTGTGTGTATTGTTATATTGCGTGATGGAGGTGGAATTTAACAAAGCGTCAAACAAGCGTCATGCAATATATAAGCGTGTGGAAAAAGTGTTGGAGATCGCTCAACAAGCGTTGGTTGATCCGGGAAAACTTGGGGAATTTGAGGTGTGTTCTGACTCGTTAAATGAGCTCGTAAATTTGTTTGATTCGCTGCATTTAGAAGCCATATCGCTGGTAGATTCGACAAAATTAGATGAACAAGATGAAATACAATCTAAATTTGATAGTATGCAGTATTCAGTAAAATCTATTCGACGAGAATTATTCAAAGAAAGTAAGTTTGTCCGTTTAGTTAGCCGATCGGGTAGTCCCGTGAGTTCGGTGCATTCTGAGGTGAGGAGTATAGACGGAGGAAGTGCCAGTGGCGTGCGGGAAAATATAAAATTGCCGAGAATAGAAATTCAAAAATTTGACGGTAATATTAAAAATTGGCCTACTTTCTATGACATGTTCAAAACGCTTATACATGAGAATACAACGTTGTCAGACATTGAACGCTTTCAATATTTAAGTTCGTACCTTTCTAAAGAAGCATTATCAATTATTAAAAATTTGCCGATTACCGCGGAAAATTATAAAATAGCGTTTGATGCGTTGAAAAATAGATTTCAAAATAAACGTGTATTGTTGACAAACTATTGGCAGTCTATTTCGCAGGCGCAGAAAGTAAGTGGTGAATCTGCTGCTTCACTTAGAAATTTATTGTCGGTATTTTCGGAAAATTTAGCGGCATTAGATCAATTCAAACAGGACTTGTGGGATTTCACGAAATTTAATTGGTTATTACAAAAAATTGATGGTAATATGCGTACTAGGTTTGAAATAGAGTTTGCATCAACAAACATGCCAACATACAAAGAGTTATACACTTTTCTAGAAAAACAGTGTCGTGCGTTGGAAACTAGTGTAATGATAGCAAGCGGGTCTCAACAAAAAAGGATGGTTGTGACTAAGCAGGCTGTGGTGTCGAAAGATAAGTCTACTGTATCCTTAGTAACTAAAACTGAGAAAGTTGCGGTGTGTGGATGTTGTAAAAAAGATCATTCGGTGGTGGTGTGTGATGAGTTTCTGAAATTGAGCCCACAGGAGAGGCACGAGTTGGTGAAAAGTGAGAGATGGTGTTTCAATTGCCTGTCCAGCTCACACTCGGCACAGAGGTGTGTGTCAAAGTATAATTGTCGGGTGTGTACGAAACGACATCACACGTTGCTTCATTTTCCTAGGCCCTCGGTTGTCAAGGGTGAAGGGAAAGGTACTGAGAGTGAGACGAATTCTGAAAGTTCTGTAGTGAATGCAATGACAAGTACGGTTCAGGTGCGAGGCACTGTTTTATTTTCTACTGCGTTGGTGAGTGTTAAGGATGGTGAAGGAAACTTTCAAAAATGTAGAGTGTTGCTTGACTCAGCTAGTCAAGCCAGCTTTATTTCTGAGGCCTGTGCAAACAGGCTGGCTCTTCCGAGATCTTCGTTATCTATTCCAGTTCAAGGCTTAAATCAAATGTCTACTCAGGCAAAGTTAGGGACGGTGGTATCTGTAGTAAGGCCAGTGGAAAATTCGGAACCTAGTTTTCATATCGAAATGATTATAATTCCTGTGATTTGTACGAAACTTCCTTCTGTGCCAGTATATAATCGGGAATGGTCCTATGTACAAAGGCTTTCTATTACCGATCCTGGATTTGGTAATCCAGGAGATATAGATATTTTGCTGGGTGCAGACGTATTTGCAGATATATTGCGACCTGGGCTGAAGCGAGGTAATAGATTTGAGCCTATTTGAGCTATTAATACAGTTTTTGGTTGGGTTTTGTTGGGACAAGTTCAGGGGCGTCCAAGTGAGACTGTGAGGGCTTTTTATACGGAGATAGATACTTCCTTAGATGAAACTCTTAAGTTGTTTTGGGAACTGGAGAAAATCCCTGAAGTTATATCTCAGTCGTCGGAGGATATACAATGTGAGAGGAAATTTAAGGAAACGCACTCTCGGAACCAAGAGGGAAGATATATAGTAGAACTTCCATTTCGTGACTCAGTCCCTGTTCTAGGAGAATCTTACAATGTGGCTTTGCGTCGTTTAGTTTTATTAGAGAAACGCTTAGCAAAGAATCCTTCATTATATGAAGCTTATTCTTCGTTTATGAGAGACTATGTGGAACAATGCCACATGTCTAGTGTGTCCCATCCGTCTGGGGATATGAGCCAGAAGTATTATATACCCCATCATTGTGTGGTACATCCTGAGAGTCAGTCCACTAAGATTCGGGTAGTGTTCGACGCATCTGCGAAATCTTCCAATGGTGCATCGTTGAATGATTTGTTGTTGGTGGGTCCTAAGTTGCAAAAGGATATTGATTCTATTCTATTAGTGTTTCGGGTTCATAAGATAGTATTCACGTCCGATATTCGTCAAATGTATCGTCAGATTCTCATTGCTGATCATCAACGGGATTATCAGCGAATTTTGTGGAAGTTTTCTCCGGAACATCCAGTGCAAGAATTCCGTCTGAATACGGTGACATATGGCGTTTCGTCGAGCCCCTATTTAGCAATACGCTGCTTGTTGCAGTTAGCTGAAGATTATGAAGATACCCACCCTTTGGCATCACAAATTGTGTATTCATCTCTTTATGTGGATGACATCGTGACTGGGGCTGATTCGGTGGAACTCGCATCAAAAATGAAAGCACAGTTAATTGCGTTATTTTTGGAAGCTGGGCTTGAGCTGAGAAAATGGGCTAGTAATAACTCGAAGTTGTTGGCTGGTGTTCCCGATGCTCATCAGCAACCCATCTCCCTCAGTCCCAAGGAATCTGGCGGTGTGAAGGTTTTAGGCTTGAGGTGGTGCCCTCTCACGGATTCCTTTTCATATAATGTGATACCAATTGATCGTCCTTGCACCAAGCGCAATGTGTTATCGGAGTTGGCTAGGATCTATGACCCATTAGGTTTGCTTTCTCCCCTTACGTTATTGGCTAAGCATCTTATGCAGTGTTTGTGGACCCAAGGGTTAGGATGGGATGAACCACCTCCCCCAGAGTTTAGGAATCGTTGGGATACATATAAGGCTCAACTTGCAAGTTTGACGGCACTATCCGTACCCCGACGGCTGGTGGTTGATGGTTTGGTGGCTAATGAACTGCATGGCTTTGCAGATGCCTCCGAAATCGGGTATGCAGGTGTGGTTTATTTCCGCCAGACATTGGATGATGGCGATATTTCTGTGTTTCTAGTGTGTGCCAAGGCGCGGGTATCGCCACTCAAGAGAGTTTCTATTCCTAGGTTAGAGTTGTGTGCAGCAGTCTTGTTAGCTGATTTAATTGAATTCGTTGTTTCTACCTATAAACCACATATCCCAGTGGAAAAGATCTGTGCCTGGTCCGATTCGACAGTTGCCTTAACGTGGATTCGATCTTCTCATCACAAATGGAAAAGCTTTGTAGCGAATCGGGTTAGTCGTATCCAGGAGAGGGTTCCTCCTTCTTGTTGGCATCACATCAAGGGAACTGATAATCCTGCCGATTGTGCGTCGCGCGGCCTTCTTCCTAATGAACTTCTCGAGCACCCGTCATGGTGGGCGGGCCCGTCCTGGCTGAGACAACTATCAGATACCTGGCAACCTTCACAGGTCGAGTTTCTGACCACACCAAGTGAAATAGAGTGTGAACAACGACATCTCGTGTGCATTACCACTATAGACTCGCATACCTGGCTTCAATCTCTCCTAGATAGGTTCTCTTCATTAACCAAAATCCAACGAATTCTAGCGTACTGTCAGCGTTTTATTTATAATGTAAGAGCCAAGAAAGGTGAGCGAAAAACTGAGGCTTTGACTGCTACTGACGCATCTCATGCGTTGGTCACAATGGTCCGAATTGTTCAGAACGAAGTGTTTCATCATGAGAAATTACGGATAAAATCCGAAAAAGTGTGTTCTAAGCTAATTCGAAAATTGGCTCCTTTTATTGATCCAGATGATGTGCTCAGGGTGGGCGGTCGTCTTCGGCATTCAGACTTGTCTTACGATGCTAAACATCCTATGTTGCTACCTCGTAGTCATCGTCTCACGGAGCTTATTATTGAACAGGTGCATAAGGAGAATTTACATCCGGGTTTACGGACCCTACAGTTTTTACTTGCCCAGCAGTTTTGGATTCTTATCTTCTCGTCGGGCTATTAATCATGTGTTATCCCGTTGTTACCGTTGTTTCAAGGCTAAACCTTCTACGAGTCTTCCTGTTATGGGGGATTTGCCTCTTCCTAGGGTTTCACAGGCGAAATGCTTTTCACATACTGCAGTGGATTTTGCAGGTCCAATTTTCGTTACTCCCATCAGGCGTCGTGGAGCTCGATCGGTAAAGGCCTATATTTCTGTGTTTGTCTGTTTAGCTACAAAAGCGGTCCATTTAGAACTGGTGTCTAGCTTGTCCTCGCAAGCATTCCTTGCCGCGTTACATCGATTTATAGCTCGGAGGGGGAGATGTAGTGACCTCTACAGTGATTGTGGAACTAATTTCGTGGGAGCGAATAGTCTTCTCTTGTCTTACGCGCAAGAAGTTGCTGAGGAATCGGGTATCAAGTGGCATTTCAACCCCCCTTCAGCGCCCCACTTCGGCGGTTTGTGGGAGGCGGGGGTGAAATCGACCAAAACCCATCTCAAACGAGTTATTGGTATTCAAATCTTAACATTTGAAGAGTTGGCGACGGTCTTAGCACAGATTGAGGCCGTACTTAACTCTCGCCCCTTATGTAGTATGAGTAACGATCCGAATGATCTGAGTGTCTTAACCCCCGGGCATTTTTTAACTTTAGAGCCCTTGACAGCCCCCCCGGTGGAGGATGTCACTTCTTTGAAACTCGGTCGTCTCAGTCGATGGCAATTGTTGAACCGCATGCATCAAGATTTTTGGTGTCGTTGGCAACTCGAGTATCTCCACACCTTGTAACAACGCCATAAGTGGAACACTTGTCAAAACATGCCGCGTGTTAACGATCTTGTTCTAATAAAGGATGAATTGCATCCTCCGTTACATTATCGAACTATATCCAGGTCGTGACGGGATTCCTCGTGTAGCTAAGGTGCGCACCTCAAAGGCCACACTGGATCGACCTTTGGTCAAGCTATGCCCACTTCCCACGCAATAGTGACAATACAATTTCATTTTCTTATATTTATATCTTTATTTTAAGTTCCCTTTCGGTTTTCTACACTAGAGTGTTTTATTTTCATTAAACAAAGGAAAAGGAAATAAGTTCCTTATTTGGTGGGCGGAATGTTCACGCCTGATCTATTTTTATTTTAACTTTCGCGGCGATTACGCGACTTTCCTGTAATTGGCTTACACCTTCCACCAATGCGAAGAGAGACAAACTGTCAGATCTATCTATCTACGCGTGTGTGAGCGAATGGCGGTTTTGATTGTGCCACGCTTTTGCTTTGTGTTAAAAACCTACAAGAAATTGCTAAAAATATCAACCTTGTGGTCGAGAAGTGCAGCCCGGCCGGTGTCCTGCTTGTGAGAAGACCTGAAGAAGGAAACCCATGCGATTCCATCAGGGTGTTGTACCGGGAGAGCAACAGGTAGGTGATATTTCAATTACATGTCGCCGACCTCGTGTTTATTAAAACTTACAATTATCGAATCTGCGTGAACATCGTAGTTCCCTCAAATATTTTAAACTACACTGCACTGTACACTGTTTATAAGGCGCCCGGTCTTTTTTTTTTGATGACCCGTAACACCTGCGAACCCATGCTAGTCCAATGAAAGCATCAGTAAATAACGTCTTATGTATGCCGGTTACTCATGTGGTCAATTGCAGTATACATACGTGTATCGTAAAATATATTTTAGCACAATTTCGATGTTATTTCAGCGCAGACAGGCTTTGTAATGAAATGGACCTGGTATAAACTCATCTTGACTTACTGTTTTAATTTGAAATAGAAAGACTATACATCTACTGAAATGCCTTCATAAACATTCTATTTTTTTTTATAAAAATTGCCCTCGAAATTGCCACACCTCTACTCCTACTAGGTTGATCTCTTCGAAACAATACCCTAGTACGTACCTACGTTTCGGAAGGAACTTGCAAGCTTTTACTCTGAACTCGACTCTGAATATCAAAATAGACAAAAAAGTTCATTAAACATAAAATAAATCCGATTATCAACGGAGATTAGTTAACATAAGCAATTTGTGATGAAAAACATTTTTATTTGATAATATTGCTTGAATACAATTTAAAAATTATTTTCAAAAATGCCGACGTTAATGTAGCTCGTTCCAGTGCATGGTAATTATCTCTTATGCGAATTGCTGGATTGATTAATCGATTAATATTCCTGCCTCGCATCCAATCTCAAAGAAAGAAACAACATATTATATTTCCGAAACGATTTAGAATAAGACTTATGTGTATATAACCATTTTGTCTATTTTGACAGTCATTCTCCAAGTAATATTGAGATTAGATTATTTTAATAATTCTGGCGACAATTGGGTTTCGCTTGAAAAGAATAATATCAAATGAGTGTTATAGAATCATATTAAATTAAGACAAATGCACATATTACCAACGATCTAGTATTTAGATAACCCTCGAGATAACTAACTTAAAAAAAAATAGTTTATTTCTCATGGACTCATAATTTGTTCAATGCGTCTAATTCCCTATACAAACAAAATATGAATTTAAGATTTCTGTGGATATTATTTTGGATAAATTATTTTTAAAATGAATTAAGCAATTTCTACATTCTTTTGTCGAGTAATTGATATTTTTATTAATGCCTTTCTGTACATAGTACATATATCTGTTTTTATATGTCTAAAACATTTATGACTGTAGACTGTAGTCTTTCAGTTATTCAATCTCATATTTTGTATTTGTATTAGAACAAGCTACACACACAATCAGTGTTAATTTTCTTATGAGTTGCGTCTTGCTTATACAAAGGAAAGGAGGGTAAATGGATGCTTGCAAAGGGGCTGGTCGCAATAATTTTGATTGAATGCACAGAAAAAGAAATATTAGAAACTTGGGCTCTAGAAAGCAATGAATGAACAATGAAAATCTGCTGAAGCGAAAGAAGGAGGATAGTATAGTTGGAAATTTATAACTTTGTTTACCGAGAAAGGGAACAGAAGATGGGTGTATAAATTGAAAGTTTAAAATTCAATTGAAAAGAAAAAAATTGTACGTCGTTGATACAATGACGCTCAATAGTTCTAACTACAATCCTGATGGCTGCCAGTGTTATTGATATACACTTTGGGAAAATGCGGATCTCGGTATAGACTTGAACATTGCCGCTCTCCTGTTTATAGTGCACTGACTATTGTAAAACTGCTTGATTCATACGTATCAAGCGACATTTTACATCGTTCTTTGTGATTTCGTATAACAAGTTCCAGATTTTCCAATCGCATATTTCGGTAATCAAGGGGTTTGGACGAACATTTTTTTTAATTTGTTAAAAATTAACTACCTTTAAGGATATGGTTATCACAACGATAGATCTAAATCATAATCAGTTAGTGTGAAAATAGTAAAACACTAATTTTCGGACTCAAATCCAACACATAATTTATATTTTATCAATTATCAAATATATCGGACTTTTGAGCCAAAAGAGAAAACTTCTAGGCAAATTTAAATGGGTTGTGTAGAATGATCCAACAATAAAAAAGTCTTATACCATTTCTCTCTAATATGAAGCAATTTTGCCCTATAAATAACGCAAGCGTTCTCAATTGGGATAATACAATGTCGATCGACTGGCCAACGGTGAGGAAATTAGCTGTGTTTACATTCAAAGGTTAACGATCTTGTACCATAGGCGGGCAGAAAGCAAGCTTTTTACATTTGTTCATGATAAACAAATATTTCTTTTGAGAATAGTACAGAATCACAGGCATAACTGGCGTCTACATTTATTTATTTATGAGAAAAGTGCATTTCATAAAAAGACAATACAGGGTGTCCCGAAATTAGCTAGAAAGATTTTGCCATCAGTTTCTACGTCCAAAAATAGTAAAAAAAGTTCCTATAAACATGGCCCCGAAAATGCTTCCTAAGGGAGCTACAGCCCTTTAAAGGTGCATCCTTGAAGACGGTTTTTATTTATTAACTCCGAAACTGTTCAAGTTAGAGTAATGAAATTTTGCACATCCACTAAACTTTCTAAGCCTAACAAAATGAGGTAAATATCATCTCAAAATTTTTACCAAGGATGGGTCAAGCTGTAGGGGTGGGGGGTAAAAATTACCGCAACTTTTTTATTTGTAAATTTTTTTGAGTTTTGACTTCAAATTATGAATTGTTTTTTACAAAGAAAATGCCCTCTTGTGCAACTTCGATCGGAGGCACCGTTTTCGAGATAAATTCATTTTAATATTCAAATGCATGCTCTAAAATGATTAGATAAGTGGAGTAAGTGGACTAATTTTTTCCTTTCCTCGTCAAAACAAAATTTAAGAGCCAGATCAAACCAAGATTTTCTTATTTATTTTAACAACTGCTCAAAATGCTTAAATTTTGTTTCGACACGAAAAGCAAAAAATTTGTTCACTTCCCTAATAATTTTAGAGCATGCATTTGAATATTAAAATGAATTTATCTCGAAAACGGTGCCTCCGATCGAAGTTGCACAAGAGGGCATTTTCTTTGAGAAAAACTCTGACAATTCATAATTTGAAGTCAAAACTCAAAAAAATTTACAAATAAAAAGTTGCGGTAATTTTTACCCCCCACCCCTACAGCTTGACCCATCCTTGGTAAAAATTTTGAGATGATATTTGCCTCATTTTGTTAGGCGTAGAAAGTTTAGTGGATGTGCAAAATTTCATTACTTTAACTTGAACAGTTTCGGAGTTAATAAATAAAAACCGTCTTCAAGGATGCACCTTTAAAGGGCTGTAACTCTCTTAGGAAGAATTTTCGGGGCCATGTTTATAGGAACTTTTTTTACTATTTTTGGACGTAGAAACTGATAGCAAAATCTTTCTAGCTAATTTTGGGACACCCTGTATATAAAAATCATTAAATTATTATTAAAGTTTATGAACAAATTGGTTAAATTGGCCGCATCGTAAAATAACTTCGCCTGTCTATGGATTACGCATCACTCTCAGCTCATAATGGAAAGCGCATTCTGATCGTTCTGAAATCATCGAGTTAACAAAAATTATTGTTTTCTAAAGAAGCGATCGCTACAACAAAAAATGTCATGAGACTTTTTTAATGGAACATTCTACACCACCCATTTAAATTTGCCTAAAACTCTTCCGGATACCCTGTATACATATTTGATCTAAAATATATGACATCATGAACATATTTTAACAATTAGATAAAAAATAATAATAATAATTTATCTAGGTTTTAAAAATAATACGGCCGGTTCATCTCGAAGCTCGGCCCCCGGACGCGTGTTTGGAGAAATTTGAAATATTGAAAAAATCACGAAAACACGAAATCTTTAAACGCTATTTCCAAACGAAAAATCGCCGCTGGGCCGCCGTTCTGGCATGAAATCCAACGTAGAGGGTCCAACTTAGAACTGCATTGTAAATCGCACGGTCTCGATGCGATTTTAGAGGCAGTAGGAGCGAACGAAAAAGTGGAATTTTGACGTCTTGACGAAAATGTTTTTTTTTTATTCACTTATTTAACGTCGGCCTATTTCCGCTACCAGGGCCTATCACCGACGCCAGGAGACGAGCAACCCCCAACCTGGAAATATTGCCGAACCTCTTATCTTACTAAGAGTAGGGATTTTTTACTTGCCTAACATTTAATAGACAAGGGACCGACTGCTTTACATCCCCTCCGAAGGATGGTATATCCTCAATACACCTCTCGCCTACAGTTGTATTGCTTCTGCGATATAGCTGATATACAAGCCGCTAGAAGTAGGGAAACGAGACCGCGTCTTTCCGTGGATGGTCACCATCCAAGTACTGAACGCGATAGCTGTTGCTTAACTTCATATCGCTATGAAGTGAGTCAAGTCAGTCCTCCGCTCGCTGCCCTGCCGAAAATGTTGAAGTTGGTTTAAAATTTGCAAATTTTCTGAAGATGTCATTATTCTCGCATCTCTCTCTAAATCTCATAACTTTTCCACAATCCTCCGACACGAGGGGTATTGAAACGTTAATAACTTTCTTAATACTCGAAGGATCGCTACGAAACATAGGCCAAAAGATTTTCCCGACACGAGGACGCCTATTAAATACGACGCCACGCACCAACACTGGCCCGAAAAAAGCCTTTGAGGCGGCAAAGTACATAAAAAACTCGCACGAAATTAGAGCGAGTCTGCCTGACCACCGTAATTTTTTTTACCGACTGAAAACTGATTTTTACCCTTTTCCGCAACATTCTGGGACTTTCCTTTATAAATAAAACTTGTTTCTTTTGACTCGAACTAAACATTTTCCATTAAATTACCCGTGTCGCGATAACTCGAAATTTTGGTCGAGGGCTCTCCTACCAGTATACAGTGTACGAATTTCTAATTTTACTACATAATCGCCATCATTAGACTTCAATATAAATGCCTTGCTTCTGAGACTACAGAAGTTTCACCAGATTTCTACTTTGATGCAGTTTACGTTTTTCAATTGAACCTTTAAAGTAACAGTAGCTCTGTGATATGCTTATGCTGAAAAAGAGACTCATCATTTTTCTGTCTCTTCTAGAAGTAACCAAAAAGATTCATTACTTTCCAGCCTTGTTCCTGAATAGTGCATTATGGTATCTATGTGTATAGACAATATTTTCGATATGGGAACTGTCAACTTAAATTTAAAAAACTATTGTAGACATTCGTTATTAATATGATGAAAGTGGTATTATAATCTGTAGTCATTTATTGGATCAACACATGTTCAGTGCTGATGCTGATGGGATATGAGTGAAACAAATAAATAAAATGCGTACATTAGTGCAGGCGCCAAGATAGCTGAACGTGGCTATAGTTTTTGATATTTTGACAATTATTCTTAAATGTATTATCCAGACAACATGTGTATACTAATACCGTTGGCTGATAAATAATATTTATATATATTTATCAGTCAGCGCTAATATCATGTCAGCATGGACTATTTCCGGATATAATAACCATTTTGAATGAATAATTATTTCTCTTATTTTTAGATATGTCAATTTGTTTGTATTTTGTTACAATAGGTAAATTATTTAAAAATAAATTATACTAGTACAAAATCAAAAGTGAGAAGTTACTACATCATGTGACAATAGTAATTACTATTATGCATTTTTTTATTCGATAATATAAGCCACTGGTCGATCCTCGAAATACCGCCATTATATAAGAAATAAATTAGTACTAAACTCGTGAAGCTCATCTTCAAGCTCAAGTTCAAGTTTAACTTTTCATGTAGGTACATAAAAGAGGGCAATTACGTAGATTGAACTAGCGTGTGCGCTGTTTAAAAACTGTTGATGCAAGTATCACTCAACATTTTCTTTTTCCAAGTTCTAATGATGAAGCACTCATTATTCGGGTTACATAAATGTGATATCTCTATTGAGGCTTGCGGTTTCACGTGTGAAGTAATACTTCAATAGGGGTTATTCTTATTTTCAGCTGAAATTAAACATACAATCGACAGATGCTCATACAAACGAGTTAGGCTTTTCAACAAAAAAAAAATAAAATATTTTTAAATTTAGAGAAGCTATATTGAAGATACATATTTAATCATAAATTAATTGAGTACTTACACTTATGCCGCAATTGCAGAAGTGATTTTTGAGTTCAACTAAAAATATGTTATCATAACAAAACCGATTAAAAACAATTATTTTAAAAAGTTGTCTATTTTCTCAAAATTGTATTGTTAAAGTGGATGAATTTATAAGTCTAATTATTATTCAATGACAGGTACCATCAAATTTTCAATATTATCAAGCTAAGAACCAAAAATTGCATTATTATTAAAAAATATGATTTAACTTAATAATAAACTTATTTATATATTTCAAATTCTGCTATAAATTTTAATACATGCATTTAAGACTAGAATCTGAAAAGGTTTTTATTATTCTTATGCAGTTCGTGACTAAAACATAGGTAAAATAGCTTAGTTCAATAATATTGGTGCATGCTATAAGTATAATTTCAAATCAAACGTGATTGCCATTTCACTTCAGTCGATATATCACCGTCTTCAATTATATGTTCGCTGAATATTACTTTGAAGTTTACAGAAACCTGAAATCCAAGTCTAATGATAACTCTCGATAAATTTATTGTAGAACTGAGCTGAGACAAGGGCAGTAGGTAACATAAATAATGAGTACCTATCTACAAACCTTGGGATAATGCATAATTTGGTATGCAAGAGAACGGAAAATTGTGACAGGATTTTGAATTTAGGAATTTAAATAATTTAAAGATACTATTTATACCTAATTTACTTTTTTATATCTTCATGTTTAGCCCCAGCCAAGAAATCAGTAATTGTATAAAAATACTGAAATAAGCACATAATATTATTTAATATTAAAATTGAACTTAATCATAAATATTTAAATCAGATTTTACTATGAAATTTTATTATCCGAACGCAGTTTTTAGATCGAAATTATTACGTTTATTGTGCTAATATTTTCAAGTAACGTTTGAAAGTGTTTATCAAACATGGTATAATAAAATGGTAGATAAATAAACATTTACACCCCCACAATAGTCAAATAAAATTTTGAAATTGTAATGTTTACATGCTAGTTTTATTAGCATTTAAAGTTAAATTGACTTTTAAATCATATTAAACGTTCAAATAAACTAAAGATTTATTGGACAGTTGGCACTGCCACCGGTTGTGTTCAAATTTCATAAAGCTATTTACAGTTCTATTCTGTATCACAGTCCGTTAGCTCAACGATTTTCCGTATAAAGAAGGCGTAGACCGGTATTGGACAAATTATATGCTGTGAGTAATTTCACAGTATACAGGGTGAGTCGGTTTTTTTAGCACGACTTTAACAGTTGATAGAAGACCTTTCATTAGGAAGAAAATTTTCTATAACATAGGTCGTAGAACGCTTAATTTTTGAGACACAGAGTGTTTAAATTAATTTTGTATTTATTTTTTTTTAAGTAAAAAGATACCTGTTAAAATAAAGTGATATTGAGGCAAATAACTAAGCTTAAGCTGATAGTTTAGCGCAGAAATCAATAGTTTCTTGCTTTCAGTGGCTTAGATAGTGATGTACCAAGGTGTACTTTTATAAAGAAAATTATGACCTGATTAAAATTTTTCAGTTTTTCTCAAAAATATGAGCTTTCGATTTTGTCAAGAAAAGGTCTTCTTGTCATACATTACACCATTTGTACCAAGTCGATAAAATGCAGGATTTTGAAGAAAAATGGAAATATTTGTAAAAGTACTAATAATACCTAATATATGATAATTTTCATTTCATTTTTCGTTCTACGCCGAATTCTATGTAATACAAGCGGAATTTATTCAAGGTCTGAATTGAATTTCGCATATAAATTTTTGTTACATTTATTCTAATATCTTGCGATACCGAAATCAGTCGCGAGATGTATTCATGAGATAATGCCGCCTTAAAGGATACAGCTTACTGTTTCCGTTGCCTGTCCACCAAACCTAGAAGTATCAGTGTGGGCCAGTCAGCAAAAGGCATATGATCATTCATTCCTCTTATATGGCCTTAAACTTTATTCCTTGAGAGCTCCCCCTCTCGTGAATACTAACTGCAGCAAAATGTAAGCTAAGAGAAAGCTTTGCAGATAATTTTCTAAAGTTCATCTTAAGATATTTGCCATAAGGAATTATTTCCACAGCAAGTATTGACATTCGATTTTCTTAATTTTCTTTTATATGCTTGCTGTAGCTACGGTTAAAATAAGATTATGAACATCTTTTTTTAGTAACTTTTTTTGATATCTACAACGCGACGCAAAATAATCAAATCTGACGTTTTTCAAAATCAGAAGTTTTCACCTGCTCTCATTCATACGGCTTTCACGCTCCTAATTTGGCCGTGGTCGTGGATAAACGTTGAACTACATTCGGGGATTAACAGCCTTCAATCCACTCGAGAAAATGTGACGCTGCGCCTCGAGTGCACATTAAAGGCTTAATTGATAATCACCTTATATAATTAATAACTATTCTTGTAGACAGTGTTTTCATCTAATAAGTTAAAGTTTGTTTTTACATTGGTTTATAAAAATATAAAAATTTGTTAATCGGGTAAGTACACTGTTTGAGTAGAGTTTGCATAATATATCCTTTTATTTCGTTATTAAAATAAAACTTTTTCAGATTTTCAATTAAAGCGATATGATTAAGTCTATCGAAAGTCTTTGAAAAATCTGTACCCTGTTCTTGATTCTCTACAATGGTCGCAACTTATATTAAGATAGAACTTCGAAATTTATTCAGAACAACTCCAAAGAGCATCTTGAAAATCGATTTAAACCTATAATTAATAACAGAAAATGTCTCGTTACTTTTCAAATATATAGGCCTCACCCCCCGATTATAACGGACGATAATTCATTTTCTTGATTAATTTATACCTTTAAATTGAATGAAAATTAGTTTACATATACATAAATACAATGAGAAGACGATGTAGAAACATATTTTTATAGGATAGAAAACATCAATTAAAAGAAACATTAGTGATTTTACATACATATAATAAATAATACAATTATACATACTATTAATGAATAAAAGTGTAAATGTATGCTCTTCACAATTTTCTACAAAGTGTTATGCTAACAAAAATCTGGGGAGGTATCAACTTGACAGAGGAATATTCATTGTTTGAGTTGAATAATAAATTAAATCTAATACTTAAGATCTTATCGGACAAGAAATTAACTTCTGTGTAATTGAGTTGAAATAAATCTCAGCTGTTTCCATATGTTTGTACATTTGACGACGAAGAAAGTACTTCTTAGTCCAATTTGATTATCGAGTTCTCATGAAGTGAGTTCAACGCATGCCTATTTTATAGCATAACGATTATGAACAACAATCGCATTGATTTCGATCGAACATAATATTAAAAATTGGTAAATGGTAGAAATAGTAGGTATGAAATTTGTTAAATTAAGTTATAAGGTTTTATCGGTTGCAGTAGAAACACCAGCACTGCTTTGTAGTAAATACACTCCATAGTCCATATATTCTTTATTTCTACAGAGAATAGCTCAACGAGTACGGATGTAATTAACTTTGAAATAACCTGACGTTGTTAGGAAAATAAATTACTGAATTTATTAGTTTACCAGTTTTCTCGCACAAGTAGGTATATTAAAATAATTAATCTTGTGTACATGCTTGAACGTAAAAATAACGTTTTTCCATACGATCAGAGAAGTGTGTCCTCCTCTATTCTGCATTTGTAAGAATATTTGCAAAAAAGAAATTATCGACGATTGTAGATATACCGAATTTTGCAGAAGTAAGGAATAATATTCGCGTAAATGAAATTTTGAGCAAAACCTCAACGGGTTGATTTTATTTTTGAAATGTGCGTCTCTTAATGCTCATTTTTTGACTAATGGTTCTATGCAAATTAAGCCTGTGTGGACAAAACGATTAGAAGTATTACCAACATGGGACATGAGAGAAAAATACCTATAGCTCAAGATATCTGCAAGAGATTTTATGGCCCTTAAATCGTTCGGACTCGATTCCAGTAGATTACACAGTATATGACATGACTTAATGTGTAAATAAAAAAATTACAATTCATAAAATTTTTTGAGCATACCTGCATACTTAAATAATTAATTTAAAAAATGTAATCAAGTATGATATCATTCAAATCAGTAAAAAAAGTTATCAAATTCAAAAAAGGAGCTAATTTAATTTGGACTGCATATAGTGTTAAATTTAAAAACCCACCTTCAAGAGCACCTTGTATATCATCAAAAAAATTAAACTAGAACATGTAAAAGAGACTTAAGAACTTTGTATTATATGTAAAAAAGTATAGTGTATTAATTTGATGTACATATACATATACAACACAATATTCTCTATAATAAATGAATCGTACTTTAATAAATATACATAAATCTTAACTCAAAACGAAGTAAAAGCGGTTTAATGAAAGGATTATTTTATCATAGAAAATGAATGAGTTTCTCTGTAACTGACAGATTCGTTATTACTTTCCAGTCTGATTTACTCATTTACAAATATAATTAATAATAATTAAGGAAATGCCTAAGTAATATAGTGAATATAGCATAAAAGTATGTGCACGAGGAGAAAATCGTTTAGGCATTGAGCAAATATCCTTTTAATTTTTCAATGTTTTATAGCTAAATCAAATCCTTCTTAATTATGATAGTAAATAAAAATATTATATTTGTTGAACAAGAATATGTAAACGAAGTCTATAGATGTATAATTACGGATATTGATTATATGTTATTGATATTGAATATAACATAATATTTTTGTTTTTAAGAAAATTTCTTTCGTATTGTTTGCTAATTACTAACAAAAATGTTACTTTAAGTGTAGGTACCAAGAGATCAACAAATGACCACCTGTGATTTCCTAATATATAAGTTCACAAATAATTCCGCGGAGTGAATTTCCTGCGATTTGCTCCCTCTACCGTACATATGTCAGACTAGGAAATATTCTGCAGAGCAGATAATCTGAAATCAGTCACTAGCAGTCAAGACGTGCCGACATAGTAGTAAGTAGTAAAATTCCGAAATTCGACAAAGTCCAGCCGTGACGTACTAGTTCACCGCGCTGCTGTATTGCGCTTATCCCTACTAGTCCGCTATTTTACAGGCAATTAATATATTCCGTAACCGAGACAGCCAAAAGTTAGTATCCGTCCACGGTCCAAAGAGAGTTGACGTACCCAAGCAAGCCTGTAAGTACCTAGTCTGTAACAGATAATTAACCGCCTGCTCGTCCTGTATTAGTCGCACCGCCGCCGCGCCGCGCCTCGTAATATGTGCCTTACCGTAGATGTATATATTTTTATTAGCTTTCAAGTCCTGCTAGCTGTAGTAAATAGATTAGAACTTTTAGCAATAAAATTATTGTTTTTATTTAACTAAGTAAATCTCATTGTGAAACCAACTGTGCCTTTTATTCCTGTAAGGAAGTCTAATTTTCCCTAAACCCACTGTACATTACCGTGTCTTCACTGTAGGTGCCTGTGTAGTGATGTTTCTGCACTATAACGGAAACTGGCGCCTGAGTTAAGTACCGCCGCCACATTGAGCGTCACAGTGAGACCTCTCCGTGCCTAAACCGAAGTACGTTACAACCTCCATAAGTATCGAAAACAAATTTTACTAAAATCAGGCAATATTGAAAGAGATAAAGTTCTTGGAACACCAAGTATAAAAACAAAGAAAGTCGTTGAATACAAAATGAGCGATGATGAGGTTAAGACCAACAGATGAATTTGTTTTACAACATCAAAGGAAATACATTTTTAGAAATGGTTCCTGGGTAATTGAAACGATGGTATTTTAGACCTTATATATCAACGACATCAGATCAGTAGCTATGTGAATAGCCGACAATGAGAATCTGGTCGAAAGAAAACCTTCACGAATACATTGAAATTGGTAGAAGGGTGGCCACCAAGATCGCCAGATTTGTCATAATTAGATTTCCTTTTGCGGGGACACTTAAAAACTAAAATTTATGCCACTCAAAAAAATTGTTTGCAATATCTACGGAAGTGAATTACTGAATGTCGTCTCAACACCAAAAATGCTTCAAAATGTGAGAAATAATTTTGAACATAACCTGTATCACTGCATCGAAGATGGTGGTCAGCAGTTTGAACATTTAATTGACTAATGTGTACGTTACCTTTTTATTCTGTAAACGGATTCTGCTAACTACTCGAATACATTTCCAATATGAAGTATCATAAATGAAATGTCATGGTATAAACTAGGTATCTTTTAAAGAGAATCGAAAGACCTTTCAAACGAGGTGCCAGTTCCCTTTCCATTTAAGATTTTAGGGGCAAATTTCACCATGCCCAATGGGTTGTAGATAAAGGTTTGCGTCGAGGTTTGCGTATATGCCTAAAAAGTATCTCCTCAAAAACAATATTGACGTGTTTGAGCATTTTTTTTCATGGGCTTAAGTGCCCAAAACGTTTTGTTTTCATTGGGCCTTAGGCTATACATAAATGACGCGTCAGCAGATGAGCGTCCGGATTCCAACATCAAAGGCTTGTACAGCAAAAATGGTTGTGCCCATTGGGACTTTTTATTAGATAATAATAATAATAATAACAATAATAAGTTTATTGGGAAAAAGCACAAGTACATTATTCCCAAACGGAAAATGTGTCAACAAAGTTGATTTACAACACTTCCTTACACTCTAAATAAATATAAAAAATAAGCATTAAAAAAAAATAATAAACACTAAAAAGAAATAAAATAAAATACAAATAAAAAAAATACAAATAAAAAAATGGGCAGATTGCTTTATAATTCAAATAAAGCTTAAATTAGAACATTTGCATATTAAAACAGTTTAAGCTTGATGAAAGTAAATCCTTTTTTAAATTTTGTTTTACAGTGGCGATTGAGAACGTACGATATTGAGCAGGCAAGTTATTTAAAACATATGCAGACATACATGAAAAGGTAGCTTTAAATGATTCAGTTTTGTGAGGTGGAATGCAGATTCTATTTTCCACTTGCCCTAATTGTCTAGTGTGAATTTCGTTCCTCCATTTTATTTTATTAGATAAGTAGGCAGGATTATTATTATTTAATATGTTTAAAATAAATACAACAAAATGAATAAATCTCCTCTCAGACATATTCAGTAAGTTAAAACTGCGTAAGTAAGGGGTTATATGACTAGAATATGGTACAGTTGTAAAATATCTGACACAGGAATTTTGAATTTTTTTTAACCGAGACTTATCATACTGTGAGAGACAAGGGCCATATACAACATCTGCATAGTTTAGGTGAGAGAGAACCAAAGTTTCAGAAAGTAAAATTTTTGTATCAGTATCTAGGTATTTTTTAAATGAATGCAATTGTTTCAAAGTACAAAAAGCTTTCTTACAGATATTAGTGACATGACTAGAGAAACCTAATGTTGAATCGAAAGACACGCCTAGATTTTTTACAACTGTACACGAAGGAATGTTTTCGTTGCATATTTGTACATTGAACTCATTAAGGTTGCGTAACTGATAAGATGTACCAACCACTATGTTTTGACTTTTCTTAGGATTTATCAATAACGTGTTTTTACTGTCCAATCATTAATAAGATTGAGGTCGTTATTTATTAATTGAGAAGCAATATATGAGTCAGAAAGGACAAAACTGTATAGAATCTGTATGTCATCAGCATACAAAATCAATTTAGAATTTAGCAGTACTCTTGTTAAATTTGATGCAAAAATATTGAACAACAGTGGTACCAATATAGAGCCCTGGGGGACACCAGAGCCAACTGATCTATATTGCGATACCAGTATTGAAGAATATTGGGTAACTTTCGTAAACTGTTGTCTGCCACATAAATAATTTTTGAACCAAGATAGAGAGTTTCCAGAGACTCCGTAATAATGTAATTTAGCTATCAAACAATTTATATCAATAGAATCAAAAGCTTTACTCATGTCTAACAAAGTAAGAAAAGTAACTTGTGAGTTGTCAATTCCTCTCAAAATTTCATCTGTAACACTAGATAACAGGGTGGAGGTGCTGAACCCCTTCCTAAATCCAGATTGATTGGGGGAAATTATTATGTTTTCTATAGCATATTTAGAAAGTTGTTCATATATAGCTGATTCTGCGATTTTGAGGGGAACAGAAAGCATAGTAATTGGGCGTAAATCTTTGTACTGATCGGGATTTTTCTTTTTGGGTATCGACTTAACACAGGATATTTTCCATTGAGTAGGTAACTGGCCTTTTTCAAATGATACATTAATAATGTAAGCGGGGCAGATATCCACATTAGAGAAAGTTGTAGCAACTTCGCAGATATTCCATCAGAGCCAATAGTATGTGTTTTTTGTTTGATAATAATTTCTTGTATTTTATTAATAGTTACTGGTATGAAAGTGAATCGTAAATTTTCTTTGAACTGAGATTCTAAATATGAATTGATATATACTTTATCTGAACCATTGATTAAGGAATGAATAAGATACGCGACTTCAATGGTAAAGTGCGAGGCCTTTTTTGGCAGCGAGATCTCGGCAAGTTGCGAGCATTCCTGTGATTCACGTAGTATGCTTTTGATAAACCTGTGTCGTGTCTGGTTTTATATAATTTATAATCTAGTGAAAACAAAAATTGAATGTTCACATTGATTTTAGTTTAAAATTATGTGACGGTTAAAAGTCAAACAATCGTTGAGAAATAGCTCGCAGAGAGAACATACTACGTTAATAATTTTAAACTAAAATTAATCTGAACATTAAATTTTTATTACCACTAGATTATTAATGATATAAAACCAGACACGACACAGGTTTGTCAAAAGCATACTACGTAAATCACAGGAATGCCCGCAACTTGCCGAGATCTCGCTGCCAAAAAAGGCCTCGCACTTTACCATTGAAGTCGCGTATCTTGTTCATTCCTTAATCAATGATCTGAACTTAAATTGGGAATGGAATCTATAAAATAGTCATTGATGCCGGTTGCATTACAGATTTCCTCAGGCAAATTTTGAGAGGTGTTATCTCTGACGACACCCCATGATTTTAGTTTTGTCCACTGTTTAGGATTATTCTTACTACTATTAATATTATGAGAATAAAAAACACGCTTCTCTTGTTTTATAGCGGTATTATAATAATTACGGATGTCACAATAAAATTGTCTATGAGCAGCATTTTTACTTCTTTTATATCTCCGCCAAGCATTATTTTTAATATAAGAAAAATGAATAGTGCCGCAGACCCCGAAAGTGAAACAAGATGCAGCTACGGACACGTGTTTCGGAGTTATTGCTCCTCATCCGCGTAGCGTAGCTTAATGGATCCGTGTGAATAGGATCAGAAACAACAACTATGAACGGTTAGAAAGTAACAGCACACAGTACTCAATTTGTGTTTTCGTGCACCATGGACCAATTTATGGTCTCAAATGGTAACAGTCAGCACATAGAGCTCTATACGTACTGCCCAATTTCTACCTAGGCAAATATAAATAAAAGAGTGATGTTTAGCAGGGTTAAATAAACATAAAAATGAATAGTGCCGCAGACCCCGAAAGTGAAACAAGATGCAGTTACGGACACGTGTTTAAAACACAAATTGAGTACTGTGTGCTGTTACTTTCTAACCGTTCATAGTTATTGTTTCTGATCCTATTCACACGGATCCATTAAGCTACGCTACGCTGATGAGGAGCAATAACTCCGAAACACGTGTCCGTAGCTGCATCTTGTTTCACTTTCGGGGTCTGCGGCACCATTCATTTTTCTTATGTTTATTTAACCCTGCTAAACATCACTCTATTATTTTTAATTTTTTTAATCTCTATTAAGGTATCAGTGAACCACGGTTCGCCTTTTACGTCAGGTTTACACATATACTTTTTTACAGGAGCATGCCTGTTGAAAAGATTTATTAAATTTGCATTGAAAAATTCAACTTTCTCTTGAATAGAATCTATGTCACAAATAAAATTCCAGTCAATTCTTGAAGCGTCCTCATTAAAAGCCGCCATATTAAAGTTTTTATAACTGCGAAATTCCTTAACAATTAGTTTATTATCCATACTATTTATCTCAATGTCACATTCTGTTACATTGTGATCGGAAAAACACAAATCCAAGACCTCAACATGCTTGACATGAAGATCGGAATTAATTATAAACAAGTCTAATAAGGATTCCCCTTCACTCGTTACTCTAGTGGGATCAGTAATTAGTTGTTTACAGTCAAAAACTTGCAATAAATTATTTTAGTAAATAGTGGCAGGTCCATTTTCTAACATATTAATATTAAAATCGCCCATAAGAATAAAGTTATAGATATTATTTTCTATCAAGTGATTAATTACATCAGCTAGAATACCAACATTAGAATAATGGTTACTGTGTTTATAAAATACTCCTATTGCACAAATTTGATTACCTATTGATAGGTTCACTATAAGATATTCAATGTCATAGACTTCCTCAGTTGGTATTGATAACACTGAACATGATTTAAATAGGCAAGTTTTTATATAAAGTGCAACCCCTCCCCCTCTCGATATCCGATCATTTCTTATTAAGGTATAGTTTGGTATACTAAACAAGTCATCCTTAATGTCTTTTAACCCTATACAATGAAGTTTATGTTCACCCAATTAACATATTCATAACTAGGTACTTCAAATATCTTGAAGGTAGAAAATTTACATTGTCCATTTAAACGTTAGTGAGATATAACAGCGTATGCATTAAAATTTAATTTTTAATTTACCACTCAACCGACTTGTTTGCAATATCTACGGAAGCGAATTACTGAATGTCGTCTCATAACACCAAAAATGCTTTAAAATGTGAGAAATAATTTTGAACATAACCTGTATCAGTGCATGGAAGATGGTGGTCAGCAATGTGAACATTTAATTGACTAATGTGTAAGTACGTTACCTTTTTAATTCTGTAAACGGATTCTGCTAACTACTTGAATACATTTCCAATTTGAAGTAACATAAATGAAATGTCGTGGTATAAACTATATAGGTATCTTTCAAAGAGAATCGAAAGACCTTTCAAACGAGGTGCCAGTCCCCTTTCCATTTAAGATTTTAGGGGCAAATTTCACCATGCCCAAGGGGTTGCAGATAAAGGTTTGCGTATATGCCTAAGAAGTATCTCCTCAAAAACAATATTGACGTGTTTGAGTATTTTTTTTAATGAGCTTAAGTGCCCAACATGTTTCGTTTTCATTGGGCTTTAGGCTATACATAAATGACGCGTCAGCAAATAAGCGTTCGGATTCCAACATCAAAGAATTGTACAGCAAAAATGGTTGTGCCCATTGGGACTTTTTATTAGATAAGTTTCAAGACATTTTATCGAAAGCCAATTTTCAGGTGAATGGTCTTTTAACCCTATACAACCCAGTTTGTATTCACCCAATTAACATATTCATAACTAGGTACTTCAAATATCTTGAAGTTAGAAAATTAACATTGTCCATTTAAACGTTAGTGAGATATAACAGCGTATGCATTAAAATTTAATTTTCAATTTTTGAATAGTATTCACTCTGACTATAGTCAGATTATTGAGGGATATCTCTTAACCACGACCTTAGCTTCACTCCTAATTTATTGTTTCACTCCAAACTTATTACCATCAATGATTTTATGTTACGTACACAGAAATACTAATTGAAAACCGCCGATATGCAGGTCACTGCGTTTGAGACCAAGAATATTACACCCTATATGGGCTAGAGAAAAGGACGAGAATAGTATACACTACTATTTTAGTAATTCCGTTTTGAATATATTCTCGATGAAAATGTAGATATGAAATTTTTGTATGTATAGAGTTCTTAACTATACTCGAAATTTTACTCGCAATCGACTTCAACTTCAATAACTGGATACAGAAACTCATTACAAATATGCGACTGGAGAAGTAGAATTTATGCTAGAACAGAAAAACAAGTTTGAATGTTATTATCTGGGAAAACCGTTAGTTTGTTATTTAGATTCCATGACCTGAATATCATTTTTATTATATTATAGAAAGATATATCAAGAAAAGTTGATGAGGTTATTTTTGTTGAGGTAATGGATAGGTTTATATTTATACAGAACTTTGTATAGCTATCAATTTCTAATAGCATATAAGTCAATAGCCTTTGTACCCTGGAACAATCTGGACAATAAATAAATTATAGCTGGAAATTTAACAATGGTTTGTATGTCAAATTCATTATTAATAAAGGAATATAATAACCCCACGTTAAAATGTAGATAAAATCAAATACATAGCAATTTCAGAGTTTTGTATTTTTAAATTATTATGTAGGTACCTGCATAATATAAAAGTGCAAAATAAAAATATATTTCCATTTAACTGCGGAGTATATAAAACGGTATTTATCATAATTTCCGTTATTTTACACCAAGCTTTGAAAACTTTACTTATAAATTCATCAGTATTGCTACATCTAAATTTATAAGTTTTTAGATTTCATTGGGTATCAACCATTTTCATATTCGTTAATAACAACAAAGACCGCATGTCCGCTTAATGGGATATACCATACATAGATGTGTATATTCATGCAAAAACTAATAAAATATTTACATATTTCCATCCCTTTATAGCTGGATCAATTGAACCGCATATGTCAGAATGTATAATTTCCAAAAGCCTTGTTGCTTTTTTGTTTTGAATTGAACGGTGACCTCGTTTAATTGACTTTTTAACAAATTTTATATAGTGTGAATAATAAATGGAAAATCTCGAAACTGGAGATACTAGAGATAGAAATATGGTGATTGAGCCCGCAACATGCCTTATATGTATTGTTGCTGGCTTAAGACATAAAGTGTTCAAAGTTTGAATTTAATTTTGAAATTTTGATAGTTTTCATAATACCAACTTGAAAATAGACAGTTTACGTTTATTGGAATGACAAATTAGAATTTGTAACTAATTTTAACGTTGCCCATAGGGGGCGCTATAGTTTTATACACCTTTTCAACAAATTGAATCAGTTCAACGTGTGTTCATGAAGTGCATTGCATACAAATTAGACGGAATCTATCCAGAACAAAGCGTGGACAATAATGTTCTACTGACTAGATTTGGACTCTTATCTCTTGAATACGGTAGAACATTTCAGGCCTCTTCGTGTACAAGCTCATTAATCTCTGAAAGACTGCCCTGAGTTGATAGCTCAGCTAAACTTTCACATACCTCGAACTAAGAGTAGAAACGAAATATGCTTCCATCTTTCCACTTCTAGAATAAACATAATGGCCAAATCCACCAATTTACTCTATGTGTAAAAACTTTAACCAATTTTGTAATACTACTAATATACTCTCATCAGATTAGCCAATTTAAGACAGCTATTATTATTATACACCAGTTTAAAACCCTAAGTAGCCTAAATTCTGGTAATACATCCTTAAAAACAAACGTAGTCTTTTAGTTTTAAGAGTTCTCTTACTTATAAAGTTGTATACTGTTTTGAACTAACGAACACTGTTTTCTTTTTTATATTCTTGTTTACTCTGCTCTCATTTATATTATCCACTATGTTGTGTCTTGTAAATGGGTAATTCACATGTTTGATAATAATAATATAGAATTTATTATTATTATTATCTTTCCATCTGCTGTCACGCAATAATTGTTCTTTTTCGCTACTTTAATTACAGAAATATATATTATTACTTTTAATTTTAGTATTCTTGAGTATATTGGTTTTATATAATAAAATTCAAGTTTTATTTTTACAACAAAAAAAACTTGAATTTTATTATATAAAACCAATATACTTAAGAATACTAAAAGTAAAATAAAGAGCATGGTTACGAATAAATATTGAAGTATATTTATTACTTGTACCTAAGTGTTCCTTAATATTGATTAGATTCTTTGTTAATTCAGATTCACATTTTGTTCAATTTTATGTGTATGTGTATCTACTAAAAAAGACGTTTCATTTGTACTTTTTAACTCAGATTTGTTTATGCGAAAATAACATTTTATTTTCCAGAGTGATTATTTTTCTTGCACATATTACGTTTTAACCATTTATTTCCTTCTATGTATTGCAGCAATTTTTCTGTTTTTTTGCATGCACTAATATGTTGAATGTTATCCTTTCTTGTTTAATTTCGCTTCGTTTTAATCTATCTTCTTCTGATAATAAATGTTAATTATTAACAATAATTTTTTTCATTTTTATTAACTGATTCTCACGCATTGGTAAAATATTTGTATTTCCTGCTCGGGTAATGTTGACATGACAATAACAGTTTGTAATTTATATTTTTATTATCCAAACTTTTTAGTTTATAAATTATATTATATTAAAGTACACACTACACATGTAGTTGTGTATGTAATATAAACGTGCAAAATAAAAATAAATTTTCATTCTAAAGAAGCTGTTTAATCTATTAATCTCATCATAGAGGACTCTGGACGAATGGGTTCGATGAAATGACCAGCTAAATATATTTCTCCTGACCTGAAATATTTTTTTCTGAGGGATGAATAGACTATAAAGACAAACTAATCCGAGTATTTTGAATACCTCAAATTAATAAGAACACTATTGTAAAAATATTTCAGTAGAACAATTGTCAAGTGTGCACAGTTTGAACAATTGAAATAAAATTCTTCTCTAATTAATATAATTTAGTTATGTTATATGTAATATAATTAAGTAATATTTTTTCTTTTCTTCCTCCAATAGTTTAATTATTTTTTCTTAAAAACCCACGAAGATAATTTAACAAATTTTCATTGTAAAATAAACTTTTTAAAAATAGTAAAAAATGCACTTGTTTCTGATAGAAACAGGCTGGTTATCCTAGCAACAAAATCAGTTGTGCTAGAAGATTTAAAACTCACGTGAATCCGTCATTTTAGATTACGACAATTTGGTCAGAGTGATAATCGGCATTATGCGTATTTACACATTGTAAAAAGGTCTATACACTTAGAAAATATAATAATAATTGTTTATGTATATAATAATATTATGGATTATTGTTTCTGTTAACCTGGTAGATGAGCACTTATACCATACAGTAAGGTGATTTATATAATACATCTAAGACAGCACATCTTTTACCATTCTTGGAAAAGATAAGTGGAATATTTTGCGTAAGTGACCATTAGTCTGATTGCCGCTGGGATCACCTCCGTGTTTTCTCGTTTTTGTTATTTCGGCACTGCTATTACACAACTTTTACAAGTACGTTTTTCTTGTTGCTTATTTTTTATTCTCCTCCCATTAACGTAAGTATAATAAATGTATCTGGTATTTATAACATTCCTCAAGTTTTCAGAATAAGAAACTACAAAATGAGAAGCCATGTGAAAGAACAGATACATGTCGTTGTTTTGTCTTTTAAAGTAGTTCATATTTATTCAGTGGTAATCATTCTAGAGACGACAAATTGATAAAGAAGTTTTTTTCAATGTATAAAACAAAATTTGTTTGTGTTCACTGACATGTGCAGGACACCGTTCATATAATAACGTAAATATATCTTTCAAAAATGAAACGAGACCATAAATTGTAGCCCTTTTTATTTCTATTCACAATTATGTAAGTAATGGCACTACATAATTGGGTATAGAAATAAAAAGACCTACAATCCATGGTCTTGTTTCATTTTTGAAATGTATTCTTTCTATACTATAATGGATTTTTGTCAAGAAAAAAAGTAATAGTATCAACTAATTGGCAATAATGACGAGTCCCAATTATTGACAGTTGACTGTTAAGGTACGTTTAGATTGGGCACAAGTAGCTAAACTTGTATGAGATACTTGTTTATTCGACAAATCGTGATACAAATCCTCATACTTAATGCTCACACATTTTGTGGGCGCAGTACACTGCGTTGATCTGTCCCTCATACATTGTGTATATGGAATTAATTCAATATACATGACACAAATCTCCGCATACTTTAATTTGTGTTCACTTTAGAAGTGTAAAACTTGTACTTTTTTAATATAAAAATGCATTAAATTAGTATTTGAATACTCACCTGCATTTCATTTGGTGTGCGACCTTTTGCAACAGATATTCGAAGTCGGCAAATCTCACTTGCACATAGTTTTTGAAACAAGCGCCATCCTCCACCGTTAATTCAGAAATTAACATGTTGTAGGCCCTTTGATTTTCCCTGTATTTCAAATAATAACTAAACGTGCACTTAAAAAGACAAAATTGTCTCGTGAGGAATATTGATTAACTTCTTTAATGTGAACACTTTATCATACCTCAGGCATATATGCATATACAAGTTTTTTTTTAAGTATTTTCATGTATATGAATCTCGATACAAGTTCAGATACTTGTGCCCAATCTAAACGTACCTTTACGCTTATTATGCTTATATTTATTGCACTTGTATATTAAGAACGATCGAATTTTACTTGCGAATGAACGCGTCGTCGCTCCAAAAATTTCCAGGGGGGGGCAGAGCAAATTTTTTTAGAAACGTCTTAGCGCTTTTATTAGAAAAAGAGATACCACCGAATTGTTACTTAAATAAAGAATTTTATTGTAGGTACCTTTTATACATGGATGATTGAAAGATTGCTATAAAATTTATTTGTGAATATTAATTTGGCCAATGTTAACACTATCTGTCAAAGGCAAGGGTGGGCGAACGTCCATAAATATTTATACTGTCTGAAAGGAAATTAAAGGTATTTATTTATATATTTATTACTGACTCTTATATTACCGTTTCTTATACGTAGGTCGCTGGAAAAATGTTCAAAGAAATATGATGCATATTCTTGTTCTTGAACTGGATAGAGTTGCCGAAACGACTGCAGGGTCCAACTGGATGGATACCCAGTATGTAAAATGTTGTGATGTAATAAGGAATAATTTGCAAAAATGTGTTCACTGGCACTATTTTTATATGTGTACACTTTGAAAATGTTTTCGTAAGTGAATTTTAAAATTCCTTCTTGAGCAGTTCTAGGTTGGTGACAAGGAGGAAAACAAAGGTAGAATAGAAAGCCAACATCAATATTTAAGCCACTCCTTGTATGTAAAAAAAGTAATAGATAAACTATATGATATACGAAAATAAAATACTCGAATATAAGAGCACTTAATAATAACAATAAGTTATGTACCAAGAGTATACAGGATGTCAACGGAAGTTGGATACAGTCAGAACTTAGTCAGAGTTCCGTCTTGATTTAATTGTTAAAGTTAAAACTTGAATATCTTAGATTCAGATATTTTATATGATAACTTAACGGATCATAATACTGTTTTTGTTCTATAGAAATAAACTGTGAACATGTAGATATTAGAAAACCTTTAGAAGACTCAAAATTGTGCATAGAAAATTTTCTCCTTGATTTGAGAGACATTGATTGACCAACGACTAATATCAACGAAAGAGTTACATATTACAACTCTGATTTTCTATGTTAACCAAAATTTTAAGACTGAAATAGTTATGGTCAACCCTAAAACATAACGAAATTTGTTCTATTCCAAATCAGGTGTGATGAAAATGTAATTATTAATAATCTAATTATTTTATACCGATATTCTGTATCACGCGCTGATATACCACTAATAGATGGAGAGCTGGTTAAGTAATTTTACCATGATTCAATATAGTCTTACTTTTTCATTCAGTGAACGTAAAAAGTAGTAGGAAAACTAGAAATGGGATTCTGCCAAACCGAACCGGGGGCGTAAAACTTGGAATTATATCGTGAATTGCAGGGTTCCGCTCCAGTTTTCGACTCAGGAGTGTAATAACTTTGCTTCTCGAAATTTCATTTCATAGCTTTGTTATCGAAGACCTCGCTACCTCAATGAAGAACCACCCGGTTCTTAAGCCAGCACATTAGATCATGGAATATAATATTGTTGTAATTCTGTTTGCCAATAAATAATAAAAAGATCATTTATAGAATTATGGAATCAACGAAGTAACTTAAAAAATAAATGTTACTTTCATTAAATTCGTATTTTTTTTTAAATAAACAACTTTCAACAAATTGACTAAAGGTTTCTTACCTGTTTCAGGTGAAAATTTCGATAAATTCTCGATTTTTTTTTCCTTGATCCCTTACATCTACCTACCCTACACTGATGATATATAATATTGCAGACGTAAAAGTAGAGGATAAATTATAGGCAAGCCTTGCTCTGCTTCGACAGTTTTGAAATTTTACCTACGTATTGCTGAGTAGTTCATCTTATGGTGTGATACATAGCAGACTTGAGAGTGAGGGAAAAATTGTTGACAGACTAAGAATGTTCATGGAACTTGGCCCTCAATGAATTGGTATAATTTGCATGGATGAGTTTAATTGGTCTAGTGAGATTTAGTTGTCCCGAAAGGCTAAGGCAAGGGTACTGTAAACTATAAAAATGTCTTTTTTACTTTTATAAATGGAAATTTTCCTCGTCAGCCGCATTATCCTCTCTATCATCATCACTGTCGTCTCGCTATCCTCATCTATTTCAATTTCTGACAGATTCTCAACTGTAAATAAAAAAAACTAAGTATTCATATAGCAACCAAGACAACTTTGCATAAAATGTACCTTCAGAATTCTCATTCTCGATAATGTCTCTTACAGATGCCGGTACTTAGTCACCTTCATACCATTTAAATTCATATTGGTTCTCCATTTCGACCCATCCGCAGTTCATGCGCTTAAAAATTGTTGGAGTTTTTTTAGGTGCATGAGACCACAAGTTAGCAATATATTTTGCTCTCAACAGATGTTGCTCTAATTCATATTGGTAGGGTGGTAAACTGGTCGCATCGATGCATCGGAGGTATTTTTTCCTTGGAAAGGTTCGCTGATGTCTTTAATTTTATAGTTCGTCAAAAATAGTACAAATCGGCCTTCATTTACTTTTGGAACGGATTTTAAATTGTAAATTTGACATACAAGTTTTTCTAGAATCGAAATAACTGACCCATCATGGCAGTTGTCATTGCCCAGATCTGAAAAGGCTTTTTGAAAGTCTCCAGATTTCGTTAATAATTGGAATGGTCGCTGTTTTCCTTTTCGATAAAATTCTGGATTATAATTATAGCCCGTCAGAGCGTGGAATCCTGGAAGCGCTTTGCACAGTGAATTTCCCAATGATTGATGCAATCCACTGGCGACAATTGGTATTGGTATCATCCAATCCCAATTATGTTCCCAGCTAATCCCCTCCAACCCCCCGCGCTGCCGGGCATGCTTACTAGCAAAAGCTGAAGAGGGTGGTTTTTGCCCGTTTGCGGGGTTAGGAAGGGTCAGATGTTGATGAAACTAATTTTTTCTTGTTCAGCATCCCCAAAAACGGAGGTATGAAGATCACAGAAAAAGGAAATGAAAATTCATTTTCCAATCCCCCGGAAGGGTTGCAACAATCCCAAGGGGTAGCTTAAGGCCTTCTCCTGCCGTTATCCTTCCCTTTTTATCAAACTCTAATGATTTTCTTAGCTAATTTCCTCCAATCACGGGTTTTACTAGTCTTATAACAGGAAAACGCGAAATAGGAGTAGTTTTTGGCCATTTTGAGGGGGTTGCGGTCTCTATAAACTTTTTTCACTATTTTTTTCGTTTTCAGCACTCTCGAAAACGGAAAAAAAAACATTGAAATCGGACAATAACTTACAGAGATACGGTCGTTTTTTTAAAAGTCGGCCCTCTTGGATTGACCGCCATTTTTGTTAGCTACCACTTTCAGATCATAATTTCTTGCTATCTCTGTACACCCATATAACTGCGGTATGAAGGAAAATTAGAACCGCCAAATTATACCAATATCTTGACTGGCCCATAGACTAACAAAATTAGAATGAAATACCAAACGTGACAGTACTTGAAAAAAAAACGACCGCCGTTTTCAGAATGATAGAGGTCAAAACTGCACCTTTTCGTTCACTCTTGCTGGGCCGAAAATCGGACCGGGACCGTGCAATTCACGATGTAATTCCAAGTTCTATTTTCGATTGTAGAATGCGAAAGTAAGACTATATTGAGTCACGTTAAAATTACGTAGCTGGCTCTTAGACTATAACTATATAAATCAATTTCCGAGAAGCAATTTTAATTTTAATATGCTGAATAAATTATTTAGAAATTTAATGCCAAAGCAAACCCCGTATACAGTTGCAGTATTCCTTCCATTTGCACAAGATAGAGTTAGGGCGACCGAACTATATATATGTTTCTATATTTCCTATAAATTTCATTCGGATGTTTTATGACCGGAAAACGCAACGAAATTAGTATTTATCAATAATTCTATTCTATATCTATATGAATCTCTGCATTTCAATATTATATCTTGATTAAATACTTAAGAATTGAAATTTATTTAATATCAATTTTGGATATTTCAACATAGCTCTTATAACGTCTTCCAGCTTAAAAATTTAATTGCTTTAATTTATCACCAGCGCACATAATAATTACCTACTGCTAATAGGGCATGTGGGGAAATTGGAAACCTTTATGGACTAAATAAATAAGTAAACACGATACCCTTGTGTGATTTAGAAATGGATATGAGATGCTTCAATATACAGGATTATCGATTGTATAAACGCCTGTAGTTATGCGACTAAAATAATTAGCTTGCATAATAGTCCTCTCCTCTTTTGTTCAAACATAACATGTTTCCTTAAATTATTCATAAGACAACACTCAGGCTTGCTCAATTTCATACACATTTAAAAACATAAAGTTTTGCTATTAATATTTTTATGTTGTTCCTTGTAATACAGATTTATATACCTGCATTATGTAAATGACGATTTCATAAATTTACATTAAGTATGAATTTTGAATCAGCTATAAAAATATAAATTTTGTCTTGGTATTTGGTATTCAAATAACAAACTTTTTATGCAGAATAGTGTCTGCAATTGAGCCTTAGGGGGTTACTTTGCATAAAATACTTGTTGATCTTGTAATTGAAAGGGGTACACGATGTGAGGGAGGAGACACGAAGGAGATAAATACAAAGACTTTCATACTTAGGTAAGCATTATAATATTTTCAACGTGAGAGTATTTGTGCAACATTTATCAACTGAATATAGAAAACTGGTTATATTTAAATCTATATTTCACTGATGACTAAGCCTTACTATCTGAGCAGAACACCATAGGGCTCAACCGGTGAATGTATGATATAGCATTAAATACAAATAAACGGAAACTTTAAACCCAACTCTGATTTAATTAAGTATTTCTACAAGACGTCGGTACTTACGCGATGAAATCAACGGCGAATCTCGGTGCATATTCGAAGACGGCTGGATAACGGTGGACTACTATTGTTCTTACCAAGATGGTTCACGATAAAAGAAAATGTTTCGGGTCGGTTTTAGTTGTCGGTGTAAGGGTATCGATAATTCGATTGATCTGGATTTTGACGTTCCCGGTGAATTTATTAGCTTTCTCTTGCTGGCGCAGGCGGCGGCGCGTGCATACGGTGCGTGGAATCCGGACAGGTGGCTCGAACTAAGAACGCGGTTTACTAAGTCCGAACGTGTTATGTAACTTACCATATTCAACCGGGCTAACTGAAAACGGAGATACATTGTTTACAATTTTTAAACTATATCTTAAAAAGAACCGATTTAAAACAGACACGGATTAATAGGGCGAGTTGCTTTTTTCACCGGTTGATCCACCAGATGTTGTTGTATCTCGTTCTAACCTCGGAGATAGAACGAGATAAAACACATCTGATGGATCCACCGGTGAATAAAGCAACTCGCCCATATTTTAAGTTTTCGTAACTAATGATTTTTACTTCCGGTTTGAACATTATTTTTGAACAATTCACGGATTTTAGCTATACAGGAGACTATCGGAAATTAATTAATTAATTTATGGTTGTTTACCAGCTGAGTTTACAATTCATTGTTACCTTAAACATAACTTAAATACTAACAGAGTTACAGGGTGTACCCAAGTGACGGAAATATTAAAATAAAACAGGCAATCCTTGACAGAGAAAAATCACTTCGTTACAGAACCAATCACAAACTGTTATACCTTTTGACAGTTATTTGACATATACAAATTTACCTTAAATTAAAAAATAGTGTCAAAACTGTCAAATGTCAAATGATCTAAGAAAGTAAACAAGTTTCAAATTATAAAAATAGACAATTTTATTAAAGACGGGATGAAATAAAATATCATTCGATACACATCCGTTAGGTGTTGTTCCAGTCTCGTTTAGTTATAGTTATAATATCTACTCGACTGTAACAATTCACCTTCCGGACTTGTACCGAAAATTACTATTTTGGTAGCATAAGTAATAGCACAGATTAACTATACCAGATGCGAAAGTAAGCGTGGCGGCCTGTCCAACAATCCCCACTACTTCCATCCTCATATATGCGGAGGGTTTAGTACGAGAGCATTATCGTGACAGCGTGTAACAGAGTTTACGGCGATATATTGTTAGTCCGAGCGATCGGATTTTAAATGTCAAAATAGTGTCATACAAGTTTGTTGGTGTATACAATAATAGAGATCTAAAAACATCAAAAAAACCTGATAAAACAAATAGAAAACTTACAATATTACCCCATTTGTAAACATACAATTTCATATTTGTTTTAATAAAAAATATTTTATAATATATTTTTATTGTTTTTCTCGAGCGCTCAAGTGGTGCAACTAACTCGCATCCACAAAAATAAATATTAAAGTCTTGTGGTGCAAAAAGCATGCAACCAGTGAATATAGGTACACTCCTATATTCAATGATGCAACGTTACGAGTAGCCGACGGGCCTTTGTATAATACGTGTGTCGCGGACATGAAAGGCACCGCGCGAAGCTTTCGCATCTGATATAGTTAATCTGTGGTAATAGTATTTTTCTACAACTGTCAAAAAAGGCTATGTTTGCGCATTAACGTCAATGTCTAAAATGAGACATTTTTTCATTGGCATTCCGTTACCATGACCCCGTACGAAAAATATTTTGCACATCACATACCTATTGTTAATACTGCCGTCTGGATTTTTCCCGTAGAAGATTCAGTGTAACAAAGTTGGCTGCATCTGATATTTCTGGTGGGGTATTATAGAATAAATCTACGGAAGAGCTAAAGGGTCACACGAGCGATTTTATTTATCAAATAATTTCTCGACTTTTATCTCAAGATCTTGACTTTTATCTCAAGATCTTGACTTTTATCTCAAGATCTTGACTTTTATCTCAAGATCGTGACTTTTATCTCAAGATCTTGACTTTTATCTCAAGATCTTGACTTTTATCTCAAGATCTTGACGTTTATCTCAAGATCTATGACTGATGGTCGAGATGGTAGAGTACCTGCCTCTCACCCAAAAGTCCCGGGTTCGAATCCCGGTCGTGGCAATGGGAAATACTGTGAGAGAGATTTTTCCATTATACACGGATATTGGATGTGTGTCCCTTGTCTTTAAATGTGTAGCCCCCTCCCGCACAAGGCTCAGCCTTCTGGGATAAAGGGGGTCGTAATTACATGTGGTGTATTTATTTTATTATTATTTTTTATTATCTTGACTTAGATTTATTTATCATTTTAATCGTACATACAATATTACTCAAATAATTGTATGTGGTGGTGAGTAAAGAAGCTTTATCGTCTTCTGCTTCTTATGTCAACACCAAGTGGATCTAACTCTTTAAGAATTAATCGTACAGTTTTTTGTGTAACAACAAAACCATTTTGAATGCATTTTAAGTGCATCCACCGATAACCATGCAGTTGACTTGACGATTGTAATTGTTGGTCAATAAAATTGACAACATCTTCTAACTTCGAAAAGTTTTTTCTTCTTGTAAGATTCAACATTTTAAGTTTTCGTTTCAAAGTAGCAAAACTTATATAAATTTGGTGTTGGATTTGTAGAAATGCGATAATCTCATTGTAATGTAATCCCAGCAAAAAATAGTATGTTATTAAATCATTAACAATGTTCATCGTTATTTTAAATGGACAATTTTAATTCATAAAATGGAAGATTGACAAGCTTCTTTACTCACCACCACATACAATTATTTGAGTAATATTGTTTGTACGATTAAAATGATAAATAAATCTAAGTCAAGATCTTGAGATAAAAGTCAAGATCTTGAGATAAAAGTGAAGATCTTGAGATAAAAGTGAAGATCTTGAGATAAAAGTCAAGATCTTGAGATAAAAGTCAAGATCTTGAGATAAAAGTCAAGATCTTGAGATAAAAGTCAAGATCTTGAGATAAAAGTCGAGAAATTATATGATAAATAAAATCGCTCGTGTGACCCTTCAGCTCTTCCGTATAAATCAGCTTCACTTTCGAGACGCTCCATTATTATCTTATGTATTATTTTACTTCACAATATTCAACATTCACAATATCAAAAACGTCAGTGAAAAATGTTTGTTGACAAACATATTGGTTTCCATAGTTACCTGAGACATCCGCTACTAAGTTTCTTTTTAAGTTAATTTGCATTAAATATTATAATAGAAGATTTTTTGACTCGGCTGCGCCTCGTCAAAAAACTTTCACGATCACCAAAGTAGCATTTCGCACTCTTGATACAAAAATAACTATTTTTTTACGTGCAATATTTTATCGTGTTAGTTAGGGGCGTTCACTTTCTTTCAAAAGGGGATCAGCTGTCTCCCATTTGTACGCCACTGGACCTTGCATTAATATTAATTAATAATTAATATTAAAGACCACAATAATAAGTGTAGTTCTGTCCAAAACTATCATATGCATAATTTGATTGATTTCCCGTTTTGGAGATAAAAAATAAAAACCGATAAAAATTTGAAATTTCAACATTCGGTATCTCACAAACTAAGCAGTTTTGAGTATATATTTATAAAATAAATTATATTATGTTAAGCTCTTTTATCGTTTGTTTTCATCTGTTCCACTTGAAACTGACAGGGTTCAACGGTAGTTGGAAACAGTCTGCCATTTGCTTGTCTTTTGATTTAGGGGTTTAAATTTAGGAAGCTTAAAATTACATAATATTACTGGTATATTAACTTAAACTACTTTATCGCCATGTGCCATGTTCTTAAATTAATGCAGTTTCATTTATACAGTGAAATCCATACAATATCAATCCATGCTGATTCGGCATCACCAAACTATGATATGTCCCTTCAGTGGTTAACTACGTTTAGGAAATATATATATGTTTATAGTATTAATTTAATTGCATCCGATTAGTTCATACTTACCTTTGCGATTTTTCGTTCAATATTTAGGGTTTCTAGACGATCAGAGGGCGAATATTCACCCTCCGGTGAACTATAAAATTTTGTATCCTCGACGTAATAATAAAACTCTCGACGAATAAGTTCCTCGAAATTTTTATAATCTGCCCTTAAATTGGAAAAATTGAATACGTTACAACTTTATTCCGTTATATTAATATCTATAGACTGTTCTTTACATTGTCACTGAAGAAAACGAAAATCGCAAAAGCGCCATAGACTAATTTAATAACAATTAAAAGGCACGCTGAGATAGAAATAAGCAACCCCCTATTTGTGTAATAATTCAACTGTACAATTAGGGCATCACTTTATATTTATGATTTAAAAACTAACTTTATTAAATTACTCTGAATTATATCAACAATGAGGTAACGAGTTTTCTACGCAATTTACTGTTAAAACTGAAGATTTTTCTTTCTATCATTGTTCAAATAGTTAAATATGCATTTAAATACATAATTATTAATTATTGAAATTAATAACGATTATGTAAAAAAGTGTGAAGGTGAAGCGTATTCAAAAATTTTGTTCCCATTACAATAAAGAAATTTAATTTTTTATTGAATATGTTTAACAATTAGGAAGACTTTCCAGCATCGGGAAACCGAAAAAATATAAAGGCAGCACCTGGAGGGCTAACAGATGAACTCGACCTCGTATTACACTTCAGGCAAGGATGCTGGGGAGGTGATGATGAATCACAATCAGTAACTCAGCTTCTACCAAATCGTCTGACAGCCCAAATTTATCTGCCAAGCAGGGACATTTGTTTAGGTGGCAAGTTGTTAAACACCAGTACGGTGTGTTCTATAACAATACAGAAACATCGACAAAGTTGATTATTATCACGTTTTTACGATCAGCATTCAGCAGGACTAAAGTCGGAGATCGAGGAATTCATTGTAGCCTACCAAGAGGGTGTCATTAACATCTTGGTCTATTCTAGTCGCGTAACGTGCAGGTCTCTGACACCAACTGCTGAACTTACTGTCTGGCGCTGGAATCGCTCATGAATTTACTATCTGCGTGACCATTTTATAGACTTCAGCCAGAGTATGAAAACCAGAAGAGTAGAATTCAGTTTGCTTCTAACAGTCCACCCGACCAGTTCAGCTTAGTATTGCTTACTCGTTCTCCTATGTTACTGCTTGCCGTCTTACCGCTTTCAACCGTAGTTGCCTTGCCGCCTTAGTATTGCCTGTCTGCTGTAGGTCTCCTTTACATAATATGTTGGTTGGTATTTAACTGTAGTAATAAGTAACCCCGACGTAGACACCAAAACAATATTTTTGCACTCGTTTCGTCAACCAAGTTGGCATCATCTGGAGATGATTAAAACTAACCCTACAAGAGCCTACTATAGTTATACCTAAATTATTGTCACAGTTCGATGAACCGCGACCAATATTGTCATGTATCGACGAACCGTTGCCATCTAACCAGTAAAGCGGAGTATTTGGGATAGGCCCTTTGTCACTATTCTAACATTTTCTAATTTCTAGACTCTCAAATTCATCCAACTGTCTACGATTAGCAATATTTCTAACTAACCTAAAATTATTAATATCTATTCTGTGATTGTTCTAGCACATTAGCCTTATCCGATTATCCATCCGTTCTTCCATATTTGAGATGAGCCATTATGTTCTTTGATCTAGTTTGAATTGGTTGTCTTGTTTGCCTAATATACTTTTGATCATAATCTTCAACTAATTTCGTAAATTCCCGATCTTTCATTTACATCAATTTTATCTTTTGGATTGCCTAAAAGTTGACTAATTTAGTTCGTGAACGACGGTCCTAGGTCTTTGAAAATCCTAGTTAGTCCACGAGTAAACCGTGGTTCACAGGGAATACATACAAATTTTGAATTTTCCGGGTCAATCTGAAAGTCGTAGAGTTTTCAGGTGTGTTCTTAAATTTACGTTTCCTAATTAATTTTCATGAATAAATAATTAAAATGGGGGTCGTACGGCTTATGGGATTAAAAGGAAAAGATTTACGTTTGAAAAATTTCATCATTTGTCTCGTAAGCTAAATGGCCGGATAAATTTAATGAATATTTTTAACGTTGTTAAAACGGCAACCTTTTGCACATTGATCTCATACTAGACATCGAATTTGTACGGCTTTTATTACTTTTTCTACCTCAGTAATTGCCATGAAAAAAGTTGCAGGATCTGGATTATGCCTAAACCCGGCAAAGCAGGCATTATGAACCCAGTAATAAATATGCATACTAGAATCCTGTCTTGCAACGATTGCGCGTAGCTATAATAATTAAACTGTAACTCAACGTTCAAATAAATTATTAGCAATCTACAATATTTCGATTTGGTAATGGATAATGAATACTACTTGTTTCATTCTTAATTCGTAAATTATTTATTAACATAATGGTTTTGTAATGGTGCTTGCTTTTCCTGATACTTACGTAATCTTTTATACGGAAATCTCGGGCGCCAGTACTTTAACTTTTGAGTGCAAAGGACAGCACTTTTTGGCTTTCCTATTTGGGAAAGCAATCCGGGGTAGCTAACAGATGGAGATACAGATAAATGCCAGTGGGTCGTAAGTTGGGGGTCTGTCTAAAGGACTTCAACCCCTACTCAAACGGATTAATCAGAAATTTTTGGACAGAAATAATTACTCGTGAATTTTACCTCTTTAAAATAACGGATTTATTCAGTGATAATAATGAACACAGTAATTTACTCTAAACCTCCACGACTATACAGTCGAGTGTGTATAAAACTATTTCAAAATGATAAAACAAGTCGAGCTGGCAATCAAGAATTTTTACGTGATTTTACGTCTGAATTTTCGGATACGTGAGATTAATGAATTCTGATGTACGACAAGCAAACGGACCTTTCCACTCGGATGTATTATGCACGGCGGGCAATCGATTAGCTATAGATATTCTAGGCTATATGGAATTTTTAAATACACGGCAAACTACTGCCACAAACGTAGAGCTATTTGTTAATGCTTATGTTATTACGTAAGTTTCGCGAGCCAGTTCTATGCAGATCACCCGTTTGGAAGGCCCTAGCGAACAATTCCTCTCAGTTGATGCATATAATGGCTATTAGATTTATCGTAGGTTTTCCGGTAACCTATTATGCAGTGGAACTTTTGAGGTGACCCTAGCGAATAGACCTCAGCGGCTGCTGCATATATTAACAAAAAAAAAGACCAACGGAGGTATTACTAATTAGCTCTAGTTTGATTGAGTAGTATAATACAACAATACGTGCGGACACAAAACCCTTTGAATATCTATACTTAACTGAAAACAGTACCTGCAAAATGCAGTGGACTATACGGTGTATTCTTACCAAAATGATTTTCAAATAACGTTCTGACGGAATTTACTATTTAATTCGGAGCGGCGGCGCGAAACTGTAGACGGCTTTGGTTCGATCTGGCACTTCTGGACTGCGGACTATTTCGGAATGAATCTACTGCTGGTTTTCTCGGAATGAGGATGAGCACGGAATGCGCACGGAATGAGAGCGAAGTGACTGTGCTTTCCCTTTTTGTAAACTTTTATGACGTATCTGTCGTATTAAAAGAGAGGTGGTCACCGACTTTAAACGACGTACTCGTATGCATATCCCAGCGTAACTTGCAGAGGTGCAGCGGATTATGCATCTTAGTGCACCAACTCAAAACGTATCTAACCGGAAATGAGTTGCTTGTAATTTCTATACTCTGTTGCAAAAAGAAACGGATCAAAACGAGCAAAGATTAATAATTTTAGGAACGAATGATTTTTATTTCAGACTCGATCATTATTTATAATAATTCTCGGATTTTACTTATACGAGGGATTGTCGAAAATTAATCAATTAATTACTTGACTGCTTGTTTACCAGCGGACTTTTTAACAACTCATTAATAACTTAACTAGTACAGGACTTACTTACTAAAACAGCGGCAGGGTGTACCCAAGTGACGGTAATATTTAGAGCAAAAATGAACATTCCTTGATCAGAAAAATCACTTCGTTACAGTTTATACATACAGATTGCGAAAGTTCCCATCTTGACATAGCAAACCTCAAAATATATACGACGTGAAGTGCCGCTGCCCAGGAACAAGTGCTTTACTGCTCGTACATGTCCGTCCTTGGTCGCCGTATGCTAGCGTCTCGAACTGTTTACACATTAGTGCTGCGATACTAAACAAAACTAAGCGGCAAATTTAGGTCCTATGTCAAGATGAGGACTTTCGCAATCTGTATAGTTCGGAAACCTTAGACTCTTAGGTAAATAATGGATCGCGTCAAAGTAAATTTAAGAAATATATTAATCTCTACATTGTTTACTATTCTCTAAAATAATTTGCTGGGTAAACACGTAAAAAACAATTTTATTAAATGTCAACGTTTTGCTTTGGTTCAGTTCATGAAAAATACGCTAGACCACCATGTTTTTAATAATAATGATTTTTTTCCTTCATATAGATGACCTATTTTGCATCGTAAACTGACTCTTCAGGGGTGTTACTATTGTGCTACTGCTTTTGGTCAAAATTTAATTTTGCATGAACACAGTGATGTTACGCTTTGATTTAAAAGTTCGTAACATCATGTCCTGTGGAGTGCACAATCAACAATAACAAATTACAATTTATAGCTAATTCTAGCTTAATCTCTTCTTAATATTCTCCGTTTTAGTTCACTTTATTACCTCTGTTATTAGAGGAGATATACAGTTTTATGGCGCAATATGTTTTTATTGACCTCAAAAACTGAAATAAGTGCGATAGAAAACATGTCATCAATTCACAAAGTGTTAGTTTGTTGTTTAAATTGTTTTGTTACATTTGTTGCTTTTGAATAGAGCATAATTAACAGTTGATACTTTGTTGAAGAAAAATAGAGATGTTTGAACCGTAACCGAGTGTATTACTTAGGTTGATGAAGAATTGATTTACCGCGCCATAGCTTTGATGCTAAGAGTTTCTCACATAAACGACAATATCTCGGGTTATTTAACATTTTAGGGAAACAAAAGACCACAATGTTGAGAAGAAAAACTTCGAATAATAACAGTAACTCAGAACGGTAAGTGTTTTAAGAGAAATATTTACAACGATAAAACTCATCAAATGCAACATGTGGCATTTCATAATGTTCAAACGAGTGTTGATCAGCGTCGTAGCTAAGGTCATGAGTGCCCAGGGCAAGATTCGAATTTTGCGCCCTGTTTTATTTTGTGTAAGTGTGAATTTTCTGAAATTGAAGATCAAATTAGACGTTCACGTTATTAGTTCTTAAAAACCTTTCTAAAAAAAATTCCTGTATCATCAAACCTGTCATTAAAAACCATGTTGCAGTATTAAAAAATGACAATACTTAGAAAGGACTAAGTTAGAGGTTGATCTTTTCTTAATTAATATAGCACAGTAACAGTCCTGAAGAATCAATTTCTAATGCAAACAGTTTCTCCAAATTATGAAAACAGTCTCCAAAAAAATTAGGCAACAAAAATTATGGTAAATTTCTGAAGGTGTGTAATTTTTTTGGGACAGCGTAGTTTACAAAAAATATTACAATTATTAGTGGATTATCAAAAATGGATTATTATTATATTAAAAATAATTATATCTATAAGTTGTATCCGAAAACCCTGATGAAAGGTGTCTTCCATTTTAAGGTATGGATCGCCTGAATAAAAATAATACTCTTGTTAGAAAGGTCTAAACCTAAGCATTTTACCGAAAAATCGATCTTCCGAGTCATAAATTTGAAAGCCGAATTCATAAGAGGAAACTGTTAAGTCGTCATTGGTAAAGAATAACAAAGACGTGCAATCGCACAGGTTTCAAGATTTTAGTATTGTATTTTTTGCCAATAGCTTTAGGATTGTCTCAATTTTCTCTCCCATAACACCCATAATTGACAATCCTGAAGCTATTCGCAAAAAAATAGATACTAAAATCTCGAAACTTGCTCGGATGCGCCTCTTCATATTATTCCTTTACAATTAAATTTGTATGGTTTCGAAACCGATAAAAGGTTTAAAACGTAAAATAAAAACCACATTTGAGTATGTTCATCAAAGAGACTTAATAATCATTTAGACACCCATACTCATTGGAATGTTTAATTATAATTTCTCATAAGAAGGATTAGCTCAAGAATTATGGGCGTGTTTTCCGAAATACCTATTATCAAACCATTTGCTACTTTCCTATTATTATAAGAAGAAAAGAAAAAATTGCCTGGAATTTTTATCTATTCTTTAATATTCTTTATATTATTTTTTCATTTCCCTCTTTGTGTGTCTTTGTTTCGGTGGTTTATATGAAAGTGAATGATTAGTTACAAATTATTAAATTATATATTTTGTTTAATTAAACTATTTATATATAGATTTATAGTGCCCCATAAAAACATATATTTTCACATTTTCGTCGAATGTAATATACTTAATACTATTGTAATAACATAAAAATATCTCCAATACTTGCAAACAAGTTTCTAAATCCAGGAAAACTTCTCCTATAAGAAACGCTAACTTTGTTGAAAGTTCGGTCCTAATAGATATAAGTAGTTTCTTATTAAATTCCCTAAAAGATGTTGCTTATACGTTCTTTGTTAAAGTATTTTTTTCTTCTATAAGTGTATTTGATAGGTACAATTATTATTCATACATAATTCATAATATAATAATTAAGATATGTACTCTATAATTATTCTTCTACGACTGCTTTTAAAAATGGAGAGAATATAATGTAAGTTTATGGTAGAAGCATGGATATATTATACTAATACCGATCTAAATTTAAGATGCAAGCGCCAAAGCGAATAACCGAGAACTGATTAGTATGCCATTATTTGTTTATGTTAACATTTACGTTCTTAAAACTTTTCATTCTTTTCATTAAAAATAATAATAATAATCTACAAAGTAATAGTTTTTTCACATATTGCATGTGAAATATACAATATTTTATTTACGCTGGCCCTAAAATTTATAGTTTCTTAATTGTAAGTAGGTACGCGGTAATCATTCTGTGGCGGTCAGGATTCCGAATTTTAGTGAAAAACATTTTGCTAATGTTGCAAAACCAACCTCGTCCCCGTTTTCGAGGGCGCTGCACCCAAATGTGACACTCAAAAAAGTTTTTACCTTTGCGTACACCCTCAAACGGTCGAAAACCACCCCGGAGACGTTTGGCAGTTCATTCACCCTAAAACGAACATAAACCATCCCTTTCGCGTATTTCCCTTTCTCTAATTTCCCGTTAAGATTGTAGGAACGGCCAAACTCCTCTGATAGTATTTTTTTCATGATCAGAATGCTCAAAAACGAGGAGTAAACCAGACGAAGAATAAACACTTTTTTTCCACCCCCACCCCTCCTCCCCCGCGGTATTATCCTCCACCCTTGATCGATATCCCGTTCAAATTACAATTAAAACCCGCCGGCAAATGTCTGTACGAGGAGACCGGATATGTCATAGATTGCCCAGTTTCATAATCAAGTTCGTCCAAGTGGATAAAAAATCATTTCAATGAAACATTTGGAAATTAATTTGTCATAAATACAAAAAAGGCATAATATGCTTTTAGTGGGAAAATGTTCCTCGGAAAATTTTCATAATTTTTATATGATGTAATTCTCATTTTTGCAATGAAAAGTCCAACTCAATCCTGTGACCAGTTTTCGAGATGCAGGTTCTTCAGAAGTGTCAATAACGAGTCTGCCTTTTCCTTTCAATTATGCGAATGCTATTTTAACTTGAAATGTGGCAAATGCAAATATTCTGCGAAAATACCTTTAATTTTTCCTGAAAACCATGCTCTTAATTCTAGAAGCACAGATCAATCTACTTAATGCAGTACATACGCGGTTCATTGAAAGAGCGTAATTATGAACTTTTAGGAAAAATCCTGAAACAAGTCGAGTTTTAATTCAAAATGACAATTAATGAAAATGAAAATAGTACCTCCTGCATTCAACTCCTCTGAATTATAACTATCCCCCGAAAATTTTGAATTAGAAAGGGGGTTGTGAAACACTTCCAAAGGGAATTTGATTCTCTACTCAGCAGTACCTATTTAGTTTTTTAAATTTGGTGTATTTATTACTAAAAAAATTAATTATGCAAATGTAAAATTTTGTTAAGGTAAATTCAGATGAGGTATACTTTGCTAAATTATTGGTTGTATTAAGAAATTTGTCTTTTATTTTAGTGACTGTAGACTGTGACACAAACCCCCTTTTGAGTTCTTGTTTTGTTACCGCCTCCAATAGTATATCTGTTCTTGACATTTTGAAAATATTATTGCTTGTAGTTTACCTAATATTTTTGATAAAGAAAACTATAAACAAGAGTTGTTCGAAAACGATTAAACCTCCAATACGCAAGTTTCAACAAAATTTTCATATTTATTTATTTTTTTAAAGAAAATAATTTTTTAATTGAATATCAAATTTGCTCAAACATTAATGAAAATTTGGATCTGACTTTTCTTTATAACGTTATAATACAATAAAATGGAGCCTATTGTGATAATTTTATATAATAACACTATTAATTAATTAAAATCATTTCAGAATTATTTGACCTGATCCGGTTTTGGAAACATCAAATATTTTACTAATTTTGCTTTTGACCGCCCATTTTTTAATCAACGTATACAGATAATTTGATGATTTTGTTTAAGGAACTATTAATATACTTACGCATTTACCGACATTCACTCTAAAAAAATGTCTAATTACAATGTTGCTTGCAATTATTTTTCCAAAGCATACTGGATTTCATAAATTATTTTTACATTAATTCGAATATCAACATGTTTTCAAAAAATCAGTTCATTTTGGTGACACAGGTGAAAAGAGAATTATTTTCTCTAACTAATGGTGTAAAAATCCAATATGGCGGCCATAAGAAAAAAAAAAGTTGACTATCGTTGCTCAAAATCTAGAAGGCCTAGAAAATTTCTGTCAACGCCATTCAATTGGTAGTGATCGAAAATATAACCTTGCCAAATTTCATTAAATTCGCATGAATGGTATAGAAGATATTATTATTTTTTTGAAATCACGATTTTCAATTTTTTCAGGATAAACCGCAAACGAATCTAGATATCCAGCATTTCTTGGCAGGAAATTGTAGAGCATAAAATAGCGCAACTTTTGTCTAATTTAACTGATCCTCTATCTCTTATAGTTTCCGAGATACCAATGGTGGGCATCGAAAAATTCACCACCGTGTATACTATACGACAACTGTAGAAGATTATTATTTACAAACGTTTTTATATTTTTACGATTAAAATAACAGTTATATCGAAACTAGGCATTTGGAAAATTAAATAACATGTAAAAACTGGTCAAAAAATATATAATATACTTAACTATAACCTCAAATGCTACTACGATTTACCACAACAAAAATAATAATTCACGGTACAATGCAACAAACACCCTCTCATTCATTTACAAGGGTTGCTCTTGCTTCGAATGTTGGTATTTAAGCTTTACGTTTGTCCGTAAATTCCAACCCTTGTTTCTAAGTAGGAAGGCTATTTTTAACTGCCTCGGAAAAAATATGGACACTTAATTCTGCGTTTATTTTAACCTAGAGAGAACACCAAGGAAATGTAGGGTAGGAGTTATATTAGACTTAATATACCGAGTTATCCAAAATCTTACGAATTAGGACAGATAAAAATACAAATAAATGATGTTAATTTTAGTTGCAGTAAGAGATCTACTTTATTGCATCATAGTAAGTTCTTTACCCTTCTTAGTGGTATTGTAACGGGCTCGGTATTAAAATAATTTACTCATGTTCGCTTAAACTGGGACTTGCTACACTGACTATCCAAATTGATGAGAAGTTAAAGCACTCATTTAACTATTTTCAAAAGAATATTGCGACAGTTGAAGAAAACTTGTAGTTGAGTATTACATTATAATATTTTCTTGCTGTTGAAAGTGACCACCTTTTTTATCTACTATTTAAAAGAATGTATCTTATGTTTGATGAAGTAAAGTCCAATATAGTTTATTCAAGACGAATTGTATCTTATTTCTTTTACAAATTATTTTGTAGAAATTTATTTAAGTCGCGAACTTTAAAGAAAACTGAAGGTTAATAAAATTTTAGATTTATTATAAGTAAACTGCTTTGACTGGTTTATTCCAATGAAGAACTTTTGTTAAATATTCTCAAAAATAAATTTGGAATGCAATATAAATATAACATGTATAATTACTAAATATTAACTAAAGATAAATAAATATATATTGTTACATAATAGGAAAGCAATACTAAAAAAGAGAAAATAATATACCGGGTGGCCCACGAGGTTTTGAAATACAATTTTGAAATTTGGTGATTTTAAACAGTGGAATGTGGTGTTCATTTCTGGTATAAGAGCTTTTTTGCAACATCGCATTTCCGATCACGTGACATCAACTTCAAATGGGACACCCTGTATATTACTACATTTCTGTGAAGGTTCTTTTAATACAAATTTTTTTAAATCCGTCCATTCATTTAACAGCTCATATTGTCACTGTTTTCCACAAAAACGGTGGCAGATACAGTATCGTTGAATTTGTAATCAAAGGACCTTCACAAAAATGTAGTATCATACAGGGTGTCCCTTTAAAAATTCGAAGTTTGCACTAAAGTCCTTTTATGCTGGAAATAAACACTACATTCCATTGTTTAAAATTACCAAATTTCAAAATTGGTAGAGCAAATATTTTTTGAGATATCCACTGGCTAAAACCTCGTGAGCCACCCTGTATATGATGTCCTAGTGCAATGCAAACTACTTCTGACTAAAAGTCCTTCATTTAGTAAATACTTAAACTTTCTAAGCCAGTTTACTATTTTTTATAAAGAAAGAAAAACATATTTTAACGTTTGTGTGCTTATAGTATGTAATAGAAAATTCCAGCTTACTGCAGAGAAAACTGATATCTGTGGTAGAATCCCGGTAGAGTTTTAAAATCGAAATAGTAATTAGTTAGTTATGTATGGCATCGGATTGCAAACGACGTTAACGATGTCTCAAAGTAATCACATATGCATGTACTTTTCGCAAATAGTAAATTCACCATAATAGTGTTTTAGGACATTTATAATTTAATGTGTGACTAGTTATATGAGTTAGATCTAAAGCGGATAGGGAGCAGGATAACGATGTCATTATCGTAGATTAATCGGAGTTCCTGGCGTTAGTTTGGAGATCTAAATGATTATATTACAGAAATAAAATGAAACTAAGAAATATTATATAAGACGTATTTATGATGCCTACGTAGGATATCAATATCAGGACCATTGTTTCTATACATATAGCAATACAATTAGTAGGTTCTGTTTATGGGCACATTATGGATGTCGTTCGCTGGCATGGACAGAATTCATATCGAAACTAGCCAAATTTTTGGATTTACCAACTTTTGCACGAAAATTGCTTTTATTTTTTTAGCTACTGGCTAATAAATATACTTTTCTGACAGCTTTCTTACAATACAATACAATACAATACACTTTATTGATCCCATAAGCTACAAGTTTTGTAGATAAGATAAGTCAATAGGAACTAGTGTAAAAGCAAAAGCAATTAAACACAAGACAAAATTAAAGATTAAAATTAAAATTGAAATTAAAATCAATTTCAAAATCAAATTTTAAAATAAAAAATTACAAGGTAATGTAAAATTCACACATTATGTATAACAGGACAAATTATTTAAAAAATAAATAAAATTTGTAAGCACAGTAAATAAATAAACAGGTACAAAATTTTAAATCTAAAAGCTACCTATCAAAGTACCCATGATAATTGAAAACCAGTCAACAAATTTTTTACAGGAAATCTTGTAGCCTGTACGGTTCAAGATTACATATATAATCAAAAGTGCTAATTTTGAATTTTTTATAATTTATACACTCTTTAATGTGTTGAGGAAGCGCATTATAAAATTTCAGACACTGATAACGTGGGCATTTCTCAAGGAGTGTTAGATTATGAATGGGTAGTGCATAGTCGCCCTTACATCTCGTGTTATAGGGGTGATGTTGTTCGTGCTCTTGAAAATGATTTCGGTGTTTTTTCACATACAGAATACATTGATAAATAAATAAGCCCGGTATAGTTAACAGGTTGTTACTTTTAATCTACAAGGAGTTTATAGGTGTCCACCAAGTAAACATTATTATTATTATTACCTACTGTTATTAATATTATTTGCTCAGTTTCCCGTGGTCCCCGACACCTTAATGGGAGAGCTCCAGCCAATAATCTACCACCACTCCCTACATCCCGCAGGATTGGAAACTGGTAGATTCCAAACTCATGTGCCCTAAGTAAAGAAGGGATCCAGGATGACTGCTTTCTGCATTTAACCTGCCAACCACTCTGCCGATTTTTGGCAGCCGGCATGGTCTTTAATACGCTCCATACAGCGATTATCAGGACGAAGTGACATTCAGAGCGATGTTTGTCTCATCTTCTATTAACATACCTGATTTTGATATTGGTTCCTCCATTTCTCTTTCGTTCGTTTAGAACTTTTTTTATTCGCTGGTAACAAACAATTTGTTTAGGAATTTTATTATTTTAATTGCACAGTCTTCCTTATGATTATGTTTCGACTTTGGCATTTTCTCATTACAATTTCAATGTCCTTGAGTTGTTGTACTTCTTGGTCTTCCACTAGTTTGAACATCGACGTTTCAGTTGTTCTCCCTTACCATCTTAATGAACGTGGAGATTATTTTTCGATTTCACCTTTTGTTTGAAAATTCTTTAACAAATTTCTGTGTGCCATATTCGATCACATACATTAACCGTTTGATAATAACTTAATCGCATCATATAAAATAAATTGAGCAAATAACGTATTCACTTTACAACAATAAAACACTTGGAATTAATTACTAGCTGATATTCGTATATCTGTCCGTGAAGAAACGATTGTTTTATCTCAGCGCATTATAAAACTTCACTTATTATTGCAGAAGCGATATTTCTTTACTCACAAAATAACCGTACTTACAAAAACCTTCATAAAAAACAAAGGAACGCAGGATTTTAGTAAAATCCAACGACATGTTAAGGCGGGTTTACTTATCCAACGTTAATAGTTTTATTGCTGTTTGGTTATTTTATGCGAACTCGAAATGACCACCGTTTTACACGAGTATTTTCAATCAATTTCATTCCATAGAGAGATAATAATATACTCTTAAGGTAGTAGTTTTATAAGTTATTGTCTAGGTAATCTATTAAGTAACCATTATTCTAAATTTTTTTGAAGTTGCGTAGTGAAATTACAACACAATGAAAAAGACTGCCGTTACTTTTGACCCGCCGTGTAGTATTTATTCAATTCTAATGCAAACGAAACACAATATGAAGGTCTGCACTTTGGCTGTTATATAATGTGTCGATATTGTCTTCAAAGTTCTTGTTTGAATTATAGTTTGTATATTATATTGTCGGGTCGCAAACTTTGTTGAGAGGTTCTATGTCTCTTGGTTACACTTGTCCCAGCCAAATATTATGGTGTTTAACTAATAAGTATAACAGTATTAAAACTTTTAATATTTTGATAGTCATCAACCTCATAATCAATATTTTTTAGTTATATTATGCTGGATAGGTACTATGAATAACTGTGTTTAAGATATCACATAGAGTTTAGAGTATATGCTCGGACGCTTAAGCGTAATATGTTTTACTATTGATTAACGATATATTATTAATTTCTCTATTCAATGGTTTTATATACCAGTTGTTTCATTTGTTTCGAAACTTTCGCAAAATCAGCCACTTTTCTACTTATTAGATTATAAAAATCGTTGACGAAAGAGTACGATCGCTATCGTTATATATTCTTCAAGTAGCATTAAATCCAATTGATTGATGTATTTTACAAATTGATCTTTATTTGATAAATAAGAGGGAATCCAAGTAGTTTCTTAGTGTATCCTATGTTCTACAGCTTATTAAAAGTGTTGCATGTTCCAACCAGTCGAACGCCTTTTCAAAGTCAACTTATTGGAATCGGTTTATAAATCGATTATATGAGATAATTTTAATAACAATATTTCTTGAGAAATACAACCCAAGTTAAACCAGATTAACAGAATATATAACTTGAACAAATGTTTCTTCATATCAGTATACATACAGGTATCTCAAAAGCTTTGGCAAAATATGATAACAAATTGGTTTCAATAAAGCTCCTAAAATATCTGTCTAACTCCTGTAATCCCCCATTTATTTGAATTGGAATTAGATTTTAATGCGATTGAAAGGGGAGCAGCGAAAGTTTCGGTGTAAGATTTAATAACCAAACTCAGAATATTGACAGGCCTTAACTAAACATGGTTAGAAATATTTAACGACTTTAAAATAGCTTCCCTAAACAATTGGTTAACGACGATATTTGGACTATCGATAAATTAGTTTAAGTCAGATACAAAATTATGATGGAGAAAAGTTAATTTACAGGTGATAAAGATAAACGTCTTTTTAAAGGACTGTGTAAGTAGAAACTATATTGTTTCATATGGGTGAGGAATATAATCATTTGCTAAAAAAATGGATTACTCAATCTACTGTTTCGAACAATAGATGACTCTCAACCATTATTACCGGTGTAAGGCTTAGGTGACAAATCAAAGATAATCTATTGGATCCATTCGCCACTGATTAGCCGTCCATCTACGTCCATCGCAGGGCTATTAATAAAATGGAATTCATTATTGAATATCATATGATTCCATTACTGGCCTCATCACTTGCGAAACAAAACTACCACCCTATTATTTTCAACTATTACCTGCAACCTGATAAAAACTTAATAGTTTCAGGTTCCCATGGAATCGATACAACACGGAATTATAAAAGACTAGACAAATTTTATTTGTAAGAACGAGATTTTCCTTATACTATTAACTGATTAATGTTGTACTAATGGGTAAATATGCGATGCTATGAAAGAAACTGCTCCAAAAATCCATTAAATTTTTTATTAATTTCTTTCAATTCTGACACTTATATAAAATAAATTATAGTACTGGGTATTAGTTTGTAATCCATATAATTTATTTTCTTGGAAAATTGGCCCCACTAAACATGTTTAATAAAATGAAGTGCTCGTTGTTTGTTGTTTGTATAAAGTTCAAGAAGTAAATTATCCGTAATGGTATACTTCACATTTCAAATATTTCGATGTAATCAGAGCTTCCTTAACAACTGTTATTCTCCCATCAATTTATTTTTTAAAATAAAGTCAACTGAGTCAACATAAATGAGTTCCCCTTAGTATTCGGAATATGCCTGTGCAAAATCTCGTTTTAAACGAAACTAAAGAAAGAAAACCAATGCACAAAAGTAACCATGCCTACAAAAAAATTTACAATAGAGGCACAAGAAATCTGATACAAGTGTGGTTAGTACACTGATGGCAGAATTTCTAATCAGACAGTTGTGCAAATATTATACAGATCTAGTGCCTTTGTTGGAAGCTAATTACAATTAAATGTTTGAACTGTTTTATATGCAGTAATACGTATTTACTACTTATTATTAATAACAAAATGCCACATTGCTGTCTCAATACCATTTTCATCATTTTTCAGATTTTAATTAGAAGTTTTTCTTTTTGAGAGGGAATAGGTACATGGCAGTAACATATTTAAATTTAAAATAACTTTTTACCATTAAAGAGAAGGAGGACGTTGCGTTGATTCAGCTGATAGACTGACGGATTTACATAGCAAAGGAATTCAATTCCGAAATGGAAATGTGAATAATCAGAAACCCCTACAGCACTAGGCTAGAAGAAATACTTCAGTATATTGTTAATTTAAGAATATATTTATCGTTATATCTATATACAATTATTTTTGTAGTTGATTTCCTTCACTTAAAAATTCTCCCACCATTTCAAAATTAAAGAATATCATTTTCAATATTAATAATCAGCACATCTAGTTTTGTAAGTAGGTACTGAAAAATCACATGCAATAGAAAACAATATTATATATTCTTGAAGTTTTTTTCAGTAGGGTACCCGGGAATTATCATCTCAGTGAAAATTTTAAATTTAAAATACCATATTTTTCTATCAATAAGATCAATTTATGGTTGTTTCATCTTGCATTCACCATTAGCAATGCTGAGTCTCGGCTAAAGTATAATAATAATTTTCATAATAAGGCGTGATACTCAATTTCTAATTTTTATTACTCAGAATCTCAAGGTGTATCGAAAAGTTCTCAGGTTCAGAGGATTAGGTTTTTATACAATTAATTGTATCATCTCTTTCTCATCTAGGTGAGACCTATATTCAACTTTATATTATGGAGAAGCAAGAAATTGTTGGCACCACAAACTGTTCTAAATGTGATTATTATTTTGTGTAAATAATTCCAACTAAGGCCGCTCATACATCAGCAATACGCAAGCCCTACGATGCCATGCCTCGACGTGGCTGCACATAATTTTAATTGAAGCTCTCCCACCAGGTCCCCACAATTTGCTTTCATCTAAATATCTTTGCGGTATCGTCGCCGTCGCGTATTGTTGGTGTACGAGCAGCCTAAAGGGGACTAAATCACTCTGTAATAACCTACAAATCCATTAGGAGCTAGATTTTTCTCTATAACTAACGGCTGAATGTAGGATTATTGAATAATAATTCATACGAACTCATTAGTCTATGGCCACGTGTGAAATTTTTCCCCCCAGTGACCATTATATTCCTTGATCGATATCATCAATTACATTATTTGCCGACTTGCTAAGATAAAAGTTAGCTTCAATAAAAAATAATATTGTTTGGATAAAGTCTTCATTATTAGAAGTTTCTTATTTCTTATTCGAATAGAGAGTTTTTGTATTGAAATTTTCTTCACTGGGCTCTTATAACAAATTTACTTTGTAGAGATAATTACATCAGTGAAGTTTGACCCTCCTCCATGAAAAATCGGACCCAATTATGCATAATAATATTGTATTATTTTGCACAAATTTGGAACAACTTTGCAAATGGCGTGATAAAAATTGGATTAAAATTACAAAATTCAAAACGTTTAAAAACAAATTATTGAAATTAAATATATTTAACTCACCACAAATTCATTCATTCATTCATCACCAATCAAAAAACGATATCCATAGAAGATATACATGCTCTATTGTTCTTATTGGAACTGATCGGACAGCACGTTTATATAAAGTTAAAGTGAATTATTTTTCAATTTCTAAATAGATGTTGTCATCTTGATGAGTTCCAATAAGAACGAAAGAGCATCTAAGGGTTGAACCAATAGTATTAATGAATAAAATAATGTAAATAATATAGCTATATTAATTCAAGATTATCTTTAAGTTAGTTATTAATGAACTGGTGAAGCGGCTTATCTCTGTGAGGGATATAACCTTTTAGGAATTTGAATTTACCTTTGTCACCCTCGGTAATTCTGACATTGTTATCCTGACACCCTGCCATAAACGTGGGGCTGGCTGTACTATTATCTATAGCTGCGATATGTGTACATTATAAAACTAAATGCAATAATTTTTTCCTGAACATGGTTATTGTTTATAGAGTAACACCATTAGTAAAGTGTTTGCGTTACTATTTTGAATTTAACTGAACAAAGCGATTTTACAAAACAATACGCTGAAGCTAATGCCATATTTGCATCATTATTTAGGTTACATCGGTTATACCTATACATATATAAAAAATATTCGATATTTTAATATTTCATAAAAGTCACGATATTTGCCAACCCTGTCGATTACATTATAGCCTTTATAAAAATAATATGTGTATAATTTGGTTATTAGAGATGAACACTTGGTATAAAGAAATTTCTAGTTTAGTAGCAATATCAAATCTCGAGTTGATATATTGAGCGAAGTAAAAATTCTTTTTTCATGTTTATATTTTAAAATTTACTTTTAATACCAAGGCGTTATAGGGTAAATTGAGTATAAAATGACAATATTTTAAACGTTAAAGTTTAAAAATTTGAAAATTTTTGACCAGGAGAATAGAAAGAAAAGGTGATTATGTTTTGTTTTTCATTTATTTTGAGATAGCAAAAGCTCGAGTAGTCGAAATTTATGCCTACTAATATGCAGCTAAATTAAATTGCGAGAAAATAAAATATTAAGCAATTAAAAAAAAACAGAATTACAAAATACGTGAAGACTGCATCTATGGATTTCGACTATGGAAGCAGATGAAAATTTAAAAATTTCGGCAAACTTATTTAAACAATACAAAAATTCCGAAACTTGTACATATTAAATGAAGAAATGGAGGGATACAAATTTTAATGGTAATGAGGAATACACAAACAGAATTTCTAAAATCCGTAAATGTACGACGACACGACGATTACATTTAACGCTAAATGCTAGTTGGTAGTGTTTAAAATTCATTGATACATTGAAAAACGAAATAAGTTAAAAACAATGGTATTGAGGTCACATAATATAGTCTGGAATTTACATCGCTACCATATTTTAGTAGTAAACCATATTACATTCCACTGTTTATATTACTTGCTGGATAGATATATTTATGCAAATAAGTCGGTTGGTCCTTTTTGAGATTCTTAATATACGGACTACTTACACATTACGTTAATATAACATGCCAAAAATTAAATATCGGGATGTACTGCTGGTTGGTTAATTAAGGTTTATTTATGCATTGCTTAATTTTGAACGTTTAGTACTATTTTTAAGATGGCCTAATTTCATTTCTAATTATCAGAACCAGTTTCAGAATTGTTTTAAAAAGTGACAGGCATATCATGCATTTACTAAATCTATTAACCAACAATTAGCAGTAAACTGAAGTAAATTTTAAAATTATGTTTCATTGACATCCATATACACTGTTGGCAAGCTTCGACTTTGGAGTGGGAAATCTGTAATGCAACTAAGAGAGAAGGTACATAGAGGCAAAGCCTTCAGTTAACAAGAGATGCCTAACCATTCCTACACTCCTACTAAAGAGGGGATGTGCGTGTAGCGCGCTCGACGACAAAGATTCAGCCGACCTAGCCGTGCCACAGGTGACCTGTGCCGCGACACCGCGGCCGTTCGACACATTCACCCGATTCCGTCGTCCCCTTCGACCGCGTGTTGTAAAGAATGGAAGGTGGGAGTTAGGGGATAGCGCGTTGTCTGTTTAACTTGTAAATGCTTTAAGTTATCTCCGTCTAATGCATTTATATCGGCTACCAAGATTAAACGTTACCAATAGTGTATACATTTTATCGCAATTTAATATTCAAGGCCTTGGGAAAAAATATAAATATCAAAATTTAATTTGTGAGGTGATTGGGAATGAATATTGTTAAAATGGTCTTAATTTAGTCCTAATGTCTACAGAATTAGTTCTGGATTGGTTTTGCAAGCCAGGGAGGCCATAGATTTACTCGCACAAACTAATAGTGTCCAGCTCTGCTGGGTAAAAGGACACGATGGAAATCAAGGTAATGAGGAAGCGGACGCTCTGGCCCGTAAAGGCTCTGAATGCATTCCAAATGGTCCAGAGCCTATAATAGGGCTCTCAGAGTCTATCCACAGTTCCCTGATAAAGAGCTATTCCCTCAAACTCCACATCGATTGTTGGATTAACCTACGCAGTTGCAGACAAAGTAAAATGGGTGTCGCTGCACCTAGTCGTAAATTAGGCAAACACAGTCTCCAGTTGTCCAGAGATAATCTACGAATTATCGTAGGACTACTAACGGGGCACTGCAGACTAAATAAGCACCTCTATCTACATGCTGGGTGTTGTGGACAACCCCAAATATAGAGGTTGTGATCTAGAAGACGAGACTGCTGAGCAAGTGCTATGTCACTGCCCTGCACACTCAACAAAGAGAGGATCCATGCTGGGAGACTACTGGCCCAGTATGGCCAGTATAGGTGCCACTCCGCTGGGGCAAATCCTCAGATTCATCAGAAGTGTTGGTTGGCTTGAGGAATGAGCAAACAGCGGTGGCACTGCTACCTGCGGGGGCAGTACAATGGGCCCAATTTGGAGGCCTAAGTGCATGTGAGCATTAGTTTACCCCCCCACAAACAATCCAGAATCCAGTCCTAATGAAAAATATATGGTTAAGCGTTTTATAGACCATAGAGTGAGAATTTAGCTTCTGAGCTAGGTATTTTAAAATACGTTAAATAATTTAACAAAAGGGCCCCTTAAACTATTTCTTTAGATACATAAAAAAGAAAGAGAGATACAAGAGGATATAACAAAATTTAAAAGATTTTATAACGCGATCAAAAATATGTAATAAAGCAGACAATAGAAGCTGTAAAAAATATTAGTTTAGAAACTATAAGAAAATCCCAATAAATCGTCTCACGAAATAGAGAAAAAAGTATTTTAAAAATAGCTGCGTTGAGTTACCTAAAAAAAAATTATGCACTACAAAATCAAGATTATTTAACGGATTTCAGACACCACAGTTTTTGTCAGTAGTTTTTGTATCAGGTTGTGAAGGAATTAGTATATGGGCAGTCGAGGTGTTGGGATTTTTATAATGGGGATTTTCTTGAGCACATTTGTATTAACTATTGTGCTTAAGAAAATCCTCACGCAACCGCTCCATTATTCATCAAAGACGATTTGGATTTGGTTTATGGTGTGGTTTCACTGAATGCCAAATACGGATAATTTGATTACCGAAATATACTACGACAAGGAATAAAACCCTCTGTCGACAATATGCCTGTAAGACAATTACAAAGATTATATGTATTTGCAACAAGATGGTGCCATTGGCGCCTTAGCTTATACTTCAAATAAATATAATTGAAGTTATTAAAATGCTCAATTTAGAAAGGGTTAGGTATTTACCTATCCAAATAACTTAGGACTAGTTTTTTAATGTTTAATTAACTACATTAACCGTTGGTGTAGATGTAAAATTGAGAAATCCTGTTGGTCAAGAAGTTGCTTATAATTATTTAGCAATCTAGACATTAATAAACAATCAGCCAGTATAGATATTGATTAATTTTATTCGAATTTAGCCAGATTTCCCTGCCAACTTTTGGCTCATTTGCGAAATATATATCGGGTGTCAACGAGATCACTTTCTTTATTTTTCAACAGATCGAAATCGAGATCATATTTGGTACGTGCTACATGTTAAACCGGTACGTCATTTTTTTATTCGCGTCAAGATTGATTTCAATCCGTCAAAATATAACGAACTGGCGGCCGAAAAGTGATCTTGTTGTCACCCGGTATAGAGAGCATTCGAATTAATCCAGAAGAATAAGAAAATAGAGCGTGGGCAGTAACTGCGTTTCAAGCGAGACCCACCATGATTAAAAATGCACCAAATGGTGCAAGGAGACGATGGCAAAAAATTATAAATTAAATGGAAGAAAATACGAACTTTTAATCTAGAGTAGCTTTTTCGAATTTTTGACAAATCGATACCACATACAAATGGTAACATTGTAACTGACAAATCTTGATTTTATAGGAGAACAGTTTTAAATTTTTTATCACAAATTTTGATGTTATGCCCTATGATGAGAAATTCTTTTTGTTGTGCATATTAATACACCCATACGTTTTTCTATATGGTAACATTGTATGATTCTTTGCAATGTTTTTGCAAGAAATGTTTTCTAAATTAATTGAAAATGAATTTCTTTACCATCTTTTATATTTGGAAACATTACAAGAACCTTAAGGAAATAACTGATTTTGTAATACCTCTGCATTAGTAATTTTATTCATTATATTTAAATTAATTAATAATTTAATTTGTTAATTATATCTAAGTATTTAAATCTAGTGAATTGACTTTTTTTACATAACTCTAAAGTAATTTTTTTGTTCGACTGTAAAAAAACGTCAAATTTATCTGTTAATAGAATCATTAGATAAAAATAATTTGGCTTAAAGAATAGCCCTTTTTAAGAATAAATTGAATTAGAATTATTCTTCTAAGAAAATAAAAAATTTGAATTATAATATTGAGCCGCAATTTTGTAAATTTAAAGAAAATATTGGAACAGAAATATTGTAAATACGAAATATTTTCCAAGCACCAACATTGTAAGTGTCGTTACAATACCTAAATCCAAATGAAATTCCAACCAAGTAATTGATAATCATCATATAATGTTAATGTTGCTGAAAGCTACGAAGGCGTATAGGGGCCAACAACTTTATCTTTTTACAAACATATGCAATTGCCAATTCAAAGTGACAATTGTCACTTTGATGTGACAATTGTCACTTCGAATTGGCAATTCCATATGTTTGTAAAAAGATAAAGTTGTTGGCCCCTATACGCCTTCGTAGAAAGCCACTATAATTGCAAACAACTTTAATTGTAAAGTACCTACTTTGTAATTGATTTTACCTACTTTTGCAGTTACAACGAATATGTAATTACAATTTTGTTATTTGTTTTTTACATGAAATTACTTCACGCAGTAATTACTTAGCTGCTCTATTTTTAGATATATAAGGGTTATACGATTCCGTTGATTTATATACGTATTCTAGAAAAAAAAAATTACTTATAAATTTAAAATCCCCGGAAATGTAACAAATGTAATATGTTTACTAAAAGATTGGTTTTCATCAGAGATGCTAACAATCAACTAATGGGACCCTGTCATATTAGTTCAGGACTTCCACAGGGCTCTGTACGAAGTCCAGTTTTGTTTAATTTATATACTGCAGATATAGATGAAATTAACGACCCACAGTTTATTAGCATAGTGCAATATGCAGATGATTTTTGTATTTATACAGAATGTAGATACTATAACAGAGCTATAGAACCTAACGAAAACTATCTCAAGTTTGGGAAAGTGGTTTGACAATAATGATTTTGTCACATCAGTAAATAAATCTACTGTGTGCGTATTTTCAAGAGACAATTGCCCTAATATTGGCCAGATTAATCTTGGAGAATATTCGTTTCCTTTTCAAATGCATGTTAAATACTTGGGAATTATCCTGGGCAAGAAACTTACGTGGAAGTTTTATATAGATAATTTACCGATGTAACAACAGTTACAATTTTTTTTAAATGTCAACAAAAACTTGGTGGTGCTGCACCCCACCAATGTTCAAACTGCTCTCCTTTTCTACAAAACATACATCAGATCAATTATGGATTATGGTTGTACCCTTTAGGGGTCTGCATGCAACACCTCGTTAAAATTATTAGATGTCTAACAAAATACAGCATCAAGAATTTGTTTAGGAGCAATGCGATCAACTCCCGATCAACCCACTTTATGCTGAATCCTTGATACCTCTTTTCTCCTTAAGAAGACATTATCTTAGTGAGAAGTTCACTCTAAAAATCTCTATTACCAATCCTCTCCCACAAAATATATCTGGGCTCAATTGTGACGCCGCCCTTATATTTTCTGTTGTCAGGAGGGTGACGTCATCTGCATATCCCTGTGCATAATTATATTCTTTGCTGTTCCAATTATATTAAGAGTTCATCAGTAACTAGACACTACAAAGGGGGTGATAGGACTCCCTGCGGAAAGCAAAGAGCTTAATATGCTGTATTCTATCCTGCATTAAAAATGTTCACTATTTTGAGCATACCCTATATATTTTTTACATTATATTCCGGTCTGGTCTTTTATGTTCGTATTATCAGTACCTACCTAGTTATAAAGTATAATCACATTTTTTTTTATAAATGTCTACATAGTATATTACTGCGAATAGGTTCTGTGCCTTGATGGTTGTAAGAGGCAGTTTTTGTAATTTATGAACAATCAGAAGAAACTGGAGCGGTTATTATGTACAGTATACAAAATAAAATCCCTTCTTTATTTGAACATTCACGTCAGCAACATAGACTCTTATATACCTAATGCGAATCTCTAAATAAAAACAGATCGATAAACATAACATTATTCCATTCGTCGTTAAAACTTCAACTGGTAAATTGCTCATTTAGCATGATTCAGCCTCGATCGATTTCTCTGTACTGATTCATTGTATTTGATGTCTGCTTGATTTTACACATCAATGTAGTAAGTATGCAATCGTTAGGTTGCTTAATAAATATAGTTTTTTTACTGCAACTCATTTAATTTCTCACAATAACATCCCTTATTTCGAATATTGCACGATAACAATAAAAAGGTTAGGTTTTTTATTATCTATTTTCAAGTTACCGTTATTGCTAAAGCAATTTCAAGTAAAAAATGTCTAATAAACATCTTATGTCCTAAACTCAGGCAAACTTAAAAATACATTTGTAGGTTTTGCGACGGGATATACTCTTAACTAATTAATTTTTGTTCAGATGTAATATAATAATATTATGCATAAATAAATAATTTTACATAAACAAAACAAAATAATATTACCAGTAACAGTTTTCACCTTATTATTATTTCGTATGAAAAATAAATGGAGATGGAAGAAATAATGAGTGCACTAATCGATTAATAGGAAGTTAAGTGAGAAATCGTTTGCTTTAACTTTAAATTCTGGCAATAAAACGTGAATTTAATTCCGTCAAAATTATAAATATCGCTATACCCTCATACTTTGACGGTAAAATAAATAAAGTATCTCATTATTCAGAAATCCGCACCACATGCTAATTCTACTTTGAAATTTAAATTTTTCAATTAAATGTCGATCCTGTGGTGTGCAGGAATGATATTTTTCCTGTTAAATATTTTCAATTCCGTAGGTTCAAAATGTCGTGTTTTATCCGGATTACTATACTTAAAAATGCTGGTAAACCTTCTACAGTTTTTGTTATGAAATATTTCAAGTGATTTTAAAGATACTAGACTAGTCAATATTTATTGTGTTTTATTGTCCACATAGAAAGTTTTGTCAAACTTATTTATAAGTTTGATCTAGACGTAAATTTAGTTATGGTTACTATTTTAAATAAACAAGGTACAGGCGCGAGGCGTCACATAAAAAAAATTCTGAGAAGCAATCTGATATATTTCTTCAAAGAAAGAACATGCACTACTCATGATTATTATCGCGCATTGTCTATTTCATAATAAAGTTCATAATGTTTGAAATGATTTTGTCCTTTGCCAAAAAGTATGTGTAAATAACAATTAAGTCGATCAATCCTAAAAATATTGAATATATTACTGCAGATAAACGGAAAACAGGATTTTTTAATTTAGCTACTGATACTTTATAAAGGTACCTGATCGGAATGGAAATTCTCTTGAGATTCGCCAATTTTAAGAGACGTGATTCTATTCGCATTATCGTAAGAGATCCTATTTTCTCTCCCTACAGCAGAATTAGCAAAACTTTGTTCGCCCCTTTGTAAATTTCAATATGGTGGTGTCTTGAGTATTACAAGGGTGCTTTTCATAGAGTGACTTTTTTATTTTATATGTTCACTAATGTCTGGTAGGATGAGTCCCGTGCTGCAATATTCTTATATTACTATGTTAGTGTTCGGTAAGTTAGTTTGTAAGGCTTCACTAATATTCTGTTAATTTGTTAATCTGTTACAAAATGGTATTTTTGGAAGTTATCTATATTACCATCTTCTCTTTAACTTAGTCTTCTTTCTCCTTAGGGGTTTCGGCAATGAAAACTTGCTTTACTAAATCTTATGCTTAGCACCCCATAGTCTCATTCCATTCGTAATTACATGTGGTGTATTTATTTATTTATTTATTTTATTTATTAGATTCATTTACTCTTCAAAAAAATGCAGTCGATGCAGTTTTGGTTATTGTATTTACAATTGAGTATCCGAGGTGTGTAAACTTCTTCTTCAGTAAGTAGAAGGGAAATGAGAGAGCTGAGTGATCCGGTTTTGTGTTCATGTTCATGTTCATGTTCAAGGTATGGGGTTACATACACGTGTTAGTTACACATCCGGTGGTGTCAAATTAAAGTGCTCGGGTTTCATAGGTCAATGACACATATTACACACACGTGTCACATATCATGTTTCCGGCGGTGTCTAATTAATGTGCTCGGGTTACATAGGTCAATGACACATATCCGGTGGTATCAAATTAATGCACATATAGGGTTACATAGGCCATCCCACCCCCCACAAAAAACTACCCCCCTCAAAAACTACCCCCTCAAAAACTACCCCCTCAAAACCACCCCTTCAAAAACTACCCCCTCAAAAACCACCCCCACAAAACCACCCCCCTCAAAACTACCCCCTCAATACCACCCCCTCGAAAACTACTGCACATATAGGGTTATATATCCGGTGGTATCAAATTAATGTGCTCGGGTTACATAGGCCATACTCCCACCCCCTCAAAAACCACCCCTCAAAAACTACCCCCTCAAAACCATAGGGTTACACATCCGGCGGTGTCAAATTAATGTGCTCGGGTTACATAGGTCAATGACATTGGAACAATTCTGTATATATATTTTTTAATAAGCCTTACTCGTGCTACACCCAGTATATATAATAATTCATAGCTGTGTTAGACTTAAGTAATTTAATACGGTGAATGAAACTAAATTCTGCGCGTGCAATCCTTATCGTTTTGCAAACTGATGCGAACGTAAAAACATTATTTAATTGTTAGGTAATAGTTCAATGAATGAATAGAAACAGAATGTAACTTCCTGCATAATGTCTACGTTTCAAAAAACAAAATTTGCCAATACGTGATATAGTGTGAAATGTACAAGAAAATTGCAATTAAATAATTACCTATGCTTGCATAAATTGCATATATATAATGCGAACCACAGCGACGTTTAGCACTGTACAGTAAAAAACATTATTTAATTGTTCAATGAATGAATGAAACAGAATATAACTTCCTGCATATAGTCTACGTTTCAAAAAAAAAACAATATTTGCTAATGTGTGAAATGTACCAGAAATGACAATTAAACAATTATGCTTGTATAAATTCCATATGTAATGCGAACCACAGCGGACGTTTAGTTTAGAGAGGTTAATAACTGCGCATTATTATTATGAGTAAAAACCATATAGGGTATTCATTCAGCTTTTAAGGGGGGTCAAAACATAAGAATCAAAAGTATATATTGAACCAAATACACACAATTAAAGTAATTTGAAAACTTGGTATGGATTCCATAACTTACCTGCATGAGGGCATACGAAGTAGTATTCAGGGTCAATAATTCATATATGGTTACAGCTTGTCTCTACAAGTTCAATTATACATCCGGTGTAGTGTTCAAAAAGTGGGAGACTAAAAAATTATGATATGAGTAATAGATACTATAAAAATAAAAACATTTAAGTAATATTGTCTTAAAAGTTATTTGTAGCATCTTTCAGTTTTTCTCTGTTCTTATTTGGGATTTACTGCCATACTTCTGAGCATTACCCAGACAGTCTAAAAAATATATGGATTTAAAAAATAACCTTTACGCTGTGACTTTACGTAATGTATTACAATTAAATTAAAACTTATAGAAAAAATAACAATAATCTTTGTATATAAGAAAATTTAAAATATTATATTAGTTTGCCTGAAAAACTCACAGCTGTAAATATAGCTTCACCCCCTCTCAAAAATTAATTCTAGCTGGTTTGTGTTCACTATCCATAGAATATTTATATATCCGGCTGGACAATATACATTAACTATATAGATAATTATATATCAGACTAGATATTTTGGTGAATAATAATAATTTTCTTGTGTTAGATTCCATACTTTGAAGACATGCAGGGTTAGTTTAACAGTTTTACAATACACATCAGCTTTTGACAGAGATAGTTTGCGGGAAACAGTTTTAATATTATGTCCCCCATTTTCCTAGATGGATTTGCATTCACCGCAAAATCAAAATCAGTTTATAGTTCAATAAATCCTCATTAGTAAAAGCATTTGATGGTTAATGCTTATTTAATAACTCTTTCTCCAGCAGATAATGTATTATCCGTAAATTGTACAGTTCAATAATGAATCCGTGATTGTCATTATCTAAAACCATTCACATTATTTTCAATTTTACTTAACATGATAGGTATTTATAGCTAGTATGGAACTGTAGAGATAAATTACTTTAACTTATATAGTTCCGAAACATCCCAACACATCCCGGTACATTCCGGAACAACCCATGCACTTATTAATAGCTTTTTTTGAATTGGAAACATGCATAAATCCACTCTTAAATGATTTTTAGAAATATTTGTTTATTAAACTACACTATGGCAGCAGTAAATTCTAATTTATTTTTTTCGTTACGCCTGCATTTGTATTAGTTTCACATACCTACGTTTGTTTCTTGCGGGGATAATTTTAAATTTACACGTAGACACAATGCTTACGATAACAAATGCCGAAAATAAGAAATATCTCGCTAAGTGAAAATATTCCTATCTTATATGCCCTGTACTTTTGGTGCTATTACTTCATTGCCACCACACATATTAAAATATTATTTAATTTTATTCTAATGAATTTCCATAGTTACTACCATTATGATTTTACTTCTATTATGGCACAAAGGACTTGCTTTCCCACATTACTAAAATATATTTCACCATAAACCAACTTGTAGAGTACCGAAAACGTTTTTTCTTTTACGTCACAGAGTTAAAATTATTATGTAGCCAAGTGGAATTAAATTAACATACATTTTCTTTACTATTTCAAAGTACGAAATTCAATTCAATTTAATTTATTTTCTGGAAAAATTACAAATTGGTATATAATCGTATAACATAATATATAAAAATAGAAATAATAATAAAAAAAAAATACAACTTGATCCAAACACCTAGGTATAAAATACTTGTATGTGAAATACAACAAATTTATGAGTATATACCTAACAATACATATATTTAGTATAATATACTACCGAGACGTATTTGTGATACTGATTTAATTTAGTACTACTGAAAATTGATGCAATAATCCGCGAGCAAAAGTACAATAAAATAACATATATGATGACTATTACTTTAAATAGTAGAAAAACTAATAGGTAAGTGAAATGTATGTATGTATGAAATTCCTTGATATTTCCAGGGTTTTCCAGATCGACAGACAACACGATACGTAAAAATCTGATAAATTGGCCCATGACAGGGGTTCAGTAACTTAAATATCATGCGATTACAAATACTCTACCTATTGTATAAAATAAAACAATTTAATTGTGGTATATTATTTAAACAAAAATATATTTAAGAGATATAAATGAAATAACGGTAACAAAAAAAAAAATAACCTTTCAAGTAATTTAATGTAGGCGACATTGTAAAACCTGATATATACATATTATTCTTTATCGCATCGGTTTTCAACATACGATAACTTAAGCACACATATTAAAAGTTCAAAGAGACATTTTAAAATAATTTCAGGTTTATCAACAATTATACAATTATAATTATTATAAAAAAAATTCCGTGGCAGAGCATTTTGTAACTTGTGTAATATGTTCACGATTGTTGAAAACCACTAAAATTGGAATATACATATAAGACCTCTAAATAACATAATAACTGCGAATGTACATTTGACTTGAATTTTACACTTTAAAAAATGTTTTTAACCGCCTCTCAAGTTACCGAAGTAACCTACAGAAAATCCTAGGATTTAACACTGATTAAACATATCGGCTTATTTAAAAAAAATGATATAATAGATCTATAATAAATTAATTATTTGTTCAGCGTCCTGTTTTAGAAAATATATAATGTTATTACGAAATATGATTTGATATAGGATATCTGGCATTACACGTATATATTTTAACTTCCTTTTAATAAATTAATGCATAACTCATGAGAAAATTAATGTTTACGTCTTCAAAAAAATAAAGAACATTCTGCTTCGCCTACCAAAAAAAAAATAAGTGTTTGCTTTTCATTGGCTCTAAAACATTATGTAGGATGTAATATAATTTTAGTTGGTGGGATCTGCACTATATATACTTATATTTAAAACGGTAGAATAATTTAAACTCAGTTAAAACATTAATTCTACACAATCAGACATGAAAATTAAAATGTCTAACGGTATTCCAAGAATTACTTCGGAGAAGCCAAGAAAATCAATCAAATTATTATCTCACCTAAAAAGGGAAGTCGGTGAGGATGACTTCCAGAGTGTTCAAGATGAATTCAATCAAAGTTTCGAAAGCTTGGGTTCCGATATTAAAATACTCAATGGCTCATTCAGCAAACTTAAGCCAATTGGATCAAAATCACGCAGTAATAACTTCCACCCACCTGGAACATCCACTGCCTGCGGGAATATTAACTTAAGCAAACTTAGACCAAGGGGATCAAACTCAGGCAATAATCACTTCGACCCACCTGAAACATCCACTGCGTACGAAGACGTTAGCGAAGCAGACGAAAATACCGACATCGAAGATGAGGAAGCCCACAACTCGACATTCAACTACCAAGAGGATGTTGTCAGGGAAAATGAAGTGACTACCCGATACATGCACCAAGTGGCAGGATTTGTGGAAGAAACAAGACGAATGATTGACACCAAGTCGATCAAAAGAGCAGAGTTGGTGAAAAAGCTTCACAAATATGAAAAAAAGATGAAGAACGTCCAAACAGCGCTAAAACACGTGGATGAAATAATATCTTTTGGCAATCAAGTGTTGCAGTTATAGAAAATTTGAATCAAGAATAATTTTTAAGTTTATTTATTGTGCTTGTTTTATAAATTAATATTTTTTTATACAATATATATTTACATCTGACTTATTTTTTATTTCATCAATAATAATTTAAAAAAAAAAAGGTCAAGTCAATTGATCAGAAAAATATCTTCATAAATTTACTATTCAATTGATCAGAAAAATCTCTTCATAAATTTACTATACCCATAAAATATTTAAAAAAATAAATATCAAAACTATTAGCCGAAAATAACCAAAAGTTACCGAACTATGCCATTCATGGTAAACAGAGAAGTAATGGCAATGATTCGTAGAATTTTTCTATAGTAATATTTTGTAAAAAAAAAATGGCTTATTATCAATCACCTAAATATGACTCATTTTTAAGACTTGCCGTTTTACACGATACTTATTAAAAACTTTGATATTGGTTTCGATACACTCACCTCAACATTGATTGAAAATATTAAAAACTATTCTTACTTTTATTTAAGGTGAAAATAAAAGAAAAATTTTCAGTAAGAAACAGGGGTTAACTTGTTTTTCAAATCACAAATCCTATATACTTAATTGTATTTAAATTTGAACATTTTAAATCTTTGCATCAATATCATACTAAACAATATTTTATTACTTCCTTACTATACTAAATCGTCTATGACAAAAGAATACCATTTTGAACCTTTACAAATATAAATGTATATATAAAGCATTGTTACGAAGGTGGCGATATTTTATTTCAATTCACATGATATTATTTTTGGGTTTAATATAAAGTTAACGGTATTTTAATTTGCAAAGATCAATTCTTCATAAACTAAAACAGATGGCATTAATTAAAATACATATATTACTTAAATTCTTTAATACAATAAAATTAAATATGTTAAAATAGAAACTATATTTTTTTGTTTAATTGCCATTGATATCTCAATGTTGCGAAATGTACCAGAAATAGCAATTAAGTAATTACGCATACTAAATGCTTATACTGCAAATTTCTTATGTAATGTGACTCGCAGCAGATGAATGAACGTAAATTACTATCAGTCTAACACTTCAGAGAAGCCAATAACTTCGCATTATTTTATTACTTAAATTCTTTAGTACAATAAAAATTAATATGTTAAAATAAAAACTATATATTTCACTTAATTGTCAGAGTTTAGATCTTAAAAGAAAGTAACATAGGGGAAGGAGTGGCAAAATCGTATAGTGAGGCAAAATCGACAGAATTTATTTTGAGAAATTATATATATTTTTTTTACTTCTACTGTATTATCTTGAAAGAGTTGATTTTTTTGTTATCTTCAATAAACAACTACTTGCTACATATACATATTTATTTCTATCTGCATTACAATATCTAAAAAAATTAATATAAACCTTAATTATGCGATTTCACCCCACTCTTCCCTATTATTGAATATAATGATTACACAACATACAGAATTCTACTAGATGAAATTGATACAAATTTAAGCTACAAATACTACAAACAACACATTTCTGAATGAGTTCATTGACACTGCCAGTAAAATGTTGGCTGACATGCTGACCATCAATGCTTATGTCCACCCCCGAAACTACCTCATAGAAACAGGTTAAACAGAAAATGTAGCCATTCAAAACTAAAATATATTGACTAATACACACTTTTTGATCAGAGTTATAGTTCAAAAATTTTAAATTACTTATCGAGACACTTTTATTTACTTTAATATCAGTTTCTGCACTGTCTTCTTCTATGCCGTCATCAGAAAAACCATTATTAACTTCCATGTTGAGTCGACGACGACCACTCCTTTTATTCTAAGTCCTTTTCTGCACCGTGATCTATTTCTTTTTGAAGTTTTTCTTCTTCGTCTAGCTTAAGTAACCTATCTCTCTCCGCTAGTCGGAACTCCTTCTTGGCTTTTTTAGACTTTCCAATCACCGAAACAGCACTTCTCAAAATATTTCGTGATTGTATATCCTGTAGAGGATTATAACTTGGATGCTGATCAATGTCCCAAGATTCGCAGTTAGTATCGTTCATAGTAGTTAACTGATATAGATAGAAAAACTCCTACTATTTAAAGGTAAATTCCCGCCAGCAGAAAAAAAAACTAATGAAACAGCAATATGACCAGGTCAGGTTACATATTCGGCATTAATGCACATGTAAGCACGTAAACATCCGGTGTATGCGTCCGATGTGTGTACACCTGGTTCACATATGAAGAACACCCTGTATATATGTTATCTAACTGTAATATATAATATATAATATGTATCAAGACACTAAAAATTAGGGCATTTAGGGCAAATCAGTGGTTTCATTAACTTGTTGGTTGATAAATAAAAAATTTAATTTTTATTTGAGTGTAATTATGACATAAAATTTTCATAAAGATAAAATACTCAGTTCAAATAATAATAATGGTTTCTTTTATAATATCAGATACCCTTATTTATCCTTCAGCAGTACCGTATTTATCCACATGTATCCTTAAACCACATCTGGCTATACCCTTAATTATTTAATTTATCCTTAATTTATCCTTAATTTACCCTTAATTATCCTTAATTATCCTTATTTATATCCTTAGTTATCCTTAATTATCCTTAATTTATCCTTAGTTATCCTTATTTGTATCCCTAGTTATCCTTAATTATCCCTAATTTACCCTTATTTATCCTTAGTTATCCTTATTTATATCCTTAGTTATCCTTAATTATCCTTAATTTATCATTAGTTATCCTTATTTTTATCCTTAGTTAACCTTAATTATCCTTAATTTATCCTTACTTATGAAAACAGGCCAATGTTAGGTTAGGTTGGGGAAGGCGCGCGCGCCTTCCCCAACCTAACCTAACATTGGCCTGTTTTCATAAGTAAGGATAAATTAAGGATAATTAAGGTTAACTAAGGATAAAAATAAGGATAACTAATGATAAATTAAGGATAATTAAGGATAACTAAGGATATAAATAAGGATAACTAAGGATAAATAAGGGTAAATTAGGGATAATTAAGGATAACTAGGGATACAAATAAGGATAACTAAGGATAAATTAAGGATAATTAAGGATAACTAAGGATATAAATAAGGATAATTAAGGATAATTAAGGGTAAATTAAGGATAAATTAAGGATAAATTAAATAATTAAGGGTATAGCCAGATGTGGTTTAAGGATACATGTGGATAAATACGGTACTGCTGAAGGATAAATAAGGGTATCTGATATTATAAAAGAAACCATTATTATTATTTGAACTGAGTATTTTATCTTTATGAAAATTTTATGTCATAATTACACTCAAATAAAAATTAAATTTTTTATTTATCAACCAACAAGTTAATGAAACCACTGATTTGCCCTAAATGCCCTAATTTTTAGTGTCTTGATACATATTATATATTATATATTACAGTTAGATAACATATATACAGGGTGTTCTTCATATGTGAACCAGGTGTACACACATCGGACGCATACACCGGATGTTTACGTGCTTACATGTGCATTAATGCCGAATATGTAACCTGACCTGGTCATATTGCTGTTTCATTAGTTTTTTTTTCTGCTGGCGGGAATTTACCTTTAAATAGTAGGAGTTTTTCTATCTATATCAGTTAACTACTATGAACGATACTAACTGCGAATCTTGGGACATTGATCAGCATCCAAGTTATAATCCTCTACAGGATATACAATCACGAAATATTTTGAGAAGTGCTGTTTCGGTGATTGGAAAGTCTAAAAAAGCCAAGAAGGAGTTCCGACTAGCGGAGAGAGATAGGTTACTTAAGCTAGACGAAGAAGAAAAACTTCAAAAAGAAATAGATCACGGTGCAGAAAAGGACTTAGAATAAAAGGAGTGGTCGTCGTCGACTCAACATGGAAGTTAATAATGGTTTTTCTGATGACGGCATAGAAGAAGACAGTGCAGAAACTGATATTAAAGTAAATAAAAGTGTCTCGATAAGTAATTTAAAATTTTTGAACTATAACTCTGATCAAAAAGTGTGTATTAGTCAATATATTTTAGTTTTGAATGGCTACATTTTCTGTTTAACCTGTTTCTATGAGGTAGTTTCGGGGGTGGACATAAGCATTGATGGTCAGCATGTCAGCCAACATTTTACTGGCAGTGTCAATGAACTCATTCAGAAATGTGTTGTTTGTAGTATTTGTAGCTTAAATTTGTATCAATTTCATCTAGTAGAATTCTGTATGTTGTGTAATCATTATATTCAATAATAGGGAAGAGTGGGGTGAAATCGCATAATTAAGGTTTATATTAATTTTTTTAGATATTGTAATGCAGATAGAAATAAATATGTATATGTAGCAAGTAGTTGTTTATTGAAGATAACAAAAAAATCAACTCTTTCAAGATAATACAGTAGAAGTAAAAAAAATATATATAATTTCTCAAAATAAATTCTGTCGATTTTGCCTCACTATACGATTTTGCCACTCCTTCCCCTATGTTACTTTCTTTTAAGATCTAAACTCTGACAATTAAGTGAAATATATAGTTTTTATTTTAACATATTAATTTTTATTGTACTAAAGAATTTAAGTAATAAAATAATGCGAAGTTATTGGCTTCTCTGAAGTGTTAGACTGATAGTAATTTACGTTCATTCATCTGCTGCGAGTCACATTACATAAGAAATTTGCAGTATAAGCATTTAGTATGCGTAATTACTTAATTGCTATTTCTGGTACATTTCGCAACATTGAGATATCAATGGCAATTAAACAAAAAAATATAGTTTCTATTTTAACATATTTAATTTTATTGTATTAAAGAATTTAAGTAATATATGTATTTTAATTAATGCCATCTGTTTTAGTTTATGAAGAATTGATCTTTGCAAATTAAAATACCGTTAACTTTATATTAAACCCAAAAATAATATCATGTGAATTGAAATAAAATATCGCCACCTTCGTAACAATGCTTTATATATACATTTATATTTGTAAAGGTTCAAAATGGTATTCTTTTGTCATAGACGATTTAGTATAGTAAGGAAGTAATAAAATATTGTTTAGTATGATATTGATGCAAAGATTTAAAATGTTCAAATTTAAATACAATTAAGTATATAGGATTTGTGATTTGAAAAACAAGTTAACCCCTGTTTCTTACTGAAAATTTTTCTTTTATTTTCACCTTAAATAAAAGTAAGAATAGTTTTTAATATTTTCAATCAATGTTGAGGTGAGTGTATCGAAACCAATATCAAAGTTTTTAATAAGTATCGTGTAAAACGGCAAGTCTTAAAAATGAGTCATATTTAGGTGATTGATAATAAGCCATTTTTTTTTTACAAAATATTACTATAGAAAAATTCTACGAATCATTGCCATTACTTCTCTGTTTACCATGAATGGCATAGTTCGGTAACTTTTGGTTATTTTCGGCTAATAGTTTTGATATTTATTTTTTTAAATATTTTATGGGTATAGTAAATTTATGAAGAGATTTTTCTGATCAATTGAATAGTAAATTTATGAAGATATTTTTCTGATCAATTGACTTGACCTTTTTTTTTTTAAATTATTATTGATGAAATAAAAAATAAGTCAGATGTAAATATATATTGTATAAAAAAATATTAATTTATAAAACAAGCACAATAAATAAACTTAAAAATTATTCTTGATTCAAATTTTCTATAACTGCAACACTTGATTGCCAAAAGATATTATTTCATCCACGTGTTTTAGCGCTGTTTGGACGTTCTTCATCTTTTTTTCATATTTGTGAAGCTTTTTCACCAACTCTGCTCTTTTGATCGACTTGGTGTCAATCATTCGTCTTGTTTCTTCCACAAATCCTGCCACTTGGTGCATGTATCGGGTAGTCACTTCATTTTCCCTGACAACATCCTCTTGGTAGTTGAATGTCGAGTTGTGGGCTTCCTCATCTTCGATGTCGGTATTTTCGTCTGCTTCGCTAACGTCTTCGTACGCAGTGGATGTTTCAGGTGGGTCGAAGTGATTATTGCCTGAGTTTGATCCCCTTGGTCTAAGTTTGCTTAAGTTAATATTCCCGCAGGCAGTGGATGTTCCAGGTGGGTGGAAGTTATTACTGCGTGATTTTGATCCAATTGGCTTAAGTTTGCTGAATGAGCCATTGAGTATTTTAATATCGGAACCCAAGCTTTCGAAACTTTGATTGAATTCATCTTGAACACTCTGGAAGTCATCCTCACCGACTTCCCTTTTTAGGTGAGATAATAATTTGATTGATTTTCTTGGCTTCTCCGAAGTAATTCTTGGAATACCGTTAGACATTTTAATTTTCATGTCTGATTGTGTAGAATTAATGTTTTAACTGAGTTTAAATTATTCTACCGTTTTAAATATAAGTATATATAGTGCAGATCCCACCAACTAAAATTATATTACATCCTACATAATGTTTTAGAGCCAATGAAAAGCAAACACTTATTTTTTTTTTGGTAGGCGAAGCAGAATGTTCTTTATTTTTTTGAAGACGTAAACATTAATTTTCTCATGAGTTATGCATTAATTTATTAAAAGGAAGTTAAAATATATACGTGTAATGCCAGATATCCTATATCAAATCATATTTCGTAATAACATTATATATTTTCTAAAACAGGACGCTGAACAAATAATTAATTTATTATAGATCTATTATATCATTTTTTTTAAATAAGCCGATATGTTTAATCAGTGTTAAATCCTAGGATTTTCTGTAGGTTACTTCGGTAACTTGAGAGGCGGTTAAAAACATTTTTTAAAGTGTAAAATTCAAGTCAAATGTACATTCGCAGTTATTATGTTATTTAGAGGTCTTATATGTATATTCCAATTTTAGTGGTTTTCAACAATCGTGAACATATTACACAAGTTACAAAATGCTCTGCCACGGAATTTTTTTTATAATAATTATAATTGTATAATTGTTGATAAACCTGAAATTATTTTAAAATGTCTCTTTGAACTTTTAATATGTGTGCTTAAGTTATCGTATGTTGAAAACCGATGCGATAAAGAATAATATGTATATATCAGGTTTTACAATGTCGCCTACATTAAATTACTTGAAAGGTTATTTTTTTTTTTGTTACCGTTATTTCATTTATATCTCTTAAATATATTTTTGTTTAAATAATATACCACAATTAAATTGTTTTATTTTATACAATAGGTAGAGTATTTGTAATCGCATGATATTTAAGTTACTGAACCCCTGTCATGGGCCAATTTATCAGATTTTTACGTATCGTGTTGTCTGTCGATCTGGAAAACCCTGGAAATATCAAGGAATTTCATACATACATACATTTCACTTACCTATTAGTTTTTCTACTATTTAAAGTAATAGTCATCATATATGTTATTTTATTGTACTTTTGCTCGCGGATTATTGCATCAATTTTCAGTAGTACTAAATTAAATCAGTATCACAAATACGTCTCGGTAGTATATTATACTAAATATATGTATTGTTAGGTATATACTCATAAATTTGTTGTATTTCACATACAAGTATTTTATACCTAGGTGTTTGGATCAAGTTGTATTTTTTTTTTATTATTATTTCTATTTTTATATATTATGTTATACGATTATATACCAATTTGTAATTTTTCCAGAAAATAAATTAAATTGAATTGAATTTCGTACTTTGAAATAGTAAAGAAAATGTATGTTAATTTAATTCCACTTGGCTACATAATAATTTTAACTCTGTGACGTAAAAGAAAAAACGTTTTCGGTACTCTACAAGTTGGTTTATGGTGAAATATATTTTAGTAATGTGGGAAAGCAAGTCCTTTGTGCCATAATAGAAGTAAAATCATAATGGTAGTAACTATGGAAATTCATTAGAATAAAATTAAATAATATTTTAATATGTGTGGTGGCAATGAAGTAATAGCACCAAAAGTACAGGGCATATAAGATAGGAATATTTTCACTTAGCGAGATATTTCTTATTTTCGGCATTTGTTATCGTAAGCATTGTGTCTACGTGTAAATTTAAAATTATCCCCGCAAGAAACAAACGTAGGTATGTGAAACTAATACAAATGCAGGCGTAACGAAAAAAATAAATTAGAATTTACTGCTGCCATAGTGTAGTTTAATAAACAAATATTTCTAAAAATCATTTAAGAGTGGATTTATGCATGTTTCCAATTCAAAAAAAGCTATTAATAAGTGCATGGGTTGTTCCGGAATGTACCGGGATGTGTTGGGATGTTTCGGAACTATATAAGTTAAAGTAATTTATCTCTACAGTTCCATACTAGCTATAAATACCTATCATGTTAAGTAAAATTGAAAATAATGTGAATGGTTTTAGATAATGACAATCACGGATTCATTATTGAACTGTACAATTTACGGATAATACATTATCTGCTGGAGAAAGAGTTATTAAATAAGCATTAACCATCAAATGCTTTTACTAATGAGGATTTATTGAACTATAAACTGATTTTGATTTTGCGGTGAATGCAAATCCATCTAGGAAAATGGGGGACATAATATTAAAACTGTTTCCCGCAAACTATCTCTGTCAAAAGCTGATGTGTATTGTAAAACTGTTAAACTAACCCTGCATGTCTTCAAAGTATGGAATCTAACACAAGAAAATTATTATTATTCACCAAAATATCTAGTCTGATATATAATTATCTATATAGTTAATGTATATTGTCCAGCCGGATATATAAATATTCTATGGATAGTGAACACAAACCAGCTAGAATTAATTTTGAGAGGGGGTGAAGCTATATTTACAGCTGTGAGTTTTTCAGGCAAACTAATATAATATTTTAAATTTTCTTATATATCAAAGATTATTGTTATTTTTTCTTATAAAGTTTTTAATTTAATTGTAATACATTACGTAAAGTCACAGCGTAAAGGTTATTTTTTAAATCCATATATTTTTAGACTGTCTGGGTAATGCTCAGAAGTATGGCAGTAAATCCCAAATAAGAACAGAGAAAAACTGAAAGATGCTACAAATAACTTTTAAGACAATATTACTTAAATGTTTTTATTTTTATAGTATCTATTACTCATATCATAATTTTTTAGTCTCCCACTTTTTTGAACACTACACCGGATGTATAATTG